>JANJGN010000143.1:0-1298202 GCA_026770705.1 Isurus oxyrinchus | reverse complement strand
TGGGGACATAGTCTCGTGGGGTTTGGGGGGGTCGGGGGTCGGGAGGCAAGTTTAGGGACATAGTCTCGGGCGGGGTCGGGGGGGGTCAGGGGTCGGGAGGCGGGTTTGGGGACATAGTCTCGGGGTGGGTCGGGGTTCGGGGTGGTGGGTTTGAAAACATAGTCTCGGGGGGAGTCGTGGGGGTCGGGGGGTCGGGGTGGCGGGTTTGGGGACATAGTCTCGGGGGGGTCGGGGGTCGGGTGGCGGGTTTGGGGACATAGTCTTGGGGGCTTCGTGGGGGTCGGGTGGTGGGTTTGGGGACATAGTCTCGGGGGTGTCGGGGGGTCGGGTGGCGCGATTGGGGACATAGTCCCGGAAGGGTCGGGGGGGTCAGGAGGCGGGTTTGGGGACATAGTCTCGGGGGGGGGGTCGGGGGGGTCGGTGGTCGGGTGGCGGGTTCAGGGACATAGTCTCGGGGGTGTCGGGTAGTGGGTTTGGGGACATAGTCTTGGGGGGAGTCGGAGGGGTCGGTGGTCGGGTGGCAGGTTTAGGAACAGAGTCTCGGGGGTGTCGGGGTGGTCGGGGGTCGGGTGTCGGGTTTGGGGAGATAGTCTCGGGATGGTAGGGGGGGTCGGGGGTCGGGGGTCGGGTTTGGGGACATAGTCTCGTGGGGTTCAGGGGGGTCGGGGGTCGGGAGGCAAGTTTGGGGACATAGTCTCGGGGGGGGGGTCGGGGGGGGTCAGGGGTCGGGAGGCGGGTTTGGGGACATAGTCTCGGGGGGTCAGGGGGGTCGGGGGTCGGGTTGCGGGTTTGGGGACATAGTCTCGGGGGGGTCGGGAGACAGGTGGCGGGTTTGGGGGACATAGTCTCGGAGGGGTCGGGGGGTCGGGGTGTCGGGTGACGGGTTTGGGGGACATAGTCTCGGGGGGTTCGGTGGGGTCGGGTGACGGGTTTGGGGACATAGTCTCGGGGGGTGTCGGGGGTCGGGTGGCGCGATTGGGGACATAGTCCCGGAAGGGTCGGGGGGGGTCAGGTGGCGGGTTTGGGGACATAGTCTCGGGGGGGGGTCGGGGGGGTCGGTGGTCGGGTGGCGGGTTCAGGGACATAGTCTCGGGGGTGTCGGGTAGTGGGTTTGGGGACATAGTCTTGGGGGGAGTCGGAGGGGTCGGTGGTCGGGTGGCAGGTTTAGGAACAGAGTCTCGGGGGTGTCGGGGTGGTCGGGGTCGGTTGGCGGGTTTGGGAAAATAGTCTTGGGGGTGTCGGGGGTGTCGGGGGGTCTGGTGGCACGTTTGGGGACATAGTCTCGGGGTGGGGTCGGGTGGCGGGTTTGGGGACATAGTCTCAGGGGGGGTCGGGGGGGACGGGGGTCTGGTGGCAGGTTTGGGGACATAGTCTCGGGGGGTTCGGGGGGTTGGGGGTCGGGTGCCGGGTTTGGGGACATATTCCTGGCGGGGGTCGGGGGTCAGGTGGCGGGTTTGGGGACATATTCTCAGGGGGGGTCGGGGGTCGGGTGGCAGGTTTGGGGACATAGACTCGGGGTTGGGGGTCGGGTTGCAGGTTTAGGGACATAGTCTCGGGGGGGTCGCGGGTGGTGGGTTTGGGGACACAGTCTCGGGGGGTCGGAGTCGGGTGGCGGGTTTGGGAAAATAGTCTTCGGGGTGTCGCGGGTGTCGGGGGTCTGGTGGCGCGTTTGGGGACATAGTCTCGGGGTGGGTCGGGGGTCGGGTGGCGTGTTTGAGGACATAGTCTCGGGGGGGTCGGAGCGGTTGGGGGTCGGGGTGGCGGGTTTGGGGACATAGTCATGGGGGGTCGGGGGGGTCGGGGTGGCGGGTTTGGGGACATAGTCTCGGGGGCTTCGTGGGGGACTTGTTGTGGATTTGGGGGGTGTCGTGGGTTGGGGGTCGGGTTTGGGGACATACTCTCGGGGGGGGTCAGGGGGGTCGGGGGTCGGGTTGTCGGGTTTGGGGAGATAGTCTCGGGATGGTCGGGGGGGTTGGGGGTCGGGGTGGCGGGTTTGGGGACATAGTCTCGTGGGGTTCGGGGGGGTCGGGGGTCGGGAGGCAAGTTTAGGGACATAGTCTCGGGGGGGTCGGGGGTCGGGAGGCTGGTTTGGGGACATAGTCTTGGGGTGGTCGGGGGTCGGGTGGTGGGTTTGGGGACATAGTCTCGGGGAGTCGGGGGTGGTCATGGGTAGGGTGGCAGGTTTGGGGACATAGTCTCGGGGGGTCAGGGGGGTCGGGGGTCGGGTTGCGGGTTTGGGGACATAGTCTCGGGGGGGTCGGGAGACAGGTGGCGGGTTTGGGGACATAGTCTCGGAGGATTCGGGGGGTCGAGTGTCGGGTGACGGGTTTGGGGACATAGTCTCGGGGTGTTCGGGGGGTCGAGTGTCGGGTGACGGGTTTTGGGGACATAGTCTCGGGGTGTTCGGTGGGGTCGGTTGTCGGGTGACGGGTTTGGGGACATAGTCTCGGGGGTGGTCGGGGGGGCCGTGGGTCGGGGTGGCGGGTTTGGGGACATAGTCTCGGGGGGTGTCGGGGGTCGGGTGGCGCGATTGGGGACATAGTCCCGGAAGGGTCGGGGGGGTCAGGTGGCGGGTTTGGGGACATAGTCTCGGGGGGGGGTCGGGGGGGTCGGTGGTCGGGGTGGCGGGTTCAGGGACATAGTCTCGGGGGTGTCGGGTAGTGGGTTTGGGGACATAGTCTTGGGGGGAGTCGGAGGGGTCGGTGGTCGGGTGGCAGGTTTAGGAACAGAGTCTCGGGGGTGTCGGGGTGGTCGGGGTCGGTTGGCGGGTTTGGGAAAATAGTCTTGGGGGTGTCGGGGGTGTCGGGGCTCTGGTGGCACGTTTGGGGACATAGTCTCGGGGTGGGTCGGGGGTTGGGTGGCGGGTTTGAGGACATAGTCTCGGGGGGGGTCGGGGCGGTTGGGGGTCGGGTGGCGGGGTTTGGGGACATAGTCTCGGGGGGGGGTCGGGGGGGGCCGGGTGGCGGGTTTGGGGACATAGTCTCGGGGGGGTCGGGGGGCGGCTGTCGCTTTTGGGGATATTGTCTCGGGGGGGTCGGGTGGCGGGTTTGGGGATATAGACTTGCGGGGGTTGGGGGGTGTCGTGGGTTGGGGGGTCATGTTTGGGGACATACTCTCGGGGGGGTCAGGGGGGTCGGGGGGTCGGGGTGTCGGGTTTGGGGAGATAGTCTCGGGATGGTCGGGGGGGTCGGGGGTCGGGTGGTGGGTTTGGGGACATAGTCTCGTGGGGTTCGGGGTGGTCGGGGGTCGGGAGGCAAGTTTAGGGACATAGTCTCGGGCGGGGTCGGGGGGGGTCAGGGCTCGGGAGGCGGGTTTGGGGACATAGTCTCGGGGTGGGTCGGGGTTCGGTTGGTGGGTTTGAAAACATAGTCTCGGGGGGAGTCGTGGGGGTCGGGGGTCGGGTGGCGGGTTTGGGGACATAGTCTCGGGGGGGTCGGGGGTCGGGTGGCGCGATTGGGGACATAGTCCCGGAAGGGTCGGGGGGTCAGGAGGCGGGTTTGGGGACATAGTCTCGGGGGGTGGTCGGGGGGGTCGGTGGTCGGGTGGCGGGTTCAGGGACATAGTCTCGGGGGTGTCGGGTAGTGGGTTTGGGGACATAGTCTTGGGGGGAGTCGGAGGGGTCGGTGGTCGGGTGGCAGGTTTAGGAACAGAGTCTCGGGGGGTGTCGGGGTGGTCGGGGTCGGTTGGCGGGTTTGGGAACATAGTCTCGGGGGGGGTCGGGGGTTGGGTTTGGGGACATAGTCTTGGGGGGGTTGGGGGGTGTCGTGGGTTGGGGGTCGGGTTTGGGGACATACTCTCGGGGGGGTCAGGGGGGGTCGGGGGTCGGGTGTCGGGTTTGGGGAGATAGTCTCGGGATGGTAGGGGGGGTCGGGGGTCGGGGTGGCGGGTTTGGGGACATAGTCTCGTGGGGTTCAGGGGGGTCGGGGGTCGGGAGGCAAGTTTGGGGACATAGTCTCGGGGGGGTCGGGGGGGTCAGGGGTCGGGAGGCGGGTTTGGGGACATAGTCTCGGGGGGTCAGGGGGGTCGGGGGGTCGGGTTGCGGGTTTGGGGACATAGTCTCGGGGGGGTCGGGAGACAGGTGGCGGGTTTGGGGACATAGTCTCGGAGGGGTCGGGGGGTCGGGTGTCGGGTGACGGGTTTGGGGACATAGTCTCGGGGGGTTCGGTGGGGTCGGTTGTCGGGTGACGGGTTTGGGGACATAGTCTCGGGGGGTGGTCGGGGGGGCCGTGGGTCGGGTGGCGGGTTTGGGGACATAGTCTCGGGGGGTGTCGGGGGTCGGGTGGCGCGATTGGGGACATAGTCCCGGAAGGGTCGGGGGGGGTCAGGTGGCGGGTTTGGGGACATAGTCTCGGGGGGGGGTCGGTGGTCGGGGTGGCGGGTTCAGGGACATAGTCTCGGGGGTGTCGGGTAGTGGGTTTGGGGACATAGTCTTGGGGGGAGTCGGAGGGGTCGGTGGGTCGGGTGGCAGGTTTAGGAACAGAGTCTCGGGGGGTGTCGGGGGTGGTCGGGGTCGGTTGGCGGGTTTGGGAAAATAGTCTTGGGGGTGTCGGGGGTGTCGGGGGTCTGGTGGCACGTTTGGGGACATAGTCTCGGGTGGGTCGGGGGTTGGGTGGCGGGTTTGAGGACATAGTCTCGGGGGGGGTCGGGGCGGGTTGGGGGTCGGGTGGCGGGTTTGGGGACATAGTCTCGGGGGGGGGGGGTCGGGGGGGCCGGGTGGCGGGTTTGGGGACATAGTCTCGGGGGGGTCGGGGGGCGGCTGTCGCTTTTGGGGACATAGTCTCGGGGGGGGTCGGGGCGGGGTGGCGGGTTTGGAGACATAGTCTCGGGGGGGTCGGGGGGGTCGGGTGGCGGGTTTGGAGACATAGTCTCGGGGGGGTCGGGGGGCGGCTGTCGCTTTTGGGGATATTGTCTCGGGGGGGGTCGGGTGGCAGGTTTGGGGACATAGTCTTGCGGGGGTTGGGGGTGGTCGTGGGTTGGGGGGTCATGTTTGGGGACATACTCTCGGGGGGGTCAGGGGGGGTCGGGGGTCGGGTGTCGGGTTTGGGGAGATAGTCTCGGGATGGTCGGGGGGGGTCGGGGGTCGGGTGGTGGGTTTGGGGACATAGTCTCGTGGGGTTCGGGGGGGTCGGGGGTCGGGAGGCAAGTTTAGGGATATAGTCTCGGGGGGGGTCGGGGGGGGTCAGGGGTCGGGAGGCGGGTTTGGGGACATAGTCTCGGGGGGGTCGGGGGTTGGGTTTGGGGACATAGTCTCGGGGTGGGTCGGGGGTTGGGTGGCGGGTTTGAGGACATAGTCTCGGGGGGAGTCGGGGGGGGGTCGGGGGTCGGGGTGGCGGGTTTGGGAACATAGTCTCGGGGGGGGTCGGGGGTTGGGTTTGGGGACATAGTCTTGGGGGCTTCGTGGGGGTCGGGTGGTGGGTTTGGGGACATAGTCTTGGGGGGGTTGGGGGGTGTCGTGGGTTGGGGGTCGGGTTTGGGGACATACTCTCGGGGGGGTCAGGGGGGTCGGGGGTCGGGTGTCGGGTTTGGGGACATAGTCTCGTGGGGTTCAGGGGGGTCGGGGGTCGGGAGGCAAGTTTAGGGACATAGTCTCGGGGGGGGTCGGGGGGGGTCAGGGGTCGGGAGGCGGGTTTGGGGACATAGTCTCGGGGTGGGTCGGGGTTCGGGTGGTGGGTTTGAAAACATAGTCTCAGGGGAGTCGGGGGGGGTCGGGGGGTCGGGTGGCGGGGTTTGGGAACATAGTCTCTGGGGGGTGTCGGGGGTCGGGTGGCGGGTTTGGGGACATAGTCACGGGGGGGTCTGGGGGGTCGGGGGTCGGGGTGTCGGTTTTGGGGAGATAGTCTCGGGATGGTCGGGGGTCGGGGTAGCGGGTTTGGGGACATAGTCTCGGGGGGGGTGGGGGGGGTTGGGGGGTCGGGGGGTCGGGTGGCGGGTTTGGGGACATAGTCTCGGGGGTGTTGGGGGTCGGGTGGCGCGATTGGGGACATAGACCCGGGAGGTTCGGGGGGGTCAGGGTGGCGGGTTTGGGGACATAGTCTCGGGGGGGTCGGGGGGGGTCGGGGGTCGGGAGGCAAGTTTTGGGAAATAGTCTCGGAGGGGGTCGGGTGGGTCAGGCGTCAGGAGGGCGGGTTTGGGGCCATAGTCTTGTCGGCGTCGGGGGTCGGGTGGCGGGTTTGGGGACATAGTCTCGGGGGGTCGGGGGGGGTCGTGGGTCGGGTGGCAGGTTTGGGGACATAGTCTCGAGGGGTCAGGGGGGTCGGGGGTCGGGTTGCGGGTTTGGGGACATAGTCTCGGGGGGGGTCGGGAGACAGGTGGCGGGTTTGGGGACATAGTCTCGGGGGGATCGGGGGGTCGGGTGTCGGGTGACGGGTTTGGGGACACAGTCTCTGGGGGGGTCGGGGGAGTCGGGGATCGGGGTGGCGGGATTAGGGACATTGTCTCAGGGTGGGTCGGGGGTCGGGTGGCGGGTTTGTGGACATAGTTTCGGGGGGGTCGGCTGTCGCTTTTGGGGATATTGTCTCGGGGGGTCGGGGGGGTCAGGTTTGGGGACATACTCTCGGGGGGGTCAGTGGTGTCGGGGGTTGGGTGTCGGGTTTGGGGAGATAGTCTCGGGATGGTCGGGGGGGGGTCGGGGATCGGGGGGTGGCGGGTTTGGGGACATAGTCTCGTGGGGTTCGGGGGGGTCGGGGGTCGGGAGGCAAGTTTAGGGACATAGTCTCGGGGTGGGTCGGGGGTCAGTTGGTGGGTTTGGGGACATAGTCTCGGGATGGTCGGGGTTCGGGTGGCGGGTTTGGGGACATAGTCTCGGGGGGGTCAGGGGGGTCGGGGGTCAGGTTGCGGGTTTGGGGACATAGTCTCGGGGGGTTCGGTGGGGGTCAGTTGTCGGGTGGCGGGTTTGGGGACATAGTCTCGGGGGGTCAGGGGGGTCGGGGGTCAGGTTGCGGGTTTGGGGACATAGTCTCGGGGGGTTCGGTGGGGTCAGTTGTCGGGTGGCGGGTTTGGGGACATACATAGTCTCGGGGGCGGTCGGGGGTGTCGTGGAGCGGGGTGGCGGGTTTGGGGACATAGTCTCGGGGGGGGTCATGGGGGTCGGGTGGCGGATTTGGAGACATAGTCTCGGGGTGGTCGGGGGGGGTCGGAGGTCGGGTGGCGGGTTTGGGAACATAGTCTCGGGTGGATCGATTGGCGGGTTTGTGGACATAGTCTCGGGGGGGGTCGGGGGTCGGGTGGCGGTTTTGGGGACATAGTCCCGGGGGGGTCGGGGGGTCGGGGTGGCGGGTTTGGGGTCATAGTCCTCGCAGAGTTCCGGGCAGGTCGGGGATCGAGTGGCGGGTTTGGGGACATATTCTCGGGGGGGGTCGCGGGTCGCGTGGCGGGTATGGGGACATATTCTCGGGGGGTTCGGGTCGCGGGTTTGGGGACATAGTCTTGGAGTGGTCGGGGGGTTTGGCGGTCGGTTGGCAGGTTTGGGGACACAGTCTCGGGGGGGGGTCGGGGGGAGTGGGGGATCGGGGTGGCGGGATTAGGGACATAGTCTCAGGGTGGGTCGGGGGGTCGGGTGGCGGGTTTGGGGACATAGTCTCGGGGTGGGTCGGGGGTCTGGTGGCGGGTTTGGGGACATAGTCTCGGGGGGGTCGGGGTGTCGGGTGCCGGGTTTGGTGACATAGTCTCAGGGGGGTCGGGGGTCGGGAGGCGGGTTTGGGGACATAGTCTCGGGGCGGCGTCTCGGGGGTCGGTGGTCGGGTGGCTGGTTAAGGGACATAGTCTCGGGGGGGTCGTGGGTCGGGTGGCAAGTTTGGGGACATAGGCTCGGTGGGGGTCGGGGGGGTTGGGGGTCGGGTGGCGGGTTTGGGGACATCGTCTCGGGGGGGTCGGTTGGGTCGGGTGGCGTGTTTGGGGTCATAGTATCGGGGGTGGGTCGGGTGTGGGGACGTAGTCTCGGGGGGGGTCGGGGGTCGGGTGGCGGGTTTGGGGACATAGTCTCGGGGGGTTCAGGGGGGTCGGGGGTCGGGGTGGCGGGTTTGGGGACAAAGTCTCAGTGGTTCAGGGGTCGGGTTTGGGAACATATTCTCGGCGGGGGGTCCGGGGTCGGGGTGGCGGGTTTGGGGACATATTCTCGGCGGGGATCGGGGGTCGGGTGGCGGGTTTGGGGACATATTCTCAGGGGGGGTCGGGGGTCGGGTGGCGGGGTTTGGGCACATAGACTCAGGGGGTTGGGGGTCGGGTTGCAGGTTTAGGGACATAGTCTCGGGGGGTTCGGGAGGTGGGTTTGGGGACAGAGTCTCGGGGGGGTCGGAGTCGGGGTGGCGGGTTTGGGAAAATAGTCTTGGGGGTGTCCGGGGGGTGTCGCGGGTCTGGTGGCGAGTTTGGGGACATATTCTCAGGGGGGGTCGGGGGTCGGGGTAGCGGGTTTGGGGACATAGTCTCGGGGGGGGTCGGGGGGGTCGGATGGCGCGATTGGGGACATAGTCTCGGGGTGGGTCGGGGGTCGGGTGGCGGGTTTGGGGGACATAGTCTCGGGGGGGGTCCGTGGGGTCGGGTGGCGGTTTTGGGGACAGAGTCTCGGGGGGGGTCGGCTGTCGCTTTTGCCGACATAGTCTCGGGGGCTTCGTGGGGGTCGGGTGGTGGGTTTGGGGGTGTCGTGGGTTGGGGGTCGGGTTTGGGGACATAGTCACAGGGGGGTCTGGGGGGGTCGGGGGTCGGGTGGCGGGTTTGGGGACATAGTCTCGGGGGGGTCGGGTGGCGGGTTTGGGGATATAGTCTCGGGGGGGTCGGGGCGGTTGTGGGTCGGGTGACGGGTTTGGGAACAAAGTCTCGGGGGGGGTCAGGGGGGTCGTGGGTCGGGGGTGGGTTTGGGGACATAATTTCGGGGGGGTCAGTGGGGTCGGGGGTCGGGTGTCGGTTTTGGGGAGATAGTCTCGGGATGGTCGGGGGGTCGGGGTAGCGGGTTTGGGGACATAGTCTCGGGGGGGCGGGGGGGCGGGGGGTCGGGTGGCGGGTTTGGGGACATAGTCTCGGGGGTGTCGGGGGTCGGGTGGCGCGATTGGGGACATAGCCCCGGGAGGGTCGGGGGGGGTCAGGTGGCGGGTTTGGGGACATAGTCTCGGGGGGGGTCGGGGGGGGTCGGTGGTCGGGTGGTGGGTTCAGGGACATAGTCTCTGGGGGGTCGGGGGGGTCGGGTGGTGGGTTTGGGGACATAGTCTTGGGGGGAGTCGGAGGGGGTCGGTGGTCGGGTGGCAGGTTTAGGAATAGGGTCTCGGGGGGGTCGGTGTGGACGGGGTCGGTTGGCGGGTTTGGGAAAATAGTCTTGGTGGTGTCGGGGGTGTCGGGGGTCTGGTGGCGCGTTTGGGGACATAGTCTCAGGGGGGTCGGGGGGGGACGGGGGTCTGGTGGCAGGTTTGGGGACATAGTCTCGGGGGGGGTCGGGGGTCAGGTGCCGGGTTTGGGGACATAATCTCAGGGGGGTCGGGGGGGTCGGGGGTCGGGAGGCGGGGTTTGGGGACATAGTCTCAGGGGGAGTCTCGGGGGTCGGTGGTCGGGTGGCTGGTTAAGGGACATAGTCTCGGGGGGGTCGTGGGTCGGGTGGCAGGTTTGGGGACATAGGCTTCGTGGGGGTCGGGTGGTGGGTTTGGGGGTGTCGTGGGTTGGGGGTCGGGGTTTGGGACATACTCTCGGGGGTGTCAGGGGGGTTGGGGGGTCGGGTGTCGGGTTTGGGGAGATAGTCTCGGGATGGTCGGGGGGGGTCGGTGGTAGGATGGTGGGTTTGGGGACATAGTCTCGTGGGGTTCGAGGGGGGTTGGGGGTCGGGAGGCAAGTTTAGGGACATAGTCTCGGGGGGGGTCGGGGGGGTCGGGGTCGGGGTGGTGGGTTTGGGAACATAGTCTCGGGGGGGGTCGGGGAGTCGTGTGGCATGCTTGGGGACATAGTCTCGGGGGGGGGGTCGGAGGTTGGGTTTGGGAGACATAGTCCTCTGGGGGTGTCGGGGGTCGGGTGGCGGGTTTGGGGACATAGTCACAGGGGGGTCTGGGGGGTCGGGGGTCGGGTGGCGGGTTTGGGGACATAGTCTCGGGGGGGTCGGGTGGCGGGTTTGGGGATATAGTCTCGGGGGTGTCGGGCGGTTGGGGGTCGGGTGACGGGTTTGGGAACAAAGTCTCGGGGGGGGTCAGGTGGTCGTGGGTCGGGGGTGGGTTTGGGGACATAATTTTGGGGGGATCAGTGGGGTCGGGGGTCGGGTGTCGGTTTTGGGGAGATAGTCTCGGGATGGTCGGGGGTCGGGTAGCGGGTTTGGGGACCTAGTCTCGGGGGGGGTCGGGGGGGGTCGGTGGTCGGGTGGTGGGTTCAGGGACATAGTCTCTTGGGGGTCGGGGGGGGTCGGGTGGTGGGTTTGGGGACATAGTCTTGGGGGAAGTCGGAGGGGGTCGGTGGTCGTGTGGCAGGTTTAGGAATAGGGTCTCGGGGGGGGTCGGTGTGGACGGGGTCGGTTGGCGGGTTTGGGAAAATAGTCTTGGTGGTGTCGGGGGTGTCGGGCGTCAGGTGGCGCGTTTGGGGACATAGTCTCGGGGTGGGTCGGGGTGGCGGGTTTGGGGACATAGTCTCAGGGGGGTCGGGGGGGGACGGGGGTCTGGTGGCAGGTTTGGGGACATAGTCTCGGGGGGGTCGGGGGTCAGGTGCCGGGTTTGGGGACATAGTCTCAGGGGGGTAGGGGGGGTCGGGGGTCGGGAGGCGGGTTTGGGGACATAGTCTCAGGGGGAGTCTCGGGGGTCGGTGGTCGGGTGGCTGGTTAAGGGACATAGGCTCGGTGGGGGTCGGGGGGGTGGGGGTCAGGGGGGGGGTTTGGGGACATCGTCTCGGGGGGGTCGGTTGGGTCGGGTGGCGGGTTTGGGGACCTAGTCTCGGGGGGTCGGGGGAGTCGGTGGTCGGGTGGCGGGTTTGGGGACAGAGTCTCGGGGGGTTTCAGGGGGTCGGGGTCGGGTGGCAGGTTTGGGGACAAAGTCTAGGGGGGGTCGGGTCGGTCCAGATCGGGTGGCGGGTTTGGGGACATCGTCTCGGGGGGGGTCGGGGGTCGGGTGGCGGGTTTGGGGACGTAGTCTCGGGGGGGTCGGGGGTCGGGTGGCGGGTTTGGGGACATAGTCTCGGGGGGTTCGGGGGGTCGGGGGGGTCGGGTGGCGGGTTTGGGGACGTAGTCTCGGGGGGGTCGGGGGTCGGGTGGCGGGTTTGGGGACATAGTCTCGGGGGGTTCGGGGGGTCGGGGGTCGGGTGGCGGGTTTGGGGACAAAGTCTCGGTGGTTCGGGGGTCGGGTTTGGGGACATATTCCTGGCGGGGGTCGGGGGTCAGGTGGCGGGTTTGGGGACATATTCTCAGGGGGGGTCGGGGGTCGGGTGGCAGGTTTGGGGACATAGACTCGGGGTTGGGGGTCGGGTTGCAGGTTTAGGGACATAGTCTCGGGGGGGTCGGGTGGTGGGTTTGGGGACACAGTCTCGGGGGGTCGGAGTCGGGTGGCGGGTTTGGGAAAATAGTCTTGGGGGTGTCGCGGGTGTCGGGGGTCTGGTGGCGCGTTTGGGGACATAGTCTCGGGGTGGGTAGGGGGTCGGGTGGCGTGTTTGAGGACATAGTCTCGGGGGGGGTCGGAGCGGTTGGGGGTCGGGTGGTGGGTTTGGGGACATAGTCTCGGGGGGGTCGGGGGGGTCGGGGTGGCGGGTTTGGGGACATTGTCTCGGGGGGGGTTCGGCTGTCGCTTTTGGGGATGTTGTCTCGGGGGGGGTCGGGGTGGCGGGTTTGGGGACATAGTCTCCGGGGCTTCGTGGGGGTCTTGTGGTGGGTTTGGGGGTGTCGTGGGTTGGGGGTCGGGTTTGGGGACATACTCTCGGGGGGATCAGGGGGGTCGGCGGTCGGGTGTCGGGTTTGGGGAGATAGTCTCGGGATGGTCGGGGGGGTTGGGGGTCGTGTGGCGGGTTTGGGGACATAGTCTCGTGGGGTTCGGGGGGGTCGGGGGTCGGGAGGCAAGTTTAGGGACATAGTCTCGGGGGGGTCGGGGGTCGGGAGGCGGGTTTGGGGACATAGTCTTGGGGTGGTCGGGGGTCGGGTGGCGGGTTTGGGGACATAGTCTCGGGGAGTCGGGGTGGTCATGGGTAGGGTGGCAGGTTTGGGGACATAGTCTCGGGGGGTCAGGGGGGTCGGGGGTCGGGTTGCGGGTTTGGGGACATAGTCTCGGGGGGGGTCGGGAGACAGGTGGCGGGTTTGGGGACATAGTCTCGGAGGGGTCGGGGGGTCGGGTGTCGGGTGACGTGTTTGGGGACATAGTCTCGGGGGGTTCGGTGGGGTCGGTTGTCGGGTGACGGGTTTGGGGACATAGTCTCGGGGGTGGTCGGGGGGGGCCGTGGGTCGGGTGGCGGGTTTGGGGACATAGTCTCGGGGGTGTCGGGGGTGGCGCGATTGGGGACATAGTCCCGGAAGGGTCGGGGGGGTCAGGTGGCGGGTTTGGGGACATAGTCTCGGGGGGGGGTCGGGGGGGTCGGTGGTCGGGTGGCGGGTTCAGGGACATAGTCTCGGGGGTGTCGGGTAGTGGGTTTGGGGACATAGTCTTGGGGGGAGTCGGAGGGGTCGGTGGTCGGGTGGCAGGTTTAGGAACAGAGTCTCGGGGGTGTCGGGGTGGTCGGGGTCGGTTGGCGGGTTTGGGAAAATAGTCTTGGGGGTGTCGGGGGTGTCGGGGGTCTGGTGGCACGTTTGGGGACATAGTCTCGGGGTGGGTCGGGGGTTGGGTGGCGGGTTTGAGGACATAGTCTCGGGGGGGTCGGGGCGGTTGGGGGTCGGGTGGCGGGTTTGGGGACATAGTCTCGGGGGGGGTCGGGGGGGCCGGGTGGCGGGTTTGGGGACATAGTCTCGGGGGGGTCGGGGGGCGGCTGTCGCTTTGGGGATATTGTCTCGGGGGGGTCGGGTGGCGGGTTTGGGGACATAGTCTCGGGGGGGGTCGGGGGAGCCGGGGTGGCGGGTTTGGGGACATAGTCTCGGGGGGGTCGGGGGGCGGCTGTCGCTTTTGGGGATATTGTCTCGGGGGGGTCGGGTGGCGGGTTTGGGGACATAGTCTTGGGGGCTTCGTGGGGGTCGGGTGGTGGGTTTGGGAACATAGTTTTGCGGGGGTTGGGGGTGTCGTGGGTTGGGGGGTCATGTTTGGGGACATACTCTCGGGGGGGTCAGGGGGGTCGGGGGTCGGGTGTCGGGTTTGGGGAGATAGTCTCGGGATGGTCAGGGGGGTCGGGGGTCGGGTGGTGGGTTTGTGGACATAGTCTCGTGGGGTTTGGGGGGGTCGGGGGTCGGGAGGCAAGTTTAGGGACATAGTCTCGGGGGGGGGGTCGGGGGGGTCAGGGGTCGGGAGGCGGGTTTGGGGACATAGTCTCGGGGTGGGTCGGGGTTCGGGTGGTGGGTTTGAAAACATAGTCTCGGGGGGAGTCGGGGGGAGTCGGGGGTCGGGTGGCGGGTTTGGGAACATAGTCTCGGGGGGGTCGGGGGTTGGGTTTGGGGACATAGTCTTGGGGGGGTTGGGGGTGTCGTGGGTTGGGGGGTCGGGTTTGGGGACATACTCTCGGGGGGGGTCAGGAGGGTCGGGGGTCGGGTGTCGGGTTTGGGGAGATAGTCTCGGGATGGTAGGGGGTGTCGGGGGTCGGGTGGCGGGTTTGGGGACATAGTCTCGTGGGGTTCAGGGGGGTCGGGGGTCGGGAGGCAAGTTTAGGGACATAGTCTCGGGGGGGGTCGGGGGGGTCAGGGGTCGGGAGGCGCGATTGGGGACATAGTCCCGGAAGGGTCGGGGGGGTCAGGTGGCGGGTTTGGGGACAGTCTCGGGGGGGGGTCGGTGGTCGGGTGGCGGGTTCAGGGACATAGTCTCGGGGGTGTCGGGTAGTGGGTTTGGGGACATAGTCTTGGGGGGAGTCGGAGGGGTCGGTGGTCGGGGTGGCAGGTTTAGGAACAGAGTCTCGGGGGTGTCGGGGTGGTCGGGGTCGGTTGGCGGGTTTGGGAAAATAGTCTTGGGGGTGTCGGGGGTGTCGGGGGTCTGGTGGCACGTTTGGGGACATAGTCTCGGGGTGGGTCGGGGGTTGGGTGGCGGGTTTGAGGACATAGTCTCGGGGGGGTCGGGGCGGTTGGGGGTCGGGTGGCGGGTTTGGGGACATACTCTCGGGGGGGGGTCGGGGGGGGCCGGTTGGCGGGTTTGGGGACATAGTCTCGGGGGGGTCGGGGGGCGGCTGTCGCTTTTGGGGATATTGTCTCGGGGGTGTCGGGTGGCGGGTTTGGGGACATAGTCTTGGGGGGGTTGGGGGTGTCGTGGGTTGGGGGTCGGGTTTGGGGACATACTCTCGGGGGGGTCAGGGGGGTCGGGGGTCGGGTGTCGGGTTTGGGGAGATAGTCTCGGGATGGTAGGGGGGGTCGGGGGTCGGGTGGCGGGTTTGGGGACATAGTCTCGTGGGGTTCAGGGGGGTCGGGGGTCGGGAGGCAAGTTTAGGGACATAGTCTCGGGGGGGGTCGGGGGGGGTCAGGGGTCGGGAGGCGGGTTTGGGGACATAGTCTCGGGGGGTCAGGGGGGTCGGGGGTCGGGTTGCGGGTTTGGGGACATAGTCTCGGGGGGTTCAGGGGGGTCGGGGGTCGGGAGGCAAGTTTAGGGACATAGTCAAGGAAGGGTCAGGGGGGTCAGGTGGCGGGTTTGGGGACATAGTCTCGGGGCTCGGGGGGGGTCGGGGGGGTCGGTGGTCGGGTGGCGGGTTCAGGGACATAGTCTCGGGGGTGTCGGGTAGTGGGTTTGGGGACAAAGTCTTGGGGGGAGTCGGAGGGGTCGGGGTCGGTTGGCGGGTTTGGGAAAATAGTCTTGGGGGTGTCGGGGGTGTCGGGGCTCTGGTGGCACGTTTGGGGACATAGTCTCGGGGTGGGTCGGGGGTTGGGTGGCGGGTTTGAGGACATAGTCTCGGGGGGGTCGGGGCGGTTGGGGGTCGGGTGGCGGGTTTGGGGACATAGTCTCGGGGGGGTCGGGGTTGCCGGGTGGCGGGTTTGGGGACATAGTCTGGGGGGGGTCGGGGGAGCCGGGTGGCGGGTTTGGGGACATAGTCTCGGGGGGGTCGGGGGGCGGCTGTCGCTTTTGGGGATATTGTCTCGGGGGGGTCGGGTGGCGGGTTTGGGGACATAGTCTTGGGGGCTTCGTGGGGGTCGGGTGGTGGGTTTGGGGACATAGTCTTGCGGGGGTTGGGGGTGTCGTGGGTTGGGGGTCGGGTTTGGGGACATACTCTCGGGGGGGGTCAGGGGGGTCGGGGGTCGGGTGTCGGGTTTGGGGAGATAGTCTCGGGATGGTAGGGGGGGTTGGGGGTCGGGTGGCGGGTTTGGGGACATAGTCTCGTGGGGTTCAGGGGGGTCGGGGGTTCGGGAGGCAAGTTTAGGGACATAGTCTCAGGGGGGGTCGGGGGGTCAGGGGTCGGGAGGCGGGTTTGGGGACATAGTCTCGGGGTGGGTCGGGGTTCGGGTGGTGGGTTTGAAAACATAGTCTCGGGGGAGTCGGGGGGGTCGGGGGTCGGGTGGCGGGTTTGGGAACATAGTCCCGGGGGGGGTCGGGGGTTGGGTTTGGGGACATAGTCTCTGGGGGTTTCGGGGGTCGGGGTGGCGGGTTTGGGGACATAGTCACGGGGGGGTCTGGGGGGTCGGGGGTCGGGTGTCGGTTTTGGGGAGATAGTCTCGGGATGGTCGGGGGTCGGGTAGCGGGTTTGGGGACATAGTCTCGGGGGGGTGGGGGGGTTGGGGGTCGGGGGTTGGGTGGCGGGTTTGGGGACATAGTCTCGGGGGTGTTGGGGGTCGGGTGGCGCGATTGGGGACATAGTCCCGGGAGGGTCGGGGGGGTCAGGTGGCGGGTTTGGGGACATAGTCTCGGGGGGGTCGGGGGTCCGGTGGCGGGTTTGGGAACATAGTCTCGTGGGGTTCGGGGGGGGTCGGGGGTCGGGAGGCAAGTTTTGGGAAATAGTCTCGGAGGGGTCGGGTGGGTCAGGCGTCGGGAGGCGGGTTTGGGGCCATAGTCTTGTCGGCGTCGGGGGTCGGGTGGCGGGTTTGGGGACATAGTCTCGGGGGGTCGGGGGGGTCGTGGGTCGGGTGGCAGGTTTGGGGACATAGTCTCGAGGGGTCAGGGGGGTCGGGGGTCGGGTTGCGGGTTTGGGGACATAGTCTCGGGGGGGTCGGGAGACAGATGGCGGGTTTGGGGACATAGTCTCGGGGGGATCGGGGGGTCGGGTGTCGGGTGACGGGTTTGGGGACACAGTCTCTGGGGGGGTCGGGGGAGTCGGGGATCGGGTGGCAGGATTAGGGACATTGTCTCAGGGTGGGTCGGGGGGTCGGGTGGCGGGTTTGTAGACATAGTTTCGGGGGGGTCGGCTGTCGCTTTTGGGGATATTGTCTCGGGGGGTCGGGGGGGTCAGGTTTGGGGACATACTCTCGGGGGGGGTCAGTGGTGTCGGGGGTTGGGTGTCGGGTTTGGGAGATAGTCTCGGGATGGTCGGGGGGGTCGGGGATCGGGGTGGCGGGTTTGGGTACATAGTCTCGTGGGGTTCGGGGGGGTCGGGGGTCGGGAGGCAAGTTTAGGGACATAGTCTCGGGGGGGTCGGGGGTCGGGAGGCGGGTTTGGGGACATAGTCTCGTGGGCGTCGGGGGTCGGGTGGCGGGTTTGGGGACATAGTCTCGGGGTGGGTCGGGGGTCAGTTGGAGGGTTTGGGGACATAGTCTCGGGGTGGTCGGGGTTCGGGTGGCGGGTTTGGGGACATAGTCTCGGGGGGTCAGGGGGGTCGGGGGTCGGGTTGCAGGTTTGGGGACATACTCTCGGGGGGTTCGGAGGGGTCGGTTGTCGGGTGGCGGGTTTGGGGACATACATAGTCTCGGGGGCGGTCGGGGGTGTCGTGGAGCGGGTGGCGGGTTTGGGGACATAGTCTCGGGGGGGGTCATGGGGGTCGGGGTGGCGGATTTGGAGACATAATCTCGGGGTGGTCGGGGGGTCGGAGGTCGGGTGGCGGGTTTGGGAACATAGTCTCGGGTGGATCGATTGGCGGGTTTGTGGACATAGTCTCGGGATGGTCGGGGGGGTTGGGGGTCGTGTGGCGGGTTTGGGGACATAGTCTCGTGGGGTTCGGGGGGGTCGGGGGTCGGGAGGCAAGTTTAGGGACATAGTCTCGGGGGGGTCGGGGGTCGGGTGGCGGGTTTGGGGACATAGTCTCGGGGAGTCGGGTGGTCATGGGTAGGGTGGCAGGTTTGGGGACATAGTCTCGGGGGGTCAGGGGGGTCGGGGGTCGGGTTGCGGGTTTGGGGACATAGTCTCGGGGGGGTCGGGAGACAGGTGGCGGGTTTGGGGACATAGTCTCGGAGGGGTCGGGGGGTCGGGTGTCGGGTGACGGGTTTGGGGACATAGTCTCGGGGGGTTCGGTGGGGTCGGTTGTCGGGTGACGGGTTTGGGGACATAGTCTCGGGGGTGGTCGGGGGGGCCGTGGGTCGGGTGGCGGGTTTGGGGACATAGTCTCGGGGGTGTCGGGGGTCGGGTGGCGCGATTGGGGACATAGTCCCGGAAGGGTCGGGGGGGGTCAGGTGGCGGGTTTGGGGACATAGTCTCGGGGGGGGGTCGGGGGGGTCGGTGGTCGGGTGGCGGGTTCAGGGACATAGTCTCGGGGGTGTCGGGTAGTGGGTTTGGGGACATAGTCTTGGGGGGAGTCGGAGGGGTCGGTGGTCGGGGTGGCAGGTTTAGGAACAGAGTCTCGGGGGGTGTCGGGGTGGTCGGGGTCGGTTGGCGGGTTTGGGAAAATAGTCTTGGGGGTGTCGGGGGTGTCGGGGGTCGGGTGGCACGTTTGGGGACACAGTCTCGGGGTGGGTCGGGGGTTGGGTGGCGGGTTTGAGGACATAGTCTCGGGGGGGTCGGGGCGGTTGGGGGTCGGGTGGCGGGTTTGGGGACATAGTCTCGGGGGGGGGTCGGGGGGGCCGGGTGGCGGGTTTGGGGACATAGTCTCGGGGGGGTCGGGGGGGCGGCTGTCGCTTTTGGGGATATTGTCTCGGGGGGGTCGGGTGGCGGGTTTGGGGACATAGTCTTGGGGGCTTCGTGGGGGTCGGGTGGTGGGTTTGGGGACATAGTTTTGCGGGGGTTGGGGGTGTCGTGGGTTGGGGGGTCATGTTTGGGGACATACTCTCGGGGGGGTCAGGGGGGTCGGGGGTCGGGTGTCGGGTTTGGGGAGATAGTCTCGGGATGGTCAGGGGGGTCGGGGGTCGGGTGGTGGGTTTGTGGACATAGTCTCGTGGGGTTTGGGGGGGTCGGGGGTCGGGAGGCAAGTTTAGGGACATAGTCTCGGGGGGGGGGTCGGGGGGGTCAGGGGTCGGGAGGCGGGTTTGGGGACATAGTCTCGGGGTGGGTCGGGGTTCGGGTGGTGGGTTTGAAAACATAGTCTCGGGGGGAGTCGGGGGGGGGTCGGGGTTCGGGTGGCGGGTTTGGGAACATAGTCTCGGGGGGGTCGGGGGTTGGGTTTGGGGACATAGTCTTGGGGGGGTTGGGGGGTGTCGTGGGTTGGGGGGTCGGGTTTGGGGACATACTCTCGGGGGGGTCAGGGGGGTCGGGGGTCGGGTGTCGGGTTTGGGGAGATAGTCTCCAGATGGTAGGGGGTGTCGGGGGTCGGGTGGCGGGTTTGGGGACATAGTCTCGTGGGGTTCAGGGGGGTCGGGGGTCGGGAGGCAAGTTTAGGGACATAGTCTCGGGGGGGGTCGGGGGGGTCAGGGGTCGGGAGGCGTGATTGGGGACATAGTCCCGGAAGGGTCAGGGGGGTCAGGTGGCGGGTTTGGGGACATAGTCTCGGGGGGGGTCGGGGGGGTCGGTGGTCGGGTGGCGGGTTCAGGGACATAGTCTCGGGGGTGTCGGGTAGTGGGTTTGGGGACATAGTCTTGGGGGGAGTCGGAGGGTTCGGTGGTCGGGTGGCAGGTTTAGGAACAGAGTCTCGGGGGTGTCGGGGTGGTCGGGGTCGGTTGGCGGTTTGGGAAAATAGTCTTGGGGGTGTCGGGGGTGTCGGGGGTTGGGTGGCGGGTTTGGGGACATAGTCTCGGGGTGGGTCGGGGGTTGGGTTTGGGGACATAGTCTTGGGGGCTTCGTGGGGGTCGGGTGGTGAGTTTGGGGACATAGTCTTGGGGGGGTTGGGGGTGTCGTGGGTTGGGGGTCGGGTTTGGGGACATACTCTCGGGGGGGTCAGGGGGGTCGGGGGTCGGGTGTCGGGTTTGGGGAGATAGTCTCGGGATGGTAGGGGGTGTCGGGGGTCGGGTGGCGGGTTTGGGGACATAGTCTCGTGGGGTTCAGGGGGGTCGGGGGTCGGGAGGCAAGTTTAGGGACATAGTCTCGGGGGGGGTCGGGGGGGTCAGGGGTCGGGAGGCGCGATTGGGGACATAGTCCCGGAAGGGTCGGGGGGGTCAGGTGGCGGATTTGGGGACATAGTCTCGGGGGGGGGTCGGGGGGGTCGGTGGTCGGGTGGCGGGTTCAGGGACATAGTCTCGGGGGTGTCGGGGGGGTCGGTGGTCGGGTGGCGGGTTCAGGGACATAGTCTCGGGGGTGTCGGGTAGTGGGTTTGGGGACATAGTCTTGGGGGGAGTCGGAGGGGTCGGTGGTCGGGTGGCAGGTTTAGGAACAGAGTCTCGGGGGTGTCGGGGTGGTCGGGGTCGGTTGGCGGGTTTGGGAAAATAGTCTTGGGGGTGTCGGGGGTCTGGTGGCACGTTTGGGGACATAGTCTCGGGGTGGATCGGGGGTTGGGTGGCGGGTTTGAGGACATAGTCTCGGGGTGGGTCGGGGGTTGGGTGGCGGGTTTGAGGACATAGTCTCGGGGGGGTCGGGGCGGTTGGGGGTCGGGTGGCGGGTTTGGGGACATAGTCTCGGGGGGGGGGGTCGGGGGGGGCCGGGTGGCGGGTTTGGGGACATAGTCTCGGGGGGGTCGGGGTGGCGGGTTTGGGGACATAGTCTTGGGGGCTTCGTGGGGGTCGGGTGGTGGGTTTGGGGACATAGTCTTGGGGGGGGTCAGGGGGGTCGGGGGTCGGGTGTCGGGTTTGGGGAGATAGTCTCGGGATGGTAGGGGGGGTCGGGGGTCGGGTGGCGGGTTTGGGGACATAGTCTCGTGGGGTTCAGGGGGGTCGGGGGTCGGGAGGCAAGTTTAGGGACATAGTCTCGGGGGGGGTCGGGGGGGGTCAGGGGTCGGGAGGCGGGTTTGGGGACATAGTCTCGGGGGGTCAGGGGGGTCGGGGGTCGGGTTGCGGGTTTGGGGACATAGTCTCGGGGGGTTCAGGGGGGTCGGGGGTCGGGAGGCAAGTTTAGGGACATAGTCAAGGAAGGGTCGGGGGGGTCAGGTGGCGGGTTTGGGGACATAGTCTCGGGGGGGGTCGGGGGGGTCGGTGGTCGGGTGGCGGGTTCAGGGACATAGTCTCGGGGGTGTCGGGTAGTGGGTTTGGGGACATAGTCTTGGGGGGAGTCGGAGGGGTCGGGGTCGGTTGGCGGGTTTGGGAAAATAGTCTTGGGGGTGTCGGGGGTGTCGGGGCTCTGGTGGCACGTTTGGGGACATAGTCTCGGGGTGGGTCGGGGGTTGGGTGGCGGGTTTGAGGACATAGTCTCGGGGGGGTCGGGGCGGTTGGGGGTCGGGTGGCGGGTTTGGGGACATAGTCTCGGGGGGGGGTCGGGGTTGCCGGGTGGCGGGTTTGGGGACATAGTCTCGGGGGGGTCGGGGGGCGGCTGTCGCTTTTGGGGATATTGTCTCGGGGGGGTCGGGGTGGCGGGTTTGGGGACATAGTCTTGCGGGGGTTGGGGGGTGTCGTGGGTTGGGGGTCGGGTTTGGGGACATACTCTCGGGGGGGGTCAGGGGGGTCGGGGGTCGGGTGTCGGGTTTGGGGAGATAGTCTCGGGATGGTAGGGGGGGTTGGGGGTCGGGTGGCGGGTTTGGGGACATAGTCTCGTGGGGTTCAGGGGGGCCGGGGGTCGGGAGGCAAGTTTAGGGACATAGTCTCGGGGGGGGGTCGGGGGGTCAGGGGTCGGGAGGCGGGTTTGGGGACATAGTCTCGGGGTGGGTCGGGGTTCGGGTGGTGGGTTTGAAAACATAGTCTCGGGGGAGTCGGGGGGGTCGGGGGTCGGGTGGCGGGTTTGGGAACATAGTCCCGGGGGGGGGTCGGGGGTTGGGTTTGGGGACATAGTCTCTGGGGGTTTCGGGGGTCAGGTGGCGGGTTTGGGGACATAGTCTCGGGGGGGTCGGGGGGTCGGGGGTCCGGTGGCGGGTTTGGGAACATAGTCTCGTGGGGTTCGGGGGGGTCGGGGGTCGGGAGGCAAGTTTTGGGAAATAGTCTCGGAGGGGTCGGGTGGGTCAGGCGTCGGGAGGCGGGTTTGGGGCCATAGTCTTGTCGGCGTCGGGGGTCGGGTGGCGGGTTTGGGGACATAGTCTCGGGAGGTCGGGGGGGTCGTGGGTCGGGTGGCAGGTTTGGGGACATAGTCTCGAGGGGTCAGGGGGGTCGGGGGTCGGGTTGCGGGTTTGGGGACATAGTCTCAGGGGGGTCGGGAGACAGATGGCGGGTTTGGGGACATAGTCTCGGGGGGATCGGGGGGTCGGGTGTCGGGTTTGGGGACACAGTCTCTGGGGGGGTCGGGGGAGTCGGGGATCGGGGTGGCAGGATTAGGGACATTGTCTCAGGGTGGGTCGGGGGTCGGGTGGCGGGTTTGTAGACATAGTTTCGGGGGGGTCGGCTGTCGCTTTTGGGGATATTGTCTCGGGGGGTCGGGGGGGTCAGGTTTGGGGACATACTCTCGGGGGGGTCAGTGGTGTCGGGGGTTGGGTGTCGGGTTTGGGGAGATAGTCTCGGGATGGTCGGGGGGGTCGGGGATCGGGTGGCGGGTTTGGGGACATAGTCTCGTGGGGTTCGGGGGGGTCGGGGGTCGGGAGGCAAGTTTAGGGACATAGTCTCGGGGGGGTCGGGGGTCGGGAGGCGGGTTTGGGGACATAGTCTCGTGGGCGTCGGGGGTCGGGTGGCGGGTTTGGGGACATAGTCTCGGGGTGGGTCGGGGGTCAGTTGGAGGGTTTGGGGACATAGTCTCGGGGTGGTCGGGGTTCGGGTGGCGGGTTTGGGGACATAGTCTCGGGGGGTCAGGGGGGTCGGGGGTCGGGTTGCAGGTTTGGGGACATAGTCTCGGGGGGTTCGGTGGGGTCGGTTGTCGGGTGGCGGGTTTGGGGACATACATAGTCTCGGGGGCGGTCGGGGGTGTCGTGGAGCGGGTGGCGGGTTTGGGGACATATTCTCAGGGGGGGGTCATGGGGGTCGGGTGGCGGATTTGGAGACATAGTCTCGGGGTGGTCGGGGGGGTCGGAGGTCGGGTGGCGGGTTTGGGAACATAGTCTCGGGTGGATCGATTGGCGGGTTTGTGGACATAGTCTCGGGGGGTCAGGGGGGTCGGGGGTCAGGTTGCGGGTTTGGGGACATAGTCTCAGGGGGTTCGGTGGGGTCAGTTGTCGGGTGGCGGGTTTGGGGACATACATAGTCTCGGGGGCGGTCGGGGGTGTCGTGGAGCGGGTGGCGGGTTTGGGGACATAGTCTCGGGGGGGGTCATGGGGGTCGGGTGGCGGATTTGGAGACATAGTCTCGGGGTGGTCGGGGGTGTCGGAGGTCGGGTGGCGGGTTTGGGAACATAGTCTCGGGTGGATCGATTGGCGGGTTTGTGGACATAGTCTCGGGGGGGTCGGGGGTTGGGTGGCGGTTTTGGGGACATAGTCCCGGGGGGGTCGGGGTCGGGTGGCGGGTTTGGGGTCATAGTCTCGCAGAGTTTCGGGCAGGTCGGGGATCGAGTGGCGGGTTTGGGGACATATTCTCGGGGGGGTCGCGGGTCGCGTGGCGGGTATGGGGACATATTCTCGGGGGGTTCGGGTCGCGGGTTTGGGGACATAGTCTTGGAGTGGTCGGGGGGTTTGGCGGTCGGTTGGCAGGTTTGGGGACACAGTCTCGGGGGGGGGGTCGGGGGAGTCGGGGATCGGGTGTCGGGATTAGGGACATAGTCTCAGGGTGGGTCGGGGGTCGGGTGGCGGGTTTGGGGACATAGTCTCGGGGTGGGTCGGGGGTCTGGTGGCGGGTTTGGGGACATAGTCTCGGGGGGGTCGGGGTGGCGGGTTTGGGGATATAGTCTCGGGGTGGGTCGGGGGTCGGGTGGCGGGTTTGGGGACATAGTCTCAGGGGGGTCGGGGGTCGGGAGGCGGGTTTGGGGACATAGTCTCGTGGGGGGGTCTCGGGGGTCGGTGGTCGGGTGGCTGGTTAAGGGACATAGTCTCGGGGGGGTCGTGGGTCGGGTGGCAGTATTGGGGACATAGGCTCGGTGGGGGTCGGGGGGGTTGGGGGTCGGGTGGCGGGTTTGGGGACATCGTCTCGGGGGGGTCGGTTGGGTCGGGTGGCGGGTTTGGGGACATAGTATCGGGGGGGTCGGGGGTCGGGTGGCGGGTTTGGGGACATAGTCTCGGGGGGGTCGGGGGAGTCGGTGGTCGGGTGGCGGGTTTGGGGACAGAGTCTCGGGGGGTTTCAGGGGGGACGGGGTCGGGTGGCAGGTTTGGGGACAAAGTCTTGGGGGGGTCGGGTGGGTCCAGATCGGGTGGCGGATTTGGGGACATAGTCTCGGGGGGGTCGGGTGGCGGGTTGGGGGACGTAGTCTCGGGGGGGTCGGGGGTCGGGTGATGGGTTTGGGGACATAGTCTCGGGGGGTTCAGGGGGGTCGGGGGTCGGGTGGCGGGTTTGGGGACAAAGTCTCGGTGGTCCGGGGGTCGGGTTTGGGAACATATTCTCGGCGGGGGTCGGGGGTCGGGTGGCGGGTTTGGGGACATATTCTCGGCGGGCGTCAGGGGTCGGGTGGCGGGTTTGGGGACATATTCTCAGGGGGGATCGGGGGTCGGGTGGCGGGTTTGGGGACATAGACTCAGGGGGTCGGGGGTCGGGTGGCGGGTTTGGGGACAAAGTCTCGGTGGTCCGGGGGTCGGATTTGGGAACATATTCTCGGCGGGGGTCGGGGGTCGGGTGGCGGGTTTGGGGACATATTCGCGGCGGGCGTCGGGGGTCGGGTGGCGGGTTTGGGGACATATTCTCAGGGGGGATCGGGGGTCGGGTGGTGGGTTTGGGGACATAGACTCAGGGGGTTGGAGGTCGGGTTGCAGGTTTGGGGACATAGTCTCGGGGGGGTCGGGTGGTGGGTTTGGGGACATAGTCTCGGGGGGGTCGGGTGGCAGCATTGGGGACATAGTCTCGGGGGGGTCGGAGTCGGGTGGCGGGTTTGGGGACATAGTCTCGGGGGGGGTCATGGGGGTCGGGTGGCGGATTTGGAGACATAGTCTCAGGGTGGTCGGGGGGGTCGGAGGTCGGGTGGCGGGTTTGGGGACATAGTCTCGGGTGGATCGATTGGCGGGTTTGTGGACATAGTCTCGGGGGGGTCGGGGGTTGGGTGGCGGTTTTGGGGACATATTCTCGGGGGGGGTTGCAGTTCAGGTGGCGGATATGAGGACATATTCTCGGGGGGTTCGGGTGGCGGGTTTGGGAACATAGTCTCGGAGTGGTCGGAGGGGTCGGGGGTCGGTTGGTGGGTTTGGGGACACAGTCTCGGGGGGGTCGGGGGAGTCGGGGGTCGGGTGGCGGGTTTAGGGACATAGTCTCGGGGGTGTCGGGGGTTCGGGGGTCGGGTGGCGGGTTTGGGGACATAGTCTCGTGGTAGGTCGGGGGACGGGTGGCGGGTGTGGGGACGTAGTCTCGGGGGGGTCGGGTGGTGGGTTTGGGGACATAGTCTCGGGGGGTTCAGGGGGGTCGGGGGTCGGGTGGCGGGTTTGGGGACAAAGTCTCAGTGGTTCAGGGGTCGGGTTTGGGAACATATTCTCGGCGGGGGTCCGGGGTCGGGTGGCGGGTTTGGGGACATATTCTCGGCGGGGGTCGGGGGTCGGGTGGCGGGTTTGGGGACATATTCTCAGGGGGGGTCGGGGGTCGGGTGGCGGGTTTGGGCACATAGACTCAGGGGGTTGGGGGTCGGGTTGCAGGTTTAGGGACATAGTCTCGGGGGGTTCGGGAGGTGGGTTTGGGTACAGAGTCTCGGGGGGGTCGGAGTCGGGTGGCGGGTTTGGGAAAATAGTCTTGGGGGTGTCAGGGGTGTCGCGGGTCTGGTGGCGAGTTTGGGGACATATTCTCAGGGGGGGTTGGGGGTCGGGTAGCGGGTTTGGGGACATAGTCTTGGGGTGGGTCGGGGGTCGGGTGGCACGTTTGGGGACATAGTCTCAGGATGGGTCGGGGATCGGGTGGCGGGTTTGAGGACATAGTCTTGGGGGGGTCGGGGCGGTTGGGGGTCGGGTGGCGGGTTTGGGGACATAGTCTCGGGGGGGGTCAGGGGGGTCGGGTGGCGGGTGTGGGGACATAGTCTCGGGGGGATCATGGGGGTCGGGTGGCGGATTT
Source organism: Isurus oxyrinchus (assembly GCA_026770705.1). Taxonomy (NCBI): domain Eukaryota; kingdom Metazoa; phylum Chordata; class Chondrichthyes; order Lamniformes; family Lamnidae; genus Isurus; species Isurus oxyrinchus. The sequence continues at coordinate 1,272,746 of JANJGN010000143.1, read as the reverse complement.
GGGGACATAGTCTCGGGGTGGTCGGGGGGGTCGGAGGTCGGGTGGCGGGTTTGGGAACATAGTCTCGGGGTGGTCGGGGGGGTCGGAGGTCGGGTGGCGGGTTTGGGAACATAGTCTCGGGGGGATCGATTGGCGGGTTTGTGGACATAGTCTCGGTGGGGTCGGGGTTCGGGTGGCGGTTTGGGGACATAGTCCCGGGGGGGTTGGGGGTCGGGTGGCGGGTTTGGGGACATAATCTCGCGGGGTTTCGGGCAGGTCGGGGATCGAGTGGAGGATTTGGGGACATATTCTCGGGGGGGTCGCAGGTCACGTGGCGGGTATGGGGACATATTCTCGGGGGGTTCGGGTCGCAGGTTTGGGGACATAGTCTTGCAGTGGTCGGGGGGTTTGGCGGTCGGTTGGCGGGTTTGGGGACACTGTCTCGGGGGGGTCGGCGGAGTCGGGGATCGGGTGGCGGGATTAGGGACATAGTCTCAGGGTGGGTCGGGGGTCGGGTGGCGGGTTTGGGGACATAGTCTCGGGGTGGGCCGGGGGTCGGGTGGCGGGTTTGGGGACATAGTCTCGGGGGGGTCGGGGTGGCGGGTTTGGGGATATAGTCTCGGGGTGGGTCGGGGGTCGGGTGGCGGGTTTGGGGACATAGTCTCAGGGGGGTCGGGGGTCGGGAGGCGGGTTTGGGGACATAGTCTCGTGGGGGGGTCTCGGGGGTCGGTGGTCGGGTGGCTGGTTAAGGGACATAGTCTCGGGGGGGTCGTGGGTCGGGTGGCAGTATTGGGGACATAGGCTCGGTGGGGGTCGGGGGGGTTGGGGACATCGTCTCGGGGGGGTCGGTTGGGTCGGGTGGCAGGTTTGGGGACATAGTATCGGGGGGGTCGGGGGTCGGGTGGCGGGTTTGGGGACATAGTCTCGGGGGGGTCGGGGGAGTCGGTGGTCGGGGTGGCGGGTTTGGGGACAGAGTCTCGGGGGGTTTCAGGGGGGACGGGGTCGGGTTGCAGGTTTGGGGACAAAGTCTTGGGGGGGTCGGGTGGGTCCAGATCGGGTGGCGGATTTGGGGACATAGTCTCGGGGGGGTCGGGTGGCGGGTTGGGGGACGTAGTCTCGGGGGGGTCGGGGGTCGGGTGATGGGTTTGGGGACATAGTCTCGGGGGGTTCAGGGGGGTCGGGGGTCGGGTGGCGGGTTTGGGGACAAAGTCTCGGTGGTCCGGGGGTCGGGTTTGGGAACATATTCTCGGCGGGGGTCGGGGGTCGGGTGGCGGGTTTGGGGACATATTCTCGGCGGGCGTCGGGGGTCGGGTGGCGGGTTTGGGGACATATTCTCAGGGGGGATCGGGGGTCGGGTGGCGGGTTTGGGGACATAGACTCAGGGGGTCGGGGGTCGGGTGGCGGGTTTGGGGACAAAGTCTCGGTGGTCCGGGGGTCGGATTTGGGAACATATTCTCGGCGGGGGTCGGGGGTCGGGTGGCGGGTTTGGGGACATATTCTCGGCGGGCGTCGGGGGTCGGGGTGGCGGGTTTGGGGACATATTCTCAGGGGGGATCGGGGGTCGGGTGGTGGGTTTGGGGACATAGACTCAGGGGGTTGGAGGTCGGGTTGCAGGTCTGGGGACATAGTCTCGGGGGGGTCGGGTGGTGGGTTTGGGGACATAGTCTCGGGGGGGTCGGGTGGCAGCATTGGGGACATAGTCTCGGGGGGGTCGGAGTCGGGTGGCGGGTTTGGGGACATAGTCTCGGGGGGTTCGGTGGGGTCGGTTGTCGGGTGGCGGGTTTGGGGACATACATAGTCTCGGGGGCGGTCGGGGGTGTCGTGGAGCGGGTGGCGGGTTTGGGGACATAGTCTCGGGGGGGGTCATGGGGGTCGGGTGGCGGATTTGGAGACATAGTCTCGGGGTGGTCGGGGGGGTCGGAGGTCGGGTGGCGGGTTTGGGAACATAGTCTCGGGTGGATCGATTGGCGGGTTTGTGGACATAGTCTCGGGGGGGTCGGGGGTCGGGTGGCGGTTTTGGGGACATAGACCCGGGGGGGTCGGGGGTCGGGTGGCGGGTTTGGGGTCATAGTCTCGCAGAGTTTCGGGCAGGTCGGGGATCGAGTGGTGGGTTTGGGGACATATTCTCGGGGGGGGTCGCGGGTCGCGTGGCGGGTATGGGGACATATTCTCGGGGGGTTCGGGGTCGCGGGTTTGGGGACATAGTCTTGGAGTGGTCGGGGGGTTTGGCGGTCGGTTGGCGGGTTTGGGGACACAGTCTCGGGGGGGGTCGGGGGAGTCGGGGATCGGGGTGGCGGGATTAGGGACATAGTCTCAGGGTGGGTCGGGGGTCGGGTGGCGGGTTTGGGGACATAGTCTCGGGGTGGGTCGGGGGTCTGGTGGCGGGTTTGGGGACATAGTCTCGGGGGGGTCGGGTGTCGGGTGCCGGGTTTGGTGACATAGTCTCAGGGGGGGTCGGAGGGGTCGGGGGTCGGTTGGTGGGTTTGGGGACACAGTCTCGGGGGGGTCGGGGGAGTCGGGGGTCGGGTGGCGGGTTTAGGGACATAGTCTCGGGGGTGTCGGGGGTTCGGGGGTCGGGGTGGCGGGTTTGGGGACATCGTCTCGGGGTGGGTCGGGGGTCGGGTGGCGGGTTTGGGGACATAGTCTCGGGGTAGGTCGGGGGACGGGTGGCGGGTGTGGGGACGTAGTCTCGGGGGGGTCGGGGGTCGGGTGGCGGGTTTGGGGACATATTCTCTGGGGGGGGTCGGGGGTCGGGTGGTGGGTTTGGGGACATAGACTCAGGGGGTTGGGTGTCGGGTTGCAGGTTTAGGGACATAGTCTCGGGGGGGTCGGGTGGTGGGTTTGGGGACATAGTCTCGCAGGGTTTCGGGGAGGTCGGGAATCGAGTGGCGGGTTTGGGGACATATTCTCGAGGGGGGTTGCAGTTCAGGTGGCGGATATGAGGACATATTCTCGGGGGGTTCGGGGTGGCGGGTTTGGGAACATAGTCTCGGAGTGGTCGGAGGGGTCGGGGGTCGGTTGGTGGGTTTGGGGACAGAGTCTCGGGGGGGGTCGGGGGAGTCGGGGGTCAGGTGGCGGGTTTAGGGACATAGTCTCGGGGTGGGTCGGGGGTCGGGTGGCGGGTTTGGGGACATAGTCTCGGGGTAGGTCGGGGGACGGGTGGCGGGTGTGGGGACGTAGTCTCGGGGGGGTCGGGGGTCAGGTGGCGGGTTTGGGGACATAGTCTCGGGGGGTTCAGGGGGGTCGGGGGTCGGGGTGGCGGGTTTGGGGACAAAGTCTCAGTGGTTCAGGGGTCGGGTTTGGGAACATATTCTCGGCGGGGGTCGGGGGTCGGGTGGCGGGTTTGGGGACATATTCTCGGCGGGGGTCGGGGGTCGGGGGTCGGGTGGCGGGTTTGGGGACATATTCTCGGCGGGCGTCGGGGGTCGGGTGGCGGGTTTGGGGACATATTCTCAGGGGGGATCGGGGGTCGGGTGGCGGGTTTGGGGACATAGACTCAGGGGGTCGGGGGTCGGGTGGCGGGTTTGGGGACAAAGTCTCGGTGGTCCGGGGGTCGGATTTGGGAACATATTCTCGGCGGGGGTCGGGGGTCGGGTGGCGGGTTTGGGGACATATTCTCGGCGGGCGTCGGGGGTCGGGTGGCGGGTTTGGGGACATATTCTCAGGGGGGATCGGGGGTCGGGTGGTGGGTTTGGGGACATAGACTCAGGGGGTTGGAGGTCGGGTTGCAGGTCTGGGGACATAGTCTCGGGGGGGTCGGGTGGTGGGTTTGGGGACATAGTCTCGGGGGGGTCGGGTGGCAGCATTGGGGACATAGTCTCGGGGGGGTCGGAGTCGGGTGGCGGGTTTGGGGACATAGTCTCGGGGGGTTCGGTGGGGTCGGTTGTCGGGTGGCGGGTTTGGGGACATACATAGTCTCGGGGGCGGTCGGGGGTGTCGTGGAGCGGGGTGGCGGGTTTGGGGACATAGTCTCGGGGGGGGTCATGGGGGTCGGGTGGCGGATTTGGAGACATAGTCTCGGGGTGGTCGGGGGGGGTCGGAGGTCGGGTGGCGGGTTTGGGAACATAGTCTCGGGTGGATCGATTGGCGGGTTTGTGGACATAGTCTCGGGGGGGTCGGGGGTCGGGTGGCGGTTTTGGGGACATAGACCCGGGGGGGTCGGGGGTCGGGTGGCGGGTTTGGGGTCATAGTCTCGCAGAGTTTCGGGCAGGTCGGGGATCGAGTGGTGGGTTTGGGGACATATTCTCGGGGGGGTCGCGGGTCGCGTGGCGGGTATGGGGACATATTCTCGGGGGGTTCGGGTCGCGGGTTTGGGGACATAGTCTTGGAGTGGTCGGGGGGTTTGGCGGTCGGTTGGCGGGTTTGGGGACACAGTCTCGGGGGGGGGTCGGGGGAGTCGGGGATCGGGTGGCGGGATTAGGGACATAGTCTCAGGGTGGGTCGGGGGTCGGGTGGCGGGTTTGGGGACATAGTCTCGGGGTGGGTCGGGGGTCTGGTGGCGGGTTTGGGGACATAGTCTCGGGGGGGGTCGGGTGTCGGGGTGCCGGGTTTGGTGACATAGTCTCAGGGGGGTCGGAGGGGGTCGGGGGTCGGTTGGTGGGTTTGGGGACACAGTCTCGGGGGGGTCGGGGGAGTCGGGGGTCGGGTGGCGGGTTTAGGGACATAGTCTCGGGGGTGTCGGGGGTTCGGGGGTCGGGGTGGCGGGTTTGGGGACATCGTCTCGGGGTGGGTCGGGGGTCGGGTGGCGGGTTTGGGGACATAGTCTCGGGGTAGGTCGGGGGACGGGTGGCGGGGTGTGGGGACGTAGTCTCGGGGGGGTCGGGGGTCGGGTGGCGGGTTTGGGGACATATTCTCTGGGGGGGGTCGGGGGTCGGGTGGTGGGTTTGGGGACATAGACTCAGGGGGTTGGGTGTCGGGTTGCAGGTTTAGGGACATAGTCTCGGGGGGGGTCGGGTGGTGGGTTTGGGGACATAGTCTCGCAGGGTTTCGGGGAGGTCGGGAATCGAGTGGCGGGTTTGGGGACATATTCTCGAGGGGGGTTGCAGTTCAGGTGGCGGATATGAGGACATATTCTCGGGGGGTTCGGGGTGGCGGGTTTGGGAACATAGTCTCGGAGTGGTCGGAGGGGTCGGGGGTCGGTTGGTGGTTTTGGGGACAGAGTCTCGGGGGGGTCGGGGGAGTCGGGGGTCAGGTGGCGGGTTTAGGGACATAGTCTCGGGGTGGGTCGGGGGTCGGGTGGCGGGTTTGGGGACATAGTCTCGGGGTAGGTCGGGGGACGGGTGGCGGGTGTGGGGACGTAGTCTCGGGGGGGTCGGGGGTCAGGTGGCGGGTTTGGGGACATAGTCTCGGGGGGTTCAGGGGGGTCGGGGGTCGGGTGGCGGGTTTGGGGACAAAGTCTCAGTGGTTCAGGGGTCGGGTTTGGGAACATATTCTCGGCGGGGGTCGGGGGTCGGGTGGCGGGTTTGGGGACATATTCTCGGCGGGGGTCGGGGGTCGGGGGTCGGGTGGCGGGTTTGGGGACATATTCTCAGGGGGGGGTCGGGGGTCGGGTGGCGGGTTTGGGCACATAGACTCAGGGGGTTGGGGGTCGGGTTGCAGGTTTAGGGACATAGTCTCGGGGGGTTCGGGAGGTGGGTTTGGGTACAGAGTCTCGGGGGGGTCGGAGTCGGGTGGCGGGTTTGGGCACATAGACTCAGGGGGTTGGGGGTCGGGTTGCAGGTTTAGGGACATAGTCTCGGGGGGGTCGGGTGGCGGGTTTGGGGACAGAGTCTCGGGGGGGTCGGAGTCGGGTGGCGGGTTTGGGAAAATAGTCTTGGGGGTGTCGGGGGTGTCGCGGGTCTGGTGGCGAGTTTGGGGACATATTCTCAGGGGGGGGTCGGGGGTCGGGTGGCGGTTTGGGGACATAGTCTCGGGATGGGTCGGGGATCGGGTGGCGGGTTTGAGGACATAGTCTTGGGGGGGTCGGGGCGGTTGGGGGTCGGGTGGCGGGTTTGGGGACATAGTCTCGGGGGGGGGTCAGGGGGGTCGGGTGGCGGGTGTGGGGACATAGTCTCGGGGTGGTCGGGGGTGTCGTGGAGCGGGGTGGCGGGTTTGGGGACATAGTCTCGGGGGGGTCATGGGGGTCGGGTGGCGGATTTGGGGACATAGTCTCGGGGTGGTCGGGGGGGGTCGGAGGTCGGGTGGCGGATTTGGGAACATAGTCTCGGGGGGATCGATTGGCGGGTTTGTGTACATAGTCTCGGGGGGGTCGGGGGTTGGGTGGTGGTTTTGGGGACATAGTCCCGGGGGGTTCGGTGGGGTCGGTTGTCGGGTGGCGGGTTTGGGGACGTAGTCTTGGGGGTGGTCGGTGGGGTCGGTTGTCGGGTGGCGGGTTTGGGGACGTAGTCTTGGGGGTGGTCGGGGGGGTCGTGGGGCGGGTGGCGGGTTTGGGGACATAGTCTCGGGGGGGTCATGGGGGTCGGGTGGCGGATTTGGGGACATAGTCTCGGGGTGGTCGGGGGGGTCGGAGGTCGGGTGGCGGGTTTGGGAACATAGTCTCGGGGGGATCGATTGGCGGGTTTGTGTACATAGTCTCGGGGGGGTCGGGGGTTGGGTGGCGGTTTTGGGGACATAGTCTCGGGGTGGGTCGGGGGTCTGGTGGCGGGTTTGGGGACATAGTCTCGGGGGGGTCGGGTGTCGGGGTGCCGGGTTTGGTGACATAGTCTCAGGGGGGTCGGAGGGGTCGGGGGTCGGTTGGTGGGTTTGGGGACACAGTCTCGGGGGGGTCGGGGGAGTCGGGGGTCGGGTGGCGGGTTTAGGGACATAGTCTCGGGGGTGTCGGGGGTTCGGGGGTCGGGTGGCGGGTTTGGGGACATCGTCTCGGGGTGGGTCGGGGGTCGGGTGGCGGGTTTGGGGACATAGTCTCGGGGTAGGTCGGGGGACGGGTGGCGGGTGTGGGGACGTAGTCTCGGGGGGGTCGGGGGTCAGGTGGCGGGTTTGGGGACATATTCTCTGGGGGGGGTCGGGGGTCGGGTGGTGGGTTTGGGGACATAGACTCAGGGGGTTGGGTGTCGGGTTGCAGGTTTAGGGACATAGTCTCGGGGGGGGTCGGGTGGTGGGTTTGGGGACATAGTCTCGCAGGGTTTCGGGGAGGTCGGGAATCGAGTGGCGGGTTTGGGGACATATTCTCGAGGGGGGTTGCAGTTCAGGTGGCGGATATGAGGACATATTCTCGGGGGGTTCGGGGGTGGCGGGTTTGGGAACATAGTCTCGGAGTGGTCGGAGGGGTCGGGGGTCGGTTGGTGGGTTTGGGGACAGAGTCTCGGGGGGGGTCGGGGGAGTCGGGGGTCAGGTGGCGGGTTTAGGGACATAGTCTCGGGGTGGGTCGGGGGTCGGGTGGCGGGTTTGGGGACATAGTCTCGGGGTAGGTCGGGGGACGGGTGGCGGGTGTGGGGACGTAGTCTCGGGGGGGTCGGGGGTCAGGTGGCGGGTTTGGGGACATAGTCTCGGGGGGTTCAGGGGGGTCGGGGGTCGGGTGGCGGGTTTGGGGACAAAGTCTCAGTGGTTCAGGGGTCGGGTTTGGGAACATATTCTCGGCGGGGGTCGGGGGTCGGGTGGCGGGTTTGGGGACATATTCTCGGCGGGGGTCGGGGGTCGGGGGTCGGGTGGCGGGTTTGGGGACATATTCTCGGCGGGCGTCGGGGGTCGGGTGGCGGGTTTGGGGACATATTCTCAGGGGGGATCGGGGGGTCGGGGTGGCGGGTTTGGGGACATAGACTCAGGGGGTCGGGGGTCGGGTGGCGGGTTTGGGGACAAAGTCTCGGTGGTCCGGGGGTCGGATTTGGGAACATATTCTCGGCGGGGGTCGGGGGTCGGGTGGCGGGTTTGGGGACATATTCTTGGCGGGCGTCGGGGGTCGGGTGGCGGGTTTGGGGACATATTCTCAGGGGGGATCGGGGGTCGGGGTGGTGGGTTTGGGGACATAGACTCAGGGGGTTGGAGGTCAGGTTGCAGGTCTGGGGACATAGTCTCGGGGGGGTCGGGTGGTGGGTTTGGGGACATAGTCTCGGGGGGGTCGGGTGGCAGCATTGGGGACATAGTCTCGGGGGGGGTCGGAGTCGGGTGGCGGGTTTGGGGACATAGTCTCGGGGGGTTCGGTGGGGTCGGTTGTCGGGTGGCGGGTTTGGGGACATACATAGTCTCGGGGGCGGTCGGGGGTGTCGTGGAGCGGGTGGCGGGTTTGGGGACATAGTCTCGGGGGGGGTCATGGGGGTCGGGTGGCGGATTTGGAGACATAGTCTCGGGGTGGTCGGGGGGGGTCGGAGGTCGGGTGGCGGGTTTGGGAACATAGTCTCGGGTGGATCGATTGGCGGGTTTGTGGACATAGTCTCGGGGGGGGTCGGGGGTCGGGTGGCGGTTTTGGGGACATAGACCCGGGGGGGTCGGGGGTCGGGTGGCGGGTTTGGGGTCATAGTCTCGCAGAGTTTCGGGCAGGTCGGGGATCGAGTGGTGGGTTTGGGGACATATTCTCGGGGGGGGTCGCGGGTCGCGTGGCGGGTATGGGGACATATTCTCGGGGGGTTCGGGTCGCGGGTTTGGGGACATAGTCTTGGAGTGGTCGGGGGGTTTGGCGGTCGGTTGGCGGGTTTGGGGACACAGTCTCGGGGGGGGTCGGGGGAGTCGGGGATCGGGTGGCGGGATTAGGGACATAGTCTCAGGGTGGGGTCGGGTGGCGGGTTTGGGGACATAGTCTCGGGGTGGGTCGGGGGTCTGGGTGGCGGGTTTGGGGACATAGTCTCGGGGGGGGTCGGGTGTCGGGTGCCGGGTTTGGTGACATAGTCTCAGGGGGGTCGGAGGGGTCGGGGGTCGGTTGGTGGGTTTGGGGACACAGTCTCGGGGGGGTCGGGGGAGTCGGGGGTCGGGTGGCGGGTTTAGGGACATAGTCTCGGGGGTGTCGGGGGTTCGGGGGTCGGGGTGGCGGGTTTGGGGACATCGTCTCGGGGTGGGTCGGGGGTCGGGTGGCGGGTTTGGGGACATAGTCTCGGGGTAGGTCGGGGGACGGGTGGCGGGGTGTGGGGACGTAGTCTCGGGGGGGGTCGGGGGTCGGGTGGCGGGTTTGGGGACATATTCTCTGGGGGGGGGTCGGGGGTCGGGTGGTGGGTTTGGGGACATAGACTCAGGGGGTTGGGTGTCGGGTTGCAGGTTTAGGGACATAGTCTCGGGGGGGTCGGGTGGTGGGTTTGGGGACATAGTCTCGCAGGGTTTCGGGGAGGTCGGGAATCGAGTGGCGGGTTTGGGGACATATTCTCGAGGGGGGTTGCAGTTCAGGTGGCGGATATGAGGACATATTCTCGGGGGGTTCGGGGGTGGCGGGTTTGGGAACATAGTCTCGGAGTGGTCGGAGGGGGTCGGGGGTCGGTTGGTGGGTTTGGGGACAGAGTCTCGGGGGGGTCGGGGGAGTCGGGGGTCAGGTGGCGGGTTTAGGGACATAGTCTCGGGGTGGGTCGGGGGGTCGGGTGGCGGGTTTGGGGACATAGTCTCGGGGTAGGTCGGGGGACGGGTGGCGGGTGTGGGGACGTAGTCTCGGGGGGGTCGGGGGTCAGGTGGCGGGTTTGGGGACATAGTCTCGGGGGGTTCAGGGGGGTCGGGGGTCGGGTGGCGGGTTTGGGGGACAAAGTCTCAGTGGTTCAGGGGTCGGGTTTGGGAACATATTCTCGGCGGGGGTCGGGGGTCGGGTGGCGGGTTTGGGGACATATTCTCGGCGGGGGTCGGGGGTCGGGGGTCGGGGTGGCGGGTTTGGGGACATATTCTCAGGGGGGGTCGGGGGTCGGGTGGCGGGTTTGGGCACATAGACTCAGGGGGTTGGGGGTCGGGTTGCAGGTTTAGGGACATAGTCTCGGGGGGTTCGGGAGGTGGGTTTGGGTACAGAGTCTCGGGGGGGTCGGAGTCGGGTGGCGGGTTTGGGCACATAGACTCAGGGGGTTGGGGGTCGGGTTGCAGGTTTAGGGACATAGTCTCGGGGGGGGTCGGGTGGCGGGTTTGGGGACAGAGTCTCGGGGGGGGTCGGAGTCGGGTGGCGGGTTTTGGGGAGAATAGTCTTGGGGGTGTCGGGGGGTGTCGCGGGTCTGGTGGCGAGTTTGGGGACATATTCTCAGGGGGGGGTCGGGGGTCGGGTGGCGGTTTGGGGACATAGTCTCGGGATGGGTCGTGGGGCGGGTGGCGGGTTTGGGGACATAGTCTCGGGGGGGTCATGGGGGTCGGGTGGCGGATTTGGGGACATAGTCTCGGGGTGGTCGGGGGGGTCGGAGGTCGGGTGGCGGGTTTGGGAACATAGTCTCGGGGGGATCGATTGGCGGGTTTGTGTACATAGTCTCGGGGGGGGTCGGGGGTTGGGTGGCGGTTTTGGGGACATAGTCTCGGGGTGGGTCGGGGGTCTGGTGGCGGGTTTGGGGACATAGTCTCGGGGGGGGTCGGGTGTCGGGTGCCGGGTGTGACATAGTCTCAGGGGGGTCGGAGGGGTCGGGGGTCGGTTGGTGGGTTTGGGGACACAGTCTCGGGGGGGGTCGGGGGAGTCGGGGGTCGGGTGGCGGGTTTAGGGACATAGTCTCGGGGGTGTCGGGGGTTCGGGGGTCGGGGTGGCGGGTTTGGGGACATCGTCTCGGGGTGGGTCGGGGGTCGGGTGGCGGGTTTGGGGACATAGTCTCGGGGTAGGTCGGGGGACGGGTGGCGGGTGTGGGGACGTAGTCTCGGGGGGGTCGGGGGTCGGGTGGCGGGTTTGGGGACATATTCTCTGGGGGGGGTCGGGGGGTCGGGTGGTGGGTTTGGGGACATAGACTCAGGGGGTTGGGTGTCGGGTTGCAGGTTTAGGGACATAGTCTCGGGGGGGTCGGGTGGTGGGTTTGGGGACATAGTCTCGCAGGGTTTCGGGGAGGTCGGGAATCGAGTGGCGGGTTTGGGGACATATTCTCGAGGGGGGTTGCAGTTCAGGTGGCGGATATGAGGACATATTCTCGGGGGGGTTCGGGTGGCGGGTTTGGGAACATAGTCTCGGAGTGGTCGGAGGGGTCGGGGGTCGGTTGGTGGGTTTGGGGACAGAGTCTCGGGGGGGTCGGGGGAGTCGGGGGTCAGGTGGCGGGTTTAGGGACATAGTCTCGGGGTGGGTCGGGGGTCGGGTGGCGGGTTTGGGGACATAGTCTCGGGGTAGGTCGGGGGACGGGTGGCGGGTGTGGGGACGTAGTCTCGGGGGGGTCGGGGGTCAGGTGGCGGGTTTGGGGACATAGTCTCGGGGGGTTCAGGGGGGTCGGGGGTCGGGTGGCGGGTTTGGGGACAAAGTCTCAGTGGTTCAGGGGTCGGGTTTGGGAACATATTCTCGGCGGGGGTCGGGGGTCGGGGTGGCGGGTTTGGGGACATATTCTCGGCGGGGGTCGGGGGTCGGGGGTCGGGTGGCGGGTTTGGGGACATATTCTCGGCGGGCGTCGGGGGTCGGGGTGGCGGGTTTGGGGACATATTCTCAGGGGGGATCGGGGGTCGGGTGGCGGGTTTGGGGACATAGACTCAGGGGGTCGGGGGTCGGGTGGCGGGTTTGGGGACAAAGTCTCGGTGGTCCGGGGGTCGGATTTGGGAACATATTCTCGGCGGGGGTCGGGGGTCGGGTGGCGGGTTTGGGGACATATTCTCGGCGGGCGTCGGGGGTCGGGTGGCGGGTTTGGGGACATATTCTCAGGGGGGATCGGGGGTCGGGTGGTGGGTTTGGGGACATAGACTCAGGGGGTTGGAGGTCGGGTTGCAGGTCTGGGGACATAGTCTCGGGGGGGTCGGGTGGTGGGTTTGGGGACATAGTCTCGGGGGGGTCGGGTGGCAGCATTGGGGACATAGTCTCGGGGGGGTCGGAGTCGGGTGGCGGGTTTGGGGACATAGTCTCGGGGGGGTTCGGTGGGGTCGGTTGTCGGGTGGCGGGTTTGGGGGACATACATAGTCTCGGGGGCGGTCGGGGGTGTCGTGGAGCGGGTGGCGGGTTTGGGGACATAGTCTCGGGGGGGGGTCATGGGGGTCGGGTGGCGGATTTGGAGACATAGTCTCGGGGTGGTCGGGGGGGTCGGAGGTCGGGTGGCGGGTTTGGGAACATAGTCTCGGGTGGATCGATTGGCGGGTTTGTGGACATAGTCTCGGGGGGGGTCGGGGGTCGGGTGGCGGTTTTGGGGACATAGACCCGGGGGGGTCGGGGGTCGGGTGGCGGGTTTGGGGTCATAGTCTCGCAGAGTTTCGGGCAGGTCGGGGATCGAGTGGTGGGTTTGGGGACATATTCTCGGGGGGGTCGCGGGTCGCGTGGCGGGTATGGGGACATATTCTCGGGGGGTTCGGGGTCGCGGGTTTGGGGACATAGTCTTGGAGTGGTCGGGGGTTTGGCGGTCGGTTGGCGGGTTTGGGGACACAGTCTCGGGGGGGGTCGGGGGAGTCGGGGATCGGGGTGGCGGGATTAGGGACATAGTCTCAGGGTGGGTCGGGGGTCGGGTGGCGGGTTTGGGGACATAGTCTCGGGGTGGGTCGGGGGTCTGGTGGCGGGTTTGGGGACATAGTCTCGGGGGGGTCGGGGTGTCGGGTGCCGGGTTTGGTGACATAGTCTCAGGGGGGTCGGAGGGGTCGGGGGTCGGTTGGTGGGTTTGGGGACACAGTCTCGGGGGGGTCGGGGGAGTCGGGGGTCGGGGTGGCGGGTTTAGGGGACATAGTCTCGGGGGTGTCGGGGGTTCGGGGGTCGGGTGGCGGGTTTGGGGACATCGTCTCGGGGTGGGTCGGGGGTCGGGGTGGCGGGTTTGGGGACATAGTCTCGGGGTAGGTCGGGGGACGGGTGGCGGGTGTGGGGACGTAGTCTCGGGGGGGGTCGGGGGTCGGGTGGCGGGTTTGGGGACATATTCTCTGGGGGGGGGTCGGGGGTCGGGGTGGTGGGTTTGGGGACATAGACTCAGGGGGTTGGGTGTCGGGTTGCAGGTTTAGGGACATAGTCTCGGGGGGGTCGGTGGTGGGTTTGGGGACATAGTCTCGCAGGGTTTCGGGGAGGTCGGGAATCGAAGTGGCGGGTTTGGGGACATATTCTCGAGGGGGGTTGCAGTTCAGGTGGCGGATATGAGGACATATTCTCGGGGGGTTCGGGGTGGCGGGTTTGGGAACATAGTCTCGGAGTGGTCGGAGGGGTCGGGGGTCGGTTGGTGGGTTTGGGGACAGAGTCTCGGGGGGGGTCGGGGGAGTCGGGGGTCAGGTGGCGGGTTTAGGGACATAGTCTCGGGGTGGGTCGGGGGTCGGGTGGCGGGTTTGGGGACATAGTCTCGGGGTAGGTCGGGGGACGGGTGGCGGGTGTGGGGGACGTAGTCTCGGGGGGGTCGGGGGTCAGGTGGCGGGTTTGGGGACATAGTCTCGGGGGGTTCAGGGGGGTCGGGGGTCGGGTGGCGGGTTTGGGGACAAAGTCTCAGTGGTTCAGGGGTCGGGTTTGGGAACATATTCTCGGCGGGGGGTCGGGGGTCGGGTGGCGGGTTTGGGGACATATTCTCGGCGGGGGTCGGGGGTCGGGGGGTCGGGTGGCGGGTTTGGGGACATATTCTCAGGGGGGGTCGGGGGTCGGGTGGCGGGTTTGGGCACATAGACTCAGGGGGTTGGGGGTCGGGTTGCAGGTTTAGGGACATAGTCTCGGGGGGTTCGGGAGGTGGGTTTGGGTAAAGAGTCTCGGGGGGGTCGGAGTCGGGTGGCGGGTTTGGGCACATAGACTCAGGGGGTTGGGGGTCGGGTTGCAGGTTTAGGGACATAGTCTCGGGGGGGGTCGGGTGGCGGGTTTGGGGACAGAGTCTCGGGGGGGTCGGAGTCGGGTGGCGGGTTTGGGAAAATAGTCTTGGGGGTGTCGGGGGGTGTCGCGGGTCTGGTGGCGAGTTTGGGGACATATTCTCAGGGGGGGTCGGGGGTCGGGTGGCGGTTTGGGGACATAGTCTCGGGATGGGTCGGGGATCGGGGTGGCGGGTTTGAGGACATAGTCTTGGGGGGGTCGGGGCGGTTGGGGGTCGGGTGGCGGGTTTGGGGACATAGTCTCGGGGGGGGGTCAGGGGGGTCGGGTGGCGGGTGTGGGGACATAGTCTCGGGGTGGTCGGGGGGTGTCGTGGAGCGGGTGGCGGGTTTGGGGACATAGTCTCGGGGGGGTCATGGGGGTCGGGTGGCGGATTTGGGGACATAGTCTCGGGGTGGTCGGGGGGGTCGGAGGTCGGGTGGCGGATTTGGGAACATAGTCTCGGGGGGATCGATTGGCGGGTTTGTGTACATAGTCTCGGGGGGGTCGGGGGTTGGGTGGCGGTTTTGGGGACATAGTCCCGGGGGGTTCGGTGGGGTCGGTTGTCGGGTGGCGGGTTTGGGGACGTAGTCTTGGGGGTGGTCGGTGGGGTCGGTTGTCGGGTGGCGGGTTTGGGGACGTAGTCTTGGGGGTGGTCGGGGGGGTCGTGGGGCGGGTGGCGGGTTTGGGGACATAGTCTCGGGGGGGGTCATGGGGGTCGGGTGGCGGATTTGGGGACATAGTCTCGGGGTGGTCGGGGGGGTCGGAGGTCGGGTGGCGGGTTTGGGAACATAGTCTCGGGGGGATCGATTGGCGGGTTTGTGTACATAGTCTCGGGGGGGGTCGGGGGTTGGGTGGCGGTTTTGGGGACATAGTCCCGGGGGGGTCGGGGGTCGGGTGGCGGGTTTGGGAACATAGTCTCGGGAGGTTCGGGGTCGGGTGGCGGGTTTGGGGACATAGTATCGGGGGGGGTCGGGGGTCGGGTGGCGGGTTTGGGGACATAGTATCGGGGGGGTCGGGGGAGTCGGTGGTCGGGGTGGCGGGTTTGGGGACAGAGTCTCGGAGGGTTTCGGGGGGTTCGGGGTCGGGTGGCGGGTTTGGGGACAGAATCTCGGAGGGTTTCGGGGGGTTCGGGGTCGGGTGGCTGGTTTGGGGACAAAGTCTAGGGGAGGTCGGGGGAGTCGGGATCGGGGTGGCGGGTTTGGGGACAAAGTCTCGGTGGTTCGGGGGTCGGGTGGCGGGTTTGGGAACATATTCTCGGCGGGGGTCGGGATCGGGTGGCGGGTTTGGGGACATAGTCTCGGGGGGGGTCAGGTGGTGGGTTTGGGGACATAGTCTCGGGGGGGTCGGATGGGGGCATTGGGGACATAGTCTCGGGGGGGTCGGGCTTTGGGAGGCGGGTTTGGGGACATAGTCTTGAAGGTGGTCGGGGGGGTCGGCGGTCGGGTGGCGGGTTTGGGGACATAGTCTCGGGGGTGTCGGGGGGGTCGGGGGTCGGGGTGGCGGGTTTCGGGACATAGTCTCGGCGTGGGTCGGTGGTCGGGTGGCGGGTTTGGGGACATAGTCTCGGGGGGCGGGGGGGTCGGGAGGCGGGTTTGGGGACACAGTCTCTGGGGGGTCTGGGGTGTCGGTGGTCGGGTGGCGGGTTAAGGGACATAGTCTCGGGGGGGTCAGGGGTCGGGTGGCGGGTTTGGGGACAGTCTCGGGGTGGGTCGGTGGTCGGGTGGTGTGTTTGGGGACATAGTCTCGGTGGGGGTCGGGGGTCAGGTGGCGGGTTTGGGGACATCGTCTTGGGGGGGTCGGGTGGGTCGGGTGGCGGGTTTGGGGACATAGTATCGGGGGGGTCGGGTGGCGGGTTTGGGGACATAGTCTCGGGGGGGTCGGGGGAGTCGGTGGTCGGTTGGCGGGTTTGGGGACAGAGTCTCAGGGGGTTTCGTGGGGGTCGGGGTCGGGTGGCTGGTTTGGGTCAAAGTCTAGGTGGGGTCGGGTGGGTCGGGTTCGGGTTGGAGGGTGAGAGAGAGAGACAGGGAGTTGGAAGGTGTGAGAGGGAGAGTGAGAGAGAGAAACGGCTAGTTGGAGGGTGTGAGAGAGAGACAGTGAGTTGGAGGGTGTGAGAGGGAGAGTGAGTTGGAGGGTGTGTGAGAGAGAGAGAGTCATGGAGTTGGAGGGTGTGTAAGAGAGAGAAAGAATTAGACAGGGAGTTGGAGGGTGTGTGTGAGAGAGAGACAGGGTATTGGAGGGTGTGAGAGAGAGAGTGAGTTGGAGGGTGTGTGTGAGAGAGACAGGAAATAGGAGGGTGTGAGAGGGAGAGAGAGAGAGAGACAGGGAGCTGGAGGGTGTGAGAGAGAAAGAGGGAGAGAAAGGGAGATGGAGGGTGAGAGAGAGAGAGAAAGGGGGTTCAAGGGTGTGAGAGAAAGAGTGAGAGTGTAGTTGGAGGGTTTGAGAGAGTGAGAGAGAGAGTTGGAGGGTATGTGTGAGGGAGAGAGGGAGACGGGTATTTGGAGGGTGAGAGAGAGAGAGAGGCAGGGAGTTGGAGGGTGTCAGAGAGAGGGAGATGGGGAGTTGGAGGGTGTGAGAGGGAGAGAGAGAGAGACAGGGAGTTGGAGGGTGAGAGAGAGACAGAGAGAGACAGGGATTTGGAGGGTGTGTGAGAGAGAGAGAGGGAGGGAAAGGGAGATGGAGCATGAGAGAGAGAGAGAAAGGGGGTTCGAAAATGTATGAGAGAGAGAGAGTGAGACGTGTAGTTGGAGGGCGTGAGAGAGAGAGATGGAGCTGGAGGGTGTGTGTGCGAGAGAGAGAGAGACAGTGAGTTGCAGGGTGCGTGAGAGAGAGCGACAGGGAGTTGGAGGGTGTGAGAGGAAGAAAGAGAGAGAGAGACAGGGTGTTGGAGGGTTTGAGAGACAAAGAGAGAAAGATGGAGTTGCAGGGTGTGTGGGAGAGACAGAGAGACAGGGAGTTGGAGGGTGTGAGAGAGAGAGAGAGACAGGGAGTTGGAGGGTGTGAGAGAGAGAGAGAAAGCGAGACAGTGAGTTGGAGGGTATTTGTGAGAGAGAGACAGGGAGTTGGAGGGTATGTGTGAGAGGGAGAGGGAGACGGGTAGTTGGAGGGTTTGAGAGGGAGAGGGAGACAGAGAGTTGGAGGGTGATAGAGAGACAGGCAGTTGGAGGGTGTGTGAGAGAGAGAGGGAGAGAAAGGGAGATGGGCCATGAGAGAGAGAAACGGGGTTCAAGAATGTGTGAGAGAGAGAGAGTGAAACGTGTATTTAGAGTGAGTGAGAGATAGAGAGAGACAGGGAATTGGAGGGTGTGAGAGAGTGAGAGAGACAGGGTTTGGAGGGTGTGAGAGAGTGAGAGAGGGAGTTGGAGGGTTTGTGATAGAGATAGAAACAGTGTGTTGGAGGGTGTGTGTGGGACAGAGAGACACGGAGTTGGAGGGTGTGAGAGAGAGAGAGACAGGGAGTTGCAGGGTGTGAGAGAGAGAGAGAGACAGGGGGTTGGAGGGTGTGAGAGAGAGAGAGACAGGGGGTTGGAGGGTGTGAGAGAGAGGGAGAGAGAGACAGTGAAGTGGAGGTGTGAGAGAGAGGGTGAGAGACAGTGAGTTGGAGGGTGTGAGAGAGAGAGAGAGACAGGGAGTTGGAGGGTGTGAGAAGGAGAGAGACAGGGGGTTGGAGGGTGTGAGAAAGAGAGAGAGACAGGGTGTTGGAGGGTGTGAGAGAGAGAGAGAGACAGGGGGTTGGAGGGTGTGAGAGAGAGAGAGAGACAGGGAGTTGGAGGGTGCCAGAGAGAGAGAGAGACTGGGAGTTGGAGAGTGGGATAGAGAGAGAGAGAGAGAGTGAGAGAGAGACAAGGCCTTGGAGGGTGTGAGAGGAAGAGAGAGAGAGACAGGGAGTTGGAGTGTGTGAGAAAGAGAGAGAGAGAGACAGGGAGTTGGAGGGTATGTGTGAGAGAGAGAGGGAGACGGGTAGTTGGAGGGTGTGAGAGAGAGACAGGGAGTTGGAGGGTGTGAGAGAGAGAGAGTGAGTTGGAGGGTGAGTGAGAGAGAGAGAGAGATAGACAGGGAGTTGGAGGGTGTGAGAGAGAGAGAAAGACAGGTTGTTGGAGGGTGTGTGAGAGAGAGAAATAGACAGGGAGTTAGAGGCTGTGAGATAGAGAGAGAGACAGGGAGTTGGAGGGTGTCAGAGAGAGAGAGAGAGACAGGGAGTTGGAGTGTGTGAGAAAGAGAGAGGGAGAGACAGGGAGTTGGAGGGTGTGAGAGAGAGAGGGGGAGAGACAGTGAGTTGGAGGGTGTGAGTGAGAGAGAGAGAGAGACAGCGAGTTGGAGGGTGTGAGAGAGAGAGAGGGAGAGACAGTGAATTGGAGAGTGTGAGAGGGAGAGTGAGAGAGAGTCGAATAGTTGGAGGGTGTGAGAGAGAGAGACAGGGAGTTGGAGGGTTGACGAGAGAGAGAGAAAGGGGGTTTGAGAGTGTGTGAGAGAGAGAGAATGAGACGTGTGGTTGGAGGGAGTGAGAGAGAGAGAGAGAGAGACAGGGAGTTGGAGGGTGTGTGTGAGAGAGAGAGGGAGTTGGAGGGTGTGTGTGAGAGAGAAAGAGACAGGGAGTTGGAGGGTATGAGAGGGAGAGAGAGAGAGAGGCGGCTAGTTGGAGGGTGAGAGAGAGAGAGAGAGACAGTGGGTTAGAGGGTGTGAGAGAGAGAGAGAGACAGGGGGTTGGAGGGTTTCAGAGAGTGAGAGAGGGAGTTAGAGGGTGTGAGATAGAGAGAGAGACAGGGAGTTGGAGGGTGTCAGAGAGAGAGAGAGAGAGACGGAGTTGGAGTGTGTCAGAAAGAGAGAGGGATAGACAGGGAGTTGGAGGGTGTGAGAGAGAGAGAGGGAGAGATAGTGAGTTAGAGGGTGTGAGTGAGAGAGAGAGACAGCGAGTTGGAGACTGTGAGAGGGAGAGTGAGAGAGATGGGTAGTTGGAGGATGTGAGAGAGAGAGAGAGAGAAAGGGAGTTGGAGGTGTGAGATAGAGAGAGAGGGAGTTGGAGGGTGTGAGAGAGAGGGAGTTGGAGGTTGTCTGAGAGAGAGAGAGAGACAGGGTGTTGGAGGGTTTGTGATAGAGATAGAAACAGAGTGTTGGAGGGTGTGTGTGGGACAGAGAGACAGGGAGTTGGAGAGTGTGTGAGAGAGAGAGAGGGAGAGACAGTGAATTGCAGGGTGAGAGAGAGAGAGAGAAAGGGGGTTCGAGAGTGTGTGAGAGAGAGATAGAGCGAGACGTGTGTTTGGAGGGAGTGAGAGTGAGAGAGAGAGACGGAGTTGGAGGGTGTGTTTGAGGGAGAGAAGGAGTTGGAGGGTGTGTGAGAGAGAGAGAGAGACAGTGAGTTGGAGGGTGTGAGAGAGAGAGAGACAGGGAGTTGGGGGGTGTGAGAGAGAGAGAGAGAGACAGGGGGTTGGAGGGTGTGAGAGAGAGAGAGACAGGACGTTGGAGGGTATGAGAGGGAGAGAGAGAGAGACAGGGAGTTGGAGGGTTTGAGAGGGATGGAGAGAGAGTGAGACAGGGAGATGGAGGGTGAGAGAGAAAGAGAAGGGAGTTGGAGGGTGTGTGAGAGAGAGAGAGACGGGGTTGGAGGGTTTCAGAGAGTGAGAGAGGTAGTTGGAGGTTGTGTGAGAGAGAGAGACAGGTGGTTGGAGGGTTTCAGAGAGTGAGAGAGGGAGTTGGAGGGTGTGTGTGAGAGAGAGAGAGAGACAGTGAGTTGGAGGGTGTATGAGAGAGAGAGATAGGGAGTTGGAGGGTGTGAGAGGAAGAAAGAGAGAGAGACAGGGAGTTGGAAGGTGTGTGAGAGAGAGAGAGAAAGATGGAGGTGCAGGGTGTGTGAGAGAGACAGAGACAGGGAGTTGGAGGGTGTGAGAGAGAGAGAGAGACAGGGTTGGAGGGTGTGAGAGGGAGAGAGAGCGAGTCAGTGAGTTGGAGGGTATGTGTGAGAGAGAGAGGGAGATGGGTAGTTGCAGGGTGTGAGAGAGAGGCGCAGGGAGTTGGAGGGTATGTGAGAGAGAGAGACGGGGAGTTGGAGGGTGTGAGAGGGAGAGAGAGAGAGACAGGGAGTTGGAGGGTGTGTGAGAGAGAGAGAGGGAGAGAAAGGGAGATGGAGGGTGAGAGAGAGAGAGAGAGAGAGAGAAAGGGGGTTCGAGAGTGTGTGAGAGAGAGAGAATGAGACGTGTGGTTGGAGGGAGTGAGAGAGAGAGAGAGAGACAGGGAGTTGGAGGGTGTGTGTGAGAGAGAGAGGGAGTTGGAGGGTGTGTGAGAGAGAAAGAGACAGGGAGTTGGAGGGTATGAGAGGGAGAGAGAGAGAGAGGCGGCTAGTTGGAGGGTGAGAGAGAGAGAGAGAGACAGTGGGTTAGAGGGTGTGAGTGAGAGAGAGAGACAGGGGGTTGGAGGGTGTGAGAGGGAGAGAGAGAGAGGCGGGTAGTTGGAGGGTGTGAGAGAGAGAGAGAGACAGTGAGTTGGAGGGAGTGTGAGAGACAGAGAGACAAAGAGTTGGAGGGTGTCAGAGACAGAGACAGGGAGTTGGAGGATGTGAGAGAGAGAGAGACAGGACGTTGGAGGGTATGAGAGGGAGAGAGAGAGACAGGGAGTTGGAGGGTTTGAGAGGGATGGAGAGAGAGAGAGTGAGACAGGGAGATGGAGGGTGAGAGAGAAAGAGAAGGGAGTTGGAGGGTGTGTGAGAGAGAGAGACAGGGGTTTGGAGGGTTTCAGAGAGTGAGAGAGGGAGTTGGAGGGTGTGTGAGAGAGAGAGAGAGAGACAGTGAGTTGGAGGGTGTATGAGTGAGAGAAATAGGGAGTTGGAGGGTGTGAGAGGAAGAAAGAGAGAGAGACAGGGAGTTGGAAGGTGTGTGAGAGAGAGAGAGAAAGATGGAGTTGCAGGGTGTGTGAGAGAGAGAAAGAGACAGGGAGTTGGAGGGTGTGAGAGGGAAAGAGAGAGCGAGACAGTGAGTTGGAGGGTATGTGTGAGAGAGAGAGGGAGACGGGTAGTTGGAGGGTGTGAGAGAGAGAGGCAGGGAGTTGGAGGGTATGTGAGAGAGAGAGACGGGGAGTTGGAGGGTGTGAGAGGGAGAGAGAGAGAGAGACAGGGAGTTGAAGGGTGTGTGAGAGAGAGAGAGTGGAGAGAAAGGGAGATGGAGGGTGAGAGAGAGAGAGAAAGGGGGTTCGATAGTGTGAGAGAGAGAGAGTGAGACGTGTGGTTGGAGGGAGTGAGAGAGAGAGAGAGAGACAGGGAGTTGGAGGGTGTGTGTGAGAGAAAGAGGGAGTTGGAGGGTGTGTGTGAGAGAGAGAGAGACAGGGATTTGGAGGGCGTGAGAGGGAGAGAGAGAGAGGCGGCTAGTTGGAGGGTGAGAGAGAGAGAGAGAGAGAGACAGGGGGTTGGAGGGTGTGAGAGAGAGAGAGACAGGGTGTTGGAGGGTGTGAGTGAGAGAGAGAGAGAGACGGGGTTGGAGCGTGTGACAGAGAGGGAGAGAGACAGTGAGTTGGAGGGTATGAGAGAGACAGAGAGACAAAGAGTTGGAGGGTGTCAGAGAGAGAGACAGGACGTTGGAGGGTATGAGAGGGAGAGAGAGAGAGAGACAGGGAGTTGGAGGGTGTGAGAGGGATGGAGAGAGAGAGAGTGAGACAGGGAGATGGAGCGTGAGAGAGAAAGAGACAGGGAGTTGGAGGGTGTGTGAGAGAGAGACCGGGGGTTGGAGGGTTTCAGAGAGTGAGAGAGGGAGTTGGAGGGTGTGTGAGAGAGAGAGAGAGAGAGAGACAGTGAGTTGGTGGGTGGGTGAGAGAGAGAGATAGGGAGTTGGACGGTGTGACAGGAAGAGAGAGAGAGACAGGGGGTTGGAGGGTGTGAGAGAGAGAGAGAGAGTGAGTCGGGGGTTGGAGCGTGTGAGAGAGAGAGAGAGACAGTGAGTTGGAGGGTGAGAGAGAGAGAGAGAGACAGGAGGTTGGAGGGTGTGAGAGGGAGAGAGACGGGGGTTGGATGGTGTGAGAGAGAGAGACAGAGGGAGTTGGAGGGTTTACAAGAGAGAGAAAGAGACAGGGAGTTGGAGGGTTTGTGATAGAGATAGAAACAGAGTGTTTGAGGGTGTGTGTGGGAGAGAGAGACAGGGAGTTGGAGGGTGGGAGAGAGAGAGATAGAGACAGGGAATTGGAGGCTGTGAGAGGGAGACAGAGAGCGACAGGGAGTTGCAGGGTGTGAGAGAGAGACAGGGGGTTGGAGGGTGTGAAAGAGAGTGAGAGAGGCAGGAAGTTGGAGGGTGTGAGAGAGAGAGACAGGGAGTGGCAGGGTGTGAGAGAGAGAGAGACAGGGGGTTGGAGGGTGCGACAGAGAGCGAGAGAGACAGGGGGTTGGAGCGTGTGAGAGAGAGGGAGAGGGACAGTGAGTTGGAGGGTGAGAGAGAGAGGCGGGTAGTTGGAGGGTGTGAGAGAGAGAGAGACAGGGGTTTGGAGGGTGCGAGAGAAAGAGAGAGAGACAGGGAGTTGGAGGGTGTGAGAGGGAGAGAGAGAGAGGCGGGTAGTTGGAGGGTGTGAGAGAGAGAGACAGTGAGTTGGAGGGAGTGAGAGAGACAGAGAGACAAAGAGTTGGAGGGTGTCAGAGACAGAGAGACAGGGAGTTGGAGGATGTGAGAGACAGAGAGACAGGACGTTACAGGGTATGAGTGGGAGAGAGAGAGAGAGACAGGGAGTTGGAGGGTTTGAGAGGGATGGAGAGAGAGAGAGTGAGACAGGGAGATGGAGGGTGAGAGAGAAAGAGAAGGGAGTTGGAGGGTGTGTGAGAGAGAGAGAGACAGGGGGTTGGAGGGTTTCAGAGAGTGAGAGAGGGAGTTGGAGGTTGTGTGTGAGAGAGAGAGACAGGGATTTGGAGGGTTTCAGAAAGTGAGAGAGGGAGTTGGGGGGTGTGTGTGAGAGAGAGAGAGACAGTGAGTTGGAGGGTGTATGAGAGAGAGAGATAGGGAGTTGGAGGGTGTGAGAGGAAGAAAGAGAGAGAGAGACAGGGAGTTGGAAGGTGTGTGAGAGAGAGAGAAAGTTGGAGTTGCAGCGTGTGTGAGAGAGACAGAGAGATAGGGAGTTGAAGGGTGTGAGAGGGAAAGAGAGAGCGAGACAGTGAGTTGGAGGGTATGTGTGAGAGAGAGACAGGGAGTTGGAGGGTATGTGTGAGAGAGAGAGGGAGACGGGTAGTTGGAGGGTGTGAGAGAGAGAGGCAGGGAGTTGGAGGGTGTGAGAGGGAAAGAGAGAGCGAGACAGTGAGTTGGAGGGTATGTGTGAGAGAGAGAGACAGGGAGTTGGAGGGTATGTGAGAGAGAGAGACGGGGAGTTGGAGGGTGTGAGAGGGAGAGAGATAGAGACAGGGAGTTGAAGGGTGTGTGAGAGAGAGAGAGGAGAGAAAGGGAGATGGAGGGTGAGAGAGAGAGATAGAAACAGTGTGTTGGAGGGTGTGTGTGGGACAGAGAGACACGGAGTTGGAGGGTGTGAGAGAGAGAGAGACAGGGAGTTGCAGGGTGTGAGAGAGAGAGAGAGACAGGGGGTTGGAGGGTGTGAGAGAGAGAGAGACAGGGGGTTGGAGGGTGTGAGAGAGAGGGAGAGAGAGACAGTGAAGTGGAGGTGTGAGAGAGAGGGTGAGAGACAGTGAGTTGGAGGGTGTGAGAGAGAGAGAGAGACAGGGAGTTGGAGGGTGTGAGAAGGAGAGAGACAGGGGGTTGGAGGGTGTGAGAAAGAGAGAGAGACAGGGTGTTGGAGGGTGTGAGAGAGAGAGAGAGACAGGGGGTTGGAGGGTGTGAGAGAGAGAGAGAGACAGGGAGTTGGAGGGTGCCAGAGAGAGAGAGAGACTGGGAGTTGGAGAGTGGGATAGAGAGAGAGAGAGAGAGTGAGAGAGAGACAAGGCCTTGGAGGGTGTGAGAGGAAGAGAGAGAGAGACAGGGAGTTGGAGTGTGTGAGAAAGAGAGAGAGAGAGACAGGGAGTTGGAGGGTATGTGTGAGAGAGAGAGGGAGACGGGTAGTTGGAGGGTGTGAGAGAGAGACAGGGAGTTGGAGGGTGTGAGAGAGAGAGAGTGAGTTGGAGGGTGAGTGAGAGAGAGAGAGAGATAGACAGGGAGTTGGAGGGTGTGAGAGAGAGAGAAAGACAGGTTGTTGGAGGGTGTGTGAGAGAGAGAAATAGACAGGGAGTTAGAGGCTGTGAGATAGAGAGAGAGACAGGGAGTTGGAGGGTGTCAGAGAGAGAGAGAGAGACAGGGAGTTGGAGTGTGTGAGAAAGAGAGAGGGAGAGACAGGGAGTTGGAGGGTGTGAGAGAGAGAGGGGGAGAGACAGTGAGTTGGAGGGTGTGAGTGAGAGAGAGAGAGAGACAGCGAGTTGGAGGGTGTGAGAGAGAGAGAGGGAGAGACAGTGAATTGGAGAGTGTGAGAGGGAGAGTGAGAGAGAGTCGAATAGTTGGAGGGTGTGAGAGAGAGAGAGACAGGGAGTTGGAGGGTTGACGAGAGAGAGAGAAAGGGGGTTTGAGAGTGTGTGAGAGAGAGAGAATGAGACGTGTGGTTGGAGGGAGTGAGAGAGAGAGAGAGAGAGACAGGGAGTTGGAGGGTGTGTGTGAGAGAGAGAGGGAGTTGGAGGGTGTGTGAGAGAGAAAGAGACAGGGAGTTGGAGGGTATGAGAGGGAGAGAGAGAGAGAGGCGGCTAGTTGGAGGGTGAGAGAGAGAGAGAGAGACAGTGGGTTAGAGGGTGTGAGAGAGAGAGAGAGACAGGGGGTTGGAGGGTTTCAGAGAGTGAGAGAGGGAGTTAGAGGGTGTGAGATAGAGAGAGAGACAGGGAGTTGGAGGGTGTCAGAGAGAGAGAGAGAGAGACGGAGTTGGAGTGTGTCAGAAAGAGAGAGGGATAGACAGGGAGTTGGAGGGTGTGAGAGAGAGAGAGGGAGAGATAGTGAGTTAGAGGGTGTGAGTGAGAGAGAGAGACAGCGAGTTGGAGACTGTGAGAGGGAGAGTGAGAGAGATGGGTAGTTGGAGGATGTGAGAGAGAGAGAGAGAGAAAGGGAGTTGGAGGTGTGAGATAGAGAGAGAGGGAGTTGGAGGGTGTGAGAGAGAGGGAGTTGGAGGTTGTCTGAGAGAGAGAGAGAGACAGGGTGTTGGAGGGTTTGTGATAGAGATAGAAACAGAGTGTTGGAGGGTGTGTGTGGGACAGAGAGACAGGGAGTTGGAGAGTGTGTGAGAGAGAGAGAGGGAGAGACAGTGAATTGCAGGGTGAGAGAGAGAGAGAGAAAGGGGGTTCGAGAGTGTGTGAGAGAGAGATAGAGCGAGACGTGTGTTTGGAGGGAGTGAGAGTGAGAGAGAGAGACGGAGTTGGAGGGTGTGTTTGAGGGAGAGAAGGAGTTGGAGGGTGTGTGAGAGAGAGAGAGAGACAGTGAGTTGGAGGGTGTGAGAGAGAGAGAGACAGGGAGTTGGGGGTGTGAGAGAGAGAGAGAGAGACAGGGGGTTGGAGGGTGTGAGAGAGAGAGAGACAGGACGTTGGAGGGTATGAGAGGGAGAGAGAGAGAGACAGGGAGTTGGAGGGTTTGAGAGGGATGGAGAGAGAGTGAGACAGGGAGATGGAGGGTGAGAGAGAAAGAGAAGGGAGTTGGAGGGTGTGTGAGAGAGAGAGAGACGGGGTTGGAGGGTTTCAGAGAGTGAGAGAGGTAGTTGGAGGTTGTGTGAGAGAGAGAGACAGGTGGTTGGAGGGTTTCAGAGAGTGAGAGAGGGAGTTGGAGGGTGTGTGTGAGAGAGAGAGAGAGACAGTGAGTTGGAGGGTGTATGAGAGAGAGAGATAGGGAGTTGGAGGGTGTGAGAGGAAGAAAGAGAGAGAGACAGGGAGTTGGAAGGTGTGTGAGAGAGAGAGAGAAAGATGGAGGTGCAGGGTGTGTGAGAGAGACAGAGACAGGGAGTTGGAGGGTGTGAGAGAGAGAGAGAGACAGGGTTGGAGGGTGTGAGAGGGAGAGAGAGCGAGTCAGTGAGTTGGAGGGTATGTGTGAGAGAGAGAGGGAGATGGGTAGTTGCAGGGTGTGAGAGAGAGGCGCAGGGAGTTGGAGGGTATGTGAGAGAGAGAGACGGGGAGTTGGAGGGTGTGAGAGGGAGAGAGAGAGAGACAGGGAGTTGGAGGGTGTGTGAGAGAGAGAGAGGGAGAGAAAGGGAGATGGAGGGTGAGAGAGAGAGAGAGAGAGAGAGAAAGGGGGTTCGAGAGTGTGTGAGAGAGAGAGAATGAGACGTGTGGTTGGAGGGAGTGAGAGAGAGAGAGAGAGACAGGGAGTTGGAGGGTGTGTGTGAGAGAGAGAGGGAGTTGGAGGGTGTGTGAGAGAGAAAGAGACAGGGAGTTGGAGGGTATGAGAGGGAGAGAGAGAGAGAGGCGGCTAGTTGGAGGGTGAGAGAGAGAGAGAGAGACAGTGGGTTAGAGGGTGTGAGTGAGAGAGAGAGACAGGGGGTTGGAGGGTGTGAGAGGGAGAGAGAGAGAGGCGGGTAGTTGGAGGGTGTGAGAGAGAGAGAGAGACAGTGAGTTGGAGGGAGTGTGAGAGACAGAGAGACAAAGAGTTGGAGGGTGTCAGAGACAGAGACAGGGAGTTGGAGGATGTGAGAGAGAGAGAGACAGGACGTTGGAGGGTATGAGAGGGAGAGAGAGAGACAGGGAGTTGGAGGGTTTGAGAGGGATGGAGAGAGAGAGAGTGAGACAGGGAGATGGAGGGTGAGAGAGAAAGAGAAGGGAGTTGGAGGGTGTGTGAGAGAGAGAGACAGGGGTTTGGAGGGTTTCAGAGAGTGAGAGAGGGAGTTGGAGGGTGTGTGAGAGAGAGAGAGAGAGACAGTGAGTTGGAGGGTGTATGAGTGAGAGAAATAGGGAGTTGGAGGGTGTGAGAGGAAGAAAGAGAGAGAGACAGGGAGTTGGAAGGTGTGTGAGAGAGAGAGAGAAAGATGGAGTTGCAGGGTGTGTGAGAGAGAGAAAGAGACAGGGAGTTGGAGGGTGTGAGAGGGAAAGAGAGAGCGAGACAGTGAGTTGGAGGGTATGTGTGAGAGAGAGAGGGAGACGGGTAGTTGGAGGGTGTGAGAGAGAGAGGCAGGGAGTTGGAGGGTATGTGAGAGAGAGAGACGGGGAGTTGGAGGGTGTGAGAGGGAGAGAGAGAGAGAGACAGGGAGTTGAAGGGTGTGTGAGAGAGAGAGAGTGGAGAGAAAGGGAGATGGAGGGTGAGAGAGAGAGAGAAAGGGGGTTCGATAGTGTGAGAGAGAGAGAGTGAGACGTGTGGTTGGAGGGAGTGAGAGAGAGAGAGAGAGACAGGGAGTTGGAGGGTGTGTGTGAGAGAAAGAGGGAGTTGGAGGGTGTGTGTGAGAGAGAGAGAGACAGGGATTTGGAGGGCGTGAGAGGGAGAGAGAGAGAGGCGGCTAGTTGGAGGGTGAGAGAGAGAGAGAGAGAGAGACAGGGGGTTGGAGGGTGTGAGAGAGAGAGAGACAGGGTGTTGGAGGGTGTGAGTGAGAGAGAGAGAGAGACGGGGTTGGAGCGTGTGACAGAGAGGGAGAGAGACAGTGAGTTGGAGGGTATGAGAGAGACAGAGAGACAAAGAGTTGGAGGGTGTCAGAGAGAGAGACAGGACGTTGGAGGGTATGAGAGGGAGAGAGAGAGAGAGACAGGGAGTTGGAGGGTGTGAGAGGGATGGAGAGAGAGAGAGTGAGACAGGGAGATGGAGCGTGAGAGAGAAAGAGACAGGGAGTTGGAGGGTGTGTGAGAGAGAGACCGGGGGTTGGAGGGTTTCAGAGAGTGAGAGAGGGAGTTGGAGGGTGTGTGAGAGAGAGAGAGAGAGAGAGACAGTGAGTTGGTGGGTGGGTGAGAGAGAGAGATAGGGAGTTGGACGGTGTGACAGGAAGAGAGAGAGAGACAGGGGGTTGGAGGGTGTGAGAGAGAGAGAGAGAGTGAGTCGGGGGTTGGAGCGTGTGAGAGAGAGAGAGAGACAGTGAGTTGGAGGGTGAGAGAGAGAGAGAGAGACAGGAGGTTGGAGGGTGTGAGAGGGAGAGAGACGGGGGTTGGATGGTGTGAGAGAGAGAGACAGAGGGAGTTGGAGGGTTTACAAGAGAGAGAAAGAGACAGGGAGTTGGAGGGTTTGTGATAGAGATAGAAACAGAGTGTTTGAGGGTGTGTGTGGGAGAGAGAGACAGGGAGTTGGAGGGTGGGAGAGAGAGAGATAGAGACAGGGAATTGGAGGCTGTGAGAGGGAGACAGAGAGCGACAGGGAGTTGCAGGGTGTGAGAGAGAGACAGGGGGTTGGAGGGTGTGAAAGAGAGTGAGAGAGGCAGGAAGTTGGAGGGTGTGAGAGAGAGAGACAGGGAGTGGCAGGGTGTGAGAGAGAGAGAGACAGGGGGTTGGAGGGTGCGACAGAGAGCGAGAGAGACAGGGGGTTGGAGCGTGTGAGAGAGAGGGAGAGGGACAGTGAGTTGGAGGGTGAGAGAGAGAGGCGGGTAGTTGGAGGGTGTGAGAGAGAGAGAGACAGGGGTTTGGAGGGTGCGAGAGAAAGAGAGAGAGACAGGGAGTTGGAGGGTGTGAGAGGGAGAGAGAGAGAGGCGGGTAGTTGGAGGGTGTGAGAGAGAGAGACAGTGAGTTGGAGGGAGTGAGAGAGACAGAGAGACAAAGAGTTGGAGGGTGTCAGAGACAGAGAGACAGGGAGTTGGAGGATGTGAGAGACAGAGAGACAGGACGTTACAGGGTATGAGTGGGAGAGAGAGAGAGAGACAGGGAGTTGGAGGGTTTGAGAGGGATGGAGAGAGAGAGAGTGAGACAGGGAGATGGAGGGTGAGAGAGAAAGAGAAGGGAGTTGGAGGGTGTGTGAGAGAGAGAGAGACAGGGGGTTGGAGGGTTTCAGAGAGTGAGAGAGGGAGTTGGAGGTTGTGTGTGAGAGAGAGAGACAGGGATTTGGAGGGTTTCAGAAAGTGAGAGAGGGAGTTGGGGGGTGTGTGTGAGAGAGAGAGAGACAGTGAGTTGGAGGGTGTATGAGAGAGAGAGATAGGGAGTTGGAGGGTGTGAGAGGAAGAAAGAGAGAGAGAGACAGGGAGTTGGAAGGTGTGTGAGAGAGAGAGAAAGTTGGAGTTGCAGCGTGTGTGAGAGAGACAGAGAGATAGGGAGTTGAAGGGTGTGAGAGGGAAAGAGAGAGCGAGACAGTGAGTTGGAGGGTATGTGTGAGAGAGAGACAGGGAGTTGGAGGGTATGTGTGAGAGAGAGAGGGAGACGGGTAGTTGGAGGGTGTGAGAGAGAGAGGCAGGGAGTTGGAGGGTGTGAGAGGGAAAGAGAGAGCGAGACAGTGAGTTGGAGGGTATGTGTGAGAGAGAGAGACAGGGAGTTGGAGGGTATGTGAGAGAGAGAGACGGGGAGTTGGAGGGTGTGAGAGGGAGAGAGATAGAGACAGGGAGTTGAAGGGTGTGTGAGAGAGAGAGAGGAGAGAAAGGGAGATGGAGGGTGAGAGAGAGAGATAGAAACAGTGTGTTGGAGGGTGTGTGTGGGACAGAGAGACACGGAGTTGGAGGGTGTGAGAGAGAGAGAGACAGGGAGTTGCAGGGTGTGAGAGAGAGAGAGAGACAGGGGGTTGGAGGGTGTGAGAGAGAGAGAGACAGGGGGTTGGAGGGTGTGAGAGAGAGGGAGAGAGAGACAGTGAAGTGGAGGTGTGAGAGAGAGGGTGAGAGACAGTGAGTTGGAGGGTGTGAGAGAGAGAGAGAGACAGGGAGTTGGAGGGTGTGAGAAGGAGAGAGACAGGGGGTTGGAGGGTGTGAGAAAGAGAGAGAGACAGGGTGTTGGAGGGTGTGAGAGAGAGAGAGAGACAGGGGGTTGGAGGGTGTGAGAGAGAGAGAGAGACAGGGAGTTGGAGGGTGCCAGAGAGAGAGAGAGACTGGGAGTTGGAGAGTGGGATAGAGAGAGAGAGAGAGAGTGAGAGAGAGACAAGGCCTTGGAGGGTGTGAGAGGAAGAGAGAGAGAGACAGGGAGTTGGAGTGTGTGAGAAAGAGAGAGAGAGAGACAGGGAGTTGGAGGGTATGTGTGAGAGAGAGAGGGAGACGGGTAGTTGGAGGGTGTGAGAGAGAGACAGGGAGTTGGAGGGTGTGAGAGAGAGAGAGTGAGTTGGAGGGTGAGTGAGAGAGAGAGAGAGATAGACAGGGAGTTGGAGGGTGTGAGAGAGAGAGAAAGACAGGTTGTTGGAGGGTGTGTGAGAGAGAGAAATAGACAGGGAGTTAGAGGCTGTGAGATAGAGAGAGAGACAGGGAGTTGGAGGGTGTCAGAGAGAGAGAGAGAGACAGGGAGTTGGAGTGTGTGAGAAAGAGAGAGGGAGAGACAGGGAGTTGGAGGGTGTGAGAGAGAGAGGGGGAGAGACAGCGAGTTGGAGGGTGTGAGAGAGAGAGAGGGAGAGACAGTGAATTGGAGAGTGTGAGAGGGAGAGTGAGAGAGAGTCGAATAGTTGGAGGGTGTGAGAGAGAGAGACAGGGAGTTGGAGGGTTGACGAGAGAGAGAGAAAGGGGGTTTGAGAGTGTGTGAGAGAGAGAGAATGAGACGTGTGGTTGGAGGGAGTGAGAGAGAGAGAGAGAGAGACAGGGAGTTGGAGGGTGTGTGTGAGAGAGAGAGGGAGTTGGAGGGTGTGTGAGAGAGAAAGAGACAGGGAGTTGGAGGGTATGAGAGGGAGAGAGAGAGAGAGGCGGCTAGTTGGAGGGTGAGAGAGAGAGAGAGAGACAGTGGGTTAGAGGGTGTGAGAGAGAGAGAGAGACAGGGGGTTGGAGGGTTTCAGAGAGTGAGAGAGGGAGTTAGAGGGTGTGAGATAGAGAGAGAGACAGGGAGTTGGAGGGTGTCAGAGAGAGAGAGAGAGAGACGGAGTTGGAGTGTGTCAGAAAGAGAGAGGGATAGACAGGGAGTTGGAGGGTGTGAGAGAGAGAGAGGGAGAGATAGTGAGTTAGAGGGTGTGAGTGAGAGAGAGAGACAGCGAGTTGGAGACTGTGAGAGGGAGAGTGAGAGAGATGGGTAGTTGGAGGATGTGAGAGAGAGAGAGAGAGAAAGGGAGTTGGAGGTGTGAGATAGAGAGAGAGGGAGTTGGAGGGTGTGAGAGAGAGGGAGTTGGAGGTTGTCTGAGAGAGAGAGAGAGACAGGGTGTTGGAGGGTTTGTGATAGAGATAGAAACAGAGTGTTGGAGGGTGTGTGTGGGACAGAGAGACAGGGAGTTGGAGAGTGTGTGAGAGAGAGAGAGGGAGAGACAGTGAATTGCAGGGTGAGAGAGAGAGAGAGAAAGGGGGTTCGAGAGTGTGTGAGAGAGAGATAGAGCGAGACGTGTGTTTGGAGGGAGTGAGAGTGAGAGAGAGAGACGGAGTTGGAGGGTGTGTTTGAGGGAGAGAAGGAGTTGGAGGGTGTGTGAGAGAGAGAGAGAGACAGTGAGTTGGAGGGTGTGAGAGAGAGAGAGACAGGGAGTTGGGGGTGTGAGAGAGAGAGAGAGAGACAGGGGGTTGGAGGGTGTGAGAGAGAGAGAGACAGGACGTTGGAGGGTATGAGAGGGAGAGAGAGAGAGACAGGGAGTTGGAGGGTTTGAGAGGGATGGAGAGAGAGTGAGACAGGGAGATGGAGGGTGAGAGAGAAAGAGAAGGGAGTTGGAGGGTGTGTGAGAGAGAGAGAGACGGGGTTGGAGGGTTTCAGAGAGTGAGAGAGGTAGTTGGAGGTTGTGTGAGAGAGAGAGACAGGTGGTTGGAGGGTTTCAGAGAGTGAGAGAGGGAGTTGGAGGGTGTGTGTGAGAGAGAGAGAGAGACAGTGAGTTGGAGGGTGTATGAGAGAGAGAGATAGGGAGTTGGAGGGTGTGAGAGGAAGAAAGAGAGAGAGACAGGGAGTTGGAAGGTGTGTGAGAGAGAGAGAGAAAGATGGAGGTGCAGGGTGTGTGAGAGAGACAGAGACAGGGAGTTGGAGGGTGTGAGAGAGAGAGAGAGACAGGGTTGGAGGGTGTGAGAGGGAGAGAGAGCGAGTCAGTGAGTTGGAGGGTATGTGTGAGAGAGAGAGGGAGATGGGTAGTTGCAGGGTGTGAGAGAGAGGCGCAGGGAGTTGGAGGGTATGTGAGAGAGAGAGACGGGGAGTTGGAGGGTGTGAGAGGGAGAGAGAGAGAGACAGGGAGTTGGAGGGTGTGTGAGAGAGAGAGAGGGAGAGAAAGGGAGATGGAGGGTGAGAGAGAGAGAGAGAGAGAGAGAAAGGGGGTTCGAGAGTGTGTGAGAGAGAGAGAATGAGACGTGTGGTTGGAGGGAGTGAGAGAGAGAGAGAGAGACAGGGAGTTGGAGGGTGTGTGTGAGAGAGAGAGGGAGTTGGAGGGTGTGTGAGAGAGAAAGAGACAGGGAGTTGGAGGGTATGAGAGGGAGAGAGAGAGAGAGGCGGCTAGTTGGAGGGTGAGAGAGAGAGAGAGAGACAGTGGGTTAGAGGGTGTGAGTGAGAGAGAGAGACAGGGGGTTGGAGGGTGTGAGAGGGAGAGAGAGAGAGGCGGGTAGTTGGAGGGTGTGAGAGAGAGAGAGAGACAGTGAGTTGGAGGGAGTGTGAGAGACAGAGAGACAAAGAGTTGGAGGGTGTCAGAGACAGAGACAGGGAGTTGGAGGATGTGAGAGAGAGAGAGACAGGACGTTGGAGGGTATGAGAGGGAGAGAGAGAGACAGGGAGTTGGAGGGTTTGAGAGGGATGGAGAGAGAGAGAGTGAGACAGGGAGATGGAGGGTGAGAGAGAAAGAGAAGGGAGTTGGAGGGTGTGTGAGAGAGAGAGACAGGGGTTTGGAGGGTTTCAGAGAGTGAGAGAGGGAGTTGGAGGGTGTGTGAGAGAGAGAGAGAGAGACAGTGAGTTGGAGGGTGTATGAGTGAGAGAAATAGGGAGTTGGAGGGTGTGAGAGGAAGAAAGAGAGAGAGACAGGGAGTTGGAAGGTGTGTGAGAGAGAGAGAGAAAGATGGAGTTGCAGGGTGTGTGAGAGAGAGAAAGAGACAGGGAGTTGGAGGGTGTGAGAGGGAAAGAGAGAGCGAGACAGTGAGTTGGAGGGTATGTGTGAGAGAGAGAGGGAGACGGGTAGTTGGAGGGTGTGAGAGAGAGAGGCAGGGAGTTGGAGGGTATGTGAGAGAGAGAGACGGGGAGTTGGAGGGTGTGAGAGGGAGAGAGAGAGAGAGACAGGGAGTTGAAGGGTGTGTGAGAGAGAGAGAGTGGAGAGAAAGGGAGATGGAGGGTGAGAGAGAGAGAGAAAGGGGGTTCGATAGTGTGAGAGAGAGAGAGTGAGACGTGTGGTTGGAGGGAGTGAGAGAGAGAGAGAGAGACAGGGAGTTGGAGGGTGTGTGTGAGAGAAAGAGGGAGTTGGAGGGTGTGTGTGAGAGAGAGAGAGACAGGGATTTGGAGGGCGTGAGAGGGAGAGAGAGAGAGGCGGCTAGTTGGAGGGTGAGAGAGAGAGAGAGAGAGAGACAGGGGGTTGGAGGGTGTGAGAGAGAGAGAGACAGGGTGTTGGAGGGTGTGAGTGAGAGAGAGAGAGAGACGGGGTTGGAGCGTGTGACAGAGAGGGAGAGAGACAGTGAGTTGGAGGGTATGAGAGAGACAGAGAGACAAAGAGTTGGAGGGTGTCAGAGAGAGAGACAGGACGTTGGAGGGTATGAGAGGGAGAGAGAGAGAGAGACAGGGAGTTGGAGGGTGTGAGAGGGATGGAGAGAGAGAGAGTGAGACAGGGAGATGGAGCGTGAGAGAGAAAGAGACAGGGAGTTGGAGGGTGTGTGAGAGAGAGACCGGGGGTTGGAGGGTTTCAGAGAGTGAGAGAGGGAGTTGGAGGGTGTGTGAGAGAGAGAGAGAGAGAGAGACAGTGAGTTGGTGGGTGGGTGAGAGAGAGAGATAGGGAGTTGGACGGTGTGACAGGAAGAGAGAGAGAGACAGGGGGTTGGAGGGTGTGAGAGAGAGAGAGAGAGTGAGTCGGGGGTTGGAGCGTGTGAGAGAGAGAGAGAGACAGTGAGTTGGAGGGTGAGAGAGAGAGAGAGAGACAGGAGGTTGGAGGGTGTGAGAGGGAGAGAGACGGGGGTTGGATGGTGTGAGAGAGAGAGACAGAGGGAGTTGGAGGGTTTACAAGAGAGAGAAAGAGACAGGGAGTTGGAGGGTTTGTGATAGAGATAGAAACAGAGTGTTTGAGGGTGTGTGTGGGAGAGAGAGACAGGGAGTTGGAGGGTGGGAGAGAGAGAGATAGAGACAGGGAATTGGAGGCTGTGAGAGGGAGACAGAGAGCGACAGGGAGTTGCAGGGTGTGAGAGAGAGACAGGGGGTTGGAGGGTGTGAAAGAGAGTGAGAGAGGCAGGAAGTTGGAGGGTGTGAGAGAGAGAGACAGGGAGTGGCAGGGTGTGAGAGAGAGAGAGACAGGGGGTTGGAGGGTGCGACAGAGAGCGAGAGAGACAGGGGGTTGGAGCGTGTGAGAGAGAGGGAGAGGGACAGTGAGTTGGAGGGTGAGAGAGAGAGGCGGGTAGTTGGAGGGTGTGAGAGAGAGAGAGACAGGGGTTTGGAGGGTGCGAGAGAAAGAGAGAGAGACAGGGAGTTGGAGGGTGTGAGAGGGAGAGAGAGAGAGGCGGGTAGTTGGAGGGTGTGAGAGAGAGAGACAGTGAGTTGGAGGGAGTGAGAGAGACAGAGAGACAAAGAGTTGGAGGGTGTCAGAGACAGAGAGACAGGGAGTTGGAGGATGTGAGAGACAGAGAGACAGGACGTTACAGGGTATGAGTGGGAGAGAGAGAGAGAGACAGGGAGTTGGAGGGTTTGAGAGGGATGGAGAGAGAGAGAGTGAGACAGGGAGATGGAGGGTGAGAGAGAAAGAGAAGGGAGTTGGAGGGTGTGTGAGAGAGAGAGAGACAGGGGGTTGGAGGGTTTCAGAGAGTGAGAGAGGGAGTTGGAGGTTGTGTGTGAGAGAGAGAGACAGGGATTTGGAGGGTTTCAGAAAGTGAGAGAGGGAGTTGGGGGGTGTGTGTGAGAGAGAGAGAGACAGTGAGTTGGAGGGTGTATGAGAGAGAGAGATAGGGAGTTGGAGGGTGTGAGAGGAAGAAAGAGAGAGAGAGACAGGGAGTTGGAAGGTGTGTGAGAGAGAGAGAAAGTTGGAGTTGCAGCGTGTGTGAGAGAGACAGAGAGATAGGGAGTTGAAGGGTGTGAGAGGGAAAGAGAGAGTGAGACAGTGAGTTGGAGGGTATGTGTGAGAGAGAGACAGGGAGTTGGAGGGTATGTGTGAGAGAGAGAGGGAGACGGGTAGTTGGAGGGTGTGAGAGAGAGAGGCAGGGAGTTGGAGGGTGTGAGAGGGAAAGAGAGAGCGAGACAGTGAGTTGGAGGGTATGTGTGAGAGAGAGAGACAGGGAGTTGGAGGGTATGTGAGAGAGAGAGACGGGGAGTTGGAGGGTGTGAGAGGGAGAGAGATAGAGACAGGGAGTTGAAGGGTGTGTGAGAGAGAGAGAGGAGAGAAAGGGAGATGGAGGGTGAGAGAGAGAGAGAGAAAGGGGCTTCGAGAGTGTGTGAGATAGAGAGAGAGTGAGACGTGTGGTTGGAGGGAGTGAGAGAGAGAGAGAGAGAGACAGGGAGTTGGAGGGTGTGTGTGAGAGAAAGAGGGAGTTGGAGGGTGTGTGAGAGAGAGAGAGACAGGGAGTTGGAGGGCGTGAGAGGGAGAGAGAGAGGCGGCTAGTTGGAGGGTGAGAGAGAGAGAGAGAGAGAGAGACAGGGGGTTGGAGGGTGTGAGAGAGAGAGAGACAGGGTGTTGGAGTGTGTGAGTGAGAGAGAGAGAGAGAGACGGGGTTGGAGCGTGTGACAGAGAGGGAGAGAGACAGTGAGTTGGAGGGTATGAGAGAGACAGAGAGACAAAGAGTTGGAGGGTGTCAGAGAGAGAGACAGGACGTTGGAGGGTATGAGAGGGAGAGAGAGAGAGAGACAGGGAGTTGGAGGGTGTGAGAGGGATGGAGAGAGAGAGAGTGAGACAGGGAGATGGAGGGTGTGTGAGAGAAAGAGAGAGAGACCGGGGTTGGAGGGTTTCAGAGAGTGAGAGAGGGAGTTGGAGGTGTGTGAGAGAGGGAGAGAGACAGTGAGTTGGAGGGTGTGTGAGAGAGAGAGAGACAGTGAGTTGGAGGGTGTGAGAGAGAGAGAGAGAGACAGGGAGTTGGAAGGTCTGAGAGGGAGAGAGAGAGGCAGGTAGTTGGAGGGTGTGAGAGAGAGAGACAGGGGGTTGGAGGGTGTGAGAGAGAGAGACAGGGGGTTGGAGGGTGTGAGAGAGAGAGAGACAGGGAGTTGGAGGGCTTACGAGAGAGAGAGAGAGAGAGACAGGGAGTTGGAGGGTTTGTGATAGAGGGTGTGTGTGGGACAGAGAGACAGGGAGTTGGAGGGTGTGAGAATGAGAGAGAGAGAGACAGGGAGTTGGAGAGTGTGTGAGAGAGAGAGAGGGAGAGAAAGGGAGATGGAGGGTGAGAGAGTGAGAGAGAAAGGGGGTTCGAGAGTGTGTGAGAGAGAGAGTGAGACGTGTGGTTGGAGGGAGTGAGAGAGAGAGAGAGAGAGAGAGAGTTGGAGGGTGTGAGAGGGAGAGAGAGAGAGAGGTGCGTAGTTGGAGGGTGAGAGAGAGAGAGAGAGAGAGAGAGAGACGGGGTTGGAGGGTGTGAGAGGGAGAGAGAGAGAGACGCGGTTGGAGCATGCGAGAGAGAGGGACAGTGACAGTGAGTTGGAGGGTATGAGAGAGACAGAGAGAAAAAGAGTTGGAGGGTGTCAGAGAGAGAGAGACAGGGAGTTGGAGGATGTGAGAGAGAGAGAGACAGGACGTTGGAGGGTATGAGAGGGAGAGAGAGAGACAGACAGGGAGTTGGAGGGTGTGAGAGGGATGGAGAGAGAGGGAGAGAGACAGTGAGTTGGAGGGTGTGTGAGAGAGAGAGAGACAGGGGGTTGCAGGGTTTCAGAGAGTGAGAGAGGGAGTTGGAGGGTGTGAGAGAGTGAGAGAGGGAGTTGCAGGCTGTGTGAGAGAGACAGGTAGTTGGAGGGTGTGTGAGAGAGAGAGAGAGAAAGATGGAGTTGCAGGGTTTGTGAGAGAGACAGGGAATTGCAGGGTGTGAGAGAGCGAGAGAGACAGGGGGTTGGAGGGTGTGAGAGGGAGAGAGAGAGAGCGAGACAGTGAGTTGGAGGGTATGTGTGAGAGAGAGACAGGGAGTTGGAGGCTTTGTGAGAGAGAGAGAGACGGGGAGTTGGAGGGTGTGAGAGGGAGAGAGAGACAGGCAGTTGGAGGGTGTGAGAGGGAGAGATAGAGAGAGACAGGGAGTTCGAGGGTGAGAGAGAGACAGGTAGTTGGAGGGTGTGAGATAGAGAGAGGGAGTTGGAGGGTGTGAGAGAGAGAGAGAGACAGGGAGTTGGAGGGTTTGTGATAGAGAGAGAAACAGAGTGTTGGAGGGTGTGTATGGGACAGAGAGGCAGAGAGTTGGAGGGTATGTGTGGGAGAGAGAGATAGGGAGTTGGAGGGTGTGAGAGAGAGAGAGAGAGAGACAGGGAGTTGGAGGGTGTTTGAAAGAGAGAGACAGGGAGTTGGAGGGTTTGTGAGAGAGAGAGAAACAGAGTGTTGGAGGGTGTGTGTGACAGAGAGAGAGACAGGGAGTTGGAGGGTGTGAGACTGTGAGAGAGAGACAGTGAGTTAGAGGGTGTGAGAGAGAGAGAGAGAGACAGGGAGTTGGAGGGTTTATGAGAGAGAGAGAGAGAGAGGGAGTTGGAGGGTGTGAGAGAGAGACAGACAGGGAGTTGGAGGGGGTGAGAAAGAGAGAGAGAGACAGGGAGTTGGAGGGTGAGTGATAGAGAGAGAGAGACAGGGAGTTGGAGGGTGAGAGAGAGAGAGAGACAGACAGGGAGTTGGAGGGTGTGAGAGGGAGAGAGAGCCAGGGAGTTGGAGTGTGTAAGAAACAGAGAGGGAGAGACAGGGAATGGAGGGTGTGAGAGAGTGAGAGGGAGAGACAGTGAGTTGGAGGTTTTGTGAGAGAGAGAGAGAGAGACAAGGAGTTGGAGGGTGTGAGAGAGAGAGACAGGGAGTTGGAGGATGTGAGATAGAAAGACAGGGAGTTGGAGGGTGTGAGGGAGAGAGAGAGAGACAGGGATTTGGAGAGTGTGTGAGAGACAGAGATAGAGACGGAGTTGGAGGGTTTATGAGAGAGAGAGAGAGAGATGGAGTTGGAGGGTGGGTGTGAGAGAGAGAAAGACAGGGTGTTGTAGGGTATGTGAGAGAGAGAGAGAGACAGGGTATTGGTGGGTGTGAGAGGGAGAGAGAGAGAAACAGGGAGTTAGAGGGTGTGAGATAGAGAGAGAGACAGGGAGTTGGAGGGTGTCAGAGAGAGACAGGGAGTTGGAGTGTGTGAGAAAGAGAGAGGGATAGACAGGGAGTTGGAGGGTGTGTGAGAGAGAGAGGGAGAGATAGTGAGTTGGAGGGTGTGAGTGAGAGAGAGAGAGAGAGAGCAAGTTGGAGGCTGTGAGAGGGAGAGTGAGAGAGAGATGGGTAGTTGGAGGATGTGAGAGAGAGAGAGAGAGAGAAAGGGAGTTGGAGGTGTGAGATAGAGAGAGAGGGAGTTGGAGGGTTTGAGAGACAGGGAGTTGGAGGTTGCGTGAGAGAGAGAGAGAGAGACAGGGTATTGGAGGATTTATGAGAGAGAGAGAGACAGGGAGTTGGAGGGTGTGAGTGAGAGAGAGAGAGAGAGAGACAGGTAGTTGGAGGGTGTGGGAGAGAGAGAGGGAGAGACAGTAAATTGCAGGGTGTGAGAGGGAGAGTGAGAGAGTCGAATAGTTGGAGGGTGAGAGAGAGAGAGAGAGACAGGGAGTTGGAGTGTGAGAGAGAGAGACAGGGAGTTGGTGGGTTTACGAGAGAGAGAGAGAGAGACAGTGAGTTGGAGGGTGTGTGGGAGAGAGAGAGAGAGATAGGGAGTTGGAGACTGTGTGTGAGACAGAGAAACAAAGTGTTGGAGGGTGTGTGTGAGAGAGAGAGACAGGGAGCTGGAGGTTGGGAGAGAGAGAGAGAGAGACAGGGAGTTGGAGGGTTGAGAGTGAGAGAGAGAGAAACAGGGAGTTGGAGGGTGTGAGAGGGAGAGAGAGAGAGAGACGGGTAGTTGGAGGGTGTGAGAGAGAGAGACAGGGAGTTGCAGGGTGTGAGAGAGAGAGAGACAGGGGGTTGTAGGGTGTTGGAGAGAGAGAGAGACAGGGGGTTGCAGGGTGTGAGAGGGAGAGAGAGAGAGGCGGGTAGTTGGAGGGTGTGAGAGAGAGAGAGACAGGGAGTTGGAGGGTGTGAGAGAGAGAGACAGGGGTTGGAGGGTGTGAGAGAGAGAGAGAGAGAGAGACAGCGGGTTGGAGCGTGTGAGAGAGACGGAGAGTGACAGTGAGTTGGAGGGTGTGAGAGAGACAGAGAGACAAAGAGTTGGAGGGTGTGAGAGACAGAGACAGGGAGTTGGAGGATGTGAGAGACAGAGACAGGATGTTGGAGGGTATGAGAGGGAGAGAGAGAGAGAGAGACAGGGAGTTGGAGGGTGTGAGAGGGATGGAGAGAGAGAGAGTGAGACAGGGAGATGGAGGGTGAGAGAGAAAGAGACATGGAGTTGGAGGGTGTGTGAGAGAGAGAGAGACAGTTAGTTGGAGGGTATGAGAGAGAGAGAGACGGGGAGTTGGAGGGTGTGAGAGGAAGAAAGAGAGGCAGGGAGTTGGAGGGTATGTGAGAGAGAGAGAGAAAGATGGAGTTGCAGGGTGTGTGAGAGAGACAGAGAGACAGGGAGTTGGAGGGTGTGAGAGGGAGTGAGAGAGTGAGTTGGAGGGTATGTGTGAGAGAGAGACAGGGAGTTGGAGGGTATGTGTGAGAGAGAGAGGGAGACGGGTAGTTGAAGGGTGTGAGAGAGAGAGGCAGGGAGTTGGAGGGTATGTGAGAGAGAGAGAGACGGAGAGTGGGCGGGTGTGTGTGAGAGAGAGAGGGAGAGATAGGGAGATGGAGGGTGAGAGAGAGAGAGAGATAGGGGGTTCGAGAGTGTGTGTGAGAGAGAGTGAGATGTGTAGTTGGAGGGAGTGAGAGAGAGAGAGAGAGACAGGGAGTTGGAGGGTGTGTGTGAGAGAGAGAGGGAGTTGGAGGGTGTGTGAGTTAGAGAGAGAGACAGGGAGTTGGAGGGTGTGAGAGGAAGAAAGAGAGAGAGACAGGGAGTTGGAGGGTGTGAGAGAGAGAGAGAGAGAAAGATGGAGTTGCAGAGTCTGTGAGAGAGACAGAGAAATAGGGAGTTGGAGAGTGTGAGAGGGAGAGAGAGAGCAAGAGAGTGAGTTGGAGGCTATGTGCGAGAGAGAGACAGGACGTTGGAGGGTATGTGTGAGACAGTTTGGGAGACGGGTAGTTGGAGGGTGTGAGAGGGAGAGGCAGGGAGTTGGAGGGTATGTGAGAGAGAGAGACGGGGAGTTGGAGGGTGTGAGAGAGAGAGAGAGAGAGACAGAGGGTTGGAGGGTGTGAGAGAGAGAGAGAGACAGGGAGTTGGAGGGTGAGAGAGAGAGACAGAGAGAGACAGGGAGTTGGAGGGTGTAGAGGGATTGATAGAGACTGAGTTGGAGGGTGTGAGAGAGAGAGAGACAGGGAGTTGGAGGGTGTGAGAGGGAGAGAGAGAGGGAGGGTGTTGGAGGGTTTGAGAGACAGAGGCAGACAGTGAGTTGGCGGGAGAGAAAGGGAGAGCAAGCAAGAGACAGGGTTAGAGGGTGTGAGAGAGAGAAAGATGGAGTTGCAGAGTGTGTGAGAGAGAGAGAGAGATAGGGAGTTGGAGGGTGTGAGAGACAGAGAGAGACAGGGATTTGGAGGGTGTGTGAGAGTGAGGGAGAGACAGGGAGTTGGAGGGTATGTGTGAGAGAGAGAGGGAGACGGGTAGTTGGAGGGTGTGAGAGGGAGAGGCAGGGAGTTGGAGGGTATGTGAGAGAGAGAGACGGGGAGTTGGAGGGTGTGAGAGGGAGAGAGAGACAGGTAGTTGGAGGGTGTGAGAGGCAGAGATAGAGAGAGACAGGGAGTTGGAGGGTGAGAGAGAGACAGAGAGAGACAGGTAGTTGGAGGGTGTGAGATAGAGAGAGGGAGTTGGAGGGTGTGTGAGAGAGAGAGAGACAGGCAGTTGGAGGGTTTGTGACAGAGAGAGAAACAGAGTGTTGGAGGGTGTGTATGGGACAGAGAGGCAGAGAGTTGGAGGGTGTGTGTGGGACAGAGAGATAGGGAGTTGGAGGGTGTGTGAGAGAGAGAGAGGGAGTTGGAGGGTTTGTGATAGAGAGAGAAACAGAGTGTTGGAGGGTGTGTATGGGACAGAGAGGCAGAGAGTTGGAGGGTGTGTGTGGGACAGAGAGATAGGGAGTTGGAGGGTGTGAGAGAGAGAGAGAGACAGGGTGTTGGAGGGTGTTTGAAAGAGAGAGACAGGGAGTTGGAGGGTGTGAGAGAGAGAGAAACAGAGTGTTGGAAGGTGTGTGTGGGAAAGAGAGAGACAGGGAGTTGGAGGGTGTGAGAGAGAGAGAGAGAGACAGAGGGTTGGAGGGTGTGAGAGAGAGAGAGAGAGAGAGACAGGGAGTTGGAGGGTGAGAGAGAGACAGAGAGAGACAGGGAGTTGGAGGGTGTAGAGGGATTGATAGAGACTGAGTTGGAGGGTGTGAGAGAGAAAGAGAGAGACAGGGAGTTGGAGGGTGTGAGAGGGAGAGAGAGAGAGAGGGTGTTGGAGGGTGAGAGAGAGAGACAGGTAGTTGGAGGGTGTGAAAGACAGAGAGAGACAGGGATTTGGAGGGTGTGTGAGAGTGAGGGAGAGACAGGGAGTTGGAGGGTGTGAGAGGGAGAGAGAGAGAGGGTGTTGGAGGGTTTGAGAGACAGAGGCAGACAGTGAGTTGGAGGGAGAGAAAGGGAGAGCAAGCAAGAGACAGGGTTAGAGTGTGTGAGAGAGAGAGAAAATGGAGTTGCAGAGTGTGTAAGAGAGAGAGAGAGATAGGGAGTTGGAGGGTGAGAGAGAGAGACAGGTAGTTGGAGGGTGTGAAAGACAGAGAGAGACAGGGATTTGGAGGGTGTGTGAGAGTGAGGGAGAGACAGGGAGTTGGAGGGTATGTGTGAGAGAGAGAGGGAGACGGGTAGTTGGAGGGTGTGAGAGGGAGAGGCAGGGAGTTGGAGGGTATGTGAGAGAGAGAGACGGGGAGTTGGAGGGTGTGAGAGGGAGAGAGAGACAGGCTGTTGGAGGGTGTGAGAGGGAGAGATAGAGAGAGACAGGGAGTTGGAGGGTGAGAGAGAGACAGAGAGAGACAGGTAGTTGGAGGGTGTGAGATAGAGAGAGGGAGTTGGAGGGTGTGTGTGAGAGAGAGAGACAGGGTGTTGGAGGGTGTGTGATAGAGAGAGAAACAGAGTGTTGGAGGGTGTGTATGGGACAGAGAGGCAGAGAGTTGGAGGTTGTGTGTGGGACAGAGAGATAGGGAGTTGGAGGGTGTGAGAGAGAGAGACAGGGAGTTGGAGGATGTGAGATAGAAAGACAGGGAGTTGGAGGGTGTGAGGGAGAGAGAGAGAGACAGGGATTTGGAGAGTGTGTGAGAGAGAGAGATAGAGACGGAGTTGGAGGGTTTATGAGAGAGAGAGAGAGAGACAGGGAGTTGGAGGGTGTGTTTGAGAGAGAGAGAGAGAGACAGGGTGTTGTAGGGTGTGAGAGAGAGAGAGAGAGAGAGACAGGGAGTTGGAGGGTGAGGGATAGAGAGAGAGAGACAGGGAGTTGGAGGGTAAGAGAGAGAGAGAGAGTCAGGGAGTTGGAGTGTGTAAGAAACAGAGAGGGAGAGACAGGGAATGGAGTGTGTGAGTGAGAGGGAGAGACAGTGAGTTGGAGGTTTTGTGAGAGAGAGAGAGAGAGACAGGGAGTTGGAGGGTGTGAGAGAGAGAGACAGGGAGTTGGAGGATGTGAGAGAGAGAGAGAGACAGGGGGTTGGAGGGTGTGAGAGAGAGAGACAGGGGGTTGGAGGGTGTGAGAGAGAGAGACAGGGAGTTGGAGGATGTGAGAGAGAGAGAGAGACAGGGAGTTGGAGGGTGTGAGAGAGAGAGATAGAGACGGAGTTGGAGGGTTTATGAGAGAGAGAGAGACAGGGAGTTGGAGGGTGTGAGAGAGAAAGACAGGGAGTTGGAGGGTGTGAGGGAGGGAGAGAGAGACAGGGATTTGGAGAGTGTGTGAGAGAGAGAGATAGAGACGGAGTTGGAGGGTTTATGAGAGAGAGAGAGACAGGGAGTTGGAGGGTGTGTGAGAGAGAGAGAGAGACAGGGTGTTGTAGGGTGTGAGAGAGAGAGAGAGACAGGGTATTGGTGGGTGTGAGAGGGAGAGAGAGAGAGAAACAGGGAGATAGAGGGTGTGAGATAGAGAGAGAGACAGGGAGTTGGAGGGTGTTAGAGAGAGAGAGAGACAGGGAGTTGGAGTGTGTGAGAAAGAGAGAGGGATACACAGGGAGTTGGAGGGTGTGAGTGAGAGAGAGAGAGAGACAGCGAGTTGGAGGCTGTGAGAGGGAGAGTGAGAGAGAGAGAGAAAGGGAGTTGGAGGTGTGAGAGAGAAACAGGGAGTTGGAGGGTGTGAGAGAGATAGAGGGAGTTGGAGGGTGTGTGAGAGAGAGAGAGACAGGGCGTTGGAGGGTTTGTGAGAGAGAGAGAAACAGAGTGTTGGAGGGTGTGTGTGGGACAGAGAGACAGGGATTTGGAGGGTGTGAGAGAGAGAGAGAGACAGGGTGTTGGAGGGTATGTGAGAGAGAGAGACAGGGAGTTGGAGGGTGTGAGAGAGAGAGAGACAGAGGGTTGGAGGGTGAGAGAGAGAGAGAGAGAGACAGGGAGTTGGAGGGTGAGAGAGAGACAGAGAGAGACAGGGAGTTGGAGGGTGTAGAGGGATTGATAGAGACATTGAGTTGGAGGGTGTGAGAGAGAGAGAGAGAGAGGGTGTTGGAGGGTTTGAGAGACAGAGGCAGACAGTGAGTTGGAGGGAGAGAAAGGGAGAGCAAGCAAGAGACGGGGTTAGAGGGTGTGAGAGAGAGAGAAAGATGGAGTTGCAGAGTGTGTGAGAGAGACAGAGAGATAGGGAGTTGGAGGGTGTGAGAGGGAGAGAGAGCAAGAGGGTGAGTTGGAGGCTATG
Organism: Isurus oxyrinchus; assembly: GCA_026770705.1. NCBI lineage: Eukaryota > Metazoa > Chordata > Chondrichthyes > Lamniformes > Lamnidae > Isurus > Isurus oxyrinchus. The sequence goes on along the minus strand of JANJGN010000143.1, from coordinate 1,228,888 downwards.
TGCGAGAGAGAGACAGGACATTGGAGGGTATGTGTGAGACAGATTGGGAGACGGGTAGTTGGAGGGTGTGAGAGGGAGAGGCAGGGAGTTGGAGGGTATGTGAGAGAGAGAGACGGGGAGTTGGAGGGTGTGAGAGAGAGAGAGACAGAGGGTTGGAGGGTGTGAGAGAGAGAGAGAGAGAGACGGGGAGTTGGAGGGTGAGAGAGACAGAGAGAGACAGGGAGTTGGAGGGTGTAGAGGGATTGATAGAGACTGTGAGTTAGAGGGTGTGAGAGAGAGAGAGAGAGACAGGGATTTGGAGGGTGTGTGAGAGTGAGGGAGAGACAGGGAGTTGGAGGGTATGTGTGAGAGAGAGAGGGAGACGGGCAGTTGGAGGGTGTGAGAGGGAGAGGCAGGGAGTTGGAGGGTATGTGAGAGAGAGAGACGGGGAGTTGGAGAGTGTGTGAGAGAGAGAGAGAGACAGAGGGTTGGAGAGAGTGTGTGAGAGAGAGAGAGACAGGCAGTTGGAGGGTGTGAGAGAGAGAGACAGGGAGTTGGAGGGTGAGAGAGAGACAGAGAGAGACAGGGAGTTGGAGGGTGTGAGAGAGAGAGAGGGAGAGTAATAGAGTTGTTGGGTGAGAGAGAGAGAGAGAGAGACAGGGAGTTGGAGGGTGTGAGTGAGAGAGAGACAGGGAGTTGGAGGGTTTGTGATAGGGAGAGAAACAGAGTGTTGGAGGGTGTGTGTGGGACAGAGACGGAGGGTGTGAGAGAGAGAGAGAGACAGTGAGTTGGAGAGTGTGAGAGTGAGAGACAGAGAAACAGGGAGCTGGAGGTTGTGAGAGAGAGAGAGAGGGAGAGACAGTGAATTGGAGGGTGTGTGAGAGAGAGAGAGAGAGAGAGAGAGGGGGAGTTCGAGGGTGTGAGGGGGAGAGTGAGAGAGAGGCGGGTAGTTGGAGGGTGTGAGAGAGAGAGAGAGACGGAGTTGGAGTGTGAGAGAGAGAGAGACAGGGAGTTGGAGGGTGTGAGAGAGAGAGAGAGAGACAGGTGTTGGAGCATGCGAGAGGGAGAGAGAGAGACAGGGTGTTGGTGGGTGTGAGAGGGAGAGAGAGAGAGAGAGACAGGGAGTTGGAGTGTGTGAGAAAGAGAGAGGGAGAGACAGGGAGTTGGAGGGTGTGACAGACAGAGGGAGAGACAGTGAGTTGGAGGGTGTGAGAGAGAGAGAGTGAGAGAGACAAGGAGTTGGAGGGTGTGTGAGAGAGAGAGAGAGAAACGGGTAGTTGGAGGGTGTGTGAGAGAGAGATAGTGAGTTAGAGGGTGTGAGAGGAAGAGAGAGAGAGACAGGGAGTTGGAGGGTTTGAGAGACAGAGGCAGACAGGGAGTTGGCGGGAGAGAAAGGAAGAGCAAGCAAGAGACGGGGTTAGAGGGTTTGAGAGAGAGAGAAAGATGGAGTTGCAGGGTGTGTGAGAGAGAGAGAGATAGGGAGTTGGAAGGTGAGAGAGAGAGTCAGGTAGTTGGAGGGTGTGAGAGACAGAGAGACAGGGAGTTGGAGGGTGTGTGAGAGTGAGGGAGAGACAGGGAGTTGGAGGGTTTGTGAGAGAGAGAGAGAGATAGATAGGGAGTTGGATGGTCTGTGAGAAAGAGAGAGAGACAGGGAGTTGGAGGGTTTGTGAGAGAGAGAGAAACAGAGTGTTGGAGGGTGTATGTGGGAAAGAGAGAGACAGGGAGTTGGAGGGTGTGAGAGGGAGAGGGAGGGTGAGACAGGAAGTTGGAGTGTGTGAGAAAGGGAGCAGGAGAGACAGGGAGGTGGAGGGTATGACAGAGAGAGAGAGAGAGACAGGGAATTAGAGGGTGTCAGAAAGAGAGAGGGAGAGACAGGGAGTTTGAGGGTCTGAGAGAGAGAGGGAGAGACAGTGAGTTGGAGGGTGTGTGAGAGAGAGAGAGTGGGTTTGAGGGCATGAGAGTGAGATGGAGGGTAAGAGGGCATGAGGGAAAGAGAGGCTTTGACAGAGGGGCACAGGGTTGGAGGGTGTGAGGGAAAGAGAGGGGGGTTGAGGGCATGATTGAGAAAGAGAGATTGTTTGCGGGTATGAGAGGGTGGGTGAGGGTGAGAGAGGGTTTGAGGGTGGGTGAGGGTGAGAGAAGGTTTGAGGGTGGGTGAGGGTGAGAGAAGGTTTGAGGGTGGGTGAGGGTGAGAGAGGGTTTGAGGGTGGGTGAGGGTGAGAGAGGGTTTGCGGGTGGGTGAGGGTGAGAGAGGGTTTGCGGGTGGGTGAGGGTGAGAGAAGGTTTGAGGGTGGGTGAGGGTGAGAGAGGGTTTGAGGGTGGGTGAGTGTGAGAGAAGGTTTGAGGGTGGGTGAGGGTGAGAGAGGGTTTGAGGGTGGGTGAGGGTATGAGAGAGGGTTTGAGGGTGGGTGAGGGTATGAGAGAGGGTTTGAGGGTGGGTGAGGGTGAGAGAGGGTTTGAGGGTGGGTGAGGGTGAGAGAGGGTTTGAGGGTGGGTGAGGGTGAAAGAGAGTTTGTGAGTGTGAGAGAGAGAGATAAATGAAGTCGGAAGGCGGGAGAGAGAGAAAGAGGGCTCGAAGGGTTGAGGGAGAGGGACTGAGAGCATGAGAGAGAGAGAGAGAGAGATAGCGAGGGTTTAAGGCCGTAAGAGAGAGGCAGACGGTTTGAGGGTGTGGGCGAAAGAGAGAGGGTTTGAGGGCGTGAGTGAGAGAGAGAGGGTTTGAGGGCATGGGAGAAAGAGAGAGTTTCAGGGTGTGAGAGAGGGGGAGAATGTTTGAGGGAGTCAGAGAGAGAGGGTTTGAGGGCATGAGGGATAGTGAGAGGGTTTGAGGCCATGCAAGAAAGAGAGGCCTTTTGAGGGGTTAGAGAGTGAAAGAGTTTTAGTGTGTGAGAGAGACAGAGAGGTTTTGAGGGTTTGCAAGAGAGAGAGACAGACGGTTGGAGGGTGTGAGAGAGAGAGAGAGAGTGTGTTGGAAGGTGTGAGAGAGAGTTGATGGCATGAGAGAGAGAGGGGGTTTGAGGGTGAGAGAGCAAGAGCATTTCAGGACCTGAGAGAGAGAGAGTGACAGAGAGGGTTTGAGGGCATCAGAGAGGGCTTGAGGGTATGAGAGAGAGACAGGCAGTTTGAATACATGAGAGAGGGACAGAGATGGGCGGAAGGCATGAGAGAGAGAGAGAGAGGGTTCAAAGGCATGAGAGAGGGATTGAGGGCATGACAGAGAGAGTTTGAGGCAGGAGATAGGGAGATGGTTTGAAGGCGTGAGAGAAAGAAAGATGGTTTGAGGGCATGTGAGGGAGAGAGATAGAGGGTTTGAGAACCTGAGAGAGAGAGAGAGAGAGAGAGAGAGAAAGGGGGAGAGACAGTCAGAGTTTGAGGGCATCAGAAAGGGTTTGAGGGTGTGAGAAAAAGAGGGAGGGTTCAAGGGCATGAGAGAAAGAGGGAGTGTTCAAGGGCGTGGGAGAGATAGTGGGTTTGAGGTCCTGAGAGACAGAGGTTTTGAGGGCTGGACAGGGGCACAGGGTTCGAGGGCATGAGAGAGAGAGAGAGGTTTGAGGTCATGAGAGAGGGTTTGAAGGCTTGAGAAAGAGAGAGAGGGTTTGACGCAATGAAAGAGAGGGAGACAGATTTAGAGCCTGAGAGAAAGAGAGAGTTTGAGGGTGTGAGAGAGAGAGCTTTCATGGGCGTGAGAAAGAGAGACAGAGGAGGTTTAATGCCCTGAGAGACAGATTTAGAGGGCGAGAGGGAGATACAGTGGATTTGAAGACTTGAGATAGAGAGTTGCAGGGTATGAGACAGAGATGGAGAGGGTTGGAGGACCTGAGAGAGAGAGATGGTTTGAGGGTGTGAAAATGTGAGAAAGGATTTGAGGGCATATGGCGTGAAGGAGAGAAAGTGGGTTTGGGCATGAGAGAGAGATGGTTTGAGGGCATGAGAGAGAGAAAGAGGGTTTGAGGGCATGTGAGGGAGAGAGGGTTTGTGGGCATGGCAGAGAGAAGAGTTTCAGGGTGTGAGAGAGAGGGAGTGGGTTGGAGGGGGTGAGAGTGAGAGTGAGGGTTTGAGGGCATCAGAGAGAGAGAGAGAGGATTTGAGGGAGTCAGAGAGAGAGGGTTTTATGGCGAGAGAGGGGTGGAGGATTTGAGGGCTTGAGAGAGAGGGAGAGAGGGTTTGAGGGCTTGAGAGAGAGAGGCACAGGATTGGAGGGCATGATTGGCAGGGAGAGGTTTTGAGGGTGTGATAGAGAGGGTTTGAGGACGTGAGAGAGAGAGATAGAGGTATTGAAAGTTATGGAAAGATGAATTGTAACTCTTTTGAGTACAAACCTGTTTCCATCTGTTTCAGATGAAGTTACATGTTTCATAGTTTGCCATTGTGAGATTTGAACTCTTGATCTTGGGGTTACAAACCCAGTACCATAACCACTTGGCTACTTAGGCCAAGCGAAAGATGAATTGTAGTCGCAGCAAGTATTCACAGTGTGCTGCTGACGTCAATTGTTGCTAAAATTAAATAACCAGCATCATACCCTAGCTATTATACTTACGTTTTACACATCTGTTTGTAGCAGGGCTCACAGTCCATCCAGAGCACGCACAAATATTAGCTCTGAAAGCAAAATTTGTCTGTGTTAATTATGAAATTCTCCGTCAAACCACTATTCATTTTATTTGTTATACTTAGAAAAGGTGTTTGTTTCTTTTCCTTTGGCTGTGTTATCTATTGGATTATTCACATAGCCATTATCAGTTATACATCAAGGTACTCCCTGATGACTTAGCAAGTTTGTCCAGTGAACAGCAATCCCTCCCAGGCCCCAGGTGCAATTTCTGTGCTGTATGGGTTGGCTGATCTTCGATGGGCTGGTAGTTGGAATAATGGAACTGGCCTCTGAGTCATCAGAATAGGAGAATATTGGCCAACTTGCCATTCCTGCTCGTATCTAGCTATTCCCTCCAGAATGTGAGAACAAGATTGGGCTCTGCTGTGATACCTCAAAGATCAACTAGGTGCTGCTTTCCATTGCCAATGTCCACATGTCATATATCTAACCAGCCATCAATTGCCATTTGGCTCCGTTATCCATTCTCTCATGTTGTTTCTCTCTTTTCAGCTTTCAACCTATTACAGTACGATCTTTTACACCGTTAAAGCTCCGTCTATCTTGTTTCAGAATTATCGTTTAGGAATATGACCTAATTCAAGCTTAAAAATAAAAATGCCATGAGTAGTTTTGTATTCAATAAATCCACTGATCTCTGCACGCCACCTCTAACATTATTACTCACTTAAATAATTGCCCAAACTGTTGTCAAATGTTTGCTTTTTGTGCAGAAATAAGCAATTAATTTTCCCACACTTTCTAATACTTTCTAATTCTTGTGAACACGGTGGGAAAAAGCAGTATATTCAAGCTCATTCTCTTGTTCACACAATAGCGCTTCTGGGAATCACTTTATATAGGTTGTAGCTCCTTTTTATCTAAGTAAAAGGGGTAAGTAATGAACCAGCCTTCAGAATTAATTATACATCTTAATATGTCCAGTGATGTTCAAAGATGTAGTTACTAAAGTAAGAAAGAGTATCAATGGGAAACACAGCACCTGGGTGCAAACACCATGAATACAGCTCATTAACCTCTTTTGGATGTCCGATACTCATAAATCAGGCCATCAGCCCATTTTGAGACAAAAAGGTTGGAAGATGTGACAATCCCAAAGCAGAGTTTATTTCTCTCCCTTCATGCTATATATCATTTCCAAGTTTAGGAAGACAAATAGTCAATTCTCAAACCTTTATCAATGTTACTGACATTTTGATGTTGTGTGGTAAGATTTCTCAATTCTGCTCTGTAGAGAGCATGATGCAGAGAATACCTCATGTGACCAGTCATGGATGTGAATATGCATTTACACCCTGTGGTAAAGTCTGTTATAATGATGCTCTGTATCTCACAAACAATTTAAAAAAATGTTTTAAAATCCCCCTTGATAGTGACCAATTGTAGTTTTCAAAACAGGCTGGTAATCTATGATTATAACATTTTATTGACAACTACAAGCTAGTACACTGAGACAGACAACACCTATTCATATGGCATCTTTAACGTGGAACTTGTTTGAAGGTGGCTCATGGAGGCAGGAGGAAAATGGATACCTTGCCAAAGAAGGGACGATTCGATGGGGTGGTTAGAAGCTGAATCAAATATAAGATATAAGTAGCTAGAAAGATGGAGAGACTTAGTCTAGACTGTGGAATTTGCACTCTGTCGGTGACTGAATGGATAATGGGACAAAAAAGGCACAAAACATGGGGCCAAAACAGTAGATCTCATGAGGAGATAGGTTACATAAATGGGGAAAGTTGAGGCAACGAAGGGATTTGAAGAATTGGAAAGAATTTGACTGCATTGGGAGATCAGCAAGGTCAGGAACAATGGGCGAGTGGAACTTGCTGCTGGGTAGAATGCACACAGCAGGATTTTACAAGCTGAAGTTTATACAGGGTCGAGGATGAAAAGCTAACCAGGAGAGCATTGTAATGGTCAGGTTACAGGTGACAGGGTTTTGAAGGAAGCTTTTTGAGGCAGATGGACTGATATAGGGAGAGTCAGACAATGTTACAGATATAGAAATATGTGGAATAAAAGCTTTGGAGTTGGATGCTCAGCTCTGGATGGTTTGGTTCAATGAGGCCAAGATTAATGGAAAGTGGCTGAGGAAATACATTTCAGTTGGCCCACAAGTTAACCTGTTTTTGGTAGATGAATCTGTGTGGCACAGGAGGAGGCCACTTGGCCCATCATGTCTGCACCGGCTCTCCCAATGAGCCAGTGTCATTGCTCTGCCTTTTCCCCATACACCTGCACATTGAATATTTGAATACAAACGTCGCATTTGCTTCTTTTGCAAATCGCTTTCAATCGATGCCTTCTGGTTCTGGATCCTTTTCTGAGTGGGAAAGGGTTCACCTTGTCCACTCTGTCCAGCCCCCTCATGGTTTGGAACATCCCGATCAAATCTCCTGTCAGCCTTGTCCCCTCCAAGGGAAACGGGGCCAGTGTTTGGGATCTATCTTTCCAGCTGACGCTTCTCCTTCCTCACCCTTGTCAACCTCTTCTACACTCTCTCCAATGTGTCCCCATCTTTCCTAGAGTGTGGCGCCCAGGACTCTGCCCAATGCTCCAGCTGTGGCCTAACCAGTGTCTTCTATCCCTTCAGCAGAAGCTGCCAGCTCTTGTCCTCTCTGCCCCTGGCAATAAGGCCCAGGACACTATGTGCTTGATTCCCTGCTCTCTGCAGCTGTCCCAGCAGCTTCAATGGTGTGTGCACATGGCCAGGCAGCTTTCTGTGCTGCTGCCCCCTCTCCAATCCCCCCGTTCCTGGGCCTGGCTGGCTGGATGTGTCTCCAAGGCCAGGACAGCTCGGCCTGTTCGGAAGCCCCAGTTGCTGCAGCAACTCTTCAATTCCTCATGTCAATGGCGAGGAGAAAGCAGCCCAGCAGCATTGAGCTGAAGGGGCTTCACCCACTGACCCAGACGCTCCCACTGGGCTGACACTTGCCTTCCTCAGACGCAATGTCAACAGTTGCGGCCCCGAGTCGGAGCGGCCGCGGGGGCCACATGAGGTCGTCCGGACGGGACTTTTCCAGCACGTTTGCCGTTCCCGCCATGAGCTGAGGCTCCGCAATCAAGCGCGCGCCCCGCCCACTGCTCCCCAGCTGCGGGGGCAGCGCGCGCCCCGCCCCGCCCCGTCCCGCCGGCTCAGCCAATCACTGCAGCCGGACACGTGGCACTCAGCCGCCATTGTCCAATCAGCAGCGAGCAGCTCATCGCCTATTGGTCCTGATCTCCCGACGCATCACAAAGCTGATCCGAGGCTTCCAATCCCTCAATTGCCTCAACTGTGGCCAATTGCCAGTCCAGGGAGACACCGTGTCCGAGTCCTCCTGGGCTGCTGGAGCAGGGACTTTTCACACAGGGACTGGACTTTCTGGGAAGGGCAAAGGGCCATTTCAGGAATGGCTCTTGTTTCACCTCCCACTCCTCAGCATGCAGTTTGCTCTCAGGCATTGGAAACACAACCATTCCTGGTGCATCTGCAACCCTCATCCTTCTCAAGCAGCCCAAACAAAAGCTGCTCGGTGGGGAGAAATATCCTGAAGCTCCTCACGGAACAAGAACATCACCAATGACGGCAAAGGGAACCACTCAAACATGATAGAAACGGAGCCTCTCCCAGATCCCCTGCTCAACCCTCTCACGAGACATCCAAACAGAACATGCTGCAAAAACTCAGCTGCTCTGTCTCTCTCTCTGTGTGGAGAGACAAACACAGTTAACGCTTCCAGTCTCTCTGACTTCTCCAGAGCTGCAGTTGCAATGCTTTGTTGTCTTTGACTCTGTTACTGATCCTGGTCATTATTCCTTTTCTTACACTTACTCCTGGATTCCCAGGATTCCCAGATGTGCTCTGAACTCAGAGGAATTTCTGTAGCAAAAACTAAGAGAGCTGGAAAAGCCCAGCAGGTCCGACAACATCTGCGGAGAGGAAACACTGTTAACGTTTGCAGTCCGTCTGACTCTTCATCAGAATTTCTGGAGACCTGGGCTCCATTTTTCTGATGATCTAACCCAACATTTAATTAGTTTCTCACCATTGTATCAACATTAAAAGGGAACAAAAACTACTGATGATTTCACACTACTTTCTACATGAGCAACTGTTAATTCCACCCGTTATCTATCCATGTAACAATGTTTCCCAAAGTATATCGCTCAGTCATTGCTAACGCCTTGTTTGCCAACAGACCTGCCTGGTTCATGTATTGTGTTCCCAAGGCTGCGAAAGGATTCACTCGGTTCGGAATTCCCATAAGCAGGTGTGTCTTTCTGAAGTCACGTCAACCTTAAAGGGACCCTGCTCACAAACTGCTTAAAGCAGTGAAGGTGATGGAATGGTTGCCTATTAAAACCACGCTTCATCTCAGAGGGTTAAATTATGAATCTGTGGCAAAATCGCAAGTTTAGTTGTGGTTAGTTCCCTTCAAATGTGAGTTAGATTTTATATTCAACGTTTAAATATAATGTATTCTACTTCTATTGGTTCTTCATTTTGTCCCTTTTTGAAAGCTGTTCCCTCTATCCTGACATTGTTCCCCTCACTGTGTTACACACCAGCCAAAAGAATGGACAACAATTTACTGATTTATCAATCTAGTTTAACACTGCCGTGCAGGAATGAAACAGTGCTGCATAGTCATTGATTCCTGTCAGGAAGATATAATAATTCTCATAATGTTATTGAACTCTGTGGTAAAATAAAGATATCTGTGTCTGTGAGAGAGAGAGAGACTTAATTGGATTAAATGGTAAACATGGGGGAGGATTAGAATGTGAGGTATGAAAGGACATTTGCATTTTTAAATAAACCTGACTAGATTGTTTTCAAAGGAGGAGTGAAAGGTGTCACCGGGCCAGGTGAAGTTTAGAAACATTGTGTTTATTTTTTCCAAAAGGTTACTGGTAAGACTTTGTGCCATGAGAGTTTTTTATTATCAGAAAGGTAAAGTCCAAAGACACAGTGAAACAGTGGGAATTTGCATTCAAAGGGGAAAATATGTATAAAAGGAATGAAGGCTGTGTGTCAGGGTAAGTATTTTTAAGACCTAACAAGTGTAAGGAGCCTCCAGAATCCATGCCTCAAGCTGCTGTTTTCAAAGAACTGAAGTTAAGAAATCTCAGTGTGAATTGGACTGGTTCAGGGGATTGTGTGTCACCTTGCCTGGCTCTTTGGAAACCTATGCCTTATGTTGCCTTATTCCTGTTGCCTTAATGGAAGTGAAACTGGGAGTCAGATTAAGTAGGGGATTTAGAAGTTACTATTGTAGTGATTTGTGGACATAGATATGTGCTTAAAATTCATTTTTCTTTTTCATAAATGTTCAGTTTAGTTTTGTAAAAAGACTTGGTGGTTTTATCACTGCTGAATTCAAGACACACATCCCGAAATTTATAAAAACTATCAAACAAGTTGTGGCTTTTGTGTCAAGTTTCCCTTTGAATCACAGAATCTTATCGGCACAGAAGGAGGCCATTCGGCCCATCGTGTCTGCACCGGCTCTCCAAGTGAGCATGATGACTTAGTGCCATTGCCCTGCCTTTTCCCCATACCCTTGAACATTGTTTCTATTCAAATAATCATCTAATGTCCTCAAATGCCTCAGTTGAATCTGCTTCCACCACGCTTCAGGCAGAGCAGTCCAGACCCCAACCACTCGCCGTGTGAGAAAGGTTTTTCTCACATCACACTTGCTTCTTTTGCAAATCACTTTAAATCTGTGCCCTCTCATTCTTGATCATTTTACGAGCAGGAACAGCTTCTCCCTATCTACTCTGTTCAGCCCCCTCATCATTTTGAACACCTCTATCAAATCTCCTCTCAGCCTTCTCCTCGCCAGGGAGAACAGTGCCAACCTCTTCAATCTATCCTCATAGCTGAAGTTTCTCATGCTTGGAAGGACTCTTGTAAACCTCTTCTGCACTCTCTCCAACGTGTTCACATCCTTCCTACAATGTGGCACACAGAATTATACACAATGCTCCAATTGATGTCTAATGAGCGTCTTATATAAATTCAGCATAACCTGCTTGCTCTTGTACTCTGTGCCCCTATTAATGAAGCCTGGGATACTATATGCTTTATTACCTGCTCTCTCCACCTGTCCTGCCACCTTCATTCATCTATGCACATAGATACCCAAGTCTTTCTGCTCCGACAGCTCCTTCAGAATGTCACCCCTTATTTGATATTGTCTGTCCATGTTCTTCCTACCCAAGTGCATCACCTCACACTTCTCATTTGAACAACTCAGCATTTACCATCAGCTTTGCCAGAAAATATCCACACCCTTCAATTAGATGTCGGATGAAGCTCCACTTATCTTCAAGACAGAATTAGGATTTGAGGGCGTCAGAGAGAGGGGGTTTGAGGGTGTGAGAAAGGGAGAGAGTATTTGAAAGTGGGTGAGAGAGGGCTTCATGGCTTGGAAACGAGACAGGGGGTTTTAGGCGTGACAGAGAGAGAGAGATGGTTTGAGGGCCTGAGAGAGAGCGAGGATTTGAAGGCGTGAGGGAGGGGGTTTTGAGGGCATGAGAAAGAGAGAGAGAGAGAGAGAGGGGGTTTGTGGGCTGGAGAGTGAGAGGGAGGGTAAGAGGGAGAGAGAGACAGGGTTTGAGACTGTGAGAGAAAGAAAGAGGTTTTGAGGCTATGAGAGAGAGAGGGTTTGAGGGCATGAGAGAGAGAGATAGAGAGTTTGAAGGCTTGAGAGAGAAAGTTTCAGGCCATGAGGAGAGGGAGAGGGTTGGAGGACCTGAGAGAGAGAGAGAGAGAGTGAGGGTTTGAGGGCATCAGAGAGAGAGAGAGTGTTTGAGGTTGTGAGAAAGAGAGAGAAGATTTGAGAGTGTGAGAGAGAGAGAGACAGAGGGTTGGAGGGCGTGAGAGAGAGAAGCAAAGTGTTGGAGGGCATGAGAGACAGAGAAAGGGTTTGAGTGCGTGAGAGAGAGATGGTTTGAGGGCATGAAAGAGAGAGGAAGAGGTTCAGAAGGCTTGAGAGAGAAAGAGAGAGAGAGAAAGAGGGGTTCCGAGGGCATGAGAGAGTGAGGTTTGAGGTTGTGAGACAGAGGGAGATGGTTGGAGGAACTGAGAGAGAGAGAAGGTGGCAGAGAGGGTTTGAGGGCATCAGAGAGGGTTTGAGAGCATGAGAGAGAGAGGGTTGAGGGCATGAGAGGGAGAGGGTTTGAGGGCATGTGAGAGAGAGGGTTTGAGGGTGTGGGAGAGGGAGATAGAAAGTTTGAAAGTTTGAGAGAGAGAGACAGTTTCAGGGTGTGGGAGAGAGGGGTTGAGGGTTTGAGAGAAAGAGGCACAGCGTTGGAGGGTGTGATAGACAGAGAGGGTTTAGGGCATGTGAGAGGGAGGGTTTGAGGGTGTGAGAGAGAGAGGGAGAGGGTTTGAGGGCATAAGAGAGAGAGAGGGAGGATTTGAGGGTGTGAGAAATAGAGACAGAGGGTTGGAGGGCGTGAGACAGAGAGGGGGGTTGTGGGCCTGAGAGTGAGAACAAAGGCTTGATGGCATAAGAGAGAGACAGTGTGTCTGAGGGCATGAGAGAGAGGGAGATGGTTGGATGAACTGAGAGAGAGAGGGTTTGAGGGCATGAGAGGGAGAGAGAAGCTTTGACAGCGTGAGAGAGAGGGAAAGATGGCATGAGAGAGGGGGTGGATTTGAGAGCATGAGAGATAGAGATGGTTTGAGGGCATGAGTGAGGGTTTGAGGACAAGAGAGAGAGGGTTTGAGAGTGAGAGAGGGAGAGAGCATTTGAGGGCATGAGATGGAGAGAAAGGGAGGGTTTGAGGGTGTGAGAGAGAGAGAGGCACAGGGTTGGAGGGTGTGATTGACAGAGAGAGGTTTTGAGGGTGTGATAGAGAGGGTTTGAGGACATGAGAGAGAGAGAGAGAGGTAGGGTTTGAGGTTGTGAGACAGAGGGTTGAAGGGCGTGAGAAAGAGAGGTTTTGTGGGCATGAGAGAGAAAGAGAGGGGGTTTGAGGGCGAGAGAGAGCCTTTCAGGGCGTGAGAGAGAGACAGCGAGTGGGATTGAAGGCGTGAGAGAAAAAGAGAGAGGGTTTGAGAGTGTGTGTGAGAGAGACGATTTGAGGGCATGAGAGAGAGGGTTTAATGGTGAGAGAGACAGAGAGGGAGTGTTTGAGGGCTTGAGAGAGAGAGAGGCACAGAGTTGGAGGGCACGATAGACAGAGTGAGGCTTTGAGGGTGTGATAGAGAGGGTTTGTCTTTTAGAGGAACAGCACGCCAGTTACCCATCTCTCCCCAATGTTGGGGAGTCTGGCCGCATATCCAACAGGCACCCTGTCCTACCTCTCTAGCATAGGTGTGGCATAGAGACAAAAAGGTGTTTGGGTGATGGTCCCTTGGGTATACCCCGTGGAATATAACAAAGAACAGTGTGCTATACATAATACAAGTTAAATCGCTTAGTAACAGTGGCTATACTATCGCCGGACAATGTTTTTTTACAGCGGGTAACGTGGATCCAGTCTTCCTTCCCTTCAACCTTCCGAGCTGTCCGAGCTGTTAGCAACACGAGGTAGGGCCCTTTCCACCGAGGGGAAAGAGAGTCTTTATTTCGATTCTTTACATACACTTGAGCACCTGGCTGGAAGTTGTGTACAGGAGTATCTTCTGCAGTCACCTGAGCCTGCCTTACCCTCCCATGCAATTCAGCTTGTGTGTTGCATAGAGCTTGGGTGTAAGCCGAAGTCTGCTCACGGTTCCATACTAAGGTGAAGTTTTCGGCACATCCAGGAGGCTGGGCTCCGGTACTCATAGGACGTCCCATAAGAGCTTCATGGGGGGTTATTCCAGTGGCTCTATTTTTCCTATTTCGCACAGCATAAAGCACGACTGGGAGTGCTTCTGGCCACGGGAGGTTAATATCCTGACAAACGTTAGACAGGGCGTTTTTCAATTCCCCATTTCCCCTTTCTACCATCCCTGAGGACTGTGGCTGGTCGGGAATATGCAGTTTCCATTGAAATCCCAGAGCCTGCGCTAAGTCTTTTACTGTCTTTCTGGTAAAGTGAGTCCCTCGGTCACTATTTATTCCCCGAGGTTTTCCCTATCCAGGTGATATTTCTTTCCACAATATTTTCACCAGCGTTCGCGCAGCATCTTTCCGTGTGGGGGAAGCTTCTACCCATCGGGTGACCATGTCCACGATCACTAACATATTCTTATATCCCAAGGCCCAGGGCAAAGGCCCAAAAGCAGTGAGTAAAGTTTGGGAGGGTGTCCTGGGCAGGGGAGCTGATCACACGCGGCTGCTGCTCCTTTGTTATTCTGCTGCCAAATCCAACAAGAGCCAGTGATTTGTCAGCGATGAGCATTGGTCTCGAGGCAGCGATGCCTCAGGAATGGGGACACTGAGGGGCTGACAGGACCTTCTCACTCAGCTCACAGTCTGGATGGCATCACTTGGAGACACAGCCAATCAGGAGACAGCGGCTCCGTGCCAGCCAATCAGGGGACAGCGGCTCCATGCCAGCCAATCAGGGGACAGCGGCTCCATGCCCAGCCAATCAGGAGACAGGGGCTCCATGCCAGCCAATCAGGGGACAGCGGTTCCGTGCCAGCCAATCAGGAGACAGGGGCTCCGTGCCAGCCAATCAGGGGACAGCGGCTCTGTGCCCAACCAATCAGGAGACAGGGGCTCCGTGCCAGCCAATCAGGAGACAGCGGCTCTGTGCCCAGCCAATCAGGGGACAGCGGCTCCATGCCCAGCCAATCAGGGGACAGCAGCTCCGTGCCAGACAATCAGGAGACAGCGGCTCAGTGCCAGACAATCAAGGGACAGCAGCTCCGTGCCAGCCAATCAGGAGACAGCGGCTCCGTGCCAGCCAATCAGGGCACAGAAGCCCTGTCCCGCGCTCTGACCGTTACCGCTCGTGCGCTGAGGCTGCGGCCGGGGATTGTGGCTGGAGCCCTGAAGCCGGGTCAGTGGGGGCGGATTGGGGGGGTGGGGGGGTCACTGGTCATGGGGCCGTGGCGAAGGCAGGGGGTGGGGTCCCCCCTTGGGTCACAGCCAGGGGGCAGGGTTCCATCCTTGGGTCACAGCCAGGGGGCGGGTCAACCACCTTGGGTCACAGCCAGGGGGTGGGGTTCCCGCCTTCGGTCACAGCCAGGGGGCGGGGTTCCCCCTTGGGTCACTGCCAGGGGGCGGGGTTCCCACTTTGGGGTCACAGCCAGGGGGACGGGGTTCCCACCCTGGGTCACAGCCAGGGGGCGGGGTTCCCCCCTTGGGGGGTCACAGCCAGGGGACGGGGTTTCCCCCTTGGGGGGTCACAGCCAGGGGGCGGGGTTCCCAGCCTGTGACACAGCCAGGGGGCGGGTTTCCTGCCCTGGGTCACAGCCAGGGGGCGGGGTTCCCCCCTTGGGGGTCACAGCCAGGGGGCGGGTTTCCCGGCCTGGGTCACAGCCAGGGGGCAGGGTTCCCGGCCTGGGTCACAGCCAGGGGGCGGGGTTCCCACCCTGGGTCACAGCCAGGGGCGGGGTTCCTGCCCTGGGTCACAGCCAGGGGGCGGGGTTCCCCCCTTGAGGGTCACAGCCAGGGGGTGGGGTTCCTGCCCTGGGTCACAGCCAGGGGGCGGGGTTCCCCCCTTGGGTCACAGCCAGGGGGCGGGGTTCCTGCCCTGGGTCACAGCCAGGGGGCGGGGTTCTCACCCTGGGTCACACCCCATTCTCCGGCCATCCTGCTCGCTCCAGTGGGTTTCATTAAATTCCACCCAAAGTCACTGATCAATCCAATAGGCAATTCAGGAGGAAGTTCCATTCCCAGGGAGCAGGGAGATATAGATGAGGCGACCAGCATAGAGATGTATTTCACAGGAAGTGAGATAAACACATGGGCGAGGAAGGAGGAGAAGAGAATGACCACTGGGTTTAGATGAAGAGGGGTAGGGGCAAGGGAAGTGGAGACAGTGGTCATGTCACTGGCCTAGTAAGCCCAAGGTCTAGGTCTGGGGGCACTGGGTTCAAATCCCACCGTGCCAGCCGGTGGATTTTAAATTCAGTTAATAAACCCGACAGGACAACTATTGTCAATTTGTTATAAAGATCGACCTGGCTCACTAACGTCCTCCCTTTAGGAAAGAATATCCTTACCTGGTCTGACCTGCATGTGACCCTGGACCCACAGGAATGTGGTTGACTCTTAACTGACCTCTGAAATGACCGAGCAAGCTGCTCAGTTCAGGGGTAATTCGCAACAAATGTTGGCCTTGCCAGTGACCCCCACATTCCATGAAAAAATCTAGCTCCTTTTGTTTAGAGGACCTTTCAAATCATCTTTCTTTAAATTATTCCCTCACTCAGCTGCAGAGTTTAATCAGCAGACAGATAATATGATTTCAATGGTCTTTTTTAAAGACAAATTTTGGCAATGCAGCTGGTCAGCGGGTCTTCAAATGGGATCTTTTCCATCGATTTGAGAGGATGGATGGGGCTTTGGTTACAAATTGCATCCAAAATTTGTAGCAGCTAAAAGCAGTGAGGTGCTCCCTCAGCTCTGCACTGATGCGTCAACATCAATTTTTGGGCACAAGCCTCGGATGTGGAGCTTGAACGGGGACCTTCTGACTGGGGCAGACTGACTTACCCACTGACCCAAGGGAACATTGACCTCCTGCAGCCTTTTCTCCAGTTGCAGGCTTGGCTTCTAACAGTGCTGGTTCCCTGATATTCCCAACAAGATTTAAGTATATTTCTGAAAATCTCCAAGTGCTTGCTGAATATTGGTCCTAACCCTGAGCAGGAGTAGCTGCTTTTTTTCTCCGGGTTCACACCAACAATGTCAGCTGTGGCCCAGTGAGCACAGTTCTTGACTTTGAATGGGAAGGTTGTGGCCAAGTCCTAATCCAAAGATTGAACACAAAACCTAGACTGATGCTCCCAGTGCAGTACTGAGGGAGTGCTGCAGTCTTCAAGGTGCTGCTGTATTTGGATAAGGCATCAAATGGAGGCCCCTATCTGCCATCTCAGGTGAAGATAAAAGATCCGGTGAAGCTGTTTTGGATAAAAGCCTCAAACAAGATCACTAAAACAGAAGTCCTGCTGGTAATTGCATTTCTGTTTGTAGGAGCTTGCTGAGTGTAAATTGGCTCGGATATTAACTTCATTGCAACAGTGACGACGCTCCACATGTACCACATGTTCCTTTCAAGCATTGTGGGATGTCCTGAGGCCATAACCAGTATTAAATACATGCAAGTTCTTTGTTTCCTATAATACTAACAACAGCGGTGAGGGTGGCCTTGGCAACCAGGCCTGGCATTGCCTGTTTTCACCTGAAGCACAATGATAAGGCACTGAAACCACCATAAAATGCAGTTTGGCTGAAATGAATAGAAACAGTATAAATGAATTGACAGTGGTTGGGAGCAAGGAGAATAACCGTCTGTTAAATTTCCAGTGACTGAAACTTGTTATAAACAAGCGGGATTTAATAGTAACCTATAAAATTCTAACAGGACCAGACAGGGTAGATGCAGGAAGGATGTTCCCGATGGTGGGGGTGTCCAGAACCAGGGGTCACAGTCTGAGGATATGGGGTAGACCATTTAGGACTGAGATGAGGAGAAATTTCTTCACCCAGACACTGGTGAGCCTGTGGAATTCACTACCACAGAAAGTAGTTGAGGCCAAAACATTGTATGTTTTCAAGAAGGAGTTAGATATAGCTCTTGGGGGGGGGGGGGGGCGAAAGGGATTAAAGGATATGGGGAGAAAGCGGGAGCAGGCTATTGAGTTGGATGATCAGCCATGATCAGGATGAATGGTGGGGCAGGCTTGAAGAGCCTGTTTCTATGTTTCTATGAGCTCTTTTGCAGATTGGACATATTAGAAATTCAGCTATATTTGGAAATGTAGTCAGAGTAATTGTTATCCTGGGGGATTTGCTGTGCTGTCACATTAAGGTGAAAATGGCTTTCTAACTTCTGGTGTCAAATGCCAATCTGAATCCCCAGAGCAGAAATGCCCAGCTGCAGTGAACCTTTCTCAGGACAGGCAGTCTGATGCAGCTTTGAATCCACTCTGGCTTCAGCCCAACGCCAAGGCAAGATCACCTGTGAACTTGTTAACATTTCAACATGTCTTAGTAATATAAATAGACAACACTCCCACATTTGTAAGATTGATCATCATATAAATACCGTCCACTCCCACATAAAGGGCAGTGAAGACCTGGAACTGTGTCGCTGTGAAAGGCTGTTGATGGTGGGTCATTTGGAGATTTTGGGACTGAGATCCGTGTTTCTATGTTGCTAACCACATTCTCCTAACATTCAATATGAGCACATGGGGAGCAGGGCACTGCATTTTCTGAGCTTCTCTCTGGCTCGGGGCAGGAGTGAGGGTAGCAGGCCACTGCGGCCTGGTGGGTGATGGGTGAGTGCTGCCTCCTGGAAATTCTGCTCTGAGATCAGGGTAATTACAACTTAACTTTCTTATTTCGGATCTCACTGAGAGGCGAGAACGAGATCTTCAACTTCCTTAATCACTTGCTGAGAAGTGACAAAGGATGAGACGGAGTGAAATGGAGTTGGGCGGAGAGCACAAAACAGACGGTATCACTTTGCCCATCCCACACTCCATCCAACTCTCAGTTCCATTGACTTCATTAACGACCAGCACAAGTGATTCTGCTTATTTAGCATCGCTGCTTGTGCCCATATCACTCCGTTATCATGATCATTTTGGACTACACAGCTTTTTCTCCCCTGTGTTTTGTTTTTTAAGGATAGGCCACAATGAGGATTAATGGCTTGGAAAATGTGAATGATCACACAAGGGTGCTGAAGTGATAAGAATGCAGACAAAGCTTGAGTTATTTTGGTTGAATCATTGCGGGGTTTGGAGCCGTTGTGACAGAGATGGGGAGATATTAGACGTTATGCTGGTTCCTTCACACTGCTCCACCGGGCAGGGTTGAAACACTCATTCCACCACTGAATTGAAAACCATCCCACCAGCTCTCCTGGAATTCCTTGAGATTGGACAGTAGGCTACCAATATTATACAATAGGCTACCAATATTATAATCAAGTGCAGCGCTAAATTACATTTACAGCGCAGAGACAGGTCATTCAGCCCAACTATTCCATGCCCGGGTTTATACTCCACACAAGCCTCCTGCTGACTTTTTCAGCTAACCCTGGGCAGTGTCTTCTCCACTGTACAAAAAAGGTTCTCTGGCATCGGGGCCATTTGAAGGTGGTGTGCCCTGCAGCGCCATCTGACAGGAGGCAGCCAATGAGCAGCCCCTTATGGGAGATGTGGGTGCTGCTGAGGGATCCGTGGCCCTTAATTGTGTCACAGGCGAACTAACAACTGCTGCCCCGAGATCCGACCTCCATGAAAATTTCCTGGAGGCTGAAACACATTGGAGAACAGACCCAACCGGCTTCAGTCGTATTTTCTAGGCTCCCTTCCCACCCCCCAACTGAATCCAAATCCTCAGGGCTGGGAAGATTCTGCCCTCTGTCACCATGTCCTGCTATTTGAGTATTGCTGAAAAAGAGACCTGTCTAAGCTTTTCGTCTCGGACTCATCAGTGCGATACGAAAAATTTAGATGTGGCCCTTTTTTCAGCAATACTCAAGTTCTTTACTAGCAAAGCTTCGATTCCTTTCTCCCTCCTGTGGTTACCCAGCTTTTCTTTAAATGTATCTATGGCATTTACTTATGGAGCAGGTTTCGTGTTCTTGCAATTGTCTAACTGCAGGAGCAATGTCCATTCACGTGGTGCAGGAAAGGTCAGACATAGGACTGAGGGTGATTAAACTTTATAGGCCTCAAAGCTATACAATTAATGAGGGAGTAATGAATTATACTTTCCCCGTCACTTAAAATGTTTAATTAAAAAAAGAAATCTTTCTTCTGGTGCTGCAGAAGCAGCTGGCCAGGCTGTATCATAGTCGTCTTCTACAGGCCTCCACCAGCAAGAAGCATCTTTCTTTCTGCACCTACCGCGCCCCACCTCTCCCCTCCCTACCGCGCCCCACCTCTCCCCTCCCTACCGCGCCCCACCTCTCCCCTCCCTACCGCGCCCCACCTCTCCCCTCCCTACCGCGCCCCACCTCTCCCCTCCCTACCGCGCCCCACCTCTCCCCTCCCTACCGCGCCCACCTCTCCCCTCCCTACCGCGCCCCACCTCTCCCCTCCCTACCGCGCCCCACCTCTCCCCTCCCTACCGCGCCCCACCTCTCCCCTCCCTACCGCGCCCCACCTCTCCCGTCCCTACCGCGCCCCACCTCTCCCCTCCCTACCGCGCCCCACCTCTACCGTCCCTACCGCGCCCCACCTCTCCCCTCCCTACCGCGCCCCACCTCTCCCCTCCCTACCGCGCCCCACCTCTCCCCTCCCTAACGCACCCCACCTCTCCCCTCCCTACCGCGCCCCACCTCTCCCCTCCCTACCGCACCCCACCTCTCCCCTCCCTACCGCGCCCCACCTCTCCCCTCCCAGCACTAACAAGGCTCGTCCCCGACAATAAATGGACAATAAGAAATGAAAGAAAGAAGATGCATTTACCTGACACCTTTCACAACTTCGAGACATCCCAGATTGTTTGACAGATAATGATGAAAGATGATGAGGGTCAGTTATGAGCAGGAGAGGGTCATGTCACTGAATGTGTCGTTCAGAAGCCCAGGCTAATGCTGTGTGGACATGGGTTCAAATCCCACTCTGGGAGCTGGTGGAATTTAAATTCTGTTAATAAAAGCTGGAACACAAAATAATACTGAGTATGTTATTGTTTGTTGTTAAAAAGCTCTCTGGGTCACTGATGTCCTTTTGGGAAGGAAATCTGCCATCCTTACCCGGTCTGGCCTACATGGGACTCCAGACCCCCAGCAATGTGGTTGACTATTAACTGCCCTCTGAAATGGCCGAACGAGCCACTCGGTTGAAGGGCAGTTAGGGATGGGCAACCCTTGCCAATGATGCAGACACGTCATGAAAGAATAAAAAAATACTTTTCAAAGTGCCTTCGAAGTTGCAATTAAGCTGCCACAGAACTCACAACAAGATCCCATAAATAACACTGGGCCAGATATGACCAGATCGCTTTGGCTGGTAAACGTTGGCCAGGGCCTGAGGACAAGTGTCTGCTCTTCTTTGACTAGAACCATGGGACGTTTTCCACTTGCCTGAGAAGTCAGACAGGGCCTCAGTGAAAGTACAGAATTTGCAGAGTGCTGCACTGAATTATGTGCTCAAATCTCTGGCGTGGCGCTCAGCCCGCTGTCCCCAACTAAGCTCCAACTGACGCTTCAGTCTGACCCTCCAAATCACCTGGGGTGAGGAGTGCAGGGTGAAGGTGCAGCCATGGTGAAGTTGTGCCAGTGTAGTAGCCAGGAGAAAAGTCTGGCCCTGGATCTTTACTGCTGGTAACTCAGCTCTCTCGTGCTATCAGCCTCAATGACTCTCTGAAGCCAGTCGCTTTGATCACACAAATTTACAGAATTCAATGGCATTAAAGGAAAAGGAAAAACAATATACGATTTAGACTTTAATCACAGATTTTCTTCTTATGCATCTGGGTATTGAAGAGAGTTGGTCCCTGTAAGGGGACCCACACTATTTCCCATCCATCCACTATCGGCCAGGCTCCGTTATTCGTGTGCTTGATGTTCCTCCACAAAGTCCAGTCCTGGGCCAGGATTTTACAGCCCCTCCCGCCCAGTGGGATATTACGGTCCCACCCAAGTGAATGGAGATTTTAATGGCTCGCTGCATCTGCCGGGTGAGCGGGGAGACACAACGTGGCGAGGCCGTAAAATCCTGGCCCTGGTGATAACTGGCACCGAAGCATGAGAGAGCTCCCTGGAGATGCTTTTTCTAAACAGGTGATCTTTAGGGATGTGTCCCACAACCCTTCATAAATCACTACCTTCTTCATCAAATGATTCACTTTAAAATAAATGAATTGACATTGAAAGGTCAAAGTGAATTAATTATGCAGCAATGTTTTCTGTGAGCAGTATAACGCCAAGTTTATCCAGTCACTTGAAAACAGGAGCTCACCTTCCCAGAAGTGTCTTGACTGTATTTTCTCGGGGAGATGTAAAGTGTTCAGGACAGTTTTTGGAGCTGACTGAATTTCCTGTGTGATTTTCATGTCATTGAACCTACTTTCTGTTGAACCATTCCCAGGATCAGCCCCCAGATGGCAGTTGGCAACTGCCAAAAGCTTCAATTTCAAAGCAGTGACAGCCAGGCACCATTGGCTAATCTCAGCAGGTCTGGCAGCATTGGCGGAGAAGAAAAGAGTTGACGTTTCGAGTCCTCATGACCCTTCGACAGACGAAGGGTCATGAGGACTCGAAACGTCAACTCTTTTCTTCTCCGCCGATGCTGCCAGACCTGCTGAGTTTTTCCAGGTAATTCTGTTTTTGTTTTGGATTTCCAGCATCCGCAGTTTTTTTGTTTTTACCATTGGCTAATGCTCTACAAACCACAAGGAACATTAACACCAAAGCCTTGAGATTCAGGACAAACCAAATCACGTTCAGCATTTTTTACTTCAAAGTTCATTTAAATCCACACGCAAACAAACGTCAAGAGGGAAACACCAAGCGGACTTGCAACTCGGAGTTGGGTAGGAGAGGGGTGGAGTGAGAAATTGAAAGAGAGAAAGAATGCTTTCGTGTAGCAGTACAATCTTTCTCCAACTCTCTGCACTTGAATGGATGAATAAAACCTGCCCTTGAATCTTCTGAAGACACTCTTTCTGCATGACCCCTCCCGCCCGGCCGCCTGAGCCCACGTCTGATCTACAGCAGACACCTTAGTCAATGTTTAGACTTTCTTTCATTGACATTCTTCGAATCACTATCTCCTCCTTTCTCTCATATTGTGCCCTCTCCACCCCTCTTTCTGACTGATGCTTCTTTCCCTCTCAACCAATGGGAACTAACTCTCAGTAAAGCCTAAACCAATCCAAGAGTTGATTAACACGAGGAAATCTCGTGTTTTCTAAATTTTCTACAAATCCGACATTCCTGAGCAGGATACAAGCAGAAGATGGGCTCTTGTCCCAAATGTTTCCTTGTTCGCCATTGGAATTTTTCTTCTCTTTCCATTTTATTGATTGTAATCAGTCTTCCATTAGCTGAGTTTTTCTCCCTTGCTTCCCCAAAGTCCCAAATCTTTGTCATATTTGCTTTTGCTCCTCGCTGTGTTGAATGTGTCATCTCTTATTCCCAGGACGTCATACCTGCATTATTCCTCTATTCTCACAGTCCAGGCCACACGAGACAATAGCTTTATTAATATGAATTGCACATTATTTTAGAATTCTTTATAAAGTTCTTTTCAAGTAAATTTGTTGTTCCAAAAGAAGAAAAAGAGAAAACTTGATCTTCAACTCCCCTGCATTCGAAACACTGATCTTTAACAAAGACTTCCATTTATATAGCACCCAATCACACCACGAAAATGTCTGGAACACTTCACAAATGTTGAAGTGCACTGACTGTTGGTGAACTGCCCAGACTACACGAAGCTACTCACAGTAGAATTTCAACGCACATGTGCACTTGCTATTAGAATTTGAAGTGAACCCTGTACGGATACCAGGAAGGGTATGCGACATTTTGAAGTTTAATTCTGAATCTGTGTTAAACAATATTGCAGGTACCTCTCGTTTAAATCTCAGCATGGAAACTTGAAACTGTTGCCAAAGCTACAAGTATTCAGAAGCTAGCAGTGTCCTTTGTCTAAAAATAAATTATACCTTTTTACTCCTTTTATTTCCTTTTCTGAAGGTGCATCCCTCAAGTCCCTCCATTGTGAGTCCAGTCAACAGTTTGTTTCAGGTACATTATATCCCAGCCCAGAGCTGGTCTCATCCAACATTACAGAAGTGTAAGTTTCTAGGGTTACAATTAGAAACTAGAGGTGGATTCTTTACTCCTTTCAGTGCCCAGATGAGCAACTCACTTGGAGGTAACTCTTTCCAGGACAAACACATTTCCATCTGTTGCTATTCAGACGAAGTTACATTGTTTCATAGTTTGTCATTGTGAGATTTGAACTCTTGATACTCTTTCGAGCAAAGTATAACATTCACAATTCTCCAGTCCTCTGGTAACTCTTTTGAGTACAAACCCATTTCCAAAACAAAAGCAGAATTACCTGGAAAAACTCAGCAGGTCTGGCAGCATCGGCGGAGAAGAAAAGAGTTGACGTTTCGAGTCCTCATGACCCTTCGACAGAACTTGATTTCGAGTCCAAGAAAGAGTTGAAATATAAGCTGGTTTAAGGTGTGTGTGTGGGGGGGCGGAGAGAGAGAGAGACAGAGGTGCTTGTGTAGACAAACAAGCAGTGATAGAAGCAGATCATCAAAAGATGTCAGTGACAATGGTACAAAAGAACACATAGGTGTTAAAGTTAAAGATATTATCTAAACGAATGTGCTAATTAAGAATGGATGGTAGGGCACTATTTCCATTTCCATCTGTTTCAGATGAAGTTACATTGTTTCATAGTTTGCCATTGTGAGAGTTGAACTCTTGATTTTGGGGTCACAAGCCCAGTACCATAACCACTTGACTACTTAGGCCAAGCCAACACAATCCTGGCTGTGATCAACTTACTCCATATGCAAAAGTGATTGAACCTCAAAACTTCCCACTCTCCTCAAGTGCATTTAAACTCCACAAGCGTGGAGCACAGCTGAAAGGGCTTTGTCCTGATGCTAAACGCAGGAGTGTAAAATGTGTGTGAAGCTTGGAACTGACTCTGAGATGATGATGAGCACTGTGACTGCACTTAGGCTGCACGTACATTGAAATTATAATGTCAGCTGACTCCACAACTGGGAAGTAAATGCACCCTAAGGTGCAATACCACTTCCAAGTCAGTCATTAAAGTGCCTTTTTATTAATGATTAATTAAACTGTAAACAGATGTGGAGGCTTCTTCCCATACTAAAAGTGCAATCCAGTGTTTCTGTTTGTGGAATGCTGACTGGATATTGGGTTACTTTCATAAAATGAGTGACTAAATGGGAACTAAATAATATAACGTACTAGAGAGCAAGTCCACAGAGTTTAATTGGCACATGTTTGTCCTAAACTAGAATCTCAAGATGGCAAACTTCATGGTTCACGTTGTTCCAAGATGTTCTGAGAATAGGATTGAAGCACCTTATTGGGTACAGTGGTATATTGGCTCTGTTACTGAACTAGTCATCTGGAGGCTTAGACTATTTATTATTTTATTCTTTGATGGGGTGTGGGCATTGTTGACAAGGCCAGCCTTTGTTGCCCCTCCCTAACTGCCCTTGAGCTGAGTGCAGTCACGCGTCGGCCAGACCAGGTAAGGGCAGCAGACTTCCTTCCCTAAAGAACATTAGTGTCCCAGATAGGTTTTTACAGCAGTCAATAATAGGTTAATGGTCGTCATTATTGAGACTAGCTTTATATTCCAGCTTTTATTAATTGTATTTACATTCCACCAGCTGCCTTGGTCGGACTTGAAGCTGCGACCCCAGGTCATTAGCCTGGGCTCCTGGATTATGAGTCCAGTCACATGAGCGTGACACAACCTTCTCCCCCTAATAATTTGGAGAATAAGTTCCAATTCCACCATGCTAGTTGGAGAATGTAAATAAATCTGGAATAAAAAAGCTAGTATATGTAGTGGTGACCATAAAATGACCAGAATGTTGTCCACACCCATTTGGTTCACGAATGTAATTTGGAGAGAGAGACCTGTCCTTACCCGGTGTGGCCCATTGTGACTCCAGACCCACAGCCATGTGGTTGACTCTGAATTGGACGAACAAGCCAGACAGTTACCACCACCTCTTCCTTAAGGGCAATTAAGGATGGACAACAAATGCTGGGCTTGCAATGAATAAAGAAAACCATTAGAAACAACAGGAGCAAAGTAATGGAAGGTTTACCTTGTACCTAGCTGGTTCTGCACCTGGCCCAGTGGTGCTCACAGTGACTCCAGAAAACGGTTGGGGAGGTGGGGATTGAGCTGGCCAGCATCAGTGCTTATGTACTTTGTACTTTCAGGTCAAATGCTGGGTGCCCACACAGGACTGGAATTTCACAGCATTGAGACTGGGATAAGGACAGAATGCTGTTTCGTCTCCATTGCCCCGCCCAGCTTCTTGGGCACCTGCACAGCCTGATGTTCAATGCAATGATGAACATTGATCGGTGTAAAAAACAGGGGCATTGAATAAACACCAGCTTTGGCACGAGGTCCGTTATTGCAGATCCCGTCACTTTCAAAACCAAGAACAGCTATTTGACCCTGGCTACTCTGCAGGCAAGCACGTCCGTGCTCCTCTTCTTCCAGTTTAAGACCACTTCTGCCGATCGATTCATCTTGTTCAACAATGGCGATGGCAATGACTTCATTGCTGTGGGACTAGGTAAAGGGTACGGGAAACTTGTTTGGGTCGTTTTGTTTGAGCTCTCACTGGATTCGCCACATCTGCTGTTGGTCAGTGACTCACGGAGAGTAGGAGCAGTGTAAATGTAAAGGGAAATCACAGGGCTGTAGTGTCAAACACCTGAGTTTCAAAGCAAGTACCCAGCCAGTCAGCTGACAGTGAATGGTGGTTTAAATCAGAAAGTAGAAACTACTCCTTCAAGTAGTATTTGTCTTGTCACAACAGCCTTTATGACAAATCTTAAAAAGTGCTTATTTAACTAATTAGATCATAGGGTCACGGCTAATCCCCCATGCTCCCCCCACCCCTCTCCCCGCCCCCCCCAACCCCTCCCCTCCCCCCCCGCTCCCCCCCCAACCCCTCCCCTCCCCCCCCACCCCCCCCCCTACCTCCCCCCCCACCTCCCCACCAAAAAAATAATTATTGGCTTGTTGACTTTTAGTGAATGGCCTTGGCTGTGGGTTCAGTTTCTCTGGCTTTTCTTGTGCCAGATTATTTTAATGATAAATATCACAAAGACTGGTAGAGATCTGACAGGCCATTTATTTCATTTGCTTCAGTCTTGCATCATAGCTTCGAACTGCTTCTTCAACCATTCTGGGATTTCTGCCTCCACGAGCCCACGTTTTTCTACGTGCATTCTTTCTGCAAAGTGACTCCCTGACCTCAGCTCTGACCTGCTAACTGTTTGTGCAGAGATCCCCCTGCTCTAAGTGTGACGTTTCACTGTGGAATAGTGCTGTTATTAATCTTTGTTATTCCAATTGCTATCTTGTACACCTTCATCCCATTCACCACCTTTCAACATGACCGATTCAGAGCTTTCATGTCGATTCCAGCCCCGGCTACCTTCATCACAGCAGTGACTTTGCTTTAAGTGGCTCTGAAGGTGCTTTGCGACATCTAGAGGCAACATACAAAGGCCAGTTCTTCCTTTGCAAATCCACACTCTTAAAGTTCATACATGAAGAGATAACGGGACAAGGCATGAGAGAATGAAAGCTACCCATGGAACCTTGCATCCTACAAAGATAGTCAATGCTTTTGAGAGGGGAAAGATAGAAAACAGAAGCAGAAGTGGGTCATTCGGCCCTTTGAGGCTGCTCTGCCATTCAGTCTGATCATGCTGATCCTCTATCTCAATGCCGTATTCCTGCTCTCTCCCCATAATCCCTTGATGCCTTTAGAGTTTAGAAATCTATCTATTTCCTTCTTAAGTATAACCAGTGACTCTAGCGAGAGAATTCCACAGCTTTACCTCCGTCTGAGTGAAGACGTTTCTCCTCATCTCAGCCCTAAATAGCCTACCCTGCATCCTGAGATTGTGACCTCTTGTTCTAGACCCCCCCAGCCAGCTAGAGGAAAGATCGTCCCTGCATTCAGTCTGTCCGTCCCTGTCAGAATTTTCTATGTTTCAATAAGATCCCCTCTCATTCTTCTAAACTCCAGTCAGCACAGGCCTCGTCGGCCCAAGCTCTCCTCATACAACAACCCTGCCTTCCCAGGCATCAAGCAATTCAAGAGTGCTTCTCTCTGAAAAGGAAAGAATATCAAATAATCATCGAGGGTCTGGTTAACATTTCCACAGCCAAAGTTAAATTAAAACTAAACAATGAATCTGTGAGAAATGCACAACTTCTCAATTTTCCATTTTCTCATTTTGATATTAATTATGTCACATATATTTTTTGCTAAGCAGTGGAATATTTTTATTGCAATTCTAATGTATAATTGCAATTTACAATATATACAAATTCCTTTATTTAATCTGTGTTTGTTGATATCCTTTGCACACCAGTCCTGGCTCCAGGATTTGTTTAAAACGTGGTGAATCCGTGTCCTTCTGCAGATACATCCACAGTGTGTTTGACCTGGAAATGGGCTAAACATTATCAAGCGGAACTCTGAAAAGGTCTTGGGTGATGATCAATGGCTCAATGTGGTTATCGCCAGGGACAACAGCAACACACACACTTCAGGTGGATGCTAGATCTGTGACTCATCATCAATGGTGCCAAAACCCTGGTCCTTAAAGGTAAGCTTCTTTCAATTTAGACCCCGCAAAACCCCGCACAACCCCAATTCAGTCAGTTAAGCTGCAAGATCAATTAAATGACGCACACATTACCATTTGGAGAGGACTTACGCTGGCCAACAAAGCGAAGGCTGTTGATGAGCTATGTTCACACAAAGACTGCAGTTTTCTGTAACTACCATGGTTAATTCTTAGGCCACCACAATTCACAACAATGAGAACTCCTGACTCTTTCAAGAACTGTGGACACAGGGGATGTGATGCCTTGGGTGCTTAATGTACCGTGTAATGTGATACGTCCCGATTGGGGGACTTGGCCAATTCACTGACTCAGGTGAAACTGTGCCAACAAATCCCCAGGCAGGATCCAGGGATGTGGTTGTCTCTTATACAGCCTTGTACCTGATACAGCCTTGTACCTGATACAGCCTTGTCACTGATACAGCCTTGTACCTGATACAGCCTTGTCACTGATACAGCCTTGTCACTGATACAGCCTTGTACTTGATACAGCCTTTTCGCTGATACAGCCTTGTCCCTGGTACAGCCTTGTACCTGATACAGCCTTTTACCCGATACAGCCTTGTCACTGATACAGCCTTTTACCTGATACAGGCTTGTCGCTGATACAGCCTTTTTCCTGATACAGCCTTGTTACTGATACATCCTTGTACCTGATACAGCCTTGTACCTGGTACAGCCTTGTCAGTGATACTGACTTGTACCTGATATAGCCTTGTACCTGATACAGCCTTGTACCTGATACCGGCTTGTCGCTGATACAGCCTTGTCACTGATGAAGCCTTGTACCTGATACAGCCTTGAACCTGATACAGCCTTGTACCTGATACAGCCTTGTACCTGATACAGCCTTGGACCTGATACAGCCTTGTCGCTGATACAGCCTTGAGCCAGATACAGCCTTGTCACTGATAAAGCCTTGTACCTGATACAGCCTTCTCCTGAAACAGCCTTGTACCTGATATAGTCTTGTACCTGATACAGCTTTGTACCTGATAAAGCCTTGTCGCTGATACAGCCTTGTACCTGATACAGCCTTGTACCTGATACAGCCTTGTCACTGATACAGCCTTGTCGCTGATACAGCCTTGTACCTGATACAGCCTTGTCACTGATACAGCCTTGTCCCTGATACAGCCTTGTCACTGATACAGCCTTGTCACTGATACAGCCTTGTACTTGATACAGCCTTTTCGCTGATACAGCCTTGTCCCTGGTACAGCCTTGTACCTGATACAGCCTTTTACCCGATACAGCCTTGTCACTGATACAGCCTTTTACCTGATACAGGCTTGTCGCTGATACAGCCTTTTTCCTGATACAGCCTTGTTACTGATACATCCTTTTGTACCTGATACAGCCTTGTACCTGGTACAGCCTTGTCAGTGATACTGACTTGTACCTGATATAGCCTTGTACCTGATACAGCCTTGTACCTGATAGCGGCTTGTCGCTGATACAGCCTTGTCACTGATAAAGCCTTGTACCTGATACAGCCTTGAACCTGATACAGCCTTGTACCTGATACAGCCTTGTACCTGATACAGCCTTGGACCTGATACAGCCTTGTCGCTGATACAGCCTTGAGCCAGATACAGTCTTGTCACTGATAAAGCCTTGTACCTGATACAGCCTTCTCCTGAAACAGCCTTGTACCTGATATAGTCTTGTACCTGATACAGCTTTGTACCTGATAAAGCCTTGTCGCTGATACAGCCTTGTCGCTGATACAGCCTTGTACCTGATACAGCCTTGTCACTGATACAGCCTTGTCGCTGATACAGCCTTGTACATGATACAGCCTTGTACATGATACAGCCTTGTACCTGATACAGCCTTGTACCTGATACTGGCTTGTCGCCGATACAGCCTTGTACCTGATACAGCCTTGTCACTGATACAGCCTTTTACCTGATAAAGCCTTGTACCTGACACAGCCTTGTACCTGATACAGCCTTGTCACTGATGCAGCGTTGAACCTGATACAGACTTGCACCTGATACAGCCTTGTCGCTGATACAGCCTTGTCACTGATACAGCCTTGTCACTGATACAGCCTTGTACC
Source organism: Isurus oxyrinchus (assembly GCA_026770705.1). Lineage (NCBI taxonomy): Eukaryota > Metazoa > Chordata > Chondrichthyes > Lamniformes > Lamnidae > Isurus > Isurus oxyrinchus. Next base: position 1,198,751 of record JANJGN010000143.1, on the reverse strand, counting down.
TGATACAGCCTTGTACCTGATACAGCCTTTTACCTGATAAAGCCTTGTACCTGACACAGCCTTGTACCTGATACAGCCTTGTCACTGATGCAGCGTTGAACCTGATACAGACTTGCACCTGATACAGCCTTGTCGCTGATACAGCCTTGTCGCTGATACAGCCTTTTCACTGATACAGCCCTGTACCTGATACAGCCTTGTGCCTGATACAGCCTTATCACTGATCCTGGTTTGTCACTGATATAGCCTTGTACCTGATACAGCCTTGTACCTGATACAGCCTTGTCGCTGATACAGGCTTGTCACTGATACAGCCTTGTACCTGATACAGCCTTGTACCTGATACAGCCTTGGACCTGATACAGCCTTGTCGCTGATACAGCCTTGAACCAGATACAGCCTTGTACCTGATAAAGCCTTGTACCTGATACAACCTTGTACCTGATGCAGCCTTGTACCTGATATAGCCGTGTACCTGATACAGCCTTATTCCTGATACAGCCTTGTACCTGATACAGCCTTGTACCTGATACAGCCTTGTCACTGATACAGCCTTGTCACTGATACAGCCTTTTACCTGATACAGCTTTTTACCTGATACAGCCTTGTCACTGATACAGCCTTTTACCTGATACAGCCTTTTACCTGATACAGCCTTTTCCCTGATACAGCCTTGTACCTGATACAGCCTTGTACCTGATACAGCCTTGTTGCTGATACAGCCTTGTACCTGATACAGCCTTGTACCTGATACAGCCTGGTACCTGATACAGCCTTGTACCTGATACAGCCTTTTCGCTGATACAGCCTTGAACCAGATACAGCCTTGTACCTGATAAAGCCTTGTACCTGATACAGCCTTGTACCTGATGCAGCCTTGTACCTGATATAGACGTGTACCTGATACAGCCTTATAACCTGATACAGCCTTGTACCTGATACAGCCTTGTCACTGATACAGCCTTGTCACTGATACAGCCTTTTACCTGATACAGCCTTGCTACTGATGCAGCCTTGTACCTGACACAGCCTTGTACCTGATATGCCTTGTACATGATACAGCCTTGTACCTGATACAGCCTTTTACCTGATACAGCCTTGTTACTGATACAGCCTTGTACTTGATAAAGCCTTGTCACTGATACAGCCTTGTCCCTGGTGCGGCCTTGTACCTCATACAGGCTTGTCGCTGATACAGCCTTGTACCTGATACAGCCTTGTCGCTGATACAGCCTTGTACCTGATTCAGCCTTGAACCAGATACGGCCTTGTACCTGATACAGCCTTGTCACTGATACAGCCTTGTACCTGATACAGCCTTGTACCTGATACAGCCTTGTCGCTGATACAGCCTTGAACCAGATACAGCCTTGTCACTGATAAAACCTTGTACCTGATACAGCCTTTTACCTGATACAGCCTTTTCCCTGATACAGCCTTGTACCTGATACAGCCTTGTACCTGATACAGCCTTGTTGCTGATACAGCCTTGTACCTGATACAGCCTTGCACCTGATACAGCCTTGCACCTGATACAGCCTGGTACCTGATACAGCCTTGTACCTGATACAGCCTTGTACCTGATACAGCCTTGTCGCTGATACAGCCTTGTACCTGATACAGCCTTGTACCTGATACAGCCTTGTCGCTGATACAGCCTTGAACCAGATACAGCCTTGTACCTGATAAAGCCTTGTACCTGATACAGCCTTGTACCTGATGCAGCCTTGTACCTGATATAGCCGTGTACCTGCTACAGCCTTATAACCTGATACAGCCTTGTACCTGATACAGCCTTGTCACTGATACAGCCTTGTCACTGATACAGCCTTGTCACTGATAGAGCCTTTTACCTGATACAGTTTTTTACCTGATATAGCCTTGTCACTGATACAGCCTTTTACCTGATACAGCCTTTTACCTGATACAGCCTTGTTACTGATGCAGCCTTGTACCTGACACAGCCTTGTACCTGATATGCCTTGTACATGATACAGCCTTGTACCTGATACAGCCTTTTACCTGATACAGCCTTGTTACTGATACAGCCTTCTACCTGATACAGCCTTGTCACTGATACAGCCTTGTACTTGATAAAGCCTTGTCGCTGATACAGCCTTGTCCCTTGTGCGGCCTTGTACCTCATACAGGCTTGTCGCTGATACAGCCTTGTACCTGATACAGCCTTGTCGCTGATACAGCCTTGTCGCTGATTCAGCCTTGAACCAGATACAGCCTTGTCACTGATAAAGCCTTGTACCTGATACAGCCTTGAACCTGATACAGCCTTGTACCTGATACAGCCTTGTACCTGAGACAGCCTTGTCACTGATACAGCCTTGTACCTGATACAGCCTTGTACCTGATACAGCCTTGTCGCTGATACAGCCTTGAACCAGATACAGCCTTGTCACTGATAAAGCCTTGTACCTGATACAGCCTTGTACCTGATACAGCCTTGTACCTGATACAGCCTTTTCCCTGATACAGCCTTGTGACTGATACAGCCTTGTACCTGATACAGCCTTGTACCTGATGCAGCCTTGTCAGTGATACAGACTTGTACCTGATACAGCCTTGTCACTGATACAGCCTTGTCCCTGATACAGCTTTGTACCTGATACAGCCTTGTCGCTGATATAGCCTTGTTCCTGATACAGCCTTGTCACTGATACAGCCTTGTCGCTGATACAGCCTTGTACATGATACAGCCTTGTACATGATACAGCCTTGAACCTGATACAGCCTTGTACCCGATACAGCCTTGTACCTGATGCAGCCTTGTCACTGATACACCCTTGTCACTGATACAGCCTTGTACATGATACAGCCTTGAACCTGATACGGCCTTGTACCTGATACACCCTTGTCACTGATACAGCCTTGTACATGATACAGCCTTGAACCTGATACAGCCTTGTACCTGATACAGCCTTGTCGCTGATACAGCCTTGTACCTGATACAGCGTTGTCCCTGATACAGCCTTGTACCTGAACCAGCCTTTTTACCTGATACACCCTTGTTGCTGATACAGCCTTGTCACTGATACAGCCTTGTACCTGATACAGCCTTGTACCTGCTACAGGCTTGACGCTGATACAGCCTTGTACCTGATACAGCCTTGTCACTGATACAGCCTTGTACCTGATTCAGCCTTTTACCTGATACAGCCTTGTCGCTGATACAGCCTTGTCACTGATACAGCCTTGTACCTGATACAGCCTTGTACCTGATACAGCCTTGTCATTGATACAGCCTTGTACTTGATACAGCCTTGTCGCTGACACAGCCTTGTCCCTGGTACAGCCTTGTACCTCATACAGGCTTGTCACTGATATAGCCTTGTACCTGATACAGCCTTGTACCTGATACAGCCTTGGACCTGATACAGCCTTGTCGCTGATACAGCCTTGAACCAGATACAGCCTTGTCACTGATAAAGCCTTGTACCTGATACAGCCTTGTACCTGATACAAAATTGTACCTGATACAGCCTTGTCACTGATACAGCCTTATCACTGATACAGCCTTTTACCTGATACAGGCTTGACGCTGATACAGCCTTTTACCTGATACAGCCTGGTTACTGATACAGCCTTGTCCCTGATACAGCCTTGTATCTGATACAGCCTTGTCACTGATACAGACTTGTACCTGATACAGCCTTGTACCTGATACTGGCTTGTCGCCGATACAGCCTTGTACCTGATACAGCCTTGTCACTGATACAGCCTTTTACCTGATAAAGCCTTGTACCTTACACAGCCTTGTACCTGATACAGCCTTGTCACTGTTGCAGCGTTGAACCTGATACAGACTTGCACCTGATACAGCCTTGTCGCTGATACAGCCTTGTCACTGATACAGCCTTGTACCTGATAAAGCCTTGTACCTGATACAGCCTTTTACCTGATAAAGCCTTGTACCTGACACAGCCTTGTACCTGATACAGCCTTGTCACTGATACAGCCTTGTCACTGATACAGCCTTGTACCTGATACAGCCTTGTGCCTGATACAGCCTTATCACTGATACTGGCTTGTCACTGATATAGCCTTGTACCTGATACAGCCTTGTACCTGATACAGCCTTGTACCTGATACTGGCTTGTCGCCGATACAGCCTTGTACCTGATACAGCCTTGTCACTGATACAGCCTTTTACCTGATAAAGCCTTGTACCTTACACAGCCTTGTACCTGATACAGCCTTGTCACTGTTGCAGCGTTGAACCTGATACAGACTTGCACCTGATACAGCCTTGTCGCTGATACAGCCTTGTCACTGATACAGCCTTGTACCTGATAAAGCCTTGTACCTGATACAGCCTTTTACCTGATAAAGCCTTGTACCTGACACAGCCTTGTACCTGATACAGCCTTGTCACTGATACAGCCTTGTCACTGATACAGCCTTGTACCTGATACAGCCTTGTGCCTGATACAGCCTTATCACTGATACTGGCTTGTCACTGATATAGCCTTGTACCTGATACAGCCTTGTACCTGATACAGCCTTGTACCTGATACAGCCTTGTCGCTGATACAGGCTTGTCACTGATACAGCCTTGTACCTGATACAGCCTTGTACCTGATACAGCCTTGGACCTGATACAGCCTTGTCGCTGATACAGCCTTGAACCAGATACAGCCTTGTCACTGATAAAGCCTTGTACCTGATACAGCCTTGTACCTGATGCAGCCTTGTACCTGATATAGCCGTGTACCTGATACAGCCTTATTCCTGATACAGCCTTGTACCTGATACAGCCTTGTACCTGATGCAGCCTTGTACCTGATATAGCCGTGTACCTGATACAGCCTTATTCCTGATACAGCCTTGTACCTGATACAGCCTTGTACCTGATACAGCCTCGTCACTGATACAGCCTTTTACCTGATACAGCTTTTTACCTGATACAGCCTTGTCACTGATACAGCCTTTTACCTGATACAGCCTTTTACCTGATACAGCCTTTTGCCTGATACAGCCTTGTACCTGATACAGCCTTGTACCTGATACAGCCTTGTTGCTGATACAGCCTTGTACCTGATACAGCCTGGTACCTGATACAGCCTTGTACCTGATACAGCCTTTTCGCTGATACAGCCTTGAACCAGATACAGCCTTGTACCTGATAAAGCCTTGTACCTGATACAGCCTTGTTCCTGATGCAGCCTTGTAGCTGATATCGCCGTGTACCTGATACAGCCTTATAACCTGATACAGCCTTGTACCTGATACAGCCTTGTCACTGATACAGCCTTGTCACTGATACAGCCTTGTCACTGATAGAGCCTTTTACCTGATACAGCCTTGTTACTGATGCAGCCTTGTACCTGACACAGCCTTGTACCTGATATGCCTTGTACATGATACAGCCTTGTACCTGATACAGCCCTTTACCTGATACAGCCTTGTTACTGATACAGCCTTGTACCTGATACAGCCTTTTACCTGATACAGCCTTGTACTTGATACAGCCTTGTACCTGATACAGCCTTTTTCCTGATACCGCCTTGTGACTGATACAGCCTTGTACCTGATACAGCCTTGTACCTGATACTGCCTTGTCAGTGATACAGACTTGTACCTGATACAGCCTTGTACCTGATACAGCCTTGTTGCTGATACAGCCTTGTCACTGATACAGCCTTGTACCTGATACAGCCTTGTACCTGATACAGGCTTGACGCTGATACAGCCTTGTCACTTATACAGCCTTGTACCTGATACAGCCTTGTACTTGATACAGCCTTGTCACTGATACAGCCTTGTCACTGATACAGCCTTGTACTTGATACAGCCTTGTCACTGATACAGCCTTGTCACTGATACAGCCTTTTACTTGATACAGCCTTGTCGCTGATACAGCCTTGTCCCTGGTACGGCCTTGTACCTCATACAGGCTTGTCGCTGATACAGCCTTGTACCTGATACAGCCTTGTCACTGATACAGCCTTGTTGCTGATACAGCGTTGTACCTGATACAGCATTGTACCTGATACAGCCTTGTACCTGATACAGCCTTTTACCTGATAAAGCCGTGTACCTGACACAGCCTTGCACCTGATACAGCCTTGTCGCTGATACCGCCTTGTCACTGATACAGCCTTGTACCTCATACAGCCTTTTACTTGATACAGCCTTGTCGCTGATACAGCCTTGTCCCTGGTACGGCCTTGTACCTCATACAGGCTTGTCGCTGATACAGCCTTGTACCTGATACAGCCTTGTCACTGATACAGCCTTGTTGCTGATACAGCGTTGTACCTGATACAGCGTTGTACCTGATACAGCCTTGTACCTGATACAGCCTTTTACCTGATAAAGCCGTGTACCTGACACAGCCTTGCTGCTGATACAGCCTTGTCGCTGATACCGCCTTGTCACTGATACAGCCTTGTACCTGATTCAGCCTTATTGCTGATACAGGCTTGTCGCTGATACAGCCTTGTACCTGATACAGCCTTGTCACTGATACAGACTTGTACCTGATAAAGCCTTGTCACTGATACAGCCTTTTACCTGATACAGCCTTGTACCTGATACAGCCTGTTACCTGATACAGCCTTGAACTAGATACAGCCTTGTCACCTATAAAGCCTTGTACCTTATACAGCCTTGTACCTGAAACAGCCTTGTACCTGAAACAGCCTTGTACCTGATACAGCCTTGTCACTGATACAGCCTTGTCACTGATACAGCCTTTTACCTGATACAGCCTTGGACCTGATACAGCCTTGTCACTGATACAGACGTACCTGATACAGCCTTGTCGCTGATACAGCCTTGTACCTGATACTGGCTTGTCACTCATACAGCCTTGTACCATATGCAGCCTAGTCACTGATACAGCCTAGTCGCTGATACAGCGTTGTACCTGATACAGCGTTGTACCTGATACAGCTTTTTACCTGATAAAGCCTTGTACCTGACACAGCCTTGTACCTGATACAGCCTTGTCGCTGATGCAGCGTTGAACCTGATACAGACTTGCACCTGATACAGCCTTGTCACTGATACAGCCTTGTCACTGATACAGCCTTGTACCTGATACAGCCTTGTACCTGATACAGCCTTTTACCTGATACAGCCTTGTCACTGAGACAGCCTTGACACTGATACAGCCTTTTACCTGATACAGCCTTTTACCTGAGACAGCCTTGTACCTGCCACAGCCTTGTCACTGATACAGCCTTGTACTTGATATAGCCTTGTCACTGATACAGCCGTGAACCTGATGCAGCCTTATACCTGATACAGCCTTGTTGCTGATACAGCCTTGTCACTGATACAGCCTTGTACCTGATACAGCCTTGTCGCTGATACAGCCTTGTCACTGATACCGCTTTGTACCTGATACAGCCTTGTTACCTGATACAGCCTTGTCGCTGATACAGCCTTGTCACTGATGCAGCCTTGACACTGATACAGCCTTGTCACTGATACAGCCATGAACCAGATACAGCCTTGTCACTGATAAAGCCTTGTACCTGATACAGCCTTGTACCTGATACAGCCTTGTACCTGATCTAGCCGTGTACCTGATACAGCCTTATACCTGATACAGCCTTTTACCTGATACAGCCTTGTACCTGATACAGCCTTGTCACTGATACAGCCTTGTACGTGATACAGCCTTGTACTTGATACAGCCTTGCACCTGATACAGCCTTGTCACTGATACAGCCGTGTCACTGACGGAGCCTTTGACCTGATACAGGTTTTTACCGGATACAGCCTTGTTACTGATACAGCCTTGTGCCTGATACAGCCTTGTTACTAATACAGGTTGTTGTTGAATTTGTAGGTGTTTTTCAATATTGAGGTTGTTGTTGAATTTGTTGGTGTTTTTCAATAATGAGGTTGTTGTTGAATTTGTTGGTGTTTTTCAATGTTGAGGTTGTTGTTGAATTTGTTGGTGTTTTTCAACGCACAGATTGTTGCTGAATTTGTTGGTGTTTTCAATGTTGAGGTTGTTGTTGAATTTGTTGGTGTTTATCAATGTTGAGGTTGTTGTTGAATTAGTTGGCGTTTTTCAATGTTGAGGTTGTTGTTGTTTTTCAATGTTGAGGTTGTTGTTGAATTTGTTGCTGTTTTCAATGTTGAGATTGTTTTTGAATTTGTTGGTGTTTTTCAATGTTGTGGTTGTTGTTTTTCAATGTTGAGGTTGTTGTTGAATTTGTTGGTGTTTTTCAATGTTGAGGTTGTTGTTGAATTTGTTGGTGTTTTCAATGTTGAGGTTGTTGTTGAATTTGTTGGTGTTTTTCAATGTTGAAGTTGCTGTTGAATTTGTTGGTGTTTTCAATGTTGAGGTTGTTGTTGAATTTGTTGGTGTTTTTCAAAGTTGAGGTTGTTGTTGAATTTGTTGGTGTTTTTCAATGTTGAGGTTGTTGTTGAATTTGTTGATTTTTTTCAATGTTGAGGTTGTTGTTGAATTTGTTGGTGTTTTTCAATGTTGAGGTTGTTGTTGTTTTTCAATATTGAGGTTGTTTTTGTATTTGTTGCTGTTTTCAATGTTGAGATTGTTGTTGAATTTGTTCGTGTTTTTCAATGTTGTGGTTGTTGTTTTTTAATGTTGAGGTTGTTGTTGAATTTGTTGGTGTTTTCAATGTTGAGGTTGTTGTTGAATTTGTTGGTGTTTTTCAATGTCGAGTTTGTTGTTGAATTTGTTGGTGTTTTCAGTGTTGAGGTTGTTGTTGAACTTGTTGGTTTTTTTCAATGTTGTGGTTGTTGTTGAATTTGTTGGTGTTTTTCAATGTTGAGGTTGTTGTTGAATTTGTTGGTGTTTTTCAATTTTGAGGTTGTTGTTGAATTTGTTGGTGTTTTTAAATGTTGAGGTTGATGTTGAATTTGTTGGTGTTTTTCAATGTTGAGGTTGTTGTTGTTTTTCAAACTTGAGGTTGTTGTTGAATTTGTTAGTGTTTTTCAATGTTGAGGTTGTTGTTGTTGTTCAATGTGAAGGTTGTTGTTGAATTTGCTGGTGATTTTCAATGTCGAGGTTGTTGTTGAATTTGTTGGTGTTTTTCAATGTTGAATTTGTTGTTGAATTTGTTGGTGTTTTTCAATGTTGAGGTTGTTGTTGTTTTTCAATGTTGAGGTTGTTGTTGAATTTGTTGGTGTTTTTCAATGTTGAGGTTGTTGTTGAATTTGTTGGCGTTTTTAAATGTTCAGGTTGTTGTTGAATTTGTTGGAGTTTTTCAATGTTGAGGTTATTGTTGAATTTGTTGGTGTTTTTCAATGTTGAGGTTGTTGTTGTTTTTCAATGTTGAGGTTGTTGTTGAATTTGTTGGTGTTTTTTAATGCTGAGGTTGTTGTTGTTTTTCAATGTTGAGGTTGTTGTTGAATTTGTTGGTGTTTTTAAATGTTGAGGTTGTTGTTGAATATATTGGTGTTTTTCAATGTTGAGGTTGTTGTTGTTTTTCAATGCTGAGGTTGTTGTTGAATTTGTTGCTGTTTTTCAATGTTCAGGTTGTTGTTGTTTTTCAATGTTGAGGTTGTTGTTGAATTTGTTGGTGTTTTTCAATTTCGAGGTTGTTGTTGAATTTGTTGGTGTTTTTCAATGTTGAAGTTGTTGTTGAATTTGTTGGTGTTTTTCAATGTTGAGGTTGTTGTTTTTCAATGTTGAGGTTGTTGTTGAATTTGTTGGTGTTTTTCAATGTTGAGGTTGTTGTTGTTTTTCAATGCTGAGGTTGTTGTTGAATTTGTTGGTGTTTTTCAATGTTGAGGTTGTTGTTGAATTTGTTGGTGTTTTTCAATGTTCAGGTTGTTGTTGTTTTTCAATGCTGAGGTTGTTGTTGAATTTGTTGGTGTTTTTCAATGTTGAGGTTGTTGTTGAATTTGTTGGTGTTTTTCAATGTTGAGGTTGTTGTTGTTTTTCAATGTTGATGCTGTTGTTGAAATTGTTGGTGTTTTTCAATGTTGAGGTTGTTGTTGTTTTTCAATGTTGAGGTTGTTGTTGAATTTGTTGGTGTTTTTCAATGTTGAGGTTGTTGTTGAATTTGTTGGTGTTTTTCAATGTTGAGGTTGTTGTTGAATTTGTTGGTGTTTTTCAAAGTTGAGGTTGTTCTTGTTTTTCAATGTTGAGGTTGTTGTTGAATTTGTTGGTGTTTTTCAATGTTGAGGTTGTTGTTGTTTTTCAATGTTGAGGTTGTTGTTGAATTTGTTGGTGTTTTTCAATGTTGAGGTTGTTGTTGAATTCGTTGGTGTTTTTCAATGTTGAGGTTGTTGTTGTTTTTCAATGTTGAGGTTATTGTTGAATTTGTTGGTGTTTTTCAATGTTGAGGTTGTTGTTGATTTTGTTGGCGTTATTAAATGTTGAGGTTGTTGTTGAATTTGTTGGTGTTATTCAATGTTGAGGTTGTTGTTTAATTTTTTGGTGTATTTCAATGTTGAGGTTGTTGTTGTTTTTCAATGTTGAGGTTGTTGTTGAATTTGTTGGTGTTTTTCAATTTCGAGGTTGTTGTTGAATTTGTTGGTGTTTTTCAATGTTGAAGTTGTTGTTGAATTTGTTGGTGTTTTTCAATGTTGAAGTTGTTGTTGTTTTTCAATGTTGAGGTTGTTGTTTAATTGGTTGGTGTTTTTCAATGTTGAGGTTGTTGTTGTTTTTCAATGTTGAGGTTGTTGTTGTTTTTCAATGTTGAGGTTGTTGTTGAATTTGTTGGTGTTTTTTAATGCTGAGGTTGTTGTTGAATTTGGTGGTGTTTTTCAATGTTGATATTGTTGTTGTTTTTCAATGTTGAGGTTGTTGTTGTATTTGTTGGCGTTTTTAAATGTTGAGGTTGTTGTAGTTTTTCAATGTTGTGGTTGTTGTTGAATTTGTTGGTGTTTTTCAATGTCGAGGTTGTTGTTGAATTTGTTGGTGTTTTTCAATGTTGAGGTTGTTGTTGAATTTGTTGGTGTTTTTCAATGTTGAGGTTGTTGTTTTTCAATGTTGAGGTTGTTGATGAATTTGTTGATGTTTTTCAATGTTGAGGTTGGTGTTGAATTTGTTGGTATTTTTCAATGTTGAGGTTGTTGTTGTTTTTCAATGTTGAGGTTGTTGTTGAATTTGTTGGTCTTTTTCAATGTTGAGGTTGTTGTTGTTTTTCAATGTTGTGGTTGTTGTTGAATTTGTTGGTGTTTTTCAATGTTCAGGTTGTTGTTGTTTTTCAATGTTGAGGTTGTTGTTGAATTTGTTAGTGTTTTTCAATGTTGAGGTTGTTGTTGAATTTGTTGGTGTTTTTCAATGTTGAGGTTGTTGTTGTTTTTCAATGTTGAGGTTGTTGTTGAATTTGTTGGTGTTTTTCAATGTTGAGGTTGTTGTTGTTTTTCAATGTTGAGGATGTTGTTGAATTTGTTGGTGTTTTTCAATGTTGAGGTTGTTGTTGAATTTGTTGTTGTTTTTCAATGTTGAGGTTGTTGTTGTTTTTCAATGTTGAGGTTGTTGTTGAATTTGTTGCTGTTTTCAATGTTGAGATTGTTTTTGAATTTGTTGGTGTTTTTCAATGTTGTGGTTGTTGTTTTTCAATGTTGAGGTTGTTGTTGAATTTGTTGGTGTTTTTCAATGTTGAGGTTGTTGTTGAATTTGTTGGTGTTTTCAATGTTGAGGTTGTTGTTGTATTTGTTGGTGTTTTTCAATGTTGAAGTTGTTGAATTTGTTGGTGTTTTCAATGTTGAGGTTGTTGTTGAATTTGTTGGTGTTTTTCAAAGTTGAGGTTGTTGTTGAATTTGTTGGTGTTTTTCAATGTTGAGGTTGTTGTTGAATTTGTTGATTTTTTTCAATGTTGAGGTTGTTGTTGAATTTGTTGGTGTTTTTCAATGTTGAGGTTGTTGCTGTTTTTCAATATTGAGGTTGTTTTTGTATTTGTTGCTGTTTTCAATGTTGAGATTGTTGTTGAATTTGTTCGTGTTTTTCAATGTTGTGGTTGTTGTTTTTTAATGTTGAGGTTGTTGTTGAATTTGTTGGTGTTTTCAATGTTGAGGTTGTTGTTGAATTTGTTGGTGTTTTTCAATGTCGAGTTTGTTGTTGAATTTGTTGGTGTTTTCAGTGTTGAGGTTGTTGTTGAATTTGTTGGTGTTTTTCAATTTTGAGGTTGTTGTTGAATTTGTTGGTGTTTTTAAATGTTGAGGTTGATGTTGAATTTGTTGGTGTTTTTCAATGTTGAGGTTGTTGTTGTTTTTCAAACTTGAGGTTGTTGTTGAATTTGTTGTTGTTGTTCAATGTGGAGGTTGTTGTTGAATTTGCTGGTGATTTTCAGTGTCGAGGTTGTTGTTGAATTTGTTGGTGTTTTTCAATGTTGAATTTGTTGTTGAATTTGTTGGTGTTTTTCAATGTTGAGGTTGTTGTTGTTTTTCAATGTTGAGGTTGTTGTTGAATTTGTTGGTGTTTTTCAATGTTGAGGTTGTTGTTGAATTTGTTGGCGTTTTTAAATGTTCAGGTTGTTGTTGAATTTGTTGGAGTTTTTCAATGTTGAGGTTATTGTTGAATTTGTTGGTGTTTTTCAATGTTGAGGTTGTTGTTGTTTTTCAATGTTGAGGTTGTTGTTGAATTTGTTGGTGTTTTTTAATGCTGAGGTTGTTGTTGTTTTTCAATGTTGAGGTTGTTGTTGAATTTGTTGGTGTTTTTAAATGTTGAGGTTGTTGTTGAATATATTGGTGTTTTTCAATGTTGAGGTTGTTGTTGTTTTTCAATGTTGTGGTTGTTGTTGAATTTGTTGGTGTTTTTCAGTGTTCAGGTTGTTGTTGTTTTTCAATGTTGAGGTTGTTGTTGAATTTGTTAGTGTTTTTCAATGTTGAGGTTGTTGTTGAATTTGTTGGTGTTTTTCAATGTTGAGGTTGTTGTTGTTTTTCAATGCTGAGGTTGTTGTTGAATTTGTTGGTGTTTTTCAATGTTCAGGTTGTTGTTGTTTTTCAATGTTGAGGTTGTTGTTGAATTTGTTGGTGTTTTTCAATTTCGAGGTTGTTGTTGAATTTGTTGGTGTTTTTCAATGTTGAAGTTGTTGTTGAATTTGTTGGTGTTTTTCAATGTTGAGGTTGTTGTTCTTCAATGTTGAGGTTGTTGTTGAATTTGTTGGTGTTTTTCAATGTTGAGGTTGTTGTTGTTTGTCAATGCTGAGGTTGTTGTTGAATTTGTTGGTGTTTTTCAATGTTGCGGTTGTTGTTGAATTTGTTGGTGTTTTTCAATGTTGAGGTTGTTGTTGTTTTTCAATGTTGATGCTGTTGTTGAAATTGTTGGTGTTTTTCAATGTTGAGGTTGTTGTTGTTTTTCAATGTTGAGGTTGTTGTTGAATTTGTTGGTGTTTTTCAATGTTGAGGTTGTTGTTGAATTTGTTGGTGTTTTTCAATGTTGAGGTTGTTGTTGAATTTGTTGGTGTTTTTCAATGTTGAGGTTGTTCTTGTTTTTCAATGTTGAGGTTGTTGTTGAATTTGTTGGTGTTTTTCAATGTTGAGGTTGTTGTTGTTTTTCAATGTTGAGGTTGTTGTTGAATTTGTTGGTGTTTTTCAATGTTGAGGTTGTTGTTGAATTCGTTGGTGTTTTTCATTGTTGAGGTTGTTGTTGTTTTTCAATGTAGAGGTTATTGTTGAATTTGTTGGTGTTTTTCAATGTTGAGGTTGTTGTTGAATTTGTTGGCGTTATTAAATGTTGAGGTTGTTGTTGAATTTGTTGGTGTTATTCAATGTTGAGGTTGTTGTTGAATTTTTTGGTGTATTTCAATGTTGAGGTTGTTGTTGTTTTTCAATGTTGAGGTTGTTGTTGAATTTGTTGGTGTTTTTCAATTTCTAGGTTGTTGTTGAATTTGTTGGTGTTTTTCAATGTTGAAGTTGTTGTTGAATTTGTTGGTGTTTTTCAATGTTGAGGTTGTTGTTGTTTTTCAATGTTGAGGTTGTTGTTTAATTGGTTGGTGTTTTTCAATGTTGAGGTTGTTGTTGTTTTTCAATGTTGAGGTTGTTGTTGAATTTGTTGGTGTTTTTTAATGTTGAGGTTGTTGTTGAATTTGGTGGTGTTTTTCAACGTTGATATTGTTGTTGTTTTTCAATGTTGAGGTTGTTGTTGTATTTGTTGGCGTTTTTAAATGTTGAGGTTGTTGTAGTTTTTCAATGTTGTGGTTGTTGTTGAATTTGTTGGTGTTTTTCAATGTCGAGGTTGTTGTTGCATTTGTTGGTGTTTTTCAATGTTGAGGTTGTTGTTGAATTTGTTGGTGTTTTTCAATGTTGAGGTTGTTGTTTTTCAATGTTGAGGTTGATGATGAATTTGTTGATGTTTTTCAATGTTGAGGTTGGTGTTGAATTTGTTGGTATTTTTCAATGTTGAGGTTGTTGTTGTTTTTCAATGTTGAGGTTGTTGTTGAATTTGTTGGTCTTTTTCAATGTTGAGGTTGTTGTTGTTTTTCAATGTTGTGGTTGTTGTTGAATTTGCTGGTGTTTTTCAATGTTGAGGTTGTTGTTGAATTTGTTGGTGTTTTTCAATGTTGAGGTTGTTGTTGAATTTGTTGTTGTTTTTCAATGTTGAGGTTGTTGTTGTTTTTCAATGTTGAGTTTGTTGTTGAACTTGTTGGTGTTTTTCAATGTTGAAGTTGTTGTTGAATTTGTTGGTGTTTTTCAATGTTGAGGTTGTTGTTGTTTTCCAATGTTGAGGTTGTTGTTTAATTGGTTGGTGTTTTTCAATGTTGAGGTTGTTGTTGTTTTTCAATGTTGAGGTTGTTGTTGTTTTTCAATGTTGAGGTTGTTGTTGAATTTGTTGGTGTTTTTTAATGTTGAGGTTGTTGTTGAATTTGGTAGTGTTTTTCAATGTTGATATTGTTGTTGTTTTTCAATGTTGAGGTTGTTGTTGTATTTGTTGGCGTTTTTAAATGTTGAGGTTGTTGTAGTTTTTCAATGTTGTGGTTGTTGTTGAATTTGTTGGTGTTTTTCAATGTCGAGGTTGTTGTTGAATTTGTTGGTGTTTTTCAATGTTGAGGTTGTTGTTGAATTTGTTGGTGTTTTTCAATGTTGAGGTTGTTGTTGTTTTTCAATGTTGTGGTTGTTGTTGAATTTGTTGGTGTTTTTCAGTGTTCAGGTTGTTGTTGTTTTTCAATGTTGAGGTTGTTGTTGAATTTGTTAGTGTTTTTCAATGTTGAGGTTGTTGTTGAATTTGTTGGTGTTTTTCAATGTTGAGGTTGTTGTTGTTTTTCAATGTTGAGGTTGTTGTTGAATTTGTTGGTGTGTTTCAATGTTGAGGTTGTTGTTGTTTTTCAATGTTGAGGATGTTGTTGAATTTGTTGGTGTTTTTCAATGTTGAGGTTGTTGTTGAATTTGTTGTTGTTTTTCAATGTTAGGTTGTTGTTGTTTTCAATGTTGAGGTTGTTGTTGAATTTGTTGCTGTTTTCAATGTTGAGATTGTTTTTGAATTTGTTGGTGTTTTTCAATGTTGTGGTTGTTGTTTTTCAATGTTGAGGTTGTTGTTGAATTTGTTGGTGTTTTTCAATGTTGAGGTTGTTGTTGAATTTGTTGGTGTTTTCAATGTTGAGGTTGTTGTTGTATTTGTTGGTGTTTTTCAATGTTGAAGTTGTTGTTGAATTTGTTGGTGTTTTTCAAAGTTGAGGTTGTTGTTGAATTTGTTGGTGTTTTTCAATGTTGAGGTTGTTGTTGAATTTGTTGATTTTTTTCAATGTTGAGGTTGTTGTTGAATTTGTTGGTGTTTTTCAATGTTGAGGTTGTTGTTGTTTTTCAATATTGAGGTTGTTTTTGTATTTGTTGCTGTTTTCAATGTTGAGATTGTTGTTGAATTTGTTCGTGTTTTTCAATGTTGTGGTTGTTGTTTTTTAATGTTGAGGTTGTTGTTGAATTTGTTGGTGTTTTCAATGTTGAGGTTGTTGTTGAATTGGTTGGTGTTTTTCAATGTCGAGTTTGTTGTTGAATTTGTTGGTGTTTTCAGTGTTGAGGTTGTTGTTGAATTTGTTGGTGTTTTTCAATTTTGAGGTTGTTGTTGAATTTGTTGGTGTTTTTAAATGTTGAGGTTGATGTTGAATTTGTTGGTGTTTTTCAATGTTGAGGTTGTTGTTGTTTTTCAAACTTGAGGTTGTTGTTGAATTTGTTGTTTTTGTTCAATGTGGAGGTTGTTGTTGAATTTGCTGGTGATTTTCAATGTCGAGGTTGTTGTTGAATTTGTTGGTGTTTTTCAATGTTGAATTTGTTGTTGAATTTGTTGGTGTTTTTCAATGTTGAGGTTGTTGTTGTTTTTCAATGTTGAGGTTGTTGTTGAATTTGTTGGTGTTTTTCAATGTTGAGGTTGTTGTTGAATTTGTTGGCGTTTTTAAATGTTCAGGTTGTTGTTGAATTTGTTGGAGTTTTTCAATGTTGAGGTTATTGTTGAATTTGTTGGTGTTTTTCAATGTTGAGGTTGTTGTTGTTTTTCAATGTTGAGGTTGTTGTTGAATTTGTTGGTGTTTTTTAATGCTGAGGTTGTTGTTGTTTTTCAATGTTGAGGTTGTTGTTGAATTTGTTGGTGTTTTTAAATGTTGAGGTTGTTGTTGAATATATTGGTGTTTTTCAATGTTGAGGTTGTTGTTGTTTTTCAATGCTGAGGTTGTTGTTGAATTTGTTGGTGTTTTTCAATGTTCAGGTTGTTGTTGTTTTTCAATGTTGAGGTTGTTGTTGCATTTGTTGGTGTTTTTCAATTTCGAGGTTGTTGTTGAATTTGTTGGTGTTTTTCAATGTTGAAGTTGTTGTTGAATTTGTTGGTGTTTTTCAATGTTGAGGTTGTTGTTTTTCAATGTTGAGGTTGTTGTTGAATTTGTTGGTGTTTTTCAATGTTGAGGTTGTTGTTGTTTGTCAATGCTGAGGTTGTTGTTGAATTTGTTGGTGTTTTTCAATGTTGCGGTTGTTGTTGAATTTGTTGGTGTTTTTCAATGTTGAGGTTGTTGTTGTTTTTCAATGTTGATGCTGTTGTTGAAATTGTTGGTGTTTTTCAATGTTGAGGTTGTTGTTGTTTTTCAATGTTGAGGTTGTTGTTGAATTTGTTGGTGTTTTTCAATGTTGAGGTTGTTGTTGTTTTTCAATGTTGAGGTTGTTGTTGAATTTGTTGGTGTTTTTCAATGTTGAGGTTGTTGTTGAATTCGTTGGTGTTTTTCATTGTTGAGGTTGTTGTTGTTTTTCAATGTAGAGGTTATTGTTGAATTTGTTGGTGTTTTTCAATGTTGAGGTTGTTGTTGAATTTGTTGGCGTTATTAAATGTTGAGGTTGTTGTTGAATTTGTTGGTGTTATTCAATTTTGAGGTTGTTGTTGAATTTTTTGGTGTATTTCAATGTTGAGGTTGTTGTTGTTTTTCAATGTTGAGGTTGTTGTTGAATTTGTTGGTGTTTTTCAATTTCTAGGTTGTTGTTGAATTTGTTGGTGTTTTTCAATGTTGAAGTTGTTGTTGAATTTGTTGGTGTTTTTCAATGTTGAGGTTGTTGTTGTTTTTCAATGTTGAGGTTGTTGTTTAATTGGTTGGTGTTTTTCAATGTTGAGGTTGTTGTTGTTTTTCAATGTTGAGGTTGTTGTTGTTTTTCAATGTTGAGGTTGTTGTTGAATTTGTTGGTGTTTTTTAATGTTGAGGTTGTTGTTGAATTTGGTGGTGTTTTTCAACGTTGATATTGTTGTTGTTTTTCAATGTTGAGGTTGTTGTTGTATTTGTTGGCGTTTTTAAATGTTGAGGTTGTTGTAGTTTTTCAATGTTGTGGTTGTTGTTGAATTTGTTGGTGTTTTTCAATGTCGAGGTTGTTGTTGAATTTGTTGGTGTTTTTCAATGTTGAGGTTGTTGTTGAATTTGTTGGTGTTTTTCAATGTTGAGGTTGTTGTTTTTCAATGTTGAGGTTGATGATGAATTTGTTGATGTTTTTCAATGTTGAGGTTGGTGTTGAATTTGTTGGTATTTTTCAATGTTGAGGTTGTTGTTGTTTTTCAATGTTGAGGTTGTTGTTGAATTTGTTGGTCTTTTTCAATGTTGAGGTTGTTGTTGTTTTTCAATGTTGTGGTTGTTGTTGAATTTGCTGGTGTTTTTCAATGTTCAGGTTGTTGTTGTTTTTCAATGTTGAGGTTGTTGTTGAATTTGTTAGTGTTTTTCAATGTTGAGGTTGTTGTTGAATTTGTTGGTGTTTTTCAATGTTGAGGTTGTTGTTGTTTTTCAATGTTGAGGTTGTTGTTGAATTTGTTGGTGTTTTTCAATGTTGAGGTTGTTGCTGTTTTTCAATGTTGAGGATGTTGTTGAATTTGTTGGTGTTTTTCAATGTTGAGGTTGTTGTTGAATTTGTTGTTGTTTTTCAATGTTGAGGTTGTTGTTGTTTTTCAATGTTGAGTTTGTTGTTGAACTTGTTGGTGTTTTTCAATGTTGAAGTTGTTGTTGAATTTGTTGGTGTTTTTCAATGTTGAGGTTGTTGTTGTTTTTCAATGTTGAGGTTGTTGTTTAATTGGTTGGTGTTTTTCAATGTTGAGGTTGTTGTTGTTTTTCAATGTTGAGGTTGTTGTTGTTTTTCAATGTTGAGGTTGTTGTTGAATTTGTTGGTGTTTTTTAATGTTGAGGTTGTTGTTGAATTTGGTGGTGTTTTTCAATGTTGATATTGTTGTTGTTTTTCAATGTTGAGGTTGTTGTTGTATTTGTTGGCGTTTTTAAATGTTGAGGTTGTTGTAGTTTTTCAATGTTGTGGTTGTTGTTGAATTTGTTGGTGTTTTTCAATGTCGAGGTTGTTGTTGAATTTGTTGGTGTTTTTCAATGTTGAGGTTGTTGTTGAATTTGTTGGAGTTTTTCAATGTTGAGGTTGTTGTTTTTCAATGTTGAGGTTGTTGATGAATTTGTTGATGTTTTTCAATGTTGAGGTTGGTGTTGAATTTGTTGGTATTTTTCAATGTTGAGGTTGTTGTTGTTTTTCAATGTTGAGGTTGTTGTTGAATTTGTTGGTCTTTTTCAATGTTGAGGTTGTTGTTGTTTTTCAATGTTGTGGTTGTTGTTGAATTTGTTGGTGTTTTTCAGTGTTCAGGTTGTTGTTGTTTTTCAATGTTGAGGTTGTTGTTGAATTTGTTAGTGTTTTTCAATGTTGAGGTTGTTGTTGAATTTGTTGGTGTTTTTCAATGTTGAGGTTGTTGTTGTTTTTCAATGTTGAGGTTGTTGTTGAATTTGTTGGTGTGTTTCAATGTTGAGGTTGTTGTTGTTTTTCAATGTTGAGGATGTTGTTGAATTTGTTGGTGTTTTTCAATGTTGAGGTTGTTGTTGAATTTGTTGTTGTTTTTCAATGTTAGGTTGTTGTTGTTTTTCAATGTTGAGGTTGTTGTTGAATTTGTTGCTGTTTTCAATGTTGAGATTGTTTTTGAATTTGTTGGTGTTTTTCAATGTTGTGGTTGTTGTTTTTCAATGTTGAGGTTGTTGTTGAATTTGTTGGTGTTTTTCAATGTTGAGGTTGTTGTTGAATTTGTTGGTGTTTTCAATGTTGAGGTTGTTGTTGTATTTGTTGGTGTTTTTCAATGTTGAAGTTGTTGAATTTTTTGGTGTTTTCAATGTTGAGGTTGTTGTTGAATTTGTTGGTGTTTTTCAAAGTTGAGGTTGTTGTTGAATTTGTTGGTGTTTTTCAATGTTGAGGTTGTTGTTGAATTTGTTGATTTTTTTCAATGTTGAGGTTGTTGTTGAATTTGTTGGTGTTTTTCAATGTTGAGGTTGTTGCTGTTTTCAATGTTGAGATTGTTGTTGAATTTGTTCGTGTTTTTCAATGTTGTGGTTGTTGTTTTTTAATGTTGAGGTTGTTGTTGAATTTGTTAGTGTTTTCAATGTTGAGGTTGTTGTTGAATTTGTTGGTGTTTTTCAATGTCGAGTTTGTTGTTGAATTTGTTGGTGTTTTCAGTGTTGAGGTTGTTGTTGAATTTGTTGGTGTTTTTCAATTTTGAGGTTGTTGTTGAATTTGTTGGTGTTTTTAAATGTTGAGGTTGATGTTGAATTTGTTGGTGTTTTTCAATGTTGAGGTTGTTGTTGTTTTTCAAACTTGAGGTTGTTGTTGAATTTGTTGTTGTTGTTCAATGTGGAGGTTGTTGTTGAATTTGCTGGTGATTTTCAATGTCGAGGTTGTTGTTGAATTTGTTGGTGTTTTTCAATGTTGAATTTGTTGTTGAATTTGTTGGTGTTTTTCAATGTTGAGGTTGTTGTTGTTTTTCAATGTTGAGGTTGTTGTTGAATTTGTTGGTGTTTTTCAATGTTGAGGTTGTTGTTGAATTTGTTGGCGTTTTTAAATGTTCAGGTTGTTGTTGAATTTGTTGGAGTTTTTCAATGTTGAGGTTATTGTTGAATTTGTTGGTGTTTTTCAATGTTGAGGTTGTTGTTGTTTTTCAATGTTGAGGTTGTTGTTGAATTTGTTGGTGTTTTTTAATGCTGAGGTTGTTGTTGTTTTTCAATGTTGAGGTTGTTGTTGAATTTGTTGGTGTTTTTAAATGTTGAGGTTGTTGTTGAATATATTGGTGTTTTTCAATGTTGAGGTTGTTGTTGTTTTTCAATGCTGAGGGTGTTGTTGAATTTGTTGGTGTTTTTCAATGTTCAGGTTGTTGTTGTTTTTCAATGTTGAGGTTGTTGTTGAATTTGTTGGTGTTTTTCAATTTCGAGGTTGTTGTTGAATTTGTTGGTGTTTTTCAATGTTGAAGTTGTTGTTGAATTTGTTGGTGTTTTTCAATGTTGAGGTTGTTGTTTTTCAATGTTGAGGTTGTTGTTGAATTTGTTGGTGTTTTTCAATGTTGAGGTTGTTGTTGTTTGTCAATGCTGAGGTTGTTGTTGAATTTGTTGGTGTTTTTCAATGTTGCGGTTGTTGTTGAATTTTTTGGTGTTTTTCAATGTTGAGGTTGTTGTTGTTTTTCAATGTTGATGCTGTTGTTGAAATTGTTGGTGTTTTTCAATGTTGAGGTTGTTGTTGTTTTTCAATGTTGAGGTTGTTGTTGAATTTGTTGGTGTTTTTCAATGTTGAGGTTGTTGTTGAATTTGTTGGTGTTTTTCAATGTTGAGGTTGTTGTTGAATTTGTTGGTGTTTTTCAATGTTGAGGTTGTTCTTGTTTTTCAATGTTGAGGTTGTTGTTGAATTTGTTGGTGTTTTTCAATGTTGAGGTTGTTGTTGTTTTTCAATGTTGAGGTTGTTGTTGAATTTGTTGGTGTTTTTCAATGTTGAGGTTGTTGTTGAATTCGTTGGTGTTTTTCATTGTTGAGGTTGTTGTTGTTTTTCAATGTAGAGGTTATTGTTGAATTTGTTGGTGTTTTTCAATGTTGAGGTTGTTGTTGAATTTGTTGGCGTTATTAAATGTTGAGGTTGTTGTTGAATTTGTTGGTGTTATTCAATGTTGAGGTTGTTGTTGAATTTTTTGGTGTATTTCAATGTTGAGGTTGTTGTTGTTTTTCAATGTTGAGGTTGTTGTTGAATTTGTTGGTGTTTTTCAATTTCTAGGTTGTTGTTGAATTTGTTGGTGTTTTTCAATGTTGAAGTTGTTGTTGAATTTGTTGGTGTTTTTCAATGTTGAGGTTGTTGTTGTTTTTCAATGTTGAGGTTGTTGTTTAATTGGTTGGTGTTTTTCAATGTTGAGGTTGTTGTTGTTTTTCAATGTTGAGGTTGTTGTTGTTTTTCAATGTTGAGGTTGTTGTTGAATTTGTTGGTGTTTTTTAATGTTGAGGTTGTTGTTGAATTTGGTGGTGTTTTTCAACGTTGATATTGTTGTTGTTTTTCAATGTTGAGGTTGTTGTTGTATTTGTTGGCGTTTTTAAATGTTGAGGTTGTTGTAGTTTTTCAATGATATGGTTTTTGTTGAATTTGTTGGTGTTTTTCAATGTCGAGGTTGTTGTTGAATTTGTTGGTGTTTTTCAATGTTGAGGTTGTTGTTGAATTTGTTGGTGTTTTTCAATGTTGAGGTTGTTGTTTTTCAATGTTGAGGTTGTTGATGAATTTGTTGATGTTTTTCAATGTTGAGGTTGGTGTTGAATTTGTTGGTATTTTTCAATGTTGAGGTTGTTGTTGTTTTTCAATGTTGAGGTTGTTGTTGAATTTGTTGGTCTTTTTCAATGTTGAGGTTGTTGTTGTTTTTCAATGTTGTGGTTGTTGTTGAATTTGTTGGTGTTTTTCAATGTTCAGGTTGTTGTTGTTTTTCAATGTTGAGGTTGTTGTTGAATTTGTTAGTGTTTTTCAATGTTGAGGTTGTTGTTGAATTTGTTGGTGTTTTTCAATGTTGAGGTTGTTGTTGTTTTTCAATGTTGAGGTTGTTGCTGAATTTGTTGGTGTTTTTCAATGTTGAGGTTGTTGGTGTTTTTCAATGTTGAGGATGTTGTTGAATTTGTTGGTGTTTTTCAATGTTGAGGTTGTTGTTGAATTTGTTGTTGTTTTTCAATGTTGAGGTTGTTGTTGTTTTTCAATGTTGAGTTTGTTGTTGAACTTGTTGGTGTTTTTCAATGTTGAAGTTGTTGTTGAATTTGTTGGTGTTTTTCAATGTTGAGGTTGTTGTTGTTTTTCAATGTTGAGGTTGTTGTTTAATTGGTTGGTGTTTTTCAATGTTGAGGTTGTTGTTGTTTTTCAATGTTGAGGTTGTTGTTGTTTTTCAATGTTGAGGTTGTTGTTGAATTTGTTGGTGTTTTTTAATGTTGAGGTTGTTGTTGAATTTGGTGGTGTTTTTCAATGTTGATATTGTTGTTGTTTTTCAATGTTGAGGTTGTTGTTGTATTTGTTGGCGTTTTTAAATGTTGAGGTTGTTGTAGTTTTTCAATGTTGTGGTTGTTGTTGAATTTGTTGGTGTTTTTCAATGTCGAGGTTGTTGTTGAATTTGTTGGTGTTTTTCAATGTTGAGGTTGTTGTTGAATTTGTTGGTGTTTTTCAATGTTGAGGATGTAGTTTTTCAATGTTGAGGTTGTTGATGAATTTGTTGATGTTTTTCAATGTTGAGGTTGGTGTTGAATTTGTTGCTATTTTTCAATGTTGAGGTTGTTGTTGTTTTTCAATGTTGAGGTTGTTGTTGAATTTGTTGGTCTTTTTCAATGTTGAGGTTGTTGTTGTTTTTCAATGTTGTGGTTGTTGTTGAATTTGTTGGTGTTTTTCAGTGTTCAGGTTGTTGTTGTTTTTCAATGTTGAGGTTGTTGTTGAATTTGTTAGTGTTTTTCAATGTTGAGGTTGTTGTTGAATTTGTTGGTGTTTTTCAATGTTGAGGTTGTTGTTGTTTTTCAATGTTGAGGTTGTTGTTGAATTTGTTGGTGTGTTTCAATGTTGAGGTTGTTGTTGTTTTTCAATGTTGAGGATGTTGTTGAATTTGTTGGTGTTTTTCAATGTTGAGGTTGTTGTTGAATTTGTTGTTGTTTTTCAATGTTAGGTTGTTGTTGTTTTTCAATGTTGAGGTTGTTGTTGAATTTGTTGCTGTTTTCAATGTTGAGATTGTTTTTGAATTTGTTGGTGTTTTTCAATGTTGTGGTTGTTGTTTTTCAATGTTGAGGTTGTTGTTGAATTTGTTGGTGTTTTTCAATGTTGAGGTTGTTGTTGAATTTGTTGGTGTTTTCAATGTTGAGGTTGTTGTTGTATTTGTTGGTGTTTTTCAATGTTGAAGTTGTTGAATTTGTTGGTGTTTTCAATGTTGAGGTTGTTGTTGAATTTGTTGGTGTTTTTCAAAGTTGAGGTTGTTGTTGAATTTGTTGGTGTTTTTCAATGTTGAGGTTGTTGTTGAATTTGTTGATTTTTTTCAATGTTGAGGTTGTTGTTGAATTTGTTGGTGTTTTTCAATGTTGAGGTTGCTGTTGTTTTTCAATATTGAGGTTGTTTTTGTATTTGTTGCTGTTTTCAATGTTGAGATTGTTGTTGAATTTGTTCGTGTTTTTCAATGTTGTGGTTGTTGTTTTTTAATGTTGAGGTTGTTGTTGAATTTGTTGGTATTTTCAATGTTGAGGTTGTTGTTGAATTTGTTGGTGTTTTTCAATGTCGAGTTTGTTGTTGAATTTGTTGGTGTTTTCAGTGTTGAGGTTGTTGTTGAATTTGTTGGTGTTTTTCAATTTTGAGGTTGTTGTTGAATTTGTTGGTGTTTTTAAATGTTGAGGTTGATGTTGAATTTGTTGGTGTTTTTCAATGTTGAGGTTCTTGTTGTTTTTCAAACTTGAGGTTGTTGTTGAATTTGTTGTTGTTGTTCAATGTGGAGGTTGTTGTTGAATTTGCTGGTGATTTTCAATGTCGAGGTTGTTGTTGAATTTGTTGGTGTTTTTCAATGTTGAATTTGTTGTTGAATTTGTTGGTGTTTTTCAATGTTGAGGTTGTTGGTGTTTTTCAATGTTGAGGTTGTTGTTGAATTTGTTGGCGTTTTTAAATGTTCAGGTAGTTGTTGAATTTGTTGGAGTTTTTCAATGTTGAGGTTATTGTTGAATTTGTTGGTGTTTTTCAATGTTGAGGTTGTTGTTGTTTTTCAATGTTGAGGTTGTTGTTGAATTTGTTGGTGATTTTTAATGCTGAGGTTGTTGTTGTTTTTCAATGTTGAGGTTGTTGTTGAATTTGTTGGTGTTTTTAAATGTTGAGGTTGTTGTTGAATATATTGGTGTTTTTCAAAGTTGAGGTTGTTGTTGTTTTTCAATGCTGAGGTTGTTGTTGAATTTGTTGGTGTTTTTCAATGTTCAGGTTGTTGTTGTTTTTCAATGTTGAGGTTGTTGTTGAAGTTGTAGGTGTTTTTCAATTTCGAGGTTGTTGTTGAATTTGTTGGTGTTTTTCAATGTTAAAGTTGTTGTTGAATTTGTTGGTGTTTTTCAATGTTGAGGTTGTTGTTTTTCAATGTTGAGGTTGTTGTTGAATTTGTTGGTGTTTTTCAATGTTGAGGTTGTTGTTGTTTGTCAATGCTGAGGTTGTTGTTGAATTTGTTGGTGTTTCTCAATGTTGAGGTTGTTGTTGAATTTGTTGGTGTTTTTCAATGTTGAGGTTGTTGTTGTTTTTCAATGTTGATGCTGTTGTTGAAATTGTTGGTGTTTTTCAATGTTGAGGTTGTTGTTGTTTTTCAATGTTGAGGTTGTTGTTGAATTTGTTGGTGTTTTTCAATGTTGAGGTTGTTGTTGAATTTGTTGGTGTTTTTCAATGTTGAGGTTGTTGTTGAATTTGTTGGTGTTTTTCAATGTTGAGGTTGTTCTTGTTTTTCAATGTTGAGGTTGTTGTTGAATTTGTTGGTGTTTTTCAATGTTGAGGTTGTTGTTGTTTTTCAATGTTGAGGTTGTTGTTGAATTTGTTGGTGTTTTTCAATGTTGAGGTTGTTGTTGTATTCGTTGGTGTTTTTCAATGTTGAGGTTGTTGTTGTTTTTCAATGTAGAGGTTATTGTTGAATTTGTTGGTGTTTTTCAATGTTGAGGTTGTTGTTGAATTTGTTGGCGTTATTAAATGTTGAGGTTGTTGTTGAATTTGTTGGTGTTATTCAATGTTGAGGTTGTTGTTGAATTTTTTGGTGTATTTCAATGTTGAGGTTGTTGTTGTTTTTCAATGTTGAGGTTGTTGTTGAATTTGTTGGTGTTTTTCAATTTCTAGGTTGTTGTTGAATTTGTTGGTGTTTTTCAATGTTGAAGTTGTTGTTGAATTTGTTGGTGTTTTTCAATGTTGAGGTTGTTGTTGTTTTTCAATGTTGAGGTTGTTGTTTAATTGGTTGGTGTTTTTCAATGTTGAGGTTGTTGTTGTTTTTCAATGTTGAGGTTGTTGTTGTTTTTCAATGTTGAGGTTGTTGTTGAATTTGTTGGTGTTTTTTAATGTTGAGGTTGTTGTTGAATTTGGTGGTGTTTTTCAACGTTGATATTGTTGTTGTTTTTCAATGTTGAGGTTGTTGTTGTATTTGTTGGCGTTTTTAAATGTTGAGGTTGTTGTAGTTTTTCAATGTTGTGGTTGTTGTTGAATTTGTTGGTGTTTTTCAATGTCGAGGTTGTTGTTGAATTTGTTGGTGTTTTTCAATGTTGAGGTTGTTGTTGAATTTGTTGGTGTTTTTCAATGTTGAGGTTGTTGTTTTTCAATGTTGAGGTTGTTGATGAATTTGTTGATGTTTTTCAATGTTGAGGTTGGTGTTGAATTTGTTGGTATTTTTCAATGTTGAGGTTGTTGTTGTTTTTCAATGTTGAGGTTGTTGTTGAATTTGTTGGTCTTTTTCAATGTTGAGGTTGTTGTTGTTTTTCAATGTTGTGGTTGTTGTTGAATTTGTTGGTGTTTTTCAATGTTCAGGTTGTTGTTGTTTTTCAATGTTGAGGTTGTTGTTGAATTTGTTAGTGTTTTTCAATGTTGAGGTTGTTGTTGAATTTGTTGGTGTTTTTCAATGTTGAGGTTGTTGTTGTTTTTCAATGTTGAGGTTGTTGTTGAATTTGTTGGTGTTTTTCAATGTTGAGGTTGTTGGTGTTTTTCAATGTTGAGGATGTTGTTGAATTTGTTGGTGTTTTTCAATGTTGAGGTTGTTGTTGAATTTGTTGTTGTTTTTCAATGTTGAAGTTGTTGTTGTTTTTCAATGTTGAGTTTGTTGTTGACCTTGTTGGTGTTTTTCAATGTTGAGGTTGTTGTAGTTTTTCAATGTTGAGGTTGTTGTTGAATTTGTTGGTGTTTTTCAATGTCGAGGTTGTGGTTGAAATTGTTGGTGTTTTTCAATGTTGAAGTTGTTGTTGAATTTGTTGGTGTTTTTCAATGTTGAGGTTGTTGTTGAATTTGTTGGTGTTTTTAAATGTTGAGGTTGTTGTTGAATTTGTTGGTGTTTTTCAATGTTGAGGTTGTTGTTGTTTTTCAATGTTGAGGTTGTTGTTGAATTTGTTGGTGTTTTTCTTTGTTGAGGTTGTTGTTGTCGTTCAATGTGGAGGTTGTTGTTGAATTTGTTGGTATTTTTCAATGTCGAGGTTGTTGTTGAATTTGTTGGTCTTTTTCAATGTTGAATTTGTTGTTGAATTAGTTGGTGTTTTTCAATGTTGAGGTTATTGTTGTTTTTCAATGTTGAGGTTGTTGTTGAATTTGTTGGTGTTTTTCAATGTTGAGGTTGTTGCTGAATTTGTTTGCGTTTTTCAATGTTGAGGTTGTTGTTGAATTTGTTGGTGTTTTTCAATGTTGAGGTTGTTGTTGAATTTGTTGGTGTTTTTCAATGTTGAGGTTGTTGTTGTTTTTCAATGTTCCGGTTGTTGTTGAATTTGTTGGTGTTTTTCAATGTCGAGGTTGTTGTTGAAATTGTTGGTGTTTTTCAATGTTGAAGTTGTTGTTGAATTTGTTGGTGATTTTCAATGATGAGGTTGTTGTTGTTTTTCAATGTTGAGGTTGTTGTTGAATTTGTTGGTGTTTTTCAATGTTGAGGTTGCTGTTGTTTTTCAATGTTGAGGTTGTTGTTGTTTTTCAATGTTGAGGTTGTTGTTGAATATGTTGGTGTTTTTCAATTTTGAGGTTGTTGTTGTTGTTCAATGTGGAGGTTGTTGTTGAATTTGTTGGTGTTTTTCAATGTCGAGGTTGTTGTTGAAATTGTTGGTGTTTTTCAATGTTGAATTTGTTGTTGAATTTGTTGGTGTTTTTCAATGTTGAGGTTGTTGTTGTTCTTCAATGTTGAGGTTGTTGTTGAATTTGTTGGTGTTTTTCAATGTTGAGGTTGTTGTTGAATTTGTTGGCGTTTTTCAATGTTGAGGTTGTTGTTGAATTTGTTGATGTTTTTCAATGTTGAGGTTGTTGTTGAATTTGTTCGTGTTTTTCAATGTTGAGGTTGTTGTTGTTATTCAATGTTGAGGTTGTTGTTGAATTTGATGGTGTTTTTCATTGTCGAGGTTGTTGTTGAATTTGTTGGTGTTTTTCAATGTTGAAGTTGTTGTTGAATTTGTTGGTGTTTTTTATGTTGAGGTTGTTTTTGTTTTTCAATGTTGAAGTTGTTGTTGAATTTGTTGGTGTTTTTCAATGTTGAGGTTGTTGTTGTTTTTCAATTTTGAGGTTGTTGTTGAATTTGTTGGTGTTTTTAAATGTTGAGGTTGTTGTTGAATTTGTTGGTGTTTTTCAATGTTGAGGTTGTTGTTGTTTTTCAATGTTGAGGTTGTTGTTGAATTTGTTGGCGTTTTTCAATGTTGAGGTTGTTGTTGAATTTGTTGATGTTTTTCAATGTTGAGGTTGTTGTTGAATTTGTTCGTGTTTTTCAATGTTGAGGTTGTTGTTGTTATTCAATGTTGAGGTTGTTGTTGAATTTGATGGTGTTTTTCATTGTCGAGGTTGTTGTTGAATTTGTTGGTGTTTTTCAATGTTGAAGTTGTTGTTGAATTTGTTGGTGTTTTTTATGTTGAGGTTGTTTTTGTTTTTCAATGTTGAAGTTGTTGTTGAATTTGTTGGTGTTTTTCAATGTTGAGGTTGTTGTTGTTTTTCAATTTTGAGGTTGTTGTTGAATTTGTTGGTGTTTTTAAATGTTGAGGTTGTTGTTGAATTTGTTGGTGTTTTTCAATGTTGAGGTTGTTGTTGTTTTTCAATGTTGAGGTTGTTGTTGAATTTGTTGGTGTTTTTCAATGTTGAGGTTGTTGTTGTTTTTCAATGTTGAGGTTGTTGTTGAATTTGTTGCTGTATTTCAATTTCGAGGTTGCTGTTGAATTTGCTGGTGTTTTTCAATGTTGAAGTTGTTGTTGAATTTGTTGGTGTTTTTCAATGTTGAGGTTGTTGTTGAATTTGTTGGTGTTTTTCAATGTTGAGGTGGTTGTTGTTTTACAATGTTGAGGTTGTTGTTGTTTTTCAATGTTGAGGTTGTTGTTGAATTTGTTGGTATTTTTCAATGTTGAGGTTGTTGTTGAATTTGTTGTTGTTTTTCATTGTTCAGGTTGTTGTTGTTTTTCAATGTTGAGGTTGTTGTTGTATTTGTTGGTGTTTTTCAATGTTGAGGTTGTTGCAGTTTTTCAATGTTGAGGTTGTTGTTGAATTTGTTGGTATTTTTCAATGTCGAGGTTGTTGTTGAATTTGTTGGTGTTTTTCAGTGTTGAAGTTGTTGTTGAATTTGTTGGTGTTTTTCAATGTTGAGGTTGCTCGTTGAATTTGTTGGTGTTTTTCAATGTTGAGGTTGTTGTTGAATTTGTTGGTGTTTTTCAATGTTGAGGTTGTTCTTGTTTTTCAATGTTGAGGTTGTTGTTGAATTTGTTGGTGTTTTTCAATGTTGAGGTTGTTGTTGTTTTTCAATGTTGAGGTTGTTGTTGAATTTGTTGGTGTTTTTCAATGTTGAGGTTGTTGTTGAATTCGTTGGTGTTTTTCATTGTTGAGGTTGTTGTTGTTTTTCAATGTAGAGGTTATTGTTGAATTTGTTGGTGTTTTTCAATGTTGAGGTTGTTGTTGAATTTGTTGGCGTTATTAAATGTTGAGGTTGTTGTTGAATTTGTTGGTGTTATTCAATGTTGAGGTTGTTGTTGAATTTTTTGGTGTATTTCAATGTTGAGGTTGTTGTTGTTTTTCAATGTTGAGGTTGTTGTTGAATTTGTTGGTGTTTTTCAATTTCTAGGTTGTTGTTGAATTTGTTGGTGTTTTTCAATGTTGAAGTTGTTGTTGAATTTGTTGGTGTTTTTCAATGTTGAGGTTGTTGTTGTTTTTCAATGTTGAGGTTGTTGTTTAATTGGTTGGTGTTTTTCAATGTTGAGGTTGTTGTTGTTTTTCAATGTTGAGGTTGTTGCTGTTTTTCAATGTTGAGGTTGTTGTTGAATTTGTTGGTGTTTTTTAATGTTGAGGTTGTTGTTGAATTTGGTGGTGTTTTTCAACGTTGATATTGTTGTTGTTTTTCAATGTTGAGGTTGTTGTTGTATTTGTTGGCGTTTTTAAATGTTGAGGTTGTTGTAGTTTTTCAATGTTGTGGTTGTTGTTGAATTTGTTGGTGTTTTTCAATGTCGAGGTTGTTGTTGAATTTGTTGGTGTTTTTCAATGTTGAGGTTGTTGTTGAATTTGTTGGTGTTTTTCAATGTTGAGGTTGTTGTTTTTCAATGTTGAGGTTGTTGATGAATTTGTTGATGTTTTTCAATGTTGAGGTTGGTGTTGAATTTGTTGGTATTTTTCAATGTTGAGGTTGTTGTTGTTTTTCAATGTTGAGGTTGTTGTTGAATTTGTTGGTCTTTTTCAATGTTGAGGTTGTTGTTGTTTTTCAATGTTGTGGTTGTTGTTGAATTTGTTGGTGTTTTTCAATGTTCAGGTTGTTGTTGTTTTTCAATGTTGAGGTTGTTGTTGAATTTGTTAGTGTTTTTCAATGTTGAGGTTGTTGTTGAATTTGTTGGTGTTTTTCAATGTTGAGGTTGTTGTTGTTTTTCAATGTTGAGGTTGTTGCTGAATTTGTTGGTGTTTTTCAATGTTGAGGTTGTTGGTGTTTTTCAATGTTGAGGATGTTGTTGAATTTGTTGGTGTTTTTCAATGTTGAGGTTGTTGTTGAATTTGTTAGTGTTTTTCAATGTTGAGGTTGTTGTTGAATTTGTTGGTGTTTTTCAATGTTGAGGTTGTTGTTGTTTTTCAATGTTGAGGTTGTTGCTGAATTTGTTGGTGTTTTTCAATGTTGAGGTTGTTGGTGTTTTTCAATGTTGAGGATGTTGTTGAATTTGTTGGTGTTTTTCAATGTTGAGGTTGTTGTTGAATTTGTTGTTGTTTTTCAATGTTGAGGTTGTTGTTGTTTTTCAATGTTGAGTTTGTTGTTGAACTTGTTGGTGTTTTTCAATGTTGAAGTTGTTGGTGAATTTGTTGGTGTTTTTCAATGTTGAGGTTGTTGTTGTTTTTCAATGTTGAGGTTGTTGTTTAATTGGTTGGTGTTTTTCAATGTTGAGGTTGTTGTTGTTTTTCAATGTTGAGGTTGTTGTTGTTTTTCAATGTTGAGGTTGTTGTTGAATTTGTTGGTGTTTTTTAATGTTGAGGTTGTTGTTGAATTTGGTGGTGTTTTTCAATGTTGATATTGTTGTTGTTTTTCAATGTTGAGGTTGTTGTTGTATTTGTTGGCGTTTTTAAATGTTGAGGTTGTTGTAGTTTTTCAATGTTGTGGTTGTTGTTGAATTTGTTGGTGTTTTTCAATGTCGAGGTTGTTGTTGAATTTGTTGGTGTTTTTCAATGTTGAGGTTGTTGTTGAATTTGTTGGTGTTTTTCAATGTTGAGGATGTAGTTTTTCAATGTTGAGGTTGTTGATGAATTTGTTGATGTTTTTCAATGTTGAGGTTGGTGTTGAATTTGTTGGTATTTTTCAATGTTGAGGTTGTTGTTGTTTTTCAATGTTGAGGTTGTTGTTGAATTTGTTGGTCTTTTTCAATGTTGAGGTTGTTGTTGTTTTTCAATGTTGTGGTTGTTGTTGAATTTGTTGGTGTTTTTCAGTGTTCAGGTTGTTGTTGTTTTTCAATGTTGAGGTTGTTGTTGAATTTGTTAGTGTTTTTCAATGTTGAGGTTGTTGTTGAATTTGTTGGTGTTTTTCAATGTTGAGGTTGTTGTTGTTTTTCAATGTTGAGGTTGTTGTTGAATTTGTTGGTGTGTTTCAATGTTGAGGTTGTTGTTGTTTTTCAATGTTGAGGATGTTGTTGAATTTGTTGGTGTTTTTCAATGTTGAGGTTGTTGTTGAATTTGTTGTTGTTTTTCAATGTTAGGTTGTTGTTGTTTTTCAATGTTGAGGTTGTTGTTGAATTTGTTGCTGTTTTCAATGTTGAGATTGTTTTTGAATTTGTTGGTGTTTTTCAATGTTGTGGTTGTTGTTTTTCAATGTTGAGGTTGTTGTTGAATTTGTTGGTGTTTTTCAATGTTGAGGTTGTTGTTGAATTTGTTGGTGTTTTCAATGTTGAGGTTGTTGTTGTATTTGTTGGTGTTTTTCAATGTTGAAGTTGTTGAATTTGTTGGTGTTTTCAATGTTGAGGTTGTTGTTGAATTTGTTGGTGTTTTTCAAAGTTGAGGTTGTTGTTGAATTTGTTGGTGTTTTTCAATGTTGAGGTTGTTGTTGAATTTGTTGATTTTTTTCAATGTTGAGGCTGTTGTTGAATTTGTTGGTGTTTTTCAATGTTGAGGTTGTTGTTGTTTTTCAATATTGAGGTTGTTTTTGTATTTGTTGCTGTTTTCAATGTTGAGATTGTTGTTGAATTTGTTCGTGTTTTTCAATGTTGTGGTTGTTGTTTTTTAATGTTGAGGTTGTTGTTGAATTTGTTGGTATTTTCAATGTTGAGGTTGTTGTTGAATTTGTTGGTGTTTTTCAATGTCGAGTTTGTTGTTGAATTTGTTGGTGTTTTCAGTGTTGAGGTTGTTGTTGAATTTGTTGGTGTTTTTCAATTTTGAGGTTGTTGTTGAATTTGTTGGTGTTTTTAAATGTTGAGGTTGATGTTGAATTTGTTGGTGTTTTTCAATGTTGAGGTTCTTGTTGTTTTTCAAACTTGAGGTTGTTGTTGAATTTGTTGTTGTTGTTCAATGTGGAGGTTGTTGTTGAATTTGCTGGTGATTTTCAATGTCGAGGTTGTTGTTGAATTTGTTGGTGTTTTTCAATGTTGAATTTGTTGTTGAATTTGTTGGTGTTTTTCAATGTTGAGGTTGTTGGTGTTTTTCAATGTTGAGGTTGTTGTTGAATTTGTTGGCGTTTTTAAATGTTCAGGTAGTTGTTGAATTTGTTGGAGTTTTTCAATGTTGAGGTTATTGTTGAATTTGTTGGTGTTTTTCAATGTTGAGGTTGTTGTTGTTTTTCAATGTTGAGGTTGTTGTTGAATTTGTTGGTGTTTTTTAATGCTGAGGTTGTTGTTGTTTTTCAATGTTGAGGTTGTTGTTGAATTTGTTGGTGTTTTTAAATGTTGAGGTTGTTGTTGAATATATTGGTGTTTTTCAAAGTTGAGGTTGTTGTTGTTTTTCAATGCTGAGGTTGTTGTTGAATTTGTTGGTGTTTTTCAATGTTCAGGTTGTTGTTGTTTTTCAATGTTGAGGTTGTTGTTGAAGTTGTTGGTGTTTTTCAATTTCGAGGTTGTTGTTGAATTTGTTGGTGTTTTTCAATGTTGAAGTTGTTGTTGAATTTGTTGGTGTTTTTCAATGTTGAGGTTGTTGTTTTTCAATGTTGAGGTTGTTGTTGAATTTGTTGGTGTTTTTCAATGTTGAGGTTGTTGTTGTTTGTCAATGCTGAGGTTGTTGTTGAATTTGTTGGTGTTTCTCAATGTTGAGGTTGTTGTTGAATTTGTTGGTGTTTTTCAATGTTGAGGTTGTTGTTGTTTTTCAATGTTGATGCTGTTGTTGAAATTGTTGGTGTTTTTCAATGTTGAGGTTGTTGTTGTTTTTCAATGTTGAGGTTGTTGTTGAATTTGTTGGTGTTTTTCAATGTTGAGGTTGTTGTTGAATTTGTTGGTGTTTTTCAATGTTGAGGTTGTTGTTGAATTTGTTGGTGTTTTTCAATGTTGAGGTTGTTCTTGTTTTTCAATGTTGAGGTTGTTGTTGAATTTGTTGGTGTTTTTCAATGTTGAGGTTGTTGTTGTTTTTCAATGTTGAGGTTGTTGTTGAATTTGTTGGTGTTTTTCAATGTTGAGGTTGTTGTTGAATTCGTTGGTGTTTTTCAATGTTGAGGTTGTTGTTGTTTTTCAATGTAGAGGTTATTGTTGAATTTGTTGGTGTTTTTCAATGTTGAGGTTGTTGTTGAATTTGTTGGCGTTATTAAATGTTGAGGTTGTTGTTGAATTTGTTGGTGTTATTCAATGTTGAGGTTGTTGTTGAATTTTTTGGTGTATTTCAATGTTGAGGTTGTTGTTGTTTTTCAATGTTGAGGTTGTTGTTGAATTTGTTGGTGTTTTTCAATTTCTAGGTTGTTGTTGAATTTGTTGGTGTTTTTCAATGTTGAAGTTGTTGTTGAATTTGTTGGTGTTTTTCAATGTTGAGGTTGTTGTTGTTTTTCAATGTTGAGGTTGTTGTTTAATTGGTTGGTGTTTTTCAATGTTGAGGTTGTTGTTGTTTTTCAATGTTGAGGTTGTTGTTGTTTTTCAATGTTGAGGTTGTTGTTGAATTTGTTGGTGTTTTTTAATGTTGAGGTTGTTGTTGAATTTGGTGGTGTTTTTCAACGTTGATATTGTTGTTGTTTTTCAATGTTGAGGTTGTTGTTGTATTTGTTGGCGTTTTTAAATGTTGAGGTTGTTGTAGTTTTTCAATGTTGTGGTTGTTGTTGAATTTGTTGGTGTTTTTCAATGTCGAGGTTGTTGTTGAATTTGTTGGTGTTTTTCAATGTTGAGGTTGTTGTTGAATTTGTTGGTGTTTTTCAATGTTGAGGTTGTTGTTTTTCAATGTTGAGGTTGTTGATGAATTTGTTGATGTTTTTCAATGTTGAGGTTGGTGTTGAATTTGTTGGTATTTTTCAATGTTGAGGTTGTTGTTGTTTTTCAATGTTGAGGTTGTTGTTGAATTTGTTGGTCTTTTTCAATGTTGAGGTTGTTGTTGTTTTTCAATGTTGTGGTTGTTGTTGAATTTGTTGGTGTTTTTCAATGTTCTGGTTGTTGTTGTTTTTCAATGTTGAGGTTGTTGTTGAATTTGTTAGTGTTTTTCAATGTTGAGGTTGTTGTTGAATTTGTTGGTGTTTTTCAATGTTGAGGTTGTTGTTGTTTTTCAATGTTGAGGTTGTTGTTGAATTTGTTGGTGTTTTTCAATGTTGAGGTTGTTGGTGTTTTTCAATGTTGAGGATGTTGTTGAATTTGTTGGTGTTTTTCAATGTTGAGGTTGTTGTTGAATTTGTTGTTGTTTTTCAATGTTGAAGTTGTTGTTGTTTTTCAATGTTGAGTTTGTTGTTGAACTTGTTGGTGTTTTTCAATGTTGAGGTTGTTGTAGTTTTTCAATGTTGAGGTTGTTGTTGAATTTGTTGGTGTTTTTCAATGTCGAGGTTGTGGTTGAAATTGTTGGTGTTTTTCAATGTTGAAGTTGTTGTTGAATTTGTTGGTGTTTTTCAATGTTGAGGTTGTTGTTGAATTTGGTGGTGTTTTTAAATGTTGAGGTTGTTGTTGAATTTGTTGGTGTTTTTCAATGTTGAGGTTGTTGTTGTTTTTCAATGTTGAGGTTGTTGTTGAATTTGTTGGTGTTTTTCTTTGTTGAGGTTGTTGTTGTCGTTCAATGTGGAGGTTGTTGTTGAATTTGTTGGTATTTTTCAATGTCGAGGTTGTTGTTGAATTTGTTGGTCTTTTTCAATGTTGAATTTGTTGTTGAATTAGTTGGTGTTTTTCAATGTTGAGGTTATTGTTGTTTTTCAATGTTGAGGTTGTTGTTGAATTTGTTGGTGTTTTTCAATGTTGAGGTTGTTGCTGAATTTGTTGGCGTTTTTCAATGTTGAGGTTGTTGTTGAATTTGTTGGTGTTTTTCAATGTTGAGGTTGTTGTTGAATTTGTTGGTGTTTTTCAATGTTGAGGTTGTTGTTGTTTTTCAATGTTCAGGTTGTTGTTGAATTTGTTGGTGTTTTTCAATGTCGAGGTTGTTGTTGAAATTGTTGGTGTTTTTCAATGTTGAAGTTGTTGTTGAATTTGTTGGTGATTTTCAATGATGAGGTTGTTGTTGTTTTTCAAAGTTGAGGTTGTTGTTGAATTTGTTGGTGTTTTTCAATGTTGAGGTTGCTGTTGTTTTTCAATGTTGAGGTTGTTGTTGTTTTTCAATGTTGAGGTTGTTGTTGAATATGTTGGTGTTTTTCAATTTTGAGGTTGTTGTTGTTGTTCAATGTGGAGGTTGTTGTTGAATTTGTTGGTGTTTTTCAATGTCGAGGTTGTTGTTGAAATTGTTGGTGTTTTTCAATGTTGAATTTGTTGTTGAATTTGTTGGTGTTTTTCAATGTTGAGGTTGTTGTTGTTCTTCAATGTTGAGGTTGTTGTTGAATTTGTTGGTGTTTTTCAATGTTGAGGTTGTTGTTGAATTTGTTGGCGTTTTTCAATGTTGAGGTTGTTGTTGAATTTGTTGATGTTTTTCAATGTTGAGGTTGTTGTTGAATTTGTTCGTGTTTTTCAATGTTGAGGTTGTTGTTGTTATTCAATGTTGAGGTTGTTGTTGAATTTGATGGTGTTTTTCATTGTCGAGGTTGTTGTTGAATTTGTTGGTGTTTTTCAATGTTGAAGTTGTTGTTGAATTTGTTGGTGTTTTTTATGTTGAGGTTGTTTTTGTTTTTCAATGTTGAAGTTGTTGTTGAATTTGTTGGTGTTTTTCAATGTTGAGGTTGTTGTTGTTTTTCAATTTTGAGGTTGTTGTTGAATTTGTTGGTGTTTTTAAATGTTGAGGTTGTTGTTGAATTTGTTGGTGTTTTTCAATGTTGAGGTTGTTGTTGTTTTTCAATGTTGAGGTTGTTGTTGAATTTGTTGCTGTATTTCAATTTCGAGGTTGCTGTTGAATTTGCTGGTGTTTTTCAATGTTGAAGTTGTTGTTGAATTTGTTGGTGTTTTTCAATGTTGAGGTTGTTGTTGAATTTGTTGGTGTTTTTCAATGTTGAGGTGGTTGTTGTTTTACAATGTTGAGGTTGTTGTTGTTTTTCAATGTTGAGGTTGTTGTTGAATTTGTTGGTATTTTTCAATGTTGAGGTTGTTGTTGAATTTGTTGTTGTTTTTCATTGTTCAGGTTGTTGTTGTTTTTCAATGTTGAGGTTGTTGTTGTATTTGTTGGTGTTTTTCAATGTTGAGGTTGTTGTAGTTTTTCAATGTTGAGGTTGTTGTTGAATTTGTTGGTATTTTTCAATGTCGAGGTTGTTGTTGAATTTGTTGGTGTTTTTCAGTGTTGAAGTTGTTGTTGAATTTGTTGGTGTTTTTCAATGTTGAGGTTGCTCGTTGAATTTGTTGGTGTTTTTAAATGTTGAGGTTGTTGTTGAATTTGTTGGTGTTTTTCAATGTTGAGGTTGTTGTTGTTTTTCAATGTTGAGGTTGTTGAATTTGTTGGTGTTTTTCAATGTTGAGGTTGTTGTTGTTTTTCAATGTGGAGGTTGTTGTTGAATTTGTTGGTGTTTTTCAATGTGGGGGTTGTTGTTGTTTTTCAATGCTGAGGTTGTTGTTGAATTTGTTGGTGTTTTTCAATGTTGAGGTTGTTGTTGAATTTGTTGGTGTTTTTCAATGTTGAGGTTGTTGTTGTTTTTCAATGTTGATGCTGTTGTTGAATTTGTTGGTGTTTTTCAATGTTGAGGTTGTTGTTGTTTTTGAATGTTGAGGTTGTTGTTGAATTTCTTGGTGTTTTTCAATGTTGAGGTTGTTGTTGAATTTGTTGGTGTTTTTCAATGTTGAGGTTGTTCTTGTTTTTCAATGTTGAGGTTGTTGTTTAATTTGTTGGTGTTTTTCAATGTTGAGGTCGTTGTTGTTTTTCAATGTTGAGGTTGTTGTTGAATTTGTTGGTGTTTTTCAATGTTGAGGTTGTTGTTGAATTCGTTGGTGTTTTTCAATGATGAGGTTGTTGTTGTTTTTCAATGTTGAGGTTGTTGTTGAATTTGTTGGTGTTTTTCAATGTTGAGGTTGCTGTTGTTTTTCAATGTTGAGGTTGTTGTTGTTTTTCAATGTTGAGGTTGTTGTTGAATTTGTTGGTGTTTTTCAATTTTGAGGTTGTTGTTGTTGTTCAATGTGGAGGTTGTTGTTGAATTTGTTGGTGTTTTTCAATGTCGAGGTTGTTGTTGAAATTGTTGGTGTTTTTCAATGTTGAATTTGTTGTTGAATTTGTTGGTGTTTTTCAATGTTGAGGTTGTTGTTGTTCTTCAATGTTGAGGTTGTTGTTGAATTTGTTGGTGTTTTTCAATGTTGAGGTTGTTGTTGAATTTGTTGGCGTTTTTCAATGTTGAGGTTGTTGTTGAATTTGTTGATGTTTTTCAATGTTGAGGTTGTTGTTGAATTTGTTCGTGTTTTTCAATGTTGAGGTTGTTGTTGTTATTCAATGTTGAGGTTGTTGTTGAATTTGATGGTGTTTTTCATTGTCGAGGTTGTTGTTGAATTTGTTGGTGTTTTTCAATGTTGAAGTTGTTGTTGAATTTGTTGGTGTTTTTTATGTTGAGGTTGTTGTTGTTTTTCAATGTTGAAGTTGTTGTTGAATTTGTTGGTGTTTTTCAATGTTGAGGTTGTTGTTGTTTTTCAATTTTGAGGTTGTTGTTGAATTTGTTGGTGTTTTTAAATGTTGAGGTTGTTGTTGAATTTGTTGGTGTTTTTCAATGTTGAGGTTGTTGTTGTTTTTCAATGTTGAGGTTGTTGTTGAATTTGTTGGTGTTTTTCAATGTTGAGGTTGTTGTTGTTTTTCAATGTTGAGGTTGTTGTTGAATTTGTTGCTGTATTTCAATTTCGAGGTTGCTGTTGAATTTGCTGGTGTTTTTCAATGTTGAAGTTGTTGTTGAATTTGTTGGTGTTTTTCAATGTTGAGGTTGTTGTTGAATTTGTTGGTGTTTTTCAATGTTGAGGTTGTTGTTGTTTTACAATGTTGAGGTTGTTGTTGTTTTTCAATGTTGAGGTTGTTGTTGAATTTGTTGGTATTTTTCAATGTTGAGGTTGTTGTTGAATTTGTTGTTGTTTTTCATTGTTCAGGTTGTTGTTGTTTTTCAATGTTGAGGTTGTTGTTGTATTTGTTGGTGTTTTTCAATGTTGAGGTTGTTGTAGTTTTTCAATGTTGAGGTTGTTGTTGAATTTGTTGGTATTTTTCAATGTCGAGGTTGTTGTTGAATTTGTTGGTGTTTTTCAGTGTTGAAGTTGTTGTTGAATTTGTTGGTGTTTTTCAATGTTGAGGTTGTTCGTTGAATTTGTTGGTGTTTTTAAATGTTGAGGTTGTTGTTGAATTTGTTGGTGTTTTTCAATGTTGAGGTTGTTGTTGTTTTTCAATGTTGAGGTTGTTGAATTTGTTGGTGTTTTTCAATGTTGAGGTTGTTGTTGTTTTTCAATGTGGAGGTTGTTGTTGAATTTGTTGGTGTTTTTCAATGTGGGGGTTGTTGTTGTTTTTCAATGCTGAGGTTGTTGTTGAATTTGTTGGTGTTTTTCAATGTTGAGGTTGTTGGTGTTTTTCAATGTTGAGGATGTTGTTGAATTTGTTGGTGTTTTTCAATGTTGAGGTTGTTGTTGAATTTGTTGTTGTTTTTCAATGTTGAAGTTGTTGTTGTTTTTCAATGTTGAGTTTGTTGTTGAACTTGTTGGTGTTTTTCAATGTTGAGGTTGTTGTAGTTTTTCAATGTTGAGGTTGTTGTTGAATTTGTTGGTGTTTTTCAATGTCGAGGTTGTGGTTGAAATTGTTGGTGTTTTTCAATGTTGAAGTTGTTGTTGAATTTGTTGGTGTTTTTCAATGTTGAGGTTGTTGTTGAATTTGGTGGTGTTTTTAAATGTTGAGGTTGTTGTTGAATTTGTTGGTGTTTTTCAATGTTGAGGTTGTTGTTGTTTTTCAATGTTGAGGTTGTTGTTGAATTTGTTGGTGTTTTTCTTTGTTGAGGTTGTTGTTGTCGTTCAATGTGGAGGTTGTTGTTGAATTTGTTGGTATTTTTCAATGTCGAGGTTGTTGTTGAATTTGTTGGTCTTTTTCAATGTTGAATTTGTTGTTGAATTAGTTGGTGTTTTTCAATGTTGAGGTTATTGTTGTTTTTCAATGTTGAGGTTGTTGTTGAATTTGTTGGTGTTTTTCAATGTTGAGGTTGTTGCTGAATTTGTTGGCGTTTTTCAATGTTGAGGTTGTTGTTGAATTTGTTGGTGTTTTTCAATGTTGAGGTTGTTGTTGAATTTGTTGGTGTTTTTCAATGTTGAGGTTGTTGTTGTTTTTCAATGTTCAGGTTGTTTTTGAATTTGTTGGTGTTTTTCAATGTCGAGGTTGTTGTTGAAATTGTTGGTGTTTTTCAATGTTGAAGTTGTTGTTGAATTTGTTGGTGATTTTCAATGATGAGGTTGTTGTTGTTTTTCAAAGTTGAGGTTGTTGTTGAATTTGTTGGTGTTTTTCAATGTTGAGGTTGCTGTTGTTTTTCAATGTTGAGGTTGTTGTTGTTTTTCAATGTTGAGGTTGTTGTTGAATATGTTGGTGTTTTTCAATTTTGAGGTTGTTGTTGTTGTTCAATGTGGAGGTTGTTGTTGAATTTGTTGGTGTTTTTCAATGTCGAGGTTGTTGTTGAAATTGTTGGTGTTTTTCAATGTTGAATTTGTTGTTGAATTTGTTGGTGTTTTTCAATGTTGAGGTTGTTGTTGTTCTTCAATGTTGAGGTTGTTGTTGAATTTGTTGGTGTTTTTCAATGTTGAGGTTGTTGTTGAATTTGTTGGCGTTTTTCAATGTTGAGGTTGTTGTTGAATTTGTTGATGTTTTTCAATGTTGAGGTTGTTGTTGAATTTGTTCGTGTTTTTCAATGTTGAGGTTGTTGTTGTTATTCAATGTTGAGGTTGTTGTTGAATTTGATGGTGTTTTTCATTGTCGAGGTTGTTGTTGAATTTGTTGGTGTTTTTCAATGTTGAAGTTGTTGTTGAATTTGTTGGTGTTTTTTATGTTGAGGTTGTTTTTGTTTTTCAATGTTGAAGTTGTTGTTGAATTTGTTGGTGTTTTTCAATGTTGAGGTTGTTGTTGTTTTTCAATTTTGAGGTTGTTGTTGAATTTGTTGGTGTTTTTAAATGTTGAGGTTGTTGTTGAATTTGTTGGTGTTTTTCAATGTTGAGGTTGTTGTTGTTTTTCAATGTTGAGGTTGTTGTTGAATTTGTTGGTGTTTTTCAATGTTGAGGTTGTTGTTGTTTTTCAATGTTGAGGTTGTTGTTGAATTTGTTGCTGTATTTCAATTTCGAGGTTGCTGTTGAATTTGCTGGTGTTTTTCAATGTTGAAGTTGTTGTTGAATTTGTTGGTGTTTTTCAATGTTGAGGTTGTTGTTGAATTTGTTGGTGTTTTTCAATGTTGAGGTGGTTGTTGTTTTACAATGTTGAGGTTGTTGTTGTTTTTCAATGTTGAGGTTGTTGTTGAATTTGTTGGTATTTTTCAATGTTGAGGTTGTTGTTGAATTTGTTGTTGTTTTTCATTGTTCAGGTTGTTGTTGTTTTTCAATGTTGAGGTTGTTGTTGTATTTGTTGGTGTTTTTCAATGTTGAGGTTGTTGTAGTTTTTCAATGTTGAGGTTGTTGTTGAATTTGTTGGTATTTTTCAATGTCGAGGTTGTTGTTGAATTTGTTGGTGTTTTTCAGTGTTGAAGTTGTTGTTGAATTTGTTGGTGTTTTTCAATGTTGAGGTTGCTCGTTGAATTTGTTGGTGTTTTTAAATGTTGAGGTTGTTGTTGAATTTGTTGGTGTTTTTCAATGTTGAGGTTGTTGTTGTTTTTCAATGTTGAGGTTGTTGAATTTGTTGGTGTTTTTCAATGTTGAGGTTGTTGTTGTTTTTCAATGTGGAGGTTGTTGTTGAATTTGTTGGTGTTTTTCAATGTGGGGGTTGTTGTTGTTTTTCAATGCTGAGGTTGTTGTTGAATTTGTTGGTGTTTTTCAATGTTGAGGTTGTTGTTGAATTTGTTGGTGTTTTTCAATGTTGAGGTTGTTGTTGTTTTTCAATGTTGATGCTGTTGTTGAATTTGTTGGTGTTTTTCAATGTTGAGGTTGTTGTTGTTTTTCAATGTTGAGGTTGTTGTTGAATTTCTTGGTGTTTTTCAATGTTGAGGTTGTTGTTGAATTTGTTGGTGTTTTTCAATGTTGAGGTTGTTCTTGTTTTTCAATGTTGAGGTTGTTGTTTAATTTGTTGGTGTTTTTCAATGTTGAGGTCGTTGTTGTTTTTCAATGTTGAGGTTGTTGTTGAATTTGTTGGTGTTTTTCAATGTTGAGGTTGTTGTTGAATTCGTTGGTGTTTTTCAATGATGAGGTTGTTGTTGTTTTTCAATGTTGAGGTTGTTGTTGAATTTGTTGGTGTTTTTCAATGTTGAGGTTGCTGTTGTTTTTCAATGTTGAGGTTGTTGTTGTTTTTCAATGTTGAGGTTGTTGTTGAATTTGTTGGTGTTTTTCAATTTTGAGGTTGTTGTTGTTGTTCAATGTGGAGGTTGTTGTTGAATTTGTTGGTGTTTTTCAATGTCGAGGTTGTTGTTGAAATTGTTGGTGTTTTTCAATGTTGAATTTGTTGTTGAATTTGTTGGTGTTTTTCAATGTTGAGGTTGTTGTTGTTCTTCAATGTTGAGGTTGTTGTTGAATTTGTTGGTGTTTTTCAATGTTGAGGTTGTTGTTGAATTTGTTGGCGTTTTTCAATGTTGAGGTTGTTGTTGAATTTGTTGATGTTTTTCAATGTTGAGGTTGTTGTTGAATTTGTTCGTGTTTTTCAATGTTGAGGTTGTTGTTGTTATTCAATGTTGAGGTTGTTGTTGAATTTGATGGTGTTTTTCATTGTCGAGGTTGTTGTTGAATTTGTTGGTGTTTTTCAATGTTGAAGTTGTTGTTGAATTTGTTGGTGTTTTTTATGTTGAGGTTGTTGTTGTTTTTCAATGTTGAAGTTGTTGTTGAATTTGTTGGTGTTTTTCAATGTTGAGGTTGTTGTTGTTTTTCAATTTTGAGGTTGTTGTTGAATTTGTTGGTGTTTTTAAATGTTGAGGTTGTTGTTGAATTTGTTGGTGTTTTTCAATGTTGAGGTTGTTGTTGTTTTTCAATGTTGAGGTTGTTGTTGAATTTGTTGGTGTTTTTCAATGTTGAGGTTGTTGTTGTTTTTCAATGTTGAGGTTGTTGTTGAATTTGTTGCTGTATTTCAATTTCGAGGTTGCTGTTGAATTTGCTGGTGTTTTTCAATGTTGAAGTTGTTGTTGAATTTGTTGGTGTTTTTCAATGTTGAGGTTGTTGTTGAATTTGTTGGTGTTTTTCAATGTTGAGGTTGTTGTTGTTTTACAATGTTGAGGTTGTTGTTGTTTTTCAATGTTGAGGTTGTTGTTGAATTTGTTGGTATTTTTCAATGTTGAGGTTGTTGTTGAATTTGTTGTTGTTTTTCATTGTTCAGGTTGTTGTTGTTTTTCAATGTTGAGGTTGTTGTTGTATTTGTTGGTGTTTTTCAATGTTGAGGTTGTTGTAGTTTTTCAATGTTGAGGTTGTTGTTGAATTTGTTGGTATTTTTCAATGTCGAGGTTGTTGTTGAATTTGTTGGTGTTTTTCAGTGTTGAAGTTGTTGTTGAATTTGTTGGTGTTTTTCAATGTTGAGGTTGTTCGTTGAATTTGTTGGTGTTTTTAAATGTTGAGGTTGTTGTTGAATTTGTTGGTGTTTTTCAATGTTGAGGTTGTTGTTGTTTTTCAATGTTGAGGTTGTTGAATTTGTTGGTGTTTTTCAATGTTGAGGTTGTTGTTGTTTTTCAATGTGGAGGTTGTTGTTGAATTTGTTGGTGTTTTTCAATGTGGGGGTTGTTGTTGTTTTTCAATGCTGAGGTTGTTGTTGAATTTGTTGGTGTTTTTCAATGTTGAGGTTGTTGTTGAATTTGTTGGTGTTTTTCAATGTTGAGGTTGTTGTTGTTTTTCAATGTTGATGCTGTTGTTGAATTTGTTGGTGTTTTTCAATGTTGAGGTTGTTGTTGTTTTTCAATGTTGAGGTTGTTGTTGAATTTCTTGGTGTTTTTCAATGTTGAGGTTGTTGTTGAATTTGTTGGTGTTTTTCAATGTTGAGGTTGTTCTTGTTTTTCAATGTTGAGGTTGTTGTTGAATTTGTTGGTGTTTTTCAATGTTGAGGTTGTTGTTGTTTTTCAATGTTGTGGTTGTTTTTGAATTTGTTGGTGTTTTTCAATGTTGAGGTTGTTGTTGAATTCGTTGGTGTTTTTCAATGTTGAGGTTGTTGTTGTTTTTCAATGTTGAGGTTATTGTTGAATCTGTTGGTGTTTTTCAATGTTGAGGTTGTTGTTGAATTTGTTGGCGTTTATAAATGTTGAGGTTGTTGTTGAATTTGTTGGTGTTTTTCAATGTTGAGGTTGTCGTTGAATTTGTTGGTGTATTTCAATGTTGAGGTTGTTGTTGTTTTTCAATGTTGAGGTTGTTGTTGAATTTGTTGGTGTTTTTCAATTTCGAGGTTGTTGTTGAATTTGTTGGTGTTTTTCAATGTTGAAGTTGTTGTTGAATTTGTTGGTGTTTTTCCATGTTGAGGTTGTTGTTGTTTTTCAATGTTGAGGTTGTTGTTTAATTGGTTGATGTTTTTCCATGTTGAGGTTGTTGTTGTTTTTCAATGTTGAGGTTGTTGTTGAATTTGTTGGTGTTTTTTAATGTTGAGGTTGTTGTTGAATTTGTTGGTGTTTTTCAATGTTGATGTTGTTGTTGTTTTTCAATGTTGAGGTTGTTGTTGTATTTGTTGGTGTTTTTAAATGTTGAGGTTGTTGTAGTTTTTCAATGTTGAGGTTGTTGTTGAATTTGTTGGTGTTTTTCAATGTTGAGGTTGTTATTTAATTTGTTGGTGTTTTTCCATGTTGAGGTTGTTGTTGTTTTTCAATGTCGAGGTTGTTGTTGAATTTCTTGGTGTTTTTCAATGGTGAATTTGTTGTTGAATTTGTTGGTGTTTTTCAATGTTGAGGTTGTTGTTTTTCAATGTTGAGGTTGTTGATAAATTTGCTGATGTTTTTCAATGTTGAGGTTGGTGTTGAATTTGTTGGTATTTTTCAATGTTGAGGTTGTTGTTGTTTTTCAATGTTGACGTTGTTGTTGAATTTGTTGGTCTTTTTCAATGTTGAGGTTGTTGTTGTTTTTCAATGTTGTGGATGTTGTTGAATTTGTTGGTGTTTTTCAATGTTGAGGTTGTTGTTGTTTTTCAATG
Organism: Isurus oxyrinchus; assembly: GCA_026770705.1. NCBI lineage: Eukaryota > Metazoa > Chordata > Chondrichthyes > Lamniformes > Lamnidae > Isurus > Isurus oxyrinchus. The sequence goes on along the minus strand of JANJGN010000143.1, from coordinate 1,154,216 downwards.
TTGAGGTTGTTGTTGAATTTGTTAGTGTTTTTCAATGTTGAGGTTGTTGTTGAATTTGTTGGTGTTTTTCAATGTTGAGGTTGTTGTTGCTTTTCAATGTTGAGGTTGTTGTTGAATTTGTTGGTGTTTTTCAATGTTGAGGTTGTTGTTGAATTTGTTGGTGTTTTTCAATGTTGAGGTTGTTGTTGTTTTTCAATGTTCAGGTTGTTTTTGAATTTGTTGGTGTTTTTCAATGTCGAGGTTGTTGTTGAAATTGTTGGTGTTTTTCAATGTTGAAGTTGTTGTTGAATTTGTTGGTGATTTTCAATGATGAGGTTGTTGTTGTTTTTCAAAGTTGAGGTTGTTGTTGAATTTGTTGGTGTTTTTCAATGTTGAGGTTGCTGTTGTTTTTCAATGTTGAGGTTGTTGTTGTTTTTCAATGTTGAGGTTGTTGTTGAATATGTTGGTGTTTTTCAATTTTGAGGTTGTTGTTGTTGTTCAATGTGGAGGTTGTTGTTGAATTTGTTGGTGTTTTTCAATGTCGAGGTTGTTGTTGAAATTGTTGGTGTTTTTCAATGTTGAATTTGTTGTTGAATTTGTTGGTGTTTTTCAATGTTGAGGTTGTTGTTGTTCTTCAATGTTGAGGTTGTTGTTGAATTTGTTGGTGTTTTTCAATGTTGAGGTTGTTGTTGAATTTGTTGGCGTTTTTCAATGTTGAGGTTGTTGTTGAATTTGTTGATGTTTTTCAATGTTGAGGTTGTTGTTGAATTTGTTCGTGTTTTTCAATGTTGAGGTTGTTGTTGTTATTCAATGTTGAGGTTGTTGTTGAATTTGATGGTGTTTTTCATTGTCGAGGTTGTTGTTGAATTTGTTGGTGTTTTTCAATGTTGAAGTTGTTGTTGAATTTGTTGGTGTTTTTTATGTTGAGGTTGTTTTTGTTTTTCAATGTTGAAGTTGTTGTTGAATTTGTTGGTGTTTTTCAATGTTGAGGTTGTTGTTGTTTTTCAATTTTGAGGTTGTTGTTGAATTTGTTGGTGTTTTTAAATGTTGAGGTTGTTGTTGAATTTGTTGGTGTTTTTCAATGTTGAGGTTGTTGTTGTTTTTCAATGTTGAGGTTGTTGTTGAATTTGTTGGTGTTTTTCAATGTTGAGGTTGTTGTTGTTTTTCAATGTTGAGGTTGTTGTTGAATTTGTTGCTGTATTTCAATTTCGAGGTTGCTGTTGAATTTGCTGGTGTTTTTCAATGTTGAAGTTGTTGTTGAATTTGTTGGTGTTTTTCAATGTTGAGGTTGTTGTTGAATTTGTTGGTGTTTTTCAATGTTGAGGTGGTTGTTGTTTTACAATGTTGAGGTTGTTGTTGTTTTTCAATGTTGAGGTTGTTGTTGAATTTGTTGGTATTTTTCAATGTTGAGGTTGTTGTTGAATTTGTTGTTGTTTTTCATTGTTCAGGTTGTTGTTGTTTTTCAATGTTGAGGTTGTTGTTGTATTTGTTGGTGTTTTTCAATGTTGAGGTTGTTGTAGTTTTTCAATGTTGAGGTTGTTGTTGAATTTGTTGGTATTTTTCAATGTCGAGGTTGTTGTTGAATTTGTTGGTGTTTTTCAGTGTTGAAGTTGTTGTTGAATTTGTTGGTGTTTTTCAATGTTGAGGTTGCTCGTTGAATTTGTTGGTGTTTTTAAATGTTGAGGTTGTTGTTGAATTTGTTGGTGTTTTTCAATGTTGAGGTTGTTGTTGTTTTTCAATGTTGAGGTTGTTGAATTTGTTGGTGTTTTTCAATGTTGAGGTTGTTGTTGTTTTTCAATGTGGAGGTTGTTGTTGAATTTGTTGGTGTTTTTCAATGTGGGGGTTGTTGTTGTTTTTCAATGCTGAGGTTGTTGTTGAATTTGTTGGTGTTTTTCAATGTTGAGGTTGTTGTTGAATTTGTAGGTGTTTTTCAATGTTGAGGTTGTTGTTGTTTTTCAATGTTGATGCTGTTGTTGAATTTGTTGGTGTTTTTCAATGTTGAGGTTGTTGTTGTTTTTCAATGTTGAGGTTGTTGTTGAATTTCTTGGTGTTTTTCAATGTTGAGGTTGTTGTTGAATTTGTTGGTGTTTTTCAATGTTGAGGTTGTTCTTGTTTTTCAATGTTGAGGTTGTTGTTTAATTTGTTGGTGTTTTTCAATGTTGAGGTCGTTGTTGTTTTTCAATGTTGAGGTTGTTGTTGAATTTGTTGGTGTTTTTCAATGTTGAGGTTGTTGTTGAATTCGTTGGTGTTTTTCAATGATGAGGTTGTTGTTGTTTTTCAATGTTGAGGTTGTTGTTGAATTTGTTGGTGTTTTTCAATGTTGAGGTTGCTGTTGTTTTTCAATGTTGAGGTTGTTGTTGTTTTTCAATGTTGAGGTTGTTGTTGAATTTGTTGGTGTTTTTCAATTTTGAGGTTGTTGTTGTTGTTCAATGTGGAGGTTGTTGTTGAATTTGTTGGTGTTTTTCAATGTCGAGGTTGTTGTTGAAATTGTTGGTGTTTTTCAATGTTGAATTTGTTGTTGAATTTGTTGGTGTTTTTCAATGTTGAGGTTGTTGTTGTTCTTCAATGTTGAGGTTGTTGTTGAATTTGTTGGTGTTTTTCAATGTTGAGGTTGTTGTTGAATTTGTTGGCGTTTTTCAATGTTGAGGTTGTTGTTGAATTTGTTGATGTTTTTCAATGTTGAGGTTGTTGTTGAATTTGTTCGTGTTTTTCAATGTTGAGGTTGTTGTTGTTATTCAATGTTGAGGTTGTTGTTGAATTTGATGGTGTTTTTCATTGTCGAGGTTGTTGTTGAATTTGTTGGTGTTTTTCAATGTTGAAGTTGTTGTTGAATTTGTTGGTGTTTTTTATGTTGAGGTTGTTGTTGTTTTTCAATGTTGAAGTTGTTGTTGAATTTGTTGGTGTTTTTCAATGTTGAGGTTGTTGTTGTTTTTCAATTTTGAGGTTGTTGTTGAATTTGTTGGTGTTTTTAAATGTTGAGGTTGTTGTTGAATTTGTTGGTGTTTTTCAATGTTGAGGTTGTTGTTGTTTTTCAATGTTGAGGTTGTTGTTGAATTTGTTGGTGTTTTTCAATGTTGAGGTTGTTGTTGTTTTTCAATGTTGAGGTTGTTGTTGAATTTGTTGCTGTATTTCAATTTCGAGGTTGCTGTTGAATTTGCTGGTGTTTTTCAATGTTGAAGTTGTTGTTGAATTTGTTGGTGTTTTTCAATGTTGAGGTTGTTGTTGAATTTGTTGGTGTTTTTCAATGTTGAGGTTGTTGTTGTTTTACAATGTTGAGGTTGTTGTTGTTTTTCAATGTTGAGGTTGTTGTTGAATTTGTTGGTATTTTTCAATGTTGAGGTTGTTGTTGAATTTGTTGTTGTTTTTCATTGTTCAGGTTGTTGTTGTTTTTCAATGTTGAGGTTGTTGTTGTATTTGTTGGTGTTTTTCAATGTTGAGGTTGTTGTAGTTTTTCAATGTTGAGGTTGTTGTTGAATTTGTTGGTATTTTTCAATGTCGAGGTTGTTGTTGAATTTGTTGGTGTTTTTCAGTGTTGAAGTTGTTGTTGAATTTGTTGGTGTTTTTCAATGTTGAGGTTGTTCGTTGAATTTGTTGGTGTTTTTAAATGTTGAGGTTGTTGTTGAATTTGTTGGTGTTTTTCAATGTTGAGGTTGTTGTTGTTTTTCAATGTTGAGGTTGTTGAATTTGTTGGTGTTTTTCAATGTTGAGGTTGTTGTTGTTTTTCAATGTGGAGGTTGTTGTTGAATTTGTTGGTGTTTTTCAATGTGGGGGTTGTTGTTGTTTTTCAATGCTGAGGTTGTTGTTGAATTTGTTGGTGTTTTTCAATGTTGAGGTTGTTGTTGAATTTGTTGGTGTTTTTCAATGTTGAGGTTGTTGTTGTTTTTCAATGTTGATGCTGTTGTTGAATTTGTTGGTGTTTTTCAATGTTGAGGTTGTTGTTGTTTTTCAATGTTGAGGTTGTTGTTGAATTTCTTGGTGTTTTTCAATGTTGAGGTTGTTGTTGAATTTGTTGGTGTTTTTCAATGTTGAGGTTGTTCTTGTTTTTCAATGTTGAGGTTGTTGTTGAATTTGTTGGTGTTTTTCAATGTTGAGGTTGTTGTTGTTTTTCAATGTTGTGGTTGTTTTTGAATTTGTTGGTGTTTTTCAATGTTGAGGTTGTTGTTGAATTCGTTGGTGTTTTTCAATGTTGAGGTTGTTGTTGTTTTTCAATGTTGAGGTTATTGTTGAATCTGTTGGTGTTTTTCAATGTTGAGGTTGTTGTTGAATTTGTTGGCGTTTATAAATGTTGAGGTTGTTGTTGAATTTGTTGGTGTTTTTCAATGTTGAGGTTGTCGTTGAATTTGTTGGTGTGTTTCAATGTTGAGGTTGTTGTTGTTTTTCAATGTTGAGGTTGTTGTTGAATTTGTTGGTGTTTTTCAATTTCGAGGTTGTTGTTGAATTTGTTGGTGTTTTTCAATGTTGAAGTTGTTGTTGAATTTGTTGGTGTTTTTCCATGTTGAGGTTGTTGTTGTTTTTCAATGTTGAGGTTGTTGTTTAATTGGTTGATGTTTTTCCATGTTGAGGTTGTTGTTGTTTTTCAATGTTGAGGTTGTTGTTGAATTTGTTGGTGTTTTTTAATGTTGAGGTTGTTGTTGAATTTGTTGGTGTTTTTCAATGTTGATGTTGTTGTTGTTTTTCAATGTTGAGGTTGTTGTTGTATTTGTTGGTGTTTTTAAATGTTGAGGTTGTTGTAGTTTTTCAATGTTGAGGTTGTTGTTGAATTTGTTGGTGTTTTTCAATGTTGAGGTTGTTATTTAATTTGTTGGTGTTTTTCCATGTTGAGGTTGTTGTTGTTTTTCAATGTCGAGGTTGTTGTTGAATTTCTTGGTGTTTTTCAATGGTGAATTTGTTGTTGAATTTGTTGGTGTTTTTCAATGTTGAGGTTGTTGTTTTTCAATGTTGAGGTTGTTGATAAATTTGCTGATGTTTTTCAATGTTGAGGTTGGTGTTGAATTTGTTGGTATTTTTCAATGTTGAGGTTGTTGTTGTTTTTCAATGTTGACGTTGTTGTTGAATTTGTTGGTCTTTTTCAATGTTGAGGTTGTTGTTGTTTTTCAATGTTGTGGATGTTGTTGAATTTGTTGGTGTTTTTCAATGTTGAGGTTGTTGTTGTTTTTCAATGTTGAGGTTGTTGTTGAATTTGTTAGTGTTTTTCAATGTTGAGGTTGTTGTTGAATTTGTTGGTGTTTTTCAATGTTGAGGTTGTTGTTGCTTTTCAATGTTGAGGTTGTTGTTGAATTTGTTGGTGTTTTTCAATGTTGAGGTTGTTGTTGAATTTGTTGGTGTTTTTCAATGTTGAGGTTGTTGTTGTTTTTCAATGTTCAGGTTGTTTTTGAATTTGTTGGTGTTTTTCAATGTCGAGGTTGTTGTTGAAATTGTTGGTGTTTTTCAATGTTGAAGTTGTTGTTGAATTTGTTGGTGATTTTCAATGATGAGGTTGTTGTTGTTTTTCAAAGTTGAGGTTGTTGTTGAATTTGTTGGTGTTTTTCAATGTTGAGGTTGCTGTTGTTTTTCAATGTTGAGGTTGTTGTTGTTTTTCAATGTTGAGGTTGTTGTTGAATATGTTGGTGTTTTTCAATTTTGAGGTTGTTGTTGTTGTTCAATGTGGAGGTTGTTGTTGAATTTGTTGGTGTTTTTCAATGTCGAGGTTGTTGTTGAAATTGTTGGTGTTTTTCAATGTTGAATTTGTTGTTGAATTTGTTGGTGTTTTTCAATGTTGAGGTTGTTGTTGTTCTTCAATGTTGAGGTTGTTGTTGAATTTGTTGGTGTTTTTCAATGTTGAGGTTGTTGTTGAATTTGTTGGCGTTTTTCAATGTTGAGGTTGTTGTTGAATTTGTTGATGTTTTTCAATGTTGAGGTTGTTGTTGAATTTGTTCGTGTTTTTCAATGTTGAGGTTGTTGTTGTTATTCAATGTTGAGGTTGTTGTTGAATTTGATGGTGTTTTTCATTGTCGAGGTTGTTGTTGAATTTGTTGGTGTTTTTCAATGTTGAAGTTGTTGTTGAATTTGTTGGTGTTTTTTATGTTGAGGTTGTTTTTGTTTTTCAATGTTGAAGTTGTTGTTGAATTTGTTGGTGTTTTTCAATGTTGAGGTTGTTGTTGTTTTTCAATTTTGAGGTTGTTGTTGAATTTGTTGGTGTTTTTAAATGTTGAGGTTGTTGTTGAATTTGTTGGTGTTTTTCAATGTTGAGGTTGTTGTTGTTTTTCAATGTTGAGGTTGTTGTTGAATTTGTTGGTGTTTTTCAATGTTGAGGTTGTTGTTGTTTTTCAATGTTGAGGTTGTTGTTGAATTTGTTGCTGTATTTCAATTTCGAGGTTGCTGTTGAATTTGCTGGTGTTTTTCAATGTTGAAGTTGTTGTTGAATTTGTTGGTGTTTTTCAATGTTGAGGTTGTTGTTGAATTTGTTGGTGTTTTTCAATGTTGAGGTGGTTGTTGTTTTACAATGTTGAGGTTGTTGTTGTTTTTCAATGTTGAGGTTGTTGTTGAATTTGTTGGTATTTTTCAATGTTGAGGTTGTTGTTGAATTTGTTGTTGTTTTTCATTGTTCAGGTTGTTGTTGTTTTTCAATGTTGAGGTTGTTGTTGTATTTGTTGGTGTTTTTCAATGTTGAGGTTGTTGTAGTTTTTCAATGTTGAGGTTGTTGTTGAATTTGTTGGTATTTTTCAATGTCGAGGTTGTTGTTGAATTTGTTGGTGTTTTTCAGTGTTGAAGTTGTTGTTGAATTTGTTGGTGTTTTTCAATGTTGAGGTTGCTCGTTGAATTTGTTGGTGTTTTTAAATGTTGAGGTTGTTGTTGAATTTGTTGGTGTTTTTCAATGTTGAGGTTGTTGTTGTTTTTCAATGTTGAGGTTGTTGAATTTGTTGGTGTTTTTCAATGTTGAGGTTGTTGTTGTTTTTCAATGTGGAGGTTGTTGTTGAATTTGTTGGTGTTTTTCAATGTGGGGGTTGTTGTTGTTTTTCAATGCTGAGGTTGTTGTTGAATTTGTTGGTGTTTTTCAATGTTGAGGTTGTTGTTGAATTTGTTGGTGTTTTTCAATGTTGAGGTTGTTGTTGTTTTTCAATGTTGATGCTGTTGTTGAATTTGTTGGTGTTTTTCAATGTTGAGGTTGTTGTTGTTTTTCAATGTTGAGGTTGTTGTTGAATTTCTTGGTGTTTTTCAATGTTGAGGTTGTTGTTGAATTTGTTGGTGTTTTTCAATGTTGAGGTTGTTCTTGTTTTTCAATGTTGAGGTTGTTGTTTAATTTGTTGGTGTTTTTCAATGTTGAGGTCGTTGTTGTTTTTCAATGTTGAGGTTGTTGTTGAATTTGTTGGTGTTTTTCAATGTTGAGGTTGTTGTTGAATTCGTTGGTGTTTTTCAATGATGAGGTTGTTGTTGTTTTTCAATGTTGAGGTTGTTGTTGAATTTGTTGGTGTTTTTCAATGTTGAGGTTGCTGTTGTTTTTCAATGTTGAGGTTGTTGTTGTTTTTCAATGTTGAGGTTGTTGTTGAATTTGTTGGTGTTTTTCAATTTTGAGGTTGTTGTTGTTGTTCAATGTGGAGGTTGTTGTTGAATTTGTTGGTGTTTTTCAATGTCGAGGTTGTTGTTGAAATTGTTGGTGTTTTTCAATGTTGAATTTGTTGTTGAATTTGTTGGTGTTTTTCAATGTTGAGGTTGTTGTTGTTCTTCAATGTTGAGGTTGTTGTTGAATTTGTTGGTGTTTTTCAATGTTGAGGTTGTTGTTGAATTTGTTGGCGTTTTTCAATGTTGAGGTTGTTGTTGAATTTGTTGATGTTTTTCAATGTTGAGGTTGTTGTTGAATTTGTTCGTGTTTTTCAATGTTGAGGTTGTTGTTGTTATTCAATGTTGAGGTTGTTGTTGAATTTGATGGTGTTTTTCATTGTCGAGGTTGTTGTTGAATTTGTTGGTGTTTTTCAATGTTGAAGTTGTTGTTGAATTTGTTGGTGTTTTTTATGTTGAGGTTGTTGTTGTTTTTCAATGTTGAAGTTGTTGTTGAATTTGTTGGTGTTTTTCAATGTTGAGGTTGTTGTTGTTTTTCAATTTTGAGGTTGTTGTTGAATTTGTTGGTGTTTTTAAATGTTGAGGTTGTTGTTGAATTTGTTGGTGTTTTTCAATGTTGAGGTTGTTGTTGTTTTTCAATGTTGAGGTTGTTGTTGAATTTGTTGGTGTTTTTCAATGTTGAGGTTGTTGTTGTTTTTCAATGTTGAGGTTGTTGTTGAATTTGTTGCTGTATTTCAATTTCGAGGTTGCTGTTGAATTTGCTGGTGTTTTTCAATGTTGAAGTTGTTGTTGAATTTGTTGGTGTTTTTCAATGTTGAGGTTGTTGTTGAATTTGTTGGTGTTTTTCAATGTTGAGGTTGTTGTTGTTTTACAATGTTGAGGTTGTTGTTGTTTTTCAATGTTGAGGTTGTTGTTGAATTTGTTGGTATTTTTCAATGTTGAGGTTGTTGTTGAATTTGTTGTTGTTTTTCATTGTTCAGGTTGTTGTTGTTTTTCAATGTTGAGGTTGTTGTTGTATTTGTTGGTGTTTTTCAATGTTGAGGTTGTTGTAGTTTTTCAATGTTGAGGTTGTTGTTGAATTTGTTGGTATTTTTCAATGTCGAGGTTGTTGTTGAATTTGTTGGTGTTTTTCAGTGTTGAAGTTGTTGTTGAATTTGTTGGTGTTTTTCAATGTTGAGGTTGTTCGTTGAATTTGTTGGTGTTTTTAAATGTTGAGGTTGTTGTTGAATTTGTTGGTGTTTTTCAATGTTGAGGTTGTTGTTGTTTTTCAATGTTGAGGTTGTTGAATTTGTTGGTGTTTTTCAATGTTGAGGTTGTTGTTGTTTTTCAATGTGGAGGTTGTTGTTGAATTTGTTGGTGTTTTTCAATGTGGGGGTTGTTGTTGTTTTTCAATGCTGAGGTTGTTGTTGAATTTGTTGGTGTTTTTCAATGTTGAGGTTGTTGTTGAATTTGTTGGTGTTTTTCAATGTTGAGGTTGTTGTTGTTTTTCAATGTTGATGCTGTTGTTGAATTTGTTGGTGTTTTTCAATGTTGAGGTTGTTGTTGTTTTTCAATGTTGAGGTTGTTGTTGAATTTCTTGGTGTTTTTCAATGTTGAGGTTGTTGTTGAATTTGTTGGTGTTTTTCAATGTTGAGGTTGTTCTTGTTTTTCAATGTTGAGGTTGTTGTTGAATTTGTTGGTGTTTTTCAATGTTGAGGTTGTTGTTGTTTTTCAATGTTGTGGTTGTTTTTGAATTTGTTGGTGTTTTTCAATGTTGAGGTTGTTGTTGAATTCGTTGGTGTTTTTCAATGTTGAGGTTGTTGTTGTTTTTCAATGTTGAGGTTATTGTTGAATCTGTTGGTGTTTTTCAATGTTGAGGTTGTTGTTGAATTTGTTGGCGTTTATAAATGTTGAGGTTGTTGTTGAATTTGTTGGTGTTTTTCAATGTTGAGGTTGTCGTTGAATTTGTTGGTGTGTTTCAATGTTGAGGTTGTTGTTGTTTTTCAATGTTGAGGTTGTTGTTGAATTTGTTGGTGTTTTTCAATTTCGAGGTTGTTGTTGAATTTGTTGGTGTTTTTCAATGTTGAAGTTGTTGTTGAATTTGTTGGTGTTTTTCCATGTTGAGGTTGTTGTTGTTTTTCAATGTTGAGGTTGTTGTTTAATTGGTTGATGTTTTTCCATGTTGAGGTTGTTGTTGTTTTTCAATGTTGAGGTTGTTGTTGAATTTGTTGGTGTTTTTTAATGTTGAGGTTGTTGTTGAATTTGTTGGTGTTTTTCAATGTTGATGTTGTTGTTGTTTTTCAATGTTGAGGTTGTTGTTGTATTTGTTGGTGTTTTTAAATGTTGAGGTTGTTGTAGTTTTTCAATGTTGAGGTTGTTGTTGAATTTGTTGGTGTTTTTCAATGTTGAGGTTGTTATTTAATTTGTTGGTGTTTTTCCATGTTGAGGTTGTTGTTGTTTTTCAATGTCGAGGTTGTTGTTGAATTTCTTGGTGTTTTTCAATGGTGAATTTGTTGTTGAATTTGTTGGTGTTTTTCAATGTTGAGGTTGTTGTTTTTCAATGTTGAGGTTGTTGATAAATTTGCTGATGTTTTTCAATGTTGAGGTTGGTGTTGAATTTGTTGGTATTTTTCAATGTTGAGGTTGTTGTTGTTTTTCAATGTTGACGTTGTTGTTGAATTTGTTGGTCTTTTTCAATGTTGAGGTTGTTGTTGTTTTTCAATGTTGTGGATGTTGTTGAATTTGTTGGTGTTTTTCAATGTTGAGGTTGTTGTTGTTTTTCAATGTTGAGGTTGTTGTTGAATTTGTTAGTGTTTTTCAATGTTGAGGTTGTTGTTGAATTTGTTGGTGTTTTTCAATGTTGAGGTTGTTGTTGCTTTTCAATGTTGAGGTTGTTGTTGAATTTGTTGGTGTTTTTCAATGTTGAGGTTGTTGTTGTTTTTCAATGTTGAGGTTGTTGTTGAATTTGTTGGTGTTTTTCAATGTTGAGGTTGTTGTTGAATTTGTTGTTGTTTTTCAATGTTGAGGTTGTTGTTTTTCAATGTTGAGTTTGTTGTTGAACTTGTTGGTGTTTTTCAATGTTGAGGTTGTTGTAGTTTTTCAATGTTGAGGTTGTTGTTGAATTTGGTGGTGTTTTTCAATGTCGAGGTTGTGGTTGAATTTGTTGGTGTTTTTCAATGTTGAAGTTGTTGTTGAATTTGTTGCTGTTTTTCAATGTTGAGGTTGTTGTTGAATTTGTTGGTGTTTTTAAATGTTGAGGTTGTTGTTGAATTTGTTGGTGTTTTTCAATGTTGAGGTTGTTGTTGTTTTTCAATGTTGAGGTTGTTGTTGAATTTGTTGGTGTTTTTCTTTGTTGAGGTTGTTGTTGTCGTTCAATGTGGAGGTTGTTGTTGAATTTGTTGGTGTTTTTCAATGTCGAGGTTGTTGTTGAATTTGTTGGTCTTTTTCAATGTTGATTTTGTTGTTGAATTAGTTGGTGTTTTTCAATGTTGATGTTATTGTTGTTTTTCAATGTTGAGGTTGTTGTTGAATTTGTTGGTGTTTTTCAATGTTGAGGTTGTTGTTGAATTTGTTGGCGTTTTTCAATGTTGAGGTTGTTGTTGAATTTGTTGGTGTTTTTCAATGTTGAGGTTGTTGTTGAATTTGTTGGTGTTTTTCAATGTTGAGGTTGTTGTTGAATTTGTTGGTGTTTTTCAATGATGAGGTTGTTGTTGTTTTTCAATGTTGAGGTTGTTGTTGAATTTGTTGGTGTTTTTCAATGTTGAGGTTGTTGTTGTTTTTCAATGTTGAGGTTGTTGTTGTTTTTCAATGTTGAGGTTGTTGTTGAATTTGTTGGTGTTTTTCAATGTTGAGGTTGTTGTTGTTGTTCAATGTGGAGGTTGTTGTTGAATTTGTTGGTGTTTTTCAATGTCGAGGTTGTTGTTGAATTTGTTGGTGTTTTTCAATGTTTAAATTGTTGTTGAATTTGTTGGTGTTTTTCAATGTTGAGGTTGTTGTTGTTCTTCAATGTTGAGGTTGTTGTTGAATTTGTTGGTGTTTTTCAATGTTGAGGTTGTTGTTGTTTTTCAATGTTGAGGTTGTTGTTGTTTTTCAATGTTGAGGTTGTTGTTGAATTTGTTGGTGTTTTTCAATGTTGAGGTTGTTGTTGTTGTTCAATGTGGAGGTTGTTGTTGAATTTGTTGGTGTTTTTCAATGTCGAGGTTGTTGTTGAATTTGTTGGTGTTTTTCAATGTTTAAATTGTTGTTGAATTTGTTGGTGTTTTTCAATGTTGAGGTTGTTGTTGTTCTTCAATGTTGAGGTTGTTGTTGAATTTGTTGGTGTTTTTCAATGTTGAGGTTGTTGTTGAATTTGTTGCCGTTTTAAAATGTTGAGGTTGTTGTTGTTTTTCAATGTTGAGGTTGTTGCTGAATTTGTTGGTGTTTTTCAATGTTGAGGTTGTTGTTGAATTTGTTCGTGTTTTTCAATGTTGAGGTTGTTGTTGTTTTTCAATGTTGAGGTTGTTGTTGAATTTGATGGTGTTTTTCATTGTCGAGGTTGTTGTTGAATTTGTTGGTGTTTTTCAATGTTGAAGTTGTTGTTGAATTTGTTGGTGTTTTTCAATGTTGAGGTTGTTGTTGTTTTTCAATGTTGAGGTTGTTGTTGAATTTGTTGCTGTTTTTCAATGTTGAGGTTGTTGTTGTTTTTCAATGTTGAGGTTGTTGTTGAATTTGTTGCTGTTTTTCAATTTCGAGGTTGCTGTTGAATTTGCTGGTGTTTTTCAATGTTGAAGTTGTTGTTGAATTTGTTGGTGTTTTTCAATGTTGAGGTTGTTGTTGAATTTGTTGGTGTTTTTCAATGTTGAGGTTGTTGTTGTTTTTCAATGTTGAGGTTGTTGTTGTTTTTCAATGTTGAGGTTGTTGTTGAATTTGTTGGTGTTTTTCAATGTTGAGGTTGTTGTTGAATTTATTGGTGTTTTTCAATGTTCAGGTTGTTGGTGTTTTTCAATGTTGAGGTTGTTCGTTGAATTTGTTGGTGTTTTTCAATGTTGAAGTTGTTGTTGAATTTGTTGGTGTTTTTCAATGTTGAGGTTGTTGTTGTTTTTCAATGTTGAGGTTGTTGTTTAATTGGTTGGTGTTTTTCAATGTTGAGGTTGTTGTTGTTTTTCAATGTTGAGGTTGTTGTTGTTTTTCAATGTTGAGGTTGTTGTTGAATTTGTTGGTGTTTTTTAATGTTGAGGTTGTTGTTGAATTTGGTGGTGTTTTTCAACGTTGATATTGTTGTTGTTTTTCAATGTTGAGGTTGTTGTTGTATTTGTTGGCGTTTTTAAATGTTGAGGTTGTTGTAGTTTTTCAATGTTGTGGTTGTTGTTGAATTTGTTGGTGTTTTTCAATGTCGAGGTTGTTGTTGAATTTGTTGGTGTTTTTCAATGTTGAGGTTGTTGTTGAATTTGTTGGTGTTTTTCAATGTTGAGGTTGTTGTTTTTCAATGTTGAGGTTGTTGATGAATTTGTTGATGTTTTTCAATGTTGAGGTTGGTGTTGAATTTGTTGGTATTTTTCAATGTTGAGGTTGTTGTTGTTTTTCAATGTTGAGGTTGTTGTTGAATTTGTTGGTCTTTTTCAATGTTGAGGTTGTTGTTGTTTTTCAATGTTGTGGTTGTTGTTGAATTTGTTGGTGTTTTTCAATGTTCAGGTTGTTGTTGTTTTTCAATGTTGAGGTTGTTGTTGAATTTGTTAGTGTTTTTCAATGTTGAGGTTGTTGTTGAATTTGTTGGTGTTTTTCAATGTTGAGGTTGTTGTTGTTTTTCAATGTTGAGGTTGTTGTTGAATTTGTTGGTGTTTTTCAATGTTGAGGTTGTTGGTGTTTTTCAATGTTGAGGATGTTGTTGAATTTGTTGGTGTTTTTCAATGTTGAGGTTGTTGTTGAATTTGTTGTTGTTTTTCAATGTTGAGGTTGTTGTTGTTTTTCAATGTTGAGTTTGTTGTTGAACTTGTTGGTGTTTTTCAATGCTGAAGTTGTTGTTGAATTTGTTGGTGTTTTTCAATGTTGAGGTTGTTGTTGTTTTTCAATGTTGAGGTTGTTGTTTAATTGGTTGGTGTTTTCAATGTTGAGGTTGTTGTTGTTTTTCAATGTTGAGATTGTTGTTGTTTTTCAATGTTGAGGTTGTTGTTGAATTTGTTGGTGTTTTTTAATGTTGAGGTTGTTGTTGAATTTGGTGGTGTTTTTCAATGTTGATATTGTTGTTGTTTTTCAATGTTGAGGTTGTTGTTGTATTTGTTGGCGTTTTTAAATGTTGAGGTTGTTGTAGTTTTTCAATGTTGTGGTTGTTGTTGAATTTGTTGGTGTTTTTCAATGTCGAGGTTGTTGTTGAATTTGTTGGTGTTTTTCAATGTTGAGGTTGTTGTTGAATTTGTTGGTGTTTTTCAATGTTGAGGTTGTTGTTTTTCAATGTTGAGGTTGTTGATGAATTTGTTGATGTTTTTCAATGTTGAGGTTGGTGTTGAATTTGTTGGTATTTTTCAATGTTGAGGTTGTTGTTGTTTTTCAATGTTGAGGTTGTTGTTGAATTTGTTGGTCTTTTTCAATGTTGAGGTTGTTGTTGTTTTTCAATGTTGTGGTTGTTGTTGAATTTGTTGGTGTTTTTCAGTGTTCAGGTTGTTGTTGTTTTTCAATGTTGAGGTTGTTGTTGAATTTGTTAGTGTTTTTCAATGTTGAGGTTGTTGTTGAATTTGTTGGTGTTTTTCAATGTTGAGGTTGTTGTTGTTTTTCAATGTTGAGGTTGTTGTTGAATTTGTTGGTGTTTTTCAATGTTGAGGTTGTTGTTGTTTTTCAATGTTGAGGATGTTGTTGAATTTGTTGGTGTTTTTCAATGTTGAGGTTGTTGTTGAATTTGTTGTTGGTTTTCAATGTTAGGTTGTTGTTGTTTTTCAATGTTGAGGTTGTTGTTGAATTTGTTGCTGTTTTCAATGTTGAGATTGTTTTTGAATTTGTTGGTGTTTTTCAAAGTTGTGGTTGTTGTTTTTCAATGTTGAGGTTGTTGTTGAATTTGTTGGTGTTTTTCAATGTTGAGGTTGTTGTTGAATTTGTTGGTGTTTTCAATGTTGAGGTTGTTGTTGTATTTGTTGGTGTTTTTCAATGTTGAAGTTGTTGAATTTGTTGGTGTTTTCAATGTTGAGGTTGTTGTTGAATTTGTTGGTGTTTTTCAAAGTTGAGGTTGTTGTTGAATTTGTTGGTGTTTTTCAATGTTGAGGTTGTTGTTGAATTTGTTGATTTTTTTCAATGTTGAGGTTGTTGTTGAATTTGTTGGTGTTTTTCAATGTTGAGGTTGTTGTTGTTTTTCAATATTGAGGTTGTTTTTGTATTTGTTGCTGTTTTCAATGTTGAGATTGTTGTTGAATTTGTTCGTGTTTTTCAATGTTGTGGTTGTTGTTTTTTAATGTTGAGGTTGTTGTTGAATTTGTTGGTATTTTCAATGTTGAGGTTGTTGTTGAATTTGTTGGTGTTTTTCAATGTCGAGTTTGTTGTTGAATTTGTTGGTGTTTTCAGTGTTGAGGTTATTGTTGAATTTGTTGGTGTTTTTCAATTTTGAGGTTGTTGTTGTTTTTCAAACTTGAGGTTGTTGTTGAATTTGTTGTTGTTGTTCAATGTGGAGGTTGTTGTTGAATTTGCTGGTGATTTTCAATGTCAAGGTTGTTGTTGAATTTGTTGGTGTTTTTCAATGTTGAATTTGTTGTTGAATTTGTTGGTGTTTTTCAATGTTGAGGTTGTTGTTGTTTTTCAATGTTGAGGTTGTTGTTGAATTTGTTGGTGTTTTTCAATGTTGAGGTTGTTGTTGAATTTGTTGGCGTTTTTAAATGTTCAGGTAGTTGTTGAATTTGTTGGAGTTTTTCAATGTTGAGGTTATTGTTGAATTTGTTGGTGTTTTTCAATGTTGAGGTTGTTGTTGTTTTTCAATGTTGAGGTTGTTGTTGAATTTGTTGGTGTTTTTTAATGCTGAGGTTGTTGTTGTTTTTCAATGTTGAGGTTGTTGTTGAATTTGTTGGTGTTTTTAAATGTTGAGGTTGTTGTTGAATATACTGGTGTTTTTCAAAGTTGAGGTTGTTGTTGTTTTTCAATGCTGAGGTTGTTGTTGAATTTGTTGGTGTTTTTCAATGTTCAGGTTGTTGTTGTTTTTCAATGTTGAGGTTGTTGTTGAAGTTGTTGGTGTTTTTCAATTTCGAGGTTGTTGTTGAATTTGTTGGTGTTTTTCAATGTTGAAGTTGTTGTTGAATTTGTTGGTGTTTTTCAATGTTGAGGTTGTTGTTTTTCAATGTTGAGGTTGTTGTTGAATTTGTTGGTGTTTTTCAATGTTGAGGTTGTTGTTGTTTGTCAATGCTGAGGTTGTTGTTGAATTTGTTGGTGTTTTTTAATGTTGAGGTTGTTGTTGAATTTGTTGGTGTTTTTCAATGTTGAGGTTGTTGTTGTTTTTCAATGTTGATGCTGTTGTTGAAATTGTTGGTGTTTTTCAATGTTGAGGTTGTTGTTGTTTTTCAATGTTGAGGTTGTTGTTGAATTTGTTGGTGTTTTTCAATGTTGAGGTTGTTGTTGAATTTGTTGCTGTTTTTCAATGTTGAGGTTGTTGTTGAATTTGTTGGTGTTTTTCAATGTTGAGGTTGTTCTTGTTTTTCAATGTTGAGGTTGTTGTTGAATTTGTTGGTGTTTTTCAATGTTGAGGTTGTTGTTGTTTTTCAATGTTGAGGTTGTTGTTGAATTTGTTGGTGTTTTTCAATGTTGAGGTTGTTGTTGAATTCGTTGGTGTTTTTCAATGTTGAGGTTGTTGTTGTTTTTCAATGCTGAGGTTATTGTTGAATTTGTTGGTGTTTTTCAATGTTGAGGTTGTTGTTGAATTTGTTGGCGTTATTAAATGTTGAGGTTGTTGTTGAATTTGTTGGTGTTATTCAATGTTGAGGTTGTTCTTGAATTTTTTGGTGTATTTCAATGTTGAGGTTGTTGTTGTTTTTCAATGTTGAGGTTGTTGTTGAATTTGTTGGTGTTTTTCAATTTCTAGGTTGTTGTTGAATTTGTTGGTGTTTTTCAATGTTGAAGTTGTTGTTGAATTTGTTGGTGTTTTTCAATGTTGATGTTGTTGTTGTTTTTCAATGTTGAGGTTGTTGTTTAATTGGTTGGTGTTTTTCAATGTTGAGGTTGTTGTTGTTTTTCAATGTTGAGGTTGTTGTTGTTTTTCAATGTTGAGGTTGTTGTTGAATTTGTTGGTGTTTTTTAATGTTGAGGTTGTTGTTGAATTTGGTGGTGTTTTTCAACGTTGATATTGTTGTTGTTTTTCAATGTTGAGGTTGTTGTTGTATTTGTTGGCGTTTTTAAATGTTGAGGTTGTTGTAGTTTTTCAATGTTGTGGTTGTTGTTGAATTTGTTGGTGTTTTTCAATGTCGAGGTTGTTGTTGAATTTGTTGGTGTTTTTCAATGTTGAGGTTGTTGTTGAATTTGTTGGTGTTTTTCAATGTTGAGGTTGTTGTTTTTCAATGTTGAGGTTGTTGATGAATTTGTTGATGTTTTTCAATGTTGAGGTTGGTGTTGAATTTGTTGGTATTTTTCAATGTTGAGGTTGTTGTTGTTTTTCAATGTTGAGGTTGTTGTTGAATTTGTTGGTCTTTTTCAATGTTGAGGTTGTTGTTGTTTTTCAATGTTGTGGTTGTTGTTGAATTTGTTGGTGTTTTTCAATGTTCAGGTTGTTGTTGTTTTTCAATGTTGAGGTTGTTGTTGAATTTGTTAGTGTTTTTCAATGTTGAGGTTGTTGTTGAATTTGTTGGTGTTTTTCAATGTTGAGGTTGTTGTTGTTTTTCAATGTTGAGGTTGTTGTTGAATTTGTTGGTGTTTTTCAATGTTGAGGTTGTTGGTGTTTTTCAATGTTGAGGATGTTGTTGAATTTGTTGGTGTTTTTCAATGTTGAGGTTGTTGTTGAATTTGTTGTTGTTTTTCAATGTTGAGGTTGTTGTTGTTTTTCAATGTTGAGTTTGTTGTTGAACTTGTTGGTGTTTTTCAATGTTGAGGTTGTTGTAGTTTTTCAATGTTGAGGTTGTTGTTGAATTTGTTGGTGTTTTTCAATGTCGAGGTTGTGGTTGAAATTGTTGGTGTTTTTCAATGTTGAAGTTGTTGTTGAATTTGTTGGTGTTTTTCAATGTTGAGGTTGTTGTTGAATTTGTTGGTGTTTTTAAATGTTGAGGTTGTTGTTGAATTTGTTGGTGTTTTTCAATGTTGAGGTTGTTGTTGTTTTTCAATGTTGAGGTTGTTGTTGAATTTGTTGGTGTTTTTCTTTGTTGAGGTTGTTGTTGTCGTTCAATGTGGAGGTTGTTGTTGAATTTGTTGGTGTTTTTCAATGTCGAGGTTGTTGTTGAATTTGTTGGTCTTTTTCAATGTTGAATTTGTTGTTGAATTAGTTGGTGTTTTTCAATGTTGAGGTTATTGTTGTTTTTCAATGTTGAGGTTGTTGTTGAATTTGTTGGTGTTTTTCAATGTTGAGGTTGTTGCTGAATTTGTTGGCGTTTTTCAATGTTGAGGTTGTTGTTGAATTTGTTGGTGTTTTTCAATGTTGAAGTTGTTGTTGAATTTGTTGGTGATTTTCAATGATGAGGTTGTTGTTGTTTTTCAATGTTGAGGTTGTTGTTGAATTTGTTGGTGTTTTTCAATGTTGAGGTTGCTGTTGTTTTTCAATGTTGAGGTTGTTGTTGTTTTTCAATGTTGAGGTTGTTGTTGAATTTGTTGGTGTTTTTCAATTTTGAGGTTGTTGTTGTTGTTCAATGTGGAGGTTGTTGTTGAATTTGTTGGTGTTTTTCAATGTCGAGGTTGTTGTTGAAATTGTTGGTGTTTTTCAATGTTGAATTTGTTGTTGAATTTGTTGGTGTTTTTCAATGTTGAGGTTGTTGTTGTTCTTCAATGTTGAGGTTGTTGTTGAATTTGTTGGTGTTTTTCAATGTTGAGGTTGTTGTTGAATTTGTTGGCGTTTTTCAATGTTGAGGTTGTTGTTGAATTTGTTGATGTCTTTCAATGTTGAGGTTGTTGTTGAATTTGTTCGTGTTTTTCAATGTTGAGGTTGTTGTTGTTATTCAATGTTGAGGTTGTTGTTGAATTTGATGGTGTTTTTCATTGTCGAGGTTGTTGTTGAATTTGTTGGTGTTTTTCAATGTTGAAGTTGTTGTTGAATTTGTTGGTGTTTTTTATGTTGAGGTTGTTGTTGTTTTTCAATGTTGAAGTTGTTGTTGAATTTGTTGGTGTTTTTCAATGTTGAGGTTGTTGTTGTTTTTCAATTTTGAGGTTGTTGTTGAATTTGTTGGTGTTTTTAAATGTTGAGGTTGTTGTTGAATTTGTTGGTGTTTTTCAATGTTGAGGTTGTTGTTGTTTTTCAATGTTGAGGTTGTTGTTGAATTTGTTGGTGTTTTTCAATGTTGAGGTTGTTGTTGTTTTTCAATGTTGAGGTTGTTGTTGAATTTGTTGCTGTATTTCAATTTCGAGGTTGCTGTTGAATTTGCTGGTGTTTTTCAATGTTGAAGTTGTTGTTGAATTTGTTGGTGTTTTTCAATGTTGAGGTTGTTGTTGAGTTTGTTGGTGTTTTTCAATGTTGAGGTTGTTGTTGTTTTACAATGTTGAGGTTGTTGTTGTTTTTCAATGTTGAGGTTGTTGTTGAATTTGTTGGTATTTTTCAATGTTGAGGTTGTTGTTGAATTTGTTGTTGTTTTTCATTGTTCAGGTTGTTGTTGTTTTTCAATGTTGAGGTTGTTGTTGTATTTGTTGGTGTTTTTCAATGTTGAGGTTGTTGTAGTTTTTCAATGTTGAGGTTGTTGTTGAATTTGTTGGTGTTTTTCAATGTCGAGGTTGTTGTTGAATTTGTTGGTGTTTTTCAGTGTTGAAGTTGTTGTTGAATTTGTTGGTGTTTTTCAATGTTGAGGTTGTTCGTTGAATTTGTTGGTGTTTTTAAATGTTGAGGTTGTTGTTGAATTTGTTGGTGTTTTTCAATGTTGAGGTTGTTGTTGTTTTTCAATGTTGAGGTTGTTGAATTTGTTGGTGTTTTTCAATGTTGAGGTTGTTGTTGTTTTTCAATGTGGAGGTTGTTGTTGAATTTGTTGGTGTTTTTCAATGTTGAGGTTGTTGTTGTTTTTCAATGCTGAAGTTGTTGTTGAATTTGTTGGTGTTTTTCAATGTTGAGGTTGTTGTTGAATTTGTTGGTGTTTTTCAATGTTGAGGTTGTTGTTGTTTTTCAATGTTGATGCTGTTGTTGAATTTGTTGGTGTTTTTCAATGTTGAGGTTGTTGTTGTTTTTCAATGTTGAGGTTGTTGTTGAATTTCTTGGTGTTTTTCAATGTTGCGGTTGTTGTTGAATTTGTTGGTGTTTTTCAATGTTGAGGTTGTTCTTGTTTTTCAATGTTGAGGTTGTTGTTGAATTTGTTGGTGTTTTCCAATGTTGAGGTTGTTGTTGTTTTTCAATGTTGAGGTTGTTGTTGAATTTGTTGGTGTTTTTCAATGTTGAGGTTGTTGTTGAATTCGTTGGTGTTTTTCAATGTTGAGGTTGTTGTTGTTTTTCAATGTTGAGGTTATTGTTGAATTTGTTGGTGTTTTTCAATGTTGAGGTTGTTGTTGAATTTGTTGGCGTTTATAAATGTTGAGGTTGTTGTTGAATTTGTTGGTGTTTTTCAATGTTGAGGTTGTCGTTGAATTTGTTGGTGTGTTTCAATGTTGAGGTTGTTGTTGTTTTTCAATGTTGAGGTTGTTGTTGAATTTGTTGGTGTTTTTCAATTTCGAGGTTGTTGTTGAATTTGTTGGTGGTTTTCAATGTTGAAGTTGTTGTTGAATTGTTGGTGTTTTTCCATGTTGAGGTTGTTGTTGTTTTTCAATGTTGAGGTTGTTGTTTAATTGGTTGATGTTTTTCAATGTTGAGGTTGCTGTTTTTCAATGTTGAGGTTGTTGTAGTTTTTCAATGTTGAGGTTGCTGTTGAATTTGTTGGTGTTTTTCAATGTCGAGGTTGGTGTTGAATTTGTTTGTGTTTTTCAATGTTGAAGTTGTTGTTGAATTTGTTGGTGTTTTTCAATGTTGAGGTTGTTCGTTGAATTTGTTGGTGTTTTTAAATGTTGAGGTTGATGTTGAATTTGTTGGTGTTTTTCAATGTTGAGGTTGTTGTTGTTGTTCAATGTGGAGGTTGTTGTTGAATTTGCTGGTGATTTTCAATGTCGAGGTTGTTGTTGAATTTGTTGGTGTTTTTCAATGTTGAATTTGTTGTTGAATTTGTTGGTGTTTTTCAATGTTGTGGTTGTTGTTGTTTTTCAATGTTGAGGTTGTTGTTGAATTTGTTGGTGTTTTTCAATGTTGAGGTTGTTGTTGAATTTGTTGGCGTTTTTAAATGTTCAGGTTGTTGTTGAATTTGTTGGAGTTTTTCAATGTTGAGGTTATTGTTGAATTTGTTGGTGTTTTTCAATGTTGAGGTTGTTGTTGTTTTTCAATGTTGAGGTTGTTGTTGAATTTGTTGGTGTTTTTTAATGCTGAGGTTGTTGTTGTTTTTCAATGTTGGGGTTGTTGTTGAATTTGTTGGTGTTTTCAATGTTGAGGTTGTTGTTTTTCAATGTTGAGGTTGTTGTTGAATTTGTTGGTCTTTTTCAATGTTGAATTTGTTGTTGAATTAGTTGGTGTTTTTCAATGTTGAGGTTATTGTTGTTTTTCAATGTTGAGGTTGTTGTTGAATTTGTTGGCGTTTTTCAATGTTGAGGTTGTTGTTGAATTTGTTGGCGTTTTTCAATGTTGAGGTTGTTGTTGAATTTGTTGGTGTTTTTCAATGTTGAGGTTGTTGTTGAATTTGTTGGTCTTTTTCAATGTTGAGGTTGTTGTTGTTTTTCAATGTTGTGGTTGTTGTTGAATTTGTTGGTGTTTTTCAATGTTCAGGTTGTTGTTGTTTTTCAATGTTGAGGTTGTTGTTGAATTTGTTAGTGTTTTTCAATGTTGAGGTTGTTGTTGAATTTGTTGGTGTTTTTCAATGTTGAGGTTGTTGGTGTTTTTCAATGTTGAGGATGTTGTTGAATTTGTTGGTGTTTTTCAATGTTGAGGTTCTTGTTGAATTTGTTGTTGTTTTTCAATGTTGAGGTTGTTGTTGTTTTTCAATGTTGAGTTTGTTGTTGAACTTGTTGGTGTTTTTCAATGTTGAGGTTGTTGTAGTTTTTCAATGTTGAGGTTGTTGTTGAATTTGTTGGTGTTTTTCAATGTCGAGGTTGTTGTTGAATTTGTTGGTGTTTTTCAGTGTTGAAGTTGTTGTTGAATTTGTTGGTGTTTATCAATGTTGAGGTTGTTCGTTGAATTTGTTGGTGTTTTTAAATGTTGAGGTTGTTGTTGAATTTGTTGGTGTTTTTCAATGTTGAGATTGTTGTTGTTTTTCAATGTTGAGGTTGTTGAATTTGTTGGTGTTTTTCAATGTTGAGGTTGTTGTTGTTTTTCAATGTGGAGGTTGTTGTTGAATTTGTTGGTGTTTTTCAATGTTGAGGTTGTTGTTGTTTTTCAATGCTGAGGTTGTTGTTGAATTTGTTGGTGTTTTTCAATGTTGAGGTTGTTGTTGAATTTGTTGGTGTTTTTCAATGTTGAGGTTGTTGTTGTTTTTCAATGTTGATGCTGTTGTTGAATTTGTTGGTGTTTTTCAATGTTGAGGTTGTTGTTGTTTTTCAATGTTGAGGTTGTTGTTGAATTTCTTGGTGTTTTTCAATGTTGAGGTTGTTGTTGAATTTGTTGGTGTTTTTCAATGTTGAGGTTGTTGTTGTTTTTCAATGTTGAGGTTGTTGTTGAATTTGTTGGTGTTTTTTAATGCTGAGGTTGTTGTTGTTTTTCAATGTTGGGGTTGTTGTTGAATTTGTTGGTGTTTTCAATGTTGAGGTTGTTGTTTTTCAATGTTGAGGTTGTTGTTGAATTTGTTGGTCTTTTTCAATTTTGAATTTGTTGTTGAATTAGTTGGTGTTTTTCAATGTTGAGGTTATTGTTGTTTTTCAATGTTGAGGTTGTTGTTGAATTTGTTGGCGTTTTTCAATGTTGAGGTTGTTGTTGAATTTGTTGGCGTTTTTCAATGTTGAGGTTGTTGTTGAATTTGTTGGTGTTTTTCAATGTTGAGGTTGTTGTTGAATTTGTTGGTCTTTTTCAATGTTGAGGTTGTTGTTGTTTTTCAATGTTGTGGTTGTTGTTGAATTTGTTGGTGTTTTTCAATGTTCAGGTTGTTGTTGTTTTTCAATGTTGAGGTTGTTGTTGAATTTGTTAGTGTTTTTCAATGTTGAGGTTGTTGTTGAATTTGTTGGTGTTTTTCAATGTTGAGGTTGTTGGTGTTTTTCAATGTTGAGGATGTTGTTGAATTTGTTGGTGTTTTTCAATGTTGAGGTTCTTGTTGAATTTGTTGTTGTTTTTCAATGTTGAGGTTGTTGTTGTTTTTCAATGTTGAGTTTGTTGTTGAACTTGTTGGTGTTTTTCAATGTTGAGGTTGTTGTAGTTTTTCAATGTTGAGGTTGTTGTTGAATTTGTTGGTGTTTTTCAATGTCGAGGTTGTTGTTGAATTTGTTGGTGTTTTTCAGTGTTGAAGTTGTTGTTGAATTTGTTGGTGTTTTTCAATGTTGAGGTTGTTCGTTGAATTTGTTGGTGTTTTTAAATGTTGAGGTTGTTGTTGAATTTGTTGGTGTTTTTCAATGTTGAGATTGTTGTTTTTTTTCAATGTTGAGGTTGTTGAATTTGTTGGTGTTTTTCAATGTTGAGGTTGTTGTTGTTTTTCAATGTGGAGGTTGTTGTTGAATTTGTTGGTGTTTTTCAATGTTGAGGTTGTTGTTGTTTTTCAATGCTGAGGTTGTTGTTGAATTTGTTGGTGTTTTTCAATGTTGAGGTTGTTGTTGAATTTGTTGGTGTTTTTCAATGTTGAGGTTGTTGTTGTTTTTCAATGTTGATGCTGTTGTTGAATTTGTTGGTGTTTTTCAATGTTGAGGTTGTTGTTGTTTTTCAATGTTGAGGTTGTTGTTGAATTTCTTGGTGTTTTTCAATGTTGAGGTTGTTGTTGAATTTGTTGGTGTTTTTCAATGTTGAGGTTGTTCTTGTTTTTCAATGTTGAGGTTGTTGTTGAATTTGTTGGTGTTTTCCAATGTTGAGGTTGTTGTTGTTTTTCAATGTTGAGGTTGTTGTTGAATTTGTTGGTGTTTTTCAATGTTGAGGTTGTTGTTGAATTCGTTGGTGTTTTTCAATGTTGAGGTTGTTGTTGTTTTTCAATGTTGAGGTTATTGTTGAATTTGTTGGTGTTTTTCAATGTTGAGGTTGTTGTTGAATTTGTTTTGCGTTTATAAATGTTGAGGTTGTTGTTGAATTTGTTGGTGTTTTTCAATGTTGAGGTTGTCGTTGAATTTGTTGGTATGTTTCAATGTTGAGCTTGTTGTTGTTTTTCAATGTTGAGGTTGTTGTTGAATTTGTTGGTGTTTTTCAATTTCGAGGTTGTTGTTGAATTTGTTGGTGTTTTTCAATGTTGAAGTTGTTGTTGAATTTGTTGGTGTTTTTCCATGTTGAGGTTGTTGTTGTTTTTCAATGTTGAGGTTGTTGTTTAATTGGTTGATGTTTTTCAATGTTGAGGTTGTTGTTGTTTTTCAATGTTGAGGTTGTTGTTGTATTTGTTGGTGTTTTTCAATGTTGAGGTTGTTGTAGTTTTTCAATGTTGAGGTTGCTGTTGAATTTGTTGGTGTTTTTCAATGTCGAGGTTGGTGTTGAATTTGTTTGTGTTTTTCAATGTTGAAGTTGTTGTTGAATTTGGTGGTGTTTTTCAATGTTGAGGTTGTTCGTTGAATTTGTTGGTGTTTTTAAATGTTGAGGTTGATGTTGAATTTGTTGGTGTTTTTCAATGTTGAGGTTGTTGTTGTTTTTCAAACTTGAGGTTGTTGTTGAATTTGTTGGTGTTTTTCAATGTTGAGGTTGTTGTTGTTGTTCAATGTGGAGGTTGTTGATGAATTTGCTGGTGATTTTCAATGTCGAGGTTGTTGTTGAACTTGTTGGTGTTTTTCAATGTTGAATTTGTTGTTGAATTTGTTGGTGTTTTTCAATGTTGTGGTTGTTGTTGTTTTTCAATGTTGAGGTTGTTGTTGAATTTGTTGGTGTTTTTCAATGTTGAGGTTGTTGTTGAATTTGTTGGCGTTTTTAAATGTTCAGGTTGTTGTTGAATTTGTTGGAGTTTTTCAATGTTGAGGTTATTGTTGAATTTGTTGGTGTTTTTCAATGTTGAGGTTGTTGTTGTTTTTCAATGTTGAGGTTGTTGTTGAATTTGTTGGTGTTTTTTAATGCTGAGGTTGTTGTTGTTTTTCAATGTTGAGGTTGTTGTTGAATTTGTTGGTGTTTTTAAATGTTGAGGTTGTTGTTGAATATATTGGTGTTTTTCAATGTTGAGGTTGTTGTTGTTTTTCAATGCTGAGGTTGTTGTTGAATTTGTTGGTGTTTTTCAATGTTCAGGTTGTTGTTGTTTTTCAATGTTGAGGTTGTTGTTGAATTTGTTGGTGTTTTTCAATTTCGAGGTTGTTGTTGAATTAGTTGGTGTTTTTCAATGTTGAAGTTGTTGTTGAATTTGTTGGTGTTTTCAATGTTGAGGTTGTTGTTTTTCAATGTTGAGGTTGTTGTTGAATTTGTTGGTCTTTTTCAATGTTGAATTTGTTGTTGAATTAGTTGGTGTTTTTCAATGTTGAGGTTATTGTTGTTTTTCAATGTTGAGGTTGTTGTTGAATTTGTTGGCGTTTTTCAATGTTGAGGTTGTTGTTGAATTTGTTGGCGTTTTTCAATGTTGAGGTTGTTGTTGAATTTGTTGGTGTTTTTCAATGTTGAGGTTGTTGTTGAATTTGTTGGTCTTTTTCAATGTTGAGGTTGTTGTTGTTTTTCAATGTTGTGGTTGTTGTTGAATTTGTTGTTGTTTTTCAATGTTCAGGTTGTAGTTGTTTTTCAATGTTGAGGTTGTTGTTGAATTTGTTAGTGTTTTTCAATGTTGAGGTTGTTGTTGAATTTGTTGGTGTTTTTCAATGTTGAGGTTGTTGTTGTTTTTCAATGTTGAGGTTGTTGTTGAATTTGTTGGTGTTTTTCAATGTTGAGGTTGTTGGTGTTTTTCAATGTTGAGGATTTTGTTGAATTTGTTGGTGTTTTTCAATGTTGAGGTTCTTGTTGAATTTGTTGTTGTTTTTCAATGTTGAGGTTGTTGTTGTTTTTCAATGTTGAGTTTGTTGTTGAACTTGTTGGTGTTTTTCAATGTTGAGGTTGTTGTAGTTTTTCAATGTTGAGGTTGTTGTTGAATTTGTTGGTGTTTTTCAATGTCGAGGTTGTGGTTGAATTTGTTGGTGTTTTTCAATGTTGAAGTTGTTGTTGAATTTGTTGGTGTTTTTCAATGTTGAGGTTGTTGTTGAATTTGTTGGTGTTTTTAAATGTTGAGGTTGTTGTTGAATTTGTTGGTGTTTTTCAATGTTGAGGTTGTTGTTGTTTTTCAATGTTGAGGTTGTTGTTGAATTTGTTGGTGTTTTTCTTTGTTGAGGTTGTTGCTGAATTTGTTGGCGTTTTTCAATGTTGAGGTTGTTGTTGAATTTTTTGGTGTTTTTCGATGTTGAGGTTGTTGTTGAATTTGTTGGTGTTTTTCAATGTTGAGGTTGTTGTTGTTTTTCAATGTTCAGGTTGTTGTTGAATTTGTTGGTGTTTTTCAATGTCGAGGTTGTTGTTGAAATTGTTGGTGTTTTTCAATGTTGAAGTTGTTGTTGAATTTGTTGGTGATTTTCAATGATGAGGTTGTTGTTGTTTTTCAATGTTGAGGTTGTTGTTGAATTTGTTGGTGTTTTTCAATGTTGAGGTTGCTGTTGTTTTTCAATGTTGAGGTTGTTGTTGTTTTTCAATGTTGAGGTTGTTGTTGAATTTGTTGGTGTTTTTCAATGTTGAGGTTGTTGTTGTTGTTCAATGTGGAGGTTGTTGTTGAATTTGTTGGTGTTTTTCAATGTCGAGGTTGTTGTTGAAATTGTTGGTGTTTTTCAATGTTGAATTTGTTGTTGAATTTGTTGGTGTTTTTCAATGTTGAGGTTGTTGTTGTTCTTCAATGTTGAGGTTGTTGTTGAATTTGTTGGTGTTTTTCAATGTTGAGGTTGTTGTTGAATTTGTTGGCGTTTTTCAATGTTGAGGTTGTTGTTGAATTTGTTGATGTTTTTCAATGTTGAGGTTGTTGTTGAATATGTTCGTGTTTTTCAATGTTGAGGTTGTTGTTGTTATTCAATGTTGAGGTTGTTGTTGAATTTGATGGTGTTTTTCATTGTCGAGGTTGTTGTTGAATTTGTTGGTGTTTTTCAATGTTGAAGTTGTTGTTGAATTTGTTGGTGTTTTTTATGTTGAGGTTGTTGTTGTTTTTCAATGTTGAAGTTGTTGTTGAATTTGTTGGTGTTTTTCAATGTTGAGGTTGTTGTTGTTTTTCAATTTTGAGGTTGTTGTTGAATTTGTTGGTGTTTTTAAATGTTGAGGTTGTTGTTGAATTTGTTGGTGTTTTTCAATGTTGAGGTTGTTGTTGTTTTTCAATGTTGAGGTTGTTGTTGAATTTGTTGGTGTTTTTCAATGTTGAGGTTGTTGTTGTTTTTCAATGTTGAGGTTGTTGTTGAATTTGTTGCTGTATTTCAATTTCGAGGTTGCTGTTGAATTTGCTGGTGTTTTTCAATGTTGAAGTTGTTGTTGAATTTGTTGGTGTTTTTCAATGTTGAGGTTGTTGTTGAGTTTGTTGGTGTTTTTCAATGTTGAGGTTGTTGTTGTTTTACAATGTTGAGGTTGTTGTTGTTTTTCAATGTTGAGGTTGTTGTTGAATTTGTTGGTATTTTTCAATGTTGAGGTTGTTGTTGAATTTGTTGTTGTTTTTCATTGTTCAGGTTGTTGTTGTTTTTCAATGTTGAGGTTGTTGTTGTATTTGTTGGTGTTTTTCAATGTTGAGGTTGTTGTAGTTTTTCAATGTTGAGGTTGTTGTTGAATTTGTTGGTGTTTTTCAATGTCGAGGTTGTTGTTGAATTTGTTGGTGTTTTTCAGTGTTGAAGTTGTTGTTGAATTTGTTGGTGTTTTTCAATGTTGAGGTTGTTCGTTGAATTTGTTGGTGTTTTTAAATGTTGAGGTTGTTGTTGAATTTGTTGGTGTTTTTCAATGTTGAGGTTGTTGTTGTTTTTCAATGTTGAGGTTGTTGAATTTGTTGGTGTTTTTCAATGTTGAGGTTGTTGTTGTTTTTCAATGTGGAGGTTGTTGTTGAATTTGTTGGTGTTTTTCAATGTTGAGGTTGTTGTTGTTTTTCAATGCTGAGGTTGTTGTTGAATTTGTTGGTGTTTTTCAATGTTGAGGTTGTTGTTGAATTTGTTGGTGTTTTTCAATGTTGAATTTGTTGTTGAATTTGTTGGTGTTTTTCAATGTTGTGGTTGTTGTTGTTTTTCAATGTTGAGGTTGTTGTTGAATTTGTTGGTGTTTTTCAATGTTGAGGTTGTTGTTGAATTTGTTGGCGTTTTTAAATGTTCAGGTTGTTGTTGAATTTGTTGGAGTTTTTCAATGTTGAGGTTATTGTTGAATTTGTTGGTGTTTTTCAATGTTGAGGTTGTTGTTGTTTTTCAATGTTGAGGTTGTTGTTGAATTTGTTGGTGTTTTTTAATGCTGAGGTTGTTGTTGTTTTTCAATGTTGAGGTTGTTGTTTTTCAATGTTGAGGTTGTTGTTGAATTTGTTGGTCTTTTTCAATGTTGAATTTGTTGTTGAATTAGTTGGTGCTTTTCAATGTTGAGGTTATTGTTGTTTTTCAATGTTGAGGTTGTTGTTGAATTTGTTGGCGTTTTTCAATGTTGAGGTTGTTGTTGAATTTGTTGGCGTTTTTCAATGTTGAGGTTGTTGTTGAATTTGTTGGTGTTTTTCAATGTTGAGGTTGTTGTTGAATTTGTTGGTCTTTTTCAATGTTGAGGTTGTTGTTGTTTTTCAATGTTGTGGTTGTTGTTGAATTTGTTGGTGTTTTTCAATGTTCAGGTTGTTGTTGTTTTTCAATGTTGAGGTTGTTGTTGAATTTGTTAGTGTTTTTCAATGTTGAGGTTGTTGTTGAATTTGTTGGTGTTTTTCAATGTTGAGGTTGTTGGTGTTTTTCAATGTTGAGGATGTTGTTGAATTTGTTGGTGTTTTTCAATGTTGAGGTTCTTGTTGAATTTGTTGTTGTTTTTCAATGTTGAGGTTGTTGTTGTTTTTCAATGTTGAGTTTGTTGTTGAACTTGTTGGTGTTTTTCAATGTTGAGGTTGTTGTAGTTTTTCAATGTTGAGGTTGTTGTTGAATTTGTTGGTGTTTTTCAATGTCGAGGTTGTTGTTGAATTTGTTGGTGTTTTTCAGTGTTGAAGTTGTTGTTGAATTTGTTGGTGTTTTTCAATGTTGAGGTTGTTCGTTGAATTTGTTGGTGTTTTTAAATGTTGAGGTTGTTGTTGAATTTGTTGGTGTTTTTCAATGTTGAGATTGTTGTTGTTTTTCAATGTTGAGGTTGTTGAATTTGTTGGTGTTTTTCAATGTTGAGGTTGTTGTTGTTTTTCAATGTGGAGGTTGTTGTTGAATTTGTTGGTGTTTTTCAATGTTGAGGTTGTTGTTGTTTTTCAATGCTGAGGTTGTTGTTGAATTTGTTGGTGTTTTTCAATGTTGAGGTTGTTGTTGAATTTGTTGGTGTTTTTCAATGTTGAGGTTGTTGTTGTTTTTCAATGTTGATGCTGTTGTTGAATTTGTTGGTGTTTTTCAATGTTGAGGTTGTTGTTGTTTTTCAATGCTGAGGTTGTTGTTGAATTTCTTGGTGTTTTTCAATGTTGAGGTTGTTGTTGAATTTGTTGGTGTTTTTCAATGTTGAGGTTGTTGTTGTTTTTCAATGTTGAGGTTGTTGTTGAATTTGTTGGTGTTTTTTAATGCTGAAGTTGTTGTTGTTTTTCAATGTTGGGGTTGTTGTTGAATTTGTTGGTGTTTTCAATGTTGAGGTTGTTGTTTTTCAATGTTGAGGTTGTTGTTGAATTTGTTGGTCTTTTTCAATGTTGAATTTGTTGTTGAATTAGTTGGTGTTTTTCAATGTTGAGGTTATTGTTGTTTTTCAATGTTGAGGTTGTTGTTGAATTTGTTGGCGTTTTTCAATGTTGAGGTTGTTGTTGAATTTGTTGGCGTTTTTCAATGTTGAGGTTGTTGTTGAATTTGTTGGTGTTTTTCAATGTTGAGGTTGTTGTTGAATTTGTTGGTCTTTTTCAATGTTGAGGTTGTTGTTGTTTTTCAATGTTGTGGTTGTTGTTGAATTTGTTGGTGTTTTTCAATGTTCAGGTTGTTGTTGTTTTTCAATGTTGAGGTTGTTGTTGAATTTGTTAGTGTTTTTCAATGTTGAGGTTGTTGTTGAATTTGTTGGTGTTTTTCAATGTTGAGGTTGTTGGTGTTTTTCAATGTTGAGGATGTTGTTGAATTTGTTGGTGTTTTTCAATGTTGAGGTTCTTGTTGAATTTGTTGTTGTTTTTCAATGTTGAGGTTGTTGTTGTTTTTCAATGTTGAGTTTGTTGTTGAACTTGTTGGTGTTTTTCAATGTTGAGGTTGTTGTAGTTTTTCAATGTTGAGGTTGTTGTTGAATTTGTTGGTGTTTTTCAATGTCGAGGTTGTTGTTGAATTTGTTGGTGTTTTTCAGTGTTGAAGTTGTTGTTGAATTTGTTGGTGTTTTTCAATGTTGAGGTTGTTCGTTGAATTTGTTGGTGTTTTTAAATGTTGAGGTTGTTGTTGAATTTGTTGGTGTTTTTCAATGTTGAGATTGTTGTTGTTTTTCAATGTTGAGGTTGTTGAATTTGTTGGTGTTTTTCAATGTTGAGGTTGTTGTTGTTTTTCAATGTGGAGGTTGTTGTTGAATTTGTTGGTGTTTTTCAATGTTGAGGTTGTTGTTGTTTTTCAATGCTGAGGTTGTTGTTGAATTTGTTGGTGTTTTTCAATGTTGAGGTTGTTGTTGAATTTGTTGGTGTTTTTCAATGTTGAGGTTGTTGTTGTTTTTCAATGTTGATGCTGTTGTTGAATTTGTTGGTGTTTTTCAATGTTGAGGTTGTTGTTGTTTTTCAATGTTGAGGTTGTTGTTGAATTTCTTGGTGTTTTTCAATGTTGAGGTTGTTGTTGAATTTGTTGGTGTTTTTCAATGTTGAGGTTGTTCTTGTTTTTCAATGTTGAGGTTGTTGTTGAATTTGTTGGTGTTTTCCAATGTTGAGGTTGTTGTTGTTTTTCAATGTTGAGGTTGTTGTTGAATTTGTTGGTGTTTTTCAATGTTGAGGTTGTTGTTGAATTCGTTGGTGTTTTTCAATGTTGAGGTTGTTGTTGTTTTTCAATGTTGAGGTTATTGTTGAATTTGTTGGTGTTTTTCAATGTTGAGGTTGTTGTTGAATTTGTTGGCGTTTATAAATGTTGAGGTTGTTGTTGAATTTGTTGGTGTTTTTCAATGTTGAGGTTGTCGTTGAATTTGTTGGTATGTTTCAATGTTGAGCTTGTTGTTGTTTTTCAATGTTGAGGTTGTTGTTGAATTTGTTGGTGTTTTTCAATTTCGAGGTTGTTGTTGAATTTGTTGGTGTTTTTCAATGTTGAAGTTGTTGTTGAATTTGTTGGTGTTTTTCCATGTTGAGGTTGTTGTTGTTTTTCAATGTTGAGGTTGTTGTTTAATTGGTTGATGTTTTTCAATGTTGAGGTTGTTGTTGTTTTTCAATGTTGAGGTTGTTGTTGTATTTGTTGGTGTTTTTCAATGTTGAGGTTGTTGTAGTTTTTCAATGTTGAGGTTGCTGTTGAATTTGTTGGTGTTTTTCAATGTCGAGGTTGGTGTTGAATTTGTTTGTGTTTTTCAATGTTGAAGTTGTTGTTGAATTTGTTGGTGTTTTTCAATGTTGAGGTTGTTCGTTGAATTTGTTGGTGTTTTTAAATGTTGAGGTTGATGTTGAATTTGTTGGTGTTTTTCAATGTTGAGGTTGTTGTTGTTTTTCAAACTTGAGGTTGTTGTTGAATTTGTTGGTGTTTTTCAATGTTGAGGTTGTTGTTGTTGTTCAATGTGGAGGTTGTTGATGAATTTGCTGGTGATTTTCAATGTCGAGGTTGTTGTTGAACTTGTTGGTGTTTTTCAATGTTGAATTTGTTGTTGAATTTGTTGGTGTTTTTCAATGTTGTGGTTGTTGTTGTTTTTCAATGTTGAGGTTGTTGTTGAATTTGTTGGTGTTTTTCAATGTTGAGGTTGTTGTTGAATTTGTTGGCGTTTTTAAATGTTCAGGTTG
The DNA here is from genome assembly GCA_026770705.1 of Isurus oxyrinchus. NCBI lineage: Eukaryota > Metazoa > Chordata > Chondrichthyes > Lamniformes > Lamnidae > Isurus > Isurus oxyrinchus. Next base: position 1,122,459 of record JANJGN010000143.1, on the reverse strand, counting down.
TTGTTGAATTTGTTGGAGTTTTTCAATGTTGAGGTTATTGTTGAATTTGTTGGTGTTTTTCAATGTTGAGGTTGTTGTTGTTTTTCAATGTTGAGGTTGTTGTTGAATTTGTTGGTGTTTTTTAATGCTGAGGTTGTTGTTGTTTTTCAATGTTGAGGTTGTTGTTGAATTTGTTGGTGTTTTTAAATGTTGAGGTTGTTGTTGAATATATTGGTGTTTTTCAATGTTGAGGTTGTTGTTGTTTTTCAATGCTGAGGTTGTTGTTGAATTTGTTGGTGTTTTTCAATGTTCAGGTTGTTGTTGTTTTTCAATGTTGAGGTTGTTGTTGAATTTGTTGGTGTTTTTCAATTTCGAGGTTGTTGTTGAATTAGTTGGTGTTTTTCAATGTTGAAGTTGTTGTTGAATTTGTTGGTGTTTTCAATGTTGAGGTTGTTGTTTTTCAATGTTGAGGTTGTTGTTGAATTTGTTGGTCTTTTTCAATGTTGAATTTGTTGTTGAATTAGTTGGTGTTTTTCAATGTTGAGGTTATTGTTGTTTTTCAATGTTGAGGTTGTTGTTGAATTTGTTGGCGTTTTTCAATGTTGAGGTTGTTGTTGAATTTGTTGGCGTTTTTCAATGTTGAGGTTGTTGTTGAATTTGTTGGTGTTTTTCAATGTTGAGGTTGTTGTTGAATTTGTTGGTCTTTTTCAATGTTGAGGTTGTTGTTGTTTTTCAATGTTGTGGTTGTTGTTGAATTTGTTGTTGTTTTTCAATGTTCAGGTTGTTGTTGTTTTTCAATGTTGAGGTTGTTGTTGAATTTGTTAGTGTTTTTCAATGTTGAGGTTGTTGTTGAATTTGTTGGTGTTTTTCAATGTTGAGGTTGTTGTTGTTTTTCAATGTTGAGGTTGTTGTTGAATTTGTTGGTGTTTTTCAATGTTGAGGTTGTTGGTGTTTTTCAATGTTGAGGATTTTGTTGAATTTGTTGGTGTTTTTCAATGTTGAGGTTCTTGTTGAATTTGTTGTTGTTTTTCAATGTTGAGGTTGTTGTTGTTTTTCAATGTTGAGTTTGTTGTTGAACTTGTTGGTGTTTTTCAATGTTGAGGTTGTTGTAGTTTTTCAATGTTGAGGTTGTTGTTGAATTTGTTGGTGTTTTTCAATGTCGAGGTTGTGGTTGAATTTGTTGGTGTTTTTCAATGTTGAAGTTGTTGTTGAATTTGTTGGTGTTTTTCAATGTTGAGGTTGTTGTTGAATTTGTTGGTGTTTTTAAATGTTGAGGTTGTTGTTGAATTTGTTGGTGTTTTTCAATGTTGAGGTTGTTGTTGTTTTTCAATGTTGAGGTTGTTGTTGAATTTGTTGGTGTTTTTCTTTGTTGAGGTTGTTGCTGAATTTGTTGGCGTTTTTCAATGTTGAGGTTGTTGTTGAATTTTTTGGTGTTTTTCGATGTTGAGGTTGTTGTTGAATTTGTTGGTGTTTTTCAATGTTGAGGTTGTTGTTGTTTTTCAATGTTCAGGTTGTTGTTGAATTTGTTGGTGTTTTTCAATGTCGAGGTTGTTGTTGAAATTGTTGGTGTTTTTCAATGTTGAAGTTGTTGTTGAATTTGTTGGTGATTTTCAATGATGAGGTTGTTGTTGTTTTTCAATGTTGAGGTTGTTGTTGAATTTGTTGGTGTTTTTCAATGTTGAGGTTGCTGTTGTTTTTCAATGTTGAGGTTGTTGTTGTTTTTCAATGTTGAGGTTGTTGTTGAAGTTGTTGGTGTTTTTCAATGTTGAGGTTGTTGTTGTTGTTCAATGTGGAGGTTGTTGTTGAATTTGTTGGTGTTTTTCAATGTCGAGGTTGTTGTTGAAATTGTTGGTGTTTTTCAATGTTGAATTTGTTGTTGAATTTGTTGGTGTTTTTCAATGTTGAGGTTGTTGTTGTTCTTCAATGTTGAGGTTGTTGTTGAATTTGTTGGTGTTTTTCAATGTTGAGGTTGTTGTTGAATTTGTTGGCGTTTTTCAATGTTGAGGTTGTTGTTGAATTTGTTGATGTTTTTCAATGTTGAGGTTGTTGTTGAATATGTTCGTGTTTTTCAATGTTGAGGTTGTTGTTGTTATTCAATGTTGAGGTTGTTGTTGAATTTGATGGTGTTTTTCATTGTCGAGGTTGTTGTTGAATTTGTTGGTGTTTTTCAATGTTGAAGTTGTTGTTGAATTTGTTGGTGTTTTTTATGTTGAGGTTGTTGTTGTTTTTCAATGTTGAAGTTGTTGTTGAATTTGTTGGTGTTTTTCAATGTTGAGGTTGTTGTTGTTTTTCAATTTTGAGGTTGTTGTTGAATTTGTTGGTGTTTTTAAATGTTGAGGTTGTTGTTGAATTTGTTGGTGTTTTTCAATGTTGAGGTTGTTGTTGTTTTTCAATGTTGAGGTTGTTGTTGAATTTGTTGGTGTTTTTCAATGTTGAGGTTGTTGTTGTTTTTCAATGTTGAGGTTGTTGTTGAATTTGTTGCTGTATTTCAATTTCGAGGTTGCTGTTGAATTTGCTGGTGTTTTTCAATGTTGAAGTTGTTGTTGAATTTGTTGGTGTTTTTCAATGTTGAGGTTGTTGTTGAATTTGTTGGTGTTTTTCAATGTTGAGGTTGTTGTTGTTTTACAATGTTGAGGTTGTTGTTGTTTTTCAATGTTGAGGTTGTTGTTGAATTTGTTGGTATTTTTCAATGTTGAGGTTGTTGTTGAATTTGTTGTTGTTTTTCATTGTTCAGGTTGTTGTTGTTTTTCAATGTTGAGGTTGTTGTTGTATTTGTTGGTGTTTTTCAATGTTGAGGTTGTTGTAGTTTTTCAATGTTGAGGTTGTTGTTGAATTTGTTGGTGTTTTTCAATGTCGAGGTTGTTGTTGAATTTGTTGGTGTTTTTCAGTGTTGAAGTTGTTGTTGAATTTGTTGGTGTTTTTCAATGTTGAGGTTGTTCGTTGAATTTGTTGGTGTTTTTAAATGTTGAGGTTGTTGTTGAATTTGTTGGTGTTTTTCAATGTTGAGGTTGTTGTTGTTTTTCAATGTTGAGGTTGTTGAATTTGTTGGTGTTTTTCAATGTTGAGGTTGTTGTTGTTTTTCAATGTGGAGGTTGTTGTTGAATTTGTTGGTGTTTTTCAATGTTGAGGTTGTTGTTGTTTTTCAATGCTGAGGTTGTTGTTGAATTTGTTGGTGTTTTTCAATGTTGAGGTTGTTGTTGAATTTGTTGGTGTTTTTCAATGTTGAGGTTGTTGTTGTTTTTCAATGTTGATGCTGTTGTTGAATTTGTTGGTGTTTTTCAATGTTGAGGTTGTTGTTGTTTTTCAATGTTGAGGTTGTTGTTGAATTTCTTGGTGTTTTTCAATGTTGCGGTTGTTGTTGAATTTGTTGGTCTTTTTCAATGTTGAGGTTGTTCTTGTTTTTCAATGTTGAGGTTGTTGTTGAATTTGTTGGTGTTTTCCAATGTTGAGGTTGTTGTTGTTTTTCAATGTTGAGGTTGTTGTTGAATTTGTTGGTGTTTTTCAATGTTGAGGTTGTTGTTGAATTCGTTGGTGTTTTTCAATGTTGAGGTTGTTGTTGTTTTTCAATGTTGAGGTTATTGTTGAATTTGTTGGTGTTTTTCAATGTTGAGGTTGTTGTTGAATTTGTTGGCGTTTATAAATGTTGAGGTTGTTGTTGAATTTGTTGGTGTTTTTCAATGTTGAGGTTGTCGTTGAATTTGTTGGTGTGTTTCAATGTTGAGGTTGTTGTTGTTTTTCAATGTTGAGGTTGTTGTTGAATTTGTTGGTGTTTTTCAATTTCGAGGTTGTTGTTGAATTTGTTGGTGTTTTTCAATGTTGAAGTTGTTGTTGAATTGTTGGTGTTTTTCCATGTTGAGGTTGTTGTTGTTTTTCAATGTTGAGGTTGTTGTTTAATTGGTTGATGTTTTTCAATGTTGAGGTTGTTGTTGTTTTTCAATGTTGAGGTTGTTGTAGTTTTTCAATGTTGAGGTTGCTGTTGAATTTGTTGGTGTTTTTCAATGTCGAGGTTGGTGTTGAATTTGTTTGTGTTTTTCAATGTTGAAGTTGTTGTTGAATTTGTTGGTGTTTTTCAATGTTGAGGTTGTTCGTTGAATTTGTTGGTGTTTTTAAATGTTGAGGTTGATGTTGAATTTGTTGGTGTTTTTCAATGTTGAGGTTGTTGTTGTTGTTCAATGTGGAGGTTGTTGTTGAATTTGCTGGTGATTTTCAATGTCGAGGTTGTTGTTGAATTTGTTGGTGTTTTTCAATGTTGAATTTGTTGTTGAATTTGTTGGTGTTTTTCAATGTTGTGGTTGTTGTTGTTTTTCAATGTTGAGGTTGTTGTTGAATTTGTTGGTGTTTTTCAATGTTGAGGTTGTTGTTGAATTTGTTGGCGTTTTTAAATGTTCAGGTTGTTGTTGAATTTGTTGGAGTTTTTCAATGTTGAGGTTATTGTTGAATTTGTTGGTGTTTTTCAATGTTGAGGTTGTTGTTGTTTTTCAATGTTGAGGTTGTTGTTGAATTTGTTGGTGTTTTTTAATGCTGAGGTTGTTGTTGTTTTTCAATGTTGGGGTTGTTGTTGAATTTGTTGGTGTTTTTAAATGTTGAGGTTGTTGTTGAATATATTGGTGTTTTTCAATGTTGAGGTTGTTGTTGTTTTTCAATGCTGAGGTTGTTGTTGAATTTGTTGGTGTTTTTCAATGTTCAGGTTGTTGTTGTTTTTCAATGTTGAGGTTGTTGTTGAATTTGTTGGTGTTTTTCAATTTCGAGGTTGTTGTTGAATTAGTTGGTGTTTTTCAATGTTGAAGTTGTTGTTGAATTTGTTGGTGTTTTCAATGTTGAGGTTGTTGTTTTTCAATGTTGAGGTTGTTGTTGAATTTGTTGGTCTTTTTCAATGTTGAATTTGTTGTTGAATTAGTTGGTGTTTTTCAATGTTGAGGTTATTGTTGTTTTTCAATGTTGAGGTTGTTGTTGAATTTGTTGGCGTTTTTCAATGTTGAGGTTGTTGTTGAATTTGTTGGCGTTTTTCAATGTTGAGGTTGTTGTTGAATTTGTTGGTGTTTTTCAATGTTGAGGTTGTTGTTGAATTTGTTGGTCTTTTTCAATGTTGAGGTTGTTGTTGTTTTTCAATGTTGTGGTTGTTGTTGAATTTGTTGGTGTTTTTCAATGTTCAGGTTGTTGTTGTTTTTCAATGTTGAGGTTGTTGTTGAATTTGTTAGTGTTTTTCAATGTTGAGGTTGTTGTTGAATTTGTTGGTGTTTTTCAATGTTGAGGTTGTTGTTGTTTTTCAATGTTGAGGTTGTTGTTGAATTTGTTGGTGTTTTTCAATGTTGAGGTTGTTGGTGTTTTTCAATGTTGAGGATGTTGTTGAATTTGTTGGTGTTTTTCAATGTTGAGGTTCTTGTTGAATTTGTTGTTGTTTTTCAATGTTGAGGTTGTTGTTGTTTTTCAATGTTGAGTTTGTTGTTGAACTTGTTGGTGTTTTTCAATGTTGAGGTTGTTGTAGTTTTTCAATGTTGAGGTTGTTGTTGAATTTGTTGGTGTTTTTCAATGTCGAGGTTGTTGTTGAATTTGTTGGTGTTTTTCAGTGTTGAAGTTGTTGTTGAATTTGTTGGTGTTTTTCAATGTTGAGGTTGTTTGTTGAATTTGTTGGTGTTTTTAAATGTTGAGGTTGTTGTTGAATTTGTTGGTGTTTTTCAATGTTGAGGTTGTTGTTGTTTTTCAATGTTGAGGTTGTTGAATTTGTTGGTGTTTTTCAATGTTGAGGTTGTTGTTGTTTTTCAATGTGGAGGTTGTTGTTGAATTTGTTGGTGTTTTTCAATGTTGAGGTTGTTGTTGTTTTTCAATGCTGAGGTTGTTGTTGAATTTGTTGGTGTTTTTCAATGTTGAGGTTGTTGTTGAATTTGTTGGTGTTTTTCAATGTTGAGGTTGTTGTTGTTTTTCAATGTTGATGCTGTTGTTGAATTTGTTGGTGTTTTTCAATGTTGAGGTTGTTGTTGTTTTTCAATGTTGAGGTTGTTGTTGAATTTCTTGGTGTTTTTCAATGTTGAGGTTGTTGTTGAATTTGTTGGTGTTTTTCAATGTTGAGGTTGTTCTTGTTTTTCAATGTTGAGGTTGTTGTTGAATTTGTTGGTGTTTTCCAATGTTGAGGTTGTTGTTGAATTTGTTGGCGTTTTTAAATGTTCAGGTTGTTGTTGAATTTGTTGGAGTTTTTCAATGTTGAGGTTATTGTTGAATTTGTTGGTGTTTTTCAATGTTGAGGTTGTTGTTGTTTTTCAATGTTGAGGTTGTTGTTGAATTTGTTGGTGTTTTTTAATGCTGAGGTTGTTGTTGTTTTTCAATGTTGGGGTTGTTGTTGAATTTGTTGGTGTTTTTAAATGTTGAGGTTGTTGTTGAATATATTGGTGTTTTTCAATGTTGAGGTTGTTGTTGTTTTTCAATGCTGAGGTTGTTGTTGAATTTGTTGGTGTTTTTCAATGTTCAGGTTGTTGTTGTTTTTCAATGTTGAGGTTGTTGTTGAATTTGTTGGTGTTTTTCAATTTCGAGGTTGTTGTTGAATTAGTTGGTGTTTTTCAATGTTGAAGTTGTTGTTGAATTTGTTGGTGTTTTCAATGTTGAGGTTGTTGTTTTTCAATGTTGAGGTTGTTGTTGAATTTGTTGGTCTTTTTCAATGTTGAATTTGTTGTTGAATTAGTTGGTGTTTTTCAATGTTGAGGTTATTGTTGTTTTTCAATGTTGAGGTTGTTGTTGAATTTGTTGGCGTTTTTCAATGTTGAGGTTGTTGTTGAATTTGTTGGCGTTTTTCAATGTTGAGGTTGTTGTTGAATTTGTTGGTGTTTTTCAATGTTGAGGTTGTTGTTGAATTTGTTGGTCTTTTTCAATGTTGAGGTTGTTGTTGTTTTTCAATGTTGTGGTTGTTGTTGAATTTGTTGGTGTTTTTCAATGTTCAGGTTGTTGTTGTTTTTCAATGTTGAGGTTGTTGTTGAATTTGTTAGTGTTTTTCAATGTTGAGGTTGTTGTTGAATTTGTTGGTGTTTTTCAATGTTGAGGTTGTTGTTGTTTTTCAATGTTGAGGTTGTTGTTGAATTTGTTGGTGTTTTTCAATGTTGAGGTTGTTGGTGTTTTTCAATGTTGAGGATGTTGTTGAATTTGTTGGTGTTTTTCAATGTTGAGGTTCTTGTTGAATTTGTTGTTGTTTTTCAATGTTGAGGTTGTTGTTGTTTTTCAATGTTGAGTTTGTTGTTGAACTTGTTGGTGTTTTTCAATGTTGAGGTTGTTGTAGTTTTTCAATGTTGAGGTTGTTGTTGAATTTGTTGGTGTTTTTCAATGTCGAGGTTGTTGTTGAATTTGTTGGTGTTTTTCAGTGTTGAAGTTGTTGTTGAATTTGTTGGTGTTTTTCAATGTTGAGGTTGTTTGTTGAATTTGTTGGTGTTTTTAAATGTTGAGGTTGTTGTTGAATTTGTTGGTGTTTTTCAATGTTGAGGTTGTTGTTGTTTTTCAATGTTGAGGTTGTTGAATTTGTTGGTGTTTTTCAATGTTGAGGTTGTTGTTGTTTTTCAATGTGGAGGTTGTTGTTGAATTTGTTGGTGTTTTTCAATGTTGAGGTTGTTGTTGTTTTTCAATGCTGAGGTTGTTGTTGAATTTGTTGGTGTTTTTCAATGTTGAGGTTGTTGTTGAATTTGTTGGTGTTTTTCAATGTTGAGGTTGTTGTTGTTTTTCAATGTTGATGCTGTTGTTGAATTTGTTGGTGTTTTTCAATGTTGAGGTTGTTGTTGTTTTTCAATGTTGAGGTTGTTGTTGAATTTCTTGGTGTTTTTCAATGTTGAGGTTGTTGTTGAATTTGTTGGTGTTTTTCAATGTTGAGGTTGTTCTTGTTTTTCAATGTTGAGGTTGTTGTTGAATTTGTTGGTGTTTTCCAATGTTGAGGTTGTTGTTGTTTTTCAATGTTGAGGTTGTTGTTGAATTTGTTGGTGTTTTTCAATGTTGAGGTTGTTGTTGAATTCGTTGGTGTTTTTCAATGTTGAGGTTGTTGTTGTTTTTCAATGTTGAGGTTATTGTTGAATTTGTTGGTGTTTTTCAATGTTGAGGTTGTTGTTGAATTTGTTGGCGTTTATAAATGTTGAGGTTGTTGTTGAATTTGTTGGTGTTTTTCAATGTTGAGGTTGTCGTTGAATTTGTTGGTGTGTTTCAATGTTGAGGTTGTTGTTGTTTTTCAATGTTGAGGTTGTTGTTGAATTTGTTGGTGTTTTTCAATTTCGAGGTTGTTGTTGAATTTGTTGGTGTTTTTCAATGTTGAAGTTGTTGTTGAATTTGTTGGTGTTTTTCCATGTTGAGGTTGTTGTTGTTTTTCAATGTTGAGGTTGTTGTTTAATTGGTTGATGTTTTTCAATGTTGAGGTTGTTGTTGTTTTTCAATGTTGAGGTTGTTGTTGTATTTGTTGGTGTTTTTCAATGTTGAGGTTGTCGTAGTTTTTCAATGTTGAGGTTGCTGTTGAATTTGTTGGTGTTTTTCAATGTCGAGGTTGGTGTTGAATTTGTTTGTGTTTTTCAATGTTGAAGTTGTTGTTGAATTTGTTGGTGTTTTTCAATGTTGAGGTTGTTCGTTGAATTTGTTGGTGTTTTTAAATGTTGAGGTTGATGTTGAATTTGTTGGTGTTTTTCAATGTTGAGGTTGTTGTTGTTTTTCAAACTTGAGGTTGTTGTTGAATTTGTTGGTGTTTTTCAATGTTGAGGTTGTTGTTGTTGTTCAATGTGGAGGTTGTTGATGAATTTGCTGGTGATTTTCAATGTCGAGGTTGTTGTTGAACTTGTTGGTGTTTTTCAATGTTGAATTTGTTGTTGAATTTGTTGGTGTTTTTCAATGTTGTGGTTGTTGTTGTTTTTCAATGTTGAGGTTGTTGTTGAATTTGTTGGTGTTTTTCAATGTTGAGGTTGTTGTTGAATTTGTTGGCGTTTTTAAATGTTCAGGTTGTTGTTGAATTTGTTGGAGTTTTTCAATGTTGAGGTTATTGTTGAATTTGTTGGTGTTTTTCAATGTTGAGGTTGTTGTTGTTTTTCAATGTTGAGGTTGTTGTTGAATTTGTTGGTGTTTTTTAATGCTGAGGTTGTTGTTGTTTTTCAATGTTGAGGTTGTTGTTGAATTTGTTGGTGTTTTTAAATGTTGAGGTTGTTGTTGAATATATTGGTGTTTTTCAATGTTGAGGTTGTTGTTGTTTTTCAATGCTGAGGTTGTTGTTGAATTTGTTGGTGTTTTTCAATGTTCAGGTTGTTGTTGTTTTTCAATGTTGAGGTTGTTGTTGAATTTGTTGGTGTTTTTCAATTTCGAGGTTGTTGTTGAATTAGTTGGTGTTTTTCAATGTTGAAGTTGTTGTTGAATTTGTTGGTGTTTTCAATGTTGAGGTTGTTTTTTTTCAATGTTGAGGTTGTTGTTGAATTTGTTGGTCTTTTTCAATGTTGAATTTGTTGTTGAATTAGTTGGTGTTTTTCAATGTTGAGGTTATTGTTGTTTTTCAATGTTGAGGTTGTTGTTGAATTTGTTGGCGTTTTTCAATGTTGAGGTTGTTGTTGAATTTGTTGGCGTTTTTCAATGTTGAGGTTGTTGTTGAATTTGTTGGTGTTTTTCAATGTTGAGGTTGTTGTTGAATTTGTTGGTCTTTTTCAATGTTGAGGTTGTTGTTGTTTTTCAATGTTGTGGTTGTTGTTGAATTTGTTGGTGTTTTTCAATGTTCAGGTTGTTGTTGTTTTTCAATGTTGAGGTTGTTGTTGAATTTGTTAGTGTTTTTCAATGTTGAGGTTGTTGTTGAATTTGTTGGTGTTTTTCAATGTTGAGGTTGTTGTTGTTTTTCAATGTTGAGGTTGTTGTTGAATTTGTTGGTGTTTTTCAATGTTGAGGTTGTTGGTGTTTTTCAATGTTGAGGATTTTGTTGAATTTGTTGGTGTTTTTCAATGTTGAGGTTCTTGTTGAATTTGTTGTTGTTTTTCAATGTTGAGGTTGTTGTTGTTTTTCAATGTTGAGTTTGTTGTTGAACTTGTTGGTGTTTTTCAATGTTGAGGTTGTTGTAGTTTTTCAATGTTGAGGTTGTTGTTGAATTTGTTGGTGTTTTTCAATGTCGAGGTTGTGGTTGAATTTGTTGGTGTTTTTCAATGTTGAAGTTGTTGTTGAATTTGTTGGTGTTTTTCAATGTTGAGGTTGTTGTTGAATTTGTTGGTGTTTTTAAATGTTGAGGTTGTTGTTGAATTTGTTGGTGTTTTTCAATGTTGAGGTTGTTGTTGTTTTTCAATGTTGAGGTTGTTGTTGAATTTGTTGGTGTTTTTCTTTGTTGAGGTTGTTGCTGAATTTGTTGGCGTTTTTCAATGTTGAGGTTGTTGTTGAATTTGTTGGTGTTTTTCGATGTTGAGGTTGTTGTTGAATTTGTTGGTGTTTTTCAACGTTGAGGTTGTTGTTGTTTTTCAATGTTCAGGTTGTTGTTGAATTTGTTGGTGTTTTTCAATGTCGAGGTTGTTGTTGAAATTGTTGGTGTTTTTCAATGTTGAAGTTGTTGTTGAATTTGTTGGTGATTTTCAATGATGAGGTTGTTGTTGTTTTTCAATGTTGAGGTTGTTGTTGAATTTGTTGGTGTTTTTCAATGTTGAGGTTGCTGTTGTTTTTCAATGTTGAGGTTGTTGTTGTTTTTCAATGTTGAGGTTGTTGTTGAATTTGTTGGTGTTTTTCAATGTTGAGGTTGTTGTTGTTGTTCAATGTGGAGGTTGTTGTTGAATTTGTTGGTGTTTTTCAATGTCGAGGTTGTTGTTGAAATTGTTGGTGTTTTTCAATGTTGAATTTGTTGTTGAATTTGTTGGTGTTTTTCAATGTTGAGGTTGTTGTTGTTCTTCAATGTTGAGGTTGTTGTTGAATTTGTTGGTGTTTTTCAATGTTGAGGTTGTTGTTGAATTTGTTGGCGTTTTTCAATGTTGAGGTTGTTGTTGAATTTGTTGATGTTTTTCAATGTTGAGGTTGTTGTTGAATTTGTTCGTGTTTTTCAATGTTGAGGTTGTTGTTGTTATTCAATGTTGAGGTTGTTGTTGAATTTGATGGTGTTTTTCATTGTCGAGGTTGTTGTTGAATTTGTTGGTGTTTTTCAATGTTGAAGTTGTTGTTGAATTTGTTGTTGTTTTTTATGTTGAGGTTGTTGTTGTTTTTCAATGTTTAAGTTGTTGTTGAATTTGTTGGTGTTTTTCAATGTTGAGGTTGTTGTTGTTTTTCAATTTTGAGGTTGTTGTTGAATTTGTTTGTGTTTTTAAATGTTGAGGTTGTTGTTGAATTTGTTGGTGTTTTTCAATGTTGAGGTTGTTGTTTTTCAATGTTGAGGTTGTTGTTGAATTTGTTGGTGTTTTTCAATGTTGAGGTTGTTGTTGTTTTTCAATGTTGAGGTTGTTGTTGAATTTGTTGCTGTATTTAAATTTCGAGGTTGCTGTTGAATTAGCTGGTGTTTTTCAATGTTGAAGTTGTTGTTGAATTTGTTGGTGTTTTTCAATGTTGAGGTTGTTGTTGAATTTGTTGGTGTTTTTCAATGTTGAGGTTGTTGTTGTTTTACAATGTTGAGGTTGTTGTTGTTTTTCAATGTTGAGGTTGTTGTTGAATTTGTTGGTGTTTTTCAATGTTGAGGTTGTTGTTGAATTTGTTGTTGTTTTTCATTGTTCAGGTTGTTGTTGTTTTTCAATGTTGAGGTTGTTGTTGTATTTGTTGGTGTTTTTCAATGTTGAGGTTGTTGTAGTTTTTCAATGTTGAGGTTGTTGTTGAATTTGTTAGTGTTTTTCAATGTTGAGGTTGTTGTTGAATTTGTTGGTGTTTTTCAATGTTGAGGTTGTTGTTGTTTTTCAATGTTGAGGTTGTTGTTGAATTTGTTGGTGTTTTTCAATGTTGAGGTTGTTGGTGTTTTTCAATGTTGAGGATGTTGTTGAATTTGTTGGTGTTTTTCAATGTTGAGGTTCTTGTTGAATTTGTTGTTGTTTTTCAATGTTGAGGTTGTTGTTGTTTTTCAATGTTGAGTTTGTTGTTGAACTTGTTGGTGTTTTTCAATGTTGGGGTTGTTGTAGTTTTTCAATGTTGAGGTTGTTGTTGAATTTGTTGGTGTTTTTCAATGTCGAGGTTGTTGTTGAATTTGTTGGTGTTTTTCAGTGTTGAAGTTGTTGTTGAATTTGTTGGTGTTTTTCAATGTTGAGGTTGTTCGTTGAATTTGTTGGTGTTTTTAAATGTTGAGGTTGTTGTTGAATTTGTTGGTGTTTTTCAATGTTGAGGTTGTTGTTGTTTTTCAATGTTGAGGTTGTTGAATTTGTTGGTGTTTTTCAATGTTGAGGTTGTTGTTGTTTTTCAATGTGGAGGTTGTTGTTGAATTTGTTGGTGTTTTTCAATGTTGAGGTTGTTGTTGTTTTTCAATGCTGAGGTTGTTGTTGAATTTGTTGGTGTTTTTCAATGTTGAGGTTGTTGTTGAATTTGTTGGTGTTTTTCAATGTTGAGGTTGTTGTTGTTTTTCAATGTTGATGCTGTTGTTGAATTTGTTGGTGTTTTTCAATGTTGAGGTTGTTGTTGTTTTTCAATGTTGAGGTTGTTGTTGAATTTCTTGGTGTTTTTCAATGTTGAGGTTGTTGTTGAATTTGTTGGTGTTTTTCAATGTTGAGGTTGTTCTTGTTTTTCAATGTTGAGGTTGTTGTTGAATTTGTTGATGTTTTCCAATGTTGAGGTTGTTGTTGTTTTTCAATGTTGAGGTTGTTGTTGAATTTGTTGGTGTTTTTCAATGTTGAGGTTGTTGTTGAATTCGTTGGTGTTTTTCAATGTTGAGGTTGTTGTTGTTTTTCAATGTTGAGGTTATTGTTAAATTTGTTGGTGTTTTTCAATGTTGAGGTTGTTGTTGAATTTGTTGGCGTTTATAAATGTTGAGGTTGTTGTTGAATTTGTTGGTGTTTTTCAATGTTGAGGTTGTCGTTGAATTTGTTGGTGTGTTTCAATGTTGAGGTTGTTGTTGTTTTTCAATGTTGAGGTTGTTGTTGAATTTGTTGGTGTTTTTCAATTTCGAGGTTGTTGTTGAATTTGTTGGTGTTTTTCAATGTTGAAGTTGTTGTTGAATTTGTTGGTGTTTTTCCATGTTGAGGTTGTTGTTGTTTTTCAATGTTGAGGTTGTTGTTTAATTGGTTGATGTTTTTCAATGTTGAGGTTGTTGTTGTTTTTCAATGTTGAGGTTGTTGTTGTATTTGTTGGTGTTTTTCAATGTTGAGGTTGTTGTAGTTTTTCAATGTTGAGGTTGCTGTTGAATTTGTTGGTGTTTTTCAATTGTCGAGGTTGGTGTTGAATTTGTTTGTGTTTTTCAATGTTGAAGTTGTTGTTGAATTTGTTGGTGTTTTTCAATGTTGAGGTTGTTCGTTGAATTTGTTGGTGTTTTTAAATGTTGAGGTTGATGTTGAATTTGTTGGTGTTTTTCAATGTTGAGGTTGTTGTTGTTTTTCAAACTTGAGGTTGTTGTTGAATTTGTTGGTGTTTTTCAATGTTGAGGTTGTTGTTGTTGTTCAATGTGGAGGTTGTTGATGAATTTGCTGGTGATTTTCAATGTCGAGGTTGTTGTTGAATTTGTTGGTGTTTTTCAATGTTGAATTTGTTGTTGAATTTGTTGGTGTTTTTCAATGTTGTGGTTGTTGTTGTTTTTCAATGTTGAGGTTGTTGTTGAATTTGTTGGTGTTTTTCAATGTTGAGGTTGTTGTTGAATTTGTTGGCGTTTTTAAATGTTCAGGTTGTTGTTGAATTTGTTGGAGTTTTTCAATGTTGAGGTTATTGTTGAATTTGTTGGTGTTTTTCAATGTTGAGGTTGTTGTTGTTTTTCAATGTTGAGGTTGTTGTTGAATTTGTTGGTGTTTTTTAATGCTGAGGTTGTTGTTGTTTTTCAATGTTGAGGTTGTTGTTGAATTTGTTGGTGTTTTTAAATGTTGAGGTTGTTGTTGAATATATTGGTGTTTTTCAATGTTGAGGTTGTTGTTGTTTTTCAATGCTGAGGTTGTTGTTGAATTTGTTGGTGTTTTTCAATGTTCAGGTTGTTGTTGTTTTTCAATGTTGAGGTTGTTGTTGAATTTGTTGGTGTTTTTCAATTTCGAGGTTGTTGTTGAATTAGTTGGTGTTTTTCAATGTTGAAGTTGTTGTTGAATTTGTTGGTGTTTTCAATGTTGAGGTTGTTGTTTTTCAATGTTGAGGTTGTTGTTGAATTTGTTGGTCTTTTTCAATGTTGAATTTGTTGTTGAATTAGTTGGTGTTTTTCAATGTTGAGGTTATTGTTGTTTTTCAATGTTGAGGTTGTTGTTGAATTTGTTGGCGTTTTTCAATGTTGAGGTTGTTGTTGAATTTGTTGGCGTTTTTCAATGTTGAGGTTGTTGTTGAATTTGTTGGTGTTTTTCAATGTTGAGGTTGTTGTTGAATTTGTTGGTCTTTTTCAATGTTGAGGTTGTTGTTGTTTTTCAATGTTGTGGTTGTTGTTGAATTTGTTGGTGTTTTTCAATGTTCAGGTTGTTGTTGTTTTTCAATGTTGAGGTTGTTGTTGAATTTGTTAGTGTTTTTCAATGTTGAGGTTGTTGTTGAATTTGTTGGTGTTTTTCAATGTTGAGGTTGTTGTTGTTTTTCCATGTTGAGGTTGTTGTTGAATTTGTTGGTGTTTTTCAATGTTGAGGTTGTTGGTGTTTTTCAATGTTGAGGATTTTGTTGAATTTGTTGGTGTTTTTCAATGTTGAGGTTCTTGTTGAATTTGTTGTTGTTTTTCAATGTTGAGGTTGTTGTTGTTTTTCAATGTTGAGTTTGTTGTTGAACTTGTTGGTGTTTTTCAATGTTGAGGTTGTTGTAGTTTTTCAATGTTGAGGTTGTTGTTGAATTTGTTGGTGTTTTTCAATGTCGAGGTTGTGGTTGAATTTGTTGGTGTTTTTCAATGTTGAAGTTGTTGTTGAATTTGTTGGTGTTTTTCAATGTTGAGGTTGTTGTTGAATTTGTTGCTGTTTTTAAATGTTGAGGTTGTTGTTGAATTTGTTGGTGTTTTTCAATGTTGAGGTTGTTGTTGTTTTTCAATGTTGAGGTTGTTGTTGAATTTGTTGGTGTTTTTCTTTGTTGAGGTTGTTGCTGAATTTGTTGGCGTTTTTCAATGTTGAGGTTGTTGTTGAATTTGTTGGTGTTTTTCAATGTTGAGGTTGTTGTTGAATTTGTTGGTGTTTTTCAATGTTGAGGTTGTTGTTGTTTTTCAATGTTCAGGTTGTTGTTGAATTTGTTGGTGTTTTTCAATGTCGAGGTTGTTGTTGAAATTGTTGGTGTTTTTCAATGTTGAAGTTGTTGTAGAATTTGTTGGTGATTTTCAATGATGAGGTTGTTGTTGTTTTTCAATGTTGAGGTTGTTGTTGAATTTGTTGGTGTTTTTCAATGTTGAGGTTGCTGTTGTTTTTCAATGTTGAGGTTGTTGTTGTTTTTCAATGTTGAGGTTGTTGTTGAATTTGTTGGTGTTTTTCAATGTTGAGGTTGTTGTTGTTGTTCAATGTGGAGGTTGTTGTTGAATTTGTTGGTGTTTTTCAATGTCGAGGTTGTTGTTGAAATTGTTGGTGTTTTTCAATGTTGAATTTGTTGTTGAATTTGTTGGTGTTTTTCAATGTTGAGGTTGTTGTTGTTCTTCAATGTTGAGGTTGTTGTTGAATTTGTTGGTGTTTTTCAATGTTGAGGTTGTTGTTGAATTTGTTGGCGTTTTTCAATGTTGAGGTTGTTGTTGAATTTGTTGATGTTTTTCAATGTTGAGGTTGTTGTTGAATTTGTTCGTGTTTTTCAATGTTGAGGTTGTTGTTGTTATTCAATGTTGAGGTTGTTGTTGAATTTGATGGTGTTTTTCATTGTCGAGGTTGTTGTTGAATTTGTTGGTGTTTTTCAATGTTGAAGTTGTTGTTGAATTTGTTGTTGTTTTTTATGTTGAGGTTGTTGTTGTTTTTCAATGTTTAAGTTGTTGTTGAATTTGTTGGTGTTTTTCAATGTTGAGGTTGTTGTTGTTTTTCAATTTTGAGGTTGTTGTTGAATTTGTTTGTGTTTTTAAATGTTGAGGTTGTTGTTGAATTTGTTGGTGTTTTTCAATGTTGAGGTTGTTGTTTTTCAATGTTGAGGTTGTTGTTGAATTTGTTGGTGTTTTTCAATGTTGAGGTTGTTGTTGTTTTTCAATGTTGAGGTTGTTGTTGAATTTGTTGCTGTATTTAAATTTCGAGGTTGCTGTTGAATTAGCTGGTGTTTTTCAATGTTGAAGTTGTTGTTGAATTTGTTGGTGTTTTTCAATGTTGAGGTTGTTGTTGAATTTGTTGGTGTTTTTCAATGTTGAGGTTGTTGTTGTTTTACAATGTTGAGGTTGTTGTTGTTTTTCAATGTTGAGGTTGTTGTTGAATTTGTTGGTGTTTTTCAATGTTGAGGTTGTTGTTGAATTTGTTGTTGTTTTTCATTGTTCAGGTTGTTGTTGTTTTTCAATGTTGAGGTTGTTGTTGTATTTGTTGGTGTTTTTCAATGTTGAGGTTGTTGTAGTTTTTCAATGTTGAGGTTGTTGTTGAATTTGTTGGTGTTTTTCAATGTCGAGGTGGTTGTTGAATTTGTTGGTGTTTTTCAGTGTTGAAGTTGTTGTTGAATTTGTTGGTGTTTTTAAATGTTGAGGTTGTTGTTGAATTTGTTGGTGTTTTTCAATGTTGAGGTTGTTGTTGTTTTTCAATGTTGAGGTTGTTGAATTTGTTGGTGTTTTTCAATGTTGAGGTAGTTGTTGTTTTTCAATGTGGAGGTTGTTGTTGAATTTGTTGGTGTTTTTCAATGTTGAGGTTGTTGTTGTTTTTCAATGCTGAGGTTGTTGTTGAATTTGTTGGTGTTTTTCAATGTTGAGTTTGTTGTTGAATTTGTTGGTGTTTTTCAATGTTGAGGTTGTTGTTGTTTTTCAATGTTGATGCTGTTGTTGAATTTGTTGGTGTTTTTCAATGTTGAGGTTGTTGTTGTTTTTCAATGCTGAGGTTGTTGTTGAATTTCTTGGTGTTTTTCAATGTTGAGGTTGTTGTTGAATTTGTTGGTGTTTTTCAATGTTGAGGTTGTTCTTGTTTTTCAATGTTGAGGTTGTTGTTGAATTTGTTGGTGTTTTTCAATGTTGAGGTTGTTGTTGTTTTTCAATGTTGAGGTTGTTGTTGAATTTGTTGGTGTTTTTCAATGTTGAGGTTGTTGTTGAATTCGTTGGTGTTTTTCAATGTTGAGGTTGTTGTTGTTTTTCAATGTTGAGGTTATTGTTGAATTTGTTGGTGTTTTTCAATGTTGAGGTTGTTGTTGAATTTGTTGGCGTTTATAAATGTTGAGGTTGTTGTTGAATTTGTTGGTGTTTTTCAATGTTGAGGTTGTCGTTGAATTTGTTGGTGTATTTCAATGTTGAGGTTGTTGTTGTTTTTCAATGTTGAGGTTGTTGTTGAATTTGTTGGTGTTTTTCAATTTCGAGGTTGTTGTTGAATTTGTTGGTGTTTTTCAATGTTGAAGTTGTTGTTGAATTTGTTGGTGTTTTTCAATGTTGAGGTTGTTGTTGTTTTTCAATGTTGAGGTTGTTGTTTAATTGGTTGATGTTTTTCAATGTTGAGGTTGTTGTTGTTTTTCAATGTTGAGGTTGTTGTTGAATTTGTTGGTGTTTTTTAATGTTGAGGTTGTTGTTGAATTTGTTGGTGTTTTTCAATGTTGATGTTGTTGTTGTTTTTCAATGTTGAGGTTGTTGTTGTATTTGTTGGTGTTTTTAAATGTTGAGGTTGTTGTAGTTTTTCAATGTTGAGGTTGTTGTTGAATTTGTTGGTGTTTTTCAATGTTGAGGTTGTTGTTGAATTTGTTGGTGTTTTTCCATGTTGAGGTTGTTGTTGTTTTTCAATGTCGAGGTTGTTGTTGAATTTGTTGGTGTTTTTCAATGGTGAATTTGTTGTTGAATTTGTTGGTGTTTTTCAATGTTGAGGTTGTTGTTTTTCAATGTTGAGGTTGTTGATAAATTTGTTGATGTTTTTCAATGTTGAGGTTGGTGTTGAATTTGTTGGTATTTTTCCATGTTGAGGTTGTTGTTGTTTTTCAATGTTGACGTTGTTGTTGAATTTGTTGGTCTTTTTCAATGTTGAGGTTGTTGTTGTTTTTCAATGTTGTGGTTGTTGTTGAATTTGTTGGTGTTTTTCAATGTTGAGGTTGTTGTTGTTTTTCAATGTTGAGGTTGTTGTTGAATTTGTTAGTGTTTTTCAATGTTTAGGTTGTTGTTGAATTTGTTGGTGTTTTTCAATGTTGAGGTTGTTGTTGTTTTTCAATGTTGAGGTTGTTGTTGAATTTGTTGGTGTTTTTCAATGTTGAGGTTGTTGTTGTTTTTCAATGTTGAGGTTGTTGTTGAATTTGTTGGTGTTTTTCAATGTTGAGGTTGTTGTTGAATTTGTTGTTGTTTTTCAATGTTGAGGTTGTTGTTTTTCAATGTTGAGTTTGTTGTTGAACTTGTTGGTGTTTTTCAATGTTGAGGTTGTTGTAGTTTTTCAATGTTGAGGTTGTTGTTGAATTTGTTGGTGTTTTTCAATGTCGAGGTTGTGGTTGAATTTGTTGGTGTTTTTCAATGTTGAAGTTGTTGTTGAATTTGTTGCTGTTTTTCAATGTTGATGTTGTTGTTGAATTTGTTGGTGTTTTTAAATGTTGAGGTTGTTGTTGAATTTGTTGGTGTTTTTCAATGTTGAGGTTGTTGTTGTTTTTCAATGTTGAGGTTGTTGTTGAATTTGTTGGTGTTTTTCTTTGTTGAGGTTGTTGTTGTCGTTCAATGCGGAGGTTGTTGTTGAATTTGTTGGTCTTTTTCAATGTTGAATTTGTTGTTGAATTAGTTGGTGTTTTTCAATGTTGAGGTTATTGTTGTTTTTCAATGTTGAGGTTGTTGTTGAATTTGTTGGTGTTTTTCAATGTTGAGGTTGTTGTTGAATTTGTTGGCGTTTTTCAATGTTGAGGTTGTTGTTGAATTTGTTGGTGTTTTTCAATGTTGAGGTTGTTGTTGAATTTGTTGGTGTTTTTCAATGTTGAGGTTGTTGTTGAATTTGTTGGTGTTTTTCAATGATGAGGTTGTTGGTGTTTTTCAATGTTGAGGTTGTTGTTGAATTTGTTGGTGTTTTTCAATGTTGAGGTTGTTGTTGTTTTTCAATGTTGAGGTTGTTGTTGTTTTTCAATGTTGAGGTTGTTGTTGAATTTGTTGGTGTTTTTCAATGTTGAGGTTGTTGTTGTTGTTCAATGTGGAGGTTGTTGTTGAATTTGTTGGTGTTTTTCAATGTCGAGGTTGTTGTTGAATTTGTTGGTGTTTTTCAATGTTTAAATTGTTGTTGAATTTGTTGGTGTTTTTCAATGTTGAGGTTGTTGTTGTTCTTCAATGTTGAGGTTGTTGTTGAATTTGTTGGTGTTTTTCAATGTTGAGGTTGTTGTTGAATTTGTTGCCGTTTTTAAATGTTGAGGTTGGTGTCGAATTTGTTGGTGTTTTTCAATGTTGAGGTTGTTGTTGAATTTGTTCGTGTTTTTCAATGTTGAGGTTGTTGTTGTTTTTCAATGTTGATGTTGTTGTTGAATTTGATGGTGTTTTTCATTGTCGAGGTTGTTGTTGAATTTGTTGGTGTTTTTCAATGTTGAGGTTGTTGTTGTTTTTCAATGTTGAGGTTTTTGTTGAATTTGTTGGTGTTTTTCAATGTTGAGGTTGTTGTTGTTTTTCAATGTTGAGGTTGTTGTTGAATTTGTTGCTGTTTTTCAATTTCGAGGTTGCTGTTGAATTTGCTGGTGTTTTTCAATGTTGAAGTTGTTGTTGAATTTGTTGGTGTTTTTCAATGTTGAGGTTGTTGTTGAATTTGTTGTTGTTTTTCCATGTTGAGGTTGTTGTTGTTTTTCAATGTTGAGGTTGTTGTTGTTTTTCAATGTTGAGGTTGTTGTTGAATTTGTTGGTGTTTTTCAATGTTGAGGTTGTTGTTGAATTTATTGGTGTTTTTCAATGTTCAGGTTGTTGGTGTTTTTCAATGTTGAGGTTGTTCGTTGAATTTGTTGGTGTTTTTAAATGTTGAGGTTGTTGTTGAATTTGTTGGTGTTTTTCAATGTTGAGGTTGTTGTTGTTTTTCAATGTTGAGGTTGTTGTTGAATTTGTTGGTGTTTTTCTTTGTTGAGGTTGTTGTTTTTGTTCAATGTGGAGGTTGTTGTTCAATTTGTTGGTGTTTTTCAATGTTGAATTTGTTGTTGAATTTGTTGGTGT
This sequence comes from Isurus oxyrinchus, assembly GCA_026770705.1. Taxonomy (NCBI): domain Eukaryota; kingdom Metazoa; phylum Chordata; class Chondrichthyes; order Lamniformes; family Lamnidae; genus Isurus; species Isurus oxyrinchus. Next base: position 1,102,238 of record JANJGN010000143.1, on the reverse strand, counting down.
TTTTCAATGTTGAGGTTGTTGTTGTTTTTCAATGTTGAGGTTGTTGTTCAATTTGTTGGTGTTTTTCAATGTTGAGGTTGTTGTTGAATTTGTTGGTGTTTTTCAATGTTGAGGTTGTCGTTGAATTTGTTGGTGTATTTCAATGTTGAGGTTGTTGTTGTTTTTCAATGTTGAGGTTGTTGTTGAATTTGTTGGTGTTTTTCAATTTCGAGGTTGTTGTTGAATTTGTTGGTGTTTTTCAATGTTGAAGTTGTTGTTGAATTTGTTGGTGTTTTTCAATGTTGAGGTTGTTGTTGTTTTTCAATGTTGAGGTTGTTGTTTAATTGGTTGATGTTTTTCAATGTTGAGGTTGTTGTTGTTTTTCAATGTTGAGGTTGTTGTTGAATTTGTTGGTGTTTTTTAATGTTGAGGTTGTTGTTGAATTTGTTGGTGTTTTTCAATGTTGATGTTGTTGTTGTTTTTCAATGTTGAGGTTGTTGTTGTATTTGTTGGTGTTTTTAAATGTTGAGGTTGTTGTAGTTTTTCAATGTTGAGGTTGTTGTTGAATTTGTTGGTGTTTTTCAATGTTGAGGTTGTTGTTGAATTTGTTGGTGTTTTTCCATGTTGAGGTTGTTGTTGTTTTTCAATGTCGAGGTTGTTGTTGAATTTGTTGGTGTTTTTCAATGGTGAATTTGTTGTTGAATTTGTTGGTGTTTTTCAATGTTGAGGTTGTTGTTTTTCAATGTTGAGGTTGTTGATAAATTTGTTGATGTTTTTCAATGTTGAGGTTGGTGTTGAATTTGTTGGTATTTTTCAATGTTGAGGTTGTTGTTGTTTTTCAATGTTGACGTTGTTGTTGAATTTGTTGGTCTTTTTCAATGTTGAGGTTGTTGTTGTTTTTCAATGTTGTGGTTGTTGTTGAATTTGTTGGTGTTTTTCAATGTTGAGGTTGTTGTTGTTTTTCAATGTTGAGGTTGTTGTTGAATTTGTTAGTGTTTTTCAATGTTGAGGTTGTTGTTGAATTTGTTGGTGTTTTTCAATGTTGAGGTTGTTGTTGAATTTATTGGTGTTTTTCAATGTTCAGGTTGTTGGTGTTTTTCAATGTTGAGGTTGTTCGTTGAATTTGTTGGTGTTTTTAAATGTTGAGGTTGTTGTTGAATTTGTTGGTGTTTTTCAATGTTGAGGTTGTTGTTGTTTTTCAATGTTGAGGTTGTTGTTGAATTTGTTGGTGTTTTTCTTTGTTGAGGTTGTTGTTTTTGTTCAATGTGGAGGTTGTTGTTCAATTTGTTGGTGTTTTTCAATGTTGAATTTGTTGTTGAATTTGTTGGTGTTTTTCAATGTTGAGGTTGTTGTTGTTTTTCAATGTTGAGGTTGTTGTTCAATTTGTTGGTGTTTTTCAATGTTGAGGTTGTTGTTGAATTTGTTGGTGTTTTTCAATGTTGAGGTTGTCGTTGAATTTGTTGGTGTATTTCAATGTTGAGGTTGTTGTTGTTTTTCAATGTTGAGGTTGTTGTTGAATTTGTTGGTGTTTTTCAATTTCGAGGTTGTTGTTGAATTTGTTGGTGTTTTTCAATGTTGAAGTTGTTGTTGAATTTGTTGGTGTTTTTCAATGTTGAGGTTGTTGTTGTTTTTCAATGTTGAGGTTGTTGTTTAATTGGTTGATGTTTTTCAATGTTGAGGTTGTTGTTGTTTTTCAATGTTGAGGTTGTTGTTGAATTTGTTGGTGTTTTTTAATGTTGAGGTTGTTGTTGAATTTGTTGGTGTTTTTCAATGTTGATGTTGTTGTTGTTTTTCAATGTTGAGGTTGTTGTTGTATTTGTTGGTGTTTTTAAATGTTGAGGTTGTTGTAGTTTTTCAATGTTGAGGTTGTTGTTGAATTTGTTGGTGTTTTTCAATGTTGAGGTTGTTGTTGAATTTGTTGGTGTTTTTCCATGTTGAGGTTGTTGTTGTTTTTCAATGTCGAGGTTGTTGTTGAATTTGTTGGTGTTTTTCAATGGTGAATTTGTTGTTGAATTTGTTGGTGTTTTTCAATGTTGAGGTTGTTGTTTTTCAATGTTGAGGTTGTTGATAAATTTGTTGATGTTTTTCAATGTTGAGGTTGGTGTTGAATTTGTTGGTATTTTTCAATGTTGAGGTTGTTGTTGTTTTTCAATGTTGACGTTGTTGTTGAATTTGTTGGTCTTTTTCAATGTTGAGGTTGTTGTTGTTTTTCAATGTTGTGGTTGTTGTTGAATTTGTTGGTGTTTTTCAATGTTGAGGTTGTTGTTGTTTTTCAATGTTGAGGTTGTTGTTGAATTTGTTAGTGTTTTTCAATGTTTAGGTTGTTGTTGAATTTGTTGGTGTTTTTCAATGTTGAGGTTGTTGTTGTTTTTCAATGTTGAGGTTGTTGTTGAATTTGTTGGTGTTTTTCAATGTTGAGGTTGTTGTTGTTTTTCAATGTTGAGGTTGTTGTTGAATTTGTTGGTGTTTTTCAATGTTGAGGTTGTTGTTGAATTTGTTGTTGTTTTTCAATGTTGAGGTTGTTGTTTTTCAATGTTGAGTTTGTTGTTGAACTTGTTGGTGTTTTTCAATGTTGAGGTTGTTGTAGTTTTTCAATGTTGAGGTTGTTGTTGAATTTGTTGGTGTTTTTCAATGTCGAGGTTGTGGTTGAATTTGTTGGTGTTTTTCAATGTTGAAGTTGTTGTTGAATTTGTTGCTGTTTTTCAATGTTGATGTTGTTGTTGAATTTGTTGGTGTTTTTAAATGTTGAGGTTGTTGTTGAATTTGTTGGTGTTTTTCAATGTTGAGGTTGTTGTTGTTTTTCAATGTTGAGGTTGTTGTTGAATTTGTTGGTGTTTTTCTTTGTTGAGGTTGTTGTTGTCGTTCAATGCGGAGGTTGTTGTTGAATTTGTTGGTGTTTTTCAATGTCGAGGTTGTTGTTGAATTTGTTGGTCTTTTTCAATGTTGAATTTGTTGTTGAATTAGTTGGTGTTTTTCAATGTTGAGGTTATTGTTGTTTTTCAATGTTGAGGTTGTTGTTGAATTTGTTGGTGTTTTTCAATGTTGAGGTTGTTGTTGAATTTGTTGGCGTTTTTCAATGTTGAGTTTGTTGTTGAATTTGTTGGTGTTTTTCAATGTTGAGGTTGTTGTTGAATTTGTTGGTGTTTTTCAATGTTGAGGTTGTTGTTGAATTTGTTGGTGTTTTTCAATGATGAGGTTGTTGTTGTTTTTCAATGTTGAGGTTGTTGTTGAATTTGTTGGTGTTTTTCAATGTTGAGGTTGTTGTTGTTTTTCAATGTTGAGGTTGTTGTTGTTTTTCAATGTTGAGGTTGTTGTTGAATTTGTTGGTGTTTTTCAATGTTGAGGTTGTTGTTGTTGTTCAATGTGGAGGTTGTTGTTGAATTTGTTGGTGTTTTTCAATGTCGAGGTTGTTGTTGAATTTGTTGGTGTTTTTCAATGTTTAAATTGTTGTTGAATTTGTTGGTGTTTTTCAATGTTGAGGTTGTTGTTGTTCTTCAATGTTGAGGTTGTTGTTGAATTTGTTGGTGTTTTTCAATGTTGAGGTTGTTGTTGAATTTGTTGCCGTTTTTAAATGTTGAGGTTGGTGTCGAATTTGTTGGTGTTTTTCAATGTTGAGGTTGTTGTTGAATTTGTTCGTGTTTTTCAATGTTGAGGTTGTTGTTGTTTTTCAATGTTGAGGTTGTTGTTGAATTTGATGGTGTTTTTCATTGTCGAGGTTGTTGTTGAATTTGTTGGTGTTTTTCAATGTTGAGGTTGTTGTTGTTTTTCAATGTTGAGGTTGTTGTTGAATTTGTTGGTGTTTTTCAATGTTGAGGTTGTTGTTGTTTTTCAATGTTGAGGTTGTTGTTGAATTTGTTGCTGTTTTTCAATTTCGAGGTTGCTGTTGAATTTGCTGGTGTTTTTCAATGTTGAAGTTGTTGTTGAATTTGTTGGTGTTTTTCAATGTTGAGGTTGTTGTTGAATTTGTTGTTGTTTTTCAATGTTGAGGTTGTTGTTGTTTTTCAATGTTGAGGTTGTTGTTGTTTTTCAATGTTGAGGTTGTTGTTGAATTTGTTGGTGTTTTTCAATGTTGAGGTTGTTGTTGAATTTATTGGTGTTTTTCAATGTTCAGGTTGTTGGTGTTTTTCAATGTTGAGGTTGTTCGTTGAATTTGTTGGTGTTTTTAAATGTTGAGGTTGTTGTTGAATTTGTTGGTGTTTTTCAATGTTGAGGTTGTTGTTGTTTTTCAATGTTGAGGTTGTTGTTGAATTTGTTGGTGTTTTTCTTTGTTGAGGTTGTTGTTTTTGTTCAATGTGGAGGTTGTTGTTCAATTTGTTGGTGTTTTTCAATGTTGAATTTGTTGTTGAATTTGTTGGTGTTTTTCAATGTTGAGGTTGTTGTTGTTTTTCAATGTTGAGGTTGTTGTTCAATTTGTTGGTGTTTTTCAATGTTGAGGTTGTTGTTGAATTTGTTGGTGTTTTTCAATGTTGAGGTTGTTGTTTTTCAATGTTGAGGTTGTTGTTGAATTTGTTGGTGTTTTTCAATGTTGAGGTTGTTGTTTTTTTTCAATGTTGAGGTTGTTGTTGAATTTGTTGGTGTTTTTCAATGTTGAGGTTGTTGTTGAATTTGTTGGTGTTTTTCAATGTGAGGTTGTTGTTGTTTTTCAATGTTGAGGTTATTGTTGAATTTGTTGGTGTTTTTCAATGTTGAGGTTGTTGTTGAATTTGTTGGCGTTTTTAAATGTTGAGGTTTATGTTGAATTTGTTGGTGTTTTTCAATGTTGAGGTTGTTGTTGAACTTGTTGGTGTTTTTCATAGTTGAGGTTGTTGTTGTTTTTCAATGTTGAAGTTGTTGTTGAATTTGTTGGTGTTTTTCAAAGTTGAGGTTGTTGTTGAATTTGTTGGTGTTTTTCAAAGTTGAGGTTGTTGTTGAATTTGTTGGTGTTTTTCAATGTCGAGGTTGTTGTTGAATTTGTTGGTGTTTTTCAATGTTGAATTTGTTGTTGAATTTGTTGGTGTTTTTCAATGTTGAGGTTGTTGTTGTTTTTCAATGTTGAGGTTGTTGTTGAATTTGATGGTGCTTTTCAATGTCGAGGTTTTTGTTGAATTTGTTGGTGTTTTTCAATGTTGAAGTTGTTGTTGAATTTGTTGGTGTTTTTCAATGTTGAGGTTGTTGTTGTTTTTCAATTTTGAGGTTGTTGTTGAATTTTTTGTTGTTTTTAAATGTTGAGGTTGTTGTTGAATTTCTTGTTGTTTTTCAATGTTGAGGTTGTTGTTGAATTTGTTGGTGTTTTTCAATGTTGAGGTTGTTGTTGAATTTGCTGGTGTTTTTCAATGTCGAAGTTGTTGTTGAATTTGTTGGTGTTTTTCAATGTTGAGGTTGTTGTTGAATTTGTTGGTGTTTTTCAATGTTGAGGTTGTTGTTGTTTTTCAATGTTGAGGTTGTTGTTGTTTTTCAAAGTTGAGGTTGTTGTTGAATTTGTTGGTGTTTTTCAATGTTGAGGTTGTTGTTGAATTTGTTGGTGTTTTTCAACGTTGTGGTTGTTGTTGTTTTTCAATGTTGAGGTTGTTGTTGTATTTGTTGGTGTTTTTCAATGTTGAGGTTGTTGTAGTTTTTCAATGTTGAGGTTGCTGTTGAATTTGTTGGTGTTTTTCAAAGTCGAGGTTGGTGTTGAATTTGTTTGTGTTTTTCAATGTTGAAGTTGTTGTTGAATTTGTTGGTGTTTTTCAATGTTGAGGTTGTTCGTTAAATTTGTTGGTGTTTTTAAATGTTGAGGTTGATGTTGAATTTGTTGGTGTTTTTCAATGTTGAGGTTGTTGTTGTTTTTCAAACTTGAGGTTGTTGTTGAATTTGTTGGTGTTTTTCAATGTTGAGGTTGTTGTTGTTGTTCAATGTGGAGGTTGTTGTTGAATTTGCTGGTGATTTTCAATGTCGAGGTTGTTGTTGAATTTGTTGGTGTTTTTCAATGTTGAATGTGTTGTTGAATTTGTTGGTGTTTTTCAATGTTGTGGTTGTTGTTGTTTTTCAATGTTGAGGTTGTTGTTGAATTTGTTGGTGTTTTTCAATGTTGAGGTTGTTGTTGAATTTGTTGGCCTTTTTAAATGTTCAGGTTGTTGTTGAATTTGTTGGAGTTTTTCAATGTTGAGGTTATTGTTGAATTTGTTGGTGTTTTTCAATGTTGAGGTTGTTGTTGTTTTTCAATGTTGAGGTTGTTGTTGAATTTGTTGGTGTTTTTTAATGCTGAGGTAGTTGTTGTTTTTCAATGTTGAGGTTGTTGTTGAATTTGTTGGTGTTTTTAAATGTTGAGGTTGTTGTTGAATATATTGGTGTTTTTCAATGTTGAGGTTGTTGTTGTTTTTCAATGCTGAGGTTGTTGTTGAATTTGTTGGTGTTTTTCAATGTTCAGGTTGTTGTTGTTTTTCAATGTTGAGGTTGTTGTTGAATTTGTTGGTGTTTTTCAATTTCGAGGTTGTTGTTGAATTAGTTGGTGTTTTTCAATGTTGAAGTTGTTGTTGAATTTGTTGGTGTTTTCAATGATGAGGTTGTTGTTTTTCAATGTTGAGGTTGTTGTTGAATTTGTTGGTCTTTTTCAATGTTGAATTTGTTGTTGAATTAGTTGGTGTTTTTCAATGTTGAGGTTATTGTTGTTTTTCAATGTTGAGGTTGTTGTTGAATTTGTTGGCGTTTTTCAATGTTGAGGTTGTTGTTGAATTTGTTGGCGTTTTTCAATGTTGAAGTTGTTCTTGAATTTGTTGGTGTTTTTCAATGTTGAGGTTGTTGTTGAATTTGTTGGTCTTTTTCAATGTTGAGGTTGTTGTTGTTTTTCAATGTTGTGGTTGTTGTTGAATTTGTTGGTGTTTTTCAATGTTCAGGTTGTTGTTGTTTTTCAATGTTGAGGTTGTTGTTGAATTTGTTAGTGTTTTTCAATGTTGAGGTTGTTGTTGAATTTGTTGGTGTTTTTCAATGTTGAGGTTGTTGTTGTTTTTCAATGTTGAGGTTGTTGTTGAATTTGTTGGTGTTTTTCAATGTTGAGGTTGTTGTTGAATTTGCTGGTGTTTTTCAATGTCGAAGTTGTTGTTGAATTTGTTGGTGTTTTTCAATGTTGAGGTTGTTGTTGAATTTGTTGGTGTTTTTCAATGTTGAGGTTGTTGTTGTTTTTCAATGTTGAGGTTGTTGTTTAATTGGTTGATGTTTTTCAATGTTGAGGTTGTTGTTGTTTTTCAATGTTGAGGTTGTTGTTGAATTTGTTGGTGTTTTTTAATGTTGAGGTTGTTGTTGAATTTGTTGGTGTTTTTCAATGTTGATGTTGTTGTTGTTTTTCAATGTTGAGGCTGTTGTTGTATTTGTTGGTGTTTTTAAATGTTGAGGTTGTTGTAGTTTTTCAATGTTGAGGTTGTTGTTGAATTTGTTGGTGTTTTTCAATGTTGAGGTTGTTGTTGAATTTGTTGGTGTTTTTCAATGTTGAGGTTGTTGTTGTTTTTCAATGTCGAGGTTGTTGTTGAATTTGTTGGTGTTTTTCAATGGTGAATTTGTTGTTGAATTTGTTGGTGTTTTTCAATGTTGAGGTTGTTGTTTTTCAATGTTGAGGTTGTTGATAAATTTGTTGATGTTTTTCAATGTTGAGGTTGGTGTTGAATTTGTTGGTATTTTTCAATGTTGAGGTTGTTGTTGTTTTTCAATGTTGACGTTGTTGTTGAATTTGTTGGTCTTTTTCAATGTTGAGGTTGTTGTTGTTTTTCAATGTTGTGGTTGTTGTTGAATTTGTTGGTGTTTTTCAATGTTGAGGTTGTTGTTTTTCAATGTTGAGGTTGTTGTTGAATTTGTTAGTGTTTTTCAATGTTTAGGTTGTTGTTGAATTTGTTGGTGTTTTTCAATGTTGAGGTTGTTGTTGTTTTTCAATGTTGAGGTTGTTGTTGAATTTGTTGGTGTTTTTCAATGTTGAGGTTGTTGTTGTTTTTCCATGTTGAGGTTGTTGTTGAATTTGTTGGTGTTTTTCAATGTTGAGGTTGTTGGTGTTTTTCAATGTTGAGGATTTTGTTGAATTTGTTGGTGTTTTTCAATGCTGAGGTTCTTGTTGAATTTGTTGTTGTTTTTCAATGTTGAGGTTGTTGTTGTTTTTCAATGTTGAGTTTGTTGTTGAACTTGTTGGTGTTTTTCAATGTTGAGGTTGTTGTAGTTTTTCAATGTTGAGGTTGTTGTTCAATTTGTTGGTGTTTTTCAATGTCGAGGTTGTGGTTGAATTTGTTGGTGTTTTTCAATGTTGAAGTTGTTGTTGAATTTGTTGGTGTTTTTCAATGTTGAGGTTGTTGTTGAATTTGTTGCTGTTTTTAAATGTTGAGGTTGTTGTTGAATTTGTGGGTGTTTTTCAATGTTGAGGTTGTTGTTGTTTTTCAATGTTGAGGTTGTTGTTGAATTTGTTGGTGTTTTTCTTTGTTGAGGTTGTTGCTGAATTTGTTGGCGTTTTTCAATGTTGAGGTTGTTGTTGAATTTGTTGGTGTTTTTCAATGTTGAGGTTGTTGTTGAATTTGTTGGTGTTTTTCAATGTTGAGGTTGTTGTTGTTTTTCAATGTTCAGGTTGTTGTTGAATTTGTTGGTGTTTTTCAATGTCGAGGTTGTTGTTGAAATTGTTGGTGTTTTTCAATGTTGAAGTTGTTGTTGAATTTGTTGGTGATTTTCAATGATGAGGTTGTTGTTGTTTTTCAATGTTGAGGTTGTTGTTGAATTTGTTGGTATTTTTCAATGTTGAGGTTGCTGTTGTTTTTCAATGTTGAGGTTGTTGTTGTTTTTCAATGTTGAGGTTGTTGTTGAATTTGTTGGTGTTTTTCAATGTTGAGGTTGTTGTTGTTGTTCAATGTGGAGGTTGTTGTTGAATTTGTTGGTGTTTTTCAATGTCGAGGTTGTTGTTGAAATTGTTGGTGTTTTTCAATGTTGAATTTGTTGTTGAATTTGTTGGTGTTTTTCAATGTTGAGGTTGTTGTTGTTCTTCAATGTTGAGGTTGTTGTTGAATTTGTTGGTGTTTTTCAATGTTGAGGTTGTTGTTGAATTTGTTGGCGTTTTTCAATGTTGAGGTTGTTGTTGAATTTGTTGATGTTTTTCAATGTTGAGGTTGTTGTTGAATTTGTTCGTGTTTTTCAATGTTGAGGTTGTTGTTGTTATTCAATGTTGAGGTTGTTGTTGAATTTGATGGTGTTTTTCATTGTCGAGGTTGTTGTTGAATTTGTTGGTGTTTTTCAATGTTGAAGTTGTTGTTGAATTTGTTGTTGTTTTTTATGTTGAGGTTGTTGTTGTTTTTCAATGTTTAAGTTGTTGTTGAATTTGTTGGTGTTTTTCAATGTTGAGGTTGTTGTTGTTTTTCAATTTTGAGGTTGTTGTTGAATTTGTTTGTGTTTTTAAATGTTGAGGTTGTTGTTGAATTTGTTGGTGTTTTTCAATGTTGAGGTTGTTGTTTTTCAATGTTGAGGTTGTTGTTGAATTTGTTGGTGTTTTTCAATGTTGAGGTTGTTGTTGTTTTTCAATGTTGAGGTTGTTGTTGAATTTGTTGCTGTATTTAAATTTCGAGGTTGCTGTTGAATTAGCTGGTGTTTTTCAATGTTGAAGTTGTTGTTGAATTTGTTGGTGTTTTTCAATGTTGAGGTTGTTGTTGAATTTGTTGGTGTTTTTCAATGTTGAGGTTGTTGTTGTTTTACAATGTTGAGGTTGTTGTTGTTTTTCAATGTTGAGGTTGTTGTTGAATTTGTTGGTGTTTTTCAATGTTGAGGTTGTTGTTGAATTTGTTGTTGTTTTTCATTGTTCAGGTTGTTGTTGTTTTTCAATGTTGAGGTTGTTGTTGTATTTGTTGGTGTTTTTCAATGTTGAGGTTGTTGTAGTTTTTCAATGTTGAGGTTGTTGTTGAATTTGTTGGTGTTTTTCAATGTCGAGGTGGTTGTTGAATTTGTTGGTGTTTTTCAGTGTTGAAGTTGTTGTTGAATTTGTTGGTGTTTTTAAATGTTGAGGTTGTTGTTGAATTTGTTGGTGTTTTTCAATGTTGAGGTTGTTGTTGTTTTTCAATGTTGAGGTTGTTGAATTTGTTGGTGTTTTTCAATGTTGAGGTAGTTGTTGTTTTTCAATGTGGAGGTTGTTGTTGAATTTGTTGGTGTTTTTCAATGTTGAGGTTGTTGTTGTTTTTCAATGCTGAGGTTGTTGTTGAATTTGTTGGTGTTTTTCAATGTTGAGGTTGTTGTTGAATTTGTTGGTGTTTTTCAATGTTGAGGTTGTTGTTGTTTTTCAATGTTGATGCTGTTGTTGAATTTGTTGGTGTTTTTCAATGTTGAGGTTGTTGTTGTTTTTCAATGCTGAGGTTGTTGTTGAATTTCTTGGTGTTTTTCAATGTTGAGGTTGTTGTTGAATTTGTTGGTGTTTTTCAATGTTGAGGTTGTTCTTGTTTTTCAATGTTGAGGTTGTTGTTGAATTTGTTGGTGTTTTTCAATGTTGAGGTTGTTGTTGTTTTTCAATGTTGAGGTTGTTGTTGAATTTGTTGGTGTTTTTCAATGTTGAGGTTGTTGTTGAATTCGTTGGTGTTTTTCAATGTTGAGGTTGTTGTTGTTTTTCAATGTTGAGGTTATTGTTGAATTTGTTGGTGTTTTTCAATGTTGAGGTTGTTGTTGAATTTGTTGGCGTTTATAAATGTTGAGGTTGTTGTTGAATTTGTTGGTGTTTTTCAATGTTGAGGTTGTCGTTGAATTTGTTGGTGTATTTCAATGTTGAGGTTGTTGTTGTTTTTCAATGTTGAGGTTGTTGTTGAATTTGTTGGTGTTTTTCAATTTCGAGGTTGTTGTTGAATTTGTTGGTGTTTTTCAATGTTGAAGTTGTTGTTGAATTTGTTGGTGTTTTTCAATGTTGAGGTTGTTGTTGTTTTTCAATGTTGAGGTTGTTGTTTAATTGGTTGATGTTTTTCAATGTTGAGGTTGTTGTTGTTTTTCAATGTTGAGGTTGTTGTTGAATTTGTTGGTGTTTTTTAATGTTGAGGTTGTTGTTGAATTTGTTGGTGTTTTTCAATGTTGATGTTGTTGTTGTTTTTCAATGTTGAGGTTGTTGTTGTATTTGTTGGTGTTTTTAAATGTTGAGGTTGTTGTAGTTTTTCAATGTTGAGGTTGTTGTTGAATTTGTTGGTGTTTTTCAATGTTGAGGTTGTTGTTGAATTTGTTGGTGTTTTTCCATGTTGAGGTTGTTGTTGTTTTTCAATGTCGAGGTTGTTGTTGAATTTGTTGGTGTTTTTCAATGGTGAATTTGTTGTTGAATTTGTTGGTGTTTTTCAATGTTGAGGTTGTTGTTTTTCAATGTTGAGGTTGTTGATAAATTTGTTGATGTTTTTCAATGTTGAGGTTGGTGTTGAATTTGTTGGTATTTTTCAATGTTGAGGTTGTTGTTGTTTTTCAATGTTGACGTTGTTGTTGAATTTGTTGGTCTTTTTCAATGTTGAGGTTGTTGTTGTTTTTCAATGTTGTGGTTGTTGTTGAATTTGTTGGTGTTTTTCAATGTTGAGGTTGTTGTTGTTTTTCAATGTTGAGGTTGTTGTTGAATTTGTTAGTGTTTTTCAATGTTTAGGTTGTTGTTGAATTTGTTGGTGTTTTTCAATGTTGAGGTTGTTGTTGTTTTTCAATGTTGAGGTTGTTGTTGAATTTGTTGGTGTTTTTCAATGTTGAGGTTGTTGTTGTTTTTCAATGTTGAGGTTGTTGTTGAATTTGTTGGTGTTTTTCAATGTTGAGGTTGTTGTTGAATTTGTTGTTGTTTTTCAATGTTGAGGTTGTTGTTTTTCAATGTTGAGTTTGTTGTTGAACTTGTTGGTGTTTTTCAATGTTGAGGTTGTTGTAGTTTTTCAATGTTGAGGTTGTTGTTGAATTTGTTGGTGTTTTTCAATGTCGAGGTTGTGGTTGAATTTGTTGGTGTTTTTCAATGTTGAAGTTGTTGTTGAATTTGTTGCTGTTTTTCAATGTTGATGTTGTTGTTGAATTTGTTGGTGTTTTTAAATGTTGAGGTTGTTGTTGAATTTGTTGGTGTTTTTCAATGTTGAGGTTGTTGTTGTTTTTCAATGTTGAGGTTGTTGTTGAATTTGTTGGTGTTTTTCTTTGTTGAGGTTGTTGTTGTCGTTCAATGCGGAGGTTGTTGTTGAATTTGTTGGTGTTTTTCAATGTCGAGGTTGTTGTTGAATTTGTTGGTCTTTTTCAATGTTGAATTTGTTGTTGAATTAGTTGGTGTTTTTCAATGTTGAGGTTATTGTTGTTTTTCAATGTTGAGGTTGTTGTTGAATTTGTTGGTGTTTTTCAATGTTGAGGTTGTTGTTGAATTTGTTGGCGTTTTTCAATGTTGAGGTTGTTGTTGAATTTGTTGGTGTTTTTCAATGTTGAGGTTGTTGTTGAATTTGTTGGTGTTTTTCAATGTTGAGGTTGTTGTTGAATTTGTTGGTGTTTTTCAATGATGAGGTTGTTGTTGTTTTTCAATGTTGAGGTTGTTGTTGAATTTGTTGGTGTTTTTCAATGTTGAGGTTGTTGTTGTTTTTCAATGTTGAGGTTGTTGTTGTTTTTCAATGTTGAGGTTGTTGTTGAATTTGTTGGTGTTTTTCAATGTTGAGGTTGTTGTTGTTGTTCAATGTGGAGGTTGTTGTTGAATTTGTTGGTGTTTTTCAATGTCGAGGTTGTTGTTGAATTTGTTGGTGTTTTTCAATGTTTAAATTGTTGTTGAATTTGTTGGTGTTTTTCAATGTTGAGGTTGTTGTTGTTCTTCAATGTTGAGGTTGTTGTTGAATTTGTTGGTGTTTTTCAATGTTGAGGTTGTTGTTGAATTTGTTGCCGTTTTTAAATGTTGAGGTTGGTGTCGAATTTGTTGGTGTTTTTCAATGTTGAGGTTGTTGTTGAATTTGTTCGTGTTTTTCAATGTTGAGGTTGTTGTTGTTTTTCAATGTTGAGGTTGTTGTTGAATTTGATGGTGTTTTTCATTGTCGAGGTTGTTGTTGAATTTGTTGGTGTTTTTCAATGTTGAGGTTGTTGTTGTTTTTCAATGTTGAGGTTGTTGTTGAATTTGTTGGTGTTTTTCAATGTTGAGGTTGTTGTTGTTTTTCAATGTTGAGGTTGTTGTTGAATTTGTTGCTGTTTTTCAATTTCGAGGTTGCTGTTGAATTTGCTGGTGTTTTTCAATGTTGAAGTTGTTGTTGAATTTGTTGGTGTTTTTCAATGTTGAGGTTGTTGTTGAATTTGTTGTTGTTTTTCAATGTTGAGGTTGTTGTTGTTTTTCAATGTTGAGGTTGTTGTTGTTTTTCAATGTTGAGGTTGTTGTTGAATTTGTTGGTGTTTTTCAATGTTGAGGTTGTTGTTGAATTTATTGGTGTTTTTCAATGTTCAGGTTGTTGGTGTTTTTCAATGTTGAGGTTGTTCGTTGAATTTGTTGGTGTTTTTAAATGTTGAGGTTGTTGTTGAATTTGTTGGTGTTTTTCAATGTTGAGGTTGTTGTTGTTTTTCAATGTTGAGGTTGTTGTTGAATTTGTTGGTGTTTTTCTTTGTTGAGGTTGTTGTTTTTGTTCAATGTGGAGGTTGTTGTTCAATTTGTTGGTGTTTTTCAATGTTGAATTTGTTGTTGAATTTGTTGGTGTTTTTCAATGTTGAGGTTGTTGTTGTTTTTCAATGTTGAGGTTGTTGTTCAATTTGTTGGTGTTTTTCAATGTTGAGGTTGTTGTTGAATTTGTTGGTGTTTTTCAATGTTGAGGTTGTTGTTTTTCAATGTTGAGGTTGTTGTTGAATTTGTTGGTGTTTTTCAATGTTGAGGTTGTTGTTTTTTTTCAATGTTGAGGTTGTTGTTGAATTTGTTGGTGTTTTTCAATGTTGAGGTTGTTGTTGAATTTGTTGGTGTTTTTCAATGTGAGGTTGTTGTTGTTTTTCAATGTTGAGGTTATTGTTGAATTTGTTGGTGTTTTTCAATGTTGAGGTTGTTGTTGAATTTGTTGGCGTTTTTAAATGTTGAGGTTTATGTTGAATTTGTTGGTGTTTTTCAATGTTGAGGTTGTTGTTGAACTTGTTGGTGTTTTTCATAGTTGAGGTTGTTGTTGTTTTTCAATGTTGAAGTTGTTGTTGAATTTGTTGGTGTTTTTCAAAGTTGAGGTTGTTGTTGAATTTGTTGGTGTTTTTCAAAGTTGAGGTTGTTGTTGAATTTGTTGGTGTTTTTCAATGTCGAGGTTGTTGTTGAATTTGTTGGTGTTTTTCAATGTTGAATTTGTTGTTGAATTTGTTGGTGTTTTTCAATGTTGAGGTTGTTGTTGTTTTTCAATGTTGAGGTTGTTGTTGAATTTGATGGTGCTTTTCAATGTCGAGGTTTTTGTTGAATTTGTTGGTGTTTTTCAATGTTGAAGTTGTTGTTGAATTTGTTGGTGTTTTTCAATGTTGAGGTTGTTGTTGTTTTTCAATTTTGAGGTTGTTGTTGAATTTTTTGTTGTTTTTAAATGTTGAGGTTGTTGTTGAATTTCTTGTTGTTTTTCAATGTTGAGGTTGTTGTTGAATTTGTTGGTGTTTTTCAATGTTGAGGTTGTTGTTGAATTTGCTGGTGTTTTTCAATGTCGAAGTTGTTGTTGAATTTGTTGGTGTTTTTCAATGTTGAGGTTGTTGTTGAATTTGTTGGTGTTTTTCAATGTTGAGGTTGTTGTTGTTTTTCAATGTTGAGGTTGTTGTTGTTTTTCAAAGTTGAGGTTGTTGTTGAATTTGTTGGTGTTTTTCAATGTTGAGGTTGTTGTTGAATTTGTTGGTGTTTTTCAACGTTGTGGTTGTTGTTGTTTTTCAATGTTGAGGTTGTTGTTGTATTTGTTGGTGTTTTTCAATGTTGAGGTTGTTGTAGTTTTTCAATGTTGAGGTTGCTGTTGAATTTGTTGGTGTTTTTCAAAGTCGAGGTTGGTGTTGAATTTGTTTGTGTTTTTCAATGTTGAAGTTGTTGTTGAATTTGTTGGTGTTTTTCAATGTTGAGGTTGTTCGTTAAATTTGTTGGTGTTTTTAAATGTTGAGGTTGATGTTGAATTTGTTGGTGTTTTTCAATGTTGAGGTTGTTGTTGTTTTTCAAACTTGAGGTTGTTGTTGAATTTGTTGGTGTTTTTCAATGTTGAGGTTGTTGTTGTTGTTCAATGTGGAGGTTGTTGTTGAATTTGCTGGTGATTTTCAATGTCGAGGTTGTTGTTGAATTTGTTGGTGTTTTTCAATGTTGAATGTGTTGTTGAATTTGTTGGTGTTTTTCAATGTTGTGGTTGTTGTTGTTTTTCAATGTTGAGGTTGTTGTTGAATTTGTTGGTGTTTTTCAATGTTGAGGTTGTTGTTGAATTTGTTGGCCTTTTTAAATGTTCAGGTTGTTGTTGAATTTGTTGGAGTTTTTCAATGTTGAGGTTATTGTTGAATTTGTTGGTGTTTTTCAATGTTGAGGTTGTTGTTGTTTTTCAATGTTGAGGTTGTTGTTGAATTTGTTGGTGTTTTTTAATGCTGAGGTAGTTGTTGTTTTTCAATGTTGAGGTTGTTGTTGAATTTGTTGGTGTTTTTAAATGTTGAGGTTGTTGTTGAATATATTGGTGTTTTTCAATGTTGAGGTTGTTGTTGTTTTTCAATGCTGAGGTTGTTGTTGAATTTGTTGGTGTTTTTCAATGTTCAGGTTGTTGTTGTTTTTCAATGTTGAGGTTGTTGTTGAATTTGTTGGTGTTTTTCAATTTCGAGGTTGTTGTTGAATTAGTTGGTGTTTTTCAATGTTGAAGTTGTTGTTGAATTTGTTGGTGTTTTCAATGATGAGGTTGTTGTTTTTCAATGTTGAGGTTGTTGTTGAATTTGTTGGTCTTTTTCAATGTTGAATTTGTTGTTGAATTAGTTGGTGTTTTTCAATGTTGAGGTTATTGTTGTTTTTCAATGTTGAGGTTGTTGTTGAATTTGTTGGCGTTTTTCAATGTTGAGGTTGTTGTTGAATTTGTTGGCGTTTTTCAATGTTGAAGTTGTTCTTGAATTTGTTGGTGTTTTTCAATGTTGAGGTTGTTGTTGAATTTGTTGGTCTTTTTCAATGTTGAGGTTGTTGTTGTTTTTCAATGTTGTGGTTGTTGTTGAATTTGTTGGTGTTTTTCAATGTTCAGGTTGTTGTTGTTTTTCAATGTTGAGGTTGTTGTTGAATTTGTTAGTGTTTTTCAATGTTGAGGTTGTTGTTGAATTTGTTGGTGTTTTTCAATGTTGAGGTTGTTGTTGTTTTTCAATGTTGAGGTTGTTGTTGAATTTGTTGGTGTTTTTCAATGTTGAGGTTGTTGTTGAATTTGCTGGTGTTTTTCAATGTCGAAGTTGTTGTTGAATTTGTTGGTGTTTTTCAATGTTGAGGTTGTTGTTGAATTTGTTGGTGTTTTTCAATGTTGAGGTTGTTGTTGTTTTTCAATGTTGAGGTTGTTGTTTAATTGGTTGATGTTTTTCAATGTTGAGGTTGTTGTTGTTTTTCAATGTTGAGGTTGTTGTTGAATTTGTTGGTGTTTTTTAATGTTGAGGTTGTTGTTGAATTTGTTGGTGTTTTTCAATGTTGATGTTGTTGTTGTTTTTCAATGTTGAGGTTGTTGTTGTATTTGTTGGTGTTTTTAAATGTTGAGGTTGTTGTAGTTTTTCAATGTTGAGGTTGTTGTTGAATTTGTTGGTGTTTTTCAATGTTGAGGTTGTTGTTGAATTTGTTGGTGTTTTTCAATGTTGAGGTTGTTGTTGTTTTTCAATGTCGAGGTTGTTGTTGAATTTGTTGGTGTTTTTCAATGGTGAATTTGTTGTTGAATTTGTTGGTGTTTTTCAATGTTGAGGTTGTTGTTTTTCAATGTTGAGGTTGTTGATAAATTTGTTGATGTTTTTCAATGTTGAGGTTGGTGTTGAATTTGTTGGTATTTTTCAATGTTGAGGTTGTTGTTGTTTTTCAATGTTGACGTTGTTGTTGAATTTGTTGGTCTTTTTCAATGTTGAGGTTGTTGTTGTTTTTCAATGTTGTGGTTGTTGTTGAATTTGTTGGTGTTTTTCAATGTTGAGGTTGTTGTTGTTTTTCAATGTTGAGGTTGTTGTTGAATTTGTTAGTGTTTTTCAATGTTTAGGTTGTTGTTGAATTTGTTGGTGTTTTTCAATGTTGAGGTTGTTGTTGTTTTTCAATGTTGAGGTTGTTGTTGAATTTGTTGGTGTTTTTCAATGTTGAGGTTGTTGTTGTTTTTCAATGTTGAGGTTGTTGTTGAATTTGTTGGTGTTTTTCAATGTTGAGGTTGTTGTTGAATTTGTTGTTGTTTTTCAATGTTGAGGTTGTTGTTTTTCAATGTTGAGTTTGTTGTTGAACTTGTTGTTGTTTTTCAATGTTGAGGTTGTTGTAGTTTTTCAATGTTGAGGTTGTTGTTGAATTTGTTGGTGTTTTTCAATGTCGAGGTTGTGGTTGAATTTGTTGGTGTTTTTCAATGTTGAAGTTGTTGTTGAATTTGTTGCTGTTTTTCAATGTTGATGTTGTTGTTGAATTTGTTGGTGTTTTTAAATGTTGAGGTTGTTGTTGAATTTGTTGGTGTTTTTCAATGTTGAGGTTGTTGTTGTATTTGTTGGTGTTTTTCTTTGTTGAGGTTGTTGTTGTCGTTCAATGCGGAGGTTGTTGTTGAATTTGTTGGTGTTTTTCAATGTCGAGGTTGTTGTTGAATTTGTTGGTCTTTTTCAATGTTGAATTTGTTGTTGAATTAGTTGGTGTTTTTCAATGTTGAGGTTATTGTTGTTTTTCAATGTTGAGGTTGTTGTTGAATTTGTTGGTGTTTTTCAATGTTGAGGTTGTTGTTGAATTTGTTGGCGTTTTTCAATGTTGAGGTTGTTGTTGAATTTGTTGGTGTTTTTCAATGTTGAGGTTGTTGTTGAATTTGTTGGTGTTTTTCAATGTTGAGGTTGTTGTTGAATTTGTTGGTGTTTTTCAATGATGAGGTTGTTGTTGTTTTTCAATGTTGAGGTTGTTGTTGAATTTGTTGGTGTTTTTCAATGTTGAGGTTGTTGTTGTTTTTCAATGTTGAGGTTGTTGTTGTTTTTCAATGTTGAGGTTGTTGTTGAATTTGTTGGTGTTTTTCAATGTTGAGGTTGTTGTTGTTCTTCAATGTTGAGGTTGTTGTTGAATTTGTTGGTGTTTTTCAATGTTGAGGTTGTTGTTGAATTTGTTGCCGTTTTTAAATGTTGAGGTTGGTGTCGAATTTGTTGGTGTTTTTCAATGTTGAGGTTGTTGTTGAATTTGTTCGTGTTTTTCAATGTTGAGGTTGTTGTTGTTTTTCAATGTTGAGGTTGTTGTTGAATTTGATGGTGTTTTTCATTGTCGAGGTTGTTGTTGAATTTGTTGGTGTTATTCAATGTTGAAGTTGTTGTTGAATTTGTTGGTGTTTTTCAATGTTGAGGTTGTTGTTGTTTTTCAATGTTGAGGTTGTTGTTGAATTTGTTGGTGTTTTTCAATGTTGAGGTTGTTGTTGTTTTTCAATGTTGAGGTTGTTGTTGAATTTGTTGCTGTTTTTCAATTTCGAGGTTGCTGTTGAATTTGCTGGTGTTTTTCAATGTTGAAGTTGTTGTTGAATTTGTTGGTGTTTTTCAATGTTGAGGTTGTTGTTGAATTTGTTGTTGTTTTTCAATGTTGAGGTTGTTGTTGTTTTTCAATGTTGAGGTTGTTGTTGTTTTTCAATGTTGAGGTTGTTGTTGAATTTGTTGGTGTTTTTCAATGTTGAGGTTGTTGTTGAATTTATTGGTGTTTGTCAATGTTCAGGTTGTTGGTGTTTTTCAATGTTGAGGTTGTTCGTTGAATTTGTTGGTGTTTTTAAATGTTGAGGTTGTTGTTGAATTTGTTGGTGTTTTTCAATGTTGAGGTTGTTGTTGTTTTTCAATGTTGAGGTTGTTGTTGAATTTGTTGGTGTTTTTCTTTGTTGAGGTTGTTGTTTTTGTTCAATGTGGAGGTTGTTGTTCAATTTGTTGGTGTTTTTCAATGTTGAATTTGTTGTTGAATTTGTTGGTGTTTTTCAATGTTGAGGTTGTTGTTGTTTTTCAATGTTGAGGTTGTTGTTCAATTTGTTGGTGTTTTTCAATGTTGAGGTTGTTGTTGAATTTGTTGGTGTTTTTCAATGTTGAGGTTGTTGTTTTTCAATGTTGAGGTTGTTGTTGAATTTGTTGGTGTTTTTCAATGTTGAGGTTGTTGTTTTTTTTCAATGTTGAGGTTGTTGTTGAATTTGTTGGTGTTTTTCAATGTTGAGGTTGTTGTTGAATTTGTTGGTGTTTTTCAATGTGAGGTTGTTGTTGTTTTTCAATGTTGAGGTTATTGTTGAATTTGTTGGTGTTTTTCAATGTTGAGGTTGTTGTTGAATTTGTTGGCGTTTTTAAATGTTGAGGTTTATGTTGAATTTGTTGGTGTTTTTCAATGTTGAGGTTGTTGTTGTTTTTCAATGTTGAGGTTGTTGTTGAATTTGTTGGTGTTTTTCTTTGTTGAGGTTGTTGTTTTTGTTCAATGTGGAGGTTGTTGTTCAATTTGTTGGTGTTTTTCAATGTTGAATTTGTTGTTGAATTTGTTGGTGTTTTTCAATGTTGAGGTTGTTGTTGTTTTTCAATGTTGAGGTTGTTGTTCAATTTGTTGGTGTTTTTCAATGTTGAGGTTGTTGTTGAACTTGTTGGTGTTTTTCATAGTTGAGGTTGTTGTTGTTTTTCAATGTTGAAGTTGTTGTTGAATTTGTTGGTGTTTTTCAAAGTTGAGGTTGTTGTTGAATTTGTTGGTGTTTTTCAAAGTTGAGGTTGTTGTTGAATTTGTTGGTGTTTTTCAATGTCGAGGTTGTTGTTGAATTTGTTGGTGTTTTTCAATGTTGAATTTGTTGTTGAATTTGTTGGTGTTTTTCAATGTTGAGGTTGTTGTTGTTTTTCAATGTTGAGGTTGTTGTTGAATTTGATGGTGCTTTTCAATGTCGAGGTTTTTGTTGAATTTGTTGGTGTTTTTCAATGTTGAAGTTGTTGTTGAATTTGTTGGTGTTTTTCAATGTTGAGGTTGTTGTTGTTTTTCAATTTTGAGGTTGTTGTTGAATTTTTTGTTGTTTTTAAATGTTGAGGTTGTTGTTGAATTTCTTGTTGTTTTTCAATGTTGAGGTTGTTGTTGAATTTGTTGGGGTTTTTCAATGTTGAGGTTGTTGTTGAATTTGCTGGTGTTTTTCAATGTCGAAGTTGTTGTTGAATTTGTTGGTGTTTTTCAATGTTGAGGTTGTTGTTGAATTTGTTGGTGTTTTTCAATGTTGAGGTTGTTGTTGTTTTTCATTGTTGAGGTTGTTGTTGTTTTTCAAAGTTGAGGTTGTTGTTGAATTTGTTGGTGTTTTTCAATGTTGAGGTTGTTGTTGAATTTGTTGGTGTTTTTCAACGTTGTGGTTGTTGTTGTTTTTCAATGTTGAGGTTGTTGTTGTATTTGTTGGTGTTTTTCAATGTTGAGGTTGTTGTAGTTTTTCAATGTTGAGGTTGTTGTTGAATTTGTTGGTGTTTTTCAATGTTGAGGTTGTTGTTGTTCAATGTGGAGGTTGTTGTTGAATTTGCTGGTGATTTTCAATGTCGAGGTTGTTGTTGAATTTGTTGGTG
Organism: Isurus oxyrinchus; assembly: GCA_026770705.1. Taxonomy (NCBI): domain Eukaryota; kingdom Metazoa; phylum Chordata; class Chondrichthyes; order Lamniformes; family Lamnidae; genus Isurus; species Isurus oxyrinchus. The sequence continues at coordinate 1,081,688 of JANJGN010000143.1, read as the reverse complement.
TTTTTCAATGTTGAATGTGTTGTTGAATTTGTTGGTGTTTTTCAATGTTGTGGTTGTTGTTGTTTTTCAATGTTGAGGTTGTTGTTGAATTTGTTGGTGTTTTTCAATGTTGAGGTTGTTGTTGAATTTGTTGGCCTTTTTAAATGTTCAGGTTGTTGTTGAATTTGTTGGAGTTTTTCAATGTTGAGGTTATTGTTGAATTTGTTGGTGTTATTCAATGTTGAGGTTGTTGTTGTTTTTCAATGTTGAGGTTGTTGTTGAATTTGTTGGTGTTTTTTAATGCTGAGGTAGTTGTTGTTTTTCAATGTTGAGGTTGTTGTTGAATTTGTTGGTGTTTTTAAATGTTGAGGTTGTTGTTGAATATATTGGTGTTTTTCAATGTTGAGGTTGTTGTTGTTTTTCAATGCTGAGGTTGTTGTTGAATTTGTTGGTGTTTTTCAATGTTCAGGTTGTTGTTGTTTTTCAATGTTGAGGTTGTTGTTGAATTTGTTGGTGTTTTTCAATTTCGAGGTTGTTGTTGAATTAGTTGGTGTTTTTCAATGTTGAAGTTGTTGTTGAATTTGTTGGTGTTTTCAATGTTGAGGTTGTTGTTTTTCAATGTTGAGGTTGTTGTTGAATTTGTTGGTCTTTTTCAATGTTGAATTTGTTGTTGAATTAGTTGGTGTTTTTCAATGTTGAGGTTATTGTTGTTTTTCAATGTTGAGGTTGTTGTTGAATTTGTTGGCGTTTTTCAATGTTGAGGTTGTTGTTGAATTTGTTGGCGTTTTTCAATGTTGAGGTTGTTCTTGAATTTGTTGGTGTTTTTCAATGTTGAGGTTGTTGTTGAATTTGTTGGTCTTTTTCAATGTTGAGGTTGTTGTTGTTTTTCAATGTTGTGGTTGTTGTTGAATTTGTTGGTGTTTTTCAATGTTCAGGTTGTTGTTGTTTTTCAATGTTGAGGTTGTTGTTGAATTTGTTAGTGTTTTTCAATGTTGAGGTTGTTGTTGAATTTGTTGGTGTTTTTCAATGTTGAGGTTGTTGTTGTTTTTCAATGTTGAGGTTGTTGTTGAATTTGTTGGTGTTTTTCAATGTTGAGGTTGTTGGTGTTTTTCAATGTTGAGGATGTTGTTGAATTTGTTGGTGTTTTTCAATGTTGAGGTTGTTGTTGAATTTGTTGTTGTTTTTCAATGTTGAGGTTGTTGTTGTTTTTCAATGTTGAGTTTGTTGTTGAACTTGTGGGTGTTTTTCAATGTTGAGGTTGTTGTAGTTTTTCAATGTTGAGGTTGTTGTTGAATTTGTTGGTGTTTTTCAATGTCGAGGTTGTGGTTGAATTTGTTGGTGTTTTTCAATGTTGAAGTTGTTGTTGAATTTGTTGGTGTTTTTCAATGTTGAGGTTGTTGTTGAATTTGTTGGTGTTTTTAAATGTTGAGGTTGTTGTTGAATTTGTTGGTGTTTTTCAATGTTGAGGTTGTTGTTGTTTTTCAATGTTGAGGTTGTTGTTGAATTTGTTGGTGTTTTTCTTTGTTGAGGTTGTTGTTGTCGTTCAATGTGGAGGTTGTTGTTGAATTTGTTGGTGTTTTTCAATGTCGAGGTTGTTGTTGAATTTGTTGGTCTTTTTCAATGTTGAATTTGTTGTTGAATTAGTTGGTGTTTTTCAATGTTGAGGTTATTGTTGTTTTTCAATGTTGAGGTTGTTGTTGAATTTGTTGGTGTTTTTCAATGTTGAGGTTGTTGCTGAATTTGTTGGCGTTTTTCAATGTTGAGGTTGTTGTTGAATTTGTTGGTGTTTTTCAGTGTTGAGGTTGTTGTTGAATTTGTTGGTGTTTTTCAATGTTGAGGTTGTTGTTGAATTTGCTGGTGTTTTTCAATGTCGAAGTTGTTGTTGAATTTGTTGGTGTTTTTCAATGTTGAGGTTGTTGTTGAATTTGTTGGTGTTTTTCAATGTTGAGGTTGTTGTTGTTTTTCAATGTTGAGGTTGTTGTTGTTTTTCAAAGTTGAGGTTGTTGTTGAATTTGTTGGTGTTTTTCAATGTTGAGGTTGTTGTTGAATTTGTTGGTGTTTTTCAACGTTGTGGTTGTTGTTGTTTTTCAATGTTGAGGTTGTTGTTGTATTTGTTGGTGTTTTTCAATGTTGAGGTTGTTGTAGTTTTTCAATGTTGAGGTTGCTGTTGAATTTGTTGGTGTTTTTCAAAGTCGAGGTTGGTGTTGAATTTGTTTGTGTTTTTCAATGTTGAAGTTGTTGTTGAATTTGTTGGTGTTTTTCAATGTTGAGGTTGTTCGTTAAATTTGTTGGTGTTTTTAAATGTTGAGGTTGATGTTGAATTTGTTGGTGTTTTTCAATGTTGAGGTTGTTGTTGTTTTTCAAACTTGAGGTTGTTGTTGAATTTGTTGGTGTTTTTCAATGTTGAGGTTGTTGTTGTTGTTCAATGTGGAGGTTGTTGTTGAATTTGCTGGTGATTTTCAATGTCGAGGTTGTTGTTGAATTTGTTGGTGTTTTTCAATGTTGAATGTGTTGTTGAATTTGTTGGTGTTTTTCAATGTTGTGGTTGTTGTTGTTTTTCAATGTTGAGGTTGTTGTTGAATTTGTTGGTGTTTTTCAATGTTGAGGTTGTTGTTGAATTTGTTGGCCTTTTTAAATGTTCAGGTTGTTGTTGAATTTGTTGGAGTTTTTCAATGTTGAGGTTATTGTTGAATTTGTTGGTGTTTTTCAATGTTGAGGTTGTTGTTGTTTTTCAATGTTGAGGTTGTTGTTGAATTTGTTGGTGTTTTTTAATGCTGAGGTAGTTGTTGTTTTTCAATGTTGAGGTTGTTGTTGAATTTGTTGGTGTTTTTAAATGTTGAGGTTGTTGTTGAATATATTGGTGTTTTTCAATGTTGAGGTTGTTGTTGTTTTTCAATGCTGAGGTTGTTGTTGAATTTGTTGGTGTTTTTCAATGTTCAGGTTGTTGTTGTTTTTCAATGTTGAGGTTGTTGTTGAATTTGTTGGTGTTTTTCAATTTCGAGGTTGTTGTTGAATTAGTTGGTGTTTTTCAATGTTGAAGTTGTTGTTGAATTTGTTGGTGTTTTCAATGTTGAGGTTGTTGTTTTTCAATGTTGAGGTTGTTGTTGAATTTGTTGGTCTTTTTCAATGTTGAATTTGTTGTTGAATTAGTTGGTGTTTTTCAATGTTGAGGTTATTGTTGTTTTTCAATGTTGAGGTTGTTGTTGAATTTGTTGGCGTTTTTCAATGTTGAGGTTGTTGTTGAATTTGTTGGCGTTTTTCAATGTTGAGGTTGTTCTTGAATTTGTTGGTGTTTTTCAATGTTGAGGTTGTTGTTGAATTTGTTGGTCTTTTTCAATGTTGAGGTTGTTGTTGTTTTTCAATGTTGTGGTTGTTGTTGAATTTGTTGGTGTTTTTCAATGTTCAGGTTGTTGTTGTTTTTCAATGTTGAGGTTGTTGTTGAATTTGTTAGTGTTTTTCAATGTTGAGGTTGTTGTTGAATTTGTTGTTGTTTTTCAATGTTGAGGTTGTTGTTGAATTTGTTGGTGTTTTTCAATGTTGAGGTTGTTGGTGTTTTTCAATGTTGAGGATGTTGTTGAATTTGTTGGTGTTTTTCAATGTTGAGGTTGTTGTTGAATTTGTTGTTGTTTTTCAATGTTGAGGTTGTTGTTGTTTTTCAATGTTGAGTTTGTTGTTGAACTTGTGGGTGTTTTTCAATGTTGAGGTTGTTGTAGTTTTTCAATGTTGAGGTTGTTGTTGAATTTGTTGGTGTTTTTCAATGTCGAGGTTGTGGTTGAATTTGTTGGTGTTTTTCAATGTTGAAGTTGTTGTTGAATTTGTTGGTGTTTTTCAATGTTGAGGTTGTTGTTGAATTTGTTGGTGTTTTTAAATGTTGAGGTTGTTGTTGAATTTGTTGGTGTTTTTCAATGTTGAGGTTGTTGTTGTTTTTCAATGTTGAGGTTGTTGTTGAATTTGTTGGTGTTTTTCTTTGTTGAGGTTGTTGTTGTCGTTCAATGTGGAGGTTGTTGTTGAATTTGTTGGTGTTTTTCAATGTCGAGGTTGTTGTTGAATTTGTTGGTCTTTTTCAATGTTGAATTTGTTGTTGAATTAGTTGGTGTTTTTCAATGTTGAGGTTATTGTTGTTTTTCAATGTTGAGGTTGTTGTTGAATTTGTTGGTGTTTTTCAATGTTGAGGTTGTTGCTGAATTTGTTGGCGTTTTTCAATGTTGAGGTTGTTGTTGAATTTGTTGGTGTTTTTCAATGTTGAGGTTGTTGTTGAATTTGTTGGTGTTTTTCAATGTTGAGGTTGTTGTTGTTTTTCAATGTTCAGGTTGTTGTTGAATTTGTTGGTGTTTTTCAATGTCGAGGTTGTTGTTGAAATTGTTGGTGTTTTTCAATGTTGAAGTTGTTGTTGAATTTGTTGGTGATTTTCAATGATGAGGTTGTTGTTGTTTTTCAATGTTGAGGTTGTTGTTGAATTTGTTGGTGTTTTTCAATGTTGAGGTTGCTGTTGTTTTTCAATGTTGAGGTTGTTGTTGTTTTTCAATGTTGAGGTTGTTGTTGAATTTGTTGGTGTTTTTCAATGTTGAGGTTGTTGTTGTTGTTCAATGTGGAGGTTGTTGTTGAATTTGTTGGTGTTTTTCAATGTCGAGGTTGTTGTTGAAATTGTTGGTGTTTTTCAATGTTGAATTTGTTGTTGAATTTGTTGGTGTTTTTCAATGTTGAGGTTGTTGTTGTTCTTCAATGTTGAGGTTGTTGTTGAATTTGTTGGTGTTTTTCAATGTTGAGGTTGTTGTTGAATTTGTTGGCGTTTTTCAATGTTGAGGTTGTTGTTGAATTTGTTGATGTTTTTCAATGTTGAGGTTGTTGTTGAATTTGTTCGTGTTTTTCAATGTTGAGGTTGTTGTTGTTATTCAATGTTGAGGTTGTTGTTGAATTTGATGGTGTTTTTCATTGTCGAGGTTGTTGTTGAATTTGTTGGTGTTTTTCAATGTTGAAGTTGTTGTTGAATTTGTTGTTGTTTTTTATGTTGAGGTTGTTGTTGTTTTTCAATGTTTAAGTTGTTGTTGAATTTGTTGGTGTTTTTCAATGTTGAGGTTGTTGTTGTTTTTCAATTTTGAGGTTGTTGTTGAATTTGTTGGTGTTTTTAAATGTTGAGGTTGTTGTTGAATTTGTTGGTGTTTTTCAATGTTGAGGTTGTTGTTGTTTTTCAATGTTGAGGTTGTTGTTGAATTTGTTGGTGTTTTTCAATGTTGAGGTTGTTGTTGTTTTTCAATGTTGAGGTTGTTGTTGAATTTGTTGCTGTATTTCAATTTCGAGGTTGCTGTTGAATTTGCTGGTGTTTTTCAATGTTGAAGTTGTTGTTGAATTTGTTGGTGTTTTTCAATGTTGAGGTTGTTGTTGAATTTGTTGGTGTTTTTCAATGTTGAGGTTGTTGTTGTTTTACAATGTTGAGGTTGTTGTTGTTTTTCAATGTTGAGGTTGTTGTTGTATTTGTTGGTGTTTTTCAATGTTGAGGTTGTTGTAGTTTTTCAATGTTGAGGTTGTTGTTGAATTTGTTGGTGTTTTTCAATGTCGAGGTTGTTGTTGAATTTGTTGGTGTTTTTCAGTGTTGAAGTTGTTGTTGAATTTGTTGGTGTTTTTCAATGTTGAGGTTGTTCGTTGAATTTGTTGGTGTTTTTAAATGTTGAGGTTGTTGTTGAATTTGTTGGTGTTTTTCAATGTTGAGGTTGTTGTTGTTTTTCAATGTTGAGGTTGTTGAATTTGTTGGTGTTTTTCAATGTTGAGGTTGTTGTTGTTTTTCAATGTGGAGGTTGTTGTTGAATTTGTTGGTGTTTTTCAATGTTGAGGTTGTTGTTGTTTTTCAATGCTGAGGTTGTTGTTGAATTTGTTGGTGTTTTTCAATGTTGAGGTTGTTGTTGAATTTGTTGGTGTTTTTCAATGTTGAGGTTGTTGTTGTTTTTCAATGTTGAGGTTGTTGTTGAATTTGTTGGTGTTTTTCTTTGTTGAGGTTGTTGTTGTCGTTCAATGTGGAGGTTGTTGTTGAATTTGTTGGTGTTTTTCAATGTCGAGGTTGTTGTTGAATTTGTTGGTCTTTTTCAATGTTGAATTTGTTGTTGAATTAGTTGGTGTTTTTCAATGTTGAGGTTGTTGTTGAATTTGTTGGTGTTTTTCAATGTTGAGGTTGTTGTTGAATTTGTTGGTGTTTTTCAATGTTGAGGTTGTTGTTGTTTTTCAATGTTGATGCTGTTGTTGAATTTGTTGGTGTTTTTCAATGTTGAGGTTGTTGTTGTTTTTCAATGTTGAGGTTGTTGTTGAATTTCTTGGTGTTTTTCAATGTTGAGGTTGTTGTTGAATTTGTTGGTGTTTTTCAATGTTGAGGTTGTTCTTGTTTTTCAATGTTGAGGTTGTTGTTGAATTTAAAACAAAAACAGAATTACCTGGAAAAACTCAGTAGGTCTGGCAGCATCGGCGGAGGAGAAAAGAGTTGACGTTTCGAGTCCTCATGACCCTTCGACAGAACTTGATTTCGAGTCCAGGAAAGAGTTGAAATATAAGCTGGTTTAAGGTGTGTGGGGGGGGGGGGGAAGGAGAGAGAGAGAGAGACAGAGGTGCTTGTGTAGACAAACAAGCAGTGATAGAAGCAGATCATCAAAAGATGTCAGTAACAATGGTACCAAAGAACACATAGGTGTTAAAGTTAAAGTTGGTGATATTATCTAAACGAATGTGCTAATTAAGAATGGATGGTAGGGCACTCAAGGTACAGCTCTAGTGGGGGTGGGGGGAGCATAAAGGATTTTAAAATATTTAAAAATAATGGAAATAGGTGGGAAAAGAAAAATCTATAAAATTTATAGGGAAAAAAAAGGGGGAAAAAAGGGGGAAACAGAAAGGGGGTGGGGATGGGGGAGGGAGCTCACGACCTAAAGTTATTGAATTCAATATTCAGACCGGAAGGCTGTAAGGTGCCTAGTCGGAAGATGAGGTGTTGTTCCTCCAGTTTGCGTTGGGCTTCACTGGAACAATGCAGTAAGCCAAGGACAGACATGTGGGCAAGAGAGCAGGGTGGAGTGTTAAAATGGCAAGCCACAGGGAGGTTTGGGTCATTCTTGTGGACAGACCGTAGGTGTTCTGCAAAGCGGTCGCCCAGTTTACGTTTGGTCTCTCCAATGTAGAGGAGACCACATTGGGAGCAACGAATGCAGTAGACTAAGTTGGGTGAAATGCAAGTGAAATGCTGCTTCACTTGAAAGGAATGTTTGGGCCCTTGGACGGTGAGGAGAGAGGAAGTGAAGGGGCAGGTGTTACATCTTTTGCGTGGGCATGGGGTGGTGCCATAGGAGGGGGTTGAGGAGTAGGGGGTGATGGAGGAGTGGACCAGGGTGTCCCGGAGGGAGCGATCTCTACGGAATGCCGATAAGGGGGGTGAAGGGAAGATGTGTTTGGTGGTGGCATCATGCTGGAGTTGGCGGAAATGGCGGAGGATGATCCTTTGAATGCGGAGGCTGGTGGGGTGATAAGTGAGGACAAGGGGGACCCTATCATGTTTCTGGGAGGGAGGAGAAGGCGTGAGGGCGGATGCACGGGAGATGGGCCGGACACGGTTGAATTTGTTGGTGTTTTTCAATGTTGAGGTTGTTGTTGTTTTTCAATGTTGAGGTTGTTGTTGAATTTGTTGGTGTTTTTCAATGTTGAGGTTGTTGTTGAATTTGTTGTTGTTTTTCAATGTTGAGGTTGTTGTTTTTCAATGTTGAGTTTGTTGTTGAATTTGTTGGTGTTTTTCAATGTTGAGGTTGTTGTAGTTTTTCAATGTTGAGGTTGTTGTTGAATTTGTTGGTGTTTTTCAATGTCGAGGTTGTGGTTGAATTTGTTGGTGTTTTTCAATGTTGAAGTTGTTGTTGAATTTGTTGCTGTTTTTCAATGTTGATGTTGTTGTTGAATTTGTTGGTGTTTTTAAATGTTGAGGTTGTTGTTGAATTTGTTGGTGTTTTTCAATGTTGAGGTTGTTGTTGTTTTTCAATGTTGAGGTTGTTGTTGAATTTCTTGGTGTTTTTCAATGTTGAGGTTGTTGTTGAATTTGTTGGTGTTTTTCAATGTTGAGGTTGTTCTTGTTTTTCAATGTTGAGGTTGTTGTTGAATTTGTTGGTGTTTTTCAATGTTGAGGTTGTTGTTGTTTTTCAATGTTGAGGTTGTTGTTGAATTTGTTGGTGTTTTTCAATGTTGAGGTTGTTGTTGAATTCGTTGGTGTTTTTCAATGTTGAGGTTGTTGTTGTTTTTCAATGTTGAGGTTATTGTTGAATTTGTTGGTGTTTTTCAATGTTGAGGTTGTTGTTGAATTTGTTGGCGTTTATAAATGTTGAGGTTGTTGTTGAATTTGTTGGTGTTTTTCAATGTTGAGGTTGTCGTTGAATTTGTTGGTGTATTTCAATGTTGAGGTTGTTGTTGTTTTTCAATGTTGAGGTTGTTGTTGAATTTGTTGGTGTTTTTCAATTTCGAGGTTGTTGTTGAATTTGTTGGTGTTTTTCAATGTTGAAGTTGTTGTTGAATTTGTTGGTGTTTTTCAATGTTGAGGTTGTTGTTGTTTTTCAATGTTGAGATTGTTGTTTAATTGGTTGATGTTTTTCAATGTTGAGGTTGTTGTTGTTTTTCAATGTTGAGGTTGTTGTTGAATTTGTTGGTGTTTTTTAATGTTGAGGTTGTTGTTGAATTTGTTGGTGTTTTTCAACGTTGATGTTGTTGTTGTTTTTCAATGTTGAGGTTGTTGTTGTATTTGTTGGTGTTTTTAAATGTTGAGGTTGTTGTAGTTTTTCAATGTTGAGGTTGTTGTTGAATTTGTTGGTGTTTTTCAATGTTGAGGTTGTTGTTGAATTTGTTGGTGTTTTTCCATGTTGAGGTTGTTGTTTTTCAATGTCGAGGTTGTTGTTGAATTTGTTGGTGTTTTTCAATGGTGAATTTGTTGTTGAATTTGTTGGTGTTTTTCAATGTTGAGGTTGTTGTTTTTCAATGTTGAGGTTGTTGATAAATTTGTTGATGTTTTTCAATGTTGAGGTTGGTGTTGAATTTGTTGGTATTTTTCAATGTTGAGGTTGTTGTTGTTTTTCAATGTTGACGTTGTTGTTGAATTTGTTGGTCTTTTTCAATGTTGAGGTTGTTGTTGTTTTTCAATGTTGTGGTTGTTGTTGAATTTGTTGGTGTTTTTCAATGTTGAGGTTGTTGTTGTTTTTCAATGTTGAGGTTGTTGTTGAATTTGTTAGTGTTTTTCAATGTTTAGGTTGTTGTTGAATTTGTTGGTGTTTTTCAATGTTGAGGTTGTTGTTGTTTTTCAATGTTGAGGTTGTTGTTGAATTTGTTGGTGTTTTTCAATGTTGAGGTTGTTGTTGTTTTTCAATGTTGAGGTTGTTGTTGAATTTGTTGGTGTTTTTCAATGTTGAGGTTGTTGTTGAATTTGTTGTTGTTTTACAATGTTGAGGTTGTTGTTTTTCAATGTTGAGTTTGTTGTTGAACTTGTTGGTGTTTTTCAATGTTGAGGTTGTTGTAGTTTTTCAATGTTGAGGTTGTTGTTGAATTTGTTGGTGTTTTTCAATGTCGAGGTTGTGGTTGAATTTGTTGGTGTTTTTCAATGTTGAAGTTGTTGTTGAATTTGTTGCTGTTTTTCAATGTTGATGTTGTTGTTGAATTTGTTGGTGTTTTTAAATGTTGAGGTTGTTGTTGAATTTGTTGGTGTTTTTCAATGTTGAGGTTGTTGTTGTTTTTCAATGTTGAGGTTGTTGTTGAATTTGTTGGTGTTTTTCTTTGTTGAGGTTGTTGTTGTCGTTCAATGCGGAGGTTGTTGTTGAATTTGTTGGTGTTTTTCAATGTTGAGGTTGTTGTTGAATTTGTTGTTGTTTTTCAATGTTGAGGTTGTTGTTTTTCAATGTTGAGTTTGTTGTTGAACTTGTTGGTGTTTTTCAATGTTGAGGTTGTTGTAGTTTTTCAATGTTGAGGTTGTTGTTGAATTTGTTGGTGTTTTTCAATGTCGAGGTTGTGGTTGAATTTGTTGGTGTTTTTCAATGTTGAAGTTGTTGTTGAATTTGTTGCTGTTTTTCAATGTTGATGTTGTTGTTGAATTTGTTGTTGTTTTTAAATGTTGAGGTTGTTGTTGAATTTGTTGGTGTTTTTCAATGTTGAGGTTGTTGTTGTTTTTCAATGTTGAGGTTGTTGTTGAATTTCTTGGTGTTTTTCAATGTTGAGGTTGTTGTTGAATTTGTTGGTGTTTTTCAATGTTGAGGTTGTTCTTGTTTTTCAATGTTGAGGTTGTTGTTGAATTTGTTGGTGTTTTTCAATGTTGAGGTTGTTGTTGTTTTTCAATGTTGAGGTTGTTGTTGAATTTGTTGGTGTTTTTCAATGTTGAGGTTGTTGTTGAATTCGTTGGTGTTTTTCAATGTTGAGGTTGTTGTTGTTTTTCAATGTTGAGGTTATTGTTGAATTTGTTGGTGTTTTTCAATGTTGAGGTTGTTGTTGAATTTGTTGGCGTTTATAAATGTTGAGGTTGTTGTTGAATTTGTTGGTGTTTTTCAATGTTGAGGTTGTCGTTGAATTTGTTGGTGTATTTCAATGTTGAGGTTGTTGTTGTTTTTCAATGTTGAGGTTGTTGTTGAATTTGTTGGTGTTTTTCAATTTCGAGGTTGTTGTTGAATTTGTTGGTGTTTTTCAATGTTGAAGTTGTTGTTGAATTTGTTGGTGTTTTTCAATGTTGAGGTTGTTGTTGTTTTTCAATGTTGAGGTTGTTGTTTAATTGGTTGATGTTTTTCAATGTTGAGGTTGTTGTTGTTTTTCAATGTTGAGGTTGTTGTTGAATTTGTTGGTGTTTTTTAATGTTGAGGTTGTTGTTGAATTTGTTGGTGTTTTTCAACGTTGATGTTGTTGTTGTTTTTCAATGTTGAGGTTGTTGTTGTATTTGTTGGTGTTTTTAAATGTTGAGGTTGTTGTAGTTTTTCAATGTTGAGGTTGTTGTTGAATTTGTTGGTGTTTTTCAATGTTGAGGTTGTTGTTGAATTTGTTGGTGTTTTTCCATGTTGAGGTTGTTGTTTTTCAATGTCGAGGTTGTTGTTGAATTTGTTGGTGTTTTTCAATGGTGAATTTGTTGTTGAATTTGTTGGTGTTTTTCAATGTTGAGGTTGTTGTTTTTCAATGTTGAGGTTGTTGATAAATTTGTTGATGTTTTTCAATGTTGAGGTTGGTGTTGAATTTGTTGGTATTTTTCAATGTTGAGGTTGTTGTTGTTCTTCAATGTTGACGTTGTTGTTGAATTTGTTGGTCTTTTTCAATGTTGAGGTTGTTGTTGTTTTTCAATGTTGTGGTTGTTGTTGAATTTGTTGGTGTTTTTCAATGTTGAGGTTGTTGTTGTTTTTCAATGTTGAGGTTGTTGTTGAATTTGTTAGTGTTTTTCAATGTTTAGGTTGTTGTTGAATTTGTTGGTGTTTTTCAATGTTGAGGTTGTTGTTGTTTTTCAATGTTGAGGTTGTTGTTGAATTTGTTGGTGTTTTTCAATGTTGAGGTTGTTGTTGTTTTTCAATGTTGAGGTTGTTGTTGAATTTGTTGGTGTTTTTCAATGTTGAGGTTGTTGTTGAATTTGTTGTTGTTTTTCAATGTCGAGGTTGTTGTTGAATTTGTTGGTGTTTTTCAATGTTGAATTTGTTGTTGAATTTGTTGGTGTTTTTCAATGTTGAGGTTGTTGTTGTTTTTCAATTTTGAGGTTGTTGTTGAATTTGTTGGTGTTTTTCAATGTTGAGGTTGTTGTTGAATTTGTTGGCGTTTTTAAATGTTGAGGTTGTTGTTGAATTTGTTGGTGTTTTTCAATGTTGAGGTTGTTGTTGAATTTGTTCGTGTTTTTCAATGTTGAGGTTGTTGTTGTTTTTCAATGTTGAGGTTGTTGTTGAATTTGATGGTGCTTTTCAATGTCGAGGTTGTTGTTGAATTTGTTGGTGTTTTTCAATGTTGAAGTTGTTGTTGAATTTGTTGGTGTTTTTCAATGTTGAGGTTGTTGTTGTTTTTCAATTTTGAGGTTGTTGTTGAATTTGTTGGTGTTTTTAAATGTTGAGGTTGTTGTTGAATTTGTTGGTGTTTTTCAATGTTGAGGTTGTTGTTGTTTTTCAATGTTGAGGTTGTTGTTGAATTTGTTGGTGTTTTTCAATGTTGAGGTTGTTGTTGTTTTTCAATGTTGAGGTTGTTGTTGAATTTGTTGGTGTTTTTCAATTTCGAGGTTGTTGTTGAATTTGCTGGTGTTTTTCAATGTCGAAGTTGTTGTTGAATTTGTTGGTGTTTTTCAATGTTGAGGTTGTTGTTGAATTTGTTGGTGTTTTTCAATGTTGAGGTTGTTGTTGTTTTTCAATGTTGAGGTTGTTGTTGTTTTTCAATGTTGAGGTTGTTGTTGAATTTGTTGGTGTTTTTCAATGTTGAGGTTGTTGTTGAATTTGTTGGTGTTTTTCAATGTTGTGGTTGTTGTTGTTTTTCAATGTTGAGGTTGTTGTTGTATTTGTTGGTGTTTTTCAATGTTGAGGTTGTTGTAGTTTTTTCAATGTTGAGGTTGCTGTTGAATTTGTTGGTGTTTTTCAATGTCGAGGTTGTTGTTGAATTTGTTTGTGTTTTTCAATGTTGAAGTTGTTGTTGAATTTGTTGGTGTTTTTCAATGTTGAGGTTGTTCGTTGAATTTGTTGGTGTTTTTAAATGTTGAGGTTGATGTTGAATTTGTTGGTGTTTTTCAATCTTGAGGTTGTTGTTGTTTTTCAAACTTGAGGTTGTTGTTGAATTTGTTGGTGTTTTTCAATGTTGAGGTTGTTGTTGTTGTTCAATGTGGAGGTTGTTGTTGAATTTGCTGGCGATTTTCAATGTCGAGGTTGTTGTTGAATTTTTTGGTGTTTTTCAATGTTGAATTTGTTGTTGAATTTGTTGGTGTTTTTCAATGTGAGGTTGTTGTTGTTTTTCAATGTTGGGGTTGTTGTTGAATTTGTTGGTGTTTTTCAATGTTGAGGTTGTTGTTGAATTTGTTGGTGTTTTTCAATGTGAGGTTGTTGTTGTTTTTCAATGTTGGGGTTATTGTTGAATTTGTTGGTGTTTTTCAATGTTGAGGTTGTTGTTGAATTTGTTGGCGTTTTTAAATGTTGAGGTTTATGTTGAATTTGTTGGTGTTTTTCAATGTTGAGGTTGTTGTTGAATTTGTTGGTGTTTTTCATAGTTGAGGTTGTTGTTGTTTTTCAATGTTTTAGTTGTTGTTGAATTTGTTGGTGTTTTTCAAAGTTGAGGTTGTTGTTGAATTTGTTGGTGTTTTTCAAAGTTGAGGTTGTTGTTGAATTTGTTGGTGTTTTTCAATGTCGAGGTTGTTGTTGAATTTGTTGGTGTTTTTCAATGTTGAATTTGTTGTTGAATTTGTTGGTGTTTTTCAATGTTGAGGTTGTTGTTGTTTTTCAATGTTGAGGTTGTTGTTGAATTTGATGGTGCTTTTCAATGTCGAGGTTTTTGTTGAATTTGTTGGTGTTTTTCAATGTTGAAGTTGTTGTTGAATTTGTTGGTGTTTTTCAATGTTGAGGTTGTTGTTGTTTTTCAATTTTGAGGTTGTTGTTGAATTTTTTGTTGTTTTTAAATGTTGAGGTTGTTGTTCAATTTGTTGGTGTTTTTCAATGTTGAGGTTGTTGTTGTTTTTCAATGTTGAGGTTGTTGTTGAATTTGTTGGTGTTTTTCAATGTTGAGGTTGTTGTTGAATTTGCTGGTGTTTTTCAATGTCGAAGTTGTTGTTGAAGTTGTTGGTGTTTTTCAATGTTGAGGTTGTTGTTGAATTTGTTGGTGTTTTTCAATGTTGAGGTTGTTGTTGTTTTTCAATGTTGAGGTTGTTGTTGTTTTTCAATGTTGAGGTTGCTGTTGAATTTGTTGGTGTTTTTCAATGTTGAGGTTGTTGTTGAATTTGTTGGTGTTTTTCAATGTTGTGGTTGTTGTTGTTTTTCAATGTTGAGGTTGTTGTTGTATTTGTTGGTGTTTTTCAATGTTGAGGTTGTTGTAGTTTTTCAATGTTGAGGTTGCTGTTGAATTTGTTGGTGTTTTTCAATGTCGAGGTTGTTGTTGAATTTGTTTGTGTTTTTCAATGTTGAAGTTGTTGTTGAATTTGTTGGTGTTTTTCAATGTTGAGGTTGTTCGTTGAATTTGTTGGTGTTTTTAAATGTTGAGGTTGATGTTGAATTTGTTGGTGTTTTTCAATGTTGAGGTTGTTGTTGTTTTTCAAACTTGAGGTTGTTGTTGAATTTGTTGGTGTTTTTCAATGTTGAGGTTGTTGTTGTTTTTCAATGTTGAGGTTGTTGTTGAATTTGTTGGTGTTTTTCAATGTTGAGGTTGTTGTTGAATTTGTTGGCGTTTTTAAATGTTCAGGTTGTTGTTGAATTTGTTGGCGTTTTTAAATGTTCAGGTTGTTGTTGAATTCGTTGGTGTTTTTCAATGTTGAGGTTGTTGTTGTTTTTCAATGTTGAGGTTATTGTTGAATTTGTTGGTGTTTTTCAATGTTGAGGTTGTTGTTGAATTTGTTGGCGTTTATAAATGTTGAGGTTGTTGTTGAATTTGTTGGTGTTTTTCAATGTTGAGGTTGTCGTTGAATTTGTTGGTGTATTTCAATGTTGAGGTTGTTGTTGTTTTTCAATGTTGAGGTTGTTGTTGAATTTGTTGGTGTTTTTCAATTTCGAGGTTGTTGTTGAATTTGTTGGTGTTTTTCAATGTTGAAGTTGTTGTTGAATTTGTTGGTGTTTTTCAATGTTGAGGTTGTTGTTGTTTTTCAATGTTGAGGTTGTTGTTTAATTGGTTGATGTTTTTCAATGTTGAGGTTGTTGTTGTTTTTCAATGTTGAGGTTGTTGTTGAATTTGTTGGTGTTTTTTAATGTTGAGGTTGTTGTTGAATTTGTTGGTGTTTTTCAACGTTGATGTTGTTGTTGTTTTTCAATGTTGAGGTTGTTGTTGTATTTGTTGGTGTTTTTAAATGTTGAGGTTGTTGTAGTTTTTCAATGTTGAGGTTGTTGTTGAATTTGTTGGTGTTTTTCAATGTTGAGGTTGTTGTTGAATTTGTTGGTGTTTTTCCATGTTGAGGTTGTTGTTTTTCAATGTCGAGGTTGTTGTTGAATTTGTTGGTGTTTTTCAATGGTGAATTTGTTGTTGAATTTGTTGGTGTTTTTCAATGTTGAGGTTGTTGTTTTTCAATGTTGAGGTTGTTGATAAATTTGTTGATGTTTTTCAATGTTGAGGTTGGTGTTGAATTTGTTGGTATTTTTCAATGTTGAGGTTGTTGTTGTTTTTCAATGTTGACGTTGTTGTTGAATTTGTTGGTCTTTTTCAATGTTGAGGTTGTTGTTGTTTTTCAATGTTGTGGTTGTTGTTGAATTTGTTGGTGTTTTTCAATGTTGAGGTTGTTGTTGTTTTTCAATGTTGAGGTTGTTGTTGAATTTGTTAGTGTTTTTCAATGTTTAGGTTGTTGTTGAATTTGTTGGTGTTTTTCAATGTTGAGGTTGTTGTTGTTTTTCAATGTTGAGGTTGTTGTTGAATTTGTTGGTGTTTTTCAATGTTGAGGTTGTTGTTGTTTTTCAATGTTGAGGTTGTTGTTGAATTTGTTGGTGTTTTTCAATGTTGAGGTTGTTGTTGAATTTGTTGTTGTTTTACAATGTTGAGGTTGTTGTTTTTCAATGTTGAGTTTGTTGTTGAACTTGTTGGTGTTTTTCAATGTTGAGGTTGTTGTAGTTTTTCAATGTTGAGGTTGTTGTTGAATTTGTTGGTGTTTTTCAATGTCGAGGTTGTGGTTGAATTTGTTGGTGTTTTTCAATGTTGAAGTTGTTGTTGAATTTGTTGCTGTTTTTCAATGTTGATGTTGTTGTTGAATTTGTTGGTGTTTTTAAATGTTGAGGTTGTTGTTGAATTTGTTGGTGTTTTTCAATGTTGAGGTTGTTGTTGTTTTTCAATGTTGAGGTTGTTGTTGAATTTGTTGGTGTTTTTCTTTGTTGAGGTTGTTGTTGTCGTTCAATGCGGAGGTTGTTGTTGAATTTGTTGGTGTTTTTCAATGTTGAGGTTGTTGTTGAATTTGTTGTTGTTTTTCAATGTTGAGGTTGTTGTTTTTCAATGTTGAGTTTGTTGTTGAACTTGTTGGTGTTTTTCAATGTTGAGGTTGTTGTAGTTTTTCAATGTTGAGGTTGTTGTTGAATTTGTTGGTGTTTTTCAATGTCGAGGTTGTGGTTGAATTTGTTGGTGTTTTTCAATGTTGAAGTTGTTGTTGAATTTGTTGCTGTTTTTCAATGTTGATGTTGTTGTTGAATTTGTTGTTGTTTTTAAATGTTGAGGTTGTTGTTGAATTTGTTGGTGTTTTTCAATGTTGAGGTTGTTGTTGTTTTTCAATGTTGAGGTTGTTGTTGAATTTCTTGGTGTTTTTCAATGTTGAGGTTGTTGTTGAATTTGTTGGTGTTTTTCAATGTTGAGGTTGTTCTTGTTTTTCAATGTTGAGGTTGTTGTTGAATTTGTTGGTGTTTTTCAATGTTGAGGTTGTTGTTGTTTTTCAATGTTGAGGTTGTTGTTGAATTTGTTGGTGTTTTTCAATGTTGAGGTTGTTGTTGAATTCGTTGGTGTTTTTCAATGTTGAGGTTGTTGTTGTTTTTCAATGTTGAGGTTATTGTTGAATTTGTTGGTGTTTTTCAATGTTGAGGTTGTTGTTGAATTTGTTGGCGTTTATAAATGTTGAGGTTGTTGTTGAATTTGTTGGTGTTTTTCAATGTTGAGGTTGTCGTTGAATTTGTTGGTGTATTTCAATGTTGAGGTTGTTGTTGTTTTTCAATGTTGAGGTTGTTGTTGAATTTGTTGGTGTTTTTCAATTTCGAGGTTGTTGTTGAATTTGTTGGTGTTTTTCAATGTTGAAGTTGTTGTTGAATTTGTTGGTGTTTTTCAATGTTGAGGTTGTTGTTGTTTTTCAATGTTGAGGTTGTTGTTTAATTGGTTGATGTTTTTCAATGTTGAGGTTGTTGTTGTTTTTCAATGTTGAGGTTGTTGTTGAATTTGTTGGTGTTTTTTAATGTTGAGGTTGTTGTTGAATTTGTTGGTGTTTTTCAACGTTGATGTTGTTGTTGTTTTTCAATGTTGAGGTTGTTGTTGTATTTGTTGGTGTTTTTAAATGTTGAGGTTGTTGTAGTTTTTCAATGTTGAGGTTGTTGTTGAATTTGTTGGTGTTTTTCAATGTTGAGGTTGTTGTTGAATTTGTTGGTGTTTTTCCATGTTGAGGTTGTTGTTTTTCAATGTCGAGGTTGTTGTTGAATTTGTTGGTGTTTTTCAATGGTGAATTTGTTGTTGAATTTGTTGGTGTTTTTCAATTTCGAGGTTGTTGTTGAATTAGTTGGTGTTTTTCAATGTTGAAGTTGTTGTTGAATTTGTTGGTGTTTTCAATGCTGAGGTTGTTGTTTTTCAATGTTGAGGTTGTTGATAAATTTGTTGATGTTTTTCAATGTTGAGGTTGGTGTTGAATTTGTTGGTATTTTTCAATGTTGAGGTTGTTGTTGTTCTTCAATGTTGACGTTGTTGTTGAATTTGTTGGTCTTTTTCAATGTTGAGGTTGTTGTTGTTTTTCAATGTTGTGGTTGTTGTTGAATTTGTTGGTGTTTTTCAATGTTGAGGTTGTTGTTGTTTTTCAATGTTGAGGTTGTTGTTGAATTTGTTAGTGTTTTTCAATGTTTAGGTTGTTGTTGAATTTGTTGGTGTTTTTCAATGTTGAGGTTGTTGTTGTTTTTCAATGTTGAGGTTGTTGTTGAATTTGTTGGTGTTTTTCAATGTTGAGGTTGTTGTTGTTTTTCAATGTTGAGGTTGTTGTTGAATTTGTTGGTGTTTTTCAATGTTGAGGTTGTTGTTGAATTTGTTGTTGTTTTTCAATGTCGAGGTTGTTGTTGAATTTGTTGGTGTTTTTCAATGTTGAATTTGTTGTTGAATTTGTTGGTGTTTTTCAATGTTGAGGTTGTTGTTGTTTTTCAATTTTGAGGTTGTTGTTGAATTTGTTGGTGTTTTTCAATGTTGAGGTTGTTGTTGAATTTGTTGGCGTTTTTAAATGTTGAGGTTGTTGTTGAATTTGTTGGTGTTTTTCAATGTTGAGGTTGTTGTTGAATTTGTTCGTGTTTTTCAATGTTGAGGTTGTTGTTGTTTTTCAATGTTGAGGTTGTTGTTGAATTTGATGGTGCTTTTCAATGTCGAGGTTGTTGTTGAATTTGTTGGTGTTTTTCAATGTTGAAGTTGTTGTTGAATTTGTTGGTGTTTTTCAATGTTGAGGTTGTTGTTGTTTTTCAATTTTGAGGTTGTTGTTGAATTTGTTGGTGTTTTTAAATGTTGAGGTTGTTGTTGAATTTGTTGGTGTTTTTCAATGTTGAGGTTGTTGTTGTTTTTCAATGTTGAGGTTGTTGTTGAATTTGTTGGTGTTTTTCAATGTTGAGGTTGTTGTTGTTTTTCAATGTTGAGGTTGTTGTTGAATTTGTTGGTGTTTTTCAATTTCGAGGTTGTTGTTGAATTTGCTGGTGTTTTTCAATGTCGAAGTTGTTGTTGAATTTGTTGGTGTTTTTCAATGTTGAGGTTGTTGTTGAATTTGTTGGTGTTTTTCAATGTTGAGGTTGTTGTTGTTTTTCAATGTTGAGGTTGTTGTTGTTTTTCAATGTTGAGGTTGTTGTTGAATTTGTTGGTGTTTTTCAATGTTGAGGTTGTTGTTGAATTTGTTGGTGTTTTTCAATGTTGTGGTTGTTGTTGTTTTTCAATGTTGAGGTTGTTGTTGTATTTGTTGGTGTTTTTCAATGTTGAGGTTGTTGTAGTTTTTTCAATGTTGAGGTTGCTGTTGAATTTGTTGGTGTTTTTCAATGTCGAGGTTGTTGTTGAATTTGTTTGTGTTTTTCAATGTTGAAGTTGTTGTTGAATTTGTTGGTGTTTTTCAATGTTGAGGTTGTTCGTTGAATTTGTTGGTGTTTTTAAATGTTGAGGTTGATGTTGAATTTGTTGGTGTTTTTCAATCTTGAGGTTGTTGTTGTTTTTCAAACTTGAGGTTGTTGTTGAATTTGTTGGTGTTTTTCAATGTTGAGGTTGTTGTTGTTGTTCAATGTGGAGGTTGTTGTTGAATTTGCTGGCGATTTTCAATGTCGAGGTTGTTGTTGAATTTTTTGGTGTTTTTCAATGTTGAATTTGTTGTTGAATTTGTTGGTGTTTTTCAATGTGAGGTTGTTGTTGTTTTTCAATGTTGGGGTTGTTGTTGAATTTGTTGGTGTTTTTCAATGTTGAGGTTGTTGTTGAATTTGTTGGTGTTTTTCAATGTGAGGTTGTTGTTGTTTTTCAATGTTGGGGTTATTGTTGAATTTGTTGGTGTTTTTCAATGTTGAGGTTGTTGTTGAATTTGTTGGCGTTTTTAAATGTTGAGGTTTATGTTGAATTTGTTGGTGTTTTTCAATGTTGAGGTTGTTGTTGAATTTGTTGGTGTTTTTCATAGTTGAGGTTGTTGTTGTTTTTCAATGTTTTAGTTGTTGTTGAATTTGTTGGTGTTTTTCAAAGTTGAGGTTGTTGTTGAATTTGTTGGTGTTTTTCAAAGTTGAGGTTGTTGTTGAATTTGTTGGTGTTTTTCAATGTCGAGGTTGTTGTTGAATTTGTTGGTGTTTTTCAATGTTGAATTTGTTGTTGAATTTGTTGGTGTTTTTCAATGTTGAGGTTGTTGTTGTTTTTCAATGTTGAGGTTGTTGTTGAATTTGATGGTGCTTTTCAATGTCGAGGTTTTTGTTGAATTTGTTGGTGTTTTTCAATGTTGAAGTTGTTGTTGAATTTGTTGGTGTTTTTCAATGTTGAGGTTGTTGTTGTTTTTCAATTTTGAGGTTGTTGTTGAATTTTTTGTTGTTTTTAAATGTTGAGGTTGTTGTTCAATTTGTTGGTGTTTTTCAATGTTGAGGTTGTTGTTGTTTTTCAATGTTGAGGTTGTTGTTGAATTTGTTGGTGTTTTTCAATGTTGAGGTTGTTGTTGAATTTGCTGGTGTTTTTCAATGTCGAAGTTGTTGTTGAAGTTGTTGGTGTTTTTCAATGTTGAGGTTGTTGTTGAATTTGTTGGTGTTTTTCAATGTTGAGGTTGTTGTTGTTTTTCAATGTTGAGGTTGTTGTTGTTTTTCAATGTTGAGGTTGCTGTTGAATTTGTTGGTGTTTTTCAATGTTGAGGTTGTTGTTGAATTTGTTGGTGTTTTTCAATGTTGTGGTTGTTGTTGTTTTTCAATGTTGAGGTTGTTGTTGTATTTGTTGGTGTTTTTCAATGTTGAGGTTGTTGTAGTTTTTCAATGTTGAGGTTGCTGTTGAATTTGTTGGTGTTTTTCAATGTCGAGGTTGTTGTTGAATTTGTTTGTGTTTTTCAATGTTGAAGTTGTTGTTGAATTTGTTGGTGTTTTTCAATGTTGAGGTTGTTCGTTGAATTTGTTGGTGTTTTTAAATGTTGAGGTTGATGTTGAATTTGTTGGTGTTTTTCAATGTTGAGGTTGTTGTTGTTTTTCAAACTGGAGGTTGTTGTTGAATTTGTTGGTGTTTTTCAATGTTGAGGTTGTTGTTGTTTTTCAATGTTGAGGTTGTTGTTGAATTTGTTGGTGTTTTTCAATGTTGAGGTTGTTGTTGAATTTGTTGGCGTTTTTAAATGTTCAGGTTGTTGTTGAATTTGTTGGAGTTTTTCAATGTTGAGGTTATTGTTGAATTTGTTGGTGTTTTTCAATGTTGAGGTTGTTGTTGTTTTTCAATGATGAGGTTGTTGTTGAATTTGTTGGTGTTTTTTAATGCTGAGGTTGTTGTTGTTTTTCAATGTTGAGGTTGTTGTTGAATTTGTTGGTGTTTTTAAATGTTGAGGTTGTTGTTGAATATATTGGTGTTTTTCAATGTTGAGGTTGTTGTTGTTTTTCAATGCTGAGGTTGTTGTCGAATTTGTTGGTGTTTTTCAATGTTCAGGTTGTTGTTGTTTTTCAATGTTGAGGTTGTTGTTGAATTTGTTGGTGTTTTTCAATTTCGAGGTTGTTGTTGAATTAGTTGGTGTTTTTCAATGTTGAAGTTGTTGTTGAATTTGTTGGTGTTTTCAATGCTGAGGTTGTTGTTTTTCAATGTTGAGGTTGTTGTTGAATTTGTTGTTCTTTTTCAATGTTGAATTAGTTGGTGTTTTTCAATGTTGAGGTTATTGTTGTTTTTCAATGTTGAGGTTGTTGTTGAATTTGTTGGCGTTTTTCAATGTTGAGGTTGTTGTTGAATTTGTTGGCGTTTTTCAATGTTGAGGTTGTTGTTGAATTTGTTGGTGTTTTTCAATGTTGAGGTTGTTGTTGAATTTGTTGGTGTTTTTCAATGTTGAGGTTGTTGTTGTTTTTCAATGTTCAGGTTGTTGTTGAATTTGTTGGTGTTTTTCAATGTCGAGGTTGTTGTTGAAATTGTTGGTGTTTTTCAATGTTGAAGTTGTTGTTGAATTTGTTGGTGTTTTTCAAAGATGAGGTTGTTGTTTTTGAATGTTGAGGTTGTTGATGAATTTGTTGGTGTTTTTCAATGTTGAGGTTGTTGTTGTTTTTCAATGTTGAGGTTGTTGTTGTTTTTCAATGTTGAGGTTGTTGTTGAATTTGTTGGTGTTTTTCAATGTTGAGGTTGTTGTTGTTGTTCAATGTGGAGGTTGATGTTGAATTTTTTGGTGTTTTTCAATGTCGAGGTTGTTGTTGAATTTGTTGGTGTTTTTCAATGTTGAAATTGTTGTTGAATTTGTTGGTGTTTTTCAATGTTGAGGTTGTTGTTGTTCTTCAATGTTGAGGTTCTTGTTGAAATTGTTGGTGTTTTTCAATGTTGAGGTTGTTGTTGAATTTCTTGCCGTTTTTAAATGTTGAGGTTGTTGTTTAATTTGTTGGTGTTTTTCAATGTTGAGGTTGTTGTTGAATTTGTTCGTGTTTTTCAATGTTGAGGTTGTTGTTGTTTTTCAATGTTGAGGTTGTTGTTGAATTTGATGGTCTTTTTCATTGTCGAGGTTGTTGTTGAATTTGTTCGTGTTTTTCAATGTTGAAGTTGTTGTTGAATTTGTTGGTGTTTTTTATGTTGAGGTTGTTGTTGTTTTTCAATGTTGAAGTTGTTGTTGAATTTGTTGGTGTTTTTCAATGTTGAGGTTGTTGTTGTTTTTCAATTTTGAGGTTGTTGTTGAATTTGTTGGTGTTTTTAAATGTTGAGGTTGTTGTTGAATTTGTTGGTGTTTTTCAATGTTGAGGTTGTTGTTGTTTTTCAATGTTGAGGTTGTTGTTGAATTTGTTGGTGTTTTTCAATGTTGAGGTTGTTGTTGTTTTTCAATGTTGAGGTTGTTGTTGAATTTGTTGCTGTTTTTCAATTTCGAGGTTGCTGTTGAATTTGCTGGTGTTTTTCAATGTTGAAGTTGTTGTTGAATTTGTTGGTGTTTTTCAATGTTGAGGTTGTTGTTGAATTTGTTGGTGTTTTTCAATGTTGAGGTTGTTGTTTTTCAATGTTGAAGTTGTTGTTGAATTTGTTGGTGTTTTTCAATGTTGAGGTTGTTCGTTGAATTTGTTGGTGTTTTTAAATGTTGAGGTTGATGTTGAATTTGTTGGTGTTTTTCAATGTTGAGGTTGTTGTTGTTTTTCAAACTTGAGGTTGTTGTTGAATTTGTTGGTGTTTTTCAATGTTGAGGTTGTTGTTGTTTTTCAATGTTGAGGTTGTTGTTGAATTTGTTGGTGTTTTTCAATGTTGAGGTTGTTGTTGAATTTGTTGGCGTTTTTAAATGTTCAGGTTGTTGTTGAATTTGTTGGAGTTTTTCAATGTTGAGGTTATTGTTGAATTTGTTGGTGCTTTTCAATGTTGAGGTTGTTGTTGTTTTTCAATGATGAGGTTGTTGTTGAATTTGTTGGTGTTTTTTAATGCTGAGATTGTTGTTGTTTTTCAATGTTGAGGTTGTTGTTGAATTTGTTGGTGTTTTTAAATGTTGAGGTTGTTGTTGAATATATTGGTGTTTTTCAATGTTGAGGTTGTTGTTGTTTTTCAATGCTGAGGTTGTTGTCGAATTTGTTGGTGTTTTTCAATGTTCAGGTTGTTGTTGTTTTTCAATGTTGAGGTTGTTGTTGAATTTGTTGGTGTTTTTCAATTTCGAGGTTGTTGTTGAATTAGTTGGTGTTTTTCAATGTTGAAGTTGTTGTTGAATTTGTTGGTGTTTTCAATGCTGAGGTTGTTGTTTTTCAATGTTGAGGTTGTTGTTGAATTTGTTGGTCTTTTTCAATGTTGAATTTGTTGTTGAATTAGTTGGTGTTTTTCAATGTTGAGGTTATTGTTGTTTTTCAATGTTGAGGTTGTTGTTGAATTTGTTGGCGTTTTTCAATGTTGAGGTTGTTGTTGAATTTGTTGGCGTTTTTCAATGTTGAGGTTGTTGTTGAATTTGTTGGTGTTTTTCAATGTTGAGGTTGTTGTTGAATTTGTTGGTGTTTTTCAATGTTGAGGTTGTTGTTGTTTTTCAATGTTCAGGTTGTTGTTGAATTTGTTGGTGTTTTTCAATGTCGAGGTTGTTCTTGAAATTGTTGGTGTTTTTCAATGTTGAAGTTGTTGTTGAATTTGTTGGTGTTTTTCAATGATGAGGTTGTTGTTTTTCAATGTTGAGGTTGTTGTTGAATTTGTTGGTGTTTTTCAATGTTGAGGTTGTTGTTGTTTTTCAATGTTGAGGTTGTTGTTGTTTTTCAATGTTGAGGTTGTTGTTGAATTTGTTGGTGTTTTTCAATGTTGAGGTTGTTGTTGTTGTTCAATGTGGAGGTTGATGTTGAATTTTTTGGTGTTTTTCAATGTCGAGGTTGTTGTTGAATTTGTTGGTGTTTTTCAATGTTGAAATTGTTGTTGAATTTGTTGGTGTTTTTCAATGTTGAGGTTGTTGTTGTTCTTCAATGTTGAGGTTGTTGTTGAAATTGTTGGTGTTTTTCAATGTTGAGGTTGTTGTTGAATTTGTTGCCGTTTTTAAATGTTGAGGTTGTTGTTTAATTTGTTGGTGTTTTTCAATGTTGAGGTTGTTGTTGAATTTGTTCGTGTTTTTCAATGTTGAGGTTGTTGTTGTTTTTCAATGTTGAGGTTGTTGTTGAATTTGATGGTCTTTTTCATTGTCGAGGTTGTTGTTGAATTTGTTCGTGTTTTTCAATGTTGAAGTTGTTGTTGAATTTGTTGGTGTTTTTTATGTTGAGGTTGTTGTTGTTTTTCAATGTTGAAGTTGTTGTTGAATTTGTTGGTGTTTTTCAATGTTGAGGTTGTTGTTGTTTTTCAATTTTGAGGTTGTTGTTGAATTTGTTGGTGTTTTTAAATGTTGACGTTGTTGTTGAATTTGTTGGTGTTTTTCAATGTTGAGGTTGTTGTTGTTTTTCAATGTTGAGGTTGTTGTTGAATTTGTTGGTGTTTTTCAATGTTGAGGTTGTTGTTGTTTTTCAATGTTGAGGTTGTTGTTGAATTTGTTGCTGTTTTTCAATTTCGAGGTTGCTGTTGAATTTGCTGGTGTTTTTCAATGTTGAAGTTGTTGTTGAATTTGTTGGTGTTTTTCAATGTTGAGGTTGTTGTTGAATTTGTTGGTGTTTTTCAATGTTGAGGTTGTTGTTGTTTTGCAATCTTGAGGTTGTTGTTGTTTTTCAATGTTGAGGTTGTTGTTGAATTTGTTGGTGTTTTTCAATGTTGAGATTGTTGTTGAATTTGTTGGTGTTTTTCAATGTTCAGGTTGTTGGTGTTTTTCAGTGTTGAGGTTGTTCGTTGAATTTGTTGGTGTTTTTAAATGTTGAGGTTGTTGTTGAATTTGTTGGTGTTTTTCAATGTTGAGGTTGTTGTTGTTTTTCAATGTTGAGGTTGTTGTTGAATTTGTTGGTGTTTTTCAATGTTGAGGTTGTTGTTGTTGTTCAATGTGGAGGTTGTTGTTCAATTTGTTGGTGTTTTTCAATGTTGAATTTGTTGTTGAATTTGTTGGTGTTTTTCAATGTTGAGGTTGTTGTTGTTTTTCAATGTTGAGGTTGTTGTTCAATTTGTTGGTGTTTTTCAATGTTGAGGTTGTTGTTGAATTTGTTGGTGTTTTTCAATGTTGAGGTTGTTGTTTTTTTTCAATGTTGAGGTTGTTGTTGAATTTGTTGGTGTTTTTCAATGTTGAGGTTGTTGTTGAATTTGTTGGTGTTTTTCAATGTGAGGTTGTTGTTGTTTTTCAATGTTGAGGTTATTGTTGAATTTGTTGATGTTTTTCAATGTTGAGGTTGTTGTTGAATTTGTTGGCGTTTTTAAATGTTGAGGTTTATGTTGAATTTGTTGGTGTTTTTCAATGTTGAGGTTGTTGTTGAATTTGTTGGTGTTTTTCAATGTTGAGGTTGTTGTTGTTTTTCAATGTTGAAGTTGTTGTTGAATTTGTTGGTGTTTTTCAAAGTTGAGGTTGTTGTTGAATTTGTTGGTGTTTTTCAAAGTTGAGGTTGTTGTTGAATTTGTTGTTGTTTTTCAATGTCGAGGTTGTTGTTGAATTTGTTGGTGTTTTTCAATGTTGAATTTGTTGTTGAATTTGTTGGTGTTTTTCAATGTTGAGGTTGTTGTTGTTTTTCAATTTTGAGGTTGTTGTTGAATTTGTTGGTGTTTTTCAATGTTGAGGTTGTTGTTGAATTTGTTGGCGTTTTTAAATGTTGAGGTTGTTGTTGAATTTGTTGGTGTTTTTCAATGTTGAGGTTGTTGTTGAATTTGTTCGTGTTTTTCAATGTTGAGGTTGTTGTTGTTTTTCAATGTTGAGGTTGTTGTTGAATTTGATGGTGCTTTTCAATGTCGAGGTTGTTGTTGAATTTGTTGGTGTTTTTCAATGTTGAAGTTGTTGTTGAATTTGTTGGTGTTTTTCAATGTTGAGGTTGTTGTTGTTTTTCAATTTTGAGGTTGTTGTTGAATTTGTTGGTGTTTTTAAATGTTGAGGTTGTTGTTGAATTTGTTGGTGTTTTTCAATGTTGAGGTTGTTGTTGTTTTTCAATGTTGAGGTTGTTGTTGAATTTGTTGGTGTTTTTCAATGTTGAGGTTGTTGTTGTTTTTCAATGTTGAGGTTGTTGTTGAATTTGTTGGTGTTTTTCAATTTCGAGGTTGTTGTTGAATTTGCTGGTGTTTTTCAATGTCGAAGTTGTTGTTGAATTTGTTGGTGTTTTTCAATGTTGAGGTTGTTGTTGAATTTGTTGGTGTTTTTCAATGTTGAGGTTGTTGTTGTTTTTCAATGTTGAGGTTGTTGTTGTTTTTCAATGTTGAGGTTGTTGTTGAATTTGTTGGTGTTTTTCAATGTTGAGGTTGTTGTTGAATTTGTTGGTGTTTTTCAATGTTGTGGTTGTTGTTGTTTTTCAATGTTGAGGTTGTTGTTGTATTTGTTGGTGTTTTTCAATGTTGAGGTTGTTGTAGTTTTTTCAATGTTGAGGTTGCTGTTGAATTTGTTGGTGTTTTTCAATGTCGAGGTTGTTGTTGAATTTGTTTGTGTTTTTCAATGTTGAAGTTGTTGTTGAATTTGTTGGTGTTTTTCAATGTTGAGGTTGTTCGTTGAATTTGTTGGTGTTTTTAAATGTTGAGGTTGATGTTGAATTTGTTGGTGTTTTTCAATCTTGAGGTTGTTGTTGTTTTTCAAACTTGAGGTTGTTGTTGAATTTGTTGGTGTTTTTCAATGTTGAGGTTGTTGTTGTTGTTCAATGTGGAGGTTGTTGTTGAATTTGCTGGCGATTTTCAATGTCGAGGTTGTTGTTGAATTTTTTGGTGTTTTTCAATGTTGAATTTGTTGTTGAATTTGTTGGTGTTTTTCAATGTGAGGTTGTTGTTGTTTTTCAATGTTGGGGTTGTTGTTGAATTTGTTGGTGTTTTTCAATGTTGAGGTTGTTGTTGAATTCGTTGGTGTTTTTCAATGTGAGGTTGTTGTTGTTTTTCAATGTTGGGGTCATTGTTGAATTTGTTGGTGTTTTTCAATGTTGAGGTTGTTGTTGAATTTGTTGGCGTTTTTAAATGTTGAGGTTTATGTTGAATTTGTTGGTGTTTTTCAATGTTGAGGTTGTTGTTGAATTTGTTGGTGTTTTTCATAGTTGAGGTTGTTGTTGTTTTTCAATGTTTTAGTTGTTGTTGAATTTGTTGGTGTTTTTCAAAGTTGAGGTTGTTGTTGAATTTGTTGGTGTTTTTCAAAGTTGAGGTTGTTGTTGAATTTGTTGGTGTTTTTCAATGTCGAGGTTGTTGTTGAATTTGTTGGTGTTTTTCAATGTTGAATTTGTTGTTGAATTTGTTGGTGTTTTTCAATGTTGAGGTTGTTGTTGTTTTTCAATGTTGAGGTTGTTGTTGAATTTGATGGTGCTTTTCAATGTCGAGGTTTTTGTTGAATTTGTTGGTGTTTTTCAATGTTGAAGTTGTTGTTGAATTTGTTGGTGTTTTTCAATGTTGAGGTTGTTGTTGTTTTTCAATTTTGAGGTTGTTGTTGAATTTTTTGTTGTTTTTAAATGTTGAGGTTGTTGTTGAATTTGTTGGTGTTTTTCAATGTTGAGGTTGTTGTTGTTTTTCAATGTTGAGGTTGTTGTTGAATTTGTTGGTGTTTTTCAATGTTGAGGTTGTTGTTGAATTTGCTGGTGTTTTTCAATGTCGAAGTTGTTGTTGAAGTTGTTGGTGTTTTTCAATGTTGAGGTTGTTGTTGAATTTGTTGGTGTTTTTCAATGTTGAGGTTGTTGTTGTTTTTCAATGTTGAGGTTGTTGTTGTTTTTCAATGTTGAGGTTGCTGTTGAATTTGTTGGTGTTTTTCAATGTTGAGGTTGTTGTTGAATTTGTTGGTGTTTTTCAATGTTGTGGTTGTTGTTGTTTTTCAATGTTGAGGTTGTTGTTGTATTTGTTGGTGTTTTTCAATGTTGAGGTTGTTGTAGTTTTTCAATGTTGAGGTTGCTGTTGAATTTGTTGGTGTTTTTCAATGTCGAGGTTGTTGTTGAATTTGTTTGTGTTTTTCAATGTTGAAGTTGTTGTTGAATTTGTTGGTGTTTTTCAATGTTGAGGTTGTTCGTTGAATTTGTTGGTGTTTTTAAATGTTGAGGTTGTTGTTGAATTTGTTGGTGTTTTTCAATGTTGAGGTTGTTGTTGTTTTTCAAACTTGAGGTTGTTGTTGAATTTGTTGGTGTTTTTCAATGTTGAGGTTGTTGTTGTTTTTCAATGTTGAGGTTGTTGTTGAATTTGTTGCTGTTTTTCAATTTCGAGGTTGCTGTTGAATTTGCTGGTGTTTTTCAATGTTGAAGTTGTTGTTGAATTTGTTGGTGTTTTTCAATGTTGAGGTTGTTGTTGAATTTGTTGGTGTTTTTCAATGTTGAGGTTGTTGTTGTTTTGCAATCTTGAGGTTGTTGTTGTTTTTCAATGTTGAGGTTGTTGTTGAATTTGTTGGTGTTTTTCAATGTTGAGATTGTTGTTGAATTTGTTGGTGTTTTTCAATGTTCAGGTTGTTGGTGTTTTTCAGTGTTGAGGTTGTTCGTTGAATTTGTTGGTGTTTTTAAATGTTGAGGTTGTTGTTGAATTTGTTGGTGTTTTTCAATGTTGAGGTTGTTGTTGTTTTTCAATGTTGAGGTTGTTGTTGAATTTGTTGGTGTTTTTCAATGTTGAGGTTGTTGTTGTTGTTCAATGTGGAGGTTGTTGTTCAATTTGTTGGTGTTTTTCAATGTTGAATTTGTTGTTGAATTTGTTGGTGTTTTTCAATGTTGAGGTTGTTGTTGTTTTTCAATGTTGAGGTTGTTTTTCAATTTGTTGGTGTTTTTCAATGTTGAGGTTGTTGTTGAATTTGTTGGTGTTTTTCAATGTTGAGGTTGTTGTTTTTCAATGTTGAGGTTGTTGTTGAATTTGTTGGTGTTTTTCAATGTTGAGGTTGTTGTTTTTTTTCAATGTTGAGGTTGTTGTTGAATTTGTTGGTGTTTTTCAATGTTGAGGTTGTTGTTGAATTTGTTGGTGTTTTTCAATGTGAGGTTGTTGTTGTTTTTCAATGTTGAGGTTATTGTTGAATTTGTTGATGTTTTTCAATGTTGAGGTTGTTGTTGAATTTGTTGGCGTTTTTAAATGTTGAGGTTGTTGTTGAATTTGTTGGTGTTTTTCAATGTTGAGGTTGTTGTTGTTTTTCAATGTTCAAGTTGTTGTTGAATTTGTTGGTGTTTTTCAAAGTTGAGGTTGTTGTTGAATTTGTTGGTGTTTTTCAAAGTTGAGGTTGTTGTTGAATTTGTTGGTGTTTTTCAATGTCGAGGTTGTTGTTGAATTTGTTGGTGTTTTTCAATGTTGAATTTGTTGTTGAATTTGTTGGTGTTTTTCAATGTTGAGGTTGTTGTTGTTTTTCAATGTTGAGGTTGTTGTTGTTTTTCAATGTTGAGGTTGCTGTTGAATTTGTTGGTGTTTTTCAATGTTGAGGTTGTTGTTGAATTTGTTGGTGTTTTTCATTGTTGTGGTTGTTGTTGTTTTTCAATGTTGAGGTTGTTGTTGTATTTGTTGGTGTTTTTCAATGTTGAGGTTGTTGTAGTTTTTCAATGTTGAGGTTGCTGTTGAATTTGTTGGTGTTTTTCAATGTCGAGGTTGTTGTTGAATTTGTTTGTGTTTTTCAATGTTGAAGTTGTTGTTGAATTTGTTGGTGTTTTTCAATGTTGAGGTTGTTCGTTGAATTTGTTGGTGTTTTTAAATGTTGAGGTTGATGTTGAATTTGTTGGTGTTTTTCAATGTTGAGGTTGTTGTTGTTTTTCAAACTTGAGGTTGTTGTTGAATTTGTTGGTGTTTTTCAATGTTGAGGTTGTTGTTGTTTTTCAATGTTGAGGTTGTTGTTGAATTTGTTGGTGTTTTTCAATGTTGAGGTTGTTGTTGAATTTGTTGGCGTTTTTAAATGTTCAGGTTGTTGTTGAATTTGTTGGAGTTTTTCAATGTTGAGGTTATTGTTGAATTTGTTGGTGTTTTTCAATGTTGAGGTTGTTGTTGTTTTTCAATGATGAGGTTGTTGTTGAATTTGTTGGTGTTTTTTAATGCTGAGGTTGTTGTTGTTTTTCAATGTTGAGGTTGTTGTTGAATTTGTTGGTGTTTTTAAATGTTGAGGTTGTTGTTGAATATATTGGTGTTTTTCAATGTTGAGGTTGTTGTTGTTTTTCAATGCTGAGGTTGTTGTCGAATTTGTTGGTGTTTTTCAATGTTCAGGTTGTTGTTGTTTTTCAATGTTGAGGTTGTTGTTGAATTTGTTGGTGTTTTTCAATTTCGAGGTTGTTGTTGAATTAGTTGGTGTTTTTCAATGTTGAAGTTGTTGTTGAATTTGTTGGTGTTTTCAATGCTGATGTTGTTGTTTTTCAATGCTGAGGTTGTTGTCGAATTTGTTGGTGTTTTTCAATGTTCAGGTTGTTGTTGTTTTTCAATGTTGAGGTTGTTGTTGAATTTGTTGGTGTTTTTCAATTTCGAGGTTGTTGTTGAATTAGTTGGTGTTTTTCAATGTTGAAGTTGTTGTTGAATTTGTTGGTGTTTTCAATGCTGAGGTTGTTGTTTTTCAATGTTGAGGTTGTTGTTGAATTTGATGGTCTTTTTCAATGTTGAATTTGTTGTTGAATTAGTTGGTGTTTTTCAATGTTGAGGTTATTGTTGTTTTTCAATGTTGAGGTTGTTGTTGAATTTGTTGGCGTTTTTCAATGTTGAGGTTGTTGTTGAATTTGTTGGCGTTTTTCAATGTTGAGGTTGTTGTTGAATTTGTTGGTGTTTTTCAATGTTGAGGTTGTTGTTGAATTTGTTGGTGTTTTTCAATGTTGAGGTTGTTGTTGTTTTTCAATGTTGAGGTTGTTGTTGTTTTTCAATGTTCAGGTTGTTGTTGAATTTGTTGGTGTTTTTCAATGTCGAGGTTGTTGTTGAAATTGTTGGTGTTTTTCAATGTTGAAGTTGTTGTTGAATTTGTTGGTGTTTTTCAATGATGAGGTTGTTGTTTTTGAATGTTGAGGTTGTTGTTGAATTTGTTGGTGTTTTTCAATGTTGAGGTTGTTGTTGTTTTTCAATGTTGAGGTTGTTGTTGTTTTTCAATGTTGAGGTTGTTGTTGAATTTGTTGGTGTTTTTCAATGTTGAGATTGTTGTTGAATTTGTTGGTGTTTTTCAATGTTCAGGTTGTTGGTGTTTTTCAGTGTTGAGGTTGTTCGTTGAATTTGTTGGTGTTTTTAAATGTTGAGGTTGTTGTTGAATTTGTTGGTGTTTTTCAATGTTGAGGTTGTTGTTGTTTTTCAATGTTGAGGTTGTTGTTGTTGTTCAATGTTGAGGTTGTTGTTCAATTTGTTGGTGTTTTTCAATGTTGAATTTGTTGTTGAATTTGTTGGTGTTTTCAATGCTGATGTTGTTGTTTTTCAATGCTGAGGTTGTTGTCGAATTTGTTGGTGTTTTTCAATGTTCAGGTTGTTGTTGTTTTTCAATGTTGAGGTTGTTGTTGAATTTGTTGGTGTTTTTCAATTTCGAGGTTGTTGTTGAATTAGTTGGTGTTTTTCAATGTTGAAGTTGTTGTTGAATTTGTTGGTGTTTTCAATGCTGAGGTTGTTGTTTTTCAATGTTGAGGTTGTTGTTGAATTTGTTGGTCTTTTTCAATGTTGAATTTGTTGTTGAATTAGTTGGTGTTTTTCAATGTTGAGGTTATTGTTGTTTTTCAATGTTGAGGTTGTTGTTGAATTTGTTGGCGTTTTTCAATGTTGAGGTTGTTGTTGAATTTGTTGGCGTTTTTCAATGTTGAGGTTGTTGTTGAATTTGTTGGTGTTTTTCAATGTTGAGGTTGTTGTTGAATTTGTTGGTGTTTTTCAATGTTGAGGTTGTTGTTGTTTTTCAATGTTGAGGTTGTTGTTGTTTTTCAATGTTCAGGTTGTTGTTGAATTTGTTGGTGTTTTTCAATGTCGAGGTTGTTGTTGAAATTGTTGGTGTTTTTCAATGTTGAAGTTGTTGTTGAATTTGTTGGTGTTTTTCAATGATGAGGTTGTTGTTTTTGAATGTTGAGGTTGTTGTTGAATTTGTTGGTGTTTTTCAATGTTGAGGTTGTTGTTGTTTTTCAATGTTGAGGTTGTTGTTGTTTTTCAATGTTGAGGTTGTTGTTGAATTTGTTGGTGTTTTTCAATGTTGAGATTGTTGTTGAATTTGTTGGTGTTTTTCAATGTTCAGGTTGTTGGTGTTTTTCAGTGTTGAGGTTGTTCGTTGAATTTGTTGGTGTTTTTAAATGTTGAGGTTGTTGTTGAATTTGTTGGTGTTTTTCAATGTTGAGGTTGTTGTTGTTTTTCAATGTTGAGGTTGTTGTTGTTGTTCAATGTGGAGGTTGTTGTTCAATTTGTTGGTGTTTTTCAATGTTGAATTTGTTGTTGAATTTGTTGGTGTTTTTCAATGTTGAGGTTGTTGTTGTTTTTCAATGTTGAGGTTGTTGTTCAATTTGTTGGTGTTTTTCAATGTTGAGGTTGTTGTTGAATTTGTTGGTGTTTTTCAATGTTGAGGTTGTTGTTTTTCAATGTTGAGGTTGTTGTTGAATTTGTTGGTGTTTTTCAATGTTGAGGTTGTTGTTTTTTTTCAATGTTGAGGTTGTTGTTGAATTTGTTGGTGTTTTTCAATGTTGAGGTTGTTGTTGAATTTGTTGGTGTTTTTCAATGTGAGGTTGTTGTTGTTTTTCAATGTTGAGGTTATTGTTGATTTTGTTGATGTTTTTCAATGTTGAGGTTGTTGTTGAATTTGTTGGCGTTTTTAAATGTTGAGGTTTATGTTGAATTTGTTGGTGTTTTTCAATGTTGAGGTTGTTGTTGAATTTGTTGGTGTTTTTCAATGTTGAGGTTGTTGTTGTTTTTCAATGTTGAAGTTGTTGTTGAATTTGTTGGTGTTTTTCAAAGTTGAGGTTGTTGTTGAATTTGTTGGTGTTTTTCAAAGTTGAGGTTGTTGTTGAATTTGTTGGTGTTTTTCAATGTCGAGGTTGTTGTTGAATTTGTTGGTGTTTTTCAATGTTGAATTTGTTGTTGAATTTGTTGGTGTTTTTCAATGTTGAGGTTGTTGTTGTTTTTCAATGTTGAGGTTGTTGTTGTTTTTCAATGTTGAGGTTGCTGTTGAATTTGTTGGTGTTTTTCAATGTTGAGGTTGTTGTTGAATTTGTTGGTGTTTTTCAATGTTGTGGTTGTTGTTGTTTTTCAATGTTGAGGTTGTTGTTGTATTTGTTGGTGTTTTTCAATGTTGAGGTTGTTGTAGTTTTTCAATGTTGAGGTTGCTGTTGAATTTGTTGGTGTTTTTCAATGTCGAGGTTGTTGTTGAATTTGTTTGTGTTTTTCAATGTTGAAGTTGTTGTTGAATTTGTTGGTGTTTTTCAATGTTGAGGTTGTTCGTTGAATTTGTTGGTGTTTTTAAATGTTGAGGTTGATGTTGAATTTGTTGGTCTTTTTCAATGTTGAGGTTGTTGTTGTTTTTCAAACTTGAGGTTGTTGTTGAATTTGTTGGTGTTTTTCAATGTTGAGGTTGTTGTTGTTTTTCAATGTTGAGGTTGTTGTTGAATTTGTTGGTGTTTTTCAATGTTGAGGTTGTTGTTGAATTTGTTGGCGTTTTTAAATGTTCAGGTTGTTGTTGAATTTGTTGGAGTTTTTCAATGTTGAGGTTATTGTTGAATGTGTTGGTGTTTTTCAATGTTGAGGTTGTTGTTGTTTTTCAATGATGAGGTTGTTGTTGAATTTGTTGGTGTTTTTTAATGCTGAGGTTGTTGTTGTTTTTCAATGTTGAGGTTGTTGTTGAATTTGTTGGTGTTTTTAAATGTTGAGGTTGTTGTTGAATATATTGGTGTTTTTCAATGTTGAGGTTGTTGTTGTTTTTCAATGCTGAGGTTGTTGTCGAATTTGTTGGTGTTTTTCAATGTTGAGGTTGTTGTTGTTTTTCAATGTTGAGGTTGTTGTTGAATTTGTTGGTGTTTTTCAATTTCGAGGTTGTTGTTGAATTAGTTGGTGTTTTTCAATGTTGAAGTTGTTGTTGAATTTGTTGGTGTTTTCAATGCTGAGGTTGTTGTTTTTCAATGCTGAGGTTGTTGTCGAATTTGTTGGTGTTTTTCAATGTTCAGGTTGTTGTTGTTTTTCAATGTTGAGGTTGTTGTTGAATTTGTTGGTGTTTTTCAATTTCGAGGTTGTTGTTGAATTAGTTGGTGTTTTTCAATGTTGAAGTTGTTGTTGAATTTGTTGGTGTTTTCAATGCTGAGGTTGTTGTTTTTCAATGTTGAGGTTGTTGTTGAATTTGTTGGTCTTTTTCAATGTTGAATTTGTTGTTGAATTAGTTGGTGTTTTTCAATGTTGAGGTTATTGTTGTTTTTCAATGTTGAGGTTGTTGTTGAATTTGTTGGCGTTTTTCAATGTTGAGGTTGTTGTTGAATTTGTTGGCGTTTTTCAATGTTGAGGTTGTTGTTGAATTTGTTGGTGTTTTTCAATGTTGAGGTTGTTGTTGAATTTGTTGGTGTTTTTCAATGTTGAGGTTGTTGTTGTTTTTCAATGTTGAGGTTGTTGTTG
The DNA here is from genome assembly GCA_026770705.1 of Isurus oxyrinchus. Lineage (NCBI taxonomy): Eukaryota > Metazoa > Chordata > Chondrichthyes > Lamniformes > Lamnidae > Isurus > Isurus oxyrinchus. The sequence continues at coordinate 1,047,236 of JANJGN010000143.1, read as the reverse complement.
TTTTTCAATGTTCAGGTTGTTGTTGAATTTGTTGGTGTTTTTCAATGTCGAGGTTGTTGTTGAAATTGTTGGTGTTTTTCAATGTTGAAGTTGTTGTTGAATTTGTTGGTGTTTTTCAATGATGAGGTTGTTGTTTTTGAATGTTGAGGTTGTTGTTGAATTTGTTGGTGTTTTTCAATGTTGAGGTTGTTGTTGTTTTTCAATGTTGAGGTTGTTGTTGTTTTTCAATGTTGAGGTTGTTGTTGAATTTGTTGGTGTTTTTCAATGTTGAGGTTGTTGTTGTTGTTCAATGTGGAGGTTGATGTTGAATTTTTTGGTGTTTTTCAATGTCGAGGTTGTTGTTGAATTTGTTGGTGTTTTTCAATGTTGAAATTGTTGTTGAATTTGTTGGTGTTTTTCAATGTTGAGGTTGTTGTTGTTCTTCAATGTTGAGGTTGTTGTTGAAATTGTTGGTGTTTTTCAATGTTGAGGTTGTTGTTGAATTTCTTGCCGTTTTTAAATGTTGAGGTTGTTGTTTAATTTGTTGGTGTTTTTCAATGTTGAGGTTGTTGTTGAATTTGTTCGTGTTTTTCAATCTTGAGGTTGTTGTTGTTTTTCAATGTTGAGGTTGTTGTTGAATTTGATGGTCTTTTTCATTGTCGAGGTTGTTGTTGAATTTGTTCGTGTTTTTCAATGTTGAAGTTGTTGTTGAATTTGTTGGTGTTTTTTATGTTGAGGTTGTTGTTGTTTTTCAATGTTGAAGTTGTTGTTGAATTTGTTGGTGTTTTTCAATGTTGAGGTTGTTGTTGTTTTTCAATTTTGAGGTTGTTGTTGAATTTGTTGGTGTTTTTAAATGTTGAGGTTGTTGTTGAATTTGTTGGTGTTTTTCAATGTTGAGGTTGTTGTTGTTTTTCAATGTTGAGGTTGTTGTTGAATTTGTTGGTGTTTTTCAATGTTGAGGTTGTTGTTGTTTTTCAATGTTGAGGTTGTTGTTGAATTTGTTGCTGTTTTTCAATTTCGAGGTTGCTGTTGAATTTGCTGGTGTTTTTCAATGTTGAAGTTGTTGTTGAATTTGTTGGTGTTTTTCAATGTTGAGGTTGTTGTTGAATTTGTTGGTGTTTTTCAATGTTGAGGTTGTTGTTGTTTTGCAATCTTGAGGTTGTTGTTGTTTTTCAATGTTGAGGTTGTTGTTGAATTTGTTGGTGTTTTTCAATGTTGAGATTGTTGTTGAATTTGTTGGTGTTTTTCAATGTTCAGGTTGTTGGTGTTTTTCAGTGTTGAGGTTGTTCGTTGAATTTGTTGGTGTTTTTAAATGTTGAGGTTGTTGTTGAATTTGTTGGTGTTTTTCAATGTTGAGGTTGTTGTTGTTTTTCAATGTTGAGGTTGTTGTTGAATTTGTTGGTGTTTTTCAACGTTGAGGTTGTTGTTGTTGTTCAATGTGGAGGTTGTTGTTCAATTTGTTGGTGTTTTTCAATGTTGAATTTGTTGTTGAATTTGTTGGTGTTTTTCAATGTTGAGGTTGTTGTTGTTTTTCAATGTTGAGGTTGTTGTTCAATTTGTTGGTGTTTTTCAATGTTGAGGTTGTTGTTGAATTTGTTGGTGTTTTTCAATGTTGAGGTTGTTGTTTTTCAATGTTGAGGTTGTTGTTGAATTTGTTGGTGTTTTTCAATGTTGAGGTTGTTGTTTTTTTTCAATGTTGAGGTTGTTTTTGAATTTGTTGGTGTTTTTCAATGTTGAGGTTGTTGTTGAATTTGTTGGTGTTTTTCAATGTGAGGTTGTTGTTGTTTTTCAATGTTGAGGTTATTGTTGAATTTGTTGATGTTTTTCAATGTTGAGGTTGTTGTTGAATTTGTTGGCGTTTTTAAATGTTGAGGTTTATGTTGAATTTGTTGGTGTTTTTCAATGTTGAGGTTGTTGTTGAATTTGTTGGTGTTTTTCAATGTTGAGGTTGTTGTTGTTTTTCAATGTTGAAGTTGTTGTTGAATTTGTTGGTGTTTTTCAAAGTTGAGGTTGTTGTTGAATTTGTTGGTGTTTTTCAATGTCGAGGTTGTTGTTGAATTTGTTGGTGTTTTTCAATGTTGAATTTGTTGTTGAATTTGTTGGTGTTTTTCAATGTTGAGGTTGTTGTTGTTTTTCAATGTTGAGGTTGTTGTTGTTTTTCAATGTTGAGGTTGCTGTTGAATTTGTTGGTGTTTTTCAATGTTGTGGTTGTTGTTGTTTTTCAATGTTGAGGTTGTTGTTGTATTTGTTGGTGTTTTTCAATGTTGAGGTTGTTGTAGTTTTTCAATGTTGAGGTTGCTGTTGAATTTGTTGGTGTTTTTCAATTTTGAGGTTGTTGTTGAATTTGTTTGTGTTTTTCAATGTTGAAGTTGTTGTTGAATTTGTTGGTGTTTTTCAATGTTGAGGTTGTTCGTTGAATTTGTTGGTGTTTTTAAATGTTGAGGTTGACGTTGAATTTGTTGGTGTTTTTCAATGTTGAGGTTGTTGTTGTTTTTCAAACTTGAGGTTGTTGTTGAATTTGTTGGTGTTTTTCAATGTTGAGGTTGTTGTTGTTTTTCAATGTTGAGGTTGTTGTTGAATTTGTTGGTGTTTTTCAATGTTGAGGTTGTTGTTGAATTTGTTGGCGTTTTTAAATGTTCAGGTTGTTGTTGAATTTGTTGGAGTTTTTCAATGTTGAGGTTATTGTTGAATTTGTTGGTGTTTTTCAATGTTGAGGTTGTTGTTGTTTTTCAATGATGATGTTGTTGTTGAATTTGTTGGTGTTTTTTAATGCTGAGGTTGTTGTTGTTTTTCAATGTTGAGGTTGTTGTTGAATTTGTTGGTGTTTTTAAATGTTGAGGTTGTTGTTGAATATATTGGTGTTTTTCAATGTTGAGGTTGTTGTTGTTTTTCAATGCTGAGGTTGTTGTCGAATTTGTTGGTGTTTTTCAATGTTCAGGTTGTTGTTGTTTTTCAATGTTGAGGTTGTTGTTGAATTTGTTGGTGTTTTTCAATTTCGAGGTTGTTGTTGAATTAGTTGGTGTTTTTCAATGTTGAAGTTGTTGTTGAATTTGTTGGTGTTTTCAATGTTGAGGTTGTTGTTTTTCAATGTTGAGGTTGTTGTTGAATTTGTTGGTCTTTTTCAATGTTGAATTTGGTGTTGAATTAGTTGGTGTTTTTCAATGTTGAGGTTATTGTTGTTTTTCAATGTTGAGGTTGTTGTTGAATTTGTTGGCGTTTTTCAATGTTGAGGTTGTTGTTGAATTTGTTGGCGTTTTTCAATGTTGAGGTTGTTGTTGAATTTGTTGGTGTTTTTCAATGTTGAGGTTGTTGTTGAATTTGTTGGTGTTTTTCAATGTTGAGGTTGTTGTTGTTTTTCAATGTTCAGGTTGTTGTTGAATTTGTTGGTGTTTTTCAATGTCGAGGTTGTTGTTGAAATTGTTGGTGTTTTTCAATGTTGAAGTTGTTGTTGAATTTGTTGGTGTTTTTCAATGATGAGGTTGTTGTTTTTCAATGTTGAGGTTGTTGTTGAATTTGTTGGTGTTTTTCAATGTTGAGGTTGTTGTTGTTTTTCAATGTTGAGGTTGTTGTTGTTTTTCAATGTTGAGGTTGTTGTTGAATTTGTTGGTGTTTTTCAATGTTGAGGTTGTTGTTGTTGTTCAATGTGGAGGTTGATGTTGAATTTTTTGGTGTTTTTCAATGTCGAGGTTGTTGTTGAATTTGTTGGTGTTTTTCAATGTTGAAATTGTTGTTGAATTTGTTGGTGTTTTTCAATGTTGAGGTTGTTGTTGTTCTTCAATGTTGAGGTTGTTGTTGAAATTGTTGGTGTTTTTCAATGTTGAGGTTGTTGTTGAATTTGTTGCCGTTTTTAAATGTTGAGGTTGTTGTTTAATTTGTTGGTGTTTTTCAATGTTGAGGTTGTTGTTGAATTTGTTCGTGTTTTTCAATGTTGAGGTTGTTGTTGTTTTTCAATGTTGAGGTTGTTGTTGAATTTGATGGTGTTTTTCATTGTCGAGGTTGTTGTTGAATTTGTTGGTGTTTTTCAATGTTGAAGTTGTTGTTGAATTTGTTGGTGTTTTTTATGTTGAGGTTGTTGTTGTTTTTCAATGTTGAAGTTGTTGTTGAATTTGTTGGTGTTTTTCAATGTTGAGGTTGTTGTTGTTTTTCAATTTTGTGGTTGTTGTTGAATTTGTTGGTGTTTTTAAATGTTGAGGTTGTTGTTGAATTTGTTGGTGTTTTTCAATGTTGAGGTTGTTGTTGTTTTTCAATGTTGAGGTTGTTGTTGAATTTGTTGGTGTTTTTCAATGTTGAGGTTGCTGTTGTTTTTCAATTTCGAGGTTGCTGTTGAATTTGCTGGTGTTTTTCAATGTTGAAGTTGTTGTTGAATTTGTTGGTGTTTTTCAATGTTGAGGTTGTTGTTGAATTTGTTGGTGTTTTTCAATGTTGAGGTTGTTGTTGTTTTGCAATCTTGAGGTTGTTGTTGTTTTTCAATGTTGAGGTTGTTGTTGAATTTGTTGGTGTTTTTCAATGTTGAGATTGTTGTTGAATTTGTTGGTGTTTTTCAATGTTCAGGTTGTTGGTGTTTTTCAGTGTTGAGGTTGTTCGTTGAATTTGTTGGTGTTTTTAAATGTTGAGGTTGTTGTTGAATTTGTTGGTGTTTTTCAATGTTGAGGTTGTTGTTGTTTTTCAATGTTGAGGTTGTTGTTGAATTTGTTGGTGTTTTTCAATGTTGAGGTTGTTGTTGTTGTTCAATTTGGAGGTTGTTGTTCAATTTGTTGGTGTTTTTCAATGTTGAATTTGTTGTTGAATTTGTTGGTGTTTTTCAATGTTGAGGTTGTTGTTGTTTTTCAATGTTGAGGTTGTTGTTCAATTTGTTGGTGTTTTTCAATGTTGAGGTTGTTGTTGAATTTGTTGGTGTTTTTCAATGTTGAGGTTGTTGTTTTTCAATGTTGAGGTTGTTGTTGAATTTGTTGGTGTTTTTCAATGTTGAGGTTGTTGTTTTTTTTCAATGTTGAGGTTGTTGTTGAATTTGTTGGTGTTTTTCAATGTTGAGGTTGTTGTTGAATTTGTTGGTGTTTTTCAATGTGAGGTTGTTGTTGTTTTTCAATGTTGCGGTTATTGTTGAATTTGTTGATGTTTTTCAATGTTGAGGTTGTTGTTGAATTTGTTGGCGTTTTTAAATGTTGAGGTTTATGTTGAATTTGTTGGTGTTTTTCAATGTTGAGGTTGTTGTTGAATTTGTTGGTGTTTTTCAATGTTGAGGTTGTTGTTGTTTTTCAATGTTGAAGTTGTTGTTGAATTTGTTGGTGTTTTTCAAAGTTGAGGTTGTTGTTGAATTTGTTGGTGTTTTTCAAAGTTGAGGTTGTTGTTGAATTTGTTGGTGTTTTTCAATGTCGAGGTTGTTGTTGAATTTGTTGGTGTTTTTCAATGTTGAATTTGTTGTTGAATTTGTTGGTGTTTTTCAATGTTGAGGTTGTTGTTGTTTTTCAATTTTGAGGTTGTTGTTGAATCTGTTGGTGTTTTTCAATGTTGAGGTTGTTGTTGAATTTGTTGGCGTTTTTAAATGTTGAGGTTGTTGTTGAATTTGTTGGTGTTTTTCAATGTTGAAGTTGTTGTTGAATTTGTTGGTGTTTTTCAATGTTGAGGTTGTTGTTGTTTTTCAATTTTGAGGTTGTTGTTGAATTTGTTGGTGTTTTTAAATGTTGAGGTTGTTGTTGAATTTGTTGGTGTTTTTCAATGTTGAGGTTGTTGTTGTTTTTCAATGTTGAGGTTGTTGTTGAATTTGTTGGTGTTTTTCAATGTTGAGGTTGTTGTTGTTTTTCAATGTTGAGGTTGTTGTTGAATTTGTTGGTGTTTTTCAATTTCGAGGTTGTTGTTGAATTTGCTGGTGTTTTTCAATGTCGAAGTTGTTGTTGAATTTGTTGGTGTTTTTCAATGTTGAGGTTGTTGTTGAATTTGTTGGTGTTTTTCAATGTTGAGGTTGTTGTTGTTTTTCAATGTTGAGGTTGTTGTTGTTTTTCAATGTTGAGGTTGTTGTTGAATTTGTTGGTGTTTTTCAATGTTGAGGTTGTTGTTGAATTTGTTGGTGTTTTTCAATGTTGTGGTTGTTGTTGTTTTTCAATGTTGAGGTTGTTGTTGTATTTGTTGGTGTTTTTCAATGTTGAGGTTGTTGTAGTTTTTTCAATGTTGAGGTTGCTGTTGAATTTGTTGGTGTTTTTCAATGTCGAGGTTGTTGTTGAATTTGTTTGTGTTTTTCAATGTTGAAGTTGTTGTTGAATTTGTTGGTGTTTTTCAATGTTGAGGTTGTTCGTTGAATTTGTTGGTGTTTTAAAATGTTGAGGTTGATGTTGAATTTGTTGGTGTTTTTCAATCTTGAGGTTGTTGTTGTTTTTCAAACTTGAGGTTGTTGTTGAATTTGTTGGTGTTTTTCAATGTTGAGGTTGTTGTTGTTGTTCAATGTGGAGGTTGTTGTTGAATTTGCTGGCGATTTTCAATGTCGAGGTTGTTGTTGAATTTTTTGGTGTTTTTCAATGTTGAATTTGTTGTTGAATTTGTTGGTGTTTTTCAATGTTGAGGTTGTTGTTGTTTTTCAATGTTGAGGTTGTTGTTGAATTTGTTGGTGTTTTTCAATGTTGAGGCTGTTGTTGAATTTGTTGGCGTTTTTAAATGTTCAGGTTGTTGTTGAATTTGTTGGAGTTTTTCAATGTTGAGGTTATTGTTGAATTTGTTGGTGTTTTTCAATGTTGAGGTTGTTGTTGTTTTTGAATGTTGAGGTTGTTGTTGAATTTGTTGGTGTTTTTCAATGTTGAGGTTGTTGTTGTTTTTCAATGCTGAGGTTGTTGTTGAATTTGTTGGTGTTTTTCAATGTTGAGGTTGTTGTTGAATTTGTTGGTGTTTTTCAATGTTGAGGTTGTTGTTGTTTTTCAATGTTGATGTTGTTGCTGAAATTGTTGGTGTTTTTCAATGTTGAGGTTGTTGTTGTTTTTCAATGTTGAGGTTGTTGTTGAATTTGTTGGTGTTTTTCAATGTTGAGGTTGTTGTTGAATTTGTTGGTGTTTTTCAATGTTGAGGTTGTTGTTGAATTTGTTGGTGTTTTTCAATGTTGAGGTTGTTGTTGTTTTTCAATGTTGAGGTTGTTGTTGAATTTGTTGGTGTTCTTCAATGTTGAGGTTGTTGTTGTTTTTCAATGTTGAGGTTATTGTTGAATTTGTTGGTGTTTTTCAATGTTGAGGTTGTTGTTGAATTTGTTGGCGTTATTAAATGTTGAGCTTGTTGTTGAATTTGTTGGTGTTTTTCAATGTTGAGGTTGTTGTTGAATTTTTTGGTGTATTTCAATGTTGAGGTTGTTGTTGTTTTTCAATGTTGAGGTTGTTGTTGAATTTGTTGGTGTTTTTCAATTTCGAGGTTGTTGTTGAATTTGTTGGTGTTTTTCAATGTTGAAGTTGTTGTTGAATTTGTTGGTTTTTTTTCAATGTTGAGGTTGTTGTTTTTAAATGTTGAGGTTGTTGTTTAATTGGTTGGTGTTTTTCAATGTTGAGGTTGGTGTTGTTTTTCAATGTTGAGGTTGTTGTTGAATTTGTTGGTGTTTTTTAATGTTGAGGTTGTTGTTGAATTTGGTGGTGTTTTTCAATGTTGATATTGTTGTTGTTTTTCAATGTTGAGGTTTTTGTTGTATTTGTGGGCGTTTTTAAATGTTGAGGTTGTTGTAGTTTTTCAATGTTGTGGTTGTTGTTGAATTTGTTGGTGTTTTTCAATGTCGAGGTTGTTGTTGAATTTGTTGGTGTTTTTCAATGTTGAGGTTGTTGTTGAATTTGTTGGTGTTTTTCAATGTTGAGGTTGTTGTTTTTCAATGTTGAGGTTGTTGATGAATTTGTTGATGTTTTTCAATGTTGAGGTTGGTGTTGAATTTGTTGGTATTTTTCAATGTTGAGGTTGTTGTTGTTTTTCAATGTTGAGGTTGTTGTTGAATTTGTTGGTCTTTTTCAATGTTGAGGTTGTTGTTGTTTTTCATTGTTGTGGTTGTTGTTGAATTTGTTGGTGTTTTTCAATTTTGAGGTTGTTGTTGTTTTTCAATGTTGAGGTTGTTGTTGAATTTGTTAGTGTTTTTCAATGTTGAGGTTGTTGTTGAATTTGTTGGTGTTTTTCAATGTTGAGGTTGTTGTTGTTTTTCAATGTTGAGGTTGATGTTGAATTTGTTGGTGTTTTTCAATGTTGAGGTTGTTGTTGAATTGGTTGTTGTTTTTCAATGTTGAGGTTGTTGTTGTTTTTCAATGTTGAGTTTGTTGTTGAACTTGTTGGTGTTTTTCAATGTTGAGGTTGTTGTAGTTTTTCAATGTTGAGGTTGTTGTTGAATTTGTTGGTGCTTTTCAATGTCGAGGTTGTGGTTGAATTTGTTGGTGTTTTTCAATGTTGAAGTTGTTGTTGAATTTGTTGGTGTTTTTCAATGTTGAGGTTGTTGTTGTTTTTCAATGTTGAGGTTGTTGTTGAATTTGTTGGTGTTTTTCAATGTTGAGGTTGTTGTTGAATTCGTTGGTGTTTTTCAATGTTGAGGTTGTTGTTGTTTTTCAATGTTGAGGTTATTGTTGAATTTGTTGGTGTTTTTCAATGTTGAGGTTGTTGTTGAATTTGTTGGCGTTATTAAATGTTGAGGTTGTTGTTGAATTTGTTGGTGTTTTTCAATGTTGAGGTTGTTGTTGAATTTTTTGGTGTATTTCAATGTTGAGGTTGTTGTTTTTCAATGTTGAGGTTGTTGTTGAATTTGTTGGTGTTTTTCAATTTCGAGGTTGTAGTTGAATTTGTTGGTGTTTTTCAATGTTGAAGTTGTTGTTGAATTTGTTGGTGTTTTTCAATGTTGAGGTTGTTGTTTTTTTCAATGTTGAGGTTGTTGTTTAATTGGTTGGTGTTTTTCAATGTTGAGGTTGGTGTTGTTTTTCAAAGTTGAGGTTGTTGTTGTTTTTCAATGTCGAGGTTGTTGTTGAATTTGTTGGTGTTTTTTAATGTTGAGGTTGTTGTTGAATTTGGTGGTGTTTTTCAATGTTGATATTGTTGTTGTTTTTCAATGTTGAGGTTTTTGTTGTATTTGTTGGCGTTTTTAAACGTTGAGGTTGTTGTAGTTTTTCAATGTTGTGGTTGTTGTTGAATTTGTTGGTGTTTTTCAATGTCGAGGTTGTTGTTGAATTTGTTGGTGTTTTTCAATGTTGAGGTTGTTGTTGAATTTGTTGGTGTTTTTCAATGTTGAGGTTGTTGTTTTTCAATGTTGAGGTTGTTGATGAATTTGTTGATGTTTTTCAATGTTGAGGTTGGTGTTGAATTTGTTGGTATTTTTCAATGTTGAGGTTGTTGTTGTTTTTCAATGTTGAGGTTGTTGTTGAATTTGTTGGTCTTTTTCAATGTTGAGGTTGTTGTTGTTTTTCAATGTTGTGGTTGTTATTGAATTTGTTGGTGTTTTTCAATGTTGAGGTTGTTGTTGTTTTTCAATGTTGAGGTTGTTGTTGAATTTGTTAGTGTTTTTCAATGTTGAGGTTGTTGTTGAATTTGTTGGTGTTTTTCAATGTTGAGGTTGTTGTTGTTTTTCAATGTTGAGGTTGTTGTTGAATTTGTTGGTGTTTTTCAATGTTGAGGTTGTTGTTGTTTTTCAATGTTGAGGTTGTTGTTGAATTTGTTGGTGTTTTTCAATGTTGAGGTTGTTGTTGAATTTGTTGTTGTTTTTCAATGTTGAGGTTGTTGTTGTTTTTCAATGTTGAGTTTGTTGTTGAACTTGTTGGTGTTATTCAATGTTGAGGTTGTTGTAGTTTTTCAATGTTGAGGTTGTTGTTGAATTTGTTGGTGCTTTTCAATGTCGAGGTTGTGGTTGAATTTGTTGGTGTTTTTCAATGTTGAAGTTGTTGTTGAATTTGTTGCTGTTTTTCAATGTTGAGGTTGTTGTTGAATTTGTTGTTGTTTTTAAATGTTGAGGTTGTTGTTGAATTTGTTGGTGTTTTTCAATGTTGAGGTTGTTGTTGTTTTTCAATGTTGAGGTTGTTGTTGAATTTGTTGGTGTTTTTCTTTGTTGAGGTTGTTGTTGTCGTTCAATGTGGAGGTTGTTGTTGAATTTGTTGGTGTTTTTCAATGTCGAGGTTGTTGTTGAATTTGTTGGTCTTTTTCAATGTTGAATTTGTTGTTGAATTAGTTGGTGTTTTTCAATGTTGAGGTTATTGTTGTTTTTCAATGTTGAGGTTGTTGTTGAATTTGTTGTTGTTTTTCAATGTTGAGGTTGTTGTTGAATTTGTTGGCGTTTTTCAATGTTGAGGTTGTTGTTGAATTTGTTGGTGTTTTTCAATGTTGAGGTTGTTGTTGAATTTGTTGGTGTTTTTCAATGTTGAGGTTGTTGTTGTTTTTCAATGTTGAGGTTGTTGTTGAATTTGTTGGTGTTTTTCAATGTCGAGGTTGTTGTTGAAATTGTTGGTGTTTTTCAATGTTGAAGTTGTTGAATTTGTTGGTGTTTTTCAATGTTGAGGTTGTTCGTTGAATTTGTCGGTGTTTTTAAATGTTGAGGTTGATGTTGAATTTGTTGGTGTTTTTCAATGTTGAGGTTGTTGTTGTTTTTCAAACTTGAGGTTGTTGTTGAATTTGTTGGTGTTTTTCAATGTTGAGGTTGTTGTTGTTGTTCAATGTGGAGGTTGTTGTTGAATTTGCTGGTGATTTTCAATGTCGAGGTTGTTGTTGAATTTGTTGGTGTTTTTCAATGTTGAATTTGTTGTTGAATTTGTTGGTGTTTTTCAATGTTGAGGTTGTTGTTGTTTTTCAATGTTGAGGTTGTTGTTGAATTTGTTGGTGTTTTTCAATGTTGAGGTTGTTGTTGAATTTGTTGGCGTTTTTAAATGTTCAGGTTGTTGTTGAATTTGTTGGTGTTTTTAAATGTTGAGGTTGTTGTTGAATATATTGGTGTTTTTCAATGTTGAGGTTGTTGTTGTGTTTCAATGCTGAGGTTGTTGTTGAATTTGTTGGTGTTTTTCAATGTTCAGGTTGTTGTTGTTTTTCAATGTTGAGGTTGTTGTTGAATTTGTTGGTGTTTTTCAATTTCGAGGTTGTTGTTGAATTAGTTGGTGTTTTTCAATGTTGAAGTTGTTGTTGAATTTGTTGGTGTTTTCAATGTTGAGGTTGTTGTTTTTCAATGTTGAGGTTGTTGTTGAATTTGTTGGTCTTTTTCAATGTTGAATTTGTTGTTGAATTCGTTGGTGTTTTTCAATGTTGATGTTATTGTTGTTTTTCAATGTTGAGGTTGTTGTTGAATTTGTTGGTGTTTTTCAATGTGAGGTTGTTGTTGAATTTGTTGGCGTTTTTCAATGTTGAGGTTGTTGTTGAATTTGTTGGTGTTTTTCAATGTTGAGGTTGTTGTTGAATTTGTTGGTGTTTTTCAATGTTGAGGTTGTTGTTGTTTTTCAATGTTCAGGTTGTTGTTGAATTTGTTGGTGTTTTTCAATGTTGAAGTTGTTGTTGAATTTGTTGGTGTTTTTCAATGATGAGGTTGTTGTTTTTCAATGTTGAGGTTGTTGTTGAATTTGTTGGTTTTTTTTCAATGTTGAGGTTGTTGTTGTTTTTCAATGTTGAGGTTGTTGTTGTTGTTCAATGTGGAGGTTGTTGTTGAATTTTTTGGTGTTTTTCAATGTCGAGGTTGTTGTTGAATTTGTTGGTGTTTTTCAATGTTGAAATTGTTGTTGAATTTGTTGGTGTTTTTCAATGTTGAGGTTGTTGTTGTTCTTCAATGTTGAGGTTGTTGCTGAATTTGTTGGTGTTTTTCAATGTTGAGGTTGTTGTTGAATTTGTTGCCGTTTTTAAATGTTGAGGTTGTTGTTGAATTTGTTGGTGTTTTTCAATGTTGAGGTTGTTGTTGAATTTGTTCGTGTTTTTCAATGTTGAGGTTGTTGTTGTTTTTCAATGTTGAGGTTGTTGTTGAATTTGATGGTGTTTTTCATTGTCGAGGTTGTTGTTGAATTTGTTGGTGTTTTTCAATGTTGAAGTTGTTGTTGAATTTGTTGGTGTTTTTTATGTTGAGGTTGTTGTTGTTTTTCAATGTTGAAGTTGTTGTTGAATTTGTTGGTGTTTTTCAATGTTGAGGTTGTTGTTGTTTTTCAATTTTGTGGTTGTTGTTGAATTTGTTGGTGTTTTTAAATGTTGAGGTTGTTGTTGAATTTGTTGGTGTTTTTCAATGTTGAGGTTGTTGTTGAATTTGTTGGCGTTATTAAATGTTGAGGTTGTTGTTGAATTTGTTGGTGTTTTTCAATGTTGAGGTTGTTGTTGAATTTTTTGGTGTATTTCAATGTTGAGGTTGTTGTTTTTCAATGTTGAGGTTGTTGTTGAATTTGTTGGTGTTTTTCAATTTCGAGGTTGTAGTTGAATTTGTTGGTGTTTTTCAATGTTGAAGTTGTTGTTGAATTTGTTGGTGTTTTTCAATGTTGAGGTTGTTGTTTTTTTCAATGTTGAGGTTGTTGTTTAATTGGTTGGTGTTTTTCAATGTTGAGGTTGGTGTTGTTTTTCAAAGTTGAGGTTGTTGTTGTTTTTCAATGTCGAGGTTGTTGTTGAATTTGTTGGTGTTTTTTAATGTTGAGGTTGTTGTTGAATTTGGTGGTGTTTTTCAATGTTGATATTGTTGTTGTTTTTCAATGTTGAGGTTTTTGTTGTATTTGTTGGCGTTTTTAAACGTTGAGGTTGTTGTAGTTTTTCAATGTTGTGGTTGTTGTTGAATTTGTTGGTGTTTTTCAATGTCGAGGTTGTTGTTGAATTTGTTGGTGTTTTTCAATGTTGAGGTTGTTGTTGAATTTGTTGGTGTTTTTCAATGTTGAGGTTGTTGTTTTTCAATGTTGAGGTTGTTGATGAATTTGTTGATGTTTTTCAATGTTGAGGTTGGTGTTGAATTTGTTGGTATTTTTCAATGTTGAGGTTGTTGTTGTTTTTCAATGTTGAGGTTGTTGTTGAATTTGTTGGTCTTTTTCAATGTTGAGGTTGTTGTTGTTTTTCAATGTTGTGGTTGTTATTGAATTTGTTGGTGTTTTTCAATGTTGAGGTTGTTGTTGTTTTTCAATGTTGAGGTTGTTGTTGAATTTGTTAGTGTTTTTCAATGTTGAGGTTGTTGTTGAATTTGTTGGTGTTTTTCAATGTTGAGGTTGTTGTTGTTTTTCAATGTTGAGGTTGTTGTTGAATTTGTTGGTGTTTTTCAATGTTGAGGTTGTTGTTGTTTTTCAATGTTGAGGTTGTTGTTGAATTTGTTGGTGTTTTTCAATGTTGAGGTTGTTGTTGAATTTGTTGTTGTTTTTCAATGTTGAGGTTGTTGTTGTTTTTCAATGTTGAGTTTGTTGTTGAACTTGTTGGTGTTATTCAATGTTGAGGTTGTTGTAGTTTTTCAATGTTGAGGTTGTTGTTGAATTTGTTGGTGCTTTTCAATGTCGAGGTTGTGGTTGAATTTGTTGGTGTTTTTCAATGTTGAAGTTGTTGTTGAATTTGTTGCTGTTTTTCAATGTTGAGGTTGTTGTTGAATTTGTTGTTGTTTTTAAATGTTGAGGTTGTTGTTGAATTTGTTGGTGTTTTTCAATGTTGAGGTTGTTGTTGTTTTTCAATGTTGAGGTTGTTGTTGAATTTGTTGGTGTTTTTCTTTGTTGAGGTTGTTGTTGTCGTTCAATGTGGAGGTTGTTGTTGAATTTGTTGGTGTTTTTCAATGTCGAGGTTGTTGTTGAATTTGTTGGTCTTTTTCAATGTTGAATTTGTTGTTGAATTAGTTGGTGTTTTTCAATGTTGAGGTTATTGTTGTTTTTCAATGTTGAGGTTGTTGTTGAATTTGTTGTTGTTTTTCAATGTTGAGGTTGTTGTTGAATTTGTTGGCGTTTTTCAATGTTGAGGTTGTTGTTGAATTTGTTGGTGTTTTTCAATGTTGAGGTTGTTGTTGAATTTGTTGGTGTTTTTCAATGTTGAGGTTGTTGTTGTTTTTCAATGTTGAGGTTGTTGTTGAATTTGTTGGTGTTTTTCAATGTCGAGGTTGTTGTTGAAATTGTTGGTGTTTTTCAATGTTGAAGTTGTTGAATTTGTTGGTGTTTTTCAATGTTGAGGTTGTTCGTTGAATTTGTCGGTGTTTTTAAATGTTGAGGTTGATGTTGAATTTGTTGGTGTTTTTCAATGTTGAGGTTGTTGTTGTTTTTCAAACTTGAGGTTGTTGTTGAATTTGTTGGTGTTTTTCAATGTTGAGGTTGTTGTTGTTGTTCAATGTGGAGGTTGTTGTTGAATTTGCTGGTGATTTTCAATGTCGAGGTTGTTGTTGAATTTGTTGGTGTTTTTCAATGTTGAATTTGTTGTTGAATTTGTTGGTGTTTTTCAATGTTGAGGTTGTTGTTGTTTTTCAATGTTGAGGTTGTTGTTGAATTTGTTGGTGTTTTTCAATGTTGAGGTTGTTGTTGAATTTGTTGGCGTTTTTAAATGTTCAGGTTGTTGTTGAATTTGTTGGTGTTTTTAAATGTTGAGGTTGTTGTTGAATATATTGGTGTTTTTCAATGTTGAGGTTGTTGTTGTGTTTCAATGCTGAGGTTGTTGTTGAATTTGTTGGTGTTTTTCAATGTTCAGGTTGTTGTTGTTTTTCAATGTTGAGGTTGTTGTTGAATTTGTTGGTGTTTTTCAATTTCGAGGTTGTTGTTGAATTAGTTGGTGTTTTTCAATGTTGAAGTTGTTGTTGAATTTGTTGGTGTTTTCAATGTTGAGGTTGTTGTTTTTCAATGTTGAGGTTGTTGTTGAATTTGTTGGTCTTTTTCAATGTTGAATTTGTTGTTGAATTCGTTGGTGTTTTTCAATGTTGATGTTATTGTTGTTTTTCAATGTTGAGGTTGTTGTTGAATTTGTTGGTGTTTTTCAATGTGAGGTTGTTGTTGAATTTGTTGGCGTTTTTCAATGTTGAGGTTGTTGTTGAATTTGTTGGTGTTTTTCAATGTTGAGGTTGTTGTTGAATTTGTTGGTGTTTTTCAATGTTGAGGTTGTTGTTGTTTTTCAATGTTCAGGTTGTTGTTGAATTTGTTGGTGTTTTTCAATGTTGAAGTTGTTGTTGAATTTGTTGGTGTTTTTCAATGATGAGGTTGTTGTTTTTCAATGTTGAGGTTGTTGTTGAATTTGTTGGTTTTTTTTCAATGTTGAGGTTGTTGTTGTTTTTCAATGTTGAGGTTGTTGTTGTTGTTCAATGTGGAGGTTGTTGTTGAATTTTTTGGTGTTTTTCAATGTCGAGGTTGTTGTTGAATTTGTTGGTGTTTTTCAATGTTGAAATTGTTGTTGAATTTGTTGGTGTTTTTCAATGTTGAGGTTGTTGTTGTTCTTCAATGTTGAGGTTGTTGCTGAATTTGTTGGTGTTTTTCAATGTTGAGGTTGTTGTTGAATTTGTTGCCGTTTTTAAATGTTGAGGTTGTTGTTGAATTTGTTGGTGTTTTTCAATGTTGAGGTTGTTGTTGAATTTGTTCGTGTTTTTCAATGTTGAGGTTGTTGTTGTTTTTCAATGTTGAGGTTGTTGTTGAATTTGATGGTGTTTTTCATTGTCGAGGTTGTTGTTGAATTTGTTGGTGTTTTTCAATGTTGAAGTTGTTGTTGAATTTGTTGGTGTTTTTTATGTTGAGGTTGTTGTTGTTTTTCAATGTTGAAGTTGTTGTTGAATTTGTTGGTGTTTTTCAATGTTGAGGTTGTTGTTGTTTTTCAATTTTGTGGTTGTTGTTGAATTTGTTGGTGTTTTTAAATGTTGAGGTTGTTGTTGAATTTGTTGGTGTTTTTCAATGTTGAGGTTGTTGTTGTTTTTCAATGTTGAGGTTGTTGTTGAATTTGTTGGTGTTTTTCAATGTTGAGGTTGTTGTTGTTTTTCAATGTTGAGGTTTTTGTTGAATTTGTTGCTGTTTTTCAATTTCGAGGTTGCTGTTGAATTTGCTGGTGTTTTTCAATGTTGAAGTTGTTGTTGAATTTGTTGGTGTTTTTCAATGTTGAGGTTGTTGTTGAATTTGTTGGTGTTTTTCAATGTTGAGGTTGTTGTTGAATTTGTTTGTGTTTTTCAATGTTCAGGTTGTTGGTGTTTTTCAGTGTTGAGGTTGTTCGTTGAATTTGTTGGTGTTTTTAAATGTTGAGGTTGTTGTTGAATTTGTTGGTGTTTTTCAATGTTGAGGTTGTTGTTGTTTTTCAATGTTGAGGTTGTTGTTGAATTTGTTGGTGTTTTTCAATGTTGAGGTTGTTGTTGTTGTTCAGTGTGGAGGTTCTTGTCCAATTTGTTGGTGTTTTTCAATGTTGAATTTGTTGTTGAATTTGTTGGTGTTTTTCAATGATGAGGTTGTTGTTGCTTTTCAATGTTGAGGTTGTTGTTCAATTTGTTGGTGTTTTTCAATGTTGAGGTTGTTGTTGAATTTGTTGGTGTTTTTCAATGTTGAGGTTGTTGTTTTTCAATGTTGAGGTTGTTGTTTTTTTTCAATGTTGAGGTTGTTGTTGAATTTGTTGGTGTTTTTCAATGTTGAGGTTGTTGTTGAATTTGTTGGTGTTTTTCAATGTGAGGTTGTTGTTGTTTTTCAATGTTGAGGTTATTGTTGAATTTGTTGGTGTTTTTCAATGTTGAGGTTGTTGTTGAATTTGTTGGCGTTTTTAAATGTTGAGGTTTATGTTGAATTTGTTGGTGTTTTTCAATGTTGAGGTTGTTGTTGAATTTGTTGGTGTTTTTCAATGTTGAGGTTGTTGTTGTTTTTCAATGTTGAAGTTGTTGTTGAATTTGTTGGTGTTTTTCAAAGTTGAGGTTGTTGTTGAATTTGTTGGTGTTTTTCAAAGTTGAGGTTGTTGTTGAATTTGTTGGTGTTTTTCAATGTCGAGGTTGTTGTTGAATTTGTTGGTGTTTTTCAATGTTGAATTTGTTGTTGAATTTGTTGGTGTTTTTCAATGTTGAGGTTGTTGTTGTTTTTCAATGTTGAGGTTGTTTTTGAATTTGTTGGTGTTTTTCAATGTTGAGGTTGTTGTTGAATTTGTTGGCGTTTTTAAATGTTGAGGTTGTTGTTGAATTTGTTGGTGTTTTTCAATGTTGAGGTTGTTGTTGAATTTGTTCGTGTTTTTCAATGTTGAGGTTGTTGTTGTTTTTCAATGTTGAGGTTGTTGTTGAATTTGATGGTGCTTTTCAATGTCGAGGTTGTTGTTGAATTTGTTGGTGTTTTTCAATGTTGAAGTTGTTGTTGAATTTGTTGGTGTTTTTCAATGTTGAGGTTGTTGTTGTTTTTCAATTTTGAGGTTGTTGTTGAATTTGTTGGTGTTTTTGAATGTTGAGGTTGTTGTTGAATTTGTTGGTGTTTTTCAATGTTGAGGTTGTTGTTGTTTTTCAATGTTGAGGTTGTTGTTGAATTTGTTGGTGTTTTTCAATGTTGAGGTTGTTGTTGTTTTTCAATGTTGAGGTTGTTGTTGAATTTGTTGGTGTTTTTCAATTTCGAGGTTGTTGTTGAATTTGCTGGTGTTTTTCAATGTCGAAGTTGTTGTTGAATTTGTTGGTGTTTTTCAATGTTGAGGTTGTTGTTGAATTTGTTGGTGTTTTTCAATGTTGAGGTTGTTGTTGTTTTTCAATGTTGAGGTTGTTGTTGTTTTTCAATGTTGAGGTTGTTGTTGAATTTGTTGGTGTTTTTCAATGTTGAGGTTGTTGTTGAATTTGTTGGTGTTTTTCAATGTTGTGGTTGTTGTAGTTTTTCAATGTTGAGGTTGCTGTTGAATTTGTTGGTGTTTTTCAATGTCGAGGTTGTTGTTGAATTTGTTTGTGTTTTTCAATGTTGAAGTTGTTGTTGAATTTGTTGGTGTTTTTCAATGTTGAGGTTGTTCGTTGAATTTGTTGGTGTTTTTAAATGTTGAGGTTGATGTTGAATTTGTTGGTGTTTTTCAATGTTGAGGTTGTTGTTGTTTTTCAAACTTGAGGTTGTTGTTGAATTTGTTGGTGTTTTTCAATGTTGAAGTTGTTGTTGATTTTGTTGCTGTTTTTCAATGTTGAGGTTGTTGTTGAATTTGTTGTTGTTTTTCAATGTTGAGGTTGTTGTTGAATTTGTTGGTGTTTTTCAATGTTGAGGTTGTTGTTGTTTTTCAATGTTGAGGTTGTTGTTGAATTTGTTGGTGTTTTTCTTTGTTGAGGTTGTTGTTGTCGTTCAATGTGGAGGTTGTTGTTGAATTTGTTGGTGTTTTTCAATGTCGAGGTTGTTGTTGAATTTGTTGGTCTTTTTCAATGTTGAATTTGTTGTTGAATTAGTTGGTGTTTTTCAATGTTGAGGTTATTGTTGTTTTTCAATGTTGAGGTTGTTGTTGAATTCGTTGTTGTTTTTCAATGTTGAGGTTGTTGTTGAATTTGTTGGCGTTTTTCAATGTTGAGGTTGTTGTTGAATTTGTTGGTGTTTTTCAATGTTGAGGTTGTTGTTGAATTTGTTGGTGTTTTTCAATGTTGAGGTTGTTGTTGTTTTTCAATGTTGAGGTTGTTGTTGAATTTGTTGGTGTTTTTCAATGTCGAGGTTGTTGTTGAAATTGTTGGTGTTTTTCAATGTTGAAGTTGTTGAATTTGTTGGTGTTTTTCAATGTTGAGGTTGTTCGTTGAATTTGTCGGTGTTTTTAAATGTTGAGGTTGATGTTGAATTTGTTGATGTTTTTCAATGTTGAGGTTGTTGTTGTTTTTCAAACTTGAGGTTGTTGTTGAATTTGTTGGTGTTTTTCAATGTTGAGGTTGTTGTTGTTGTTCAATGTGGAGGTTGTTGTTGAATTTGCTGGTGATTTTCAATGTCGAGGTTGTTGTTGAATTTGTTGGTGTTTTTCAATGTTGAATTTGTTGTTGAATTTGTTGGTGTTTTTCAATGTTGAGGTTGTTGTTGTTTTTCAATGTTGAGGTTGTTGTTGAATTTGTTGGTGTTTTTCAATGTTGAGGTTGTTGTTGAATTTGTTGGCGTTTTTAAATGTTCAGGTTGTTGTTGAATTTGTTGGTGTTTTTAAATGTTGAGGTTGTTGTTGTTTTTCAATGTTGAGGTTGTTGTTGAATTTGTTGGTGTTTTTCAATTTCGAGGTTGTTGTTGAATTAGTTGGTGTTTTTCAATGTTGAAGTTGTTGTTGAATTTGTTGGTGTTTTCAATGTTGAGGTTGTTGTTTTTCAATGTTGAATTTGTTGTTGAATTAGTTGGTGTTTTTCAATGTTGAGGTTATTGTTGTTTTTCAATGTTGAGGTTGTTGTTGAATTTGTTGGTGTTTTTCAATGTGAGGTTGTTGTTGAATTTGTTGGCGTTTTTCAATGTTGAGGTTGTTGTTGAATTTGTTGGTGTTTTTCAATGTTGAGGTTGTTGTTGAATTTGTTGGTGTTTTTCAATGTTGAGGTTGTTGTTGTTTTTCAATGTTCAGGTTGTTGTTGAATTTGTTGGTGTTTTTCAATGTTGAAGTTGTTGTTGAATTTGTTGGTGTTTTTCAATGATGAGGTTGTTGTTTTTCAATGTTGAGGTTGTTGTTGAATTTGTTGGTGTTTTTCAATGTTGAGGTTGTTGTTGAATATATTGGTGTTTTTCAATGTTGAGGTTGTTGTTGTGTTTCAATGCTGAGGTTGTTGTTGAATTTGTTGGTGTTTTTCAATGTTCAGGTTGTTGTTGTTTTTCAATGTTGAGGTTGTTGTTGAATTTGTTGGTGTTTTTCAATTTCGAGGTTGTTGTTGAATTAGTTGGTGTTTTTCAATGTTGAAGTTGTTGTTGAATTTGTTGGTGTTTTCAATGTTGAGGTTGTTGTTTTTCAATGTTGAGGTTGTTGTTGAATTTGTTGGTCTTTTTCAATGTTGAATTTGTTGTTGAATTCGTTGGTGTTTTTCAATGTTGATGTTATTGTTGTTTTTCAATGTTGAGGTTGTTGTTGAATTTGTTGGTGTTTTTCAATGTGAGGTTGTTGTTGAATTTGTTGGCGTTTTTCAATGTTGAGGTTGTTGTTGAATTTGTTGGTGTTTTTCAATGTTGAGGTTGTTGTTGAATTTGTTGGTGTTTTTCAATGTTGAGGTTGTTGTTGTTTTTCAATGTTCAGGTTGTTGTTGAATTTGTTGGTGTTTTTCAATGTTGAAGTTGTTGTTGAATTTGTTGGTGTTTTTCAATGATGAGGTTGTTGTTTTTCAATGTTGAGGTTGTTGTTGAATTTGTTGGTTTTTTTTCAATGTTGAGGTTGTTGTTGTTTTTCAATGTTGAGGTTGTTGTTGTTGTTCAATGTGGAGGTTGTTGTTGAATTTTTTGGTGTTTTTCAATGTCGAGGTTGTTGTTGAATTTGTTGGTGTTTTTCAATGTTGAAATTGTTGTTGAATTTGTTGGTGTTTTTCAATGTTGAGGTTGTTGTTGTTCTTCAATGTTGAGGTTGTTGCTGAATTTGTTGGTGTTTTTCAATGTTGAGGTTGTTGTTGAATTTGTTGCCGTTTTTAAATGTTGAGGTTGTTGTTGAATTTGTTGGTGTTTTTCAATGTTGAGGTTGTTGTTGAATTTGTTCGTGTTTTTCAATGTTGAGGTTGTTGTTGTTTTTCAATGTTGAGGTTGTTGTTGAATTTGATGGTGTTTTTCATTGTCGAGGTTGTTGTTGAATTTGTTGGTGTTTTTCAATGTTGAAGTTGTTGTTGAATTTGTTGGTGTTTTTTATGTTGAGGTTGTTGTTGTTTTTCAATGTTGAAGTTGTTGTTGAATTTGTTGGTGTTTTTCAATGTTGAGGTTGTTGTTGTTTTTCAATTTTGTGGTTGTTGTTGAATTTGTTGGTGTTTTTAAATGTTGAGGTTGTTGTTGAATTTGTTGGTGTTTTTCAATGTTGAGGTTGTTGTTGTTTTTCAATGTTGAGGTTGTTGTTGAATTTGTTGGTGTTTTTCAATGTTGAGGTTGTTGTTGTTTTTCAATGTTGAGGTTTTTGTTGAATTTGTTGCTGTTTTTCAATTTCGAGGTTGCTGTTGAATTTGCTGGTGTTTTTCAATGTTGAAGTTGTTGTTGAATTTGTTGGTGTTTTTCAATGTTGAGGTTGTTGTTGAATTTGTTGGTGTTTTTCAATGTTGAGGTTGTTGTTGAATTTGTTTGTGTTTTTCAATGTTCAGGTTGTTGGTGTTTTTCAGTGTTGAGGTTGTTCGTTGAATTTGTTGGTGTTTTTAAATGTTGAGGTTGTTGTTGAATTTGTTGGTGTTTTTCAATGTTGAGGTTGTTGTTGTTTTTCAATGTTGAGGTTGTTGTTGAATTTGTTGGTGTTTTTCAATGTTGAGGTTGTTGTTGTTGTTCAGTGTGGAGGTTCTTGTCCAATTTGTTGGTGTTTTTCAATGTTGAATTTGTTGTTGAATTTGTTGGTGTTTTTCAATGATGAGGTTGTTGTTGCTTTTCAATGTTGAGGTTGTTGTTCAATTTGTTGGTGTTTTTCAATGTTGAGGTTGTTGTTGAATTTGTTGGTGTTTTTCAATGTTGAGGTTGTTGTTTTTCAATGTTGAGGTTGTTGTTTTTTTTCAATGTTGAGGTTGTTGTTGAATTTGTTGGTGTTTTTCAATGTTGAGGTTGTTGTTGAATTTGTTGGTGTTTTTCAATGTGAGGTTGTTGTTGTTTTTCAATGTTGAGGTTATTGTTGAATTTGTTGGTGTTTTTCAATGTTGAGGTTGTTGTTGAATTTGTTGGCGTTTTTAAATGTTGAGGTTTATGTTGAATTTGTTGGTGTTTTTCAATGTTGAGGTTGTTGTTGAATTTGTTGGTGTTTTTCAATGTTGAGGTTGTTGTTGTTTTTCAATGTTGAAGTTGTTGTTGAATTTGTTGGTGTTTTTCAAAGTTGAGGTTGTTGTTGAATTTGTTGGTGTTTTTCAAAGTTGAGGTTGTTGTTGAATTTGTTGGTGTTTTTCAATGTCGAGGTTGTTGTTGAATTTGTTGGTGTTTTTCAATGTTGAATTTGTTGTTGAATTTGTTGGTGTTTTTCAATGTTGAGGTTGTTGTTGTTTTTCAATGTTGAGGTTGTTTTTGAATTTGTTGGTGTTTTTCAATGTTGAGGTTGTTGTTGAATTTGTTGGCGTTTTTAAATGTTGAGGTTGTTGTTGAATTTGTTGGTGTTTTTCAATGTTGAGGTTGTTGTTGAATTTGTTCGTGTTTTTCAATGTTGAGGTTGTTGTTGTTTTTCAATGTTGAGGTTGTTGTTGAATTTGATGGTGCTTTTCAATGTCGAGGTTGTTGTTGAATTTGTTGGTGTTTTTCAATGTTGAAGTTGTTGTTGAATTTGTTGGTGTTTTTCAATGTTGAGGTTGTTGTTGTTTTTCAATTTTGAGGTTGTTGTTGAATTTGTTGGTGTTTTTGAATGTTGAGGTTGTTGTTGAATTTGTTGGTGTTTTTCAATGTTGAGGTTGTTGTTGTTTTTCAATGTTGAGGTTGTTGTTGAATTTGTTGGTGTTTTTCAATGTTGAGGTTGTTGTTGTTTTTCAATGTTGAGGTTGTTGTTGAATTTGTTGGTGTTTTTCAATTTCGAGGTTGTTGTTGAATTTGCTGGTGTTTTTCAATGTCGAAGTTGTTGTTGAATTTGTTGGTGTTTTTCAATGTTGAGGTTGTTGTTGAATTTGTTGGTGTTTTTCAATGTTGAGGTTGTTGTTGTTTTTCAATGTTGAGGTTGTTGTTGTTTTTCAATGTTGAGGTTGTTGTTGAATTTGTTGGTGTTTTTCAATGTTGAGGTTGTTGTTGAATTTGTTGGTGTTTTTCAATGTTGTGGTTGTTGTAGTTTTTCAATGTTGAGGTTGCTGTTGAATTTGTTGGTGTTTTTCAATGTCGAGGTTGTTGTTGAATTTGTTTGTGTTTTTCAATGTTGAAGTTGTTGTTGAATTTGTTGGTGTTTTTCAATGTTGAGGTTGTTCGTTGAATTTGTTGGTGTTTTTAAATGTTGAGGTTGA
Organism: Isurus oxyrinchus; assembly: GCA_026770705.1. Classification (NCBI taxonomy): domain Eukaryota; kingdom Metazoa; phylum Chordata; class Chondrichthyes; order Lamniformes; family Lamnidae; genus Isurus; species Isurus oxyrinchus. The sequence continues at coordinate 1,024,405 of JANJGN010000143.1, read as the reverse complement.
TGTTGAATTTGTTGGTGTTTTTCAATGTTGAGGTTGTTGTTGTTTTTCAAACTTGAGGTTGTTGTTGAATTTGTTGGTGTTTTTCAATGTTGAAGTTGTTGTTGATTTTGTTGCTGTTTTTCAATGTTGAGGTTGTTGTTGAATTTGTTGTTGTTTTTCAATGTTGAGGTTGTTGTTGAATTTGTTGGTGTTTTTCAATGTTGAGGTTGTTGTTGTTTTTCAATGTTGAGGTTGTTGTTGAATTTGTTGGTGTTTTTCTTTGTTGAGGTTGTTGTTGTCGTTCAATGTGGAGGTTGTTGTTGAATTTGTTGGTGTTTTTCAATGTCGAGGTTGTTGTTGAATTTGTTGGTCTTTTTCAATGTTGAATTTGTTGTTGAATTAGTTGGTGTTTTTCAATGTTGAGGTTATTGTTGTTTTTCAATGTTGAGGTTGTTGTTGAATTCGTTGTTGTTTTTCAATGTTGAGGTTGTTGTTGAATTTGTTGGCGTTTTTCAATGTTGAGGTTGTTGTTGAATTTGTTGGTGTTTTTCAATGTTGAGGTTGTTGTTGAATTTGTTGGTGTTTTTCAATGTTGAGGTTGTTGTTGTTTTTCAATGTTGAGGTTGTTGTTGAATTTGTTGGTGTTTTTCAATGTCGAGGTTGTTGTTGAAATTGTTGGTGTTTTTCAATGTTGAAGTTGTTGAATTTGTTGGTGTTTTTCAATGTTGAGGTTGTTCGTTGAATTTGTCGGTGTTTTTAAATGTTGAGGTTGATGTTGAATTTGTTGATGTTTTTCAATGTTGAGGTTGTTGTTGTTTTTCAAACTTGAGGTTGTTGTTGAATTTGTTGGTGTTTTTCAATGTTGAGGTTGTTGTTGTTGTTCAATGTGGAGGTTGTTGTTGAATTTGCTGGTGATTTTCAATGTCGAGGTTGTTGTTGAATTTGTTGGTGTTTTTCAATGTTGAATTTGTTGTTGAATTTGTTGGTGTTTTTCAATGTTGAGGTTGTTGTTGTTTTTCAATGTTGAGGTTGTTGTTGAATTTGTTGGTGTTTTTCAATGTTGAGGTTGTTGTTGAATTTGTTGGCGTTTTTAAATGTTCAGGTTGTTGTTGAATTTGTTGGTGTTTTTAAATGTTGAGGTTGTTGTTGTTTTTCAATGTTGAGGTTGTTGTTGAATTTGTTGGTGTTTTTCAATTTCGAGGTTGTTGTTGAATTAGTTGGTGTTTTTCAATGTTGAAGTTGTTGTTGAATTTGTTGGTGTTTTCAATGTTGAGGTTGTTGTTTTTCAATGTTGAATTTGTTGTTGAATTAGTTGGTGTTTTTCAATGTTGAGGTTATTGTTGTTTTTCAATGTTGAGGTTGTTGTTGAATTTGTTGGTGTTTTTCAATGTGAGGTTGTTGTTGAATTTGTTGGCGTTTTTCAATGTTGAGGTTGTTGTTGAATTTGTTGGTGTTTTTCAATGTTGAGGTTGTTGTTGAATTTGTTGGTGTTTTTCAATGTTGAGGTTGTTGTTGTTTTTCAATGTTCAGGTTGTTGTTGAATTTGTTGGTGTTTTTCAATGTTGAAGTTGTTGTTGAATTTGTTGGTGTTTTTCAATGATGAGGTTGTTGTTTTTCAATGTTGAGGTTGTTGTTGAATTTGTTGGTGTTTTTCAATGTTGAGGTTGTTGTTGTTTTTCAATGTTGAGGTTGTTGTTGAATTTGTTGGTGTTTTTCTTTGTTGAGGTTGTTGTTGTCGTTCAATGTGGAGGTTGTTGTTGAATTTGTTGGTGTTTTTCAATGTCGAGGTTGTTGTTGAATTTGTTGGTCTTTTTCAATGTTGAATTTGTTGTTGAATTAGTTGGTGTTTTTCAATGTTGAGGTTATTGTTGTTTTTCAATGTTGAGGTTGTTGTTGAATTTGTTGTTGTTTTTCAATGTTGAGGTTGTTGTTGAATTTGTTGGCGTTTTTCAATGTTGAGGTTGTTGTTGAATTTGTTGGTGTTTTTCAATGTTGAGGTTGTTGTTGAATTTGTTGGTGTTTTTCAATGTTGAGGTTGTTGTTGTTTTTCAATGTTGAGGTTGTTGTTGAATTTGTTGGTGTTTTTCAATGTCGAGGTTGTTGTTGAAATTGTTGGTGTTTTTCAATGTTGAAGTTGTTGAATTTGTTGGTGTTTTTCAATGTTGAGGTTGTTCGTTGAATTTGTCGGTGTTTTTAAATGTTGAGGTTGATGTTGAATTTGTTGATGTTTTTCAATGTTGAGGTTGTTGTTGTTTTTCAAACTTGAGGTTGTTGTTGAATTTGTTGGTGTTTTTCAATGTTGAGGTTGTTGTTGTTGTTCAATGTGGAGGTTGTTGTTGAATTTGCTGGTGATTTTCAATGTCGAGGTTGTTGTTGAATTTGTTGGTGTTTTTCAATGTTGAATTTGTTGTTGAATTTGTTGGTGTTTTTCAATGTTGAGGTTGTTGTTGTTTTTCAATGTTGAGGTTGTTGTTGAATTTGTTGGTGTTTTTCAATGTTGAGGTTGTTGTTGAATTTGTTGGCGTTTTTAAATGTTCAGGTTGTTGTTGAATTTGTTGGTGTTTTTAAATGTTGAGGTTGTTGTTGTTTTTCAATGTTGAGGTTGTTGTTGAATTTGTTGGTGTTTTTCAATTTCGAGGTTGTTGTTGAATTAGTTGGTGTTTTTCAATGTTGAAGTTGTTGTTGAATTTGTTGGTGTTTTCAATGTTGAGGTTGTTGTTTTTCAATGTTGAATTTGTTGTTGAATTAGTTGGTGTTTTTCAATGTTGAGGTTATTGTTGTTTTTCAATGTTGAGGTTGTTGTTGAATTTGTTGGTGTTTTTCAATGTGAGGTTGTTGTTGAATTTGTTGGCGTTTTTCAATGTTGAGGTTGTTGTTGAATTTGTTGGTGTATTTCAATGTTGAGGTTGTTGTTTTTCAATGTTGAGGTTGTTGTTGAATTTGTTGGTGTTTTTCAATTTCGAGGTTGTAGTTGAATTTGTTGGTGTTTTTCAATGTTGAAGTTGTTGTTGAATTTGTTGGTGTTTTTCAATGTTGAGGTTGTTGTTTTTTTCAATGTTGAGGTTGTTGTTTAATTGGTTGGTGTTTTTCAATGTTGAGGTTGGTGTTGTTTTTCAATGTTGAGGTTGTTGTTGTTTTTCAATGTCGAGGTTGTTGTTGAATTTGTTGGTGTTTTTTAATGTTGAGGTTGTTGTTGAATTTGGTGGTGTTTTTCAATGTTGATATTGTTGTTGTTTTTCAATGTTGAGGTTTTTGTTGTATTTGTTGGCGTTTTTAAACGTTGAGGTTGTTGTAGTTTTTCAATGTTGTGGTTGTTGTTGAATTTGTTGGTGTTTTTCAATGTCGAGGTTGTTGTTGAATTTGTTGGTGTTTTTCAATGTTGAGGTTGTTGTTGAATTTGTTGGTGTTTTTCAATGTTGAGGTTGTTGTTTTTCAATGTTGAGGTTGTTGATGAATTTGTTGATGTTTTTCAATGTTGAGGTTGGTGTTGAATTTGTTGGTCTTTTTCAATGTTGAGGTTGTTGTTGTTTTTCAATGTTGTGGTTGTTATTGAATTTGTTGGTGTTTTTCAATGTTGAGGTTGTTGTTGTTTTTCAATGTTGAGGTTGTTGTTGAATTTGTTAGTGTTTTTCAATGTTGAGGTTGTTGTTGAATTTGTTGGTGTTTTTCAATGTTGAGGTTGTTGTTGTTTTTCAATGTTGAGGTTGTTGTTGAATTTGTTGGTGTTTTTCAATGTTGAGGTTGTTGTTGTTTTTCAATGTTGAGGTTGTTGTTGAATTTGTTGGTGTTTTTCAATGTTGAGGTTGTTGTTGAATTTGTTGTTGTTTTTCAATGTTGAGGTTGTTGTTGTTTTTCAATGTTGAGTTTGTTGTTGAACTTGTTGGTGTTATTCAATGTTGAGGTTGTTGTAGTTTTTCAATGTTGAGGTTGTTGTTGAATTTGTTGGTGCTTTTCAATGTCGAGGTTGTGGTTGAATTTGTTGGTGTTTTTCAATGTTGAAGTTGTTGTTGAATTTGTTGCTGTTTTTCAATGTTGAGGTTGTTGTTGAATTTGTTGTTGTTTTTAAATGTTGAGGTTGTTGTTGAATTTGTTGGTGTTTTTCAATGTTGAGGTTGTTGTTGTTTTTCAATGTTGAGGTTGTTGTTGAATTTGTTGGTGTTTTTCTTTGTTGAGGTTGTTGTTGTCGTTCAATGTGGAGGTTGTTGTTGAATTTGTTGGTGTTTTTCAATGTCGAGGTTGTTGTTGAATTTGTTGGTCTTTTTCAATGTTGAATTTGTTGTTGAATTAGTTGGTGTTTTTCAATGTTGAGGTTATTGTTGTTTTTCAATGTTGAGGTTGTTGTTGAATTTGTTGTTGTTTTTCAATGTTGAGGTTGTTGTTGAATTTGTTGGCGTTTTTCAATGTTGAGGTTGTTGTTGAATTTGTTGGTGTTTTTCAATGTTGAGGTTGTTGTTGAATTTGTTGGTGTTTTTCAATGTTGAGGTTGTTGTTGTTTTTCAATGTTGAGGTTGTTGTTGAATTTGTTGGTGTTTTTCAATGTCGAGGTTGTTGTTGAAATTGTTGGTGTTTTTCAATGTTGAAGTTGTTGAATTTGTTGGTGTTTTTCAATGTTGAGGTTGTTCGTTGAATTTGTCGGTGTTTTTAAATGTTGAGGTTGATGTTGAATTTGTTGGTGTTTTTCAATGTTGAGGTTGTTGTTGTTTTTCAAACTTGAGGTTGTTGTTGAATTTGTTGGTGTTTTTCAATGTTGAGGTTGTTGTTGTTGTTCAATGTGGAGGTTGTTGTTGAATTTGCTGGTGATTTTCAATGTCGAGGTTGTTGTTGAATTTGTTGGTGTTTTTCAATGTTGAATTTGTTGTTGAATTTGTTGGTGTTTTTCAATGTTGAGGTTGTTGTTGTTTTTCAATGTTGAGGTTGTTGTTGAATTTGTTGGTGTTTTTCAATGTTGAGGTTGTTGTTGAATTTGTTGGCGTTTTTAAATGTTCAGGTTGTTGTTGAATTTGTTGGTGTTTTTAAATGTTGAGGTTGTTGTTGAATATATTGGTGTTTTTCAATGTTGAGGTTGTTGTTGTGTTTCAATGCTGAGGTTGTTGTTGAATTTGTTGGTGTTTTTCAATGTTCAGGTTGTTGTTGTTTTTCAATGTTGAGGTTGTTGTTGAATTTGTTGGTGTTTTTCAATTTCGAGGTTGTTGTTGAATTAGTTGGTGTTTTTCAATGTTGAAGTTGTTGTTGAATTTGTTGGTGTTTTCAATGTTGAGGTTGTTGTTTTTCAATGTTGAGGTTGTTGTTGAATTTGTTGGTCTTTTTCAATGTTGAATTTGTTGTTGAATTAGTTGGTGTTTTTCAATGTTGATGTTATTGTTGTTTTTCAATGTTGAGGTTGTTGTTGAATTTGTTGGTGTTTTTCAATGTGAGGTTGTTGTTGAATTTGTTGGCGTTTTTCAATGTTGAGGTTGTTGTTGAATTTGTTGGTGTTTTTCAATGTTGAGGTTGTTGTTGAATTTGTTGGTGTTTTTCAATGTTGAGGTTGTTGTTGTTTTTCAATGTTCAGGTTGTTGTTGAATTTGTTGGTGTTTTTCAATGTTGAAGTTGTTGTTGAATTTGTTGGTGTTTTTCAATGATGAGGTTGTTGTTTTTCAATGTTGAGGTTGTTGTTGAATTTGTTGGTTTTTTTTCAATGTTGAGGTTGTTGTTGTTTTTCAATGTTGAGGTTGTTGTTGTTGTTCAATGTGGAGGTTGTTGTTGAATTTTTTGGTGTTTTTCAATGTCGAGGTTGTTGTTGAATTTGTTGGTGTTTTTCAATGTTGAAATTGTTGTTGAATTTGTTGGTGTTTTTCAATGTTGAGGTTGTTGTTGTTCTTCAATGTTGAGGTTGTTGCTGAATTTGTTGGTGTTTTTCAATGTTGAGGTTGTTGTTGAATTTGTTGCCGTTTTTAAATGTTGAGGTTGTTGTTGAATTTGTTGGTGTTTTTCAATGTTGAGGTTGTTGTTGAATTTGTTCGTGTTTTTCAATGTTGAGGTTGTTGTTGTTTTTCAATGTTGAGGTTGTTGTTGAATTTGATGGTGTTTTTCATTGTCGAGGTTGTTGTTGAATTTGTTGGTGTTTTTCAATGTTGAAGTTGTTGTTGAATTTGTTGGTGTTTTTTATGTTGAGGTTGTTGTTGTTTTTCAATGTTGAAGTTGTTGTTGAATTTGTTGGTGTTTTTCAATGTTGAGGTTGTTGTTGTTTTTCAATTTTGTGGTTGTTGTTGAATTTGTTGGTGTTTTTAAATGTTGAGGTTGTTGTTGAATTTGTTGGTGTTTTTCAATGTTGAGGTTGTTGTTGTTTTTCAATGTTGAGGTTGTTGTTGAATTTGTTGGTGTTTTTCAATGTTGAGGTTGTTGTTGTTTTTCAATGTTGAGGTTTTTGTTGAATTTGTTGCTGTTTTTCAATTTCGAGGTTGCTGTTGAATTTGCTGGTGTTTTTCAATGTTGAAGTTGTTGTTGAATTTGTTGGTGTTTTTCAATGTTGAGGTTGTTGTTGAATTTGTTGGTGTTTTTCAATGTTGAGGTTGTTGTTGAATTTGTTTGTGTTTTTCAATGTTCAGGTTGTTGGTGTTTTTCAGTGTTGAGGTTGTTCGTTGAATTTGTTGGTGTTTTTAAATGTTGAGGTTGTTGTTGAATTTGTTGGTGTTTTTCAATGTTGAGGTTGTTGTTGTTTTTCAATGTTGAGGTTGTTGTTGAATTTGTTGGTGTTTTTCAATGTTGAGGTTGTTGTTGTTGTTCAGTGTGGAGGTTCTTGTCCAATTTGTTGGTGTTTTTCAATGTTGAATTTGTTGTTGAATTTGTTGGTGTTTTTCAATGATGAGGTTGTTGTTGCTTTTCAATGTTGAGGTTGTTGTTCAATTTGTTGGTGTTTTTCAATGTTGAGGTTGTTGTTGAATTTGTTGGTGTTTTTCAATGTTGAGGTTGTTGTTTTTCAATGTTGAGGTTGTTGTTTTTTTTCAATGTTGAGGTTGTTGTTGAATTTGTTGGTGTTTTTCAATGTTGAGGTTGTTGTTGAATTTGTTGGTGTTTTTCAATGTGAGGTTGTTGTTGTTTTTCAATGTTGAGGTTATTGTTGAATTTGTTGGTGTTTTTCAATGTTGAGGTTGTTGTTGAATTTGTTGGCGTTTTTAAATGTTGAGGTTTATGTTGAATTTGTTGGTGTTTTTCAATGTTGAGGTTGTTGTTGAATTTGTTGGTGTTTTTCAATGTTGAGGTTGTTGTTGTTTTTCAATGTTGAAGTTGTTGTTGAATTTGTTGGTGTTTTTCAAAGTTGAGGTTGTTGTTGAATTTGTTGGTGTTTTTCAAAGTTGAGGTTGTTGTTGAATTTGTTGGTGTTTTTCAATGTCGAGGTTGTTGTTGAATTTGTTGGTGTTTTTCAATGTTGAATTTGTTGTTGAATTTGTTGGTGTTTTTCAATGTTGAGGTTGTTGTTGTTTTTCAATGTTGAGGTTGTTTTTGAATTTGTTGGTGTTTTTCAATGTTGAGGTTGTTGTTGAATTTGTTGGCGTTTTTAAATGTTGAGGTTGTTGTTGAATTTGTTGGTGTTTTTCAATGTTGAGGTTGTTGTTGAATTTGTTCGTGTTTTTCAATGTTGAGGTTGTTGTTGTTTTTCAATGTTGAGGTTGTTGTTGAATTTGATGGTGCTTTTCAATGTCGAGGTTGTTGTTGAATTTGTTGGTGTTTTTCAATGTTGAAGTTGTTGTTGAATTTGTTGGTGTTTTTCAATGTTGAGGTTGTTGTTGTTTTTCAATTTTGAGGTTGTTGTTGAATTTGTTGGTGTTTTTGAATGTTGAGGTTGTTGTTGAATTTGTTGGTGTTTTTCAATGTTGAGGTTGTTGTTGTTTTTCAATGTTGAGGTTGTTGTTGAATTTGTTGGTGTTTTTCAATGTTGAGGTTGTTGTTGTTTTTCAATGTTGAGGTTGTTGTTGAATTTGTTGGTGTTTTTCAATTTCGAGGTTGTTGTTGAATTTGCTGGTGTTTTTCAATGTCGAAGTTGTTGTTGAATTTGTTGGTGTTTTTCAATGTTGAGGTTGTTGTTGAATTTGTTGGTGTTTTTCAATGTTGAGGTTGTTGTTGTTTTTCAATGTTGAGGTTGTTGTTGTTTTTCAATGTTGAGGTTGTTGTTGAATTTGTTGGTGTTTTTCAATGTTGAGGTTGTTGTTGAATTTGTTGGTGTTTTTCAATGTTGTGGTTGTTGTAGTTTTTCAATGTTGAGGTTGCTGTTGAATTTGTTGGTGTTTTTCAATGTCGAGGTTGTTGTTGAATTTGTTTGTGTTTTTCAATGTTGAAGTTGTTGTTGAATTTGTTGGTGTTTTTCAATGTTGAGGTTGTTCGTTGAATTTGTTGGTGTTTTTAAATGTTGAGGTTGATGTTGAATTTGTTGGTGTTTTTCAATGTTGAGGTTGTTGTTGTTTTTCAAACTTGAGGTTGTTGTTGAATTTGTTGCTGTTTTTCAATGTTGAGGTTGTTGTTGAATTTGTTGTTGTTTTTCAATGTTGAGGTTGTTGTTGAATTTGTTGGTGTTTTTCAATGTTGAGGTTGTTGTTGTTTTTCAATGTTGAGGTTGTTGTTGAATTTGTTGGTGTTTTTCTTTGTTGAGGTTGTTGTTGTCGTTCAATGTGGAGGTTGTTGTTGAATTTGTTGGTGTTTTTCAATGTCGAGGTTGTTGTTGAATTTGTTGGTCTTTTTCAATGTTGAATTTGTTGTTGAATTAGTTGGTGTTTTTCAATGTTGAGGTTATTGTTGTTTTTCAATGTTGAGGTTGTTGTTGAATTCGTTGTTGTTTTTCAATGTTGAGGTTGTTGTTGAATTTGTTGGCGTTTTTCAATGTTGAGGTTGTTGTTGAATTTGTTGGTGTTTTTCAATGTTGAGGTTGTTGTTGAATTTGTTGGTGTTTTTCAATGTTGAGGTTGTTGTTGTTTTTCAATGTTGAGGTTGTTGTTGAATTTGTTGGTGTTTTTCAATGTCGAGGTTGTTGTTGAAATTGTTGGTGTTTTTCAATGTTGAAGTTGTTGAATTTGTTGGTGTTTTTCAATGTTGAGGTTGTTCGTTGAATTTGTCGGTGTTTTTAAATGTTGAGGTTGATGTTGAATTTGTTGATGTTTTTCAATGTTGAGGTTGTTGTTGTTTTTCAAACTTGAGGTTGTTGTTGAATTTGTTGGTGTTTTTCAATGTTGAGGTTGTTGTTGTTGTTCAATGTGGAGGTTGTTGTTGAATTTGCTGGTGATTTTCAATGTCGAGGTTGTTGTTGAATTTGTTGGTGTTTTTCAATGTTGAATTTGTTGTTGAATTTGTTGGTGTTTTTCAATGTTGAGGTTGTTGTTGTTTTTCAATGTTGAGGTTGTTGTTGAATTTGTTGGTGTTTTTCAATGTTGAGGTTGTTGTTGAATTTGTTGGCGTTTTTAAATGTTCAGGTTGTTGTTGAATTTGTTGGTGTTTTTAAATGTTGAGGTTGTTGTTGTTTTTCAATGTTGAGGTTGTTGTTGAATTTGTTGGTGTTTTTCAATGTCGAGGTTGTTGTTGAATTAGTTGGTGTTTTTCAATGTTGAAGTTGTTGTTGAATTTGTTGGTGTTTTCAATGTTGAGGTTGTTGTTTTTCAATGTTGAATTTGTTGTTGAATTAGTTGGTGTTTTTCAATGTTGAGGTTATGGTTGTTTTTCAATGTTGAGGTTGTTGTTGAATTTGTTGGTGTTTTTCAATGTGAGGTTGTTGTTGAATTTGTTGGCGTTTTTCAATGTTGAGGTTGTTGTTGAATTTGTTGGTGTTTTTCAATGTTGAGGTTGTTGTTGAATTTGTTGGTGTTTTTCAATGTTGAGGTTGTTGTTGTTTTTCAATGTTCAGGTTGTTGTTGAATTTGTTGGTGTTTTTCAATGTTGAAGTTGTTGTTGAATTTGTTGGTGTTTTTCAATGATGAGGTTGTTGTTTTTCAATGTTGAGGTTGTTGTTGAATTTGTTGGTGTTTTTCAATGTTGAGGTTGTTGTTGTTTTTCAATGTTGAGGTTGTTGTTGAATTTGTTGGTGTTTTTCTTTGTTGAGGTTGTTGTTGTCGTTCAATGTGGAGGTTGTTGTTGAATTTGTTGGTGTTTTTCAATGTCGAGGTTGTTGTTGAATTTGTTGGTCTTTTTCAATGTTGAATTTGTTGTTGAATTAGTTGGTGTTTTTCAATGTTGAGGTTATTGTTGTTTTTCAATGTTGAGGTTGTTGTTGAATTTGTTGTTGTTTTTCAATGTTGAGGTTGTTGTTGAATTTGTTGGCGTTTTTCAATGTTGAGGTTGTTGTTGAAATTGTTGGTGTTTTTCAATGTTGAGGTTGTTGTTGAATTTGTTGGTGTTTTTCAATGTTGAGGTTGTTGTTGTTTTTCAATGTTGAGGTTGTTGTTGAATTTGTTGGTGTTTTTCAATGTCGAGGTTGTTGTTGAAATTGTTGGTGTTTTTCAATGTTGAAGTTGTTGAATTTGTTGGTGTTTTTCAATGTTGAGGTTGTTCGTTGAATTTGTCGGTGTTTTTAAATGTTGAGGTTGATGTTGAATTTGTTGATGTTTTTCAATGTTGAGGTTGTTGTTGTTTTTCAAACTTGAGGTTGTTGTTGAATTTGTTGGTGTTTTTCAATGTTGAGGTTGTTGTTGTTGTTCAATGTGGAGGTTGTTGTTGAATTTGCTGGTGATTTTCAATGTCGAGGTTGTTGTTGAATTTGTTGGTGTTTTTCAATGTTGAATTTGTTGTTGAATTTGTTGGTGTTTTTCAATGTTGAGGTTGTTGTTGTTTTTCAATGTTGAGGTTGTTGTTGAATTTGTTGGTGTTTTTCAATGTTGAGGTTGTTGTTGAATTTGTTGGCGTTTTTAAATGTTCAGGTTGTTGTTGAATTTGTTGGTGTTTTTAAATGTTGAGGTTGTTGTTGTTTTTCAATGTTGAGGTTGTTGTTGAATTTGTTGGTGTTTTTCAATTTCGAGGTTGTTGTTGAATTAGTTGGTGTTTTTCAATGTTGAAGTTGTTGTTGAATTTGTTGGTGTTTTTCAATGTTGAGGTTGTTGTTGAATTTGTTGGTGTTTTTCAATGTTGAGGTTGTTGTTGTTTTTCAATGTTCAGGTTGTTGTTGAATTTGTTGGTGTTTTTCAATGTTGAAGTTGTTGTTGAATTTGTTGGTGTTTTTCAATGATGAGGTTGTTGTTTTTCAATGTTGAGGTTGTTGTTGAATTTGTTGGTTTTTTTTCAATGTTGAGGTTGTTGTTGTTTTTCAATGTTGAGGTTGTTGTTGTTGTTCAATGTGGAGGTTGTTGTTGAATTTTTTGGTGTTTTTCAATGTCGAGGTTGTTGTTGAATTTGTTGGTGTTTTTCAATGTTGAAATTGTTGTTGAATTTGTTGGTGTTTTTCAGTGTTGAGGTTGTTGTTGTTCTTCAATGTTGAGGTTGTTGCTGAATTTGTTGGTGTTTTTCAATGTTGAGGTTGTTGTTGAATTTGTTGCCGTTTTTAAATGTTGAGGTTGTTGTTGAATTTGTTGGTGTTTTTCAATGTTGAGGTTGTTGTTGAATTTGTTCGTGTTTTTCAATGTTGAGGTTGTTGTTGTTTTTCAATGTTGAGGTTGTTGTTGAATTTGATGGTGTTTTTCATTGTCGAGGTTGTTGTTGAATTTGTTGGTGTTTTTCAATGTTGAAGTTGTTGTTGAATTTGTTGGTGTTTTTTATGTTGAGGTTGTTGTTGTTTTTCAATGTTGAAGTTGTTGTTGAATTTGTTGGTGTTTTTCAATGTTGAGGTTGTTGTTGTTTTTCAATTTTGTGGTTGTTGTTGAATTTGTTGGTGTTTTTAAATGTTGAGGTTGTTGTTGAATTTGTTGGTGTTTTTCAATGTTGAGGTTGTTGTTGTTTTTCAATGTTGAGGTTGTTGTTGAATTTGTTGGTGTTTTTCAATGTTGAGGTTGTTGTTGTTTTTCAATGTTGAGGTTTTTGTTGAATTTGTTGCTGTTTTTCAATTTCGAGGTTGCTGTTGAATTTGCTGGTGTTTTTCAATGTTGAAGTTGTTGTTGAATTTGTTGGTGTTTTTCAATGTTGAGGTTGTTGTTGAATTTGTTGGTGTTTTTCAATGTTGAGGTTGTTGTTGAATTTGTTTGTGTTTTTCAATGTTCAGGTTGTTGGTGTTTTTCAGTGTTGAGGTTGTTCGTTGAATTTGTTGGTGTTTTTAAATGTTGAGGTTGTTGTTGAATTTGTTGGTGTTTTTCAATGTTGAGGTTGTTGTTGTTTTTCAATGTTGAGGTTGTTGTTGAATTTGTTGGTGTTTTTCAATGTTGAGGTTGTTGTTGTTGTTCAGTGTGGAGGTTCTTGTCCAATTTGTTGGTGTTTTTCAATGTTGAATTTGTTGTTGAATTTGTTGGTGTTTTTCAATGATGAGGTTGTTGTTGCTTTTCAATGTTGAGGTTGTTGTTCAATTTGTTGGTGTTTTTCAATGTTGAGGTTGTTGTTGAATTTGTTGGTGTTTTTCAATGTTGAGGTTGTTGTTTTTCAATGTTGAGGTTGTTGTTTTTTTTCAATGTTGAGGTTGTTGTTGAATTTGTTGGTGTTTTTCAATGTTGAGGTTGTTGTTGAATTTGTTGGTGTTTTTCAATGTGAGGTTGTTGTTGTTTTTCAATGTTGAGGTTATTGTTGAATTTGTTGGTGTTTTTCAATGTTGAGGTTGTTGTTGAATTTGTTGGCGTTTTTAAATGTTGAGGTTTATGTTGAATTTGTTGGTGTTTTTCAATGTTGAGGTTGTTGTTGAATTTGTTGGTGTTTTTCAATGTTGAGGTTGTTGTTGTTTTTCAATGTTGAAGTTGTTGTTGAATTTGTTGGTGTTTTTCAAAGTTGAGGTTGTTGTTGAATTTGTTGGTGTTTTTCAAAGTTGAGGTTGTTGTTGAATTTGTTGGTGTTTTTCAATGTCGAGGTTGTTGTTGAATTTGTTGGTGTTTTTCAATGTTGAATTTGTTGTTGAATTTGTTGGTGTTTTTCAATGTTGAGGTTGTTGTTGTTTTTCAATGTTGAGGTTGTTTTTGAATTTGTTGGTGTTTTTCAATGTTGAGGTTGTTGTTGAATTTGTTGGCGTTTTTAAATGTTGAGGTTGTTGTTGAATTTGTTGGTGTTTTTCAATGTTGAGGTTGTTGTTGAATTTGTTCGTGTTTTTCAATGTTGAGGTTGTTGTTGTTTTTCAATGTTGAGGTTGTTGTTGAATTTGATGGTGCTTTTCAATGTCGAGGTTGTTGTTGAATTTGTTGGTGTTTTTCAATGTTGAAGTTGTTGTTGAATTTGTTGGTGTTTTTCAATGTTGAGGTTGTTGTTGTTTTTCAATTTTGAGGTTGTTGTTGAATTTGTTGGTGTTTTTGAATGTTGAGGTTGTTGTTGAATTTGTTGGTGTTTTTCAATGTTGAGGTTGTTGTTGTTTTTCAATGTTGAGGTTGTTGTTGAATTTGTTGGTGTTTTTCAATGTTGAGGTTGTTGTTGTTTTTCAATGTTGAGGTTGTTGTTGAATTTGTTGGTGTTTTTCAATTTCGAGGTTGTTGTTGAATTTGCTGGTGTTTTTCAATGTCGAAGTTGTTGTTGAATTTGTTGGTGTTTTTCAATGTTGAGGTTGTTGTTGAATTTGTTGGTGTTTTTCAATGTTGAGGTTGTTGTTGTTTTTCAATGTTGAGGTTGTTGTTGTTTTTCAATGTTGAGGTTGTTGTTGAATTTGTTGGTGTTTTTCAATGTTGAGGTTGTTGTTGAATTTGTTGGTGTTTTTCAATGTTGTGGTTGTTGTAGTTTTTCAATGTTGAGGTTGCTGTTGAATTTGTTGGTGTTTTTCAATGTCGAGGTTGTTGTTGAATTTGTTTGTGTTTTTCAATGTTGAAGTTGTTGTTGAATTTGTTGGTGTTTTTCAATGTTGAGGTTGTTCGTTGAATTTGTTGGTGTTTTTAAATGTTGAGGTTGATGTTGAATTTGTTGGTGTTTTTCAATGTTGAGGTTGTTGTTGTTTTTCAAACTTGAGGTTGTTGTTGAATTTGTTGGTGTTTTTCAATGTTGAAGTTGTTGTTGAATTTGTTGCTGTTTTTCAATGTTGAGGTTGTTGTTGAATTTGTTGTTGTTTTTCAATGTTGAGGTTGTTGTTGAATTTGTTGGTGTTTTTCAATGTTGAGGTTGTTGTTGTTTTTCAATGTTGAGGTTGTTGTTGAATTTGTTGGTGTTTTTCTTTGTTGAGGTTGTTGTTGTCGTTCAATGTGGAGGTTGTTGTTGAATTTGTTGGTGTTTTTCAATGTCGAGGTTGTTGTTGAATTTGTTGGTCTTTTTCAATGTTGAATTTGTTGTTGAATTAGTTGGTGTTTTTCAATGTTGAGGTTATTGTTGTTTTTCAATGTTGAGGTTGTTGTTGAATTCGTTGTTGTTTTTCAATGTTGAGGTTGTTGTTGAATTTGTTGGCGTTTTTCAATGTTGAGGTTGTTGTTGAATTTGTTGGTGTTTTTCAATGTTGAGGTTGTTGTTGAATTTGTTGGTGTTTTTCAATGTTGAGGTTGTTGTTGTTTTTCAATGTTGAGGTTGTTGTTGAATTTGTTGGTGTTTTTCAATGTCGAGGTTGTTGTTGAAATTGTTGGTGTTTTTCAATGTTGAAGTTGTTGAATTTGTTGGTGTTTTTCAATGTTGAGGTTGTTCGTTGAATTTGTCGGTGTTTTCAAATGTTGAGGTTGATGTTGAATTTGTTGATGTTTTTCAATGTTGAGGTTGTTGTTGTTTTTCAAACTTGAGGTTGTTGTTGAATTTGTTGGTGTTTTTCAATGTTGAGGTTGTTGTTGTTGTTCAATGTGGAGGTTGTTGTTGAATTTGCTGGTGATTTTCAATGTCGAGGTTGTTGTTGAATTTGTTGGTGTTTTTCAATGTTGAATTTGTTGTTGAATTTGTTGGTGTTTTTCAATGTTGAGGTTGTTGTTGTTTTTCAATGTTGAGGTTGTTGTTGAATTTGTTGGTGTTTTTCAATGTTGAGGTTGTTGTTGAATTTGTTGGCGTTTTTAAATGTTCAGGTTGTTGTTGAATTTGTTGGTGTTTTTAAATGTTGAGGTTGTTGTTGTTTTTCAATGTTGAGGTTGTTGTTGAATTTGTTGGTGTTTTTCAATTTCGAGGTTGTTGTTGAATTAGTTGGTGTTTTTCAATGTTGAAGTTGTTGTTGAATTTGTTGGTGTTTTCAATGTTGAGGTTGTTGTTTTTCAATGTTGAATTTGTTGTTGAATTAGTTGGTGTTTTTCAATGTTGAGGTTATTGTTGTTTTTCAATGTTGAGGTTGTTGTTGAATTTGTTGGTGTTTTTCAATGTGAGGTTGTTGTTGAATTTGTTGGCGTTTTTCAATGTTGAGGTTGTTGTTGAATTTGTTGGTGTTTTTCAATGTTGAGGTTGTTGTTGAATTTGTTGGTGTTTTTCAATGTTGAGGTTGTTGTTGTTTTTCAATGTTCAGGTTGTTGTTGAATTTGTTGGTGTTTTTCAATGTTGAAGTTGTTGTTGAATTTGTTGGTGTTTTTCAATGATGAGGTTGTTGTTTTTCAATGTTGAGGTTGTTGTTGAATTTGTTGGTGTTTTTCAATGTTGAGGTTGTTGTTGTTTTTCAATGTTGAGGTTGTTGTTGAATTTGTTGGTGTTTTTCTTTGTTGAGGTTGTTGTTGTCGTTCAATGTGGAGGTTGTTGTTGAATTTGTTGGTGTTTTTCAATGTCGAGGTTGTTGTTGAATTTGTTGGTCTTTTTCAATGTTGAATTTGTTGTTGAATTAGTTGGTGTTTTTCAATGTTGAGGTTATTGTTGTTTTTCAATGTTGAGGTTGTTGTTGAATTTGTTGTTGTTTTTCAATGTTGAGGTTGTTGTTGAATTTGTTGGCGTTTTTCAATGTTGAGGTTGTTGTTGAATTTGTTGGTGTTTTTCAATGTTGAGGTTGTTGTTGAATTTGTTGGTGTTTTTCAATGTTGAGGTTGTTGTTGTTTTTCAATGTTGAGGTTGTTGTTGAATTTGTTGGTGTTTTTCAATGTCGAGGTTGTTGTTGAAATTGTTGGTGTTTTTCAATGTTGAAGTTGTTGAATTTGTTGGTGTTTTTCAATGTTGAGGTTGTTCGTTGAATTTGTCGGTGTTTTTAAATGTTGAGGTTGATGTTGAATTTGTTGATGTTTTTCAATGTTGAGGTTGTTGTTGTTTTTCAAACTTGAGGTTGTTGTTGAATTTGTTGGTGTTTTTCAATGTTGAGGTTGTTGTTGTTGTTCAATGTGGAGGTTGTTGTTGAATTTGCTGGTGATTTTCAATGTCGAGGTTGTTGTTGAATTTGTTGGTGTTTTTCAATGTTGAATTTGTTGTTGAATTTGTTGGTGTTTTTCAATGTTGAGGTTGTTGTTGTTTTTCAATGTTGAGGTTGTTGTTGAATTTGTTGGTGTTTTTCAATGTTGAGGTTGTTGTTGAATTTGTTGGCGTTTTTAAATGTTCAGGTTGTTGTTGAATTTGTTGGTGTTTTTAAATGTTGAGGTTGTTGTTGTTTTTCAATGTTGAGGTTGTTGTTGAATTTGTTGGTGTTTTTCAATTTCGAGGTTGTTGTTGAATTAGTTGGTGTTTTTCAATGTTGAAGTTGTTGTTGAATTTGTTGGTGTTTTCAATGTTGAGGTTGTTGTTTTTCAATGTTGAATTTGTTGTTGAATTAGTTGGTGTTTTTCAATGTTGAGGTTATTGTTGTTTTTCAATGTTGAGGTTGTTGTTGAATTTGTTGGTGTTTTTCAATGTGAGGTTGTTGTTGAATTTGTTGGCGTTTTTCAATGTTGAGGTTGTTGTTGAATTTGTTGGTGTTTTTCAATGTTGAGGTTGTTGTTGAATTTGTTGGTGTTTTTCAATGTTGAGGTTGTTGTTGTTTTTCAATGTTCAGGTTGTTGTTGAATTTGTTGGTGTTTTTCAATGTTGAAGTTGTTGTTGAATTTGTTGGTGTTTTTCAATGATGAGGTTGTTGTTTTTCAATGTTGAGGTTGTTGTTGAATTTGTTGGTGTTTTTCAATGTTGAGGTTGTTGTTGTTTTTCAATGTTGAGGTTGTTGTTGTTGTTCAATGTGGAGGTTGTTGTTGAATTTTTTGGTGATTTTCAATGTCGAGGTTGTTGTTGAATTTGTTGGTGTTTTTCAATGTTGAAATTGTTGTTGAATTTGTTGGTGTTTTTCAATGTTGAGGTTGTTGTTGTTCTTCAATGTTGAGGTTGTTGCTGAATTTGTTGGTGTTTTTCAATGTTGAGGTTGTTGTTGAATTTGTTGCCGTTTTTAAATGTTGAGGTTGTTGTTGAATTTGTTGGTGTTTTTCAATGTTGAGGTTGTTGTTGAATTTGTTCGTGTTTTTCAATGTTGAGGTTGTTGTTGTTTTTCAATGTTGAGGTTGTTGTTGAATTTGATGGTGTTTTTCATTGTCGAGGTTGTTGTTGAATTTGTTGGTGTTTTTCAATGTTGAAGTTGTTGTTGAATTTGTTGGTGTTTTTTATGTTGAGGTTGTTGTTGTTTTTCAATGTTGAAGTTGTTGTTGAATTTGTTGGTGTTTTTCAATGTTGAGGTTGTTGTTGTTTTTCAATTTTGTGGTTGTTGTTGAATTTGTTGGTGTTTTTAAATGTTGAGGTTGTTGTTGAATTTGTTGGTGTTTTTCAATGTTGAGGTTGTTGTTGTTTTTCAATGTTGAGGTTGTTGTTGAATTTGTTGGTGTTTTTCAATGTTGAGGTTGTTGTTGTTTTTCAATGTTGAGGTTTTTGTTGAATTTGTTGCTGTTTTTCAATTTCGAGGTTGCTGTTGAATTTGCTGGTGTTTTTCAATGTTGAAGTTGTTGTTGAATTTGTTGGTGTTTTTCAATGTTGAGGTTGTTGTTGAATTTGTTGGTGTTTTTCAATGTTGAGGTTGTTGTTGTTGTTCAGTGTGGAGGTTGTTGTCCAATTTGTTGGTGTTTTTCAATGTTGAGGTTGTTGTTGAATTTGTTGGTGTTTTTCAATGTTGAGGTTGTTGTTGTTTTTCAATGTTCAGGTTGTTGTTGAATTTGTTGGTGTTTTTCAATGTTGAAGTTGTTGTTGAATTTGTTGGTGTTTTTCTATGATGAGGTTGTTGTTTTTCAATGTTGAGGTTGTTGTTGAATTTGTTGGTGTTTTTCAATGTTGAGGTTGTTGTTGTTTTTCAATGTTGAGGTTGTTGTTGTTGTTCAATGTGGAGGTTGTTGTTGAATTTTTTGGTGTTTTTCAATGTCGAGGTTGTTGTTGAATTTGTTGGTGTTTTTCAATGTTGAAATTGTTGTTGAATTTGTTGGTGTTTTTCAATGTTGAGGTTGTTGTTGTTCTTCAATGTTGAGGTTGTTGCTGAATTTGTTGGTGTTTTTCAATGTTGAGGTTGTTGTTGAATTTGTTGCCGTTTTTAAATGTTGAGGTTGTTGTTGAATTTGTTGGTGTTTTTCAATGTTGAGGTTGTTGTTGAATTTGTTCGTGTTTTTCAATGTTGAGGTTGTTGTTGTTTTTCAATGTTGAGGTTGTTGTTGAATTTGATGGTGTTTTTCATTGTCGAGGTTGTTGTTGAATTTGTTGGTGTTTTTCAATGTTGAAGTTGTTGTTGAATTTGTTGGTGTTTTTAAATGTTGAGGTTGTTGTTGAATTTGTTGGTGTTTTTCAATGTTGAGGTTGTTGTTGTTTTTCAATGTTGAGTTTGTTGTTGAATTTGTTGGTGTTTTTCAATGTTGAGGTTGTTGTTGTTTTTCAATGTTGAGGTTTTTGTTGAATTTGTTGCTGTTTTTCAATTTCGAGGTTGCTGTTGAATTTGCTGGTGTTTTTCAATGTTGAAGTTGTTGTTGAATTTGTTGGTGTTTTTCAATGTTGAGGTTGTTGTTGAATTTGTTGGTGTTTTTCAATGTTGAGGTTGTTGTTGAATTTGTTTGTGTTTTTCAATGTTCAGGTTGTTGGTGTTTTTCAGTGTTGAGGTTGTTCGTTGAATTTGTTCGTGTTTTTAAATGTTGAGGTTGTTGTTGAATTTGTTGGTGTTTTTCAATGTTGAGGTTGTTGTTGTTTTTCAATGTTGAGGTTGTTGTTGAATTTGTTGGTGTTTTTCAATGTTGAGGTTGTTGTTGTTATTCAGTGTGGAGGTTCTTGTCCAATTTGTTGGTGTTTTTCAATGTTGAATTTGTTGTTGAATTTGTTGGTGTTTTTCAATGATGAGGTTGTTGTTGCTTTTCAATGTTGAGGTTGTTGTTCAATTTGTTGGTGTTTTTCAATGTTGAGGTTGTTGTTGAATTTGTTGGTGTTTTTCAATGTTGAGGTTGTTGTTTTTCAATGTTGAGGTTGTTGTTTTTTTTCAATGTTGAGGTTGTTGTTGAATTTGTTGGTGTTTTTCAATGTTGAGGTTGTTGTTGAATTTGTTGGTGTTTTTCAATGTGAGGTTGTTGTTGTTTTTCAATGTTGAGGTTATTGTTGAATTTGTTGGTGTTTTTCAATGTTGAGGTTGTTGTTGAATTTGTTGGCGTTTTTAAATGTTGAGGTTGTTGTTGAATTTGTTGGTGTTTTTCAATGTTGAGGTTGTTGTTGAATTTGTTGGTGTTTTTCAATGTTGAGGTTGTTGTTGTTTTTCAATGTTGAAGTTGTTGTTGAATTTGTTGGTGTTTTTCAAAGTTGAGGTTGTTGTTGAATTTGTTGGTGTTTTTCAAAGTTGAGGTTGTTGTTGAATTTGTTGGTGTTTTTCAATGTCGAGGTTGTTGTTGAATTTGTTGGTGTTTTTCAATGTTGAATTTGTTGTTCAATTTGTTGGTGTTTTTCAATGTTGAGGTTGTTGTTGTTTTTCAATGTTGAGGTTGTTTTTGAATTTGTTGGTGTTTTTCAATGTTGAGGTTGTTGTTGAATTTGTTGGCGTTTTTAAATGTTGAGGTTGTTGTTGAATTTGTTGGTGTTTTTCAATGTTGAGGTTGTTGTTGAATTTGTTCGTGTTTTTCAATGTTGAGGTTGTTGTTGTTTTTCAATGTTGAGGTTGTTGTTGAATTTGATGGTGCTTTTCAATGTCGAGGTTGTTGTTGAATTTGTTGGTGTTTTTCAATGTTGAAGTTGTTGTTGAATTTGTTGGTGTTTTTCAATGTTGAGGTTGTTGTTGTTTTTCAATTTTGAGGTTGTTGTTGAATTTGTTGGTGTTTTTGAATGTTGAGGTTGTTGTTGAATTTGTTGGTGTTTTTCAATGTTGAGGTTGTTGTTGTTTTTCAATGTTGAGGTTGTTGTTGAATTTGTTGGTGTTTTTCAATGTTGAGGTTGTTGTTGTTTTTCAATGTTGAGGTTGTTGTTGAATTTGTTGGTGTTTTTCAATTTCGAGGTTGTTGTTGAATTTGCTGGTGTTTTTCAATGTCGAGGTTGTTGTTGAATTTGTTGGTGTTTTTCAATGTTGAGGTTGTTGTTGAATTTGTTGGTGTTTTTCAATGTTGAGGTTGTTGTTGTTTTTCAATGTTGAGGTTGTTGTTGTTTTTCAATGTTGAGGTTGTTGTTGAATTTGTTGGTGTTTTTCAATGTTGAGGTTGTTGTTGAATTTGTTGGTGTTTTTCAATGTTGTGGTTGTTGTTGTTTTTCAATGTTGAGGTTGTTGTTGTATTTGTTGGTGTTTTTCAATGTTGAGGTTGTTGTAGTTTTTCAATGTTGAGGTTGCTGTTGAATTTGTTGGTGTTTTTCAATGTCGAGGTTGTTGTTGAATTTGTTTGTGTTTTTCAATGTTGAAGTTGTTGTTGAATTTGTTGGTGTTTTTCAATGTTGAGGTTGTTCGTTGAATTTGTTGGTGTTTTTAAATGTTGAGGTTGATGTTGAATTTGTTGGTGTTTTTCAATGTTGAGGTTGTTGTTGTTTTTCAAACTTGAGGTTGTTGTTGAATTTGTTGGTGTTTTTCAATGTTGAAGTTGTTGTTGAATTTGTTGCTGTTTTTCAATGTTGAGGTTGTTGTTGAATTTGTTGTTGTTTTTAAATGTTGAGGTTGTTGTTGAATTTGTTGGTGTTTTTCAATGTTGAGGTTGTTGTTGTTTTTCAATGTTGAGGTTGTTGTTGAATTTGTTGGTGTTTTTCTTTGTTGAGGTTGTTGTTGTCGTTCAATGTGGAGGTTGTTGTTGAATTTGTTGGTGTTTTTCAATGTCGAGGTTGTTGTTGAATTTGTTGGTCTTTTTCAATGTTGAATTTGTTGTTGAATTAGTTGGTGTTTTTCAATGTTGAGGTTATTGTTGTTTTTCAATGTTGAGGTTGTTGTTGAATTTGTTGTTGTTTTTCAATGTTGAGGTTGTTGTTGAATTTGTTGGCGTTTTTCAATGTTGAGGTTGTTGTTGAATTTGTTGGTGTTTTTCAATGTTGAGGTTGTTGTTGAATTTGTTGGTGTTTTTCAATGTTGAGGTTGTTGTTGTTTTTCAATGTTGAGGTTGTTGTTGAATTTGTTGGTGTTTTTCAATGTCGAGGTTGTTGTTGAAATTGTTGGTGTTTTTCAATGTTGAAGTTGTTGAATTTGTTGGTGTTTTTCAATGTTGAGGTTGTTCGTTGAATTTGTCCGTGTTTTTAAATGTTGAGGTTGATGTTGAATTTGTTGGTGTTTTTCAATGTTGAGGTTGTTGTTGTTTTTCAAACTTCAGGTTGTTGTTGAATTTGTTGGTGTTTTTCAATGTTGAGGTTGTTGTTGTTGTTCAATGTGGAGGTTGTTGTTGAATTTGCGGGTGATTTTCAATGTCGAGGTTGTTGTTGAATTTGTTGGTGTTTTTCAATGTTGAATTTGTTGTTGAATTTGTTGGTGTTTTTCAATGTTGAGGTTGTTGTTGTTTTTCAATGTTGAGGTTGTTGTTGAATTTGTTGGTGTTTTTCAATGTTGAGGTTGTTGTTGAATTTGTTGCCGTTTTTAAATGTTCAGGTTGTTGTTGAATTTGTTGGTGTTTTTCAATGTTGAGGTTGTTGTTGAATTTGTTCGTGTTTTTCAATGTTGAGGTTGTTGTTGTTTTTCAATGTTGAGGTTGTTGTTGAATTTGATGGTGTTTTTCATTGTCGAGGTTGTTGTTGAATTTGTTGGTGTTTTTCAATGTTGAAGTTGTTGTTGAGTTTGTTGGTGTTTTTTATGTTGAGGTTGTTGTTGTTTTTCAATGTTGAAGTTGTTGTTGAATTTGTTGGTGTTTTTCAATGTTGAGGTTGTTGTTGTTTTTCAATTTTGTGGTTGTTGTTGAATTTGTTGGTGTTTTTAAATGTTGAGGTTGTTGTTGAATTTGTTGGTGTTTTTCAATGTTGAGGTTGTTGTTGTTTTTCAATGTTGAGGTTGTTGTTGAATTTGTTGGTGTTTTTCAATGTTGAGGTTGTTGTTGTTTTTCAATGTTGAGGTTTTTGTTGAATTTGTTGCTGTTTTTCAATTTCGAGGTTGCTGTTGAATTTGCTGGTGTTTTTCAATGTTGAAGTTGTTGTTGAATTTGTTGGTGTTTTTCAATGTTGAGGTTGTTGTTGAATTTGTTGGTGTTTTTCAATGTTGAGGTTGTTGTTGTTGTTCAGTGTGGAGGTTGTTGTCCAATTTGTTGGTGTTTTTCAATGTTGAGGTTGTTGTTGAATTTGTTGGTGTTTTTCAATGTTGAGGTTGTTGTTGTTTTTCAATGTTCAGGTTGTTGTTGAATTTGTTGGTGTTTTTCAATGTTGAAGTTGTTGTTGAATTTGTTGGTGTTTTTCTATGATGAGGTTGTTGTTTTTCAATGTTGAGGTTGTTGTTGAATTTGTTGGTGTTTTTCAATGTTGAGGTTGTTGTTGTTTTTCAATGTTGAGGTTGTTGTTGTTGTTCAATGTGGAGGTTGTTGTTGAATTTTTTGGTGTTTTTCAATGTCGAGGTTGTTGTTGAATTTGTTGGTGTTTTTCAATGTTGAAATTGTTGTTGAATTTGTTGGTGTTTTTCAATGTTGAGGTTGTTGTTGTTCTTCAATGTTGAGGTTGTTGCTGAATTTGTTGGTGTTTTTCAATGTTGAGGTTGTTGTTGAATTTGTTGCCGTTTTTAAATGTTGAGGTTGTTGTTGAATTTGTTGGTGTTTTTCAATGTTGAGGTTGTTGTTGAATTTGTTCGTGTTTTTCAATGTTGAGGTTGTTGTTGTTTTTCAATGTTGAGGTTGTTGTTGAATTTGATGGTGTTTTTCATTGTCGAGGTTGTTGTTGAATTTGTTGGTGTTTTTCAATGTTGAAGTTGTTGTTGAATTTGTTGGTGTTTTTAAATGTTGAGGTTGTTGTTGAATTTGTTGGTGTTTTTCAATGTTGAGGTTGTTGTTGTTTTTCAATGTTGAGTTTGTTGTTGAATTTGTTGGTGTTTTTCAATGTTGAGGTTGTTGTTGTTTTTCAATGTTGAGGTTTTTGTTGAATTTGTTGCTGTTTTTCAATTTCGAGGTTGCTGTTGAATTTGCTGGTGTTTTTCAATGTTGAAGTTGTTGTTGAATTTGTTGGTGTTTTTCAATGTTGAGGTTGTTGTTGAATTTGTTGGTGTTTTTCAATGTTGAGGTTGTTGTTGAATTTGTTTGTGTTTTTCAATGTTCAGGTTGTTGGTGTTTTTCAGTGTTGAGGTTGTTCGTTGAATTTGTTGGTGTTTTTAAATGTTGAGGTTGTTGTTGAATTTGTTGGTGTTTTTCAATGTTGAGGTTGTTGTTGTTTTTCAATGTTGAGGTTGTTGTTGAATTTGTTGGTGTTTTTCAATGTTGAGGTTGTTGTTGTTATTCAGTGTGGAGGTTCTTGTCCAATTTGTTGGTGTTTTTCAATGTTGAATTTGTTGTTGAATTTGTTGGTGTTTTTCAATGATGAGGTTGTTGTTGCTTTTCAATGTTGAGGTTGTTGTTCAATTTGTTGGTGTTTTTCAATGTTGAGCTTGTTGTTGAATTTGTTGGTGTTTTTCAATGTTGAGGTTGTTGTTTTTCAATGTTGAGGTTGTTGTTTTTTTTCAATGTTGAGGTTGTTGTTGAATTTGTTGGTGTTTTTCAATGTTGAGGTTGTTGTTGAATTTGTTGGTGTTTTTCAATGTGAGGTTGTTGTTGTTTTTCAATGTTGAGGTTATTGTTGAATTTGTTGGTGTTTTTCAATGTTGAGGTTGTTGTTGAATTTGTTGGCGTTTTTAAATGTTGAGGTTGTTGTTGAATTTGTTGGTGTTTTTCAATGTTGAGGTTGTTGTTGAATTTGTTGGTGTTTTTCAATGTTGAGGTTGTTGTTGTTTTTCAATGTTGAAGTTGTTGTTGAATTTGTTGGTGTTTTTCAAAGTTGAGGTTGTTGTTGAATTTGTTGGTGTTTTTCAAAGTTGAGGTTGTTGTTGAATTTGTTGGTGTTTTTCAATGTCGAGGTTGTTGTTGAATTTGTTGGTGTTTTTCAATGTTGAATTTGTTGTTCAATTTGTTGGTGTTTTTCAATGTTGAGGTTGTTGTTGTTTTTCAATGTTGAGGTTGTTTTTGAATTTGTTGGTGTTTTTCAATGTTGAGGTTGTTGTTGAATTTGTTGGCGTTTTTAAATGTTGAGGTTGTTGTTGAATTTGTTGGTGTTTTTCAATGTTGAGGTTGTTGTTGAATTTGTTCGTGTTTTTCAATGTTGAGGTTGTTGTTGTTTTTCAATGTTGAGGTTGTTGTTGAATTTGATGGTGCTTTTCAATGTCGAGGTTGTTGTTGAATTTGTTGGTGTTTTTCAATGTTGAAGTTCTTGTTGAATTTGTTGGTGTTTTTCAATGTTGAGGTTGTTGTTGTTTTTCAATTTTGAGGTTGTTGTTGAATTTGTTGGTGTTTTTGAATGTTGAGGTTGTTGTTGAATTTGTTGGTGTTTTTCAATGTTGAGGTTGTTGTTGTTTTTCAATGTTGAGGTTGTTGTTGAATTTGTTGGTGTTTTTCAATGTTGAGGTTGTTGTTGTTTTTCAATGTTGAGGTTGTTGTTGAATTTGTTGGTGTTTTTCAATTTCGAGGTTGTTGTTGAATTTGCTGGTGTTTTTCAATGTCGAGGTTGTTGTTGAATTTGTTGGTGTTTTTCAATGTTGAGGTTGTTGTTGAATTTGTTGGTGTTTTTCAATGTTGAGGTTGTTGTTGTTTTTCAATGTTGAGGTTGTTGTTGTTTTTCAATGTTGAGGTTGTTGTTGAATTTGTTGGTGTTTTTCAATGTTGAGGTTGTTGTTGAATTTGTTGGTGTTTTTCAATGTTGTGGTTGTTGTTGTTTTTCAATGTTGAGGTTGTTGTTGTATTTGTTGGTGTTTTTCAATGTTGAGGTTGTTGTAGTTTTTCAATGTTGAGGTTGCTGTTGAATTTGTTGGTGTTTTTCAATGTCGAGGTTGTTGTTGAATTTGTTTGTGTTTTTCAATGTTGAAGTTGTTGTTGAATTTGTTGGTGTTTTTCAATGTTGAGGTTGTTCGTTGAATTTGTTGGTGTTTTTAAATGTTGAGGTTGATGTTGAATTTGTTGGTGTTTTTCAATGTTGAGGTTGTTGTTGTTTTTCAAACTTGAGGTTGTTGTTGAATTTGTTGGTGTTTTTCAATGTTGAAGTTGTTGTTGAATTTGTTGCTGTTTTTCAATGTTGAGGTTGTTGTTGAATTTGTTGTTGTTTTTAAATGTTGAGGTTGTTGTTGAATTTGTTGGTGTTTTTCAATGTTGAGGTTGTTGTTGTTTTTCAATGTTGAGGTTGTTGTTGAATTTGTTGGTGTTTTTCTTTGTTGAGGTTGTTGTTGTCGTTCAATGTGGAGGTTGTTGTTGAATTTGTTGGTGTTTTTCAATGTCGAGGTTGTTGTTGAATTTGTTGGTCTTTTTCAATGTTGAATTTGTTGTTGAATTAGTTGGTGTTTTTCAATGTTGAGGTTATTGTTGTTTTTCAATGTTGAGGTTGTTGTTGAATTTGTTGTTGTTTTTCAATGTTGAGGTTGTTGTTGAATTTGTTGGCGTTTTTCAATGTTGAGGTTGTTGTTGAATTTGTTGGTGTTTTTCAATGTTGAGGTTGTTGTTGAATTTGTTGGTGTTTTTCAATGTTGAGGTTGTTGTTGTTTTTCAATGTTGAGGTTGTTGTTGAATTTGTTGGTGTTTTTCAATGTCGAGGTTGTTGTTGAAATTGTTGGTGTTTTTCAATGTTGAAGTTGTTGAATTTGTTGGTGTTTTTCAATGTTGAGGTTGTTCGTTGAATTTGTCCGTGTTTTTAAATGTTGAGGTTGATGTTGAATTTGTTGGTGTTTTTCAATGTTGAGGTTGTTGTTGTTTTTCAAACTTCAGGTTGTTGTTGAATTTGTTGGTGTTTTTCAATGTTGAGGTTGTTGTTGTTGTTCAATGTGGAGGTTGTTGTTGAATTTGCGGGTGATTTTCAATGTCGAGGTTGTTGTTGAATTTGTTGGTGTTTTTCAATGTTGAATTTGTTGTTGAATTTGTTGGTGTTTTTCAATGTTGAGGTTGTTGTTGTTTTTCAATGTTGAGGTTGTTGTTGAATTTGTTGGTGTTTTTCAATGTTGAGGTTGTTGTTGAATTTGTTGGCGTTTTTAAATGTTCAGGTTGTTGTTGAATTTGTTGGTGTTTTTAAATGTTGAGGTTGTTGTTGAATATATTGGTGTTTTTCAATGTTGAAGTTGTTGTTGAATTTGTTGGTGTTTTTCAAAGTTGAGGTTGTTGTTGAATTTGTTGGTGCTTTTCAAAGTTGAGGTTGTTGTTGAATTTGTTGGTGTTTTTCAATGTCGAGGTTGTGGTTGAATTTGTTGGTGTTTTTCAATGTTGAATTTGTTGTTGAATTTGTTGGTGTTTTTCAATGTTGAGGTTGTTGTTGTTTTTCAATGTTGAGGTTGTTTTTGAATTTGTTGGTGTTTTTCAATGTTGAGGTTGTTGTTGAATTTGTTGGCGTTTTTAAATGTTGAGGTTGTTGTTGAATTTGTTGGTGTTTTTCAATGTTGAGGTTGTTGTTGTTTTTCAATTTTGAGGTTGTTGTTGAATTTGTTGGTGTTTTTGAATGTTGAGGTTGTTGTTGAATTTGTTGGTGTTTTTCAATGTTGAGGTTGTTGTTGTTTTTCAATGTTGAGGTTGTTGTTGAATTTGTTGGTGTTTTTCAATGTTGAGGTTGTTGTTGTTTTTCAATGTTGAGGTTGTTGTTGAATTTGTTGGTGTTTTTCAATTTCGAGGTTGTTGTTGAATTTGCTGGTGTTTTTCAATGTCGAAGTTGTTGTTGAATTTGTTGGTGTTTTTCAATGTTGAGGTTGTTGTTGAATTTGTTGGTGTTTTTCAATGTTGAGGTTGTTGTTGTTTTTCAATGTTGAGGTTGTTGTTGTTTTTCAATGTTGAGGTTGTTGTTGAATTTGTTGGTGTTTTTCAATGTTGAGGTTGTTGTTGAATTTGTTGGTGTTTTTCAATGTTGTGGTTGTTGTTGTTTTTCAATGTTGAGGTTGTTGTTGTATTTGTTGGTGTTTTTCAATGTTGAGGTTGTTGTAGTTTTTCAATGTTGAGGTTGCTGTTGAATTTGTTGGTGTTTTTCAATGTCGAGGTTGTTGTTGAATTTGTATGTGTTTTTCAATGTTGAAGTTGTTGTTGAATTTGTTGGTGTTTTTCAATGTTGAGGTTGTTCGTTGAATTTGTTGGTGTTTTTAAATGTTGAGGTTGATGTTGAATTTGTTGGTGTTTTTCAATGTTGAGGTTGTTGTTGTTTTTCAAACTTGAGGTTGTTGTTGAATTTGTTGTTGTTTTTCAATGTTGAGGTTGTTGTTGTTGTTCAATGTGGAGGTTGTTGTTGAATTTGTTGGTGTTTTTCAATGTTGAATTTGTTGTTGAATTTGTTGGTGTTTTTCAATGTTGAGGTTGTTGTTGTTTTTCAATGTTGAGGTTGTTGTTGAATTTGTTGGTGTTTTTCAATGTTGAGGTTGTTGTTGTTTTTCAATGCTGAGGTTGTTGTTGAATTTGTTGGTGTTTTTCAATGTTGAGGTTGTTGTTGAATTTGTTGGTGTTTTTCAATGTTGAGGTTGTTGTTGAATTTGTTGGTGTTTTTCAATGTTGAGGTTGTTGTTGAATTTGTTGGTGTTTTTCAATGTTGAGGTTGTTGTTGAATTTGTTGGTGTTTTTCAATGTTGAGGTTGTTGTTGTTTTTCAATGTTGAGGTTGTTGTTGAATTTGTTGGTGTTTTTCAATGTTGAGGTTGTTGTTGTTTTTCAATGTTGAGGTTGTTGTTGAATTTCTTGGTGTTTTTCAATGTTGAGGTTGTTGTTGTTTTTCAATGTTGAGGTTATTGTTGAATTTGTTGGTGGTTTTCAATGTTGAGGTTGTTGTTGAATTTGTTGGCGTTATTAAATGTTGAGGTTGTTGTTGAATTTGTTGGTGTTTTTCAATGTTGAGGTTGTTGTTGAATTTTTTGGTGTATTTCAATGTTGAGGTTGTTGTTGTTTTTCAATGTTGAGGTTGTTGTTGAATTTGTTGGTGTTTTTCAATTTCGAGGTTGTTGTTGAATTTGTTGGTGTTTTTCAATGTTGAAGTTGTTGTTGAATTTGTTGGTTTTTTTCAATGTTGAGGTTGTTGTTGTTCTTCAATGTTGAGGTTGTTGCTGAATTTGTTGGTGTTTTTCAATGTTGAGGTTGTTGTTGAATTTGTTGCCGTTTTTAAATGTTGAGGTTGTTGTTGAATTTGTTGGTGTTTTTCAATGTTGAGGTTGTTGTTGAATTTGTTCGTGTTTTTCAATGTTGAGGTTGTTGTTGTTTTTCAATGTTGAGGTTGTTGTTGAATTTGATGGTGTTTTTCATTGTCGAGGTTGTTGTTGAATTTGTTGGTGTTTTTCAATGTTGAAGTTGTTGTTGAATTTGTTGGTGTTTTTAAATGTTGAGGTTGTTGTTGAATTTGTTGGTGTTTTTCAATGTTGAGGTTGTTGTTGTTTTTCAATGTTGAGTTTGTTGTTGAATTTGTTGGTGTTTTTCAATGTTGAGGTTGTTGTTGTTTTTCAATGTTGAGGTTTTTGTTGAATTTGTTGCTGTTTTTCAATTTCGAGGTTGCTGTTGAATTTGCTGGTGTTTTTCAATGTTGAAGTTGTTGTTGAATTTGTTGGTGTTTTTCAATGTTGAGGTTGTTGTTGAATTTGTTGGTGTTTTTCAATGTTGAGGTTGTTGTTGAATTTGTTTGTGTTTTTCAATGTTCAGGTTGTTGGTGTTTTTCAGTGTTGAGGTTGTTCGTTGAATTTGTTGGTGTTTTTAAATGTTGAGGTTGTTGTTGAATTTGTTGGTGTTTTTCAATGTTGAGGTTGTTGTTGTTTTTCAATGTTGAGGTTGTTGTTGAATTTGTTGGTGTTTTTCAATGTTGAGGTTGTTGTTGTTATTCAGTGTGGAGGTTCTTGTCCAATTTGTTGGTGTTTTTCAATGTTGAATTTGTTGTTGAATTTGTTGGTGTTTTTCAATGATGAGGTTGTTGTTGCTTTTCAATGTTGAGGTTGTTGTTCAATTTGTTGGTGTTTTTCAATGTTGAGGTTGTTGTTGAATTTGTTGGTGTTTTTCAATGTTGAGGTTGTTGTTTTTCAATGTTGAGGTTGTTGTTTTTTTTCAATGTTGAGGTTGTTGTTGAATTTGTTGGTGTTTTTCAATGTTGAGGTTGTTGTTGAATTTGTTGGTGTTTTTCAATGTGAGGTTGTTGTTGTTTTTCAATGTTGAGGTTATTGTTGAATTTGTTGGTGTTTTTCAATGTTGAGGTTGTTGTTGAATTTGTTGGCGTTTTTAAATGTTGAGGTTGTTGTTGAATTTGTTGGTGTTTTTCAATGTTGAGGTTGTTGTTGAATTTGTTGGTGTTTTTCAATGTTGAGGTTGTTGTTGTTTTTCAATGTTGAAGTTGTTGTTGAATTTGTTGGTGTTTTTCAAAGTTGAGGTTGTTGTTGAATTTGTTGGTGTTTTTCAAAGTTGAGGTTGTTGTTGAATTTGTTGGTGTTTTTCAATGTCGAGGTTGTTGTTGAATTTGTTGGTGTTTTTCAATGTTGAATTTGTTGTTCAATTTGTTGGTGTTTTTCAATGTTGAGGTTGTTGTTGTTTTTCAATGTTGAGGTTGTTTTTGAATTTGTTGGTGTTTTTCAATGTTGAGGTTGTTGTTGAATTTGTTGGCGTTTTTAAATGTTGAGGTTGTTGTTGAATTTGTTGGTGTTTTTCAATGTTGAGGTTGTTGTTGAATTTGTTCGTGTTTTTCAATGTTGAGGTTGTTGTTGTTTTTCAATGTTGAGGTTGTTGTTGAATTTGATGGTGCTTTTCAATGTCGAGGTTGTTGTTGAATTTGTTGGTGTTTTTCAATGTTGAAGTTGTTGTTGAATTTGTTGGTGTTTTTCAATGTTGAGGTTGTTGTTGTTTTTCAATTTTGAGGTTGTTGTTGAATTTGTTGGTGTTTTTGAATGTTGAGGTTGTTGTTGAATTTGTTGGTGTTTTTCAATGTTGAGGTTGTTGTTGTTTTTCAATGTTGAGGTTGTTGTTGAATTTGTTGGTGTTTTTCAATGTTGAGGTTGTTGTTGTTTTTCAATGTTGAGGTTGTTGTTGAATTTGTTGGTGTTTTTCAATTTCGAGGTTGTTGTTGAATTTGCTGGTGTTTTTCAATGTCGAGGTTGTTGTTGAATTTGTTGGTGTTTTTCAATGTTGAGGTTGTTGTTGAATTTGTTGGTGTTTTTCAATGTTGAGGTTGTTGTTGTTTTTCAATGTTGAGGTTGTTGTTGTTTTTCAATGTTGAGGTTGTTGTTGAATTTGTTGGTGTTTTTCAATGTTGAGGTTGTTGTTGAATTTGTTGGTGTTTTTCAATGTTGTGGTTGTTGTTGTTTTTCAATGTTGAGGTTGTTGTTGTATTTGTTGGTGTTTTTCAATGTTGAGGTTGTTGTAGTTTTTCAATGTTGAGGTTGCTGTTGAATTTGTTGGTGTTTTTCAATGTCGAGGTTGTTGTTGAATTTGTTTGTGTTTTTCAATGTTGAAGTTGTTGTTGAATTTGTTGGTGTTTTTCAATGTTGAGGTTGTTCGTTGAATTTGTTGGTGTTTTTAAATGTTGAGGTTGATGTTGAATTTGTTGGTGTTTTTCAATGTTGAGGTTGTTGTTGTTTTTCAAACTTGAGGTTGTTGTTGAATTTGTTGGTGTTTTTCAATGTTGAAGTTGTTGTTGAATTTGTTGCTGTTTTTCAATGTTGAGGTTGTTGTTGAATTTGTTGTTGTTTTTAAATGTTGAGGTTGTTGTTGAATTTGTTGGTGTTTTTCAATGTTGAGGTTGTTGTTGTTTTTCAATGTTGAGGTTGTTGTTGAATTTGTTGGTGTTTTTCTTTGTTGAGGTTGTTGTTGTCGTTCAATGTGGAGGTTGTTGTTGAATTTGTTGGTGTTTTTCAATGTCGAGGTTGTTGTTGAATTTGTTGGTCTTTTTCAATGTTGAATTTGTTGTTGAATTAGTTGGTGTTTTTCAATGTTGAGGTTATTGTTGTTTTTCAATGTTGAGGTTGTTGTTGAATTTGTTGTTGTTTTTCAATGTTGAGGTTGTTGTTGAATTTGTTGGCGTTTTTCAATGTTGAGGTTGTTGTTGAATTTGTTGGTGTTTTTCAATGTTGAGGTTGTTGTTGAATTTGTTGGTGTTTTTCAATGTTGAGGTTGTTGTTGTTTTTCAATGTTGAGGTTGTTGTTGAATTTGTTGGTGTTTTTCAATGTCGAGGTTGTTGTTGAAATTGTTGGTGTTTTTCAATGTTGAAGTTGTTGAATTTGTTGGTGTTTTTCAATGTTGAGGTTGTTCGTTGAATTTGTCCGTGTTTTTAAATGTTGAGGTTGATGTTGAATTTGTTGGTGTTTTTCAATGTTGAGGTTGTTGTTGTTTTTCAAACTTCAGGTTGTTGTTGAATTTGTTGGTGTTTTTCAATGTTGAGGTTGTTGTTGTTGTTCAATGTGGAGGTTGTTGTTGAATTTGCGGGTGATTTTCAATGTCGAGGTTGTTGTTGAATTTGTTGGTGTTTTTCAATGTTGAATTTGTTGTTGAATTTGTTGGTGTTTTTCAATGTTGAGGTTGTTGTTGTTTTTCAATGTTGAGGTTGTTGTTGAATTTGTTGGTGTTTTTCAATGTTGAGGTTGTTGTTGAATTTGTTGGCGTTTTTAAATGTTCAGGTTGTTGTTGAATTTGTTGGTGTTTTTAAATGTTGAGGTTGTTGTTGAATATATTGGTGTTTTTCAATGTTGAAGTTGTTGTTGAATTTGTTGGTGTTTTTCAAAGTTGAGGTTGTTGTTGAATTTGTTGGTGCTTTTCAAAGTTGAGGTTGTTGTTGAATTTGTTGGTGTTTTTCAATGTCGAGGTTGTGGTTGAATTTGTTGGTGTTTTTCAATGTTGAATTTGTTGTTGAATTTGTTGGTGTTTTTCAATGTTGAGGTTGTTGTTGTTTTTCAATGTTGAGGTTGTTTTTGAATTTGTTGGTGTTTTTCAATGTTGAGGTTGTTGTTGAATTTGTTGGCGTTTTTAAATGTTGAGGTTGTTGTTGAATTTGTTGGTGTTTTTCAATGTTGAGGTTGTTGTTGTTTTTCAATTTTGAGGTTGTTGTTGAATTTGTTGGTGTTTTTGAATGTTGAGGTTGTTGTTGAATTTGTTGGTGTTTTTCAATGTTGAGGTTGTTGTTGTTTTTCAATGTTGAGGTTGTTGTTGAATTTGTTGGTGTTTTTCAATGTTGAGGTTGTTGTTGTTTTTCAATGTTGAGGTTGTTGTTGAATTTGTTGGTGTTTTTCAATTTCGAGGTTGTTGTTGAATTTGCTGGTGTTTTTCAATGTCGAAGTTGTTGTTGAATTTGTTGGTGTTTTTCAATGTTGAGGTTGTTGTTGAATTTGTTGGTGTTTTTCAATGTTGAGGTTGTTGTTGTTTTTCAATGTTGAGGTTGTTGTTGTTTTTCAATGTTGAGGTTGTTGTTGAATTTGTTGGTGTTTTTCAATGTTGAGGTTGTTGTTGAATTTGTTGGTGTTTTTCAATGTTGTGGTTGTTGTTGTTTTTCAATGTTGAGGTTGTTGTTGTATTTGTTGGTGTTTTTCAATGTTGAGGTTGTTGTAGTTTTTCAATGTTGAGGTTGCTGTTGAATTTGTTGGTGTTTTTCAATGTCGAGGTTGTTGTTGAATTTGTTTGTGTTTTTCAATGTTGAAGTTGTTGTTGAATTTGTTGGTGTTTTTCAATGTTGAGGTTGTTCGTTGAATTTGTTGGTGTTTTTAAATGTTGAGGTTGATGTTGAATTTGTTGGTGTTTTTCAATGTTGAGGTTGTTGTTGTTTTTCAAACTTGAGGTTGTTGTTGAATTTGTTGGTGTTTTTCAATGTTGAGGTTGTTGTTGTTGTTCAATGTGGAGGTTGTTGTTGAATTTGTTGGTGTTTTTCAATGTTGAATTTGTTGTTGAATTTGTTGGTGTTTTTCAATGTTGAGGTTGTTGTTGTTTTTCAATGTTGAGGTTGTTGTTGAATTTGTTGGTGTTTTTCAATGTTGAGGTTGTTGTTGTTTTTCAATGCTGAGGTTGTTGTTGAATTTGTTGGTGTTTTTCAATGTTGAGGTTGTTGTTGAATTTGTTGGTGTTTTTCAATGTTGAGGTTGTTGTTGAATTTGTTGGTGTTTTTCAATGTTGAGGTTGTTGTTGAATTTGTTGGTGTTTTTCAATGTTGAGGTTGTTGTTGAATTTGTTGGTGTTTTTCAATGTTGAGGTTGTTGTTGTTTTTCAATGTTGAGGTTGTTGTTGAATTTGTTGGTGTTTTTCAATGTTGAGGTTGTTGTTGTTTTTCAATGTTGAGGTTGTTGTTGAATTTGTAGGTGTTTTTCAATGTTGAGGTTGTTGTTGTTTTTCAATGTTGAGGTTATTGTTGAATTTGTTGGTGGTTTTCAATGTTGAGGTTGTTGTTGAATTTGTTGGCGTTATTAAATGTTGAGGTTGTTGTTGAATTTGTTGGTGTTTTTCAATGTTGAGGTTGTTGTTGAATTTTTTGGTGTATTTCAATGTTGAGGTTGTTGTTGTTTTTCAATGTTGAGGTTGTTGTTGAATTTGTTGGTGTTTTTCAATTTCGAGGTTGTTGTTGAATTTGTTGGTGTTTTTCAATGTTGAAGTTGTTGTTGAATTTGTTGGTTTTTTTCAATGTTGAGGTTGTTGTTGTTTTTCAATGTTGAGGTTGTTGTTTAATTGGTTGGTGTTTTTCAATGTTGAGGTTGGTGTTGTTTTTCAATGTTGAGGTTGTTGTTGTTTTTCAATGTTGAGGTTGTTGTTGAATTTGTTGGTGTTTTTTAATGTTGAGGTTGTTGTTGAATTTGGTGGTGTTTTTCAATGTTGATATTGTTGTTGTTTTTCAATGTTGAGGTTTTTGTTGTATTTGTTGGCGTTTTTAAATGTTGAGGTTGTTGTAGTTTTTCAATGTTGTGGTTGTTGTTGAATTTGTTGGTGTTTTTCAATGTCGAGGTTGTTGTTGAATTTGTTGGTGTTTTTCAATGTTGAGGTTGTTGTTGAATTTGTTGGTGTTTTTCAATGTTGAGGTTGTTGTTTTTCAATGTTGAGGTTGTTGATGAATTTGTTGATGTTTTTCAATGTTGAGGTTGGTGTTGAATTTGTTGGTATTTTTCAATGTTGAGGTTGTTGTTGTTTTTCAATGTTGAGGGTGTTGTTGAATTTGTTGGTCTTTTTCAATGTTGAGGTTGTTGTTGTTTTTCAATGTTGTGGTTGTTGTTGAATTTGTTGGTGTTTTTCAATGTTGAGGTTGTTGTTGTTTTTCAATGTTGAGGTTGTTGTTGAATTTGTTAGTGTTTTTCAATGTTGAGGTTGTTGTTGAATTTGTTGGTGTTTTTCAATGTTGAGGTTGTTGTTGTTTTTCAATGTTGAGGTTGTTGTTGAATTTGTTGGTGTTTTTCAATGTTGAGGTTGTTGTTGTTTTTCAATGTTGAGGTTGTTGTTGAATTTGTTGGTGTTTTTCAATGTTGAGGTTGTTGTTGAATTTGTTGTTGTTTTTCAATGTTGAGGTTGTTGTTGTTTTTCAATGTTGAGTTTGTTGTTGAACTTGTTGGTGTTTTTCAATGTTGAGGTTGTTGTAGTTTTTCAATGTTGAGGTTGTTGTTGAATTTGTTGGTGCTTTTCAATGTCGAGGTTGTGGTTGAATTTGTTGGTGTTTTTCAATGTTGAAGTTGTTGTTGAATTTGTTGGTGTTTTTCAATGTTGAGGTTGTTGTTGTTTTTCAATGTCGAGGTTGTTGTTGAATTTGTTGGTGTTTTTCAATGTTGAGGTTGTTGTTGAATTCGTTGGTGTTTTTCAATGTTGAGGTTGTTGTTGTTTTTCAATGTTGAGGTTATTGTTGAATTTGTTGGTGTTTTTCAATGTTGAGGTTGTTGTTGAATTTGTTGGCGTTATTAAATGTTGAGGTTGTTGTTGAATTTGTTGGTGTTTTTCAATGTTGAGGTTGTTGTTGAATTTTTTGGTGTATTTCAATGTTGAGGTTGTTGTTGTTTTTCAATGTTGAGGTTGTTGTTGAATTTGTTGGTGTTTTTCAATTTCGAGGTTGTAGTTGAATTTGTTGGTGTTTTTCAATGTTGAAGTTGTTGTTGAATTTGTTGGTGTTTTTCAACGTTGAGGTTGTTGTTGTTTTTCAATGTTGAGGTTGTTGTTGAATTTGTTGGTGTTTTTCAATGTTGAGGTTGTTGTTGTTTTTCAATGTTGAGGTTGTGGTTGAATTTGTTGGTGTTTTTCAATGTTGAAGTTGTTGTTGAATTTGTTGCTGTTTTTCAATGTTGAGGTTGTTGTTGAATTTGTTGGTGTTTTTAAATGTTGAGGTTGTTGTTGAATTTGTTGGTGTTTTTCAATGTTGAGGTTGTTGTTGTTTTTCAATGTTGAGGTTGTTGTTGAATTTGTTGGTGTTTTTCAATTTCGAGGTTGTTGTTGAATTTGTTGGTGTTTTTCAATGTTGAAGTTGTTGTTGACTTTGTTGGTTTTTTTCAATGTTGAGGTTGTTGTTGTTTTTCAATGTTGAGGTTGTTGTTTAATTGGTTGGTGTTTTTCAATGTTAAGGTTGGTGTTGTTTTTCAATGTTGAGGTTGTTGTTATTTTTCAATGTTGAGGTTGTTGTTGAATTTGTTGGTGTTTTTTAATGTTGAGGTTGTTGTTGAATTTGGTGGTGTTTTTCAATGTTGATATTGTTGTTCTTTTTCAATGTTGAGGTTTTTGTTGTATTTGTTGGCGTTTTTAAATGTTGAGGTTGTTGTAGTTTTTCAATGTTGTGGTTGTTGTTGAATTTTTTGGTGTTTTTTAATGTCGAGGTTGTTGAATTTGTTGGTGTTTTTCAATGTTGAGGTTGTTGTTGAATTTGTTGGTGTTTTTCAATGTTGAGGTTGTTGTTTTTCAATGTTGAGGTTGTTGATGAATTTGTTGATGTTTTTCAATGTTGAGGTTGGTGTTGAATTCGTTGGTATTTTTCAATGTTGAGGTTGTTGTTGTTTTTCAATGTTGAGGTTGTTGTTGAATTTGTTGGTCTTTTTCAATGTTGAGGTTGTTGTTGTTTTTCAATGTTGTGGTTGTTGTTGAATTTGTTGGTGTTTTTCAATGTTGAGGTTGTTGTTGTTTTTCAATGTTGAGGTTGTTGTTGAATTTGTTTGTGTTTTTCAATGTTGAGGTTGTTGTTGAATTTGTTGTTGTTTTTCAATGTTGAGGTTGTTGTTGTTTTTCAATGTTGAGTTTGTTGTTGAACTTGTTGGTGTTTTTCAATGTTCAGGTTGTTGTAGTTTTTCAATGTTGAGGTTGTTGTTGAATTTGTTGGTGCTTTTCAATGTCGAGGTTGTGGTTGAATTTGTTGGTGTTTTTCAATGTTGAAGTTGTTGTTGAATTTGTTGGTGTTTTTCAATGTTGAGGTTGTTGTTGTTTTTCAATGTCGAGGTTGTTGTTGAATTTGTTGGTGTTTTTCAATGTTGAGGTTGTTGTTGAATTCGTTGGTGTTTTTCAATGTTGAGGTTGTTGTTGTTTTTCAATGTTGAGGTTATTGTTGAATTTGTTGGTGTTTTTCAATGTTGAGGTTGTTGTTGAATTTGTTCGCGTTATTAAATGTTGA
The DNA here is from genome assembly GCA_026770705.1 of Isurus oxyrinchus. NCBI lineage: Eukaryota > Metazoa > Chordata > Chondrichthyes > Lamniformes > Lamnidae > Isurus > Isurus oxyrinchus. The sequence goes on along the minus strand of JANJGN010000143.1, from coordinate 987,454 downwards.
GGTTGTTGTTGAATTTGTTGGTGTTTTTCAATGTTGAGGTTGTTGTTGAATTTTTTGGTGTATTTCAATGTTGAGGTTGTTGTTGTTTTTCAATGTTGAGGTTGTTGTTGAATTTGTTGGTGTTTTTCAATTTCGAGGTTGTAGTTGAATTTGTTGGTGTTTTTCAATGTTGAAGTTGTTGTTGAATTTGTTGGTGTTTTTCAATGTTGAGGTTGTTGTTGTTTTTCAATGTTGAGGTTGTTGTTTAATTGGTTGGAGTTTTTCAATGTTGAGGTTGGTGTTGTTTTTCAATGTTGAGGTTGTTGTTGTTTTTCAATGTTGAGGTTGTTGTTGAATTTGTTGGTGTTTTTTAATGTTGAGGTTGTTGTTGAATTTGGTGGTGTTTTTCAATGTTGATATTGTTGTTGTTTTTCAATGTTGAGGTTTTTGTTGTATTTGTTGGCGTTTTTAAACGTTGAGGTTGTAGTTGTTTTTCAATGTTGTGGTTGTTGTTGAATTTGTTGGTGTTTTTCAATGTCGAGGTTGTTGTTGAATTTGTTGGTGTTTTTCAATGTTGAGGTTGTTGTTGAATTTGTTGGTGTTTTTCAATGTTGAGGTTGTTGTTTTTCAATGTTGAGGTTGTTGATGAATTTGTTGATGTTTTTCAATGTTGAGGTTGGTGTTGAATTTGTTGGTATTTTTCAATGTTGAGGTTGTTGTTGTTTTTCAATGTTGAGGTTGTTGTTGAATTTGTTGGTCTTTTTCAATGTTGAGGTTGTTGTTGTTTTTCAATGTTGTGGTTGTTGTTGAATTTGTTGGTGTTTTTCAATGTTGAGGTTGTTGTTGTTTTTCAATGTTGAGGTTGTTGTTGAATTTGTTAGTGTTTTTCAATGTTGAGGTTGTTGTTGAATTTGTTGGTGTTTTTCAATGTTGAGGTTGTTGTTGTTTTTCAATGTTGAGGTTGTTGTTGAATTTGTTGGTGTTTTTCAATGTTGAGGTTGTTGTTGTTTTTCAATGTTGAGGTTGTTGTTGAATTTGTTGGTGTTTTTCAATGTTGAGGTTGTTGTTGAATTTGTTGTTGTTTTTCAATGTTGAGGTTGTTGTTGTTTTTCAATGTTGAGTTCGTTGTTGAACTTGTTGGTGTTTTTCAATGTTGAGGTTGTTGTAGTTTTTCAATGTTGAGGTTGTTGTTGAATTTGTTGGTGCTTTTCAATGTCGAGGTTGTGGTTGAATTTGTTGGTGTTTTTCAATGTTGAAGTTGTTGTTGAATTTGTTGGTGTTTTTCAATGTTGAGGTTGTTGTTGAATTTGTTGGTGTTTTTAAATGTTGAGGTTGTTGTTGAATTTGTTGGTGTTTTTCAATGTTGAGGTTGTTGTTGTTTTTCAATGTTGAGGTTGTTGTTGAATTTGTTGGTGTTTTTCTTTGTTGAGGTTGTTGTTGTCGTTCAATGTGGAGGTTGTTGTTGAATTTGTTGGTGTTTTTCAATGTCGAGGTTGTTGTTGAATTTGTTGGTCTTTTTCAATGTTGAATTTGTTGTTGAATTAGTTGGTGTTTTTCAATGTTGAGGTTATTGTTGTTTTTCAATGTTGAGGTTGTTGTTGAATTTGTTGTTGTTTTTCAATGTTGAGGTTGTTGTTGAATTTGTTGGCGTTTTTCAATGTTGAGGTTGTTGTTGAATATGTTGGCGTTTTTAAATGTTGAGGTTTCTGTTGAATTTGTTGGTGTTTTTCAATGTTGAGGTTGTTGTTGAATTTGTTGGTGTTTTTCAATGTTGAGGTTGTTGTTGTTTTTCAATGTTGAAGTTGTTGTTGAATTTGTTGGTGTTTTTCAAAGTTGAGGTTGTTGTTGAATTTGTTGGTGTTTTTCAAAGTTGAGGTTGTTGTTGAATTTGTTGGTGTTTTTCAATGTCGAGGTTGTTGTTGAATTTGTTGGTGTTTTTCAATGTTGAATTTGTTGTTGAATTTGTTGGTGTTTTTCAATGTTGAGGTTGTTGTTGTTTTTCAATGTTGAGGTTGTTGTTGAATTTGTTGGTGTTTTTCAATGTTGAGGTTGTTGTTGAATTTGTTGGCGTTTTTAAATGTTGAGGTTGTTGTTGAATTTGTTGGTGTTTTTCAATGTTGAGGTTGTTGTTGAATTTGTTCGTGTTTTTCAATGTTGAGGTTGTTGTTGTTTTTCAATGTTGAGGTTGTTGTTGAATTTGATGGTGCTTTTCAATGTCGAGGTTATTGTTGAATTTGTTGGTGTTTTTCAATGTTGAAGTTGTTGTTGAATTTGTTGGTGTTTTTCAATGTTGAGGTTGTTGTTGTTTTTCAATTTTGAGGTTGTTGTGGAATTTGTTGGTGTTTTTAAATGTTGAGGTTGTTGTTGAATTTGTTGGTGTTTTTCAATGTTGAGGTTGTTGTTGTTTTTCAATGTTGAGGTTGTTGTTGAATTTGTTGGTGTTTTTCAATGTTGAGGTTGTTGTTGTTTTTCAATGTTGAGGTTGTTGTTGAATTTGTTGGTGTTTTTCAATTTCGAGGTTGTTGTTGAATTTGCTGGTGTTTTTCACTGTCGAAGTTGTTGTTGAATTTGTTGGTGTTTTTCAATGTTGAGGTTGTTGTTGAATTTGTTGGTGTTTTTCAATGTTGAGGTTGTTGTTGTTTTTCAATGTTGAGGTTGTTGTTGTTTTTCAATGTTGAGGTTGTTGTTGAATTTGTTGGTGTTTTTCAATGTTGAGGTTGTTGTTGAATTTGTTGGTGTTTTTCAATGTTGTGGTTGTTGTTGTTTTTCAATGTTGAGGTTGTTGTTGTATTTGTTGGTGTTTTTCAATGTTGAGGTTGTTGTAGTTTTTCAATGTTGAGGTTGCTGTTGAATTTGTTGGTGTTTTTCAATGTCGAGGTTGTTGTTGAATTTGTTTGTGTTTTTCAATGTTGAAGTTGTTGTTGAATTTGTTGGTGTTTTTCAATGTTGAGGTTGTTCGTTGAATTTGTTGGTGTTTTTAAATGTTGAGGTTGATGTTGAATTTGTTGGTGTTTTTCAATGTTGAGGTTGTTGTTGTTTTTCAAACTTGAGGTTGTTGTTGAATTTGTTGGTGTTTTTCAATGTTGAGGTTGTTGTTGTTGTTCAATGTGGAGGTTGTTGTTGAATTTGCTGGCGATTTTCAATGTCGAGGTTGTTGTTGAATTTGTTGGTGTTTTTCAATGTTGAATTTGTCGTTGAATTTGTTGGTGTTTTTCAATGTTGAGGTTGTTGTTGTTTTTAAATGTTCAGGTTGTTGTTGAATTTGTTGGAGTTTTTCAATGTTGAGGTTATTGTTGAATTTGTTGGTGTTTTTCAATGTTGAGGTTGTTGTTGTTTTTCAATGTTGAGGTTGATGTTGAATTTGTTGGTGTTTTTCAATGTTGAGGTTGTTGTTGTTTTTCAATGCTGAGGTTGTTGTTGAATTTGTTGGTGTTTTTCAATGTTGAGGTTGTTGTTGAATTTGTTGGTGTTTTTCAATGTTGAGGTTGTTGTTGTTTTTCAATATTGATGCTGTTGTTGAAATTGTTGGTGTTTTTCAATGTTGAGGTTTTTGTTGTTTTTCAATGTTGAGGTTGTTGTTGAATTTGTTGGTGTTTTTCAATGTTGAGGTTGTTGTTGAATTTGTTGGTGTTTTTCAATGTTGAGGTTGTTGTTGAATTTGTTGGTCTTTTTCAATGTTGAGGTTGTTCTTGTTTTTCAATGTTGAGGTTGTTGTTGAATTTGTTGGTGTTTTTCAATGTTGAGGTTGTTGTTGTTTTTCAATGTTGAGGTTGTTGTTGAATTTGTTGGTGTTTTTCAATGTGGAGGTTGTTGTTGTTTTTCAATGTTGAGGTTATTGTTGAATTTGTTGGTGTTTTTCAATGTTGAGGTTGTTGTTGAATTTGTTGGCGTTATTAAATGTTGAGGTAGTTGTTGAATTTGTTGGTGTTTTTCAATGTTGAGGTTGTTGTTGAATTTTTTGGTGTATTTCAATGTTGAGGTTGTTGTTGTTTTTCAATGTTGAGGTTGTTGTTGAATTTGTTGGTGTTTTTCAATTTCGAGGTTGTTGTTGAATTTGTTGGTGTTTTTCAATGTTGAAGTTGTTGAATTTGTTGGTTTTTTTCAATGTTGAGGTTGTTGTTGTTTTTCAATGTTGAGGTTGTTGTTTAATTGGTTGGTGTTTTTCATTGTTGAGGTTGGTGTTGTTTTTCAATGTTGAGGTTGTTGTTGTTTTTCAATGTTGAGGTTGTTGTTGAATTTGTTGGCGTTTTTTAATGTTGAGGTTGTTGTTGAATTTGGTGGTGTTTTCCAATGTTGATATTGTTGTTGTTTTTCAATGTTGAGGTTTTTGTTGTATTTGTTGGCGTTTTTAAATGATGAGGTTGTTGTAGTTTTTCAATGTTGTGGTTGTCGTTGAATTTGTTGGTGTTTTTCAATGTCGAGGTTGTTGTTGAATTTGTTGGTGTTTTTCAATGTTGAGGTTGTTGTTGAATTTGTTGGTGTTTTTCAATGTTGAGGTTGTTGTTTTTAAATGTTGAGGTTGTTGATGAATTTGTTGATGTTTTTCAATGTTGAGGTTGGTGTTGAATTTGTTGGTATTTTTCAATGTTGAGGTTGTTGTTGTTTTTCAATGTTGAGGTTGTTGTTGAATTTGTTGGTCTTTTTCAATGTTGAGGTTGTTGTTGTTTTTCAATGTTGTGGTTGTTGTTGAATTTGTTGGTGTTTTTCAATGTTGAGGTTGTTGTTGTTTTTCAATGTTGAGGTTGTTGTTGAATTTGTTAGTGTTTTTCAATGTTGAGGTTGTTGTTGAATTTGTTGGTGTTTTTCAATGTTGAGGTTGTTGTTGTTTTTCAATGTTGAGGTTGTTGTTGAATTTGTTGGTGTTTTTCAATGTTGAGGTTGTTCTTGTTTTTCAATGTTGAGGTTGTTGTTGAATTTGTTGGTGTTTTTCAATGTTGAGGTTGTTGTTGAATTTGTTGTTGTTTTTCAATGTTGAGGTTGTTGTTGTTTTTCAATGTTGAGTTTGTTGTTGAACTTGTTGGTGTTTTTCAATGTTGAAGTTGTTGTTGAATTTGTTGGTGTTTTTCAATGTTGAGGTTGTTGTTGTTTTTCAATGTTGAGGTTGTTGTTTAATTGGTTGGTGTTTTTCAATGTTGAGGTTGGTGTTGTTTTTCAATGTTGAGGTTGTTGTTGTTTTTCAATGTTGAGGTTGTTGTTGAATTTGTTGATGTTTTTCAATGTTGATGTTGTTGTTGAATTTGTTGGTGTTTTTCAATTTCGAGGTTGTTGTTGAATTTGCTGGTGTTTTTCAATGTCGAAGTTGTTGTTGAATTTGTTGGTGTTTTTCAATGTTGAGGTTGTTGTTGAATTTGTTGGTGTTTTTCAATGTTGAGGTTGTTGTTGTTTTTCAATGTTGAGGTTGTTGTTGTTTTTCAATGTTGAGGTTGTTGTTGAATTTGTTGGTGTTTTTCAATGTTGAGGTTGTTGTTGAATTTGTTGGTGTTTTTCAATGTTGTGGTTGTTGTTGTTTTTCAATGTTGAGGTTGTTGTTGTATTTGTTGGTGTTTTTCAATGTTGAGGTTGTTGTAGTTTTTCAATGTTAATGTTGCTGTTGAATTTGTTGGTGTTTTTCAATGTCGAGGTTGTTGTTGAATTTGTTTGTGTTTTTCAATGTTGAAGTTGTTGTTGAATTTGTTGGTGTTTTTCAATGTTGAGGTTGTTCGTTGAATTTGTTGGTGTTTTTAAATGTTGAGGTTGATGTTGAATTTGTTGGTGTTTTTCAATGTTGAGGTTGTTGTTGTTTTTCAAACTTGAGGTTGTTGTTGAATTTGTTGGTGTTTTTCAATGTTGAGGTTGTTGTTGTTGTTCAATGTGGAGGTTGTTGTTGAATTTGCTGGCGATTTTCAATGTCGAGGTTGTTGTTGAATTTGTTGGTGTTTTTCAATGTTGAATTTGTTGTTGAATTTGTTGGTGTTTTTCAATGTTGAGGTTGTTGTTGTTTTTCAATGTTGAGGTTGTTGTTGAATTTGTTGGTGTTTTTCAATGTTGAGGCTGTTGTTGAATTTGTTGGCGTTTTTAAATGTTCAGGTTGTTGTTGAATTTGTTGGAGTTTTTCAATGTTGAGGTTATTGTTGAATTTGTTGGTGTTTTTCAATGTTGAGGTTGTTGTTGTTTTTCAATGTTGATGCTGTTGTTGAAATTGTTGGTGTTTTTCAATGTTGAGGTTGTTGTTGTTTTTCAATGTTGAGGTTGTTGTTGAATTTGTTGGTGTTTTTCAATGTTGAGGTTGTTGTTGAATTTGTTGGTGTTTTTCAATGTTGAGGTTGTTGTTGAATTTGTTGGTCTTTTTCAATGTTGAGGTTGTTCTTGTTTTTCAATGTTGAGGTTGTTGTTGAATTTGTTGGTGTTTTTCAATGTTGAGGTTGTTGTTGTTTTTCAATGTTGAGGTTGTTGTTGAATTTGTTGGTGTTTTTCAATGTGGAGGTTGTTGTTGTTTTTCAATGTTGAGGTTATTGTTGAATTTGTTGGTGTTTTTCAATGTTGAGGTTGTTGTTGAATTTGTTGGCGTTATTAAATGTTGAGGTAGTTGTTGAATTTGTTGGTGTTTTTCATGTTGAGGTTGTTGTTGAATTTTTTGGTGTATTTCAATGTTGAGGTTGTTGTTGTTTTTCAATGTTGAGGTTGTTGTTGAATTTGTTGGTGTTTTTCAATGTTGAGGTTGTTGTTGTTTTTCAATGTTGAGGTTGTTGTTGAATTTGTTGGTGTTTTTCAATGTTGAGGTTGTTGTTGAATTTGTTGGTGTTTTTCAATGTTGTGGTTGTTGTTGTTTTTCAATGTTGAGGTTGTTGTTGTATTTGTTGGTGTTTTTCAATGTTGAGGTTGTTGTAGTTTTTCAATGTTGAGGTTGCTGTTGAATTTGTTGGTGTTTTTCAATGTCGAGGTTGTTGTTGAATTTGTTTGTGTTTTTCAATGTTGAAGTTGTTGTTGAATTTGTTGGTGTTTTTCAATGTTGAGGTTGTTCGTTGAATTTGTTGGTGTTTTTAAATGTTGAGGTTGATGTTGAATTTGTTGGTGTTTTTCAATGTTGAGGTTGTTGTTGTTTTTCAAACTTGAGGTTGTTGTTGAATTTGTTGGTGTTTTTCAATGTTGAGGTTGTTGTTGTTGTTCAATGTGGAGGTTGTTGTTGAATTTGCTGGCGATTTTCAATGTCGAGGTTGTTGTTGAATTTGTTGGTGTTTTTCAATGTTGAATTTGTTGTTGAATTTGTTGGTGTTTTTCAATGTTGAATTTGTTGTTGTTTTTCAATGTTGAGGTTGTTGTTGAATTTGTTGGTGTTTTTCAATGTTGAGGCTGTTGTTGAATTTGTTGGCGTTTTTAAATGTTCAGGTTGTTGTTGAATTTGTTGGAGTTTTTCAATGTTGAGGTTATTGTTGAATTTGTTGGTGTTTTTCAATGTTGAGGTTGTTGTTGTTTTTCAATGTTGAGGTTGTTGTTGAATTTGTTGGTGTTTTTCAATGTTGAGGTTGTTGTTGTTTTTCAATGCTGAGGTTGTTGTTGAATTTGTTGGTGTTTTTCAATGTTGAGGTTGTTGTTGAATTTGTTGGTGTTTTTCAATGTTGAGGTTGTTGTTGTTTTTCAATGTTGATGCTGTTGTTGAAATTGTTGGTGTTTTTCAATGTTGAGGTTGTTGTTGTTTTTCAATGTTGAGGTTGTTGTTGAATTTGTTGGTGTTTTTCAATGTTGAGGTTGTTGTTGAATTTGTTGTTGTTTTTTAATGATGAGGTTGTTGTTGAATTTGTTGGTCTTTTTCAATGTTGAGGTTGTTCTTGTTTTTCAATGTTGAGGTTGTTGTTGAATTTGTTGGTGTTTTTCAATGTTGAGGTTGTTGTTGTTTTTCAATGTTGAGGTTGTTGTTGAATTTGTTGGTGTTTTTCAATGTGGAGGTTGTTGTTGTTTTTCAATGTTGAGGTTATTGTTGAATTTGTTGGTGTTTTTCAATGTTGAGGTTGTTGTTGAATTTGTTGGCGTTATTAAATGTAGAGGTAGTTGTTGAATTTGTTGGTGTTTTTCAATGTTGAGGTTGTTGTTGAATTTTTTGGTGTATTTCAATGTTGAGGTTGTTGTTGTTTTTCAATGTTGAGGTTGTTGTTGAATTTGTTGGTGCTTTTCAATTTCGAGGTTGTTGTTGAATTTGTTGGTGTTTTTCAATGTTGAAGTTGTTGTTGAATTTGTTGGTTTTTTTCAATGTTGAGGTTGGTGTTGTTTTTCAATGTTGAGGTTGTTGTTTATTTGGTTGGTGTTTTTCAATGTTGAGGTTGGTGTTGTTTTTCAATGTTGAGGTTGTTGTTGTTTTTCAATGTTGAGGTTGTTGTTGAATTTGTTGGTGTTTTTTAATGTTGAGGTTGTTGTTGAATTTGTTGGTGTTTTTCAATGTTGATATTGTTGTTGTTTTTCAATGTTGAGGTTTTTGTTGTATTTGTTGGCGTTTTTAAATGTTGAGGTTGTTGTAGTTTTTCAATGTTGTGGTTGTTGTTGAATTTGTTGGTGTTTTTCAATGTCGAGGTTGTTGTTGAATTTGTTGGTGTTTTTCAATGTTGAGGTTGTTGTTGAATTTGTTGCTGTTTTTCAATGTTGAGGTTGTTGTTTTTAAATGTTGAGGTTGTTGATGAATTTGTTGATGTTTTTCAATGTTGAGGTTGGTGTTGAATTTGTTGGTATTTTTCAATGTTGAGGTTGTTGTTGTTTTTCAATGTTGAGGTTGTTGTTGAATTTGTTGGTCTTTTTCAATGTTGAGGTTGTTGTTGTTTTTCAATGTTGTGGTTGTTGTTGAATTTGTTGGTGTTTTTCAATGTTGAGGTTGTTGTTGTTTTTCAATGTTGAGGTTGTTGTTGAATTTGTTAGTGTTTTTCAATGTTGAGGTTGTTGTTGAATTTGTTGGTGTTTTTCAATGTTGAGGTTGTTGTTGTTTTTCAATGTTGAGGTTGTTGTTGAATTTGTTGGTGTTTTTCAATGTTGAGGTTGTTGTTGTTTTTCAATGTTGAGGTTGTTGTTGAATTTGTTGGTGTTTTTCAATGTTGAGGTTGTTGTTGAATTTGTTGTTGTTTTTCAATGTTGAGGTTGTTGTTGTTTTTCAATGTTGAGTTTGTTGTTGAACTTGTTGGTGTTTTTCAATGTTGAGGTTGTTGTAGTTTTTCAATGTTGAGGTTGTTGTTGAATTTATTGGTGCTTTTCAATGTCGAGGTTGTGGTTGAATTTGTTGGTGTTTTTCAATGTTGAAGTTGTTGTTGAATTTGTTGGTGTTTTTCAATGTTGAGGTTGTTGTTGTTTTTCAATGTCGAGGTTGTTGTTGAATTTGTTGGTGTTTTTCAATGTTGAGGTTGTTGTTGAATTCGTTGGTGTTTTTCAATGTTGAGGTTGTTGTTGTTTTTCAATGTTGAGGTTATTGTTGAATTTGTTGGTGTTTTTCAATGTTGAGGTTGTTGTTGAATTTGTTGGCGTTATTAAATGTTGAGGTTGTTGTTGAATTTGTTGGTGTTTTTCAATGTTGAGGTTGTTGTTGAATTTTTTGGTGTATTTCAATGTTGAGGTTGTTGTTGTTTTTCAATGTTGAGGTTGTTGTTGAATTTGTTGGTGTTTTTCAATTTCGAGGTTGTAGTTGAATTTGTTGGTGTTTTTCAATGTTGAAGTTGTTGTTGAATTTGTTGGTGTTTTTCAATGTTGAGGTTGTTGTTGTTTTTCAATGTTGAGGTTGTTGTTTAATTGGTTGGTGTTTTTCAATGTTGAGGTTGGTGTTGTTTTTCAATGTTGAGGTTGTTGTTGTTTTTCAATGTTGAGGTTGTTGTTGAATTTGTTGGTGTTTTTGAATGTTGAGGTTGTTGTTGAATTTGTTGGTGTTTTTCAATTTCGAGGTTGTTGTTGAATTTGCTGGTGTTTTTCAATGTCGATGTTGTTGTTGAATTTGTTGGTGTTTTTCAATGTTGAGGTTGTTGTTGAATTTGTTGGTGTTTTTCAATGTTGAGGTTGTTGTTGTTTTTCAATGTTGAGGTTGTTGTTGTTTTTCAATGTTGAGGTTGTTGTTGAATTTGTTGGTGTTTTTCAATGTTGAGGTTGTTGTTGAATTTGTTGGTGTTTTTCAATGTTGTGGTTGTTGTTGTTTTTCAATGTTGAGGTTGTTGTTGTATTTGTTGGTGTTTTTCAATGTTGAGGTTGTTGTAGTTTTTCAATGTTGAGGTTGCTGTTGAATTTGTTGGTGTTTTTCAATGTCGAGGTTGTTGTTGAATTTGTTTGTGTTTTTCAATGTTGAAGTTGTTGTTGAATTTGTTGGTGTTTTTCAATGTTGAGGTTGTTCTTTGAATTTGTTGGTGTTTTTAAATGTTGAGGTTGATGTTGAATTTGTTGGTGTTTTTCAATGTTGAGGTTGTTGTTGTTTTTCAAACTTGAGGTTGTTGTTGAATTTGTTGGTGTTTTTCAATGTTGAGGTTGTTGTTGTTGTTCAATGTGGAGGTTGTTGTTGAATTTGCTGGCGATTTTCAATGTCGAGGTTGTTGTTGAATTTGTTGGTGTTTTTCAATGTTGAATTTGTTGTTGAATTTGTTGGTGTTTTTCAATGTTGAGGTTGTTGTTGTTTTTCAATGTTGAAGTTGTTGTTGAATTTGTTGGTGTTTTTCAATGTTGAGGCTGTTGTTGAATTTGTTGGCGTTTTTAAATGTTCAGGTTGTTGTTGAATTTGTTGGAGTTTTTCAATGTTGAGGTTATTGTTGAATTTGTTGGTGTTTTTCAATGTTGAGGTTGTTGTTGTTTTTCAATGTTGAGGTTGTTGTTGAATTTGTTGGTGTTTTTCAATGTTGAGGTTGTTGTTGTTTTTCAATGCTGAGGTTGTTGTTGAATTTGTTGGTGTTTTTCAATGTTGAGGTTGTTGTTGAATTTGTTGGTGTTTTTCAATGTTGAGGTTGTTGTTGTTTTTCAATGTTGATGCTGTTGTTGAAATTGTTGGTGTTTTTCAATGTTGAGGTTGTTGTTGTTTTTCAATGTTGAGGTTGTTGTTGAATTTGTTGGTGTTTTTCAATGTTGAGGTTGTTGTTGAATTTGTTGGTGTTTTTCAATTTTGAGGTTGTTGTTGAATTTGTTGGTCTTTTTCAATGTTGAGGTTGTTCTTGTTTTTCAATGTTGAGGTTGTTGTTGAATTTGTTGGTGTTTTTCAATGTTGAGGTTGTTGTTGTTTTTCAATGTTGAGGTTGTTTTTGAATTTGTTGGTGTTTTTCAATGTTGAGGTTGTTGTTGAATTTGTTGGCGTTTTTAAATGTTGAGGTTGTTGTTGAATTTGTTGGTGTTTTTCAATGTTGAGGTTGTTGTTGAATTTGTTCGTGTTTTTCAATGTTGAGGTTGTTGTTGTTTTTCAATGTTGAGGTTGTTGTTGAATTTGATGGTGCTTTTCAATGTCGAGGTTGTTGTTGAATTTGTTGGTGTTTTTCAATGTTGAAGTTGTTGTTGAATTTGTTGGTGTTTTTCAATGTTGAGGTTGTTGTTGAATTTGTTGGTGTTTTTCAATGTTGAGGTTGTTGTTGTTTTTCAATGTTGAGGTTGTTGTTGAATTTGTTGGTGTTTTTCAATTTCGAGGTTGTTGTTGAATTTGCTGGTGTTTTTCAATGTCGAAGTTGTTGTTGAATTTGTTGGTGTTTTTCAATGTTGAGTTGTTGTTGAATTTGTTGGTGTTTTTCAATGTTGAGGTTGTTGTTGTTTTTCAATGTTGAGGTTGTTGTTGTTTTTCAATGTTGAGGTTGTTGTTGAATTTGTTGGTGTTTTTCAATGTTGAGGTTGTTGTTGAATTTGTTGGTGTTTTTCAATGTTGTGGTTGTTGTTGTTTTTCAATGTTGAGGTTGTTGTTGTATTTGTTGGTGTTTTTCAATGTTGAGGTTGTTGTAGTTTTTCAATGTTGAGGTTGCTGTTGAATTTGTTGGTGTTTTTCAATGTCGAGGTTGTTGTTGAATTTGTTTGTGTTTTTCAATGTTGAAGTTGTTGTTGAATTTGTTGGTGTTTTTCAATGTTGAGGTTGTTGTTGTTTTTCAATGTTGAGGTTGTTGTTGAATTTGTTGGTGTTTTTCAATGTTGAGGTTGTTGTTGAATTTGTTGGTGTTTTTCAATGTTGAGGTTGTTGTTGAATTTGTTGGTCTTTTTCAATGTTGAGGTTGTTCTTGTTTTTCAATGTTGAGGTTGTTGTTGAATTTGTTGGTGTTTTTCAATGTTGAGGTTGTTGTTGTTTTTCAATGTTGAGGTTGTTGTTGAATTTGTTGGTGTTTTTCAATGTGGAGGTTGTTGTTGTTTTTCAATGTTGAGGTTATTGTTGAATTTGTTGGTGTTTTTCAATGTTGAGGTTGTTGTTGAATTTGTTGGCGTTATTAAATGTTGAGGTAGTTGTTGAATTTGTTGGTGTTTTTCATGTTGAGGTTGTTGTTGAATTTTTTGGTGTATTTCAATGTTGAGGTTGTTGTTGTTTTTCAATGTTGAGGTTGTTGTTGAATTTGTTGGTGTTTTTCAATGTTGAGGTTGTTGTTGTTTTTCAATGTTGAGGTTGTTGTTGAATTTGTTGGTGTTTTTCAATGTTGAGGTTGTTGTTGAATTTGTTGGTGTTTTTCAATGTTGTGGTTGTTGTTGTTTTTCAATGTTGAGGTTGTTGTTGTATTTGTTGGTGTTTTTCAATGTTGAGGTTGTTGTAGTTTTTCAATGTTGAGGTTGCTGTTGAATTTGTTGGTGTTTTTCAATGTCGAGGTTGTTGTTGAATTTGTTTGTGTTTTTCAATGTTGAAGTTGTTGTTGAATTTGTTGGTGTTTTTCAATGTTGAGGTTGTTCGTTGAATTTGTTGGTGTTTTTAAATGTTGAGGTTGATGTTGAATTTGTTGGTGTTTTTCAATGTTGAGGTTGTTGTTGTTTTTCAAACTTGAGGTTGTTGTTGAATTTGTTGGTGTTTTTCAATGTTGAGGTTGTTGTTGTTGTTCAATGTGGAGGTTGTTGTTGAATTTGCTGGCGATTTTCAATGTCGAGGTTGTTGTTGAATTTGTTGGTGTTTTTCAATGTTGAATTTGTTGTTGAATTTGTTGGTGTTTTTCAATGTTGAATTTGTTGTTGTTTTTCAATGTTGAGGTTGTTGTTGAATTTGTTGGTGTTTTTCAATGTTGAGGCTGTTGTTGAATTTGTTGGCGTTTTTAAATGTTCAGGTTGTTGTTGAATTTGTTGGAGTTTTTCAATGTTGAGGTTATTGTTGAATTTGTTGGTGTTTTTCAATGTTGAGGTTGTTGTTGTTTTTCAATGTTGAGGTTGTTGTTGAATTTGTTGGTGTTTTTCAATGTTGAGGTTGTTGTTGTTTTTCAATGCTGAGGTTGTTGTTGAATTTGTTGGTGTTTTTCAATGTTGAGGTTGTTGTTGAATTTGTTGGTGTTTTTCAATGTTGAGGTTGTTGTTGTTTTTCAATGTTGATGCTGTTGTTGAAATTGTTGGTGTTTTTCAATGTTGAGGTTGTTGTTGTTTTTCAATGTTGAGGTTGTTGTTGAATTTGTTGGTGTTTTTCAATGTTGAGGTTGTTGTTGAATTTGTTGTTGTTTTTTAATGATGAGGTTGTTGTTGAATTTGTTGGTCTTTTTCAATGTTGAGGTTGTTCTTGTTTTTCAATGTTGAGGTTGTTGTTGAATTTGTTGGTGTTTTTCAATGTTGAGGTTGTTGTTGTTTTTCAATGTTGAGGTTGTTGTTGAATTTGTTGGTGTTTTTCAATGTGGAGGTTGTTGTTGTTTTTCAATGTTGAGGTTATTGTTGAATTTGTTGGTGTTTTTCAATGTTGAGGTTGTTGTTGAATTTGTTGGCGTTATTAAATGTTGAGGTAGTTGTTGAATTTGTTGGTGTTTTTCAATGTTGAGGTTGTTGTTGAATTTTTTGGTGTATTTCAATGTTGAGGTTGTTGTTGTTTTTCAATGTTGAGGTTGTTGTTGAATTTGTTGGTGCTTTTCAATTTCGAGGTTGTTGTTGAATTTGTTGGTGTTTTTCAATGTTGAAGTTGTTGTTGAATTTGTTGGTTTTTTTCAATGTTGAGGTTGGTGTTGTTTTTCAATGTTGAGGTTGTTGTTTATTTGGTTGGTGTTTTTCAATGTTGAGGTTGGTGTTGTTTTTCAATGTTGAGGTTGTTGTTGTTTTTCAATGTTGAGGTTGTTGTTGAATTTGTTGGTGTTTTTTAATGTTGAGGTTGTTGTTGAATTTGTTGGTGTTTTTCAATGTTGATATTGTTGTTGTTTTTCAATGTTGAGGTTTTTGTTGTATTTGTTGGCGTTTTTAAATGTTGAGGTTGTTGTAGTTTTTCAATGTTGTGGTTGTTGTTGAATTTGTTGGTGTTTTTCAATGTCGAGGTTGTTGTTGAATTTGTTGGTGTTTTTCAATGTTGAGGTTGTTGTTGAATTTGTTGCTGTTTTTCAATGTTGAGGTTGTTGTTTTTAAATGTTGAGGTTGTTGATGAATTTGTTGATGTTTTTCAATGTTGAGGTTGGTGTTGAATTTGTTGGTATTTTTCAATGTTGAGGTTGTTGTTGTTTTTCAATGTTGAGGTTGTTGTTGAATTTGTTGGTCTTTTTCAATGTTGAGGTTGTTGTTGTTTTTCAATGTTGTGGTTGTTGTTGAATTTGTTGGTGTTTTTCAATGTTGAGGTTGTTGTTGTTTTTCAATGTTGAGGTTGTTGTTGAATTTGTTAGTGTTTTTCAATGTTGAGGTTGTTGTTGAATTTGTTGGTGTTTTTCAATGTTGAGGTTGTTGTTGTTTTTCAATGTTGAGGTTGTTGTTGAATTTGTTGGTGTTTTTCAATGTTGAGGTTGTTGTTGTTTTTCAATGTTGAGGTTGTTGTTGAATTTGTTGGTGTTTTTCAATGTTGAGGTTGTTGTTGAATTTGTTGTTGTTTTTCAATGTTGAGGTTGTTGTTGTTTTTCAATGTTGAGTTTGTTGTTGAACTTGTTGGTGTTTTTCAATGTTGAGGTTGTTGTAGTTTTTCAATGTTGAGGTTGTTGTTGAATTTATTGGTGCTTTTCAATGTCGAGGTTGTGGTTGAATTTGTTGGTGTTTTTCAATGTTGAAGTTGTTGTTGAATTTGTTGGTGTTTTTCAATGTTGAGGTTGTTGTTGTTTTTCAATGTCGAGGTTGTTGTTGAATTTGTTGGTGTTTTTCAATGTTGAGGTTGTTGTTGAATTCGTTGGTGTTTTTCAATGTTGAGGTTGTTGTTGTTTTTCAATGTTGAGGTTATTGTTGAATTTGTTGGTGTTTTTCAATGTTGAGGTTGTTGTTGAATTTGTTGGCGTTATTAAATGTTGAGGTTGTTGTTGAATTTGTTGGTGTTTTTCAATGTTGAGGTTGTTGTTGAATTTTTTGGTGTATTTCAATGTTGAGGTTGTTGTTGTTTTTCAATGTTGAGGTTGTTGTTGAATTTGTTGGTGTTTTTCAATTTCGAGGTTGTAGTTGAATTTGTTGGTGTTTTTCAATGTTGAAGTTGTTGTTGAATTTGTTGGTGTTTTTCAATGTTGAGGTTGTTGTTGTTTTTCAATGTTGAGGTTGTTGTTTAATTGGTTGGTGTTTTTCAATGTTGAGGTTGGTGTTGTTTTTCAATGTTGAGGTTGTTGTTGTTTTTCAATGTTGAGGTTGTTGTTGAATTTGTTGGTGTTTTTGAATGTTGAGGTTGTTGTTGAATTTGTTGGTGTTTTTCAATTTCGAGGTTGTTGTTGAATTTGCTGGTGTTTTTCAATGTCGATGTTGTTGTTGAATTTGTTGGTGTTTTTCAATGTTGAGGTTGTTGTTGAATTTGTTGGTGTTTTTCAATGTTGAGGTTGTTGTTGTTTTTCAATGTTGAGGTTGTTGTTGTTTTTCAATGTTGAGGTTGTTGTTGAATTTGTTGGTGTTTTTCAATGTTGAGGTTGTTGTTGAATTTGTTGGTGTTTTTCAATGTTGTGGTTGTTGTTGTTTTTCAATGTTGAGGTTGTTGTTGTATTTGTTGGTGTTTTTCAATGTTGAGGTTGTTGTAGTTTTTCAATGTTGAGGTTGCTGTTGAATTTGTTGGTGTTTTTCAATGTCGAGGTTGTTGTTGAATTTGTTTGTGTTTTTCAATGTTGAAGTTGTTGTTGAATTTGTTGGTGTTTTTCAATGTTGAGGTTGTTCTTTGAATTTGTTGGTGTTTTTAAATGTTGAGGTTGATGTTGAATTTGTTGGTGTTTTTCAATGTTGAGGTTGTTGTTGTTTTTCAAACTTGAGGTTGTTGTTGAATTTGTTGGTGTTTTTCAATGTTGAGGTTGTTGTTGTTGTTCAATGTGGAGGTTGTTGTTGAATTTGCTGGCGATTTTCAATGTCGAGGTTGTTGTTGAATTTGTTGGTGTTTTTCAATGTTGAATTTGTTGTTGAATTTGTTGGTGTTTTTCAATGTTGAGGTTGTTGTTGTTTTTCAATGTTGAAGTTGTTGTTGAATTTGTTGGTGTTTTTCAATGTTGAGGCTGTTGTTGAATTTGTTGGCGTTTTTAAATGTTCAGGTTGTTGTTGAATTTGTTGGAGTTTTTCAATGTTGAGGTTATTGTTGAATTTGTTGGTGTTTTTCAATGTTGAGGTTGTTGTTGTTTTTCAATGTTGAGGTTGTTGTTGAATTTGTTGGTGTTTTTCAATGTTGAGGTTGTTGTTGTTTTTCAATGCTGAGGTTGTTGTTGAATTTGTTGGTGTTTTTCAATGTTGAGGTTGTTGTTGAATTTGTTGGTGTTTTTCAATGTTGAGGTTGTTGTTGTTTTTCAATGTTGATGCTGTTGTTGAAATTGTTGGTGTTTTTCAATGTTGAGGTTGTTGTTGTTTTTCAATGTTGAGGTTGTTGTTGAATTTGTTGGTGTTTTTCAATGTTGAGGTTGTTGTTGAATTTGTTGGTGTTTTTCAATTTTGAGGTTGTTGTTGAATTTGTTGGTCTTTTTCAATGTTGAGGTTGTTCTTGTTTTTCAATGTTGAGGTTGTTGTTGAATTTGTTGGTGTTTTTCAATGTTGAGGTTGTTGTTGTTTTTCAATGTTGAGGTTGTTTTTGAATTTGTTGGTGTTTTTCAATGTTGAGGTTGTTGTTGAATTTGTTGGCGTTTTTAAATGTTGAGGTTGTTGTTGAATTTGTTGGTGTTTTTCAATGTTGAGGTTGTTGTTGAATTTGTTCGTGTTTTTCAATGTTGAGGTTGTTGTTGTTTTTCAATGTTGAGGTTGTTGTTGAATTTGATGGTGCTTTTCAATGTCGAGGTTGTTGTTGAATTTGTTGGTGTTTTTCAATGTTGAAGTTGTTGTTGAATTTGTTGGTGTTTTTCAATGTTGAGGTTGTTGTTGAATTTGTTGGTGTTTTTCAATGTTGAGGTTGTTGTTGTTTTTCAATGTTGAGGTTGTTGTTGAATTTGTTGGTGTTTTTCAATTTCGAGGTTGTTGTTGAATTTGCTGGTGTTTTTCAATGTCGAAGTTGTTGTTGAATTTGTTGGTGTTTTTCAATGTTGAGTTGTTGTTGAATTTGTTGGTGTTTTTCAATGTTGAGGTTGTTGTTGTTTTTCAATGTTGAGGTTGTTGTTGTTTTTCAATGTTGAGGTTGTTGTTGAATTTGTTGGTGTTTTTCAATGTTGAGGTTGTTGTTGAATTTGTTGGTGTTTTTCAATGTTGTGGTTGTTGTTGTTTTTCAATGTTGAGGTTGTTGTTGTATTTGTTGGTGTTTTTCAATGTTGAGGTTGTTGTAGTTTTTCAATGTTGAGGTTGCTGTTGAATTTGTTGGTGTTTTTCAATGTCGAGGTTGTTGTTGAATTTGTTTGTGTTTTTCAATGTTGAAGTTGTTGTTGAATTTGTTGGTGTTTTTCAATGTTGAGGTTGTTCGTTGAATTTGTTGGTGTTTTTAAATGTTGAGGTTGATGTTGAATTTGTTGGTGTTTTTCAATGTTGAGGTTGTTGTTGTTTTTCAAACTTGAGGTTGTTGTTGAATTTGTTGGTGTTTTTCAATGTTGAGGTTGTTGTTGTTGTTCAATGTGGAGGTTGTTGTTGAATTTGCTGGCGATTTTCAATGTCGAGGTTGTTGTTGAATTTGTTGGTGTTTTTCAATGTTGAATTTGTTGTTGAATTTGTTGGTGTTTTTCAATGTTGAGGTTGTTGTTGTTTTTCAATGTTGAGGTTGTTGTTGAATTTGTTGGTGTTTTTCAATGTTGAGGCTGTTGTTGAATTTGTTGGCGTTTTTAAATGTTCAGGTTGTTGTTGAATTTGTTGGAGTTTTTCATTGTTGAGGTTATTGTTGAATTTGTTGGTGTTTTTCAATGTTGAGGTTGTTGTTGTTTTTCAATGTTGAGGTTGTTGTTGAATTTGTTGGTGTTTTTCAATGTTGAGGTTGTTGTTGTTTTTCAATGCTGAGGTTGTTGTTGAATTTGTTGGTGTTTTTCAATGTTGAGGTTGTTGTTGAATTTGTTGGTGTTTTTCAATGTTGAGGTTGTTGTTGTTTTTCAATGTTGATGCTGTTGTTGAAATTGTTGGTGTTTTTCAATGTTGAGGTTGTTGTTGTTTTTCAATGTTGAGGTTGTTGTTGAATTTGTTGGTGTTTTTCAATGTTGAGGTTGTTGTTGAATTTGTTGGTGTTTTTCAATGTTGAGGTTGTTGTTGAATTTGTTGGTGTTTTTCAATGTTGAGGTTGTTCTTGTTTTTCAATGTTGAGGTTGTTGTTGAATTTGTTGGTGTTTTTCAATGTTGAGGATGTTGTTGTTTTTCAATGTTGAGGTTGTTGTTGAATTTGTTGGTGTTTTTCAATGTTGAGGTTGTTGTTGTTTTTCAATGTTGAGGTTATTGTTGAATTTGTTGGTGGTTTTCAATGTTGAGGTTGTTGTTGAATTTGTTGGCGTTATTAAATGTTGAGGTTGTTGTTGAATTTGTTGGTGTTTTTCAATGTTGAGGTTGTTGTTGAATTTTTTGGTGTATTTCAATGTTGAGGTTGTTGTTGTTTTTCAATGTTGAGGTTGTTGTTGAATTTGTTGGTGTTTTTCAATTTCGAGGTTGTTGTTGAATTTGTTGGTGATTTTCAATGTTGAAGTTGTTGTTGAATTTGTTGGTTTTTTTCAATGTTGAGGTTGTTGTTGTTTTTCAATGTTGAGGTTGTTGTTGTTTTTCAATGTTGAGGTTGTTGTTGAATTTGTTGGTGTTTTTCAATGTTGAGGTTGTTGTTGAATTTGTTGGTGTTTTTCAATGTTGTGGTTGTTGTTGTTTTTCAATGTTGAGGTTTTTGTTGTATTTGTTGGTGTTTTTCAATGTTGAGGTTGTTGTAGTTTTTCAATGTTGAGGTTGCTGTTGAATTTGTTGGTGTTTTTCAATGTCGAGGCTGTTGTTGAATTTGTTTGTGTTTTTCAATGTTGAAGTTGTTGTTGAATTTGTTGGTGTTTTTCAATGTTGAGGTTGTTCGTTGAATTTGTTGGTGTTTTTAAATGTTGAGGTTGATGTTGAATTTGTTGGTGTTTTTCAATGTTGAGGTTGTTGTTGTTTTTCAAACTTGAGGTTGTTGTTGAATTTGTTGGTGTTTTTCAATGTTGAGGTTGTTGTTGTTGTTCAATGTGGAGGTTGTTGTTGAATTTGCTGGCGATTTTCAATGTCGAGGTTGTTGTTGAATTTGTTGGTGTTTTTCAATGTTGAATTTGTTGTTGAATTTGTTGGTGTTTTTCAATGTTGAGGTTGTTGTTGTTTTTCAATGTTGAGGTTGTTGTTGAATTTGTTGGTGTTTTTCAATGTTGAGGCTGTTGTTGAATTTGTTGGCGTTTTTAAATGTTCAGGTTGTTGTTGAATTTGTTGGAGTTTTTCAATGTTGAGGTTATTGTTGAATTTGTTGGTGTTTTTCAATGTTGAGGTTGTTGTTGAATTTGTTGGTGTTTTTCAATGTTGAGGTTGTTGTTGTTTTTCAATGTTGATGCTGTTGTTGAAATTGTTGGTGTTTTTCAATGTTGAGGTTGTTGTTGTTTTTCAATGTTGAGGTTGTTGTTGAATTTGTTGGTGTTTTTCAATGTTGAGGTTGTTGTTGAATTTGTTGGTGTTTTTCAATTTTGAGGTTGTTGTTGAATTTGTTGGTCTTTTTCAATGTTGAGGTTGTTCTTGTTTTTCAATGTTGAGGTTGTTGTTGAATTTGTTGGTGTTTTTCAATTTTGAGGTTGTTGTTGTTTTTCAATGTTGAGGTTGTTTTTGACTTTGTTGGTGTTTTTCAATGTTGAGGTTGTTGTTGAATTTGTTGGCGTTTTTAAATGTTGAGGTTGTTGTTGAATTTGTTGCTGTTTTTCAATGTTGAGGTTGTTGTTGAATTTGTTCGTGTTTTTCAATGTTGAGGTTGTTGTTGTTTTTCAATGTTGAGGTTGTTGTTGAATTTGATGGTGCTTTTCAATGTCGAGGTTGTTGTTGAATTTGTTGGTGTTTTTCAATGTTGAAGTTGTTGTTGAATTTGTTGGTGTTTTTCAATGTTGAGGTTGTTGTTGTTTTTCAATTTTGAGGTTGTTGTTGAATTTGTTGGTGTTTTTGAATGTTGAGGTTGTTGTTGAATTTGTTGGTGTTTTTCAATGTTGAGGTTGTTGTTGTTTTTCAATGTTGAGGTTGTTGTTGAATTTGTTGGTGTTTTTCAATGTTGAGGTTGTTGTTGTTTTTCAATGTTGAGGTTGTTGTTGAATTTGTTGGTGTTTTTCAATGTCGAGGTTGTTGTTGAATTTGCTGGTGTTTTTCAATGTCGAAGTTGTTGTTGAATTTGTTGGTGTTTTTCAATGTTGAGGTTGTTGTTGAATTTGTTGGTGTTTTTCAATGTTGAGGTTGTTGTTGTTTTTCAATGTTGAGGTTGTTGTTGTTTTTCAATGTTGAGGTTGTTGTTGAATTTGTTGGTGTTTTTCAATGTTGAGGTTGTTGTTGAATTTGTTGGTGTTTTTCAATGTTGTGGTTGTTGTTGTTTTTCAATGTTGAGGTTGTTGTTGTATTTGTTTGTGTTTTTCAATGTTGAGGTTGTTGTAGTTTTTCAATGTTGAGGTTGCTGTTGAATTTGTTGGTGTTTTTCAATGTCGAGGTTGTTGTTGAATTTGTTTGTGTTTTTCAATGTTGAAGTTGTTGTTGAATTTGTTGGTGTTTTTCAATGTTGAGGTTGTTGTTGAATTTGTTGGTGTTTTTCAATGTTGAGGTTGTTGTTGTTTTTCAATGCTGAGGTTGTTGTTGAATTTGTTGGTGTTTTTCAATGTTGAGGTTGTTGTTGAATTTGTTGGTGTTTTTCAATGTTGAGGTTGTTGTTGTTTTTCAATGTTGATGCTGTTGTTGAAATTGTTGGTGTTTTTCAATGTTGAGGTTGTTGTTGTTTTTCAATGTTGAGGTTGTTGTTGAATTTGTTGGTGTTTTTCAATGTTGAGGTTGTTGTTGAATTTGTTGGTGTTTTTCAATGTTGAGGTTGTTGTTGTTTTTCAATGCTGAGGTTGTTGTTGAATTTGTTGGTGTTTTTCAATGTTGAGGTTGTTGTTGAATTTGTTGGTGTTTTTCAATGTTGAGGTTGTTGTTGTTTTTCAATGTTGATGCTGTTGTTGAAATTGTTGGTGTTTTTCAATGTTGAGGTTGTTGTTGTTTTTCAATGTTGAGGTTGTTGTTGAATTTGTTGGTGTTTTTCAATGTTGAGGTTGTTGTTGAATTTGTTGGTGTTTTTCAATGTTGAGGTTGTTGTTGAATTTGTTGGTGTTTTTCAATGTTGAGGTTGTTCTTGTTTTTCAATGTTGAGGTTGTTGTTGAATTTGTTGGTGTTTTTCAATGTTGAGGATGTTGTTGTTTTTCAATGTTGAGGTTGTTGTTGAATTTGTTGGTGTTTTTCAATGTTGAGGTTGTTGTTGTTTTTCAATGTTGAGGTTATTGTTGAATTTGTTGGTGGTTTTCAATGTTGAGGTTGTTGTTGAATTTGTTGGCGTTATTAAATGTTGAGGTTGTTGTTGAATTTGTTGGTGTTTTTCAATGTTGAGGTTGTTGTTGAATTTTTTGGTGTATTTCAATGTTGAGGTTGTTGTTGTTTTTCAATGTTGATGTTGTTGTTGAATTTGTTGGTGTTTTTCAATTTCGAGGTTGTTGTTGAATTTGTTGGTGATTTTCAATGTTGAAGTTGTTGTTGAATTTGTTGGTTTTTTTCAATGTTGAGGTTGTTGTTGTTTTTCAATGTTGAGGTTGTTGTTGTTTTTCAATGTTGAGGTTGTTGTTGAATTTGTTGGTGTTTTTCAATGTTGAGGTTGTTGTTGAATTTGTTGGTGTTTTTCAATGTTGTGGTTGTTGTTGTTTTTCAATGTTGAGGTTTTTGTTGTATTTGTTGGTGTTTTTCAATGTTGAGGTTGTTGTAGTTTTTCAATGTTGAGGTTGCTGTTGAATTTGTTGGTGTTTTTCAATGTCGAGGCTGTTGTTGAATTTGTTTGTGTTTTTCAATGTTGAAGTTGTTGTTGAATTTGTTGGTGTTTTTCAATGTTGAGGTTGTTCGTTGAATTTGTTGGTGTTTTTAAATGTTGAGGTTGATGTTGAATTTGTTGGTGTTTTTCAATGTTGAGGTTGTTGTTGTTTTTCAAACTTGAGGTTGTTGTTGAATTTGTTGGTGTTTTTCAATGTTGAGGTTGTTGTTGTTGTTCAATGTGGAGGTTGTTGTTGAATTTGCTGGCGATTTTCAATGTCGAGGTTGTTGTTGAATTTGTTGGTGTTTTTCAATGTTGAATTTGTTGTTGAATTTGTTGGTGTTTTTCAATGTTGAGGTTGTTGTTGTTTTTCAATGTTGAGGTTGTTGTTGAATTTGTTGGTGTTTTTCAATGTTGAGGCTGTTGTTGAATTTGTTGGCGTTTTTAAATGTTCAGGTTGTTGTTGAATTTGTTGGAGTTTTTCAATGTTGAGGTTATTGTTGAATTTGTTGGTGTTTTTCAATGTTGAGGTTGTTGTTGAATTTGTTGGTGTTTTTCAATGTTGAGGTTGTTGTTGTTTTTCAATGTTGATGCTGTTGTTGAAATTGTTGGTGTTTTTCAATGTTGAGGTTGTTGTTGTTTTTCAATGTTGAGGTTGTTGTTGAATTTGTTGGTGTTTTTCAATGTTGAGGTTGTTGTTGAATTTGTTGGTGTTTTTCAATTTTGAGGTTGTTGTTGAATTTGTTGGTCTTTTTCAATGTTGAGGTTGTTCTTGTTTTTCAATGTTGAGGTTGTTGTTGAATTTGTTGGTGTTTTTCAATTTTGAGGTTGTTGTTGTTTTTCAATGTTGAGGTTGTTTTTGACTTTGTTGGTGTTTTTCAATGTTGAGGTTGTTGTTGAATTTGTTGGCGTTTTTAAATGTTGAGGTTGTTGTTGAATTTGTTGCTGTTTTTCAATGTTGAGGTTGTTGTTGAATTTGTTCGTGTTTTTCAATGTTGAGGTTGTTGTTGTTTTTCAATGTTGAGGTTGTTGTTGAATTTGATGGTGCTTTTCAATGTCGAGGTTGTTGTTGAATTTGTTGGTGTTTTTCAATGTTGAAGTTGTTGTTGAATTTGTTGGTGTTTTTCAATGTTGAGGTTGTTGTTGTTTTTCAATTTTGAGGTTGTTGTTGAATTTGTTGGTGTTTTTGAATGTTGAGGTTGTTGTTGAATTTGTTGGTGTTTTTCAATGTTGAGGTTGTTGTTGTTTTTCAATGTTGAGGTTGTTGTTGAATTTGTTGGTGTTTTTCAATGTTGAGGTTGTTGTTGTTTTTCAATGTTGAGGTTGTTGTTGAATTTGTTGGTGTTTTTCAATGTCGAGGTTGTTGTTGAATTTGCTGGTGTTTTTCAATGTCGAAGTTGTTGTTGAATTTGTTGGTGTTTTTCAATGTTGAGGTTGTTGTTGAATTTGTTGGTGTTTTTCAATGTTGAGGTTGTTGTTGTTTTTCAATGTTGAGGTTGTTGTTGTTTTTCAATGTTGAGGTTGTTGTTGAATTTGTTGGTGTTTTTCAATGTTGAGGTTGTTGTTGAATTTGTTGGTGTTTTTCAATGTTGTGGTTGTTGTTGTTTTTCAATGTTGAGGTTGTTGTTGTATTTGTTTGTGTTTTTCAATGTTGAGGTTGTTGTAGTTTTTCAATGTTGAGGTTGCTGTTGAATTTGTTGGTGTTTTTCAATGTCGAGGTTGTTGTTGAATTTGTTTGTGTTTTTCAATGTTGAAGTTGTTGTTGAATTTGTTGGTGTTTTTCAATGTTGAGGTTGTTGTTGAATTTGTTGGTGTTTTTCAATGTTGAGGTTGTTGTTGTTTTTCAATGCTGAGGTTGTTGTTGAATTTGTTGGTGTTTTTCAATGTTGAGGTTGTTGTTGAATTTGTTGGTGTTTTTCAATGTTGAGGTTGTTGTTGTTTTTCAATGTTGATGCTGTTGTTGAAATTGTTGGTGTTTTTCAATGTTGAGGTTGTTGTTGTTTTTCAATGTTGAGGTTGTTGTTGAATTTGTTGGTGTTTTTCAATGTTGAGGTTGTTGTTGAATTTGTTGGTGTTTTTCAATGTTGAGGTTGTTGTTGAATTTGTTGGTGTTTTTCAATGTTGAGGTTGTTCTTGTTTTTCAATGTTGAGGTTGTTGTTGAATTTGTTGGTGTTTTTCAATGTTGAGGTTGTTGTTGTTTTTCAATGTTGAGGTTGTTGTTGAATTTGTTGGTGTTTTTCAATGTTGAGGTTGTTGTTGTTTTTCAATGTTGAGGTTATTGTTGAATTTGTTGGTGGTTTTCAATGTTGAGGTTGTTGTTGAATTTGTTGGCGTTATTAAATGTTGAGGTTGTTGTTGAATTTGTTGGTGTTTTTCAATGTTGAGGTTGTTGTTGAATTTTTTGGTGTATTTCAATGTTGAGGTTGTTGTTGTTTTTCAATGTTGAGGTTGTTGTTGAATTTGTTGGTGTTTTTCAATTTCGAGGTTGTTGTTGAATTTGTTGGTGTTTTTCAATGTTGAAGTTGTTGTTGAATTTGTTGGTTTTTTTCAATGTTGAGGTTGTTGTTGTTTTTTCAATGTTGAGGTTGTTGTTGTTTTTCATGTTGAGGTTGTTGTTGAATTTGTTGGTGTTTTTCAATGTTGAGGTTGTTGTTGAATTTGTTGGTGTTTTTCAATGTTGTGGTTGTTGTTGTTTTTCAATGTTGAGGTTGTTGTTGTATTTGTTGGTGTTTTTCAATGTTGAGGTTGTTGTAGTTTTTCAATGTTGAGGTTGCTGTTGAATTTGTTGGTGTTTTTCAATGTCGAGGTTGTTGTTGAATTTGTTTGTGTTTTTTCAATGTTGAAGTTGTTGTTGAATTTGTTGGTGTTTTTCAATGTTGAGGTTGTTCGTTGAATTTGTTGGTGTTTTTAAATGTTGAGGTTGATGTTGAATTTGTTGGTGTTTTTCAATGTTGAGGTTGTTGTTGTTTTTCAAACTTGAGGGTTGTTGTTGAATTTGTTGGTGTTTTTCAATGTTGAGGTTGTTGTTGTTGTTCAATGTGGAGGTTGTTGTTGAATTTGCTGGCGATTTTCAATGTCGAGGTTGTTGTTGAATTTGTTGGTGTTTTTCAATGTTGAATTTGTTGTTGAATTTGTTGGTGTTTTTCAATGTTGAGGTTGTTGTTGTTTTTCAATGTTGAGGTTGTTGTTGAATTTGTTGGTGTTTTTCAATGTTGAGGCTGTTGTTGAATTTGTTGGCGTTTTTAAATGTTCAGGTTGTTGTTGAATTTGTTGGAGTTTTTCAATGTTGAGGTTATTGTTGAATTTGTTGGTGTTTTTCAATGTTGAGGTTGTTGTTGTTTTTCAATGTTGAGGTTGTTGTTGAATTGTTGGTGTTTTTTCAATGTTGAGGTTGTTGTTGTTTTTCAATGCTGAGGTTGTTGTTGAATTTGTTGGTGTTTTTCAATGTTGAGGTTGTTGTTGAATTTGTTGGTGTTTTTCAATGTTGAGGTTGTTGTTGTTTTTCAATGTTGATGCTGTTGTTGAAATTGTTGGTGTTTTTCAATGTTGAGGTTGTTGTTGTTTTTCAATGTTGACGTTGTTGTTGAATTTGTTGGTGTTTTTCAATGTTGAGGTTGTTGTTGAATTTGTTGGTGTTTTTCAATTTTGAGGTTGTTGTTGAATTTGTTGGTCTTTTTCAATGTTGAGGTTGTTCTTGTTTTTCAATGTTGAGGTTGTTGTTGAATTTGTTGGTGTTTTTCAATGTTGAGGTTGTTGTTGTTTTTCAATGTTGAGGTTGTTTTTGACTTTGTTGGTGTTTTTCAATGTTGAGGTTGTTGTTGAATTTGTTGGCGTTTTTAAATGTTGAGGTTGTTGTTGAATTTGTTGGTGTTTTTCAATGTTGAGGTTGTTGTTGAATTTGTTCGTGTTTTTCAATGTTGAGGTTGTTGTTGTTTTTCAATGTTGAGGTTGTTGTTGAATTTGATGGTGCTTTTCAATGTCGAGGTTGTTGTTGAATTTGTTGGTGTTTTTCAATGTTGAAGTTGTTGTTGAATTTGTTGGTGTTTTTCAATGTTGAGGTTGTTGTTGTTTTTCAATTTTGAGGTTGTTGTTGAATTTGTTGGTGTTTTTGAATGTTGAGGTTGTTGTTGAATTTGTTGGTGTTTTTCAATGTTGAGGTTGTTGTTGTTTTTCAATGTTGAGGTTGTTGTTGAATTTGTTGGTGTTTTTCAATGTTGAGGTTGTTGTTGTTTTTCAATGTTGAGGTTGTTGTTGAATTTGTTGGTGTTTTTCAATGTCGAGGTTGTTGTTGAATTTGCTGGTGTTTTTCAATGTCGAAGTTGTTGTTGAATTTGTTGGTGTTTTTCAATGTTGAGGTTGTTGTTGAATTTGTTGGTGTTTTTCAATGTTGAGGTTGTTGTTGTTTTTCAATGTTGAGGTTGTTGTTGTTTTTCAATGTTGAGGTTGTTGTTGAATTTGTTGGTGTTTTTCAATGTTGAGGTTGTTGTTGAATTTGTTGGTGTTTTTCAATGTTGTGGTTGTTGTTCTTTTTCAATGTTGAGGTTGTTGTTGTATTTGTTGGTGTTTTTCAATGTTGAGGTTGTTGTAGTTTTTCAATGTTGAGGTTGCTGTTGAATTTGTTGGTGTTTTTCAATGTCGAGGTTGTTGTTGAATTTGTTTGTGTTTTTCAATGTTGAAATTGTTGTTGAATTTGTTGGTGTTTTTCAATGTTGAGGTTGTTCGTTGAATTTGTTGGTGTTTTTAAATGTTGAGGTTGTTGTTGAATTTGTTGGTGTTTTTCAATGTTGAGGTTGTTGTTGTTTTTCAATGTGGAGGTTGTTGTTGAATTTGCTGGCGATTTTCAATGTCGAGGTTGTTGTTGAATTTGTTGGTGTTTTTCAATGTTGAATTTGTTGTTCAATTTGTTGGTGTTTTTCAATGTTGAGTTTGTTGTTGTTTTTCAATGTTGAGGTTGTTGTTGAATTTGTTGGTGTTTTTCAATGTTGAGGCTGTTGTTGAATTTGTTGGCGTTTTTAAATGTTCAGGTTGTTGTTGAATTTGTTGGAGTTTTTCAACGTTGAGGTTATTGTTGAATTTGTTGGTGTTTTTCAATGTTGAGGTTGTTGTTGTTTTTCATTGTTGAGGTTGTTGTTGAATTTGTTGGTGTTTTTCAATGTTGAGGTTGTTGTTGTTTTTCAATGCTGAGGTTGTTGTTGAATTTGTTGGTGTTTTTCAATGTTGAGGTTGTTGTTGAATTTGTTGGTGTTTTTCAAAGTTGAGGTTGTTGTTGTTTTTCAATGTTGATGCTGTTGTTGAAATTGTTGGTGTTTTTCAATGTTGAGGTTGTTGTTGTTTTTCAATGTTGAGGTTGTTGTTGAATTTGTTGGTGTTTTTCAATGTTGAGGTTGTTGTTGAATTTGTTGGTGTTTTTCAATGTTGAGGTTGTTGTTGAATTTGTTGGTGTTTTTCAATGTTGAGGTTGTTCTTGTTTTTCAATGTTGAGGTTGTTGTTGAATTTGTTGGTGTTTTTCAATGTTGAGGTTGTTGTTGTTTTTCAATGTTGAGGTTGTTGTTGAATTTGTTGGTGTTTTTCAATGTTGAGGTTGTTGTTGTTTTTCAATGTTGAGGTTATTGTTGAATTTGTTGGTGGTTTTCAATGTTGAGGTTGTTGTTGAATTTGTTGGCGTTATTAAATGTTGAGGTTGTTGTTGAATTTGTTGGTGTTTTTCAATGTTGAGGTTGTTGTTGAATTTTTTGGTGTATTTCAATGTTGAGGTTGTTGTTGTTTTTCAATGTTGAGGTTGTTGTTGAATTTGTTGGTGTTTTTCAATTTCGAGGTTGTTGTTGAATTTGTTGGTGTTTTTCAATGTTGAAGTTGTTGTTGAATTTGTTGGTTTTTTTCAATGTTGAGGTTGTTGTTGTTTTTCAATGTTGAGGTTGTTGTTTAATTGGTTGGTGTTTTTCAATGTTGAGGTTGGTGTTGTTTTTCAATGTTGAGGTTGTTGTTGTTTTTCAATGTTGAGGTTGTTGTTGAATTTGTTGGTGTTTTTTAATGTTGAGGTTGTTGTTGAATTTGGTGGTGTTTTTCAATGTTGATATTGTTGTTGTTTTTCAATGTTGAGGTTTTTGTTGTATTTGTTGGCGTTTTTAAATGTTGAGGTTGTTGTAGTTTTTCAATGTTGTGGTTGTTGTTGAATTTGTTGGTGTTTTTCAATGTCGAGGTTGTTGTTGAATTTGTTGGTGTTTTTCAATGTTGAGGTTGTTGTTGAATTTGTTGGTGTTTTTCAATGTTGAGGTTGTTGTTTTTCAATGTTGAGGTTGTTGATGAATTTGTTGATGTTTTTCAATGTTGAGGTTGGTGTTGAATTTGTTGGTATTTTTCAATGTTGAGGTTGTTGTTGTTTTTCAATGTTGAGGTTGTTGTTGAATTTGTTGGTGTTTTTCAATGTTGAGGTTGTTGTTGTTTTTCAATGTTGTGGTTGTTGTTGAATTTGTTGGTGTTTTTCAATGTTGAGGTTGTTGTTGTTTTTCAATGTTGAGGTTGTTGTTGAATTTGTTAGTGTTTTTCAATGTTGAGGTTGTTGTTGAATTTGTTGGTGTTTTTCAATGTTGAGGTTGTTGTTGTTTTTCAATGTTGAGGTTGTTGTTGAATTTGTTGGTGTTTTTCAATGTTGAGGTTGTTGTTGTTTTTCAATGTTGAGGTTGTTGTTGAATTTGTTGGTGTTTTTCAATGTTGAGGTTGTTGTTGAATTTGTTGGTGTTTTTCAATGTCGAGGTTGTTGTTGAATTTGTTGGTGTTTTTCAATGTTGAATTTGTTGTTGAATTTGTTGGTGTTTTTCAATGTTGAGGTTGTTGTTGTTTTTCAATGTTGAGGTTGTTTTTGAATTTGTTGGTGTTTTTCAATGTTGAGGTTGTTGTTGAATTTGTTGGCGTTTTTAAATGTTGAGGTTGTTGTTGAATTTGTTGGTGTTTTTCAATGTTGAGGTTGTTGTTGAATTTGTTCGTGTTTTTCAATGTTGAGGTTGTTGTTGTTTTTCAATGTTGAGGTTGTTGTTGAATTTGATGGTGCTTTTCAATGTCGAGGTTGTTGTTGAATTTGTTGGTGTTTTTCAATGTTGAAGTTGTTGTTGAATTTGTTGGTGTTTTTCAATGTTGAGGTTGTTGTTGTTTTTCAATTTTGAGGTTGTTGTTGAATTTGTTGGTGTTTTTGAATGTTGAGGTTGTTGTTGAATTTGTTGGTGTTTTTCAATGTTGAGGTTGTTGTTATTTTTCAATGTTGAGGTTGTTGTTGAATTTGTTGGTGTTATTCAATGTTGAGGTTGTTGTTGTTTTTTCAATGTTGAGGTTGTTGTTGAATTTGTTGGTGTTTTTCAATTTCGAGGTTGTTGTTGAATTTGCTGGTGTTTTTCAATTTCGAAGTTGTTGTTGAATTTGTTGGTGTTTTTTAATGTTGAGGTTGTTGTTGAATTTGTTGGTGTTTTTCAATGTTGAGGTTGTTGTTGTTTTTCAATGTTGAGGTTGTTGTTTTTCAATGTTGAGGTTGTTGTTGAATTTGTTGGTGTTTTTCAATGTTGAGGTTGTTGTTGAATTTGTTGGTGTTTTTCAATGTTGTGGTTGTTGTTGTTTTTCAATGTTGAGGTTGTTGTTGTATTTGTTGGTGTTTTTCAATGTTGAGGTTGTTGTAGTTCTTCAATGTTGAGGTTGCTGTTGAATTTGTTGGTGTTTTTCAATGTCGAGGTTGTTGTTGAATTTGTTTGTGTTTTTCAATGTTGAAGTTGTTGTTGAATTTGTTGGTGTTTTTCAATGTTGAGGTTGTTCGTTGAATTTGTTGGTGTTTTTAAATGTTGAGGTTGATGTTGAATTTGTTGGTGTTTTTCAATGTTGAGGTTGTTGTTGTTTTTCAAACTTGAGGTTGTTGTTGAATTTGTTGGTGTTTTTCAATGTTGAGGTTGTTGTTGTTGTTCAATGTGGAGGTTGTTGTTGAATTTGCTGGCGATTTTCAATGTCGAGGTTGTTGTTGAATTTGTTGGTGTTTTTCAATGTTGAATTTGTTGTTGAATTTGTTGGTGTTTTTCAATGTTGAGGTTGTTGTTGTTTTTCAATGTTGAGGTTGTTGTTGAATTTGTTGGTGTTTTTCAATGTTGAGGCTGTTGTTGAATTTGTTGGCGTTTTTAAATGTTCAGGTTGTTGTTGAATTTGTTGGAGTTTTTCAATGTTGAGGTTATTGTTGAATTTGTTGGTGTTTTTTCAATGTTGAGGTTGTTGTTGTTTTTCAATGTTGAGGTTGTTGTTGAATTTGTTGGTGTTTTTCAATGTTGAGGTTGTTGTTGTTTTTCAATGCTGAGGTTGTTGTTGAATTTGTTGGTGTTTTTCAATGTTGAGGTTGTTGTTGAATTTGTTGGTGTTTTTCAATGTTGAGGTTGTTGTTGTTTTTCAATGTAGATGCTGTTGTTGAAATTGTTGGTGTTTTTCAATGTTGAGGTTGTTGTTGTTTTTCAATGTTGAGGTTGTTGTTGAATTTGTAGGTGTTTTTCAATGTTGAGGTTGTTGTTGAATTTGTTGGTGTTTTTCAATTTTGAGGTTGTTGTTGAATTTGTTGGTCTTTTTCAATGTTGAGGTTGTTCTTGTTTTTCAATGTTGAGGTTGTTGTTGAATTTGTTGGTGTTTTTCAATGTTGAGGTTGTTGTTGTTTTTCAATGTTGAGGTTGTTTTTGAATTTGTTGGTGTTTTTCAATGTTGAGGTTGTTGTTGAATTTGTTGGCGTTTTTAAATGTTGAGGTTGTTGTTGAATTTGTTGGTGTTTTTCAATGTTGAGGTTGTTGTTGAATTTGTTCGTGTTTTTCAATGTTGAGGTTGTTGTTGTTTTTCAATGTTGAGGTTGTTGTTGAATTTGATGGTGCTTTTCAATGTCGAGGTTGTTGTTGAATTTGTTGGTGTTTTTCAATGTTGAAGTTGTTGTTGAATTTGTTGGTGTTTTTCAATGTTGAGGTTGTTGTTGTTTTTCAATTTTGAGGTTGTTGTTGAATTTGTAGGTGTTTTTAAATGTTGAGGTTGTTGTTGAATTTGTTGGTGTTTTTCAATGTTGAGGTTGTTGTTGTTTTTCAATGTTGAGGTTGTTGTTGAATTTGTTGGTGTTTTTCAATGTTGAGGTTGTTGTTGTTTTTCAATGTTGAGGTTGTTGTTGAATTTGTTGGTGTTTTTCAATGTCGAGGTTGTTGTTGAATTTGCTGGTGTTTTTCAATGTCGAAGTTGTTGTTGAATTTGTTGGTGTTTTTCAATGTTGAGGTTGTTGTTGAATTTGTTGGTGTTTTTCAATGTTGAGGTTGTTGTTGTTTTTCAATGTTGAGGTTGTTGTTGTTTTTCAATGTTGAGGTTGTTGTTGAATTTGTTGGTGTTTTTCAATGTTGAGGTTGTTGTTGAATTTGTTGGTGTTTTTCAATGTTGTGGTTGTTGTTGTTTTTCAATGTTGAGGTTGTTGTTGTATTTGTTGGTGTTTTTCAATGTTGAGGTTGTTGTAGTTTTTCAATGTTGAGGTTGCTGTTGAATTTGTTGGTGTTTTTCAATGTTGAGGTTGTTGTTGTTTTTCAATGCTGAGGTTGTTGTTGAATTTGTTGGTGTTTTTCAATGTTGAGGTTGTTGTTGAATTTGTTGGTGTTTTTCAATGTTGAGGTTGTTGTTGTTTTTCAATGTTGATGCTGTTGTTGAAATTGTTGGTGTTTTTCAATGTTGAGGTTGTTGTTGTTTTTCAATGTTGACGTTGTTGTTGAATTTGTTGGTGTTTTTCAATGTTGAGGTTGTTGTTGAATTTGTTGGTGTTTTTCAATTTTGAGGTTGTTGTTGAATTTGTTGGTCTTTTTCAATGTTGAGGTTGTTCTTGTTTTTCAATGTTGAGGTTGTTGTTGAATTTGTTGGTGTTTTTCAATGTTGAGGTTGTTGTTGTTTTTCAATGTTGAGGTTGTTTTTGACTTTGTTGGTGTTTTTCAATGTTGAGGTTGTTGTTGAATTTGTTGGCGTTTTTAAATGTTGAGGTTGTTGTTGAATTTGTTGGTGTTTTTCAATGTTGAGGTTGTTGTTGAATTTGTTCGTGTTTTTCAATGTTGAGGTTGTTGTTGTTTTTTCAATGTTGAGGTTGTTGTTGAATTTGATGGTGCTTTTCAATGTCGAGGTTGTTGTTGAATTTGTTGGTGTTTTTCAATGTTGAAGTTGTTGTTGAATTTGTTGGTGTTTTTCAATGTTGAGGTTGTTGTTGTTTTTCAATTTTGAGGTTGTTGTTGAATTTGTTGGTGTTTTTGAATGTTGAGGTTGTTGTTGAATTTGTTGGTGTTTTTCAATGTTGAGGTTGTTGTTGTTTTTCAATGTTGAGGTTGTTGTTGAATTTGTTGGTGTTTTTCAATGTTGAGGTTGTTGTTGTTTTTCAATGTTGAGGTTGTTGTTGAATTTGCTGGTGTTTTTCAATGTCGAAGTTGTTGTTGAATTTGTTGGTGTTTTTCAATGTTGAGGTTGTTGTTGAATTTGTTGGTGTTTTTCAATGTTGATGTTGTTGTTGTTTTTCAATGTTGAGGTTGTTGTTGTTTTTCAATGTTGAGGTTGTTGTTGAATTTGTTGGTGTTTTTCAATGTTGAGGTTGTTGTTGAATTTGTTGGTGTTTTTCAATGTTGTGGTTGTTGTTGTTTTTCAATGTTGAGGTTGTTGTTGTATTTGTTGGTGTTTTTCAATGTTGAGGTTGTTGTAGTTTTTCAATGTTGAGGTTGCTGTTGAATTTGTTGGTGTTTTTCAATGTCGAGGTTGTTGTTGAATTTGTTTGTGTTTTTCAATGTTGAAATTGTTGTTGAATTTGTTGGTGTTTTTCAATGTTGAGGTTGTTCGTTGAATTTGTTGGTGTTTTTAAATGTTGAGGTTGTTGTTGAATTTGTTGGTGTTTTTCAATGTTGAGGTTGTTGTTGTTTTTCAATGTGGAGGTTGTTGTTGAATTTGCTGGCGATTTTCAATGTCGAGGTTGTTGTTGAATTTGTTGGTGTTTTTCAATGTTGAATTTGTTGTTCAATTTGTTGGTGTTTTTCAATGTTGAGTTTGTTGTTGTTTTTCAATGTTGAGGTTGTTGTTGAATTTGTTGGTGTTTTTCAATGTTGAGGCTGTTGTTGAATTTGTTGGCGTTTTTAAATGTTCAGGTTGTTGTTGAATTTGTTGGAGTTTTTCAATGTTGAGGTTATTGTTGAATTTGTTGGTGTTTTTCAATGTTGAGGTTGTTGTTGTTTTTCATTGTTGAGGTTGTTGTTGAATTTGTTGGTGTTTTTCAATGTTGAGGTTGTTGTTGTTTTTCAATGCTGAGGTTGTTGTTGAATTTGTTGGTGTTTTTCAATGTTGAGGTTGTTGTTGAATTTGTTGGTGTTTTTCAAAGTTGAGGTTGTTGTTGTTTTTCAATGTTGATGCTGTTGTTGAAATTGTTGGTGTTTTTCAATGTTGAGGTTGTTGTTGTTTTTCAATGTTGAGGTTGTTGTTGAATTTGTTGGTGTTTTTCAATGTTGAGGTTGTTGTTGAATTTGTTGGTGTTTTTCAATGTTGAGGTTGTTGTTGAATTTGTTGGTGTTTTTCAATGTTGAGGTTGTTCTTGTTTTTCAATGTTGAGGTTGTTGTTGAATTTGTTGGTGTTTTTCAATGTTGAGGTTGTTGTTGTTTTTCAATGTTGAGGTTGTTGTTGAATTTGTTGGTGTTTTTCAATGTTGAGGTTGTTGTTGTTTTTCAATGTTGAGGTTATTGTTGAATTTGTTGGTGGTTTTCAATGTTGAGGTTGTTGTTGAATTTGTTGGCGTTATTAAATGTTGAGGTTGTTGTTGAATTTGTTGGTGTTTTTCAATGTTGAGGTTGTTGTTGAATTTTTTGGTGTATTTCAATGTTGAGGTTGTTGTTGTTTTTCAATGTTGAGGTTGTTGTTGAATTTGTTGGTGTTTTTCAATTTCGAGGTTGTTGTTGAATTTGTTGGTGTTTTTCAATGTTGAAGTTGTTGTTGAATTTGTTGGTTTTTTTCAATGTTGAGGTTGTTGTTGTTTTTCAATGTTGAGGTTGTTGTTTAATTGGTTGGTGTTTTTCAATGTTGAGGTTGGTGTTGTTTTTCAATGTTGAGGTTGTTGTTGTTTTTCAATGTTGAGGTTGTTGTTGAATTTGTTGGTGTTTTTTAATGTTGAGGTTGTTGTTGAATTTGGTGGTGTTTTTCAATGTTGATATTGTTGTTGTTTTTCAATGTTGAGGTTTTTGTTGTATTTGTTGGCGTTTTTAAATGTTGAGGTTGTTGTAGTTTTTCAATGTTGTGGTTGTTGTTGAATTTGTTGGTGTTTTTCAATGTCGAGGTTGTTGTTGAATTTGTTGGTGTTTTTCAATGTTGAGGTTGTTGTTGAATTTGTTGGTGTTTTTCAATGTTGAGGTTGTTGTTTTTCAATGTTGAGGTTGTTGATGAATTTGTTGATGTTTTTCAATGTTGAGGTTGGTGTTGAATTTGTTGGTATTTTTCAATGTTGAGGTTGTTGTTGTTTTTCAATGTTGAGGTTGTTGTTGAATTTGTTGGTGTTTTTCAATGTTGAGGTTGTTGTTGTTTTTCAATGTTGTGGTTGTTGTTGAATTTGTTGGTGTTTTTCAATGTTGAGGTTGTTGTTGTTTTTCAATGTTGAGGTTTTTGTTGAATTTGTTAGTGTTTTTCAATGTTGAGGTTGTTGTTGAATTTGTTGGTGTTTTTCAATGTTGAGGTTGTTGTTGTTTTTCAATGTTGAGGTTGTTGTTGAATTTGTTGGTGTTTTTCAATGTTGAGGTTGTTGTTGTTTTTCAATGTTGAGGTTGTTGTTGAATTTGTTGGTGTTTTTCAATGTTGAGGTTGTTGTTGAATTTGTTGGTGTTTTTCAATGTCGAGGTTGTTGTTGAATTTGTTGGTGTTTTTCAATGTTGAATTTGTTGTTGAATTTGTTGGTGTTTTTCAATGTTGAGGTTGTTGTTGTTTTTCAATGTTGAGGTTGTTTTTGAATTTGTTGGTGTTTTTCAATGTTGAGGTTGTTGTTGAATTTGTTGGCGTTTTTAAATGTTGAGGTTGTTGTTGAATTTGTTGGTGTTTTTCAATGTTGAGGTTGTTGTTGAATTTGTTCGTGTTTTTCAATGTTGAGGTTGTTGTTGTTTTTCAATGTTGAGGTTGTTGTTGAATTTGATGGTGCTTTTCAATGTCGAGGTTGTTGTTGAATTTGTTGGTGTTTTTCAATGTTGAAGTTGTTGTTGAATTTGTTGGTGTTTTTCAATGTTGAGGTTGTTGTTGTTTTTCAATTTTGAGGTTGTTGTTGAATTTGTTGGTGTTTTTGAATGTTGAGGTTGTTGTTGAATTTGTTGGTGTTTTTCAATGTTGAGGTTGTTGTTATTTTTCAATGTTGAGGTTGTTGTTGAATTTGTTGGTGTTATTCAATGTTGAGGTTGTTGTTGTTTTTCAATGTTGAAGTTGTTGTTGAATTTGTTGGTGTTTTTCAATTTCGAGGTTGTTGTTGAATTTGCTGGTGTTTTTCAATGTCGAAGTTGTTGTTGAATTTGTTGGTGTTTTTTAATGTTGAGGTTGTTGTTGAATTTGTTGGTGTTTTTCAATGTTGAGGTTGTTGTTGTTTTTCAATGTTGAGGTTGTTGTTGTTTTTCAATGTTGAGGTTGTTGTTGAATTTGTTGGTGTTTTTCAATGTTGAGGTTGTTGTTGAATTTGTTGGTGTTTTTCAATGTTGTGGTTGTTGTTGTTTTTCAATGTTGAGGTTGTTGTTGTATTTGTTGGTGTTTTTCAATGTTGAGGTTGTTGTAGTTCTTCAATGTTGAGGTTGCTGTTGAATTTGTTGGTGTTTTTCAATGTCGAGGTTGTTGTTGAATTTGTTTGTGTTTTTCAATGTTGAAGTTGTTGTTGAATTTGTTGGTGTTTTTCAATGTTGAGGTTGTTCGTTGAATTTGTTGGTGTTTTTAAATGTTGAGGTTGATGTTGAATTTGTTGGTGTTTTTCAATGTTGAGGTTGTTGTTGTTTTTCAAACTTGAGGTTGTTGTTGAATTTGTTGGTGTTTTTCAATGTTGAGGTTGTTGTTGTTGTTCAATGTGGAGGTTGTTGTTGAATTTGCTGGCGATTTTCAATGTCGAGGTTGTTGTTGAATTTGTTGGTGTTTTTCAATGTTGAATTTGTTGTTGAATTTGTTGGTGTTTTTCAATGTTGAGGTTGTTGTTGTTTTTCAATGTTGAGGTTGTTGTTGAATTTGTTGGTGTTTTTCAATGTTGAGGCTGTTGTTGAATTTGTTGGCGTTTTTAAATGTTCAGGTTGTTGTTGAATTTGTTGGAGTTTTTCAATGTTGAGGTTATTGTTGAATTTGTTGGTGTTTTTCAATGTTGAGGTTGTTGTTGTTTTTCAATGTTGAGGTTGTTGTTGAATTTGTTGGTGTTTTTCAATGTTGAGGTTGTTGTTGTTTTTCAATGCTGAGGTTGTTGTTGAATTTGTTGGTGTTTTTCAATGTTGAGGTTGTTGTTGAATTTGTTGGTGTTTTTCAATGTTGAGGTTGTTGTTGTTTTTCAATGTAGATGCTGTTGTTGAAATTGTTGGTGTTTTTCAATGTTGAGGTTGTTGTTGTTTTTCAATGTTGAGGTTGTTGTTGAATTTGTAGGTGTTTTTCAATGTTGAGGTTGTTGTTGAATTTGTTGGTGTTTTTCAATTTTGAGGTTGTTGTTGAATTTGTTGGTCTTTTTCAATGTTGAGGTTGTTCTTGTTTTTCAATGTTGAGGTTGTTGTTGAATTTGTTGGTGTTTTTCAATGTTGAGGTTGTTGTTGTTTTTCAATGTTGAGGTTGTTTTTGAATTTGTTGGTGTTTTTCAATGTTGAGGTTGTTGTTGAATTTGTTGGCGTTTTTAAATGTTGAGGTTGTTGTTGAATTTGTTGGTGTTTTTCAATGTTGAGGTTGTTGTTGAATTTGTTCGTGTTTTTCAATGTTGAGGTTGTTGTTGTTTTTCAATGTTGAGGTTGTTGTTGAATTTGATGGTGCTTTTCAATGTCGAGGTTGTTGTTGAATTTGTTGGTGTTTTTCAATGTTGAAGTTGTTGTTGAATTTGTTGGTGTTTTTCAATGTTGAGGTTGTTGTTGTTTTTCAATTTTGAGGTTGTTGTTGAATTTGTAGGTGTTTTTAAATGTTGAGGTTGTTGTTGAATTTGTTGGTGTTTTTCAATGTTGAGGTTGTTGTTGTTTTTCAATGTTGAGGTTGTTGTTGAATTTGTTGGTGTTTTTCAATGTTGAGGTTGTTGTTGTTTTTCAATGTTGAGGTTGTTGTTGAATTTGTTGGTGTTTTTCAATGTCGAGGTTGTTGTTGAATTTGCTGGTGTTTTTCAATGTCGAAGTTGTTGTTGAATTTGTTGGTGTTTTTCAATGTTGAGGTTGTTGTTGAATTTGTTGGTGTTTTTCAATGTTGAGGTTGTTGTTGTTTTTCAATGTTGAGGTTGTTGTTGTTTTTCAATGTTGAGGTTGTTGTTGAATTTGTTGGTGTTTTTCAATGTTGAGGTTGTTGTTGAATTTGTTGGTGTTTTTCAATGTTGTGGTTGTTGTTGTTTTTCAATGTTGAGGTTGTTGTTGTATTTGTTGGTGTTTTTCAATGTTGAGGTTGTTGTAGTTTTTCAATGTTGAGGTTGCTGTTGAATTTGTTGGTGTTTTTCAATGTCGAGGTTGTTGTTGAATTTGTTTGTGTTTTTCAATGTTGAAGTTGTTGTTGAATTTGTTGGTGTTTTTCAATGTTGAGGTTGTTCGTTGAATTTGTTGGTGTTTTTAAATGTTGAGGTTGATGTTGAATTTGTTGGTGTTTTTCTATGTTGAGGTTGTTGTTGTTTTTCAAACTTGAGGTTGTTGTTGAATTTGTTGGTGTTTTTCAATGTTGAGGTTGTTGTTGTTGTTCAATGTGGAGGTTGTTGTTGAATTTGCTGGCGATTTTCAATGTCGAGGTTGTTGTTGAATTTGTTGGTGTTTTTCAATGTTGAATTTGTTGTTGAATTTGTTGGTGTTTTTCAATGTTGAGGTTGTTGTTGTTTTTCAATGTTGAGGTTGTTGTTGAATTTGTTGGTGTTTTTCAATGTTGAGGCTGTTGTTGAATTTGTTGGCGTTTTTAAATGTTCAGGTTGTTGTTGAATTTGTTGGAGTTTTTCAATGTTGAGGTTATTGTTGAATTTGTTGGTGTTTTTCAATGTTGAGGTTGTTGTTGTTTTTCAATGTTGAGGTTGTTGTTGAATTTGTTGGTGTTTTTCAATGTTGAGGTTGTTGTTGTTTTTCAATGCTGAGGTTGTTGTTGAATTTGTTGGTGTTTTTCAATGTTGAGGTTGTTGTTGAATTTGTTGGTGTTTTTCAATGTTGAGGTTGTTGTTGTTTTTCAATGTTGATGCTGTTGTTGAAATTGTTGGTGTTTTTCAATGTTGAGGTTGTTGTTGTTTTTCAATGTTGAGGTTGTTGTTGAATTTGTTGGTGTTTTTCAATGTTGAGGTTGTTGTTGAATTTGTTGGTGTTTTTCAATGCTGAGGTTGTTGTTGAATTTGTTGGTGTTTTTCAATGTTGAGGTTGTTCTTGTTTTTCAATGTTGAGGTTGTTGTTGAATTTGTTGGTGTTTTTCAATGTTGAGGTTGTTGTTGTTTTTCAATGTTGAGGTTGTTGTTGAATTTGTTGGTGTTTTTCAATGTTGAGGTTGTTGTTGTTTTTCAATGTTGAGGTTATTGTTGAATTTGTTGGTGGTTTTCAATGTTGAGGTTGTTGTTGAATTTGTTGGCGTTATTAAATGTTGAGGTTGTTGTTGAATTTGTTGGTGTTTTTCAATGTTGAGGTTGTTGTTGAATTTTTTGGTGTATTTCAATGTTGAGGTTGTTGTTGTTTTTCAATGTTGAGGTTGTTGTTGAATTTGTTGGTGTTTTTCAATTTCGAGGTTGTTGATGAGTTTGTTGGTGTTTTTCAATGTTGAAGTTGTTGTTGAATTTGTTGGTTTTTTTCAATGTTGAGGTTGTTGTTGTTTTTCAATGTTGAGGTTGTTGTTTAATTGGTTGGTGTTTTTCAATGTTGAGGTTGGTGTTGTTTTTCAATGTTGAGGTTGTTGTTGTTTTTCAATGTTGAGGTTGTTGTTGAATTTGTTGGTGTTTTTTAATGTTGAGGTTGTTGTTGAATTTGGTGGTGTTTTTCAATGTTGATATTGTTGTTGTTTTTCAATGTTGAGGTTTTTGTTGTATTTGTTGGCGTTTTTAAATGTTGAGGTTGTTGTAGTTTTTCAATGTTGCGGTTGTTGTTGAATTTGTTGGTGTTTTTCAATGTCGAGGTTGTTGTTGAATTTGTTGGTGTTTTTCAATGTTGAGGTTGTTGTTGAATTTGTTGGTGTTTTTCAATGTTGAGGTTGTTGTTTTTCAATGTTGAGGTTGTTGATGAATTTGTTGATGTTTTTCAATGTTGAGGTTGATGTTGAATTTGTTGGTATTTTTCAATGTTGAGGTTGTTGTTGAATTTGTTGGTGTTTTTCAATGTTGAGGTTGTTGTTGTTTTTCAATGTTGTGGTTGTTGTTGAATTTGTTGGTGTTTTTCAATGTTGAGGTTGTTGTTGTTTTTCAATGTTGAGGTTGTTGTTGAATTTGTTAGTGTTTTTCAATGTTGAGGTTGTTGTTGAATTTGTTGGTGTTTTTCAATGTTGAGGTTGTTGTTGTTTTTCAATGTTGAGGTTGTTGTTGAATTTGTTGGTGTTTTTCAATGTTGAGGTTGTTGTTGTTTTTCAATGTTGAGGTTGTTGTTGAATTTGTTGGTGTTTTTCAATGTTGAGGTTGTTGTTGAATTTGTTGGTGTTTTTCAATGTCGAGGTTGTTGTTGAATTTGTTGGTGTTTTTCAATGTTGAATTTGTTGTTGAATTTGTTGGTGTTTTTCAATGTTGAGGTTGTTGTTGTTTTTCAATGTTGAGGTTGTTTTTGAATTTGTTGGTGTTTTTCAATGTTGAGGTTGTTGTTGAATTTGTTGGCGTTTTTAAATGTTGAGGTTGTTGTTGAATTTGTTGGTGTTTTTCAATGTTGAGGTTGTTGTTGAATTTGTTCGTGTTTTTCAATGTTGAGGTTGTTGTTGTTTTTCAATGTTGAGGTTGTTGTTGAATTTGATGGTGCTTTTCAATGTCGAGGTTGTTGTTGAATTTGTTGGTGTTTTTCAATGTTGAAGTTGTTGTTGAATTTGTTGGTGTTTTTCAATGTTGAGGTTGTTGTTGTTTTTCAATTTTGAGGTTGTTGTTGAATTTGTTGGTGTTTTTGAATGTTGAGGTTGTTGTTGAATTTGTTGGTGTTTTTCAATGTTGAGGTTGTTGTTGTTTTTCAATGTTGAGGTTGTTGTTGAATTTGTTGGTGTTTTTCAATGTTGAGGTTGTTGTTGTTTTTCAATGTTGAGGTTGTTGTTGAATTTGTTGGTGTTTTTCAATTTCGAGGTTGTTGTTGAATTTGCTGGTGTTTTTCAATGTCGAAGTTGTTGTTGAATTTGTTGGTGTTTTTCAATGTTGAGGTTGTTGTTGAATTTGTTGGTGTTTTTCAATGTTGAGGTTGTTGTTGTTTTTCAATGTTGAGGTTGTTGTTGTTTTTCAATGTTGAGGTTGTTGTTGAATTTGTTGGTGTTTTTCAATGTTGAGGTTGTTGTTGAATTTGTTGGTGTTTTTCAATGTTGTGGTTGTTGTTGTTTTTCAATGTTGAGGTTGTTGTTGTATTTGTTGGTGTTTTTCAATGTTGAGGTTGTTGTAGTTCTTCAATGCTGAGGTTGCTGTTGAATTTGTTGGTGTTTTTCAATGTCGAGGTTGTTGTTGAATTTGTTTGTGTTTTTCAATGTTGAAGTTGTTGTTGAATTTGTTGGTGTTTTTCAATGTTGAGGTTGTTCGTTGAATTTGTTGGTGTTTTTAAATGTTGAGGTTGATGTTGAATTTGTTGGTGTTTTTCAATGTTGAGGTTGTTGTTGTTTTTCAAACTTGAGGTTGTTGTTGAATTTGTTGGTGTTTTTCAATGTTGAGGTTGTTGTTGTTGTTCAATGTGGAGGTTGTTGTTGAATTTGCTGGCGATTTTCAATGTCGAGGTTGTTGTTGAATTTGTTGGTGTTTTTCAATGTTGAATTTGTTGTTGAATTTGTTGGTGTTTTTCAATGTTGAGGTTGTTGTTGTTTTTCAATGTTGAGGTTGTTGTTGAATTTGTTGGTGTTTTTCAATGTTGAGGCTGTTGTTGAATTTGTTGGCGTTTTTAAATGGTCAGGTTGTTGTTGAATTTGTTGGAGTTTTTCAATGTTGTGGTTATTGTTGAATTTGTTGGTGTTTTTCAATGTTGAGGTTGTTGTTTTTTTTCAATGTTGAGGTTGTTGTTGAATTTGTTGGTGTTTTTCAATGTTGAGGTTGTTGTTGTTTTTCAATGCTGAGGTTGTTGTTGAATTTGTTGGTGTTTTTCAATGTTGAGGTTGTTGTTGAATTTGTTGGTGTTTTTCAATGTTGAGGTTGTTGTTGTTTTTCAATGTTGATGCTGTTGTTGAAATTGTTGGTGTTTTTCAATGTTGAGGTTGTTGTTGTTTTTCAATGTTGAGGTTGTTGTTGAATTTGTTGGTGTTTTTCAATGTTGAGGTTGTTGTTGAATTTGTTGGTGTTTTTCAATGTTGAGGTTGTTGTTGAATTTGTTGGTGTTTTTCAATGTTGAGGTTGTTCTTGTTTTTCAATGTTGAGGTTGTTGTTGAATTTGTTGGTGTTTTTCAATGTTGAGGTTGTTGTTGTTTTTCAATGTTGAGGTTGTTGTTGAATTTGTTGGTGTTTTTCAATGTTGAGGTTGTTGTTGTTTTTCAATGTTGAGGTTATTGTTGAATTTGTTGGTGGTTTTCAATGTTGAGGTTGTTGTTGAATTTGTTGGCGTTATTAAATGTTGAGGTTGTTGTTGAATTTGTTGGTGTTTTTCAATGTTGAGGTTGTTGTTGAATTTTTTGGTGTATTTCAATGTTGAGGTTGTTGTTGTTTTTCAATGTTGAGGTTGTTGTTGAATTTGTTGGTGTTTTTCAATTTCGAGGTTGTTGTTGAATTTGTTGGTGTTTTTCAATGTTGAAGTTGTTGTTGAATTTGTTGGTTTTTTTCAATGTTGAGGTTGTTGTTGTTTTTCAATGTTGAG
Source organism: Isurus oxyrinchus (assembly GCA_026770705.1). NCBI lineage: Eukaryota > Metazoa > Chordata > Chondrichthyes > Lamniformes > Lamnidae > Isurus > Isurus oxyrinchus. Next base: position 944,961 of record JANJGN010000143.1, on the reverse strand, counting down.
GTTGTTGTTTAATTGGTTGGTGTTTTTCAATGTTGAGGTTGGTGTTGTTTTTCAATGTTGAGGTTGTTGTTGTTTTTCAATGTTGAGGTTGTTGTTGAATTTGTTGGTGTTTTTTAATGTTGAGGTTGTTGTTGAATTTGGTGGTGTTTTTCAATGTTGATATTGTTGTTGTTTTTCAATGTTGAGGTTTTTGTTGTATTTGTTGGCGTTTTTAAATGTTGAGGTTGTTGTAGTTTTTCAATGTTGCGGTTGTTGTTGAATTTGTTGGTGTTTTTCAATGTCGAGGTTGTTGTTGAATTTGTTGGTGTTTTTCAATGTTGAGGTTGTTGTTGAATTTGTTGGTGTTTTTCAATGTTGAGGTTGTTGTTTTTCAATGTTGAGGTTGTTGATGAATTTGTTGATGTTTTTCAATGTTGAGGTTGGTGTTGAATTTGTTGGTATTTTTCAATGTTGAGGTTGTTGTTGTTTTTCAATGTTGAGGTTGTTGTTGAATTTGTTGGTCTTTTTCAATGTTGAGGTTGTTGTTGTTTTTCAATGTTGTGGTTGTTGTTGAATTTGTTGGTGTTTTTCAATGTTGAGGTTGTTGTTGTTTTTCAATGTTGAGGTTGTTGTTGAATTTGTTAGTGTTTTTCAATGTTGAGGTTGTTGTTGAATTTGTTGGTGTTTTTCAATGTTGAGGTTGTTGTTGTTTTTCAATGTTGAGGTTGTTGTTGAATTTGTTGGTGTTTTTCAATGTTGAGGTTGTTGTTGTTTTTCAATGTTGAGGTTGTTGTTGAATTTGTTGGTGTTTTTCAATGTTGAGGTTGTTGTTGAATTTGTTGTTGTTTTTCAATGTTGAGGTTGTTGTTGTTTTTCAATGTTGAGTTTGTTGTTGAACTTGTTGGTTTTTTTCAATGTTGAGGTTGTTGTAGTTTTTCAATGTTGAGGTTGTTGTTGAATTTGTTGGTGCTTTTCAATGACGAGGTTGTGGTTGAATTTGTTGGTGTTTTTCAATGTTGAAGTTGTTGTTGAATTTGTTGGTGTTTTTCAATGTTGAGGTTGTTGTTGTTTTTCAATGTCGAGGTTGTTGTTGAATTTGTTGGTGTTTTTCAATGTTGAGGTTGTTGTTGAATTCGTTGGTGTTTTTCAATGTTGAGGTTGTTGGTGTTTTTCAATGTTGAGGTTATTGTTGAATTTGTTGGTGTTTTTCAATGTTGAGGTTGTTGTTGAATTTGTTGGCGTTATTAAATGTTGAGGTTGTTGTTGAATTTGTTGGTGTTTTTCAATGTTGAGGTTGTTGTTGAATTTTTTGGTGTATTTCAATGTTGAGGTTGTTGTTGTTTTTCAATGTTGAGGTTGTTGTTGAATTTGTTGGTGTTTTTCAATTTCGAGGTTGTAGTTGAATTTGTTGGTGTTTTTCAATGTTGAAGTTGTTGTTGAATTTGTTGGTGTTTTTCAATGTTGAGGTTGTTGTTGTTTTTCAATGTTGAGGTTGTTGTTGAATTTGTTGGTGTTTTTCAATGTTGAGGTTGTTGTTGTTTTTCAATGTTGAGGTTGTTGTTGAATTTGTTGGTGTTTTTCAATGTTGAGGTTGTTGTTGTTTTTCAATGTTGAGGTTGTGGTTGAATTTGTTGGTGTTTTTCAATGTTGAAGTTGTTGTTGAATTTGTTGCTGTTTTTCAATGTTGAGGTTGTTGTTGAATTTGTTGGTGTTTTTAAATGTTGAGGTTGTTGTTGAATTTGTTGGTGTTTTTCAGTGCTGAGGTTCTTGTTGTTTTTCAATGTTGAGGTTGTTGTTGAATTTGTTGGTGTTTTTCAATTTCGAGGTTGTTGTTGAATTTGTTGGTGTTTTTCAATGTTGAAGTTGTTGTTGACTTTGTTGGTTTTTTTCAATGTTGAGGTTGTTGTTGTTTTTCAATGTTGAGGTTGTTGTTTAATTGGTTGGTGTTTTTCAATGTTAAGGTTGGTGTTGTTTTTCAATGTTGAGGTTGTTGTTATTTTTCAATGTTGAGGTTGTTGTTGAATTTGTTGGTGTTTTTTAATTTTGAGGTTGTTGTTGAATTTGGTGGTGTTTTTCAATGTTGATATTGTTGTTGTTTTTCAATGTTGAGGTTTTTGTTGTATTTGTTGGCGTTTTTAAATGTTGAGGTTGTTGTAGTTTTTCATTGTTGTGGTTGTTGTTGAATTTGTTGGTGTTTTTCAATGTCGAGGTTGTTGTTGAATTTGTTGGTGTTTTTCAATGTTGAGGTTGTTGTTGAATTTGTTGGTGTTTTTCAATGTTGAGGTTGTTGTTTTTCAATGTTGAGGTTGTTGATGAATTTGTTGATGTTTTTCAATGTTGAGGTTGGTGTTGAATTTGTTGGTATTTTTCAATGTTGAGGTTGTTGTTGTTTTTCAATGTTGAGGTTGTTGTTGAATTTGTTGGTCTTTTTCAATGTTGAGGTTGTTGTTGTTTTTCAATGTTGTGGTTGTTGTTGAATTTGTTGGTGTTTTTCAATGTTGAGGTTGTTGTTGTTTTTCAATGTTGAGGTTGTTGTTGAATTTGTTAGTGTTTTTCAATGATGAGGTTGTTGTTGAATTTGTTGGTGTTTTTCAATGTTGAGGTTGTTGTTGTTTTTCAATGTTGAGGTTGTTGTTGAATTTGTTGGTGTTTTTCAATGTTGAGGTTGTTGTTGTTTTTCAATGTTGAGGTTGTTGTTGAATTTGTTGTTGTTTTTCAATGTTGAGGTTGTTGTTGTTTTTCAATGTTGAGTTTGTTGTTGAACTTGTTGGTGTTTTTCAATGTTCAGGTTGTTGTAGTTTTTCAATGTTGAGGTTGTTGTTGAATTTGTTGGTGCTTTTCAATGTCGAGGTTGTGGTTGAATTTGTTGGTGTTTTTCAATGTTGAAGTTGTTGTTGAATTTGTTGGTGTTTTTCAATGTTGAGGTTGTTGTTGTTTTTCAATGTCGAGGTTGTTGTTGAATTTGTTGGTGTTTTTCAATGTTGAGGTTGTTGTTGAATTCGTTGGTGTTTTTCAATGTTGAGGTTGTTGTTGTTTTTCAATGTTGAGGTTATTGTTGAATTTGTTGGTGTTTTTCAATGTTGAGGTTGTTGTTGAATTTGTTCGTGTTATTAAATGTTGAGGTTGTTGTTGAATTTGTTGGTGTTTTTCAATGTTGAGGTTGTTGTTGTTTTTCAATGTTGAGGTTGTTGTTGAATTTGTTGGTGTTTTTCAATTTCGAGGTTGTAGTTGAATTTGTTGGTGTTTTTCAATGTTGAAGTTGTTGTTGAATTTGTTGGTGTTTTTCAATGTTGAGGTTGTTGTTGTTTTTCAATGTTGAGGTTGTTGTTTAATTGGTTGGAGTTTTTCAATGTTGAGGTTGGTGTTGTTTTTCAATGTTGAGGTTGTTGTTGTTTTTCAATGTTGAGGTTGTTGTTGAATTTGTTGGTGTTTTTTAATGTTGAGGTTGTTGTTGAATTTGGTGGTGTTTTTCAATGTTGATATTGTTGTTGTTTTTCAATGTTGAGGTTTTTGTTGTATTTGTTGGCGTTTTTAAACGTTGAGGTTGTAGTAGTTTTTCAATGTTGTGGTTGTTGTTGAATTTGTTGGTGTTTTTCAATGTCGAGGTTGTTGTTGAATTTGTTGGTGTTTTTCAATGTTGAGGTTGTTGTTGAATTTGTTGGTGTTTTTCAATGTTGAGGTTGTTGTTTTTCAATGTTGAGGTTGTTGATGAATTTGTTGATGTTTTTCAATGTTGAGGTTGGTGTTGAATTTGTTGGTATTTTTCAATGTTGAGGTTGTTGTTGTTTTTCAATGTTGAGGTTGTTGTTGAATTTGTTGGTCTTTTTCAATGTTGAGGTTGTTGTTGTTTTTCAATGTTGTGGTTGTTGTTGAATTTGTTGGTGTTTTTCAATGTTGAGGTTGTTGTTGTTTTTCAATGTTGAGGTTGTTGTTGAATTTGTTAGTGTTTTTCAATGTTGAGGTTGTTGTTGAATTTGTTGGTGTTTTTCAATGTTGAGGTTGTTGTTGTTTTTCAATGTTGAGGTTGTTGTTGAATTTGTTGGTGTTTTTCAATGTTGAGGTTGTTGTTGTTTTTCAATGTTGAGGTTGTTGTTGAATTTGTTGGTGTTTTTCAATGTTGAGGTTGTTGTTGAATTTGTTGTTGTTTTTCAATGTTGAGGTTGTTGTTGTTTTTCAATGTTGAGTTCGTTGTTGAACTTGTTGGTGTTTTTCAATGTTGAGGTTGTTGTAGTTTTTCAATGTTGAGGTTGTTGTTGAATTTGTTGGTGCTTTTCAATGTCGAGGTTGTGGTTGAATTTGTTGGTGTTTTTCAATGTTGAAGTTGTTGTTGAATTTGTTGCTGTTTTTCAATGTTGAGGTTGTTGTTGAATTTGTTGGTGTTTTTAAATGTTGAGGTTGTTGTTGAATTTGTTGGTGTTTTTCAATGTTGAGGTTGTTGTTGTTTTTCAATGTTGAGGTTGTTGTTGAATTTGTTGGTGTTTTTCTTTGTTGAGGTTGTTGTTGTCGTTCAATGTGGAGGTTGTTGTTGAATTTGTTGGTGTTTTTCAATGTCGAGGTTGTTGTTGAATTTGTTGGTCTTTTTCAATGTTGAGGTTGTTGTTGAATTTGTTGGCGTTTTTCAATGTTGAGGTTGTTGTTGAATTTGTTGGCGTTTTTAAATGTTGAGGTTTCTGTTGAATTTGTTGGTGTTTTTCAATGTTGAGGTTGTTGTTGAATTTGTTGGTGTTTTTCAATGTTGAGGTTGTTGTTGTTTTTCAATGTTGAAGTTGTTGTTGAATTTGTTGGTGTTTTTCAAAGTTGAGGTTGTTGTTGAATTTGTTGGTGTTTTTCAAAGTTGAGGTTGTTGTTGAATTTGTTGGTGTTTTTCAATGTCGAGGTTGTTGTTGAATTTGTTGGTGTTTTTCAATGTTGAATTTGTTGTTGAATTTGTTGGTGTTTTTCAATGTTGAGGTTGTTGTTGTTTTTCAATGTTGAGGTTGTTGTTGAATTTGTTGGTGTTTTTCAATGTTGAGGTTGTTGTTGAATTTGTTGGCGTTTTTAAATGTTGAGGTTGTTGTTGAATTTGTTGGTGTTTTTCAATGTTGAGGTTGTTGTTGAATTTGTTCGTGTTTTTCAATGTTGAGGTTGTTGTTGTTTTTCAATGTTGAGGTTGTTGTTGAATTTGATGGTGCTTTTCAATGTCGAGGTTGTTGTTGAATTTGTTGGTGTTTTTCAATGTTGAAGTTGTTGTTGAATTTGTTGGTGTTTTTCAATGTTGAGGTTGTTGTTGTTTTTCAATTTTGAGGTTGTTGTTGAATTTGTTGGTGTTTTTAAATGTTGAGGTTGTTGTTGAATTTGTTGGTGTTTTTCAATGTTGAGGTTGTTGTTGTTTTTCAATGTTGAGGTTGTTGTTGAATTTGTTGGTGTTTTTCAATGTTGAGGTTGTTGTTGTTTTTCAATGTTGAGGTTGTTGTTGAATTTGTTGGTGTTTTTCAATTTCGAGGTTGTTGTTGAATTTGCTGGTGTTTTTCAATGTCGAAGTTGTTGTTGAATTTGTTGGTGTTTTTCAATGTTGAGGTTGTTGTTGAATTTGTTGTTGTTTTTCAATGTTGAAGTTGTTGTTGTTTTTCAATGTTGAGGTTGTTGTTGTTTTTCAATGTTGAGGTTGTTGTTGAATTTGTTGGTGTTTTTCAATGTTGAGGTTGTTGTTGAATTTGTTGGTGTTTTTCAATGTTGTGGTTGTTGTTGTTTTTCAATGTTGAGGTTGTTGTTGTATTTGTTGGTGTTTTTCAATGTTGAGGTTGTTGTAGTTTTTCAATGTTGAGGTTGCTGTTGAATTTGTTGGTGCTTTTCAATGTCGAGGTTGTTGTTGAATTTGTTTGTGTTTTTCAATGTTGAAGTTGTTGTTGAATTTGTTGGTGTTTTTCAATGTTGAGGTTGATGTTGAATTTGTTGGTGTTTTTCAATGTTGAGGTTGTTGTTGTTTTTCAAACTTGAGGTTTTTGTTGAATTTGTTGGTGTTTTTCAATGTTGAGGTTGTTGTTGTTGTTCAATGTGGAGGTTGTTGTTGAATTTGCTGGCGATTTTCAATGTCGAGGTTGTTGTTGAATTTGTTGGTGTTTTTCAATGTTGAATTTGTCGTTGAATTTGTTGGTGTTTTTCAATGTTGAGGTTGTTGTTGTTTTTCAATGTTGAGGTTGTTGTTGAATTTGTTGGTGTTTTTCAATGTTGAGGCTGTTGTTGAATTTGTTGGCGTTTTTAAATGTTCAGGTTGTTGTTGAATTTGTTGGAGTTTTTCAATGTTGAGGTTATTGTTGAATTTGTTGGTGTTTTTCAATGTTGAGGTTGTTGTTGTTTTTCAATGTTGAGGTTGATGTTGAATTTGTTGGTGTTTTTCAATGTTGAGGTTGTTGTTGTTTTTCAATGCTGAGGTTGTTGTTGAATTTGTTGGTGTTTTTCAATGTTGAGGTTGTTGTTGAATTTGTTGGTGTTTTTCAATGTTGAGGTTGTTGTTGTTTTTCAATGTTGATGCTGTTGTTGAAATTGTTGGTGTTTTTCAATGTTGAGGTTGTTGTTGTTTTTCAATGTTGAGGTTGTTGTTGAATTTGTTGGTGTTTTTCAATGTTGAGGTTGTTGTTGAATTTGTTGGTGTTTTTCAATGTCGAGGTTGTTGTTGAATTTGTTGGTGTTTTTCAATGTTGAATTTGTTGTTGAATTTGTTGGTGTTTTTCAATGTTGAGGTTGTTGTTGTTTTTCAATTTTGAGGTTGTTGTTGAATTTGTTGGTGTTTTTAAATGTTGAGGTTGTTGTTGAATTTGTTGGTGTTTTTCAATGTTGAGGTTGTTGTTGTTTTTCAATGTTGAGGTTGTTGTTGAATTTGTTGGTGTTTTTCAATGTTGAGGTTGTTGTTGTTTTTCAATGTTGAGGTTGTTGTTGAATTTGTTGGTGTTTTTCAATTTCGAGGTTGTTGTTGAATTTGCTGGTGTTTTTCAATGTCGAAGTTGTTGTTGAATTTGTTGGTGTTTTTCAATGTTGAGGTTGATGTTGAATTTGTTGTTGTTTTTCAATGTTGAAGTTGTTGTTGTTTTTCAATGTTGAGGTTGTTGTTGTTTTTCAATGTTGAGGTTGTTGTTGAATTTGTTGGTGTTTTTCAATGTTGAGGTTGTTGTTGAATTTGTTGGTGTTTTTCAATGTTGTGGTTGTTGTTGTTTTTCAATGTTGAGGTTGTTGTTGTATTTGTTGGTGTTTTTCAATGTTGAGGTTGTTGTAGTTTTTCAATGTTGAGGTTGCTGTTGAATTTGTTGGTGTTTTTCAATGTCGAGGTTGTTGTTGAATTTGTTTGTGTTTTTCAATGTTGAAGTTGTTGTTGAATTTGTTGGTGTTTTTCAATGTTGAGGTTGTTCGTTGAATTTGTTGGTGTTTTTAAATGTTGAGGTTGATGTTGAATTTGTTGGTGTTTTTCAATGTTGAGGTTGTTGTTGTTTTTCAAACTTGAGGTTGTTGTTGAATTTGTTGGTGTTTTTCAATGTTGAGGTTGTTGTTGTTGTTCAATGTGGAGGTTGTTGTTGAATTTGCTGGCGATTTTCAATGTCGAGGTTGTTGTTGAATTTGTTGCTGTTTTTCAATGTTGAATTTGTCGTTGAATTTGTTGGTGTTTTTCAATGTTGAGGTTGTTGTTGTTTTTCAATGTTGAGGTTGTTGTTGTCTTTCAATGTTGAGGTTGTTGTTGAATTTGTTGGTGTTTTTCAATGTTGAGGTTGTTGTTGAATTTGTTGGTGTTTTTCAATTTCGAGGTTGTTGTTGAATTTGCTGGTGTTTTTCAATGTCGAAGTTGTTGTTGAATTTGTTGGTGTTTTTCAATGTTGAGGTTGTTGTTGAATTTGTTGGTGTTTTTCAATGTTGAGGTTGTTGTTGTTTTTCAATGTTGAGGTTGTTGTTGTTTTTCAATGTTGAGGTTGTTGTTGAATTTGTTGGTGTTTTTCAATGTTGAGGTTGTTGTTGAATTTGTTGGTGTTTTTCAATGTTGTGGTTGTTGTTGTTTTTCAATGTTGAGGTTGTTGTTGTGTTTGTTGGTGTTTTTCAATGTTGAGGTTGTTGTAGTTTTTCAATGTTGAGGTTGCTGTTGAATTTGTTGGTGTTTTTCAATGTCGAGGTTGTTGTTGAATTTGTTTGTGTTTTTCAATGTTGAAGTTGTTGTTGAATTTGTTGGTGCTTTTCAATGTCGAGGTTGTGGTTGAATTTGTTGGTGTTTTTCAATGTTGAAGTTGTTGTTGAATTTGTTGGTGTTTTTCAATGTTGAGGTTGTTGTTGTTTTTCAATGTCGAGGTTGTTGTTGAATTTGTTGGTGTTTTTCAATGTTGAGGTTGTTGTTGAATTCGTTGGTGTTTTTCAATGTTGAGGTTGTTGTTGTTTTTCAATGTTGAGGTTATTGTTTAATTTGTTGGTGTTTTTCAATGTTGAGGTTGTTGTTGAATTTGTTGGCGTTATTAAATGTTGAGGTTGTTGTTGAATTTGTTGGTGTTTTTCAATGTTGAGGTTGTTGTTGAATTTTTTGGTGTATTTCAATGTTGAGGTTGTTGTTGTTTTTCAATGTTGAGGTTGTTGTTGAATTTGTTGGTGTTTTTCAATTTCGAGGTTGTAGTTGAATTTGTTGGTGTTTTTCAATGTTGAAGTTGTTGTTGAATTTGTTGGTGTTTTTCAATGTTGAGGTTGTTGTTGTTTTTCAATGTTGAGGTTGTTGTTTAATTGGTTGGTGTTTTTCAATGTTGAGGTTGGTGTTGTTTTTCAATGTTGAGGTTGTTGTTGTTTTTCAATGTTGAGGTTGTTGTTGAATTTGTTGGTGTTTTTCAATGTTGAGGTTGTTGTTGAATTTGTTGGTGTTTTTCAATTTCGAGGTTGTTGTTGAATTTGCTGGTGTTTTTCAATGTCGAAGTTGTTGTTGAATTTGTTGGTGTTTTTCAATGTTGAGGTTGTTGTTGAATTTGTTGGTGTTTTTCAATGTTGAGGTTGTTGTTGTTTTTCAATGTTGAGGTTGTTGTTGTTTTTCAATGTTCAGGTTGTTGTTGAATTTGTTGGTGTTTTTCAATGTTGAGGTTGTTGTTGAATTTGTTGGTGTTTTTCAATGTTGTGGTTGTTGTTGTTTTTCAATGTTGAGGTTGTTGTTGTATTTGTTGGTGTTTTTCAATGTTGAGGTTGTTGTAGTTTTTCAATGTTGAGGTTGCTGTTGAATTTGTTGGTGTTTTTCAATGTCGAGGTTGTTGTTGAATTTGTTTGTGTTTTTCAATGTTGAAGTTGTTGTTGAATTTGTTGGTGTTTTTCAATGTTGAGGTTGTTCGTTGAATTTGTTGGTGTTTTTAAATGTTGAGGTTGATGTTGAATTTGTTGGTGTTTTTCAATGTTGAGGTTGTTGTTGTTTTTCAAACTTGAGGTTGTTGTTGAATTTGTTGGTGTTTTTCAATGTTGAGGTTGTTGTTGTTGTTCAATGTGGAGGTTGTTGTTGAATTTGCTGGCGATTTTCAATGTCGAGGTTGTTGTTGAATTTGTTGGTGTTTTTCAATGTTGGATTTGTTGTTGAATTTGTTGGTGTTTTTCAATGTTGAGGTTGTTGTTGTTTTTCAATGTTGAGGTTGTTGTTGAATTTGTTGGTGTTTTTCAATGTTGAGGCTGTTGTTGAATTTGTTGGCGTTTTTAAATGTTCAGGTTGTTGTTGAATTTGTTGGTGTTTTTCAATGTTGAGGTTATTGTTGAATTTGTTGGTGTTTTTCAATGTTGAGGTTGTTGTTGTTTTTCAATGTTGAGGTTGTTGTTGAATTTGTTGGTGTTTTTCAATGTTGAGGTTGTTGTTGTTTTTCAATGCTGAGGTTGTTGTTGAATTTGTTGGTGTTTTTCAATGTTGAGGTTGTTGTTGAATTTGTTGGTGTTTTTCAATGTTGAGGTTGTTGTAGTTTTTCAATGTTGATGCTGTTGTTGAAATTGTTGGTGTTTTTCAATGTTGAGGTTGTTGTTGTTTTTCAATGTTGAGGTTGTTGTTGAATTTGTTGGTGTTTTTCAATGTTGAGGTTGTTGTTGAATTTGTTGGTGTTTTTCAATGTTGAGGTTGTTGTTGAATTTGTTGGTCTTTTTCAATGTTGAGGTTGTTGTTGAATTTGTTGGTGTTTTTCAATGTTGAGGTTGTTGTTGTTTTTCAATGTTGAGGTTGTTGTTGAATTTGTTGGTGTTTTTCAATGTGGAGGTTGTTGTTGTTTTTCAATGTTGAGGTTATTGTTGAATTTGTTGGTGTTTTTCAATGTTGAGGTTGTTGTTGAATTTGTTGGCGTTATTAAATGTTGAGGTAGTTGTTGAATTTGTTGGTGTTTTTCAATGTTGAGGTTGTTGTTGAATTTTTTGGTGTATTTCAATGTTGAGGTTGTTGTTGTTTTTCAATGTTGAGGTTGTTGTTGAATTTGTTGGTGTTTTTCAATGTTGAGGTTGTTGTTGTTTTTCAATGTTGAGGTTGTTTTTGAATTTGTTGGTGTTTTTCAATGTTGAGGTTGTTGTTGAATTTGTTGGTGTTTTTCAATGTTGTGGTTGTTGTTGTTTTTCAATGTTGAGGTTGTTGTTGTATTTGTTGGTGTTTTTCAATGTTGAGGTTGTTGTTGTTTTTCAATGTTGAGGTTGTTGTTTAATTGGTTGGTGTTTTTCAATGTTGAGGTTGGTGTTGTTTTTCAATGTTGAGGTTGTTGTTGTTTTTCAATGTTGAGGTTGTTGTTGAATTTGTTGGTGTTTTTCAATGTTGAGGTTGTTGTTGAATTTGTTGGTGTTTTTCAATTTCGAGGTTGTTGTTGAATTTGCTGGTGTTTTTCAATGTCGAAGTTGTTGTTGAATTTGTTGGTGTTTTTCAATGTTGAGGTTGTTGTTGAATTTGTTGGTGTTTTTCAATGTTGAGGTTGTTGTTGTTTTTCAATGTTGAGGTTGTTGTTGTTTTTCAATGTTGAGGTTGTTGTTGAATTTGTTGGTGTTTTTCAATGTTGAGGTTGTTGTTGAATTTGTTGGTGTTTTTCAATGTTGTGGTTGTTGTTGTTTTTCAATGTTGAGGTTGTTGTTGTATTTGTTGGTGTTTTTCAATGTTGAGGTTGTTGTAGTTTTTCAATGTTGAGGTTGCTGTTGAATTTGTTGGTGTTTTTCAATGTCGAGGTTGTTGTTGAATTTGTTTGTGTTTTTCAATGTTGAAGTTGTTGTTGAATTTGTTGGTGTTTTTCAATGTTGAGGTTGTTCGTTGAATTTGTTGGTGTTTTTAAATGTTGAGGTTGATGTTGAATTTGTTGGTGTTTTTCAATGTTGAGGTTGTTGTTGTTTTTCAAACTTGAGGTTGTTGTTGAATTTGTTGGTGTTTTTCAATGTTGAGGTTGTTGTTGTTGTTCAATGTGGAGGTTGTTGTTGAATTTGCTGGCGATTTTCAATGTCGAGGTTGTTGTTGAATTTGTTGGTGTTTTTCAATGTTGGATTTGTTGTTGAATTTGTTGGTGTTTTTCAATGTTGAGGTTGTTGTTGTTTTTCAATGTTGAGGTTGTTGTTGAATTTGTTGGTGTTTTTCAATGTTGAGGCTGTTGTTGAATTTGTTGGCGTTTTTAAATGTTCAGGTTGTTGTTGAATTTGTTGGTGTTTTTCAATGTTGAGGTTATTGTTGAATTTGTTGGTGTTTTTCAATGTTGAGGTTGTTGTTGTTTTTCAATGTTGAGGTTGTTGTTGAATTTGTTGGTGTTTTTCAATGTTGAGGTTGTTGTTGTTTTTCAATGCTGAGGTTGTTGTTGAATTTGTTGGTGTTTTTCAATGTTGAGGTTGTTGTTGAATTTGTTGGTGTTTTTCAATGTTGAGGTTGTTGTAGTTTTTCAATGTTGATGCTGTTGTTGAAATTGTTGGTGTTTTTCAATGTTGAGGTTGTTGTTGTTTTTCAATGTTGAGGTTGTTGTTGAATTTGTTGGTGTTTTTCAATGTTGAGGTTGTTGTTGAATTTGTTGGTGTTTTTCAATGTTGAGGTTGTTGTTGAATTTGTTGGTCTTTTTCAATGTTGAGGTTGTTGTTGAATTTGTTGGTGTTTTTCAATGTTGAGGTTGTTGTTGTTTTTCAATGTTGAGGTTGTTGTTGAATTTGTTGGTGTTTTTCAATGTGGAGGTTGTTGTTGTTTTTCAATGTTGAGGTTATTGTTGAATTTGTTGGTGTTTTTCAATGTTGAGGTTGTTGTTGAATTTGTTGGCGTTATTAAATGTTGAGGTAGTTGTTGAATTTGTTGGTGTTTTTCAATGTTGAGGTTGTTGTTGAATTTTTTGGTGTATTTCAATGTTGAGGTTGTTGTTGTTTTTCAATGTTGAGGTTGTTGTTGAATTTGTTGGTGTTTTTCAATGTTGAGGTTGTTGTTGTTTTTCAATGTTGAGGTTGTTTTTGAATTTGTTGGTGTTTTTCAATGTTGAGGTTGTTGTTGAATTTGTTGGTGTTTTTCAATGTTGTGGTTGTTGTTGTTTTTCAATGTTGAGGTTGTTGTTGTATTTGTTGGTGTTTTTCAATGTTGAGGTTGTTGTAGTTTTTCAATGTTGAGGTTGCTGTTGAATTTGTTGGTGTTTTTCAATGTCGAGGTTGTTGTTGAATTTGTTTGTGTTTTTCAATGTTGAAGTTGTTGTTGAATTTGTTGGTGTTTTTCAATGTTGAGGTTGTTCGTTGAATTTGTTGGTGTTTTTAAATGTTGAGGTTGATGTTGAATTTGTTGGTGTTTTTCAATGTTGAGGTTGTTGTTGTTTTTCAAACTTGAGGTTGTTGTTGAATTTGTTGGTGTTTTTCAATGTTGAGGTTGTTGTTGTTGTTCAATGTGGAGGTTGTTGTTGAATTTGCTTGCGATTTTCAATGTCGAGGTTGTTGTTGAATTTGTTGGTGTTTTTCAATGTTGAATTTGTTGTTGAATTTGTTGGTGTTTTTCAATGTTGAGGTTGTTGTTGTTTTTCAATGTTGAGGTTGTTGTTGAATTTGTTGGTGTTTTTCAGTGTTGAGGCTGTTGTTGAATTTGTTGGCGTTTTTAAATGTTCAGGTTGTTGTTGAATTTGTTGGAGTTTTTCAATGTTGAGGTTATTGTTGAATTTGTTGGTGTTTTTCAATGTTGAGGTTGTTGTTGTTTTTCAATGTTGAGGTTGTTGTTGAATTTGTTGGTGTTTTTCAATGTTGAGGTTGTTGTTGTTTTTCAATGCTGAGGTTGTTGTTGAATTTGTTGGTGTTTTTCAATGTTGAGGTTGTTGTTGAATTTGTTGGTGTTTTTCAATGTTGAGGTTGTTGTTGTTTTTCAATGTTGATGCTGTTGTTGAAATTGTTGGTGTTTTTCAATGTTGAGGTTGTTGTTGTTTTTCAATGTTGAGGTTGTTGTTGAATTTGTTGGTGTTTTTCAATGTTGAGGTTGTTGTTGAATTTGTTGTTGTTTTTCAATGTTGAGGTTGTTGTTGAATTTGTTGGTCTTTTTCAATGTTGAGGTTGTTCTTGTTTTTCAATGTTGAGGTTGTTGTTGAATTTGTTGGTGTTTTTCAATGTTGAGGTTGTTGTTGTTTTTCAATGTTGAGGTTGTTGTTGAATTTGTTGGTGTTTTTCAATGTTGAGGCTGTTGTTGAATTTGTTGGCGTTTTTAAATGTTCAGGTTGTTGTTGAATTTGTTGGAGTTTTTCAATGTTGAGGTTATTGTTGAATTTGTTGGTGTTTTTCAATGTTGAGGTTGTTGTTGTTTTTCAATGTTGAGGTTGTTGTTGAATTTGTTGGTGTTTTTCAATGTTGAGGTTGTTGTTGTTTTTCAATGCTGAGGTTGTTGTTGAATTTGTTGGTGTTTTTCAATGTTGAGGTTGTTGTTGAATTTGTTGGTGTTTTTCAATGTTGAGTTTGTTGTAGTTTTTCAATGTTGATGCTGTTGTTGAAATTGTTGGTGTTTTTCAATGTTGAGGTTGTTGTTGTTTTTCAATGTTGAGGTTGTTGTTGAATTTGTTGGTGTTTTTCAATGTTGAGGTTGTTGTTGAATTTGTTGGTGTTTTTCAATGTTGAGGTTGTTGTTGAATTTGTTGGTGTTTTTCAATGTTGAGGTTGTTGTTGTTTTTCAATGTTGAGGTTGTTGTTGAATTTGTTGGTGTTTTTCAATGTGGAGGTTGTTGTTGTTTTTCAATGTTGAGGTTATTGTTGAATTTGTTGGTGTTTTTCAATGTTGAGGTTGTTGTTGAATTTGTTGGCGTTATTAAATGTTGAGGTAGTTGTTGAATTTGTTGGTGTTTTTCAATGTTGAGGTTGTTGTTGAATTTTTTGGTGTATTTCAATGTTGAGGTTGTTGTTGTTTTTCAATGTTGAGGTTGTTGTTGAATTTGTTGGTGTTTTTCAATGTTGAGGTTGTTGTTGTTTTTCAATGTTGAGGTTGTTTTTGAATTTGTTGGTGTTTTTCAATGTTGAGGTTGTTGTTGAATTTGTTGGTGTTTTTCAATGTTGTGGTTGTTGTTCTTTTTTAATGTTGAGGTTGTTGTTGTATTTGTTGGTGTTTTTCAATGTTGAGGTTGTTGTAGTTTTTCAATGTTGAGGTTGCTGTTGAATTTGTTGGTGTTTTTCAATGTCGAGGTTGTTGTTGAATTTGTTTGTGTTTTTCAATGTTGAAGTTGTTGTTGAATTTGTTGGTGTTTTTCAATGTTGAGGTTGTTCGTTGAATTTGTTGGTGTTTTTAAATGTTGAGGTTGATGTTGAATTTGTTGGTGTTTTTCAATGTTGAGGTTGTTGTTGTTTTTCAAACTTGAGGTTGTTGTTGAATTTGTTGGTGTTTTTCAATGTTGAGGTTGTTGTTGTTGTTCAATGTGGAGGTTGTTGTTGAATTTGCTTGCGATTTTCAATGTCGAGGTTGTTGTTGAATTTGTTGGTGTTTTTCAATGTTGAATTTGTTGTTGAATTTGTTGGTGTTTTTCAATGTTGAGGTTGTTGTTGTTTTTCAATGTTGAGGTTGTTGTTGAATTTGTTGGTGTTTTTCAGTGTTGAGGCTGTTGTTGAATTTGTTGGCGTTTTTAAATGTTCAGGTTGTTGTTGAATTTGTTGGAGTTTTTCAATGTTGAGGTTATTGTTGAATTTGTTGGTGTTTTTCAATGTTGAGGTTGTTGTTGTTTTTCAATGTTGAGGTTGTTGTTGAATTTGTTGGTGTTTTTCAATGTTGAGGTTGTTGTTGTTTTTCAATGCTGAGGTTGTTGTTGAATTTGTTGGTGTTTTTCAATGTTGAGGTTGTTGTTGAATTTGTTGGTGTTTTTCAATGTTGAGGTTGTTGTTGTTTTTCAATGTTGATGCTGTTGTTGAAATTGTTGGTGTTTTTCAATGCTGAGGTTGTTGTTGTTTTTCAATGTTGAGGTTGTTGTTGAATTTGTTGGTGTTTTTCAATGTTGAGGTTGTTGTTGAATTTGTTGTTGTTTTTCAATGTTGAGGTTGTTGTTGAATTTGTTGGTGTTTTTCAATGTTGAAGTTGTTGTTGAATTTGTTGGTGTTTTTCAATGTTGAGGTTGTTGTTGTTTTTCAATGTCGAGGTTGTTGTTGAATTTGTTGGTGTTTTTCAATGTTGAGGTTGTTGTTGAATTCGTTGGTGTTTTTCAATGTTGAGGTTGTTGTTGTTTTTCAATGTTGAGGTTATTGTTTAATTTGTTGGTGTTTTTCAATGTTGAGGTTGTTGTTGAATTTGTTGGCGTTATTAAATGTTGAGGTTGTTGTTGAATTTGTTGGTGTTTTTCAATGTTGAGTTTGTTGTTGAATTTTTTGGTGTATTTCAATGTTGAGGTTGTTGTTGTTTTTCAATGTTGAGGTTGTTGTTGAATTTGTTGGTGTTTTTCAATTTCGAGGTTGTAGTTGAATTTGTTGGTGTTTTTCAATGTTGAAGTTGTTGTTGAATTTGTTGGTGTTTTTCAATGTTGAGGTTGTTGTTGTTTTTCAATGTTGAGGTTGTTGTTTAATTGGTTGGTGTTTTTCAATGTTGAGGTTGGTGTTGTTTTTCAATGTTGAGGTTGTTGTTGTTTTTCAATGTTGAGGTTGTTGTTGAATTTGTTGGTGTTTTTCAATGTTGAGGTTGTTGTTGAATTTGTTGGTGTTTTTCAATTTCGAGGTTGTTGTTGAATTTGCTGGTGTTTTTCAATGTCGAAGTTGTTGTTGAATTTGTTGGTGTTTTTCAATGTTGAGGTTGTTGTTGAATTTGTTGGTGTTTTTCAATGTTGAGGTTGTTGTTGTTTTTCAATGTTGAGGTTGTTGTTGTTTTTCAATGTTGAGGTTGTTGTTGAATTTGTTGGTGTTTTTCAATGTTGAGGTTGTTGTTGAATTTGTTGGTGTTTTTCAATGTTGTGGTTGTTGTTGTTTTTCAATGTTGAGGTTGTTGTTGTATTTGTTGGTGTTTTTCAATGTTGAGGTTGTTGTAGTTTTTCAATGTTGAGGTTGCTGTTGAATTTGTTGGTGTTTTTCAATGTCGAGGTTGTTGTTGAATTTGTTTGTGTTTTTCAATGTTGAAGTTGTTGTTGAATTTGTTGGTGCTTTTCAATGTCGAGGTTGTGGTTGAATTTGTTGGTGTTTTTCAATGTTGAAGTTGTTGTTGAATTTGTTGGTGTTTTTCAATGTTGAGGTTGTTGTTGTTTTTCAATGTCGAGGTTGTTGTTGAATTTGTTGGTGTTTTTCAATGTTGAGGTTGTTGTTGAATTCGTTGGTGTTTTTCAATGTTGAGGTTGTTGTTGTTTTTCAATGTTGAGGTTATTGTTGAATTTGTTGGTGTTTTTCAATGTTGAGGTTGTTGTTGAATTTGTTGGCGTTATTAAATGTTGAGGTTGTTGTTGAATTTGTTGGTGTTTTTCAATGTTGAGGTTGTTGTTGAATTTTTTGGTGTATTTCAATGTTGAGGTTGTTGTTGTTTTTCAATGTTGAGGTTGTTGTTGAATTTGTTGGTGTTTTTCAATTTCGAGGTTGTAGTTGAATTTGTTGGTGTTTTTCAATGTTGAAGTTGTTGTTGAATTTGTTGGTGTTTTTCAATGTTGAGGTTGTTGTTGTTTTTCAATGTTGAGGTTGTTGTTTAATTGGTTGGTGTTTTTCAATGTTGAGGTTGGTGTTGTTTTTCAATGTTGAGGTTGTTGTTGTTTTTCAATGTTGAGGTTGTTGTTGAATTTGTTGGTGTTTTTCAATGTTGAGGTTGTTGTTGAATTTGTTGGTGTTTTTCAATTTCGAGGTTGTTGTTGAATTTGCTGGTGTTTTTCAATGTCGAAGTTGTTGTTGAATTTGTTGGTGTTTTTCAATGTTGAGGTTGTTGTTGTTTTTCAATGTTGAGGTTGTTGTTGTTTTTCAATGTTGAGGTTGTTGTTGAATTTGTTGGTGTTTTTCAATGTTGAGGTTGTTGTTGAATTTGTTGGTGTTTTTCAATGTTGTGGTTGTTGTTGTTTTTCAATGTTGAGGTTGTTGTTGTATTTGTTGGTGTTTTTCAATGTTGAGGTTGTTGTAGTTTTTCAATGTTGAGGTTGCTGTTGAATTTGTTGGTGTTTTTCAATGTCGAGGTTGTTGTTGAATTTGTTTGTGTTTTTCAATGTTGAAGTTGTTGTTGAATTTGTTGGTGTTTTTCAATGTTGAGGTTGTTCGTTGAATTTGTTGGTGTTTTTAAATGTTGAGGTTGATGTTGAATTTGTTGGTGTTTTTCAATTTTGAGGTTGTTGTTGTTTTTCAAACTTGAGGTTGTTGTTGAATTTGTTGGTGTTTTTCAATGTTGAGGTTGTTGTTGTTGTTCAATGTGGAGGTTGTTGTTGAATTTGCTGGCGATTTTCAATGTCGAGGTTGTTGTTGAATTTGTTGGTGTTTTTCAATGTTGAATTTGTTGTTGAATTTGTTGGTGTTTTTCAATGTTGAGGTTGTTGTTGTTTTTCAATGTTGAGGTTGTTGTTGAATTTGTTGGTGTTTTTCAATGTTGAGGCTGTTGTTGAATTTGTTGGCGTTTTTAAATGTTCAGGTTGTTGTTGAATTTGTTGGAGTTTTTCAATGTTGAGGTTATTGTTGAATTTGTTGGTGTTTTTCAATGTTGAGGTTGTTGTTGTTTTTCAATGTTGAGGTTGTTGTTGAATTTGTTGGTGGTTTTCAATGTTGAGGTTGTTGTTGTTTTTCAATGCTGAGGTTGTTGTTGAATTTGTTGGTGTTTTTCAATGTTGAGGTTGTTGTTGAATTTGTTGGTGTTTTTCAATGTTGAGGTTGTTGTAGTTTTTCAATGTTGATGCTGTTGTTGAAATTGTTGGTGTTTTTCAATGTTGAGGTTGTTGTTGTTTTTCAATGTTGAGGTTGTTGTTGAATTTGTTGGTGTTTTTCAATGTTGAGGTTGTTGTTGAATTTGTTGGTGTTTTTCAATGTTGAGGTTGTTGTTGAATTTGTTGGTCTTTTTCAATGTTGAGGTTGTTCTTGTTTTTCAATGTTGAGGTTGTTGTTGAATTTGTTGGTGTTTTTCAATGTTGAGGTTGTTGTTGTTTTTCAATGTTGAGGTTGTTGTTGAATTTGTTGGTGTTTTTCAATGTGGAGGTTGTTGTTGTTTTTCAATGTTGAGGTTATTGTTGAATTTGTTGGTGTTTTTCAATGTTGAGGTTGTTGTTGAATTTGTTGGCGTTATTAAATGTTGAGGTAGTTGTTGAATTTGTTGGTGTTTTTCAATGTTGAGGTTGTTGTTGAATTTTTTGGTGTATTTCAATGTTGAGGTTGTTGTTGTTTTTCAATGTTGAGGTTGTTGTTGAATTTGTTGGTGTTTTTCAATGTTGAGGTTGTTGTTGTTTTTCAATGTTGAGGTTGTTTTTGAATTTGTTGGTGTTTTTCAATGTTGAGGTTGTTGTTGAATTTGTTGGTGTTTTTCAATGTTGTGGTTGTTGTTGTTTTTCAATGTTGAGGTTGTTGTTGTATTTGTTGGTGTTTTTCAATGTTGAGGTTGTTGTAGTTTTTCAATGTTGAGGTTGCTGTTGAATTTGTTGGTGTTTTTCAATGTCGAGGTTGTTGTTGAATATGTTTGTGTTTTTCAATGTTGAAGTTGTTGTTGAATTTGTTGGTGTTTTTCAATGTTGAGGTTGTTCGTTGAATTTGTTGGTGTTTTTAAATGTTGAGGTTGATGTTGAATTTGTTGGTGTTTTTCAATGTTGAGGTTGTTGTTGTTTTTCAAACTTGAGGTTGTTGTTGAATTTGTTGGTGTTTTTCAATGTTGAGATTGTTGTTGTTGTTCAATGTGGAGGTTGTTGTTGAATTTGCTTGCGATTTTCAATGTCGAGGTTGTTGTTGAATTTGTTGGTGTTTTTCAATGTTGAATTTGTTGTTGAATTTGTTGGTGTTTTTCAATGTTGAGGTTGTTGTTGTTTTTCAATGTTGAGGTTGTTGTTGAATTTGTTGGTGTTTTTCAGTGTTGAGGCTGTTGTTGAATTTGTTGGCGTTTTTAAATGTTCAGGTTGTTGTTGAATTTGTTGGAGTTTTTCAATGTTGAGGTTATTGTTGAATTTGTTGGTGTTTTTCAATGTTGAGGTTGTTGTTGTTTTTCAATGTTGAGGTTGTTGTTGAATTTGTTGGTGTTTTTCAATGTTGAGGTTGTTGTTGTTTTTCAATGCTGAGGTTGTTGTTGAATTTGTTGGTGTTTTTCAATGTTGAGGTTGTTGTTGAATTTGTTGGTGTTTTTCAATGTTGAGGTTGTTGTTGTTTTTCAATGTTGATGCTGTTGTTGAAATTGTTGGTGTTTTTCAATGTTGAGGTTGTTGTTGTTTTTCAATGTTGAGGTTGTTGTTGAATTTGTTGGTGTTTTTCAATGTTGAGGTTGTTGTTGAATTTGTTGTTGTTTTTCAATGTTGAGGTTGTTGTTGAATTTGTTGGTCTTTTTCAATGTTGAGGTTGTTCTTGTTTTTCAATGTTGAGGTTGTTGTTGAATTTGTTGGTGTTTTTCAATGTTGAGGTTGTTGTTGTTTTTCAATGTTGAGGTTGTTGTTGAATTTGTTGGTGTTTTTCAATGTTGAGGCTGTTGTTGAATTTGTTGGCGTTTTTAAATGTTCAGGTTGTTGTTGAATTTGTTGGAGTTTTTCAATGTTGAGGTTATTGTTGAATTTTTTGGTGTTTTTCAATGTTGAGGTTGTTGTTGTTTTTCAATGTTGAGGTTGTTGTTGAATTTGTTGGTGTTTTTCAATGTTGAGGTTGTTGTTGTTTTTCAATGCTGAGGTTGTTGTTGAATTTGTTGGTGTTTTTCAATGTTGAGGTTGTTGTTGAATTTGTTGGTGTTTTTCAATGTTGAGTTTGTTGTAGTTTTTCAATGTTGATGCTGTTGTTGAAATTGTTGGTGTTTTTCAATGTTGAGGTTGTTGTTGTTTTTCAATGTTGAGGTTGTTGTTGAATTTGTTGGTGTTTTTCAATGTTGAGGTTGTTGTTGAATTTGTTGGTGTTTTTCAATGTTGAGGTTGTTGTTGAATTTGTTGGTGTTTTTCAATGTTGAGGTTGTTGTTGTTTTTCAATGTTGAGGTTGTTGTTGAATTTGTTGGTGTTTTTCAATGTGGAGGTTGTTGTTGTTTTTCAATGTTGAGGTTATTGTTGAATTTGTTGGTGTTTTTCAATGTTGAGGTTGTTGTTGAATTTGTTGGCGTTACTAAATGTTGAGGTAGTTGTTGAATTTGTTGGTGTTTTTCAATGTTGAGGTTGTTGTTGAATTTTTTGGTGTATTTCAATGTTGAGGTTGTTGTTGTTTTTCAATGTTGAGGTTGTTGTTGAATTTGTTGGTGTTTTTCAATGTTGAGGTTGTTGTTGTTTTTCAATGTTGAGGTTGTTTTTGAATTTGTTGGTGTTTTTCAATGTTGAGGTTGTTGTTGAATTTGTTGGTGTTTTTCAATGTTGTGGTTGTTGTTCTTTTTTAATGTTGAGGTTGTTGTTGTATTTGTTGGTGTTTTTCAATGTTGAGGTTGTTGTAGTTTTTCAATGTTGAGGTTGCTGTTGAATTTGTTGGTGTTTTTCAATGTCGAGGTTGTTGTTGAATTTGTTTGTGTTTTTCAATGTTGAAGTTGTTGTTGAATTTGTTGGTGTTTTTCAATGTTGAGGTTGTTCGTTGAATTTGTTGGTGTTTTTAAATGTTGAGGTTGATGTTGAATTTGTTGGTGTTTTTCAATGTTGAGGTTGTTGTTGTTTTTCAAACTTGAGGTTGTTGTTGAATTTGTTGGTGTTTTTCAATGTTGAGGTTGTTGTTGTTGTTCAATGTGGAGGTTGTTGTTGAATTTGCTTGCGATTTTCAATGTCGAGGTTGTTGTTGAATTTGTTGGTGTTTTTCAATGTTGAATTTGTTGTTGAATTTGTTGGTGTTTTTCAATGTTGAGGTTGTTGTTGTTTTTCAATGTTGAGGTTGTTGTTGAATTTGTTGGTGTTTTTCAGTGTTGAGGCTGTTGTTGAATTTGTTGGCGTTTTTAAATGTTCAGGTTGTTGTTGAATTTGTTGGAGTTTTTCAATGTTGAGGTTATTGTTGAATTTGTTGGTGTTTTTCAATGTTGAGGTTGTTGTTGTTTTTCAATGTTGAGGTTGTTGTTGAATTTGTTGGTGTTTTTCAATGTTGAGGTTGTTGTTGTTTTTCAATGCTGAGGTTGTTGTTGAATTTGTTGGTGTTTTTCAATGTTGAGGTTGTTGTTGAATTTGTTGGTGTTTTTCAATGTTGAGGTTGTTGTTGTTTTTCAATGTTGATGCTGTTGTTGAAATTGTTGGTGTTTTTCAATGTTGAGGTTGTTGTTGTTTTTCAATGTTGAGGTTGTTGTTGAATTTGTTGGTGTTTTTCAATGTTGAGGTTGTTGTTGAATTTGTTGTTGTTTTTCAATGTTGAGGTTGTTGTTGAATTTGTTGGTCTTTTTCAATGTTGAGGTTGTTCTTGTTTTTCAATGTTGAGGTTGTTGTTGAATTTTTTTGTGTTTTTCAATGTTGAGGTTGTTGTTGTTTTTCAATGTTGAGGTTGTTGTTGAATTTGTTGGTGTTTTTCAATGTGGAGGTTGTTGCTGTTTTTCAATGTTGAGGTTATTGTTGAATTTGTTGGTGTTTTTCAATGTTGAGGTTGTTGTTGAATTTGTTGGCGTTATTAAATGTTGAGGTAGTTGTTGAATTTGTCAATGTTGAGGTTGTTGTTGAATTTTTTGGTGTATTTCAATGTTGAGGTTGTTGTTGTTTTTCAATGTTGAGGTTGTTGTTGAATTTGTTGGTGTTTTTCAATTTCGAGGATGTTGTTGAATTTGTTGGTGTTTTTCAATATTGAAGTTGTTGTTGAATTTGTTGGTTTTTTTCAATGTTGAGGTTGTTGTTGTTTTTCAATGTTGAGGTTGTTGTTTAATTGGTTGGTGTTTTTCAATGTTGAGGTTGGTGTTGTTTTTCAATGTTGAGGTTGTTGTTGTTTTTCAATGTTGAGGTTGTTGTTGAATTTGTTGGTGTTTTTTAATGTTGAGGTTGTTGTTGAATTTGGTGGTGTTTTTCAATGTTGATATTGTTGTTGTTTTTCAATGTTGAGGTTTTTGTTGTATTTGTTGGCGTTTTTAAATGTTGAGGTTGTTGTAGTTTTTCAATGTTGTGGTTGTTGTTGAATTTGTTGGTGTTTTTCAATGTCGAGGTTGTTGTTGAATTTGTTGGTGTTTTTCAATGTTGACGTTGTTGTTGAATTTGTTGGTGTTTTTCAATGTTGAGGTTGTTGTTTTTAAATGTTGAGGTTGTTGATGAATTTGTTGATGTTTTTCAATGTTGAGGTTGGTGTTGAATTTGTTGGTATTTTTCAATGTTGAGGTTGTTGTTGTTTTTCAATGTTGAGGTTGTTGTTGAATTTGTTGGTCTTTTTCAATGTTGAGGTTGTTGTTGTTTTTCAATGTTGTGGTTGTTGTTGAATTTGTTGGTGTTTTTCAATGTTGAGGTTGTTGTTGTTTTTCAATGTTGAGGTTGTTGTTGAATTTGTTAGTGTTTTTCAATGTTGAGGTTGTTGTTGAATTTGTTGGTGTTTTTCAATGTTGAGGTTGTTGTTGTTTTTCAATGTTGAGGTTGTTGTTGTTTTTCAATGTTGAGGTTGTTGTTGAATTTGTTGGTGTTTTTCAATGTTGAGGTTGTTGTTGAATTTGTTGGTGTTTTTCAATGTTGTGGTTGTTGTTGTTTTTCAATGTTGAGGTTGTTGTTGTATTTGTTGGTGTTTTTCAATGTTGAGGTTGTTGTAGTTTTTCAATGTTGAGGTTGCTGTTGAATTTGTTGGTGTTTTTCAATGTCGAGGTTGTTGTTGAATTTGTTTGTGTTTTTCAACGTTGAAGTTGTTGTTGAATTTGTTGGTGTTTTTCAATGTTGAGGTTGTTCGTTGAATTTGTTGGTGTTTTTAAATGTTGAGGTTGATGTTGAATTTGTTGGTGTTTTTCAATGTTGAGGTTGTTGTTGTTTTTCAAACTTGAGGTTGTTGTTGAATTTGTTGGTGTTTTTCAATGTTGAGGTTGTTGTTGTTGTTCAATGTGGAGGTTGTTGTTGAATTTGCTGGCGATTTTCAATGTCGAGGTTGTTGTTGAATTTGTTGGTGTTTTTCAATGTTGAATTTGTTGTTGAATTTGTTGGTGTTTTTCAATGTTGAGGTTGTTGTTGTTTTTCAATGTTGAGGTTGTTGTTGAATTTGTTGGTGTTTTTCAATGTTGAGGCTGTTGTTGAATTTGTTGGCGTTTTTAAATGTTCAGGTTGTTGTTGAATTTGTTGGAGTTTTTCAATGTTGAGGTTATTGTTGAATTTGTTGGTGTTTTTCAATGTTGAGGTTGTTGTTGTTTTTCAATGTTGAGGTTGTTGTTGAATTTGTTGGTGGTTTTCAATGTTGAGGTTGTTGTTGTTTTTCAATGCTGAGGTTGTTGTTGAATTTGTTGGTGTTTTTCAATGTTGAGGTTGTTGTTGAATTTGTTGGTGTTTTTCAATGTTGAGGTTGTTGTAGTTTTTCAATGTTGATGCTGTTGTTGAAATTGTTGGTGTTTTTCAATGTTGAGGTTGTTGTTGTTTTTCAATGTTGAGGTTGTTGTTGAATTTGTTGGTGTTTTTCAATGTTGAGGTTGTTGTTGAATTTGTTGGTGTTTTTCAATGTTGAGGTTGTTGTTGAATTTGTTGGTCTTTTTCAATGTTGAGGTTGTTCTTGTTTTTCAATGTTGAGGTTGTTGTTGAATTTGTTGGTGTTTTTCAATGTTGAGGTTGTTGTTGTTTTTCAATGTTGAGGTTGTTGTTGAATTTGTTGGTGTTTTTCAATGTGGAGGTTGTTGTTGTTTTTCAATGTTGAGGTTATTGTTGAATTTGTTGGTGTTTTTCAATGTTGAGGTTGTTGTTGAATTTGTTGGCGTTATTAAATGTTGAGGTAGTTGTTGAATTTGTTGGTGTTTTTCAATGTTGAGGTTGTTGTTGAATTTTTTGGTGTATTTCAATGTTGAGGTTGTTGTTGTTTTTCAATGTTGAGGTTGTTGTTGAATTTGTTGGTGTTTTTCAATGTTGAGGTTGTTGTTGTTTTTCAATGTTGAGGTTGTTTTTGAATTTGTTGGTGTTTTTCAATGTTGAGGTTGTTGTTGAATTTGTTGGTGTTTTTCAATGTTGTGGTTGTTGTTGTTTTTCAATGTTGAGGTTGTTGTTGTATTTGTTGGTGTTTTTCAATGTTGAGGTTGTTGTAGTTTTTCAATGTTGAGGTTGCTGTTGAATTTGTTGGTGTTTTTCAATGTCGAGGTTGTTGTTGAATTTGTTTGTGTTTTTCAATGTTGAAGTTGTTGTTGAATTTGTTGGTGTTTTTCAATGTTGAGGTTGTTCGTTGAATTTGTTGGTGTTTTTAAATGTTGAGGTTGATGTTGAATTTGTTGGTGTTTTTCAATGTTGAGGTTGTTGTTGTTTTTCAAACTTGAGGTTGTTGTTGAATTTGTTGGTGTTTTTCAATGTTGAGGTTGTTGTTGTTGTTCAATGTGGAGGTTGTTGTTGAATTTGCTTGCGATTTTCAATGTCGAGGTTGTTGTTGAATTTGTTGGTGTTTTTCAATGTTGAATTTGTTGTTGAATTTGTTGGTGTTTTTCAATGTTGAGGTTGTTGTTGTTTTTCAATGTTGAGGTTGTTGTTGAATTTGTTGGTGTTTTTCAGTGTTGAGGCTGTTGTTGAATTTGTTGGCGTTTTTAAATGTTCAGGTTGTTGTTGAATTTGTTGGAGTTTTTCAATGTTGAGGTTATTGTTGAATTTGTTGGTGTTTTTCAATGTTGAGGTTGTTGTTGTTTTTCAATGTTGAGGTTGTTGTTGAATTTGTTGGTGTTTTTCAATGTTGAGGTTGTTGTTGTTTTTCAATGCTGAGGTTGTTGTTGAATTTGTTGGTGTTTTTCAATGTTGAGGTTGTTGTTGAATTTGTTGGTGTTTTTCAATGTTGAGGTTGTTGTTGTTTTTCAATGTTGATGCTGTTGTTGAAATTGTTGGTGTTTTTCAATGTTGAGGTTGTTGTTGTTTTTCAATGTTGAGGTTGTTGTTGAATTTGTTGGTGTTTTTCAATGTTGAGGTTGTTGTTGAATTTGTTGTTGTTTTTCAATGTTGAGGTTGTTGTTGAATTTGTTGGTCTTTTTCAATGTTGAGGTTGTTCTTGTTTTTCAATGTTGAGGTTGTTGTTGAATTTGTTGGTGTTTTTCAATGTTGAGGTTGTTGTTGTTTTTCAATGTTGAGGTTGTTGTTGAATTTGTTGGTGTTTTTCAATGTTGAGGCTGTTGTTGAATTTGTTGGCGTTTTTAAATGTTCAGGTTGTTGTTGAATTTGTTGGAGTTTTTCAATGTTGAGGTTATTGTTGAATTTGTTGGTGTTTTTCAATGTTGAGGTTGTTGTTGTTTTTCAATGTTGAGGTTGTTGTTGAATTTGTTGGTGTTTTTCAATGTTGAGGTTGTTGTTGTTTTTCAATGCTGAGGTTGTTGTTGAATTTGTTGGTGTTTTTCAATGTTGAGGTTGTTGTTGAATTTGTTGGTGTTTTTCAATGTTGAGTTTGTTGTAGTTTTTCAATGTTGATGCTGTTGTTGAAATTGTTTGTGTTTTTCAATGTTGAGGTTGTTGTTGTTTTTCAATGTTGAGGTTGTTGTTGAATTTGTTGGTGTTTTTCAATGTTGAGGTTGTTGTTGAATTCGTTGGTGTTTTTCAATGTTGAGGTTGTTGTTGAATTTGTTGGTGTTTTTCAATGTTGAGGTTGTTGTAGTTTTTCAATGTTGATGCTGTTGTTGAAATTGTTGGTGTTTTTCAATGTTGAGGTTGTTGTTGTTTTTCAATGTTGAGGTTGTTGTTGAATTCGTTGGTGTTTTTCAATGTTGAGGTTGTTGTTGAATTTGTTGGTGTTTTTCAATGTTGAGGTTGTTGTAGTTTTTCAATGTTGATGCTGTTGTTGAAATTGTTGGTGTTTTTCAATGTTGAGGTTGTTGTAGTTTTTCAATGTTGATGCTGTTGTTGAATTTGTTGGTCTTTTTCAATGTTGAGGTTGTTCTTGTTTTTCAATGTTGAGGTTGTTGTTGAATTTGTTGGTGTTTTTCAATGTTGAGGTTGTTGTTGTTTTTCAATGTTGAGGTTGTTGTTGAATTTGTTGGTGTTTTTCAATGTTGAGGCTGTTGTTGAATTTGTTGGCGTTTTTAAATGTTCAGGTTGTTGTTGAATTTGTTGGAGTTTTTCAATGTTGAGGTTATTGTTGAATTTGTTGGTGTTTTTCAATGTTGAGGTTGTTGTTGTTTTTCAATGTTGAGGTTGTTGTTGAATTTGTTGGTGTTTTTCAATGTTGAGGTTGTTGTTGTTTTTCAATGCTGAGGTTGTTGTTGAATTTGTTGGTGTTTTTCAATGTTGAGGTTGTTGTTGAATTTGTTGGTGTTTTTCAATGTTGAGTTTGTTGTAGTTTTTCAATGTTGATGCTGTTGTTGAAATTGTTTGTGTTTTTCAATGTTGAGGTTGTTGTTGTTTTTCAATGTTGAGGTTGTTGTTGAATTTGTTGGTGTTTTTCAATGTTGAGGTTGTTGTTGAATTCGTTGGTGTTTTTCAATGTTGAGGTTGTTGTTGAATTTGTTGGTGTTTTTCAATGTTGAGGTTGTTGTAGTTTTTCAATGTTGATGCTGTTGTTGAAATTGTTGGTGTTTTTCAATGTTGAGGTTGTTGTTGTTTTTCAATGTTGAGGTTGTTGTTGAATTTGTTGGTGTTTTTCAATGTTGAGGTTGTTGTTGTTTTTCAATGTTGAGGTTGTTGTTGAACTTGTTGGTGTTTTTTAATGTTGAGGTTGTTGTTGAATTTGGTGGTGTTTTTCAATGTTGATATTGTTGTTGTTTTTCAATGTTGAGGTTTTTGTTGTATTTGTTGGCGTTTTTAAATGTTGAGGTTGTTGTAGTTTTTCAATGTTGTGGTTGTTGTTGAATTTGTTGGTGTTTTTCAATGTCGAGGTTGTTGTTGAATTTGTTGGTGTTTTTCAATGTTGACGTTGTTGTTGAATTTGTTGGTGTTTTTCAATGTTGAGGTTGTTGTTTTTAAATGTTGAGGTTGTTGATGAATTTGTTGATGTTTTTCAATGTTGAGGTTGGTGTTGAATTTGTTGGTATTTTTCAATGTTGAGGTTGTTGTTGTTTTTCAATGTTGAGGTTGTTGTTGAATTTGTTGGTCTTTTTCAATGTTGAGGTTGTTGTTGTTTTTCAATGTTGTGGTTGTTGTTGAATTTGTTGGTGTTTTTCAATGTTGAGGTTGTTGTTGTTTTTCAATGTTGAGGTTGTTGTTGAATTTGTTAGTGTTTTTCAATGTTGAGGTTGTTGTTGAATTTGTTGGTGTTTTTCAATGTTGAGGTTGTTGTTGTTTTTCAATGTTGAGGTTGTTGTTGTTTTTCAATGTTGAGGTTGTTGTTGAATTTGTTGGTGTTTTTCAATGTTGAGGTTGTTGTTGAATTTGTTGGTGTTTTTCAATGTTGTGGTTGTTGTTGTTTTTCAATGTTGAGGTTGTTGTTGTATTTGTTGGTGTTTTTCAATGTTGAGGTTGTTGTAGTTTTTCAATGTTGAGGTTGCTGTTGAATTTGTTGGTGTTTTTCAATGTCGAGGTTGTTGTTGAATTTGTTTGTGTTTTTCAACGTTGAAGTTGTTGTTGAATTTGTTGGTGTTTTTCAATGTTGAGGTTGTTCGTTGAATTTGTTGGTGTTTTTAAATGTTGAGGTTGATGTTGAATTTGTTGGTGTTTTTCAATGTTGAGGTTGTTGTTGTTTTTCAAACTTGAGGTTGTTGTTGAATTTGTTGGTGTTTTTCAATGTTGAGGTTGCTGTTGTTGTTCAATGTGGAGGTTGTTGTTGAATTTGCTGGCGATTTTCAATGTCGAGGTTGTTGTTGAATTTGTTGGTGTTTTTCAATGTTGAATTTGTTGTTGAATTTGTTGGTGTTTTTCAATGTTGAGGTTGTTGTTGTTTTTCAATGTTGAGGTTGTTGTTGAATTTGTTGGTGTTTTTCAATGTTGAGGCTGTTGTTGAATTTGTTGGCGTTTTTAAATGTTCAGGTTGTTGTTGAATTTGTTGGAGTTTTTCAATGTTGAGGTTATTGTTGAATTTGTTGGTGTTTTTCAATGTTGAGGTTGTTGTTGTTTTTCAATGTTGAGGTTGTTGTTGAATTTGTTGGTGGTTTTCAATGTTGAGGTTGTTGTTGTTTTTCAATGCTGAGGTTGTTGTTGAATTTGTTGGTGTTTTTCAATGTTGAGGTTGTTGTTGAATTTGTTGGTGTTTTTCAATGTTGAGGTTGTTGTAGTTTTTCAATGTTGATGCTGTTGTTGAAATTGTTGGTGTTTTTCAATGTTGAGGTTGTTGTTGTTTTTCAATGTTGAGGTTGTTGTTGAATTTGTTGGTGTTTTTCAATGTTGAGGTTGTTGTTGAATTTGTTGGTGTTTTTCAATGTTGAGGTTGTTGTTGAATTTGTTGGTCTTTTTCAATGTTGAGGTTGTTCTTGTTTTTCAATGTTGAGGTTGTTGTTGAATTTGTTGGTGTTTTTCAATGTTGAGGTTGTTGTTGTTTTTCAATGTTGAGGTTGTTGTTGAATTTGTTGGTGTTTTTCAATGTGGAGGTTGTTGTTGTTTTTCAATGTTGAGGTTATTGTTGAATTTGTTGGTGTTTTTCAATGTTGAGGTTGTTGTTGAATTTGTTGGCGTTATTAAATGTTGAGGTAGTTGTTGAATTTGTTGGTGTTTTTCAATGTTGAGGTTGTTGTTGAATTTTTTGGTGTATTTCAATGTTGAGGTTGTTGTTGTTTTTCAATGTTGAGGTTGTTGTTGAATTTGTTGGTGTTTTTCAATGTTGAGGTTGTTGTTGTTTTTCAATGTTGAGGTTGTTTTTGAATTTGTTGGTGTTTTTCAATGTTGAGGTTGTTGTTGAATTTGTTGGTGTTTTTCAATGTTGTGGTTGTTGTTGAATTTGTTGTTGTTTTTCAATGTTGAGGTTGTTGTTGAATTTGTTGGTCTTTTTCAATGTTGAGGTTGTTCTTGTTTTTCAATGTTGAGGTTGTTGTTGAATTTGTTGGTGTTTTTCAATGTTGAGGTTGTTGTTGTTTTTCAATGTTGAGGTTGTTGTTGAATTTGTTGGTGTTTTTCAATGTTGAGGCTGTTGTTGAATTTGTTGGCGTTTTTAAATGTTCAGGTTGTTGTTGAATTTGTTGGAGTTTTTCAATGTTGAGGTTATTGTTGAATTTGTTGGTGTTTTTCAATGTTGAGGTTGTTGTTGTTTTTCAATGTTGAGGTTGTTGTTGAATTTGTTGGTGTTTTTCAATGTTGAGGTTGTTGTTGTTTTTCAATGCTGAGGTTGTTGTTGAATTTGTTGGTGTTTTTCAATGTTGAGGTTGTTGTTGAATTTGTTGGTGTTTTTCAATGTTGAGTTTGTTGTAGTTTTTCAATGTTGATGCTGTTGTTGAAATTGTTTGTGTTTTTCAATGTTGAGGTTGTTGTTGTTTTTCAATGTTGAGGTTGTTGTTGAATTTGTTGGTGTTTTTCAATGTTGAGGTTGTTGTTGAATTCGTTGGTGTTTTTCAATGTTGAGGTTGTTGTTGAATTTGTTGGTGTTTTTCAATGTTGAGGTTGTTGTAGTTTTTCAATGTTGATGCTGTTGTTGAAATTGTTGGTGTTTTTCAATGTTGAGGTTGTTGTTGTTTTTCAATGTTGAGGTTGTTGTTGAATTTGTTGGTGTTTTTCAATGTTGAGGTTGTTGTTGAATTTGTTGGTGTTTTTCAATGTTGAGGTTGTTGTTGAATTTGTTGGTCTTTTTCAATGTTGAGGTTGTTCTTGTTTTTCAATGTTGAGGTTGTTGTTGAATTTGTTGGTGTTTTTCAATGTTGAGGTTGTTGTTGTTTTTCAATGTTGAGGTTGTTGTTGAATTTGTTGGTGTTTTTCAATGTGGAGGTTGTTGTTGTTTTTCAATGTTGAGGTTATTGTTGAATTTGTTGGTGTTTTTCAATGTTGAGGTTGTTGTTGAATTTGTTGGCGTTATTAAATGTTGAGGTAGTTGTTGAATTTGTTGGTGTTTTTCAATGTTGAGGTTGTTGTTGAATTTTTTGGTGTATTTCAATGTTGAGGTTGTTGTTGTTTTTCAATGTTGAGGTTGTTGTTGAATTTGTTGGTGTTTTTCAATGTTGAGGTTGTTGTTGTTTTTCAATGTTGAGGTTGTTTTTGAATTTGTTGGTGTTTTTCAATGTTGAGGTTGTTGTTGAATTTGTTGGTGTTTTTCAATGTTGTGGTTGTTGTTGTTTTTCAATGTTGAGGTTGTTGTTGTATTTGTTGGTGTTTTTCAATGTTGAGGTTGTTGTAGTTTTTCAATGTTGAGGTTGCTGTTGAATTTGTTGGTGTTTTTCAATGTCGAGGTTGTTGTTGAATTTGTTTGTGTTTTTCAATGTTGAAGTTGTTGTTGAATTTGTTGGTGTTTTTCAATGTTGAGGTTGTTCGTTGAATTTGTTGGTGTTTTTAAATGTTGAGGTTGATGTTGAATTTGTTGGTGTTTTTCAATGTTGAGGTTGTTGTTGTTTTTCAAACTTGAGGTTGTTGTTGAATTTGTTGGTGTTTTTCAATGTTGAGGTTGTTGTTGTTGTTCAATGTGGAGGTTGTTGTTGAATTTGCTTGCGATTTTCAATGTCGAGGTTGTTGTTGAATTTGTTGGTGTTTTTCAATGTTGAATTTGTTGTTGAATTTGTTGGTGTTTTTCAATGTTGAGGTTGTTGTTGTTTTTCAATGTTGAGGTTGTTGTTGAATTTGTTGGTGTTTTTCAGTGTTGAGGCTGTTGTTGAATTTGTTGGCGTTTTTAAATGTTCAGGTTGTTGTTGAATTTGTTGGAGTTTTTCAATGTTGAGGTTATTGTTGAATTTGTTGGTGTTTTTCAATGTTGAGGTTGTTGTTGTTTTTCAATGTTGAGGTTGTTGTTGAATTTGTTGGTGTTTTTCAATGTTGAGGTTGTTGTTGTTTTTCAATGCTGAGGTTGTTGTTGAATTTGTTGGTGTTTTTCAATGTTGAGGTTGTTGTTGAATTTGTTGGTGTTTTTCAATGTTGAGGTTGTTGTTGTTTTTCAATGTTGATGCTGTTGTTGAAATTGTTGGTGTTTTAAATGTTGAGGTTGTTGTTGTTTTTCAATGTTGAGGTTGTTGTTGAATTTGTTGGTGTTTTTCAATGTTGAGGTTGTTGTTGAATTTGTTGTTGTTTTTCAATGTTGAGGTTGTTGT
Source organism: Isurus oxyrinchus (assembly GCA_026770705.1). Classification (NCBI taxonomy): domain Eukaryota; kingdom Metazoa; phylum Chordata; class Chondrichthyes; order Lamniformes; family Lamnidae; genus Isurus; species Isurus oxyrinchus. The sequence goes on along the minus strand of JANJGN010000143.1, from coordinate 913,327 downwards.
TGAATTTGTTGGTCTTTTTCAATGTTGAGGTTGTTCTTGTTTTTCAATGTTGAGGTTGTTGTTGAATTTGTTGGTGTTTTTCAATGTTGAGGTTGTTGTTGTTTTTCAATGTTGAGGTTGTTGTTGAATTTGTTGGTGTTTTTCAATGTTGAGGCTGTTGTTGAATTTGTTGGCGTTTTTAAATGTTCAGGTTGTTGTTGAATTTGTTGGAGTTTTTCAATGTTGAGGTTATTGTTGAATTTGTTGGTGTTTTTCAATGTTGAGGTTGTTGTTGTTTTTCAATGTTGAGGTTGTTGTTGAATTTGTTGGTGTTTTTCAATGTTGAGGTTGTTGTTGTTTTTCAATGCTGAGGTTGTTGTTGAATTTGTTGGTGTTTTTCAATGTTGAGGTTGTTGTTGAATTTGTTGGTGTTTTTCAATGTTGAGTTTGTTGTAGTTTTTCAATGTTGATGCTGTTGTTGAAATTGTTTGTGTTTTTCAATGTTGAGGTTGTTGTTGTTTTTCAATGTTGAGGTTGTTGTTGAATTTGTTGGTGTTTTTCAATGTTGAGGTTGTTGTTGAATTCGTTGGTGTTTTTCAATGTTGAGGTTGTTGTTGAATTTGTTGGTGTTTTTCAATGTTGAGGTTGTTGTTGTTTTTCAATGTTGAGGTTGTTGTTGAATTTGTTGGTGTTTTTCAATGTGGAGGTTGTTGTTGTTTTTCAATGTTGAGGTTATTGTTGAATTTGTTGGTGTTTTTCAATGTTGAGGTTGTTGTTGAATTTGTTGGCGTTATTAAATGTTGAGGTAGTTGTTGAATTTGTTGGTGTTTTTCAATGTTGAGGTTGTTGTTGAATTTTTTGGTGTATTTCAATGTTGAGGTTGTTGTTGTTTTTCAATGTTGAGGTTGTTGTTGAATTTGTTGGTGTTTTTCAATGTTGAGGTTTTTGTTGTTTTTCAATGTTGAGGTTGTTTTTGAATTTGTTGGTGTTTTTCAATGTTGAGGTTGTTGTTGAATTTGTTGGTGTTTTTCAATGTTGTGGTTGTTGTTCTTTTTTAATGTTGAGGTTGTTGTTGTATTTGTTGGTGTTTTTCAATGTTGAGGTTGTTGTAGTTTTTCAATGTTGAGGTTGCTGTTGAATTTGTTGGTGTTTTTCAATGTCGAGGTTGTTGTTGAATTTGTTTGTGTTTTTCAATGTTGAAGTTGTTGTTGAATTTGTTGGTGTTTTTCAATGTTGAGGTTGTTCGTTGAATTTGTTGGTGTTTTTAAATGTTGAGGTTGATGTTGAATTTGTTGGTGTTTTTCAATGTTGAGGTTGTTGTTGTTTTTCAAACTTGAGGTTGTTGTTGAATTTGTTGGTGTTTTTCAATGTTGAGGTTGTTGTTGTTGTTCAATGTGGAGGTTGTTGTTGAATTTGCTTGCGATTTTCAATGTCGAGGTTGTTGTTGAATTTGTTGGTGTTTTTCAATGTTGAATTTGTTGTTGAATTTGTTGGTGTTTTTCAATGTTGAGGTTGTTGTTGTTTTTCAATGTTGAGGTTGTTGTTGAATTTGTTGGTGTTTTTAAATGTTCAGGTTGTTGTTGAATTTGTTGGAGTTTTTCAATGTTGAGGTTATTGTTGAATTTGTTGGTGTTTTTCAATGTTGAGGTTGTTGTTGTTTTTCAATGTTGAGGTTGTTGTTGAATTTGTTGGTGTTTTTCAATGTTGAGGTTGTTGTTGTTTTTCAATGCTGAGGTTGTTGTTGAATTTGTTGGTGTTTTTCAATGTTGAGGTTGTTGTTGAATTTGTTGGTGTTTTTCAATGTTGAGGTTGTTGTTGTTTTTCAATGTTGATGCTGTTGTTGAAATTGTTGGTGTTTTTCAATGTTGAGGTTGTTGTTGTTTTTCAATGTTGAGGTTGTTGTTGAATTTGTTGGTGTTTTTCAATGTTGAGGTTGTTGTTGAATTTGTTGTTGTTTTTCAATGTTGAGGTTGTTGTTGAATTTGTTGGTCTTTTTCAATGTTGAGGTTGTTCTTGTTTTTCAATGTTGAGGTTGTTGTTGAATTTGTTGGTGTTTTTCAATGTTGAGGTTGTTGTTGTTTTTCAATGTTGAGGTTGTTGTTGAATTTGTTGGTGTTTTTCAATGTGGAGGTTGTTGCTGTTTTTCAATGTTGAGGTTATTGTTGAATTTGTTGGTGTTTTTCAATGTTGAGGTTGTTGTTGAATTTGTTGGCGTTATTAAATGTTGAGGTAGTTGTTGAATTTGTCAATGTTGAGGTTGTTGTTGAATTTTTTGGTGTATTTCAATGTTGAGGTTGTTGTTGTTTTTCAATGTTGAGGTTGTTGTTGAATTTGTTGGTGTTTTTCAATTTCGAGGATGTTGTTGAATTTGTTGGTGTTTTTCAATATTGAAGTTGTTGTTGAATTTGTTGGTTTTTTTCAATGTTGAGGTTGTTGTTGTTTTTCAATGTTGAGGTTGTTGTTTAATTGGTTGGTGTTTTTCAATGTTGAGGTTGGTGTTGTTTTTCAATGTTGAGGTTGTTGTTGTTTTTCAATGTTGAGGTTGTTGTTGAATTTGTTGGTGTTTTTTAATGTTGAGGTTGTTGTTGAATTTGGTGGTGTTTTTCAATGTTGATATTGTTGTTGTTTTTCAATGTTGAGGTTTTTGTTGTATTTGTTGGCGTTTTTAAATGTTGAGGTTGTTGTAGTTTTTCAATGTTGTGGTTGTTGTTGAATTTGTTGGTGTTTTTCAATGTCGAGGTTGTTGTTGAATTTGTTGGTGTTTTTCAATGTTGACGTTGTTGTTGAATTTGTTGGTGTTTTTCAATGTTGAGGTTGTTGTTTTTAAATGTTGAGGTTGTTGATGAATTTGTTGATGTTTTTCAATGTTGAGGTTGGTGTTGAATTTGTTGGTATTTTTCAATGTTGAGGTTGTTGTTGTTTTTCAATGTTGAGGTTGTTGTTGAATTTGTTGGTCTTTTTCAATGTTGAGGTTGTTGTTGTTTTTCAATGTTGTGGTTGTTGTTGAATTTGTTGGTGTTTTTCAATGTTGAGGTTGTTGTTGTTTTTCAATGTTGAGGTTGTTGTTGAATTTGTTAGTGTTTTTCAATGTTGAGGTTGTTGTTGAATTTGTTGGTGTTTTTCAATGTTGAGGTTGTTGTTGTTTTTCAATGTTGAGGTTGTTGTTGAATTTGTTGGTGTTTTTCAATGTTGAGGTTGTTGTTGTTTTTCAATGTTGAGGTTGTTGTTGAATTTGTTGGTGTTTTTCAATGTTGAGGTTGTTGTTGAATTTGTTGTTGTTTTTCAATGTTGAGGTTGTTGTTGTTTTTCAATGTTGAGTTTGTTGTTGAACTTGTTGGTGTTTTTCAATGTTGAGGTTGTTGTAGTTTTTCAATGTTGAGGTTGTTGTTGAATTTGTTGGTGCTTTTCAATGTCGAGGTTGTGGTTGAATTTGTTGGTGTTTTTCAATGTTGAAGTTGTTGTTGATTTTGTTGGTGTTTTTCAATGTTGAGGTTGTTGTTGTTTTTCAATGTCGAGGTTGTTGTTGAATTTGTTGGTGTTTTTCAATGTTGAGGTTGTTGTTGAATTCGTTGGTGTTTTTCAATGTTGAGGTTGTTGTTGTTTTTCAATGTTGAGGTTATTGTTGAATTTGTTGGTGTTTTTCAATGTTGAGGTTGTTGTTGAATTTGTTGGCGTTATTAAATGTTGAGGTTGTTGTTGAATTTGTTGGTGTTTTTCAATGTTGAGGTTGTTGTTGAATTTTTTGGTGTATTTCAATGTTGAGGTTGTTGTTGTTTTTCAATGTTGAGGTTGTTGTTGAATTTGTTGGTGTTTTTCAATTTCGAGGTTGTAGTTGAATTTGTTGGTGTTTTTCAATGTTGAAGTTGTTGTTGAATTTGTTGGTGTTTTTCAATGTTGAGGTTGTTGTTGTTTTTCAATGTTGAGGTTGTTGTTTAATTGGTTGGTGTTTTTCAATGTTGAGGTTGGTGTTGTTTTTCAATGTTGAGGTTGTTGTTGTTTTTCAATGTTGAGGTTGTTGTTGAATTTGTTGGTGTTTTTCAATGTTGAGGTTGTTGTTGAATTTGTTGGTGTTTTTCAATTTCGAGGTTGTTGTTGAATTTGCTGGTGTTTTTCAATGTCGAAGTTGTTGTTGAATTTGTTGGTGTTTTTCAATGTTGAGGTTGTTGTTGAATTTGTTGGTGTTTTTCAATGTTGAGGTTGTTGTTGTTTTTCAATGTTGAGGTTGTTGTTGTTTTTCAATGTTGAGGTTGTTGTTGAATTTGTTGGTGTTTTTCAATGTTGAGGTTGTTGTTGAATTTGTTGGTGTTTTTCAATGTTGTGGTTGTTGTTGTTTTTCAATGTTGAGGTTGTTGTTGTATTTGTTGGTGTTTTTCAATGTTGAGGTTGTTGTAGTTTTTCAATGTTGAGGTTTCTGTTGAATTTGTTGGTGTTTTTCAATGTCGAGGTTGTTGTTGAATTTGTTTGTGTTTTTCAATGTTGAAGTTGTTGTTGAATTTGTTGGTGTTTTTCAATGTTGAGGTTGTTCGTTGAATTTGTTGGTGTTTTTAAATGTTGAGGTTGATGTTGAATCTGTTGGTGTTTTTCAATGTTGAGGTTGTTGTTGTTTTTCAAACTTGAGGTTGTTGTTGAATTTGTTGGTGTTTTTCAATGTTGAGGTTGTTGTTGTTGTTCAATGTGGAGGTTGTTGTTGAATTTGCTGGCGATTTTCAATGTCGAGGTTGTTGTTGAATTTGTTGGTGTTTTTCAATGTTGAATTTGTTGTTGAATTTGTTGGTGTTTTTCAATGTTGAGGTTGTTGTTGTTTTTCAATGTTGAGGTTGTTGTTGAATTTGTTGGTGTTTTTCAATGTTGAGGCTGTTGTTGAATTTGTTGGCGTTTTTCAATGTTGAGGTTGTTGTTGTTTTTCAATGTTGAGGTTGTTGTTGAATTTGTTGGTGTTTTTCAATGTTGAGGTTGTTGTTGTTTTTCAATGCTGAGGTTGTTGTTGAATTTGTTGGTGTTTTTCAATGTTGAGGTTGTTGTTGAATTTGTTGGTGTTTTTCAATGTTGAGGTTGTTGTTGTTTTTCAATGTTGATGCTGTTGTTGAAATTGTTGGTGTTTTTCAATGTTGAGGTTGTTGTTGTTTTTCAATGTTGAGGTTGTTGTTGAATTTGTTGGTGTTTTTCAATGTTGAGGTTGTTGTTGAATTTGTTGTTGTTTTTCAATGTTGAGGTTGTTGTTGAATTTGTTGGTCTTTTTCAATGTTGAGGTTGTTCTTGTTTTTCAATGTTGAGGTTGTTGTTGAATTTGTTGGTGTTTTTCAATGTTGAGGTTGTTGTTGTTTTTCAATGTTGAGGTTGTTGTTGAATTTGTTGGTGTTTTTCAATGTGGAGGTTGTTGTTGTTTTTCAATGTTGAGGTTATTGTTGAATTTGTTGGTGTTTTTCAATGTTTAATGTTGTTGTTGAATTTGTTGGCGTTATTAAATGTTGAGGTAGTTGTTGAATTTGTTGGTGTTTTTCAATGTTGAGGTTGTTGTTGAATTTTTTGGTGTATTTCAATGTTGAGGTTGTTGTTGTTTTTCAATGTTGAGGTTGTTGTTGAATTTGTTGGTGTTTTTCATTTTCGAGGTTGTTGTTGAATTTGTTGGTGTTTTTCAATGTTGAAGTTGTTGTTGAATTTGTTGGTTTTTTTCAATGTTGAGGTTGTTGTTGTTTTTCAATGTTGAGGTTGTTGTTGTTTTTCAATGTTGAGGTTGTTGTTGAATTTGTTGGTGTTTTTCAATGTTGAGGTTGTTGTTGAATTTGTTGTTGTTTTTCAATGTTGAGGTTGTTGTTGTTTTTCAATGTTGAGTTTGTTGTTGAACTTGTTGGTGTTTTTCAATGTTGAGGTTGTTGTAGTTTTTCAATGTTGAGGTTGTTGTTGAATTTGTTGGTGCTTTTCAATGTCGAGGTTGTGGTTGAATTTGTTGGTGTTTTTCAATGTTGAAGTTGTTGTTGATTTTGTTGGTGTTTTTCAATGTTGAGGTTGTTGTTGTTTTTCAATGTCGAGGTTGTTGTTGAATTTGTTGGTGTTTTTCAATGTTGAGGTTGTTGTTGAATTCGTTGGTGTTTTTCAATGTTGAGGTTGTTGTTGTTTTTCAATGTTGAGGTTATTGTTGAATTTGTTGGTGTTTTTCAATGTTGAGGTTGTTGTTGAATTTGTTGGCGTTATTAAATGTTGAGGTTGTTGTTGAATTTGTTGGTGTTTTTCAATGTTGAGGTTGTTGTTGAATTTTTTGGTGTATTTCAATGTTGAGGTTGTTGTTGTTTTTCAATGTTGAGGTTGTTGTTGAATTTGTTGGTGTTTTTCAATTTCGAGGTTGTAGTTGAATTTGTTGGTGTTTTTCAATGTTGAAGTTGTTGTTGAATTTGTTGGTGTTTTTCAATGTTGAGGTTGTTGTTGTTTTTCAATGTTGAGGTTGTTGTTTAATTGGTTGGTGTTTTTCAATGCTGAGGTTGGTGTTGTTTTTCAATGTTGAGGTTGTTGTTGTTTTTCAATGTTGAGGTTGTTGTTGAATTTGTTGGTGTTTTTCAATGTTGAGGTTGTTGTTGAATTTGTTGGTGTTTTTCAATTTCGAGGTTGTTGTTGAATTTGCTGGTGTTTTTCAATGTTGAGGTTGTTGTTGTTTTTCAATGTTGAGGTTGTTGTTGTTTTTCAATGTTGAGGTTGTTGTTGAATTTGTTGGTGTTTTTCAATGTTGAGGTTGTTGTTGAATTTGTTGGTGTTTTTCAATGTTGTGGTTGTTGTTGTTTTTCAATGTTGAGGTTGTTGTTGTATTTGTTGGTGTTTTTCAATGTTGAGGTTGTTGTAGTTTTTCAATGTTGAGGTTTCTGTTGAATTTGTTGGTGTTTTTCAATGTCGAGGTTGTTGTTGAATTTGTTTGTGTTTTTCAATGTTGAAGTTGTTGTTGAATTTGTTGGTGTTTTTCAATGTTGAGGTTGTTCGTTGAATTTGTTGGTGTTTTTAAATGTTGAGGTTGATGTTGAATTTGTTGGTGTTTTTCAATGTTGAGGTTGTTGTTGTTTTTCAAACTTGAGGTTGTTGTTGAATTTGTTGGTGTTTTTCAATGTTGAGGTTGTTGTTGTTGTTCAATGTGGAGGTTGTTGTTGAATTTGCTGGCGATTTTCAATGTCGAGGTTGTTGTTGAATTTGTTGGCGTTTTTCAATGTTGAATTTGTTGTTGAATTTGTTGGTGTTTTTCAATGTTGAGTTTGTTGTTGTTTTTCAATGTTGAGGTTGTTGTTGAATTTGTTGGTGTTTTTCAATGTTGAGGCTGTTGTTGAATTTGTTGGCGTTTTTAAATGTTCAGGTTGTTGTTGAATTTGTTGGAGTTTTTCAATGTTGAGGTTATTGTTGAATTTGTTGGTGTTTTTCAATGTTGAGGTTGTTGTTGTTTTTCAATGTTGAGGTTGTTGTTGAATTTGTTGGTGTTTTTCAATGTTGAGGTTGTTGTTGTTTTTCAATGCTGAGGTTGTTGTTGAATTTGTTGGTGTTTTTCAATGTTGAGGTTGTTGTTGAATTTGTTGGTGTTTTTCAATGTTGAGGTTGTTGTTGTTTTTCAATGTTGATGCTGTTGTTGAAATTGTTGGTGTTTTTCAATGTTGAGGTTGTTGTTGTTTTTCAATGTTGAGGTTGTTGTTGAATTTGTTGGTGTTTTTCAATGTTGAGGTTGTTGTTGAATTTGTTGTTGTTTTTCAATGTTGAGGTTGTTGTTGAATTTGTTGGTCTTTTTCAATGTTGAGGTTGTTCTTGTTTTTCAATGTTGAGGTTGTTGTTGAATTTGTTGGTGTTTTTCAATGTTGAGGTTGTTGTTGTTTTTCAATGTTGAGGTTGTTGTTGAATTTGTTGGTGTTTTTCAATGTGGAGGTTGTTGTTGTTTTTCAATGTTGAGGTTATTGTTGAATTTGTTGGTGTTTTTCAATGTTGAGGTTGTTGTTGAATTTGTTGGCGTTATTAAATGTTGAGGTAGTTGTTGAATTTGTTGTTGTTTTTCAATGTTGAGGTTGTTGTTGAATTTTTTGGTGTATTTCAATGTTGAGGTTGTTGTTGTTTTTCAATGTTGAGGTTGTTGTTGAATTTGTTGGTGTTTTTCATTTTCGAGGTTGTTGTTGAATTTGTTGGTGTTTTTCAATGTTGAAGTTGTTGTTGAATTTGTTGGTTTTTTTCAATGTTGAGGTTGTTGTTGTTTTTCAATGTTGAGGTTGTTGTTGTTTTTCAATGTTGAGGTTGTTGTTGAATTTGTTGGTGTTTTTCAATGTTGAGGTTGTTGTTGAATTTGTTGTTGTTTTTCAATGTTGAGGTTGTTGTTGTTTTTCAATGTTGAGTTTGTTGTTGAACTTGTTGGTGTTTTTCAATGTTGAGGTTGTTGTAGTTTTTCAATGTTGAGGTTGTTGTTGAATTTGTTGGTGCTTTTCAATGTCGAGGTTGTGGTTGAATTTGTTGGTGTTTTTCAATGTTGAAGTTGTTGTTGATTTTGTTGGTGTTTTTCAATGTTGAGGTTGTTGTTGTTTTTCAATGTCGAGGTTGTTGTTGAATTTGTTGGTGTTTTTCAATGTTGAGGTTGTTGTTGAATTCGTTGGTGTTTTTCAATGTTGAGGTTGTTGTTGTTTTTCAATGTTGAGGTTATTGTTGAATTTGTTGGTGTTTTTCAATGTTGAGGTTGTTGTTGAATTTGTTGGCGTTATTAAATGTTGAGGTTGTTGTTGAATTTGTTGGTGTTTTTCAATGTTGAGGTTGTTGTTGAATTTTTTGGTGTATTTCAATGTTGAGGTTGTTGTTGTTTTTCAATGTTGAGGTTGTTGTTGAATTTGTTGGTGTTTTTCAATTTCGAGGTTGTAGTTGAATTTGTTGGTGTTTTTCAATGTTGAAGTTGTTGTTGAATTTGTTGGTGTTTTTCAATGTTGAGGTTGTTGTTGTTTTCCAATGTTGAGGTTGTTGTTTAATTGGTTGGTGTTTTTCAATGCTGAGGTTGGTGTTGTTTTTCAATGTTGAGGTTGTTGTTGTTTTTCAATGTTGAGGTTGTTGTTGAATTTGTTGGTGTTTTTCAATGTTGAGGATGTTGTTGAATTTGTTGGTGTTTTTCAATTTCGAGGTTGTTGTTGAATTTGCTGGTGTTTTTCAATGTCGAAGTTGTTGTTGAATTTGTTGGTGTTTTTCAATGTTGAGGTTGTTGTTGAATTTGTTGGTGTTTTTCAATGTTGAGGTTGTTGTTGTTTTTCAATGTTGAGGTTGTTGTTGTTTTTCAATGTTGAGGTTGTTGTTGAATTTGTTGGTGTTTTTCAATGTTGAGGTTGTTGTTGAATTTGTTGGTGTTTTTCAATGTTGTGGTTGTTGTTGTTTTTCAATGTTGAGGTTGTTGTTGTATTTGTTGGTGTTTTTCAATGTTGAGGTTGTTGTAGTTTTTCAATGTTGAGGTTGCTGTTGAATTTGTTGGTGTTTTTCAATGTCGAGGTTGTTGTTGAATTTGTTTGTGTTTTTCAATGTTGAAGTTGTTGTTGAATTTGTTGGTGTTTTTCAATGTTGAGGTTGTTCGTTGAATTTGTTGGTGTTTTTAAATGTTGAGGTTGATGTTGAATTTGTTGGTGTTTTTCAATGTTGAGGTTGTTGGTGTTTTTCAAACTTGAGGTTGTTGTTGAATTTGTTGGTGTTTTTCAATGTTGAGGTTGTTGTTGTTGTTCAATGTGGAGGTTGTTGTTGAATTTGCTGGCGATTTTCAATGTCGAGGTTGTTGTTGAATTTGTTGGTGTTTTTCAATGTTGAATTTGTTGTTGAATTTGTTGGTGTTTTTCAATTTTGAGGTTGTTGTTGTTTTTCAATGTTGAGGTTGTTGTTGAATTTGTTGGTGTTTTTCAATGTTGAGGCTGTTGTTGAATTTGTTGGCGTTTTTAAATGTTCAGGTTGTTGTTGAATTTGTTGGAGTTTTTCAATGTTGAGGTTATTGTTGAATTTGTTGGTGTTTTTCAATGTTGAGGTTGTTGTTGTTTTTCAATGTTGAGGTTGTTGTTGAATTTGTTGGTGTTTTTCAATGTTGAGGTTGTTGTTGTTTTTCAATGCTGAGGTTGTTGTTGAATTTGTTGGTGTTTTTCAATGTTGAGGTTGTTGTTGAATTTGTTGGTGTTTTTCAATGTTGAGGTTGTTGTTCTTTTTCAATGTTGATGCTGTTGTTGAAATTGTTGGTGTTTTTCAATGTTGAGGTTGTTGTTGTTTTTCAATGTTGAGGTTGTTGTTGAATTTGTTGGTGTTTTTCAATGTTGAGGTTGTTGTTGAATTTGTTGTTGTTTTTCAATGTTGAGGTTGTTGTTGAATTTGTTGGTCTTTTTCAATGTTGAGGTTGTTCTTGTTTTTCAATGTTGAGGTTGTTGTTGAATTTGTTGGTGTTTTTCAATGTTGAGGTTGTTGTTGTTTTTCAATGTTGAGGTTGTTGTTGAATTTGTTGGTGTTTTTCAATGTTGAGGTTGTTGTTGAATTTGTTGGCGTTATTAAATGTTGAGGTAGTTGTTGAATTTGTTGGTGTTTTTCAATGTTGAGGTTGTTGTTGAATTTTTTGGTGTATTTCAATGTTGAGGTTGTTGTTGTTTTTCAATGTTCAGGTTATTGTTGAATTTGTTGGTGTTTTTCAATGTTGAGGTTGTTGTTGAATTTGTTGGCGTTATTAAATGTTGAGGTAGTTGTTGAATTTGTTGGTGTTTTTCAATGTTGAGGTTGTTGTTGTTTTTCAATGTTGAGGTTGTTGTTGAATTTGTTGGTGTTTTTCAATGTCGAGGTTGTTGTTGAATTTGTTGGTGTTTTTCAATGTTGAGGTTGTTGTTGAATTTGTTGGTGTTTTTCAATGTTGAGGTTGTTGTTTTTCAATGTTGAGGTTGTTGATGAATTTGTTGATGTTTTTCAATGTTGAGGTTGGTGTTGAATTTGTTGGTATTTTTCAATGTTGAGGTTGTTGTTGTTTTTCAATGTTGAGGTTGTTGTTGAATTTGTTGGTCTTTTTCAATGTTGAGGTTCTTGTTGTTTTTCAATGTTGTGGTTGTTGTTGAATTTGTTGGTGTTTTTCAATGTTGAGGTTGTTGTTGTTTTTCAATGTTGAGGTTGTTGTTGAATTTGTTAGTGTTTTTCAATGTTGAGGTTGTTGTTGTTTTTCAATGTTGAGGTTGTTGTTGAATTTGTTGGTGTTTTTCAATGTTGAGGTTGTTCTTGTTTTTCAATGTTGAGGTTGTTGTTGAATTTGTTGGTGTTTTTCAATGTTGAGGTTGTTGTTGAATTTGTTGTTGTTTTTCAATGTTGAGGTTGTTGTTGTTTTTCAATGTTGAGTTTGTTGTTGAACTTGTTGGTGTTTTTCAATGTTGAGGTTGTTGTAGTTTTTCAATGTTGAGGTTGTTGTTGAATTTGTTGGTGCTTTTCAATGTCGAGGTTGTGGTTGAATTTGTTGGTGTTTTTCAATGTTGAAGTTGTTGTTGAATTTGTTGGTGTTTTTCAATGTTGAGGTTGTTGTTGTTTTTCAATGTCGAGGTTGTTGTTGAATTTGTTGGTGTTTTTCAGTGTTGAGGTTGTTGTTGAATTCGTTGGTGTTTTTCAATGTTGAGGTTGTTGTTGTTTTTCAATGTTGAGGTTATTGTTGAATTTGTTGGTGTTTTTCAATGTCGAGGTTGTTGTTGAATTTGTTGGTCTTTTTCAATGTTGAATTTGTTGTTGAATTAGTTGGTGTTTTTCAATGTTGAGGTTATTGTTGTTTTTCAATGTTGAGGTTGTTGTTGAATTTTTTGTTGTTTTTCAATGTTGAGGTTGTTGTTGAATTTGTTGGCGTTTTTCAATGTTGAGGTTGTTGTTGAATTTGTTGGCGTTTTTAAATGTTGAGGTTTCTGTTGAATTTGTTGGTGTTTTTCAATGTTGAGGTTGTTGTTGAATTTGTTGGTGTTTTTCAATGTTGAGGTTGTTGTTGTTTTTCAATGTTGAAGTTGTTGTTGAATTTGTTGGTGTTTTTCAAAGTTGAGGTTGTTGTTGAATTTGTTGGTGTTTTTCAATGTCGAGGTTGTTGTTGAATTTGTTGGTGTTTTTCAATGTTGAATTTGTTGTTGAATTTGTTGGTGTTTTTCAATGTTGAGGTTGTTGTTGTTTTTCAATGTTGAGGTTGTTGTTGAATTTGTTGGTGTTTTTCAATGTTGAGGTTGTTGTTGAATTTGTTGGCGTTTTTAAATGTTGAGGTTGTTGTTGAATTTGTTGGTGTTTTTCAATGTTGAGGTTGTTGTTGAATTTGTTGGTGTTTTTCAATGTTGAGGTTGTTGTTGTTTTTCAATGCTGAGGTTGTTGTTGAATTTGTTGGTGTTTTTCAATGTTGAGGTTGTTGTTGAATTTGTTGGTGTTTTTCAATGTTGAGGTTGTTGTTGTTTTTCAATGTTGATGCTGTTGTTGAAATTGTTGGTGTTTTTCAATGTTGAGGTTGTTGTTGTTTTTCAATGTTGAGGTTGTTGTTGAATTTGTTGGTGTTTTTCAATGTTGAGGTTGTTGTTGAATTTTTTGGTGTATTTCAATGTTGAGGTTGTTGTTGTTTTTCAATGTTGAGGTTGTTGTTGAATTTGTTGGTGTTTTTCATTTTCGAGGTTGTTGTTGAATTTGTTGGTGTTTTTCAATGTTGAAGTTGTTGTTGAATTTGTTGGTTTTTTTCAATGTTGAGGTTGTTGTTGTTTTTCAATGTTGAGGTCTTGTTTAATTGGTTGGTGTTTTTCAATGTTGAGGTTGGTGTTGTTTTTCAATGTTGAGGTTGTTGTTGTTTTTCAATGTTGAGGTTGTTGTTGAATTTGTTGGTGTTTTTTAATGTTGAGGTTGTTGTTGAATTTGGTGGTGTTTTTCAATGTTGATATTGTTGTTGTTTTTCAATGTTGAGGTTTTTGTTGTATTTGTTGGCGTTTTTAAATGTTGAGGTTGTTGTGGTTTTTCAATGTTGTGGTTGTTGTTGAATTTGTTGGTGTTTTTCAATGTCGAGGTTGTTGTTGAATTTGTTGGTGTTTTTCAATGTTGAGGTTGTTGTTGAATTTGTTGGTGTTTTTCAATGTTGAGGTTGTTGTTTTTCAATGTTGAGGTTGTTGATGAATTTGTTGATGTTTTTCAATGTTGAGGTTGGTGTTGAATTTGTTGGTATTTTTCAATGTTGAGGTTGTTGTTGTTTTTCAATGTTGAGGTTGTTGTTGAATTTGTTGGTCTTTTTCAATGTTGAGGTTCTTGTTGTTTTTCAATGTTGTGGTTGTTGTTGAATTTGTTGGTGTTTTTCAATGTTGAGGTTGTTGTTGTTTTTCAATGTTGAGGTTGTTGTTGAATTTGTTAGTGTTTTTCAATGTTGAGGTTGTTGTTGAATTTGTTGGTGTTTTTCAATGTTGAGGTTGTTGTTGTTTTTCAATGTTGAGGTTGTTGTTGAATTTGTTGGTGTTTTTCAATGTTGAGGTTGTTCTTGTTTTTCAATGTTGAGGTTGTTGTTGAATTTGTTGGTGTTTTTCAATGTTGAGGTTGTTGTTGAATTTGTTGTTGTTTTTCAATGTTGAGGTTGTTGTTGTTTTTCAATGTTGAGTTTGTTGTTGAACTTGTTGGTGTTTTTCAATGTTGAGGTTGTTGTAGTTTTTCAATGTTGAGGTTGTTGTTGAATTTGTTGGTGCTTTTCAATGTCGAGGTTGTGGTTGAATTTGTTGGTGTTTTTCAATGTTGAAGTTGTTGTTGAATTTGTTGGTGTTTTTCAATGTTGAGGTTGTTGTTGTTTTTCAATGTCGAGGTTGTTGTTGAATTTGTTGGTGTTTTTCAATGTTGAGGTTGTTGTTGAATTCGTTGGTGTTTTTCAATGTTGAGGTTGTTGTTGTTTTTCAATGTTGAGGTTATTGTTGAATTTGTTGGTGTTTTTCAATGTCGAGGTTGTTGTTGAATTTGTTGGTCTTTTTCAATGTTGAATTTGTTGTTGAATTAGTTGGTGTTTTTCAATGTTGAGGTTATTGTTGTTTTTCAATGTTGAGGTTGTTGTTGAATTTTTTGTTGTTTTTCAATGTTGAGGTTGTTGTTGAATTTGTTGGCGTTTTTCAATGTTGAGGTTGTTGTTGAATTTGTTGGCGTTTTTAAATGTTGAGGTTTCTGTTGAATTTGTTGGTGTTTTTCAATGTTGAGGTTGTTGTTGAATTTGTTGGTGTTTTTCAATGTTGAGGTTGTTGTTGTTTTTCAATGTTGAAGTTGTTGTTGAATTTGTTGGTGTTTTTCAAAGTTGAGGTTGTTGTTGAATTTGTTGGTGTTTTTCAATGTCGAGGTTGTTGTTGAATTTGTTGGTGTTTTTCAATGTTGAATTTGTTGTTGAATTTGTTGGTGTTTTTCAATGTTGAGGTTGTTGTTGTTTTTCAATGTTGAGGTTGTTGTTGAATTTGTTGGTGTTTTTCAATGTTGAGGTTGTTGTTGAATTTGTTGGCGTTTTTAAATGTTGACGTTGTTGTTGAATTTGTTGGTGTTTTTCAATGTTGAGGTTGTTGTTGAATTTGTTCGTGTTTTTCAATGTTGAGGTTGTTGTTGTTTTTCAATGTTGAGGTTGTTGTTGAATTTGATGGTGCTTTTCAATGTCGAGGTTGTTGTTGAATTTGTTGGTGTTTTTCAATGTTGAAGTTGTTGTTGAATTTGTTGGTGTTTTTCAATGTTGAGGTTGTTGTTGTTTTTCAATTTTGAGGTTGTTGTTGAATTTGTTGGTGTTTTTAAATGTTGAGGTTGTTGTTGAATTTGTTGGTGTTTTTCAATGTTGAGGTTGTTGTTGTTTTTCAATGTTGAGGTTGTTGTTGAATTTGTTGGTGTTTTTCAATGTTGAGGTTGTTGTTGTTTTTCAATGTTGAGGTTGTTGTTGAATTTGTTGGTGTTTTTCAATTTCGAGGAAGTTGTTGAATTTGCTGGTGTTTTTCAATGTCGAAGTTGTTGTTGAATTTGTTGGTGTTTTTCAATGTTGAGGTTGTTGTTGAATTTGTTGGTGTTTTTCAATGTTGAGGTTGTTGTTGTTTTTCAATGTTGAGGTTGTTGTTGTTTTTCAATGTTGAGGTTGTTGTTGAATTTGTTGGTGTTTTTCAATGTTGAGGTTGTTGTTGAATTTGTTGGTGTTTTTCAATGTTGTGGTTGTTGTTGTTTTTCAATGTTGAGGTTGTTGTTGTATTTGTTGGTGTTTTTCAATGTTGAGGTTGTTGTAGTTTTTCAATGTTGAGGTTGCTGTTGAATTTGTTGGTGTTTTTCAATGTCGAGGTTGTTGTTGAATTTGTTTGTGTTTTTCAATGTTGAAGTTGTTGTTGAATTTGTTGGTGTTTTTCAATGTTGAGGTTGTTCGTTGAATTTGTTGGTGTTTTTAAATGTTGAGGTTGATGTTGAATTTGTTGGTGTTTTTCAATGTTGAGGTTGTTGTTGTTCTTCAAACTTGAGGTTGTTGTTGAATTTGTTGGTGTTTTTCAATGTTGAGGTTGTTGTTGTTGTTCAATGTGGAGGTTGTTGTTGAATTTGCTGGCGATTTTCAATGTCGAGGTTGTTGTTGAATTTGTTGGTGTTTTTCAATGTTGAATTTGTTGTTGAATTTGTTGGTGTTTTTCAATGTTGAGGTTGTTGTTGTTTTTCAATGTTGAGGTTGTTGTTGAATTTGTTGGTGTTTTTCAATGTTGAGGCTGTTGTTGAATTTGTTGGCGTTTTTAAATGTTCAGGTTGTTGTTGAATTTGTTGGAGTTTTTCAATGTTGAGGTTATTGTTGAATTTGTTGGTGTTTTTCAATGTTGAGGTTGTTGTTGTTTTTCAATGTTGAGGTTGTTGTTGAATTTGTTGGTGTTTTTCAATGTTGAGGTTGTTGTTGTTTTTCAATGCTGAGGTTGTTGTTGAATTTGTTGGTGTTTTTCAATGTTGAGGTTGTTGTTGAATTTGTTGGTGTTTTTCAATGTTGAGGTTGTTGTTGTTTTTCAATGTTGATGCTGTTGTTGAAATTGTTGGTGTTTTTCAATGTTGAGGTTGTTGTTGTTTTTCAATGTTGAGGTTGTTGTTGAATTTGTTGGTGTTTTTCAATGTTGAGGTTGTTGTTGAATTTGTTGGTGTTTTTCAATGTTGAGGTTGTTGTTGAATTTGTTGGTCTTTTTCAATGTTGAGGTTGTTCTTGTTTTTCAATGTTGAGGTTGTTGTTGAATTTGTTGGTGTTTTTCAATGTTGAGGTTGTTGTTGTTTTTCAATGTTGAGGTTGTTGTTGAATTTGTTGGTGTTTTTCAATGTGGAGGTTGTTGTTGTTTTTCAATGTTGAGGTTGTTGTTGAATTTGTTGGTGTTTTTCAATTTCGAGGTTGTAGTTGAATTTGTTGGTGTTTTTCAATGTTGAAGTTGTTGTTGAATTTGTTGGTGTTTTTCAATGTTGAGGTTGTTGTTGTTTTTCAATGTTGAGGTTGTTGTTTAATTGGTTGGTGTTTTTCAATGCTGAGGTTGGTGTTGTTTTTCAATGTTGAGGTTGTTGTTGTTTTTCAATGTTGAGGTTGTTGTTGAATTTGTTGGTGTTTTTCAATGTTGAGGTTGTTGTTGAATTTGTTGGTGTTTTTCAATTTCGAGGTTGTTGTTGAATTTGCTGGTGTTTTTCAATGTTGAGGTTGTTGTTGTTTTTCAATGTTGAGGTTGTTGTTGTTTTTCAATGTTGAGGTTGTTGTTGAATTTGTTGGTGTTTTTCAATGTTGAGGTTGTTGTTGAATTTGTTGGTGTTTTTCAATGTTGTGGTTGTTGTTGTTTTTCAATGTTGAGGTTGTTGTTGTATTTGTTGGTGTTTTTCAATGTTGAGGTTGTTGTAGTTTTTCAATGTTGAGGTTTCTGTTGAATTTGTTGGTGTTTTTCAATGTCGAGGTTGTTGTTGAATTTGTTTGTGTTTTTCAATGTTGAAGTTGTTGTTGAATTTGTTGGTGTTTTTCAATGTTGAGGTTGTTCGTTGAATTTGTTGGTGTTTTTAAATGTTGAGGTTGATGTTGAATTTGTTGGTGTTTTTCAATGTTGAGGTTGTTGTTGTTTTTCAAACTTGAGGTTGTTGTTGAATTTGTTGGTGTTTTTCAATGTTGAGGTTGTTGTTGTTGTTCAATGTGGAGGTTGTTGTTGAATTTGCTGGCGATTTTCAATGTCGAGGTTGTTGTTGAATTTGTTGGCGTTTTTCAATGTTGAATTTGTTGTTGAATTTGTTGGTGTTTTTCAATGTTGAGTTTGTTGTTGTTTTTCAATGTTGAGGTTGTTGTTGAATTTGTTGGTGTTTTTCAATGTTGAGGCTGTTGTTGAATTTGTTGGCGTTTTTAAATGTTCAGGTTGTTGTTGAATTTGTTGGAGTTTTTCAATGTTGAGGTTATTGTTGAATTTGTTGGTGTTTTTCAATGTTGAGGTTGTTGTTGTTTTTCAATGTTGAGGTTGTTGTTGAATTTGTTGGTGTTTTTCAATGTTGAGGTTGTTGTTGTTTTTCAATGCTGAGGTTGTTGTTGAATTTGTTGGTGTTTTTCAATGTTGAGGTTGTTGTTGAATTTGTTGGTGTTTTTCAATGTTGAGGTTGTTGTTGTTTTTCAATGTTGATGCTGTTGTTGAAATTGTTGGTGTTTTTCAATGTTGAGGTTGTTGTTGTTTTTCAATGTTGAGGTTGTTGTTGAATTTGTTGGTGTTTTTCAATGTTGAGGTTGTTGTTGAATTTGTTGTTGTTTTTCAATGTTGAGGTTGTTGTTGAATTTGTTGGTCTTTTTCAATGTTGAGGTTGTTCTTGTTTTTCAATGTTGAGGTTGTTGTTGAATTTGTTGGTGTTTTTCAATGTTGAGGTTGTTGTTGTTTTTCAATGTTGAGGTTGTTGTTGAATTTGTTGGTGTTTTTCAATGTGGAGGTTGTTGTTGTTTTTCAATGTTGAGGTTATTGTTGAATTTGTTGGTGTTTTTCAATGTTGAGGTTGTTGTTGAATTTGTTGGCGTTATTAAATGTTGAGGTAGTTGTTGAATTTGTTGTTGTTTTTCAATGTTGAGGTTGTTGTTGAATTTTTTGGTGTATTTCAATGTTGAGGTTGTTGTTGTTTTTCAATGTTGAGGTTGTTGTTGAATTTGTTGGTGTTTTTCATTTTCGAGGTTGTTGTTGAATTTGTTGGTGTTTTTCAATGTTGAAGTTGTTGTTGAATTTGTTGGTTTTTTTCAATGTTGAGGTTGTTGTTGTTTTTCAATGTTGAGGTTGTTGTTGTTTTTCAATGTTGAGGTTGTTGTTGAATTTGTTGGTGTTTTTCAATGTTGAGGTTGTTGTTGAATTTGTTGTTGTTTTTCAATGTTGAGGTTGTTGTTGTTTTTCAATGTTGAGTTTGTTGTTGAACTTGTTGGTGTTTTTCAATGTTGAGGTTGTTGTAGTTTTTCAATGTTGAGGTTGTTGTTGAATTTGTTGGTGCTTTTCAATGTCGAGGTTGTGGTTGAATTTGTTGGTGTTTTTCAATGTTGAAGTTGTTGTTGATTTTGTTGGTGTTTTTCAATGTTGAGGTTGTTGTTGTTTTTCAATGTCGAGGTTGTTGTTGAATTTGTTGGTGTTTTTCAATGTTGAGGTTGTTGTTGAATTCGTTGGTGTTTTTCAATGTTGAGGTTGTTGTTGTTTTTCAATGTTGAGGTTATTGTTGAATTTGTTGGTGTTTTTCAATGTTGAGGTTGTTGTTGAATTTGTTGGCGTTATTAAATGTTGAGGTTGTTGTTGAATTTGTTGGTGTTTTTCAATGTTGAGGTTGTTGTTGAATTTTTTGGTGTATTTCAATGTTGAGGTTGTTGTTGTTTTTCAATGTTGAGGTTGTTGTTGAATTTGTTGGTGTTTTTCAATTTCGAGGTTGTAGTTGAATTTGTTGGTGTTTTTCAATGTTGAAGTTGTTGTTGAATTTGTTGGTGTTTTTCAATGTTGAGGTTGTTGTTGTTTTCCAATGTTGAGGTTGTTGTTTAATTGGTTGGTGTTTTTCAATGCTGAGGTTGGTGTTGTTTTTCAATGTTGAGGTTGTTGTTGTTTTTCAATGTTGAGGTTGTTGTTGAATTTGTTGGTGTTTTTCAATGTTGAGGATGTTGTTGAATTTGTTGGTGTTTTTCAATTTCGAGGTTGTTGTTGAATTTGCTGGTGTTTTTCAATGTCGAAGTTGTTGTTGAATTTGTTGGTGTTTTTCAATGTTGAGGTTGTTGTTGAATTTGTTGGTGTTTTTCAATGTTGAGGTTGTTGTTGTTTTTCAATGTTGAGGTTGTTGTTGTTTTTCAATGTTGAGGTTGTTGTTGAATTTGTTGGTGTTTTTCAATGTTGAGGTTGTTGTTGAATTTGTTGGTGTTTTTCAATGTTGTGGTTGTTGTTGTTTTTCAATGTTGAGGTTGTTGTTGTATTTGTTGGTGTTTTTCAATGTTGAGGTTGTTGTAGTTTTTCAATGTTGAGGTTGCTGTTGAATTTGTTGGTGTTTTTCAATGTCGAGGTTGTTGTTGAATTTGTTTGTGTTTTTCAATGTTGAAGTTGTTGTTGAATTTGTTGGTGTTTTTCAATGTTGAGGTTGTTCGTTGAATTTGTTGGTGTTTTTAAATGTTGAGGTTGATGTTGAATTTGTTGGTGTTTTTCAATGTTGAGGTTGTTGGTGTTTTTCAAACTTGAGGTTGTTGTTGAATTTGTTGGTGTTTTTCAATGTTGAGGTTGTTGTTGTTGTTCAATGTGGAGGTTGTTGTTGAATTTGCTGGCGATTTTCAATGTCGAGGTTGTTGTTGAATTTGTTGGTGTTTTTCAATGTTGAATTTGTTGTTGAATTTGTTGGTGTTTTTCAATTTTGAGGTTGTTGTTGTTTTTCAATGTTGAGGTTGTTGTTGAATTTGTTGGTGTTTTTCAATGTTGAGGCTGTTGTTGAATTTGTTGGCGTTTTTAAATGTTCAGGTTGTTGTTGAATTTGTTGGAGTTTTTCAATGTTGAGGTTATTGTTGAATTTGTTGGTGTTTTTCAATGTTGAGGTTGTTGTTGTTTTTCAATGTTGAGGTTGTTGTTGAATTTGTTGGTGTTTTTCAATGTTGAGGTTGTTGTTGTTTTTCAATGCTGAGGTTGTTGTTGAATTTGTTGGTGTTTTTCAATGTTGAGGTTGTTGTTGAATTTGTTGGTGTTTTTCAATGTTGAGGTTGTTGTTCTTTTTCAATGTTGATGCTGTTGTTGAAATTGTTGGTGTTTTTCAATGTTGAGGTTGTTGTTGTTTTTCAATGTTGAGGTTGTTGTTGAATTTGTTGGTGTTTTTCAATGTTGAGGTTGTTGTTGAATTTGTTGTTGTTTTTCAATGTTGAGGTTGTTGTTGAATTTGTTGGTCTTTTTCAATGTTGAGGTTGTTCTTGTTTTTCAATGTTGAGGTTGTTGTTGAATTTGTTGGTGTTTTTCAATGTTGAGGTTGTTGTTGTTTTTCAATGTTGAGGTTGTTGTTGAATTTGTTGGTGTTTTTCAATGTTGAGGTTGTTGTTGAATTTGTTGGCGTTATTAAATGTTGAGGTAGTTGTTGAATTTGTTGGTGTTTTTCAATGTTGAGGTTGTTGTTGAATTTTTTGGTGTATTTCAATGTTGAGGTTGTTGTTGTTTTTCAATGTTGAGGTTATTGTTGAATTTGTTGGTGTTTTTCAATGTTGAGGTTGTTGTTGAATTTGTTGGCGTTATTAAATGTTGAGGTAGTTGTTGAATTTGTTGGTGTTTTTCAATGTTGAGGTTGTTGTTGAATTTTTTGGTGTATTTCAATGTTGAGGTTGTTGTTGTTTTTCAATGTTGAGGTTGTTGTTGAATTTGTTGTTGTTTTTCATTTTCGAGGTTGTTGTTGAATTTGTTGGTGTTTTTCAATGTTGAAGTTGTTGTTGAATTTGTTGGTTTTTTTCAATGTTGAGGTTGTTGTTGTTTTTCAATGTTGAGGTCTTGTTTAATTGGTTGGTGTTTTTCAATGTTGAGGTTGGTGTTGTTTTTCAATGTTGAGGTTGTTGTTGTTTTTCAATGTTGAGGTTGTTGTTGAATTTGTTGGTGTTTTTTAATGTTGAGGTTGTTGTTGAATTTGGTGGTGTTTTTCAATGTTGATATTGTTGTTGTTTTTCAATGTTGAGGTTTTTGTTGTATTTGTTGGCGTTTTTAAATGTTGAGGTTGTTGTGGTTTTTCAATGTTGTGGTTGTTGTTGAATTTGTTGGTGTTTTTCAATGTCGAGGTTGTTGTTGAATTTGTTGGTGTTTTTCAATGTTGAGGTTGTTGTTGAATTTGTTGGTGTTTTTCAATGTTGAGGTTGTTGTTTTTCAATGTTGAGGTTGTTGATGAATTTGTTGATGTTTTTCAATGTTGAGGTTGGTGTTGAATTTGTTGGTATTTTTCAATGTTGAGGTTGTTGTTGTTTTTCAATGTTGAGGTTGTTGTTGAATTTGTTGGTCTTTTTCAATGTTGAGGTTCTTGTTGTTTTTCAATGTTGTGGTTGTTGTTGAATTTGTTGGTGTTTTTCAATGTTGAGGTTGTTGTTGTTTTTCAATGTTGAGGTTGTTGTTGAATTTGTTAGTGTTTTTCAATGTTGAGGTTGTTGTTGAATTTGTTGGTGTTTTTCAATGTTGAGGTTGTTGTTGTTTTTCAATGTTGAGGTTGTTGTTGAATTTGTTGGTGTTTTTCAATGTTGAGGTTGTTCTTGTTTTTTAATGTTGAGGTTGTTGTTGAATTTGTTGGTGTTTTTCAATGTTGAGGTTGTTGTTGAATTTGTTGTTGTTTTTCAATGTTGAGGTTGTTGTTGTTTTTCAATGTTGAGTTTGTTGTTGAACTTGTTGGTGTTTTTCAATGTTGAGGTTGTTGTAGTTTTTCAATGTTGAGGTTGTTGTTGAATTTGTTGGTGCTTTTCAATGTCGAGGTTGTGGTTGAATTTGTTGGTGTTTTTCAATGTTGAAGTTGTTGTTGAATTTGTTGGTGTTTTTCAATGTTGAGGTTGTTGTTGTTTTTCAATGTCGAGGTTGTTGTTGAATTTGTTGGTGTTTTTCAATGTTGAGGTTGTTGTTGAATTAGTTGGTGTTTTTCAATGTTGAGGTTGTTGTTGTTTTTCAATGTTGAGGTTGTTGTTGAATTTTTTGTTGTTTTTCAATGTTGAGGTTGTTGTTGAATTTGTTGGCGTTTTTCAATGTTGAGGTTGTTGTTGAATTTGTTGGCGTTTTTAAATGTTGAGGTTTCTGTTGAATTTGTTGGTGTTTTTCAATGTTGAGGTTGTTGTTGAATTTGTTGGTGTTTTTCAATGTTGAGGTTGTTGTTGTTTTTCAATGTTGAAGTTGTTGTTGAATTTGTTGGTGTTTTTCAAAGTTGAGGTTGTTGTTGAATTTGTTGGTGTTTTTCAAAGTTGAGGTTGTTGTTGAATTTGTTGGTGTTTTTCAATGTCGAGGTTGTTGTTGAATTTGTTGGTGTTTTTCAATGTTGAATTTGTTGTTGAATTTGTTGGTGTTTTTCAATGTTGAGGTTGTTGTTGTTTTTCAATGTTGAGGTTGTTGTTGAATTTGTTGGTGTTTTTCAATGTTGAGGTTGTTGTTGAATTTGTTGGCGTTTTTAAATGTTGAGGTTGTTGTTGAATTTGTTGGTGTTTTTCAATGTTGAGGTTGTTGTTGAATTTGTTCGTGTTTTTCAATGTTGAGGTTGTTGTTGTTTTTCAATGTTGAGGTTGTTGTTGAATTTGATGGTGCTTTTCAATGTCGAGGTTGTTGTTGAATTTGTTGGTGTTTTTCAATGTTGAAGTTGTTGTTGAATTTGTTGGTGTTTTTCAATGTTGAGGTTGTTGTTGTTTTTCAATTTTGAGGTTGTTGTTGAATTTGTTGGTGTTTTTAAATGTTGAGGTTGTTGTTGAATTTGTTGGTGTTTTTCAATGTTGAGGTTGTTGTTGTTTTTCAATGTTGAGGTTGTTGTTGAATTTGTTGGTGTTTTTCAATGTTGAGGTTGTTGTTGTTTTTCAATGTTGAGGTTGTTGTTGAATTTGTTGGTGTTTTTCAATTTCGAGGTTGTTGTTGAATTTGCTGGTGTTTTTCAATGTCGAAGTTGTTGTTGAATTTGTTGGTGTTTTTCAATGTTGAGGTTGTTGTTGAATTTGTTGGTGTTTTTCAATGTTGAGGTTGTTGTTGTTTTTCAATGTTGAGGTTGTTGTTGTTTTTCAATGTTGAGGTTGTTGTTGAATTTGTTGGTGTTTTTCAATGTTGAGGTTGTTGTTGAATTTGTTGGTGTTTTTCAATGTTGTGGTTGTTGTTGTTTTTCAATGTTGAGGTTGTTGTTGTATTTGTTGGTGTTTTTCAATGTTGAGGTTGTTGTAGTTTTTCAATGTTGAGGTTGCTGTTGAATTTGTTGGTGTTTTTCAATGTCGAGGTTGTTGTTGAATTTGTTTGTGTTTTTCAATGTTGAAGTTGTTGTTGAATTTGTTGGTGTTTTTCAATGTTGAGGTTGTTCGTTGAATTTGTTGGTGTTTTTAAATGTTGAGGTTGATGTTGAATTTGTTGGTGTTTTTCAATGTTGAGGTTGTTGTTGTTTTTCAAACTTGAGGTTGTTGTTGAATTTGTTGGTGTTTTTCAATGTTGAGGTTGTTGTTGTTCTTCAATGTGGAGGTTGTTGTTGAATTTGCTGGCGATTTTCAATGTCGAGGTTGTTGTTGAATTTGTTGGTGTTTTTCAATGTTGAATTTGTTGTTGAATTTGTTGGTGTTTTTCAATGTTGAGGTTGTTGTTGTTTTTCAATGTTGAGGTTGTTGTTGAATTTGTTGGTGTTTTTCAATGTTGAGGCTGTTGTTGAATTTGTTGGCGTTTTTAAATGTTCAGGTTGTTGTTGAATTTGTTGGAGTTTTTCAATGTTGAGGTTATTGTTGAATTTGTTGGTGTTTTTCAATGTTGAGGTTGTTGTTGTTTTTCAATGTTGAGGTTGTTGTTGAATTTGTTGGTGTTTTTCAATGTTGAGGTTGTTGTTGTTTTTCAATGCTGAGGTTGTTGTTGAATTTGTTGGTGTTTTTCAATGTTGAGGTTGTTGTTGAATTTGTTGGTGTTTTTCAATGTTGAGGTTGTTGTTGTTTTTCAATGTTGATGCTGTTGTTGAAATTGTTGGTGTTTTTCAATGTTGAGGTTGTTGTTGTTTTTCAATGTTGAGGTTGTTGTTGAATTTGTTGGTGTTTTTCAATGTTGAGGTTGTTGTTGAATTTTTTGGTGTATTTCAATGTTGAGGTTGTTGTTGTTTTTCAATGTTGAGGTTGTTGTTGAATTTGTTGGTGTTTTTCATTTTCGAGGTTGTTGTTGAATTTGTTGGTGTTTTTCAATGTTGAAGTTGTTGTTGAATTTGTTGGTTTTTTTCAATGTTGAGGTTGTTGTTGTTTTTCAATGTTGAGGTCTTGTTTAATTGGTTGGTGTTTTTCAATGTTGAGGTTGGTGTTGTTTTTCAATGTTGAGGTTGTTGTTGTTTTTCAATGTTGAGGTTGTTGTTGAATTTGTTGGTGTTTTTTAATGTTGAGGTTGTTGTTGAATTTGGTGGTGTTTTTCAATGTTGATATTGTTGTTGTTTTTCAATTTTGAGGTTTTTGTTGTATTTGTTGGCGTTTTTAAATGTTGAGGTTGTTGTGGTTTTTCAATGTTGTGGTTGTTGTTGAATTTGTTGGTGTTTTTCAATGTCGAGGTTGTTGTTGAATTTGTTGGTGTTTTTCAATGTTGAGGTTGTTGTTGAATTTGTTGGTGTTTTTCAATGTTGAGGTTGTTGTTTTTCAATGTTGAGGTTGTTGATGAATTTGTTGATGTTTTTCAATGTTGAGGTTGGTGTTGAATTTGTTGGTATTTTTCAATGTTGAGGTTGTTGTTGTTTTTCAATGTTGAGGTTGTTGTTGAATTTGTTGGTCTTTTTCAATGTTGAGGTTCTTGTTGTTTTTCAATGTTGTGGTTGTTGTTGAATTTGTTGGTGTTTTTCAATGTTGAGGTTGTTGTTGTTTTTCAATGTTGAGGTTGTTGTTGAATTTGTTAGTGTTTTTCAATGTTGAGGTTGTTGTTGAATTTGTTGGTGTTTTTCAATGTTGAGGTTGTTGTTGTTTTTCAATGTTGAGGTTGTTGTTGAATTTGTTGGTGTTTTTCAATGTTGAGGTTGTTCTTGTTTTTCAATGTTGAGGTTGTTGTTGAATTTGTTGGTGTTTTTCAATGTTGAGGTTGTTGTTGAATTTGTTGTTGTTTTTCAATGTTGAGGTTGTTGTTGTTTTTCAATGTTGAGTTTGTTGTTGAACTTGTTGGTGTTTTTCAATGTTGAGGTTGTTGTAGTTTTTCAATGTTGAGGTTGTTGTTGAATTTGTTGGTGCTTTTCAATGTCGAGGTTGTGGTTGAATTTGTTGGTGTTTTTCAATGTTGAAGTTGTTGTTGAATTTGTTGGTGTTTTTCAATGTTGAGGTTGTTGTTGTTTTTCAATGTCGAGGTTGTTGTTGAATTTGTTGGTGTTTTTCAGTGTTGAGGTTGTTGTTGAATTCGTTGGTGTTTTTCAATGTTGAGGTTGTTGTTGTTTTTCAATGTTGAGGTTATTGTTGAATTTGTTGGTGTTTTTCAATGTCGAGGTTGTTGTTGAATTTGTTGGTCTTTTTCAATGTTGAATTTGTTGTTGAATTAGTTGGTGTTTTTCAATGTTGAGGTTATTGTTGTTTTTCAATGTTGAGGTTGTTGTTGAATTTTTTGTTGTTTTTCAATGTTGAGGTTGTTGTTGAATTTGTTGGCGTTTTTCAATGTTGAGGTTGTTGTTGAATTTGTTGGCGTTTTTAAATGTTGAGGTTTCTGTTGAATTTGTTGGTGTTTTTCAATGTTGAGGTTGTTGTTGAATTTGTTGGTGTTTTTCAATGTTGAGGTTGTTGTTGTTTTTCAATGTTGAAGTTGTTGTTGAATTTGTTGGTGTTTTTCAAAGTTGAGGTTGTTGTTGAATTTGTTGGTGTTTTTCAATGTCGAGGTTGTTGTTGAATTTGTTGGTGTTTTTCAATGTTGAATTTGTTGTTGAATTTGTTGGTGTTTTTCAATGTTGAGGTTGTTGTTGTTTTTCAATGTTGAGGTTGTTGTTGAATTTGTTGGTGTTTTTCAATGTTGAGGTTGTTGTTGAATTTGTTGGCGTTTTTAAATGTTGAGGTTGTTGTTGAATTTGTTGGTGTTTTTCAATGTTGAGGTTGTTGTTGAATTTGTTGGTGTTTTTCAATGTTGAGGTTGTTGTTGTTTTTCAATGCTGAGGTTGTTGTTGAATTTGTTGGTGTTTTTCAATGTTGAGGTTGTTGTTGAATTTGTTGGTGTTTTTCAATGTTGAGGTTGTTGTTGTTTTTCAATGTTGATGCTGTTGTTGAAATTGTTGGTGTTTTTCAATGTTGAGGTTGTTGTTGTTTTTCAATGTTGAGGTTGTTGTTGAATTTGTTGGTGTTTTTCAATGTTGAGGTTGTTGTTGAATTTTTTGGTGTATTTCAATGTTGAGGTTGTTGTTGTTTTTCAATGTTGAGGTTGTTGTTGAATTTGTTGGTGTTTTTCATTTTCGAGGTTGTTGTTGAATTTGTTGGTGTTTTTCAATGTTGAAGTTGTTGTTGAATTTGTTGGTTTTTTTCAATGTTGAGGTTGTTGTTGTTTTTCAATGTTGAGGTCTTGTTTAATTGGTTGGTGTTTTTCAATGTTGAGGTTGGTGTTGTTTTTCAATGTTGAGGTTGTTGTTGTTTTTCAATGTTGAGGTTGTTGTTGAATTTGTTGGTGTTTTTTAATGTTGAGGTTGTTGTTGAATTTGGTGGTGTTTTTCAATGTTGATATTGTTGTTGTTTTTCAATGTTGAGGTTTTTGTTGTATTTGTTGGCGTTTTTAAATGTTGAGGTTGTTGTGGTTTTTCAATGTTGTGGTTGTTGTTGAATTTGTTGGTGTTTTTCAATGTCGAGGTTGTTGTTGAATTTCTTGGTGTTTTTCAATGTTGAGGTTGTTGTTGAATTTGTTGGTGTTTTTCAATGTTGAGGTTGTTGTTTTTCAATGTTGAGGTTGTTGATGAATTTGTTGATGTTTTTCAATGTTGAGGTTGGTGTTGAATTTGTTGGTATTTTTCAATGTTGAGGTTGTTGTTGTTTTTCAATGTTGAGGTTGTTGTTGAATTTGTTGGTCTTTTTCAATGTTGAGGTTCTTGTTGTTTTTCAATGTTGTGGTTGTTGTTGAATTTGTTGGTGTTTTTCAATGTTGAGGTTGTTGTTGTTTTTCAATGTTGAGGTTGTTGTTGAATTTGTTAGTGTTTTTCAATGTTGAGGTTGTTGTTGAATTTGTTGGTGTTTTTCAATGTTGAGGTTGTTGTTGTTTTTCAATGTTGAGGTTGTTGTTGAATTTGTTGGTGTTTTTCAATGTTGAGGTTGTTCTTGTTTTTCAATGTTGAGGTTGTTGTTGAAGTTGTTGGTGTTTTTCAATGTTGAGGTTGTTGTTGAATTTGTTGTTGTTTTTCAATGTTGAGGTTGTTGTTGTTTTTCAATGTTGAGTTTGTTGTTGAACTTGTTGGTGTTTTTCAATGTTGAGGTTGTTGTAGTTTTTCAATGTTGAGGTTGTTGTTGAATTTGTTGGTGCTTTTCAATGTCGAGGTTGTGGTTGAATTTGTTGGTGTTTTTCAATGTTGAAGTTGTTGTTGAATTTGTTGGTGTTTTTCAATGTTGAGGTTGTTGTTGTTTTTCAATGTCGAGGTTGTTGTTGAATTTGTTGGTGTTTTTCAATGTTGAGGTTGTTGTTGAATTCGTTGGTGTTTTTCAATGTTGAGGTTGTTGTTGTTTTTCAATGTTGAGGTTATTGTTGAATTTGTTGGTGTTTTTCAATGTCGAGGTTGTTGTTGAATTTGTTGGTCTTTTTCAATGTTGAATTTGTTGTTGAATTAGTTGGTGTTTTTCAATGTTGAGGTTATTGTTGTTTTTCAATGTTGAGGTTGTTGTTGAATTTTTTGTTGTTTTTCAATGTTGAGGTTGTTGTTGAATTTGTTGGCGTTTTTCAATGTTGAGGTTGTTGTTGAATTTGTTGGCGTTTTTAAATGTTGAGGTTTCTGTTGAATTTGTTGGTGTTTTTCAATGTTGAGGTTGTTGTTGAATTTGTTGGTGTTTTTCAATGTTGAGGTTGTTGTTGTTTTTCAATGTTGAAGTTGTTGTTGAATTTGTTGGTGTTTTTCAAAGTTGAGGTTGTTGTTGAATTTGTTGGTGTTTTTCAATGTCGAGGTTGTTGTTGAATTTGTTGGTGTTTTTCAATGTTGAATTTGTTGTTGAATTTGTTGGTGTTTTTCAATGTTGAGGTTGTTGTTGTTTTTCAATGTTGAGGTTGTTGTTGAATTTGTTGGTGTTTTTCAATGTTGAGGTTGTTGTTGAATTTGTTGGCGTTTTTAAATGTTGAGGTTGTTGTTGAATTTGTTGGTGTTTTTCAATGTTGAGGTTGTTGTTGAATTTGTTCGTGTTTTTCAATGTTGAGGTTGTTGTTGTTTTTCAATGTTGAGGTTGTTGTTGAATTTGATGGTGCTTTTCAATGTCGAGGTTGTTGTTGAATTTGTTGGTGTTTTTCAATGTTGAAGTTGTTGTTGAATTTGTTGGTGTTTTTCAATGTTGAGGTTGTTGTTGTTTTTCAATTTTGAGGTTGTTGTTGAATTTGTTGGTGTTTTTAAATGTTGAGGTTGTTGTTGAATTTGTTGGTGTTTTTCAATGTTGAGGTTGTTGTTGTTTTTCAATGTTGAGGTTGTTGTTGAATTTGTTGGTGTTTTTCAATGTTGAGGTTGTTGTTGTTTTTCAATGTTGAGGTTGTTGTTGAATTTGTTGGTGTTTTTCAATTTCGAGGAAGTTGTTGAATTTGCTGGTGTTTTTCAATGTCGAAGTTGTTGTTGAATTTGTTGGTGTTTTTCAATGTTGAGGTTGTTGTTGAATTTGTTGGTGTTTTTCAATGTTGAGGTTGTTGTTGTTTTTCAATGTTGAGGTTGTTGTTGTTTTTCAATGTTGAGGTTGTTGTTGAATTTGTTGGTGTTTTTCAATGTTGAGGTTGTTGTTGAATTTGTTGGTGTTTTTCAATGTTGTGGTTGTTGTTGTTTTTCAATGTTGAGGTTGTTGTTGTATTTGTTGGTGTTTTTCAATGTTGAGGTTGTTGTAGTTTTTCAATGTTGAGGTTGCTGTTGAATTTGTTGGTGTTTTTCAATGTCGAGGTTGTTGTTGAATTTGTTTGTGTTTTTCAATGTTGAAGTTGTTGTTGAATTTGTTGGTGTTTTTCAATGTTGAGGTTGTTCGTTGAATTTGTTGGTGTTTTTAAATGTTGAGGTTGATGTTGAATTTGTTGGTGTTTTTCAATGTTGAGGTTGTTGTTGTTCTTCAAACTTGAGGTTGTTGTTGAATTTGTTGGTGTTTTTCAATGTTGAGGTTGTTGTTGTTGTTCAATGTGGAGGTTGTTGTTGAATTTGCTGGCGATTTTCAATGTCGAGGTTGTTGTTGAATTTGTTGGTGTTTTTCAATGTTGAATTTGTTGTTGAATTTGTTGGTGTTTTTCAATGTTGAGGTTGTTGTTGTTTTTCAATGTTGAGGTTGTTGTTGAATTTGTTGGTGTTTTTCAATGTTGAGGCTGTTGTTGAATTTGTTGGCGTTTTTAAATGTTCAGGTTGTTGTTGAATTTGTTGGAGTTTTTCAATGTTGAGGTTATTGTTGAATTTGTTGGTGTTTTTCAATGTTGAGGTTGTTGTTGTTTTTCAATGTTGAGGTTGTTGTTGAATTTGTTGGTGTTTTTCAATGTTGAGGTTGTTGTTGTTTTTCAATGCTGAGGTTGTTGTTGAATTTGTTGGTGTTTTTCAATGTTGAGGTTGTTGTTGAATTTGTTGGTGTTTTTCAATGTTGAGGTTGTTGTTGTTTTTCAATGTTGATGCTGTTGTTGAAATTGTTGGTGTTTTTCAATGTTGAGGTTGTTGTTGTTTTTCAATGTTGAGGTTGTTGTTGAATTTGTTGGTGTTTTTCAATGTTGAGGTTGTTGTTGAATTTGTTGGTGTTTTTCAATGTTGAGGTTGTTGTTGAATTTGTTGGTCTTTTTCAATGTTGAGGTTGTTCTTGTTTTTCAATGTTGAGGTTGTTGTTGAATTTGTTGGTGTTTTTCAATGTTGAGGTTGTTGTTGTTTTTCAATGTTGAGGTTGTTGTTGAATTTGTTGGTGTTTTTCAATGTGGAGGTTGTTGTTGTTTTTCAATGTTGAGGTTATTGTTGAATTTGTTGGTGTTTTTCAATGTTGAGGTTGTTGTTGAATTTGTTGGCGTTATTAAATGTTGAGGTAGTTGTTGAATTTGTTGGTGTTTTTCAATGTTGAGGTTGTTGTTGAATTTTTTGGTGTATTTCAATGTTGAGGTTGTTGTTGTTTTTCAATGTTGAGGTTGTTGTTGAATTTGTTGGTGTTTTTCAATGTTGAGGTTGTTGTTGTTTTTCAATGTTGAGGTTGTTGTTGAATTTGTTGGTGTTTTTCAATGTTGAGGTTGTTGTTGAATTTGTTGGTGTTTTTCAATGTTGTGGTTGTTGTTGTTTTTCAATGTTGAGGTTGTTGTTGTATTTGTTGGTGTTTTTCAATGTTGAGGTTGTTGTAGTTTTTCAATGTTGAGGTTGCTGTTGAATTTGTTGGTGTTTTTCAATGTCGAGGTTGTTGTTGAATTTGTTTGTGTTTTTCAATGTTGAAGTTGTTGTTGAATTTGTTGGTGTTTTTCAATGTTGAGGTTGTTCGTTGAGTTTGTTGGTGTTCTTAAATGTTGAGGTTGATGTTGAATTTGTTGGTGTTTTTCAATGTTGAGGTTGTTGTTGTTTTTCAAACTTGAGGTTGTTGTTGAATTTGTTGGTGTTTTTCAATGTTGAGGTTGTTGTTGTTGTTCAATGTGGAGGTTGTTGTTGAATTTGCTTGCGATTTTCAATGTCGAGGTTGTTGTTGAATTTGTTGGTGTTTTTCAATGTTGAATTTGTTGTTGAATTTGTTGGTGTTTTTCAATGTTGAGGTTGTTGTTGTTTTTCAATGTTGAGGTTGTTGTTGAATTTTTTGGTGTTTTTCAGTGTTGAGGCTGTTGTTGAATTTGTTGGCGTTTTTAAATGTTCAGGTTGTTGTTGAATTTGTTGGAGTTTTTCAATGTTGAGGTTATTGTTGAATTTGTTGGTGTTTTTCAATGTTGAGGTTGTTGTTGTTTTTCAATGTTGAGGTTGTTGTTGAATTTGTTGGTGTTTTTCAATGTTGAGGTTGTTGTTGTTTTTCAATGCTGAGGTTGTTGTTGAATTTGTTGGTGTTTTTCAATGTTGAGGTTGTTGTTGAATTTGTTGGTGTTTTTCAATGTTGAGGTTGTTGTTGTTTTTCAATGTTGATGCTGTTGTTGAAATTGTTGGTGTTTTTCAATGTTGAGGTTGTTGTTGTTTTTCAATGTTGAGGTTGTTGTTGAATTTGTTGGTGTTTTTCAATGTTGAGGTTGTTGTTGAATTTGTTGGTGTATTTCAATGTTGAGGTTGTTGTTGAATTTGTTGGTCTTTTTCAATGTTGAGGTTGTTCTTGTTTTTCAATGTTGAGGTTGTTGTTGAATTTGTTGGTGTTTTTCAATGTTGAGGTTGTTGTTGTTTTTCAATGTTGAGGTTGTTGTTGAATTTGTTGGTGTTTTTCAATGTGGAGGTTGTTGTTGTTGTTCAATGTTGAGGTTATTGTTGAATTTGTTGGTGTTTTTCAATGTTGAGGTTGTTGTTGAATTTGTTGGCGTTATTAAATGTTGAGGTAGTTGTTGAATTTGTTGGTGTTTTTCAATGTTGAGGTTGTTGTTGAATTTTTTGGTGTATTTCAATGTTGAGGTTGTTGTTGTTTTTCACTGTTGAGGTTGTTGTTGAATTTGTTGGTGTTTTTCAATTTCGAGGTTGTTGTTGAATTTGTTGGTGTTTTTCAATGTTGAAGTTGTTGTTGAATTTGTTGGTTTTTTTCAATGTTGAGGTTGTTGTTGTTTTTCAATGTTGAGGTTGTTGTTTAATTGGTTGGTGTTTTTCAATGTTGAGGTTGGTGTTGTTTTTCAATGTTGAGGTTGTTGTTGAATTTGTTGGTGTTTTTTAATGTTGAGGTTGTTGTTGAATTTGGTGGTGTTTTTCAATGTTGATATTGTTGTTGTTTTTCAATGTTGAGGTTTTTGTTGTATTTGTTGGCGTTTTTAAATGTTGAGGTTGTTGTAGTTTTTCAATGTTGTGGTTGTTGTTGAATTTGTTGGTATTTTTCAATGTCGAGGTTGTTGTTGAATTTGTTGGTGTTTTTCAATGTTGAGGTTGTTGTTGAATTTGTTGGTGTTTTTCAATGTTGAGGTTGTTGTTTTTAAATGTTGAGGTTGTTGATGAATTTGTTGATGTTTTTCAATGTTGAGGTTGGTGTTGAATTTGTTGGTATTTTTCAATGTTGAGGTTGCTGTTGTTTTTCAATGTTCAGGTTGTTGTTGAATTTGTTGGTCTTTTTCAATGTTGAGGTTGTTGTTGTTTTTCAATGTTGTGGTTGTTGTTGAATTTGTTGGTGTTTTTCAATGTTGAGGTTGTTGTTGTTTTTCAATGTTGAGGTTGTTGTTGAATTTGTTAGTGTTTTTCAATGTTGAGGTTGTTGTTGAATTTGTTGGTGTTTTTCAATGTTGAGGTTGTTGTTGTTTTTCAATGTTGAGGTTGTTGTTGAATTTGTTGGTGTTTTTCAATGTTGAGGTTGTTGTTGTTTTTCAATGTTGAGGTTGTTGTTGAATTTGTTGGTGTTTTTCAATGTTGAGGTTGTTGTTGAATTTGTTGTTGTTTTTCAATGTTGAGGTTGTTGTTGTTTTTCAATGTTGAGTTTGTTGTTGAACTTGTTGGTGTTTTTCAATGTTGAGGTTGTTGTAGTTTTTCAATGTTGAGGTTGTTGTTGAATTTGTTGGTGCTTTTCAATGTCGAGGTTGTGGTTGAATTTGTTGGTGTTTTTCAATGTTGAAGTTGTTGTTGAATTTGTTGGTGTTTTTCAATGTTGAGGTTGTTGTTGTTTTTCAATGTCGAGGTTGTTGTTGAATTTGTTGGTGTTTTTCAATGTTGAGGTTGTTGTTGAATTCGTTGGTGTTTTTCAATGTTGAGGTTGTTGTTGTTTTTCAATGTTGAGGTTATTGTTGAATTTGTTGGTGTTTTTCAATGTTGAGGTTGTTGTTGAATTTGTTGGCGTTATTAAATGTTGAGGCAGTTGTTGAATTTGTTGGTGTTTTTCAATGTTGAGGTTGTTGTTGTTTTTCAATGTTGAGGTTGTTGTTGAATTTGTTGGTGTTTTTCAATGTGGAGGTTGTTGTTGTTTTTCAATGTTGAGGTTATTGTTGAATTTGTTGGTGTTTTTCAATGTTGAGGTTGTTGTTGAATTTGTTGGCGTTATTAAATGTTGAGGTAGTTGTTGAATTTGTTGGTGTTTTTCAATGTTGAGGTTGTTGTTGAATTTTTTGGTGTATTTCAATGTTGAGGTTGTTGTTGTTTTTCAATGTTGAGGTTGTTGTTGAATTTGTTGGTGTTTTTCAATGTTGAGGTTGTTGTTGTTTTTCAATGTTGAGGTTGTTGTTGAATTTGTTGGTGTTTTTCAATGTTGAGGTTGTTGTTGAATTTGTTGGTGTTTTTCAATGTTGTGGTTGTTGTTGTTTTTCAATGTTGAGGTTGTTGTTGTATTTGTTGGTGTTTTTCAATGTTGAGGTTGTTGTAGTTTTTCAATGTTGAGGTTGCTGTTGAATTTGTTGGTGTTTTTCAATGTCGAGGTTGTTGTTGAATTTGTTTGTGTTTTTCAATGTTGAAGTTGTTGTTGAATTTGTTGGTGTTTTTCAATGTTGAGGTTGTTCGTTGAGTTTGTTGGTGTTTTTAAATGTTGAGGTTGATGTTGAATTTGTTGGTGTTTTTCAATGTTGAGGTTGTTGTTGTTTTTCAAACTTGAGGTTGTTGTTGAATTTGTTGGTGTTTTTCAATGTTGAGGTTGTTGTTGTTGTTCAATGTGGAGGTTGTTGTTGAATTTGCTTGCGATTTTCAAAGTCGAGGTTGTTGTTGAATTTGTTGGTGTTTTTCAATGTTGAATTT
Source organism: Isurus oxyrinchus (assembly GCA_026770705.1). Classification (NCBI taxonomy): domain Eukaryota; kingdom Metazoa; phylum Chordata; class Chondrichthyes; order Lamniformes; family Lamnidae; genus Isurus; species Isurus oxyrinchus. The sequence continues at coordinate 879,328 of JANJGN010000143.1, read as the reverse complement.
GTTGTTGAATTTGTTGGTGTTTTTCAATGTTGAGGTTGTTGTTGTTTTTCAATGTTGAGGTTGTTGTTGAATTTTTTGGTGTTTTTCAGTGTTGAGGCTGTTGTTGAATTTGTTGGCGTTTTTAAATGTTCAGGTTGTTGTTGAATTTGTTGGAGTTTTTCAATGTTGAGGTTGTTGTTGAATTTGTTGGTGTTTTTCAATGTTGAGGTTGTTGTTGTTTTTCAATGTTGAGGTTGTTGTTGAATTTGTTGGTGTTTTTCAATGTTGAGGTTGTTGTTGTTTTTCAATGCTGAGGTTGTTGTTGAATTTGTTGGTGTTTTTCAATGTTGAGGTTGTTGTTGAATTTGTTGGTGTTTTTCAATGTTGAGGTTGTTGTTGTTTTTCAATGTTGATGCTGTTGTTGAAATTGTTGGTGTTTTTCAATGTTGAGGTTGTTGTTGTTTTTCAATGTTGAGGTTGTTGTTGAATTTGTTGATGTTTTTCAATGTTGAGGTTGTTGTTGAATTTGTTGGTGTTTTTCAATGTTGAAGTTGTTGTTGAATTTGTTGGTCTTTTTCAATGTTGAGGTTGTTCTTGTTTTTCAATGTTGAGGTTGTTGTTGAATTTGTTGGTGTTTTTCAATGTTGAGGTTGTTGTTGTTTTTCAATGTTGAGGTTGTTGTTGAATTTGTTGGTGTTTTTCAATGTGGAGGTTGTTGTTGTTTTTCAATGTTGAGGTTATTGTTGAATTTGTTGGTGTTTTTCAATGTTGAGGTTGTTGTTGAATTTGTTGGCGTTATTAAATGTTGAGGTAGTTGTTGAATTTGTTGGTGTTTTTCAATGTTGAGGTTGTTGTTGAATTTTTTGGTGTATTTCAATGTTGAGGTTGTTGTTGTTTTTCAATGTTGAGGTTGTTGTTGAATTTGTTGGTGTTTTTCAATTTCGAGGTTGTTGTTGAATTTGTTGGTGTTTTTCAATGTTGAAGTTGTTGTTGAATTTGTTGGTTTTTTTCAATGTTGAGGTTGTTGTTGTTTTTCAATGTTGAGGTTGTTGTTTAATTGGTTGGTGTTTTTCAATGTTGAGGTTGGTGTTGTTTTTCAATGTTGAGGTTGTTGTTGAATTTGTTGGTGTTTTTTAATGTTGAGGTTGTTGTTGAATTTGGTGGTGTATTTCAATGTTGATATTGTTGTTGTTTTTCAATGTTGAGGTTTTTGTTGTATTTGTTGGCGTTTTTAAATGTTGAGGTTGTTGTAGTTTTTCAATGTTGTGGTTGTTGTTGAATTTGTTGGTATTTTTCAATGTCGAGGTTGTTGTTGAATTTGTTGGTGTTTTTCAATGTTGAGGTTGTTGTTGAATTTGTTGGTGTTTTCCAATGTTGAGGTTGTTGTTTTTAAATGTTGAGGTTGTTGATGAATTTGTTGATGTTTTTCAATGTTGAGGTTGGTGTTGAATTTGTTGGTATTTTTCAATGTTGAGGTTGCTGTTGTTTTTCAATGTTCAGGTTGTTGTTGAATTTGTTGGTCTTTTTCAATGTTGAGGTTGTTGTTGTTTTTCAATGTTGTGGTTGTTGTTGAATTTGTTGGTGTTTTTCAATGTTGAGGTTGTTGTTGTTTTTCAATGTTGAGGTTGTTGTTGAATTTGTTAGTGTTTTTCAATGTTGAGGTTGTTGTTGAATTTGTTGGTGTTTTTCAATGTTGAGGTTGTTGTTGTTTTTCAATGTTGAGGTTGTTGTTGAATATGTTGGTGTTTTTCAATGTTGAGGTTGTTGTTGTTTTTCAATGTTGAGGTTGTTGTTGAATTTGTTGTGTTTTTCAATGTTGAGGTTGTTGTTGAATTTGTTGTTGTTTTTCAATGTTGAGGTTGTTGTTGTTTTTCAATGTTGAGTTTGTTGTTGAACTTGTTGGTGTTTTTCAATGTTGAGGTTGTTGTAGTTTTTCAATGTTGAGGTTGTTGTTGAATTTGTTGGTGCTTTTCAATGTCGAGGTTGTGGTTGAATTTGTTGGTGTTTTTCAATGTTGAAGTTGTTGTTGAATTTGTTGGTGTTTTTCAATGTTGAGGTTGTTGTTGTTTTTCAATGTCGAGGTTGTTGTTGAATTTGTTGGTGTTTTTCAATGTTGAGGTTGTTGTTGAATTCGTTGGTGTTTTTCAATGTTGAAGTTGTTGTTGTTTTTCAATGTTGAGGTTATTGTTGAATTTGTTGGTGTTTTTCAATGTTGAGGTTGTTGTTGAATTTGTTGGTGTTTTTCAATGTTGAGGTTGTTGTTGTTTTTCAATGTTGATGCTGTTGTTGAAATTGTTGGTGTTTTTCAATGTTGAGGTTGTTGTTGTTTTTCAATGTTGAGGTTGTTGTTGAATTTGTTGATGTTTTTCAATGTTGAGGTTGTTGTTGAATTTGTTGGTGTTTTTCAATGTTGAAGTTGTTGTTGAATTTGTTGGTCTTTTTCAATGTTGAGGTTGTTCTTGTTTTTCAATGTTGAGGTTGTTGTTGAATTTGTTGGTGTTTTTCAATGTTGAGGTTGTTGTTGTTTTTCAATGTTGAGGTTGTTGTTGAATTTGTTGGTGTTTTTCAATGTGGAGGTTGTTGTTGTTTTTCAATGTTGAGGTTATTGTTGAATTTGTTGGTGTTTTTCAATGTTGAGGTTGTTGTTGAATTTGTTGGCGTTATTAAATGTTGAGGTAGTTGTTGAATTTGTTGGTGTTTTTCAATGTTGAGGTTGTTGTTGAATTTTTTGGTGTATTTCAATGTTGAGGTTGTTGTGTTTTTCAATGTTGAGGTTGTTGTTGAATTTGTTGGTGTTTTTCAATTTCGAGGTTGTTGTTGAATTTGTTGGTGTTTTTCAATGTTGAAGTTGTTGTTGAATTTGTTGGTTTTTTTCAATGTTGAGGTTGTTGTTGTTTTTCAATGTTGAGGTTGTTGTTTAATTGGTTGGTGTTTTTCAATGTTGAGGTTGGTGTTGTTTTTCAATGTTGAGGTTGTTGTTGAATTTGTTGGTGTTTTTTAATGTTGAGGTTGTTGTTGAATTTGGTGGTGTTTTTCAATGTTGATATTGTTGTTGTTTTTCAATGTTGAGGTTTTTGTTGTATTTGTTGGCGTTTTTAAATGTTGAGGTTGTTGTAGTTTTTCAATGTTGTGGTTGTTGTTGAATTTGTTGGTATTTTTCAATGTCGAGGTTGTTGTTGAATTTGTTGGTGTTTTTCAATGTTGAGGTTGTTGTTGAATTTGTTGGTGTTTTCCAATGTTGAGGTTGTTGTTTTTAAATGTTGAGGTTGTTGATGAATTTGTTGATGTTTTTCAATGTTGAGGTTGGTGTTGAATTTGTTGGTATTTTTCAATGTTGAGGTTGCTGTTGTTTTTCAATGTTCAGGTTGTTGTTGAATTTGTTGGTCTTTTTCAATGTTGAGGTTGTTGTTGTTTTTCAATGTTGTGGTTGTTGTTGAATTTGTTGGTGTTTTTCAATGTTGAGGTTGTTGTTGTTTTTCAATGTTGAGGTTGTTGTTGAATTTGTTAGTGTTTTTCAATGTTGAGGTTGTTGTTGAATTTGTTGGTGTTTTTCAATGTTGAGGTTGTTGTTGTTTTTCAATGTTGAGGTTGTTGTTGAATTTGTTGGTGTTTTTCAATGTTGAGGTTGTTGTTGTTTTTCAATGTTGAGGTTGTTGTTGAATTTGTTGGTGTTTTTCAATGTTGAGGTTGTTGTTGAATTTGTTGTTGTTTTTCAATGTTGAGGTTGTTGTTGTTTTTCAATGTTGAGTTTGTCGTTGAACTTGTTGGTGTTTTTCAATGTTGAGGTTGTTGTAGTTTTTCAATGTTGAGGTTGTTGTTGAATTTGTTGGTGCTTTTCAATGTCGAGGTTGTGGTTGAATTTGTTGGTGTTTTTCAATGTTGAAGTTGTTGTTGAATTTGTTGGTGTTTTTCAATGTTGAGGTTGTTGTTGTTTTTCAATGTCGAGGTTGTTGTTGAATTTGTTGGTGTTTTTCAATGTTGAGGTTGTTGTTGAATTCGTTGGTGTTTTTCAATGTTGAGGTTGTTGTTGTTTTTCAATGTTGAGGTTATTGTTGAATTTGTTGGTGTTTTTCAATGTTGAGGTTGTTGTTGAATTTGTTGGCGTTATTAAATGTTGAGGTTGTTGTTGAATTTGTTGGTGTTTTTCAATGTTGGGGTTGTTGTTGAATTTTTTGGTGTATTTCAATGTTGAGGTTGTTGTTGTTTTTCAATGTTGAGGTTGTTGTTGAATTTGTTGGTGTTTTTCAATTTCGAGGTTGTAGTTGAATTTGTTGGTGTTTTTCAATGTTGAAGTTGTTGTTGAATTTGTTGGTGTTTTTCAATGTTGAGGTTGTTGTTGTTTTTCAATGTTGAGGTTGTTGTTTAATTGGTTGGTGTTTTTCAATGTTGAGGTTGGTGTTGTTTTTCAATGTTGAGGTTGTTGTTGTTTTTCAATGTTGAGGTTGTTGTTGAATTTGTTGGTGTTTTTCAATGTTGAGGTTGTTGTTGAATTTGTTGGTGTTTTTCAATTTCGAGGTTGTTGTTGAATTTGCTGGTGTTTTTCAATGTCGAAGTTGTTGTTGAATTTGTTGGTGTTTTTCAATGTTGAGGTTGTTGTTGAATTTGTTGGTGTTTTTCAATGTTGAGGTTGTTGTTGTTTTTCAATGTTGAGGTTGTTGTTGTTTTTCAATGTTGAGGTTGTTGTTGAATTTGTTGGTGTTTTTCAATGTTGAGGTTGTTGTTGAATTTGTTGGTGTTTTTCAATGTTGTGGTTGTTGTTGTTTTTCAATGTTGAGGTTGTTGTTGTATTTGTTGGTGTTTTTCAATGTTGAGGTTGTTGTAGTTTTTCAATGTTGAGGTTGCTGTTGAATTTGTTGGTGTTTTTCAATGTCGAGGTTGTTGTTGAATTTGTTTGTGTTTTTCAATGTTGAAGTTGTTGTTGAATTTGTTGGTGTTTTTCAATGTTGAGGTTGTTCGTTGAATTTGTTGGTGTTTTTAAATGTTGAGGTTGATGTTGAATTTGTTGGTGTTTTTCAATGTTGAGGTTGTTGTTGTTTTTCAAACTTGAGGTTGTTGTTGAATTTGTTGGTGTTTTTCAATGTTGAGGTTGTTGTTGTTGTTCAATGTGGAGGTTGTTGTTGAATTTGCTGGCGATTTTCAATATCGAGGTTGTTGTTGAATTTGTTGGTGTTTTTCAATGTTGAATTTGTTGTTGAATTTGTTGGTGTTTTTCAATGTTGAGGTTGTTGTTGTTTTTCAATGTTGAGGTTGTTGTTGAATTTGTTGGTGTTTTTCAATGTTGAGGCTGTTGTTGAATTTGTTGGCGTTTTTAAATGTTCAGGTTGTTGTTGAATTTGTTGGAGTTTTTCAATGTTGAGGTTATTGTTGAATTTGTTGGTGTTTTTCAATGTTGAGGTTGTTGTTGTTTTTCAATGTTGAGGTTGTTGTTGAATTTGTTGGTGTTTTTCAATGTTGAGGTTGTTGTTGTTTTTCAATGCTGAGGTTGTTGTTGAATTTGTTGGTGTTTTTCAATGTTGAGGTTGTTGTTGAATTTGTTGGTGTTTTTCAATGTTGAGGTTGTTGTTGTTTTTCAATGTTGATGCTGTTGTTGAAATTGTTGGTGTTTTTCAATGTTGAGGTTGTTGTTGTTTTTCAATGTTGAGGTTGTTGTTGAATTTGTTGGTGTTTTTCAATGTTGAGGTTGTTGTTGAATTTGTTGTTGTTTTTCAATGTTGAGGTTGTTGTTGAATTTGTTGGTCTTTTTCAATGTTGAGGTTGTTCTTGTTTTTCAATGTTGAGGTTGTTGTTGAATTTGTTGGTGTTTTTCAATGTTGAGGTTGTTGTTGTTTTTCAATGTTGAGGTTGTTGTTGAATTTGTTGGTGTTTTTCAATGTGGAGGTTGTTGTTGTTTTTCAATGTTGAGGTTATTGTTGAATTTGTTGGTGTTTTTCAATGTTGAGGTTGTTGTTGAATTTGTTGGCGTTATTAAATGTTGAGGTAGTTGTTGAATTTGTTGGTGTTTTTCAATGTTGAGGTTGTTGTTGAATTTTTTGGTGTATTTCAATGTTGAGGTTGTTGTTGTTTTTCAATGTTGAGGTTGTTGTTGAATTTGTTGGTGTTTTTCATTTTCGAGGTTGTTGTTGAATTTGTTGGTGTTTTTCAATGTTGAAGTTGTTGTTGAATTTGTTGGTTTTTTTCAATGTTGAGGTTGTTGTTGTTTTTCAATGTTGAGGTCTTGTTTAATTGGTTGGTGTTTTTCAATGTTGAGGTTGGTGTTGTTTTTCAATGTTGAGGTTGTTGTTGTTTTTCAATGTTGAGGTTGTTGTTGAATTTGTTGGTGTTTTTTAATGTTGAGGTTGTTGTTGAATTTGGTGGTGTTTTTCAATGTTGATATTGTTGTTCTTTTTCAATGTTGAGGTTTTTGTTGTATTTGTTGGCGTTTTTAAATGTTGAGGTTGTTGTAGTTTTTCAATGTTGTGGTTGTTGTTGAATTTGTTGGTGTTTTTCAATGTCGAGGTTGTTGTTGAATTTGTTGGTGTTTTTCAATGTTGAGGTTGTTGTTGAATTTGTTGGTGTTTTTCAATGTTGAGGTTGTTGTTTTTCAATGTTGAGGTTGTTGATGAATTTGTTGATGTTTTTCAATGTTGAGGTTGGTGTTGAATTTGTTGGTATTTTTCAATGTTGAGGTTGTTGTTGTTTTTCAATGTTGAGGTTGTTGTTGAATTTGTTGGTCTTTTTCAATGTTGAGGTTGTTGTTGTTTTTCAATGTTGTGGTTGTTGTTGAATTTGTTGGTGTTTTTCAATGTTGAGGTTGTTGTTGTTTTTCAATGTTGAGGTTGTTGTTGAATTTGTTAGTGTTTTTCAATGTTGAGGTTGTTGTTGAATTTGTTGGTGTTTTTCAATGTTGAGGTTGTTGTTGTTTTTCAATGTTGAGGTTGTTGTTGAATTTGTTGGTGTTTTTCAATGTTGAGGTTGTTCTTGTTTTTCAATGTTGAGGTTGTTGTTGAATTTGTTGGTGTTTTTCAATGTTGAGGTTGTTGTTGAATTTGTTGTTGTTTTTCAATGTTGAGGTTGTTGTTGTTTTTCAATGTTGAGTTTGTTGTTGAACTGGTTGGTGTTTTTCAATGTTGAGGTTGTTGTAGTTTTTCAATGTTGAGGTTGTTGTTGAATTTGTTGGTGCTTTTCAATGTCGAGGTTGTGGTTGAATTTGTTGGTGTTTTTCAATGTTGAAGTTGTTGTTGAATTTGTTGGTGTTTTTCAATGTTGAGGTTGTTGTTGTTTTTCAATGTCGAGGTTGTTGTTGAATTTGTTGGTGTTTTTCAATGTTGAGGTTGTTGTTGAATTCGTTGGTGTTTTTCAATGTTGAGGTTGTTGTTGTTTTTCAATGTTGAGGTTATTGTTGAATTTGTTGGTGTTTTTCAATGTTGAGGTTGTTGTTGAATTTGTTGGCGTTATTAAATGTTGAGGTTGTTGTTGAATTTGTTGGTGTTTTTCAATGTTGAGTTTGTTGTTGAATTTTTTGGTGTATTTCAATGTTGAGGTTGTTGTTGTTTTTCAATGTTGAGGTTGTTGTTGAATTTGTTGGTGTTTTTCAATTTCGAGGTTGTAGTTGAATTTGTTGGTGTTTTTCAATGTTGAAGTTGTTGTTGAATTTGTTGGTGTTTTTCAATGTTGAGGTTGTTGTTGTTTTTCAATGTTGAGGTTGTTGTTTAATTGGTTGGTGTTTTTCAATGTTGAGGTTGGTGTTGTTTTTCAATGTTGAGGTTGTTGTTGTTTTTCAATGTTGAGGTTGTTGTTGAATTTGTTGGTGTTTTTTAATGTTGAGGTTGTTGTTGAATTTGGTGGTGTTTTTCAATGTTGATATTGTTGTTGTTTTTCAATGTTGAGGTTTTTGTTGTATTTGTTGGCGTTTTTAAACGTTGAGGTTGTTGTAGTTTTTCAATGTTGTGGTTGTTGTTGAATTTGTTGGTGTTTTTCAATGTCGAGGTTGTTGTTGAATTTGTTGGTGTTTTTCAATGTTGAGGTTGTTGTTGAATTTGTTGGTGTTTTTCAATGTTGAGGTTGTTGTTTTTCAATGTTGAGGTTGTTGATGAATTTGTTGATGTTTTTCAATGTTGAGGTTGGTGTTGAATTTGTTGGTATTTTTCAATGTTGAGGTTGTTGTTGTTTTTCAATGTTGAGGTTGTTGTTGAATTTGTTGGTCTTTTTCAATGTTGAGGTTGTTGTTGTTTTTCAATGTTGTGGTTGTTGTTGAATTTGTTGGTGTTTTTCAATGTTGAGGTTGTTGTTGTTTTTCAATGTTGAGGTTGTTGTTGAATTTGTTAGTGTTTTTCAATGTTGAGGTTGTTGTTGAATTTGTTGGTGTTTTTCAATGTTGAGGTTGTTGTTGTTTTTCAATGTTGAGGTTGTTGTTGAATTTGTTGGTGTTTTTCAATGTTGAGGTTGTTGTTGTTTTTCAATGTTGAGGTTGTTGTTGAATTTGTTGGTGTTTTTCAATGTTGAGGTTGTTGTTGAATTTGTTGTTGTTTTTCAATGTTGAGGTTGTTGTTGTTTTTCAATGTTGAGTTCGTTGTTGAACTTGTTGGTGTTTTTCAATGTTGAGGTTGTTGTGGTTTTTCAATGTTGAGGTTGTTGTTGAATTTGTTGGTGCTTTTCAATGTCGAGGTTGTGGTTGAATTTGTTGGTGTTTTTCAATGTTGAAGTTGTTGTTGAATTTGTTGGTGTTTTTCAATGTTGAGGTTGTTGTTGAATTTGTTGGTGTTTTTAAATGTTGAGTTTGTTGTTGAATTTGTTGGTGTTTTTCAATGTTGAGGTTGTTGTTGTTTTTCAATGTTGAGGTTGTTGTTGAATTTGTTGGTGTTTTTCAATGTTGAGGTTGTTGTTGTTTTTCAATGTTCAGGTTGTTGTTGAATTTGTTGGTGTTTTTCAATGTCGAGGTTGTTGTTGAAATTGTTGGTGTTTTTCAATGTTGAAGTTGTTGTTGAATTTGTTGGTGATTTTCAATGAAGAGGTTGTTGTTGTTTTTCAATGTTGAGGTTGTCCTTGAATTTGTTGGTGTTTTTCAATGTTGAGGTTGTTGTTGTTTTTCAATGTTGAGGTTGTTGTTGTTTTTCAATGTTGAGGTTCTTGTTGAATTTGTTGGTGTTTTTCAATGTTGAGGTTGTTGTTGGTGTTCAATGTGGAGGTTGTTGTTGAATTTGTTGGTGTTTTTCAATGTTGAGGTTGTTGTTGAAATTGTTGGTGTTTTTGAATGTTGAATTTGTTGTTGAATTTGTTGGTGTTTTTCAATGTTGAGGTTTTTGTTGTTCTTCAATGTTGAGGTTGTTGTTGAATTTGTTGGTGTTTTTCAATGTTGAGGTTGTTGTTGAATTTGTTGGTGTTTTTCAATGTTGAAGTTGTTGTTGAATTTGTTGGTGTTTTTCAATGTTGAGGTTGTTGTTTTTCAATGTTGAGGTTGTTGTTGAATTTGTTGGTCTTTTTCAATGTTGAATTTGTTGTTGAATTAGTTGGTCTTTTTCAATGTTGAGGTTATTGTTGTTTTTCAATGTTGAGGTTGTTGTTGAATTTGTTGGTGTTTTTCAATGTTGAGGTTGTTGTTGAATTTGTTGGCGTTTTTCAATGTTGAGGTTGTTCTTGAATTTGTTGGTGTTTTTCAATGTTGAGGTTGTTGTTGAATTTGTTGGTGTTTTTCAATGTTGAGGTTGTTGTTGTTTTTCAATGTTCAGGTTGTTGTTGAATTTGTTGGTGTTTTTCAATGTCGAGGTTGTTGTTGAAATTGTTGGTGTTTTTCAATGTTGAAGTTGTTGTTGAATTTGTTGGTGTTTTTCAATGATGAGGTTGTTGTTTTTCAATGTTGAGGTTGTTGTTGAATTTGTTGGTGTTTTTCAATGTTGAGGTTGTTGGTGTTTTTCAATGTTGAGGTTGTTGTTGTTGTTCAATGTGGAGGTTGTTGTTGAATTTGTTGGTGTTTTTCAATGTCGAGGTTGTTGTTGAATTTGTTGGTGTTTTTCAATGTTGAAATTGTTGTTGAATTTGTTGGTGTTTTTCAATGTTGAGGTTGTTGTTGTTCTTCAATGTTGAGGTTGTTGTTGAATTTGTTGGTGTTTTTCAATGTTGAGGTTGTTGTTGAATTTGTTGCCGTTTTTAAATGTTGACGTTGTTGTTGAATTTGTTGGTGTTTTTCAATGTTGAGGTTGTTGTTGAATTTGTTCGTGTTTTTCAATGTTGAGGTTGTTGTTGTTTTTCAATGTTGAGGTTGTTGTTGAATTTGATGGTGTTTTTCATTGTCGAGGTTGTTGTTGAATTTGTTGGTGTTTTTCAATGTTGAAGTTGTTGTTGAATTTGTTGGTGTTTTTTATGTTGAGGTTGTTGTTGTTTTTCAATGTTGAAGTTGTTGTTGAATTTGTGGGTGTTTTTCAATGTTGAGGTTGTTGTTGTTTTTCAATTTTGAGGTTGTTGTTGAATTTGTAGGTGTTTTTAAATGTTGAGGTTGTTGTTGAATTTTTTGGTGTTTTTCAATGTTGAGGTTGTTGTTGTTTTTCAATGTTGAGGTTGTTGTTGAATTTGTTGGTGTTTTTCAATGTTGAGGTTGTTGTTGTTTTTCAATGTTGAGGTTGTTGTTGAATTTGTTGCTGTTTTTCAATTTCGAGGTTGCTGTTGAATTTGTTGGTGTTTTTCAATATTGAGGTTGTTGTTGAATTTGTTGGTGTTTTTCAATGTTGAGGTTGTTGTTATTTTTCAATGTTGATGCTGTTGTTGAAATTGTTGGTGTTTTTCAATGTTGAGGTTGTTGTTGTTTTTCAATGTTGAGGTTGTTGTTGAATTTGTTGGTGTTTTTCAATGTTGAGGTTGTTGTTGAATTTGTTGGTGTTTTTCAATGTTGAGGTTGTTGTTGAATTTGTTGGTCTTTTTCAATGTTGAGGTTGTTCTTGTTTTTCAATGTTGAGGTTGTTATTGAATTTGTTGGTGTTTTTCAATGTTGAGGTTGTTGTTGTTTTTCAATGTTGAGGTTGTTGTTGAATTTGTTGGTGTTTTTCAATGTTGAGGTTGTTGTTGTTTTTCAATGTTGAGGTTATTGTTGAATTTGTTGGTGTTTTTCAATGTTGAGGTTGTTGTTGAATTTGTTGGCGTTATTAAATGTTGAGGTTGTTGTTGAATTTGTTGGTGTTTTTCAATGTTGAGGTTGTTGTTGAATTTTTTGGTGTATTTCAATGTTGAGGTTGTTGTTGTTTTTCAATGTTGAGGTTGTTGTTGAATTTGTTGGTGTTTTTCAATTTCGAGGTTGTTGTTGAATTTGTTGGTGTTTTTCAATGTTGAAGTTGTTGTTGAATTTGTTGGTTTTTTTCAATGTTGAGGTTGTTGTTGTTTTTCAATGTTGAGGTTGTTGTTTAATTGGTTGGTGTTTTTCAATGTTGATATTGTTGTTGTTTTTCAATGTTGAGGTTTTTGTTGTGTTTGTTGGCGTTTTTAAATGTTGAGGTTGTTGTAGTTTTTCAATGTTGTGGTTGTTGTTGAATTTGTTGGTGTTTTTCAATGTCGAGGTTGTTGTTGAATTTGTTGGTGTTTTTCAATGTTGAGGTTGTTGTTGAATTTGTGGGTGTTTTTCAATGTTGAGGTTGTTGTTTTTCAATGTTGAGGTTGTTGATGAATTTGTTCATGTTTTTCAATGTTGAGGTTGGTGTTGAATTTGTTGGTATTTTTCAATGTTGAGGTTGTTGTTGTTTTTCAATGTTGAGGTTGATGTTGAATTTGTTGGTCTTTTTCAATGTTGAGGTTGTTGTTGTTTTTCAATGTTGTGGTTGTTGTTGAATTTGTTGGTGTTTTTCAATGTTGAGGTTGTTGTTGTTTTTCAATGTTGAGGTTGTTGTTGAATTTGTTAGTGTTTTTCAATGTTGAGGTTGTTGTTGAATTTGTTGGTGTTTTTCAATGTTGAGGTTGTTGTTGTTTTTCAATGTTGAGGTTGTTGTTGAATTTGTTGGTGTTTTTCAATGTTGAGGTTGTTGTTGTTTTTCAATGTTGAGGTTGCTGTTGAATTTGTTGGTGTTTTTCAATGTTGAGGTTGTTGTTGAATTTGTTGGTGCTTTTCAATGTCGAGGTTGTGGTTGAATTTGTTGGTCTTTTTCAATGTTGAAGTTGTTGTTGAATTTGTTGGTGTTTTTCAATGTTGAGGTTGTTGTTGTTTTTCAATGTTGAGGTTGTTGTTGAATTTGTTGGTGTTTTTCAATGTTGAGGTTGTTGTTGAATTCGTTGGTGTTTTTCAATGTTGAGGTTGTTGTTGTTTTTCAATGTTGAGGTTATTGTTGAATTTGTTGGTGTTTTTCAATGTTGAGGTTGTTGTTGAATTTGTTGGCGTTATTAAATGTTGAGGTTGTTGTTGAATTTGTTGGTGTTTTTCAATGTTGAGGTTGTTGTTGAATTTTTTGGTGTATTTCAATGTTGAGGTTGTTGTTGTTTTTCAATGTTGAGGTTGTTGTTGAATTTGTTGGTGTTTTTCAATTTCGAGGTTGTAGTTGAATTTGTTGGTGTTTTTCAATGTTGAAGTTGTTGTTGAATTTGTTGGTGTTTTTCAATGTTGAGGTTGTTGTTGTTTTTCAATGTTGAGGTTGTTGTTGAATTTGTTGGTGTTTTTTAATGTTGAGGTTGTTGTTGAATTTGGTGGTGTTTTTCAATGTTGATATTGTTGTTGTTTTTCAATGTTGAGGTTTTTGTTGTATTTGTTGGCGTTTTTAAACGTTGAGGTTGTTGTAGTTTTTCAATGTTGTGGTTGTTGTTGAATTTGTTGGTGTTTTTCAATGTCGAGGTTGTTGTTGAATTTGTTGGTGTTTTTCAATGTTGAGGTTGTTGTTGAATTTGTTGGTGTTTTTCAATGTTGAGGTTATTGTTTTTCAATGTTGAGGTTGTTGATGAATTTGTTGATGTTTTTCAATGTTGAGGTTGGTGTTGAATTTGTTGGTATTTTTCAATGTTGAGGTTGTTGTTGTTTTTCAATGTTGAGGTTGTTGTTGAATTTGTTGGTCTTTTTCAATGTTGAGGTTGTTGTTGTTTTTCAATGTTGAGGTTGTTGTTGAATTTGTTAGTGTTTTTCAATGTTGAGGTTGTTGTTGAATTTGTTGGTGTTTTTCAATGTTGAGGTTGTTGTTGTTTTTCAATGTTGAGGTTGTTGTTGAATTTGTTGGTGTTTTTCAATTTTGAGGTTGTTGTTGTTTTTCAATGTTGAGGTTGTTGTTGAATTTGTTGGTGTTTTTCAATGTTGAGGTTGTTGTTGAATTTGTTGTTGTTTTTCAATGTTGAGGTTTTTGTTGTTTTTCAATGTTGAATTCGTTGTTGAACTTGTTGGTGTTTTTCAATGTTGAGGTTGTTGTAGTTTTTCAATGTTGAGGTTGTTGTTGAATTTGTTGGTGCTTTTCAATGTCGAGGTTGTGGTTGAATTTGTTGGTGTTTTTCAATGTTGAAGTTGTTGTTGAATTTGTTGCTGTTTTTCAATGTTGAGGTTGTTGTTGAATTTGTTGGTGTTTTTAAATGTTGAGGTTGTTGTTGACTTTGTTGGTGTTTTTCAATGTTGAGGTTGTTGTTGTTTTTCAATGTTGAGGTTGTTGTTGAATTTGTTGGTGTTTTTCTTTGTTGAGGTTGTTGTTGTCGTTCAATGTGGAGGTTGTTGTTGAATTTGTTGGTGTTTTTCAATGTCGAGGTTGTTGTTGAATTTGTTGGTCTTTTTCAATGTTGAATTTGTTGTTGAATTAGTTGGTGTTTTTCAATGTTGAAGTTATTGTTGTTTTTCAATGTTGAGGTTGTTGTTGAATTTGTTGTTGTTTTTCAATGTTGAGGTTGTTGTTGAATTTGTTGGCGTTTTTCAATGTTGAGGTTGTTGTTGAATTTGTTGGTGTTTTTCAATGTTGAGGTTGTTGTTGAATTTGTTGGTGTTTTTCAATGTTGAGGTTGTTGTTGTTTTTCAATGTTGAGGTTATTGTTGAATTTGTTGGTGTTTTTCAATGTTGAGGTTGTTGTTGAATTTGTTGGCGTTATTAAATGTTGAGGTTGTTGTTGAATTTGTTGGTGTTTTTCAATGTTGAGGTTGTTGTTGAATTTTTTGGTGTATTTCAATGTTGAGGTTGTTGTTGTTTTTCAATGTTGAGGTTGTTGTTGAATTTGTTGGTGTTTTTCAATTTCGAGGTTGTTGTTGAATTTGTTGGTGTTTTTCAATGTTGAAGTTGTTGTTGAATTTGTTGGTTTTTTTCAATGTTGAGGTTGTTGTTGTTTTTCAATGTTGAGGTTGTTGTTTAATTGGTTGGTGTTTTTCAATGTTGATATTGTTGTTGTTTTTCAATGTTGAGGTTTTTGTTGTGTTTGTTGGCGTTTTTAAATGTTGAGGTTGTTGTAGTTTTTCAATGTTGTGGTTGTTGTTGAATTTGTTGGTGTTTTTCAATGTCGAGGTTGTTGTTGAATTTGTTGGTGTTTTTCAATGTTGAGGTTGTTGTTGAATTTGTGGGTGTTTTTCAATGTTGAGGTTGTTGTTTTTCAATGTTGAGGTTGTTGATGAATTTGTTGATGTTTTTCAATGTTGAGGTTGGTGTTAAATTTGTTGGTATTTTTCAATGTTGAGGTTGTTGTTGTTTTTCAATGTTGAGGTTGATGTTGAATTTGTTGGTCTTTTTCAATGTTGAGGTTGTTGTTGTTTTTCAATGTTGTGGTTGTTGTTGAATTTGTTGGTGTTTTTCAATGTTGAGGTTGTTGTTGTTTTTCAATGTTGAGGTTGTTGTTGAATTTGTTAGTGTTTTTCAATGTTGAGGTTGTTGTTGAATTTGTTGGTGTTTTTCAATGTTGAGGTTGTTGTTGTTTTTCAATGTTGAGGTTGTTGTTGAATTTGTTGGTGTTTTTCAATGTTGAGGTTGTTGTTGTTTTTCAGTGTTGAGGTTGCTGTTGAATTTGTTGGTGTTTTTCAATGTTGAGGTTGTTGTTGAATTTGTTGGTGCTTTTCAATGTCGAGGTTGTGGTTGAATTTGTTGGTCTTTTTCAATGTTGAAGTTGTTGTTGAATTTGTTGGTGTTTTTCAATGTTGAGGTTGTTGTTGTTTTTCAATGTTGAGGTTGTTGTTGAATTTGTTGGTGTTTTTCAATGTTGAGGTTGTTGTTGAATTCGTTGGTGTTTTTCAATGTTGAGGTTGTTGTTGTTTTTCAATGTTGAGGTTATTGTTGAATTTGTTGGTGTTTTTCAATGTTGAGGTTGTTGTTGAATTTGTTGGCGTTATTAAATGTTGAGGTTGTTGTTGAATTTGTTGGTGTTTTTCAATGTTGAGGTTGTTGCTGAATTTTTTGGTGTATTTCAATGTTGAGGTTGTTGTTGTTTTTCAATGTTGAGGTTGTTGTTGAATTTGTTGGTGTTTTTCAATTTCGAGGTTGTAGTTGAATTTGTTGGTGTTTTTCAATGTTGAAGTTGTTGTTGAATTTGTTGGTGTTTTTCAATGTTGAGGTTGTTGTTGTTTTTCAATGTTGAGGTTGTTGTTGAATTTGTTGGTGTTTTTTAATGTTGAGGTTGTTGTTGAATTTGGTGGTGTTTTTCAATGTTGATATTGTTGTTGTTTTTCAATGTTGAGGTTTTTGTTGTATTTGTTGGCGTTTTTAAACGTTGAGGTTGTTGTAGTTTTTCAATGTTGTGGTTGTTGTTGAATTTGTTGGTGTTTTTCAATGTCGAGGTTGTTGTTGAATTTGTTGGTGTTTTTCAATGTTGAGGTTGTTGTTGAATTTGTTGGTGTTTTTCAATGTTGAGGTTATTGTTTTTCAATGTTGAGGTTGTTGATGAATTTGTTGATGTTTTTCAATGTTGAGGTTGGTGTTGAATTTGTTGGTATTTTTCAATGTTGAGGTTGTTGTTGTTTTTCAATGTTGAGGTTGTTGTTGAATTTGTTGGTCTTTTTCAATGTTGAGGTTGTTGTTGTTTTTCAATGTTGAGGTTGTTGTTGAATTTGTTAGTGTTTTTCAATGTTGAGGTTGTTGTTGAATTTGTTGGTGTTTTTCAATGTTGAGGTTGTTGTTGTTTTTCAATGTTGAGGTTGTTGTTGAATTTGTTGGTGTTTTTCAATTTTGAGGTTGTTGTTGTTTTTCAATGTTGAGGTTGTTGTTGAATTTGTTGGTGTTTTTCAATGTTGAGGTTGTTGTTGAATTTGTTGTTGTTTTTCAATGTTGAGGTTTTTGTTGTTTTTCAATGTTGAATTCGTTGTTGAACTTGTTGGTGTTTTTCAATGTTGAGGTTGTTGTAGTTTTTCAATGTTGAGGTTGTTGTTGAATTTGTTGGTGCTTTTCAATGTCGAGGTTGTGGTTGAATTTGTTGGTGTTTTTCAATGTTGAAGTTGTTGTTGAATTTGTTGCTGTTTTTCAATGTTGAGGTTGTTGTTGAATTTGTTGGTGTTTTTAAATGTTGAGGTTGTTGTTGACTTTGTTGGTGTTTTTCAATGTTGAGGTTGTTGTTGTTTTTCAATGTTGAGGTTGTTGTTGAATTTGTTGGTGTTTTTCTTTGTTGAGGTTGTTGTTGTCGTTCAATGTGGAGGTTGTTGTTGAATTTGTTGGTGTTTTTCAATGTCGAGGTTGTTGTTGAATTTGTTGGTCTTTTTCAATGTTGAATTTGTTGTTGAATTAGTTGGTGTTTTTCAATGTTGAAGTTATTGTTGTTTTTCAATGTTGAGGTTGTTG
Source organism: Isurus oxyrinchus (assembly GCA_026770705.1). Taxonomy (NCBI): domain Eukaryota; kingdom Metazoa; phylum Chordata; class Chondrichthyes; order Lamniformes; family Lamnidae; genus Isurus; species Isurus oxyrinchus. The sequence goes on along the minus strand of JANJGN010000143.1, from coordinate 862,688 downwards.
TTGAATTTGTTGTTGTTTTTCAATGTTGAGGTTGTTGTTGAATTTGTTGGCGTTTTTCAATGTTGAGGTTGTTGTTGAATTTGTTGGCGTTTTTAAATGTTGAGGTTTATGTTGAATTTGTTGGTGTTTTTCAATGTTGAGGTTGTTGTTGAATTTGTTGGTGTTTTTCAATGTTGAGGTTGTTGTTGTTTTTCAATGTTGAAGTTGTTGTTGAATTTGTTGGTGTTTTTCAAAGTTGAGGTTGTTGTTGAATTTGTTGGTGTTTTTCAAAGTTGCGGTTGTTGTTGAATTTGTTGGTGTTTTTCAATGTCGAGGTTGTTGTTGAATTTGTTGGTGTTTTTCAATGTTGAATTTGTTGTTGAATTTGTTGGTGTTTTTCAATGTTGAGGTTGTTGTTGTTTTTCAATGTTGAGGTTGTTGTTGAATTTGTTGGTGTTTTTCAATGTTGAGGTTGTTGTTGAATTTGTTGGCGTTTTTAAATGTTGAGGTTGTTGTTGAATTTGTTGGTGTTTTTCAATGTTGAGGTTGTTGTTGTTTTTCAATTTTGAGGTTGTTGTTGAATTTGTTGGTGTTTTTAAATGTTGAGGTTGTTGTTGAATTTGTTGGTGTTTTTCAATGTTGAGGTTGTTGTTGTTTTTCAATGTTGAGGTTGTTGTTGAATTTTTTGGTGTTTTTCAATGTTGAGGTTGTTGTTGTTTTTCAATGTTGAGGTTGTTGTTGAATTTGTTGGTGTTTTTCAATTTCGAGGTTGTTGTTGAATTTGCTGGTGTTTTTCAATGTCGAAGTTGTTGTTGAATTTGTTGGTGTTTTTCAATGTTGAGGTTGTTGTTGAATTTGTTGGTGTTTTTCAATGTTGAGGTTGTTGTTGAATTTGTTGGTGTTTTTCAATGTTGAGGTTGTTGTTGTTTTTCAATGTTGAGGTTATTGTTGAATTTGTTGGTGTTTTTCAATGTTGAGGTTGTTGTTGAATTTGTTGGCGTTATTAAATGTTGAGGTTGTTGTTGAATTTGTTGGTGTTTTTCAATGTTGAGGTTGTTGTTGAATTTTTTGGTGTATTTCAATGTTGAGGTTGTTGTTGTTTTTCAATGTTGAGGTTGTTGTTGAATTTGTTGGTGTTTTTCAATTTCGAGGTTGTTGTTGAATTTGTTGGTGTTTTTCAATGTTGAGGTTGTTGTTGAATTTGTGGGTGTTTTTCAATGTTGAGGTTGTTGTTTTTCAATGTTGAGGTTGTTGATGAATTTGTTGATGTTTTTCAATGTTGAGGTTGGTGTTAAATTTGTTGGTATTTTTCAATGTTGAGGTTGTTGTTGTTTTTCAATGTTGAGGTTGATGTTGAATTTGTTGGTCTTTTTCAATGTTGAGGTTGTTGTTGTTTTTCAATGTTGTGGTTGTTGTTGAATTTGTTGGTGTTTTTCAATGTTGAGGTTGTTGTTGTTTTTCAATGTTGAGGTTGTTGTTGAATTTGTTAGTGTTTTTCAATGTTGAGGTTGTTGTTGAATTTGTTGGTGTTTTTCAATGTTGAGGTTGTTGTTGTTTTTCAATGTTGAGGTTGTTGTTGAATTTGTTGGTGTTTTTCAATGTTGAGGTTGTTGTTGTTTTTCAGTGTTGAGGTTGCTGTTGAATTTGTTGGTGTTTTTCAATGTTGAGGTTGTTGTTGAATTTGTTGGTGCTTTTCAATGTCGAGGTTGTGGTTGAATTTGTTGGTCTTTTTCAATGTTGAAGTTGTTGTTGAATTTGTTGGTGTTTTTCAATGTTGAGGTTGTTGTTGTTTTTCAATGTTGAGGTTGTTGTTGAATTTGTTGGTGTTTTTCAATGTTGAGGTTGTTGTTGAATTCGTTGGTGTTTTTCAATGTTGAGGTTGTTGTTGTTTTTCAATGTTGAGGTTATTGTTGAATTTGTTGGTGTTTTTCAATGTTGAGGTTGTTGTTGAATTTGTTGGCGTTATTAAATGTTGAGGTTGTTGTTGAATTTGTTGGTGTTTTTCAATGTTGAGGTTGTTGCTGAATTTTTTGGTGTATTTCAATGTTGAGGTTGTTGTTGTTTTTCAATGTTGAGGTTGTTGTTGAATTTGTTGGTGTTTTTCAATTTCGAGGTTGTAGTTGAATTTGTTGGTGTTTTTCAATGTTGAAGTTGTTGTTGAATTTGTTGGTGTTTTTCAATGTTGAGGTTGTTGTTGTTTTTCAATGTTGAGGTTGTTGTTGAATTTGTTGGTGTTTTTTAATGTTGAGGTTGTTGTTGAATTTGGTGGTGTTTTTCAATGTTGATATTGTTGTTGTTTTTCAATGTTGAGGTTTTTGTTGTATTTGTTGGCGTTTTTAAACGTTGAGGTTGTTGTAGTTTTTCAATGTTGTGGTTGTTGTTGAATTTGTTGGTGTTTTTCAATGTCGAGGTTGTTGTTGAATTTGTTGGTGTTTTTCAATGTTGAGGTTGTTGTTGAATTTGTTGGTGTTTTTCAATGTTGAGGTTATTGTTTTTCAATGTTGAGGTTGTTGATGAATTTGTTGATGTTTTTCAATGTTGAGGTTGGTGTTGAATTTGTTGGTATTTTTCAATGTTGAGGTTGTTGTTGTTTTTCAATGTTGAGGTTGTTGTTGAATTTGTTGGTCTTTTTCAATGTTGAGGTTGTTGTTGTTTTTCAATGTTGAGGTTGTTGTTGAATTTGTTAGTGTTTTTCAATGTTGAGGTTGTTGTTGAATTTGTTGGTGTTTTTCAATGTTGAGGTTGTTGTTGTTTTTCAATGTTGAGGTTGTTGTTGAATTTGTTGGTGTTTTTCAATTTTGAGGTTGTTGTTGTTTTTCAATGTTGAGGTTGTTGTTGAATTTGTTGGTGTTTTTCAATGTTGAGGTTGTTGTTGAATTTGTTGTTGTTTTTCAATGTTGAGGTTTTTGTTGTTTTTCAATGTTGAATTCGTTGTTGAACTTGTTGGTGTTTTTCAATGTTGAGGTTGTTGTAGTTTTTCAATGTTGAGGTTGTTGTTGAATTTGTTGGTGCTTTTCAATGTCGAGGTTGTGGTTGAATTTGTTGGTGTTTTTCAATGTTGAAGTTGTTGTTGAATTTGTTGCTGTTTTTCAATGTTGAGGTTGTTGTTGAATTTGTTGGTGTTTTTAAATGTTGAGGTTGTTGTTGACTTTGTTGGTGTTTTTCAATGTTGAGGTTGTTGTTGTTTTTCAATGTTGAGGTTGTTGTTGAATTTGTTGGTGTTTTTCTTTGTTGAGGTTGTTGTTGTCGTTCAATGTGGAGGTTGTTGTTGAATTTGATGGTGTTTTTCAATGTCGAGGTTGTTGTTGAATTTGTTGGTCTTTTTCAATGTTGAATTTGTTGTTGAATTAGTTGGTGTTTTTCAATGTTGAAGTTATTGTTGTTTTTCAATGTTGAGGTTGTTGTTGAATTTGTTGTTGTTTTTCAATGTTGAGGTTGTTGTTGAATTTGTTGGCGTTTTTCAATGTTGAGGTTGTTGTTGAATTTGTTGGCGTTTTTAAATGTTGAGGTTTATGTTGAATTTGTTGGTGTTTTTCAATGTTGAGGTTGTTGTTGAATTTGTTGGTGTTTTTCAATGTTGAGGTTGTTGTTGTTTTTCAATGTTGAAGTTGTTGTTGAATTTGTTGGTGTTTTTCAAAGTTGAGGTTGTTGTTGAATTTGTTGGTGTTTTTCAAAGTTGCGGTTGTTGTTGAATTTGTTGGTGTTTTTCAATGTCGAGGTTGTTGTTGAATTTGTTGGTGTTTTTCAATGTTGAATTTGTTGTTGAATTTGTTGGTGTTTTTCAATGTTGAGGTTGTTGTTGTTTTTCAATGTTGAGGTTGTTGTTGAATTTGTTGGTGTTTTTCAATGTTGAGGTTGTTGTTGAATTTGTTGGCGTTTTTAAATGTTGAGGTTGTTGTTGAATTTGTTGGTGTTTTTCAATGTTGAGGTTGTTGTTGTTTTTCAATTTTGAGGTTGTTGTTGAATTTGTTGGTGTTTTTAAATGTTGAGGTTGTTGTTGAATTTGTTGGTGTTTTTCAATGTTGAGGTTGTTGTTGTTTTTCAATGTTGAGGTTGTTGTTGAATTTTTTGGTGTTTTTCAATGTTGAGGTTGTTGTTGTTTTTCAATGTTGAGGTTGTTGTTGAATTTGTTGGTGTTTTTCAATTTCGAGGTTGTTGTTGAATTTGCTGGTGTTTTTCAATGTCGAAGTTGTTGTTGAATTTGTTGGTGTTTTTCAATGTTGAGGTTGTTGTTGAATTTGTTGGTGTTTTTCAATGTTGAGGTTGTTGTTGAATTTGTTGGTGTTTTTCAATGTTGAGGTTGTTGTTGTTTTTCAATGTTGAGGTTATTGTTGAATTTGTTGGTGTTTTTCAATGTTGAGGTTGTTGTTGAATTTGTTGGCGTTATTAAATGTTGAGGTTGTTGTTGAATTTGTTGGTGTTTTTCAATGTTGAGGTTGTTGTTGAATTTTTTGGTGTATTTCAATGTTGAGGTTGTTGTTGTTTTTCAATGTTGAGGTTGTTGTTGAATTTGTTGGTGTTTTTCAATTTCGAGGTTGTTGTTGAATTTGTTGGTGTTTTTCAATGTTGAAGTTGTTGTTGAATTTGTTGGTTTTTTTCAATGTTGAGGTTGTTGTTGTTTTTCAATGTTGAGGTTGTTGTTTAATTGGTTGGTGTTTTTCAATGTTGATATTGTTGTTGTTTTTCAATGTTGAGGTTTTTGTTGTGTTTGTTGGCGTTTTTAAATGTTGAGGTTGTTGTAGTTTTTCAATGTTGTGGTTGTTGTTGAATTTGTTGGTGTTTTTCAATGTCGAGGTTGTTGTTGAATTTGTTGGTGTTTTTCAATGTTGAGGTTGTTGTTGAATTTGTGGGTGTTTTTCAATGTTGAGGTTGTTGTTTTTCAATGTTGAGGTTGTTGATGAATTTGTTGATGTTTTTCAATGTTGAGGTTGGTGTTAAATTTGTTGGTATTTTTCAATGTTGAGGTTGTTGTTGTTTTTCAATGTTGAGGTTGATGTTGAATTTGTTGGTCTTTTTCAATGTTGAGGTTGTTGTTGTTTTTCAATGTTGTGGTTGTTGTTGAATTTGTTGGTGTTTTTCAATGTTGAGGTTGTTGTTGTTTTTCAATGTTGAGGTTGTTGTTGAATTTGTTAGTGTTTTTCAATGTTGAGGTTGTTGTTGAATTTGTTGGTGTTTTTCAATGTTGAGGTTGTTGTTGTTTTTCAATGTTGAGGTTGTTGTTGAATTTGTTGGTGTTTTTCAATGTTGAGGTTGTTGTTGTTTTTCAGTGTTGAGGTTGCTGTTGAATTTGTTGGTGTTTTTCAATGTTGAGGTTGTTGTTGAATTTGTTGGTTCTTTTCAATGTCGAGGTTGTGGTTGAATTTGTTGGTCTTTTTCAATGTTGAAGTTGTTGTTGAATTTGTTGGTGTTTTTCAATGTTGAGGTTGTTGTTGTTTTTCAATGTTGAGGTTGTTGTTGAATTTGTTGGTGTTTTTCAATGTTGAGGTTGTTGTTGAATTCGTTGGTGTTTTTCAATGTTGAGGTTGTTGTTGTTTTTCAATGTTGAGGTTATTGTTGAATTTGTTGGTGTTTTTCAATGTTGAGGTTGTTGTTGAATTTGTTGGCGTTATTAAATGTTGAGGTTGTTGTTGAATTTGTTGGTGTTTTTCAATGTTGAGGTTGTTGTTGAATTTTTTGGTGTATTTCAATGTTGAGGTTGTTGTTGTTTTTCAATGTTGAGGTTGTTGTTGAATTTGTTGGTGTTTTTCAATTTCGAGGTTGTAGTTGAATTTGTTGGTGTTTTTCAATGTTGAAGTTGTTGTTGAATTTGTTGGTGTTTTTCAATGTTGAGGTTGTTGTTGTTTTTCAATGTTGAGGTTGTTGTTGAATTTGTTGGTGTTTTTTAATGTTGAGGTTGTTGTTGAATTTGGTGGTGTTTTTCAATGTTGATATTGTTGTTGTTTTTCAATGTTGAGGTTTTTGTTGTATTTGTTGGCGTTTTTAAACGTTGAGGTTGTTGTAGTTTTTCAATGTTGTGGTTGTTGTTGAATTTGTTGGTGTTTTTCAATGTCGAGGTTGTTGTTGAATTTGTTGGTGTTTTTCAATGTTGAGGTTGTTGTTGAATTTGTTGGTGTTTTTCAATGTTGAGGTTATTGTTTTTCAATGTTGAGGTTGTTGATGAATTTGTTGATGTTTTTCAATGTTGAGGTTGGTGTTGAATTTGTTGGTATTTTTCAATGTTGAGGTTGTTGTTGTTTTTCAATGTTGAGGTTGTTGTTGAATTTGTTGGTCTTTTTCAATGTTGAGGTTGTTGTTGTTTTTCAATGTTGAGGTTGTTGTTGAATTTGTTAGTGTTTTTCAATGTTGAGGTTGTTGTTGAATTTGTTGGTGTTTTTCAATGTTGAGGTTGTTGTTGTTTTTCAATGTTGAGGTTGTTGTTGAATTTGTTGGTGTTTTTCAATTTTGAGGTTGTTGTTGTTTTTCAATGTTGAGGTTGTTGTTGAATTTGTTGGTGTTTTTCAATGTTGAGGTTGTTGTTGAATTTGTTGTTGTTTTTCAATGTTGAGGTTTTTGTTGTTTTTCAATGTTGAATTCGTTGTTGAACTTGTTGGTGTTTTTCAATGTTGAGGTTGTTGTAGTTTTTCAATGTTGAGGTTGTTGTTGAATTTGTTGGTGCTTTTCAATGTCGAGGTTGTGGTTGAATTTGTTGGTGTTTTTCAATGTTGAAGTTGTTGTTGAATTTGTTGCTGTTTTTCAATGTTGAGGTTGTTGTTGAATTTGTTGGTGTTTTTAAATGTTGAGGTTGTTGTTGACTTTGTTGGTGTTTTTCAATGTTGAGGTTGTTGTTGTTTTTCAATGTTGAGGTTGTTGTTGAATTTGTTGGTGTTTTTCTTTGTTGAGGTTGTTGTTGTCGTTCAATGTGGAGGTTGTTGTTGAATTTGTTGGTGTTTTTCAATGTCGAGGTTGTTGTTGAATTTGTTGGTCTTTTTCAATGTTGAATTTGTTGTTGAATTAGTTGGTGTTTTTCAATGTTGAAGTTATTGTTGTTTTTCAATGTTGAGGTTGTTGTTGAATTTGTTGTTGTTTTTCAATGTTGAGGTTGTTGTTGAATTTGTTGGCGTTTTTCAATGTTGAGGTTGTTGTTGAATTTGTTGGCGTTTTTAAATGTTGAGGTTTATGTTGAATTTGTTGGTGTTTTTCAATGTTGAGGTTGTTGTTGAATTTGTTGGTGTTTTTCAATGTTGAGGTTGTTGTTGTTTTTCAATGTTGAAGTTGTTGTTGAATTTGTTGGTGTTTTTCAAAGTTGCGGTTGTTGTTGAATTTGTTGGTGTTTTTCAATGTCGAGGTTGTTGTTGAATTTGTTGGTGTTTTTCAAAGTTGCGGTTGTTGTTGAATTTGTTGGTGTTTTTCAATGTCGAGGTTGTTGTTGAATTTGTTGGTGTTTTTCAATGTTGAATTTGTTGTTGAATTTGTTGGTGTTTTTCAATGTTGAGGTTGTTGTTGTTTTTCAATGTTGAGGTTGTTGTTGAATTTGTTGGTGTTTTTCAATGTTGAGGTTGTTGTTGAATTTGTTGGCGTTTTTAAATGTTGAGGTTGTTGTTGAATTTGTTGGTGTTTTTCAATGTTGAGGTTGTTGTTGTTTTTCAATTTTGAGGTTGTTGTTGAATTTGTTGGTGTTTTTAAATGTTGAGGTTGTTGTTGAATTTGTTGGTGTTTTTCAATGTTGAGGTTGTTGTTGTTTTTCAATGTTGAGGTTGTTGTTGAATTTTTTGGTGTTTTTCAATGTTGAGGTTGTTGTTGTTTTTCAATGTTGAGGTTGTTGTTGAATTTGTTGGTGTTTTTCAATTTCGAGGTTGTTGTTGAATTTGCTGGTGTTTTTCAATGTCGAAGTTGTTGTTGAATTTGTTGGTGTTTTTCAATGTTGAGGTTGTTGTTGAATTTGTTGGTGTTTTTCAATGTTGAGGTTGATGTTGTTTTTCAATGTTGAGGTTGTTGTTTAATTGGTTGGTGTTTTTCAATGTTGAGGTTGGTGTTGTTTTTCAATGTTGAGGTTGTTGTTGTTTTTCAATGTTGAGGTTGTTGTTGAATTTGTTGGTGTTTTTTAATGTTGAGGTTGTTGTTGTTTTTCAATGTTGAGTTCGTTGTTGAACTTGTTGGTGTTTTTCAATGTTGAGGTTGTTGTAGTTTTTCAATGTTGAGGTTGTTGTTGAATTTGTTGGTGCTTTTCAATGTCGAGGTTGTGGTTGAATTTGTTGGTGTTTTTCAATGTTGAAGTTGTTGTTGAATTTGTTGCTGTTTTTCAATGTTGAGGTTGTTGTTGAATTTGTTGGTGTTTTTAAATGTTGAGGTTGTTGTTGACTTTGTTGGTGTTTTTCAATGTTGAGGTTGTTGTTGTTTTTCAATGTTGAGGTTGTTGTTGAATTTGTTGGTGTTTTTCTTTGTTGAGGTTGTTGTTGTCGTTCAATGTGGAGGTTGTTGTTGAATTTGTTGGTGTTTTTCAATGTCGAGGTTGTTGTTGAATTTGTTGGTCTTTTTCAATGTTGAATTTGTTGTTGAATTAGTTGGTGTTTTTCAATGTTGAGGTTATTGTTGTTTTTCAATGTTGAGGTTGTTGTTGAATTTGTTGTTGTTTTTCAATGTTGAGGTTGTTGTTGAATTTGTTGGCGTTTTTCAATGTTGAGGTTGTTGTTGAATTTGTTGGCGTTTTTAAATGTTGAGGTTTATGTTGAATTTGTTGGTGTTTTTCAATGTTGAGGTTGTTGTTGAATTTGTTGGTGTTTTTCAATGTTGAGGTTGTTGTTGTTTTTCAATGTTGAGGTTGTTGTTGAATTTGTTGGTGTTTTTCAATGTTGAGGTTGTTGTTGTTTTTCAATGTTGAGGTTGTTGTTGAATTTGTTGGTGTTTTTCTTTGTTGAGGTTGTTGTTGTCGTTCAATGTGGAGGTTGTTGTTGAATTTGTTGGTGTTTTTCAATGTCGAGGTTGTTGTTGAATTTGTTGGTCTTTTTCAATGTTGAATTTGTTGTTGAATTAGTTGGTGTTTTTCAATGTTGAGGTTATTGTTGTTTTTCAATGTTGAGGTTGTTGTTGAATTTGTTGTTGTTTTTCAATGTTGAGGTTGTTGTTGAATTTGTTGGCGTTTTTCAATGTTGAGGTTGTTGTTGAATTTGTTGGCGTTTTTAAATGTTGAGGTTTATGTTGAATTTGTTGGTGTTTTTCAATGTTGAGGTTGTTGTTGAATTTGTTGGTGTTTTTCAATGTTGAGGTTGTTGTTGTTTTTCAATGTTGAAGTTGTTGTTGAATTTGTTGGTGTTTTTCAAAGTTGAGGTTGTTGTTGAATTTGTTGGTGTTTTTCAAAGTTGCGGTTGTTGTTGAATTTGTTGGTGTTTTTCAATGTCGAGGTTGTTGTTGAATTTGTTGGTGTTTTTCAATGTTGAATTTGTTGTTGAATTTGTTGGTGTTTTTCAATGTTGAGGTTGTTGTTGTTTTTCAATGTTGAGGTTGTTGTTGAATTTGTTGGTGTTTTTCAATGTTGAGGTTGTTGTTGAATTTGTTGGCGTTTTTAAATGTTGAGGTTGTTGTTGAATTTGTTGGTGTTTTTCAATGTTGAGGTTGTTGTTGTTTTTCAATTTTGAGGTTGTTGTTGAATTTGTTGGTGTTTTTAAATGTTGAGGTTGTTGTTGAATTTGTTGGTGTTTTTCAATGTTGAGGTTGTTGTTGTTTTTCAATGTTGAGGTTGTTGTTGAATTTGTTGGTGTTTTTCAATGTTGAGGTTGTTGTTGTTTTTCAATGTTGAGGTTGTTGTTGAATTTGTTGGTGTTTTTCAATTTCGAGGTTGTTGTTGAATTTGCTGGTGTTTTTCAATGTCGAAGTTGTTGTTGAATTTGTTGGTGTTTTTCAATGTTGAGGTTGTTGTTGAATTTGTTGGTGTTTTTCAATGTTGAGGTTGTTGTTGTTTTTCAATGTTGAGGTTGTTGTTTAATTGGTTGGTGTTTTTCAATGTTGAGGTTGGTGTTGTTTTTCAATGTTGAGGTTGTTGTTGTTTTTCAATGTTGAGGTTGTTGTTGAATTTGTTGGTGTTTTTTAATGTTGAGGTTGTTGTTGAATTTGTTGGTGTTTTTCAATGTTGATATTGTTGTTGTTTTTCAATGTTGAGGTTTTTGTTGTATTTGTTGGCGTTTTTAAACGTTGAGGTTGTTGTAGTTTTTCAATGTTGTGGTTGTTGTTGAATTTGTTGGTGTTTTTCAATGTCGAGGTTGTTGTTGAATTTGTTGGTGTTTTTCAATGTTGAGGTTGTTGTTGAATTTGTTGGTGTTTTTCAATGTTGAGGTTATTGTTTTTCAATGTTGAGGTTGTTGATGAATTTGTTGATGTTTTTCAATGTTGAGGTTGGTGTTGAATTTGTTGGTATTTTTCAATGTTGAGGTTGTTGTTGTTTTTCAATGTTGAGGTTGTTGTTGAATTTGTTGGTCTTTTTCAATGTTGAGGTTGTTGTTGTTTTTCAATGTTGTGGTTGTTGTTGAATTTGTTGGTGTTTTTCAATGTTGAGGTTGTTGTTGTTTTTCAATGTTGAGGTTGTTGTTGAATTTGTTAGTGTTTTTCAATGTTGAGGTTGTTGTTGAATTTGTTGGTGTTTTTCAATGTTGAGGTTGTTGTTGTTTTTCAATGTTGAGGTTGTTGTTGAATTTGTTGGTGTTTTTCAATTTTGAGGTTGTTGTTGTTTTTCAATGTTGAGGTTGTTGTTGAATTTGTTGGTGTTTTTCAATGTTGAGGTTGTTGTTGAATTTGTTGTTGTTTTTCAATGTTGAGGTTGTTGTTGTTTTTCAATGTTGAGTTCGTTGTTGAACTTGTTGGTGTTTTTCAATGTTGAGGTTGTTGTAGTTTTTCAATGTTGAGGTTGTTGTTGAATTTGTTGGTGCTTTTCAATGTCGAGGTTGTGGTTGAATTTGTTGGTGTTTTTCAATGTTGAAGTTGTTGTTGAATTTGTTGCTGTTTTTCAATGTTGAGGTTGTTGTTGAATTTGTTGGTGTTTTTAAATGTTGAGGTTGTTGTTGACTTTGTTGGTGTTTTTCAATGTTGAGGTTGTTGTTGTTTTTCAATGTTGAGGTTGTTGTTGAATTTGTTGGTGTTTTTCTTTGTTGAGGTTGTTGTTGTCGTTCAATGTGGAGGTTGTTGTTGAATTTGTTGGTGTTTTTCAATGTCGAGGTTGTTGTTGAATTTGTTGGTCTTTTTCAATGTTGAATTTGTTGTTGAATTAGTTGGTGTTTTTCAATGTTGAGGTTATTGTTGTTTTTCAATGTTGAGGTTGTTGTTGAATTTGTTGTTGTTTTTCAATGTTGAGGTTGTTGTTGAATTTGTTGGCGTTTTTCAATGTTGAGGTTGTTGTTGAATTTGTTGGCGTTTTTAAATGTTGAGGTTTATGTTGAATTTGTTGGTGTTTTTCAATGTTGAGGTTGTTGTTGAATTTGTTGGTGTTTTTCAATGTTGAGGTAGTTGTTGTTTTTCAATGTTGAAGTTGTTGTTGAATTTGTTGGTGTTTTTCAAAGTTGAGGTTGTTGTTGAATTTGTTGGTGTTTTTCAAAGTTGAGGTTGTTGTTGAATTTGTTGGTGTTTTTCAATGTCGAGGTTGTTGTTGAATTTGTTGGTGTTTTTCAATGTTGAATTTGTTGTTGAATTTGTTGGTGTTTTTCAATGTTGAGGTTGTTGTTGTTTTTCAATGTTGAGGTTGTTGTTGAATTTGTTGGTGTTTTTCAATGTTGAGGTTGTTGTTGAATTTGTTGGCGTTTTTAAATGTTGAGGTTGTTGTTGAATTTGTTGGTGTTTTTCAATGTTGAGGTTGTTGTTGTTTTTCAATTTTGAGGTTGTTGTTGAATTTGTTGGTGTTTTTAAATGTTGAGGTTGTTGTTGAATTTGTTGGTGTTTTTCAATGTTGAGGTTGTTGTTGTTTTTCAATGTTGAGGTTGTTGTTGAATTTGTTGGTGTTTTTCAATGTTGAGGTTGTTGTTGTTTTTCAATGTTGAGGTTGTTGTTGAATTTGTTGATGTTTTTCAATTTCGAGGTTGTTGTTGAATTTGCTGGTGTTTTTCAATGTCGAAGTTGTTGTTGAATTTGTTGGTGTTTTTCAATGTTGAGGTTGTTGTTGAATTTGTTGGTGTTTTTCAATGTTGAGGTTGTTGTTGTTTTTCAATGTTGAGGTTGTTGTTGTTTTTCAATGTTGAGGTTGTTGTTGAATTTGTTGGTGTTTTTCAATGTTGAGGTTGTTGTTGAATTGTTGGTGTTTTTCAATGTTGTGGTTGTTGTTGTTTTTCAATGTTGAGGTTGTTGTTGTATTTGTTGGTGTTTTTCAGTGTTGAGGTTGTTGTAGTTTTTCAATGTTGAGGTTGCTGTTGAATTTGTTGGTGTTTTTCAATGTCGAGGTTGTTGTTGAATTTGTTGGTGTTTTTCAATGTTGAGGTTGTTCGTTGAATTTGTTGGTGTTTTTAAATGTTGAGGTTGATGTTGAATTTGTTGGTGTTTTTCAATGTTGAGGTTGTTGTTGTTTTTCAAACTTGAGGTTGTTGTTGAATTTGTTGGTGTTTTTCAATGTTGAGGTTGTTGTTGTTGTTCAATGTGGAGGTTGTTGTTGAATTTGCTGGCGATTTTCAATGTCGAGGTTGTTGTTGAATTTGTTGGTGTTTTTCAATGTTGAATTTGTTGTTGAATTTGTTGGTGTTTTTCAATGTTGAGGTTGTTGTTGTTTTTCAATGTTGAGGTTGTTGTTGAATTTGTTGGTGTTTTTCAATGTTGAGGCTGTTGTTGAATTTGTTGGCGTTTTTAAATGTTCAGGTTGTTGTTGAATTTGTTGGAGTTTTTCAATGTTGAGGTTATTGTTGAATTTGTTGGTGTTTTTCAATGTTGAGGTTGTTGTTGTTTTTCAATGTTGAGGTTGTTGTTGAATTTGTTGGTGTTTTTCAATGTTGAGGTTGTTGTTGTTTTTCAATGCTGAGGTTGTTGTTGAATTTGTTGGTGTTTTTCAATGTTGAGGTTGTTGTTGAATTTGTTGGTGTTTTTCAATGTTGAGGTTGTTGTTGTTTTTCAATGTTGATGCTGTTGTTGAAATTGTTGGTGTTTTTCAATGTTGAGGTTGTTGTTGTTTTTCAATGTTGAGGTTGTTGTTGAATTTGTTGGTGTTTTTCAATGTTGAGGTTGTTGTTGAATTTGTTGGTGTTTTTCAATGTTGAGGTTGTTGTTGAATTTGTTGGTCTTTTTCAATGTTGAGGTTGTTCTTGTTTTTCAATGTTGAGGTTGTTGTTGAATTTGTTGGTGTTTTTCAATGTTGAGGTTGTTGTTGTTTTTCAATGTTGAGGTTGTTGTTGAATTTGTTGGTGTTTTTCAATGTGGAGGTTGTTGTTGTTTTTCAATGTTGAGGTTATTATTGAATTTGTTGGTGTTTTTCAATGTTGAGGTTGTTGTTGAATTTGTTGGCGTTATTAAATGTTGAGGTAGTTGTTGAATTTGTTGGTGTTTTTCAATGTTGAGGTTGTTGTTGAATTTTTTGGTGTATTTCAATGTTGAGGTTGTTTTTGTTTTTCAATGTTGAGGTTGTTGTTGAATTTCTTGGTGTTTTTTAATGTTGAGGTTGTTGTTGAATTTGGTGGTGTTTTTCAATGTTGATATTGTTGTTGTTTTTCAATGTTGAGGTTTTTGTTGTATTTGTTGCCGTTTTTAAATGTTGAGGTTGTTGTAGTTTTTCAATGTTGTGGTTGTTGTTGAATTTGTTGGTGTTTTTCAATGTCGAGGTTGTTGTTGAATTTGTTGGTGTTTTTCAATGTTGAGGTTGTTGTTGAATTTGTTGGTGTTTTTCAATGTTGAGGTTGTTGTTTTTCAATGTTGAGGTTGTTGATGAATTTGTTGATGTTTTTCAATGTTGAGGTTGGTGTTGAATTTGTTGGTATTTTTCAATGTTGAGGATGTTGTTGTTTTTCAATGTTGAGGTTGTTGTTGAATTTGTTGGTCTTTTTCAATGTTGAGGTTGTTGTTGTTTTTCAATGTTGTGGTTGTTGTTGAATTTGTTGGTGTTTTTCAATGTTGAGGTTGTTGTTGTTTTTCAATGTTGAGGTTGTTGTTGAATTTGTTAGTGTTTTTCAATGTTGAGGTTGTTGTTGAATTTGTTGGTGTTTTTCAATGTTGAGGTTGTTGTTGTTTTTCAATGTTGAGGTTGTTGTTGAATTTGTTGGTGTTTTTCAATGTTGAGGTTGTTCTTGTTTTTCAATGTTGAGGTTGTTGTTGAATTTGTTGGTGTTTTTCAATGTTGAGGTTGTTGTTGAATTTGTTGTTGTTTTTCAATGTTGAGGTTGTTGTTGTTTTTCAATGATGAGTTTGTTGTTGAACTTGTTGGTGTTTTTCACTGTTGAGGTTGTTGTAGTTTTTCAATGTTGAATTTTTTGGTGCTTTTCAATGTCGAGGTTGTGGTTGAATTTGTTGGTGTTTTTCAATGTTGAAGTTGCTGTTGAATTTGTTGGTGTTTTTCAATGTTGAGGTTGTTGTTGTTTTTCAATGTCGAGGTTGTTGTTGAATTTGTTGGTGTTTTTCAATGTTGAGGTTGTTGTTGAATTCGTTGGTGTTTTTCAATGTTGAGGTTGTTGTTGTTTTTCAATGTTGAGGTTATTGTTGAATTTGTTGGTGTTTTTCAATGTTGAGGTTGTTGTTGAATTTGTTGGCGTTATTAAATGTTGAGGTTGTTGTTGAATTTGTTGGTGTTTTTCAATGTTGAGGTTGTTGTTGAATTTTTTGGTGTATTTCAATGTTGAGGTTGTTGTTGTTTTTCAATGTTGAGGTTGTTTTTGAATTTGTTGGTGTTTTTCAATTTCGAGGTTGTAGTTGAATTTGTTGGTGTTTTTCAATGTTGAAGTTGTTGTTGAATTTGTTGGTGTTTTTCAATGTTGAGGTTGTTGTTGTTTTTCAATGTTGAGGTTGTTGTTTAATTGGTTGTTGTTTTCAATGTTGAGGTTGTTGTTGAATTTGTTGGTGTTTTTTCATGTTGAGGTTGTTGTTGAATTTGGTGGTGTTTTTCAATGTTGATATTGTTGTTGTTTTTCAATGTTGAGGTTTTTGTTGTATTTGTTGGCGTTTTTAAACGTTGAGGTTGTTGTAGTTTTTCAATGTTGTGGTTGTTGTTGAATTTGTTGGTGTTTTTCAATGTCGAGGTTGTTGTTGAATTTGTTGGTGTTTTTCAATGTTGAGGTTGTTGTTGAATTTGTTGGTGTTTTTCAATGTTGAGGTTGTTGTTTTTCAATGTTGAGGTTGTTGATGAATTTGTTGATGTTTTTCAATGTTGAGGTTGGTGTTGAATTTGTTGGTATTTTTCAATGTTGAGGATGTTGTTGTTTTTCAATGTTGAGGTTGTTGTTGAATTTGTTGGTCTTTTTCAATGTTGAGGTTGTTGTTGTTTTTCAATGTTGTGGTTGTTGTTGAATTTGTTGGTGTTTTTCAATGTTGAGGTTGTTGTTGTTTTTCAATGTTGAGGTTGTTGTTGAATTTGTTAGTGTTTTTCAATTTTGAGGTTGTTGTTGAATTTGTTGGTGTTTTTCAATGTTGAGGTTGTTGTTGTTTTTCAATGTTGAGGTTGTTGTTGAATTTGTTGGTGTTTTTCAATGTTGAGGTTGTTCTTGTTTTTCAATGTTGAGGTTGTTGTTGAATTTGTTGGTGTTTTTCAATGTTGAGGTTGTTGTTGAATTTGTTGTTGTTTTTCAATGTTGAGGTTGTTGTTGTTTTTCAATGATGAGTTTGTTGTTGAACTTGTTGGTGTTTTTCACTGTTGAGGTTGTTGTAGTTTTTCAATGTTGAATTTGTTGGTGCTTTTCAATGTCGAGGTTGTGGTTGAATTTGTTGGTGTTTTTCAATGTTGAAGTTGCTGTTGAATTTGTTGGTGTTTTTCAATGTTGAGGTTGTTGTTGTTTTTCAATGTCGAGGTTGTTGTTGAATTTGTTGGTGTTTTTCAATGTTGAGGTTGTTGTTGAATTCGTTGGTGTTTTTCAATGTTGAGGTTGTTGTTGTTTTTCAATGTTGAGGTTATTGTTGAATTTGTTGGTGTTTTTCAATGTTGAGGTTGTTGTTGAATTTGTTGGCGTTATTAAATGTTGAGGTTGTTGTTGAATTTGTTGGTGTTTTTCAATGTTGAGGTTGTTGTTGAATTTTTTGGTGTATTTCAATGTTGAGGTTGTTGTTGTTTTTCAATGTTGAGGTTGTTGTTGAATTTGTTGGTGTTTTTCAATTTCGAGGTTGTAGTTGAATTTGTTGGTGTTTTTCAATGTTGAAGTTGTTGTTGAATTTGTTGGTGTTTTTCAATGTTGAGGTTGTTGTTGTTTTTCAATGTTGAGGTTGTTGTTTAATTGGTTGTTGTTTTTCAATGTTGAGGTTGTTGTTGAATTTGTTGGTGTTTTTTAATGTTGAGGCTGTTGTTGAATTTGGTGGTGTTTTTCAATGTTGATATTGTTGTTGTTTTTCAATGTTGAGGTTTTTGTTGTATTTGTTGGCGTTTTTAAACGTTGAGGTTGTTGTAGTTTTTCAATGTTGTGGTTGTTGTTGAATTTGTTGGTGTTTTTCAATGTCGAGGTTGTTGTTGAATTTGTTGGTGTTTTTCAATGTTGAGGTTGTTGTTGAATTTGTTGGTGTTTTTCAATGTTGAGGTTGTTGTTTTTCAATGTTGAGGTTGTTGATGAATTTGTTGATGTTTTTCAATGTTGAGGTTGGTGTTGAATTTGTTGGTATTTTTCAATGTTGAGGTTGTTGTTGTTTTTCAATGTTGAGGTTGTTGTTGAATTTGTTGGTCTTTTTCAATGTTGAGGTTGTTGTTGTTTTTCAATGTTGTGGTTGTTGAATTTGTTGGTGTTTTTCAATGTTGAGGTTGTTGTTGTTTTTCAATGTTGAGGTTGTTGTTGAATTTGTTAGTGTTTTTCAATGTTGAGGTTGTTGTTGAATTTGTTGGTGTTTTTCAATGTTGAGGTTGTTGTTGTTTTTCAATGTTGAGGTTGTTGTTGAATTTGTTGTTGTTTTTCAATGTTGAGGTTGTTGTTGAATTTGTTGGCGTTTTACAATGTTGAGGTTGTTGTTGAATTTGTTGGCGTTTTTAAATGTTGAGGTTTATGTTGAATTTGTTGGTGTTTTTCAATGTTGAGGTTGTTGTTGAATTTGTTGGTGTTTTTCAATGTTGAGGTTGTTGTTGTTTTTCAATGTTGAAGTTGTTGTTGAATTTGTTGGTGTTTTTCAAAGTTGGGGTTGTTGTTGAATTTGTTGGTGTTTTTCAAAGTTGAGGTTGTTGTTGAATTTGTTGGTGTTTTTCAATGTCGAGGTTGTTGTTGAATTTGTTGGTGTTTTTCAATGTTGAATTTGTTGTTGAATTTGTTGGTGTTTTTCAATGTTGAGGTTGTTGTTGTTTTTCAATGTTGAGGTTGTTGTTGAATTTGTTGGTGTTTTTCAATGTTGAGGTTGTTGTTGAATTTGTTGGCGTTTTTCAATGTTGAGGTTGTTGTTGAATTTGTTGGTGTTTTTCAATGTTGAGGTTGTTGTTGAATTTGTTCGTGTTTTTCAATGTTGAGGTTGTTGTTGTTTTTCAATGTTGAGGTTGTTGTTGAATTTGATGGTGCTTTTCAATGTCGAGGTTGTTGTTGAATTTGTTGGTGTTTTTCAATGTTGAAGTTGTTGTTGAATTTGTTGGTGTTTTTCAATGTTGAGGTTGTTGTTGTTTTTCAATTTTGAGGTTGTTGTTGAATTTGTTGGTGTTTTTAAATGTTGAGGTTGTTGTTGAATTTGTTGGTGTTTTTCAATGTTGAGGTTGTTGTTGTTTTTCAATGTTGAGGTTGTTGTTGAATTTGTTGGTGTTTTTCAATGTTGAGGTTGTTGTTGTTTTTCAATGTTGAGGTTGTTGTTGAATTTGTTGGTGTTTTTCAATTTCGAGGTTGTTGTTGAATTTGCTGGTGTTTTTCAATGTCGAAGTTGTTGTTGAATTTGTTGGTGTTTTTCAATGTTGAGGTTGTTGTTGAATTTGTTGGTGTTTTTCAATGTTGAGGTTGTTGTTGTTGTTCAATGTTGAGGTTGTTGTTGTTTTTCAATGTTGAGGTTGTTGTTGAATTTGTTGGTGTTTTTCAATGTTGAGGTTGTTGTTGAATTTGTTGGTGTTTTTCACTGTTGTGGTTGTTGTTGTTTTTCAATGTTGAGGTTGTTGTTGTATTTGTTGGTGTTTTTCAATGTTGAGGTTGTTGTAGTTTTTCAATGTTGAGGTTGCTGTTGAATTTGTTGGTGTTTTTCAATGTCGAGGTTGTTGTTGAATTTGTTTGTGTTTTTCAATGTTGAAGTTGTTGTTGAATTTGTTGGTGTTTTTCAATGTTGAGGTTGTTCGTTGAATTTGTTGGTGTTTTTAAATGTTGAGTTTGATGTTGAATTTGTTGGTGTTTTTCAATGTTGAGGTTGTTGTTGTTTTTCAAACTTGTGGTTGTTGTTGAATTTGTTGGTGTTTTTCAATGTTGAGGTTGTTGTTGTTGTTCAATGTTAAGGTTGTTGTTGAATTTGCTGGCGATTTTCAATGTCGAGGTTGTTGTTGAATTTGTTGGTGTTTTTCAATGTTGAATTTGTTGTTGAATTTGTTGGTGTTTTTCAATGTTGAGGTTGTTGTTGTTTTTCAATGTTGAGGTTGTTGTTGAATTTGTTGGTGTTTTTCAATGTTGAGGTTGTTGTTGAATTTGTTGGCGTTTTTAAATGTTCAGGTTGTTGTTGAATTTGTTGGAGTTTTTCAATGTTGAGGTTATTGTTGAATTTGTTGGTGTTTTTCAATGTTGAGGTTGTTGTTGTTTTTCAATGTTGAGGTTGTTGTTGAATTTGTTGGTGTTTTTCAATGTTGAGGTTGTTGTTGTTTTTCAATGCTGAGGTTGTTGTTGAATTTGTTGTTGTTTTTCAATGTTGAGGTTGTTGTTGAATTTGTTGGTGTTTTTCAATGTTGAGGTTGTTGTTGTTTTTCAATGTTGATGCTGTTGTTGAAATTGTTGGTGTTTTTCAATGTTGAGGTTGTTGTTGTTTTTCAATGTTGAGGTTGTTGTTGAATTTGTTGGTGTTTTTCAATGTTGAGGTTGTTGTTGAATTTGTTGGTGTTTTTCAATGTTGAGGTTGTTGTTGAATTTGTTGGTCTTTTTCAATGTTGAGGTTGTTCTTGTTTTTCAATGTTGAGGTTGTTGTTGAATTTGTTGGTGTTTTTCAATGTTGAGGTTGTTGTTGTTTTTCAATGTTGAGGTTGTTGTTGAATTTGTTGGTGTTTTTCAATGTGGAGGTTGTTGTTGTTTTTCAATGTTGAGGTTATTGTTGAATTTGTTGGTGTTTTTCAATGTTGAGGTTGTTGTTGAATTTGTTGGCGTTATTAAATGTTGAGGTAGTTGTTGAATTTGTTGGTGTTTTTCAATGTTGAGGTTGTTGTTGAATTTTTTGGTGTATTTCAATGTTGAGGTTGTTGTTGTTTTTCAATGTTGAGGTTGTTGTTGAATTTGTTGGTGTTTTTCAATTTCGAGGTTGTTGTTGAATTTGTTGGTGTTTTTCAATGTTGAAGTTGTTGTTGAATTTGTTGGTTTTTTTCAATGTTGAGGTTGTTGTTGTTTTTCAATGTTGAGGTTGTTGTTTAATTGGTTGGTGTTTTTCAATGTTGAGGTTGGTGTTGTTTTTCAATTTTGAGGTTGTTGTTGTTTTTCAATGTTGAGGTTGTTGTTGAATTTGTTGGTGTTTTTTAATGTTGAGGTTGTTGTTGAATTTGGTGGTGTTTTTCAATGTTGATATTGTTGTTGTTTTTCAATGTTGAGGTTTTTGTTGTATTTGTTGGCGTTTTTAAATGTTGAGGTTGTTGTAGTTTTTCAATGTTGTGGTTGTTGTTGAATTTGTTGGTGTTTTTCAATGTCGAGGTCGTTGTTGAATTTGTTGGTGTTTTTCAATGTTGAGGTTGTTGTTGAATTTGTTGGTGTTTTTCAATGTTGAGGTTGTTGTTTTTCAATGTTGAGGTTGTTGATGAATTTGTTGATGTTTTTCAATGTTGAGGTTGGTGTTGAATTTGTTGGTATTTTTCAATGTTGAGGATGTTGTTGTTTTTCAATGTTGAGGTTGTTGTTGAATTTGTTGGTCTTTTTCAATGTTGAGGTTGTTGTTGTTTTTCAATGTTGTGGTTGTTGTTGAATTTGTTGGTGTTTTTCAATGTTGAGGTTGTTGTTGTTTTTCAATGTTGAGGTTGTTGTTGAATTTGTTAGTGTTTTTCAATGTTGAGGTTGTTGTTGAATTTGTTGGTGTTTTTCAATGTTGAGGTTGTTGTTGTTTTTCAATGTTGAGGTTGTTGTTGAATTTGTTGGTGTTTTTCAATGTTGAGGTTGTTCTTGTTTTTCAATGTTGAGGTTGTTGTTGAATTTGTTGGTGTTTTTCAATGTTGAGGTTGTTGTTGAATTTGTTGTTGTTTTTCAATGTTGAGGTTGTTGTTGTTTTTCAATGTTGAGTTTGTTGTTGAACTTGTTGGTGTTTTTCAATGTTGAGGTTGTTGTAGTTTTTCAATGTTGAGGTTGTTGTTGAATTTGTTGGTGCTTTTCAATGTCGAGGTTGTGGTTGAATTTGTTGGTGTTTTTCAATGTTGAGGTTGTTGTTGTTTTTCAATGTTGAGGTTGTTGTTGTTTTTCAATGTTGAGGTTCTTGTTGAATTTGTTGGTGTTTTTCAATGTTGAGGTTGCTGTTGGTGTTCAATGTGGAGGTTGTTGTTGAATTTGTTGGTGCTTTTCAATGTTGAGGTTGTTGTTGAAATTGTTGGTGTTTTTGAATGTTGAATTTGTTGTTGAATTTGTTGGTGTTTTTCAATGTTGAGGTTTTTGTTGTTCTTCAATGTTGAGGTTGTTGTTGAATTTGTTGGTGTTTTTCAATGTTGAGGTTGTTGTTGAATTTGTTGGTGTTTTTCAATGTTGAAGTTGTTGTTGAATTTGTTGGTGTTTTTCAATGTTGAGGTTGTTGTTTTTCAATGTTGAGGTTGTTGTTGAATTTGTTGGTCTTTTTCAATGTTGAATTTGTTGTTGAATTAGTTGGTCTTTTTCAATGTTGAGGTTATTGTTGTTTTTCAATGTTGAGGTTGTTGTTGAATTTGTTGGTGTTTTTCAATGTTGAGGTTGTTGTTGAATTTGTTCGTGTTTTTCAATGTTGAGGTTGTTGTTGTTTTTCAATGTTGAGGTTGTTGTTGAATTTGTTCGTGTTTTTCAATGTTGAGGTTGTTGTTGTTTTTCAATGTTGAGGTTGTTGTTGAATTTGATGGTGTTTTTCATTGTCGAGGTTGTTGTTGAATTTGTTGGTGTTTTTCAATGTTGAAGTTGTTGTTGAATTTGTTGGTGTTTTTTATGTTGAGGTTGTTGTTGTTTTTCAATTTTGAAGTTGTTGTTGAATTTGTGGGTGTTTTTCAATGTTGAGGTTGTTGTTGTTTTTCAATTTTGAGGTTGTTGTTGAATTTGTAGGTGTTTTTAAATGTTGAGGTTGTTGTTGAATTTGTTGGTGTTTTTCAATGTTGAGGTTGTTGTTGTTTTTAAATGTTGAGGTTGTTGTTGAATTTGTTGGTGTTTTTCAATGTTGAGGTTGTTGTTGTTTTTCAATGTTGAGGTTGTTGTTGAATTTGTTGCTGTTTTTCAATTTCGAGGTTGCTGTTGAATTTGTTGGTGTTTTTCAATGTCGAGGTTGTTGTTGAATTTGTTGGTGTTTTTCAATGTTGAGGTTGTTGTTGTTTTTCAATGTTGATGCTGTTGTTGAAATTGTTGGTGTTTTTCAACGTTGAGGTTGTTGTTGTTTTCCAATGTTGAGGTTGTTGTTGAATTTGTTGGTGTTTTTCAATGTTGAGGTTGTTGTTGAATTTGTTGGTGTTTTGCAATGTTGAGGTTGTTGTTGAATTTGTTGGTGTTTTTCAATGTTGAGGTTGTTCTTGTTTTCCAATGTTGAGGTTGTTGTTGAATTTGTTGGTGTTTTTCAATGTTGAGGTTGTTGTTGTTTTTCAATGTTGAGGTTGTTGTTGAATTTGTTGGTGTTTTTCAATGTTGAGGTTGTTGTTGTTTTTCAATGTTGAGGTTATTGTTGAATTTGTTGGTGTTTTTCAATGTTGAGGTTGTTGTTGAATTTGTTGGTGTTTTTCAATGTTGAAGTTGTTGTTGAATTTGTTGGTGTTTTTCAATGTTGAGGTTGTTCTTGTTTTTCAATTTTGAGGTTGTTGTTGAATTTGTTGGTGTTTTTAAATGTTGAGGTTGTTGTTGAATTTGTTGGTGTTTTTCAATGTTGAGGTTGTTGTTGTTTTTCAATGTTGAGGTTGTTGTTGAATTTGTTGGTGTTTTTCAATGTTGAGGTTGTTGTTGTTTTTCAATGTTGAGGTTGTTGTTGAATTTGTTGGTGTTTTTCAATTTCGAGGTTGTTGTTGAATTTGCTGGTGTTTTTCAATGTCGAAGTTGTTGTTGAATTTGTTGGTGTTTTTCAATGTTGAGGTTGTTGTTGAATTTGTTGGTGTTTTTCAATGTTGAGGTTGTTGTTGTTTTTCAATGTTGAGGTTGTTGTTGTTTTTCAATGTTGAGGTTGTTGTTGAATTTGTTGGTGTTTTTCAATGTTGAGGTTGTTGTTGAATTTGTTGGTGTTTTTCAATGTTGTGGTTGTTGTTGTTTTTCAATGTTGAGGTTGTTGTTGTATTTGTTGGTGTTTTTCAATGTTGAGGTTGTTGTAGTTTTTCAATGTTGAGGTTGCTGTTGAATTTGTTGGTGTTTTTCAATGTCGAGGTTGTTGTTGAATTTGTTTGTGTTTTTCAATGTTGAAGTTGTTGTTGAATTTGTTGGTGTTTTTCAATGTTGAGGTTGTTCGTTGAATTTGTTGGTGTTTTTAAATGTTGAGGTTGTTGTTGAATTTGTTGGTGTTTTTCAATGTTGAATTTGTTGTTGAATTTGTTGGTGTTTTTCAATGTTGAGGTTGTTGTTGTTTTTCAATGTTGAGGTTGTTGTTGAATTTGTTGGTGTTTTTCAATGTTGAGGCTGTTGTTGAATTTGTTGGCGTTTTTAAATGTTCAGGTTGTTGTTGAATTTGTTGGAGTTTTTCAATGTTGAGGTTATTGTTGAATTTGTTGGTGTTTTTCAATGTTGAGGTTGTTGTTGTTTTTCAATGTTGAGGTTGTTGTTGAATTTGTTGGTGTTTTTCAATGTTGAGGTTGCTGTTGTTTTTCAATGCTGAGGTTGTTGTTGAATTTGTTGGTGTTTTTCAATGTTGAGGTTGTTGTTGAATTTGTTGGTGTTTTTCAATGTTGAGGTTGTTGTTGTTTTTCAATGTTGATGCTGTTGTTGAAGTTTTTGGTGTTTTTCAATGTTGAGGTTGTTGTTGTTTTTCAATGTTGAGGTTGTTGTTGAATTTGTTGGTGTTTTTCAATGTTGAGGTTGTTGTTGAATTTGTTGGTCTTTTTCAATGTTGAGGTTGTTCTTGTTTTTCAATGTTGAGGTTGTTGTTGAATTTGTTGGTGTTTTTCAATGTTGAGGTTGTTGTTGTTTTTCAATGTTGAGGTTGTTGTTGAATTTGTTGGTGTTTTTCAATGTGGAGGTTGTTGTTGTTTTTCAATGTTGAGGTTATTGTTGAATTTGTTGGTGTTTTTCAATGTTGAGGTTGTTGTTGAATTTGTTGGCGTTATTAAATGTTGAGGTAGTTGTTGAATTTGTTGGTGTTTTTCAATGTTGAGGTTGTTGTTGAATTTTTTGGTGTATTTCAATGTTGAGGTTGTTGTTGTTTTTCAATGTTGAGGTTGTTGTTGAATTTGTTGGTGTTTTTCAATTTCGAGGTTGTTGTTGAATTTGTTGGTGTTTTTCAATGTTGAAGTTGTTGTTGAATTTGTTGGTTTTTTTCAATGTTGAGGTTGTTGTTGTTTTTCAATGTTGAGGTTGTTGTTTAATTGGTTGGTGTTTTTCAATGTTGAGGTTGGTGTTGTTTTTCAATGTTGAGGTTGTTGTTGTTTTTCAATGTTGAGGTTGTTGTTGAATTTGTTGGTGTTTTTTAATGTTGAGGTTGTTGTTGAATTTGGTGGTGTTTTTCAATGTTGATATTGTTGTTGTTTTTCAATGTTGAGTTTTTTGTTGTATTTGTTGGCGTTTTTAAATGTTGAGGTTGTTGTAGTTTTTCAATGTTGTGGTTGTTGTTGAATTTGTTGGTGTTTTTCAATGTCGAGGTTGTTGTTGAATTTGTTGGTGTTTTTCAATGTTGAGGTTGTTGTTGAATTTGTTGGTGTTTTTCAATGTTGAGGTTGTTGTTTTTCAATGTTGAGGTTGTTGATGAATTTGTTGATGTTTGTCAATGTTGAGGTTGGTGTTGAATTTGTTGGTATTTTTCAATGTTGAGGATGTTTTTGTTTTTCAATGTTGAGGTTGTTGTTGAATTTGTTGGTCTTTTTCAATGTTGAGGTTGTTGTTGTTTTTCAATGTTGTGGTTGTTGTTGAATTTGTTGGTGTTTTTCAATGTTGAGGTTGTTGTTGTTTTTCAATGTTGAGGTTGTTGTTGAATTTGTTAGTGTTTTTCAATGTTGAGGTTGTTGTTGAATTTGTTGGTGTTTTTCAATGTTGAGGTTGTTGTTGTTTTTCAATGTTGAGGTTGTTGTTGAATTTGTGGTGTTTTTCAATGTTGAGGTTGTTCTTGTTTTTCAATGTTGAGGTTGTTGTTGAATTTGTTGGTGTTTTTCAATGTTGAGGTTGTTGTTGAATTTGTTGTTGTTTTTCAATGTTGAGGTTGTTGTTGTTTTTCAATGTTGAGTTTGTTGTTGAACTTGTTGGTGTTTTTCAATGTTGAGGTTGTTGTAGTTTTTCAATGTTGAGGTTGTTGTTGAATTTGTTGGTGCTTTTCAATGTCGAGGTTGTGGTTGAATTTGTTGGTGTTTTTCAATGTTGAAGTTGTTGTTGAATTTGTTGGTGTTTTTCAATGTTGAGGTTGTTGTTGTTTTTCAATGTCGAGGTTGTTGTTGAATTTGTTGGTGTTTTTCAATGTTGAGGTTGTTGTTGAATTCGTTGGTGTTTTTCAATGTTGAGGTTGTTGTTGTTTTTCAATGTTGAGGTTATTGTTGAATTTGTTGGTGTTTTTCAATGTTGAGGTTGTTGTTGAATTTGTTGGCGTTATTAAATGTTGAGGTTGTTGTTGAATTTGTTGGTGTTTTTCAATGTTGAGGTTGTTGTTGAATTTTTTGGTGTATTTCAATGTTGAGGTTGTTGTTGTTTTTCAATGTTGAGGTTGTTGTTGAATTTGTTGGTGTTTTTCAATTTCGAGGTTGTAGTTGAATTTGTTGGTGTTTTTCAATGTTGAAGTTGTTGTTGAATTTGTTGGTGTTTTTCAATGTTGAGGTTGTTGTTGTTTTTCAATGTTGAGGTTGTTGTTTAATTGGTTGGTGTTTTTCAATGTTGAGGTTGGTGTTGTTTTTCAATTTTGAGGTTGTTGTTGTTTTTCAATGTTGAGGTTGTTGTTGAATTTGTTGGTGTTTTTTAATGTTGAGGTTGTTGTTGAATTTGGTGGTGTTTTTCAATGTTGATATTGTTGTTGTTTTTCAATGTTGAGGTTTTTGTTGTATTTGTTGGCGTTTTTAAATGTTGAGGTTGTTGCAGTTTTTCAATGTTGTGGTTGTTGTTGAATTTGTTGGTGTTTTTCAATGTCGAGGTTGTTGTTGAATTTGTTGGTGTTTTTCAATGTTGAGGTTGTTGTTGAATTTGTTGGTGTTTTTCAATGTTGAGGTTGTTGTTTTTCAATGTTGAGGTTGTTGATGAATTTGTTCATGTTTTTCAATGTTGAGGTTGGTGTTGAATTTGTTGGTATTTTTCAATGTTGAGGATGTTGTTGTTTTTCAATGTTGAGGTTGTTGTTGAGTTTGTTGGTCTTTTTCAATGTTGAGGTTGTTGTTGTTTTTCAATGTTGTGGTTGTTGTTGAATTTGTTGGTGTTTTTCAATGTTGAGGTTGTTGTTGTTTTTCAATGTTGAGGTTGTTGTTGAATTTGTTAGTGTTTTTCAATGTTGAGGTTGTTGTTGAATTTGTTGGTGTTTTTCAATGTTGAGGTTGTTGTTGTTTTTCAATGTTGAGGTTGTTGTTGAATTTGTTGGTGTTTTTCAATGTTGAGGTTGTTCTTGTTTTTCAATGTTGAGGTTGTTGTTGAATTTGTTGGTGTTTTTCAATGTTGAGGTTGTTGTTGAATTTGTTGTTGTTTTTCAATGTTGAGGTTGTTGTTGTTTTTCAATGTTGAGTTTGTTGTTGAACTTGTTGGTGTTTTTCAATGTTGAGGTTGTTGTAGTTTTTCAATGTTGAGGTTGTTGTTGAATTTGTTGGTGCTTTTCAATGTCGAGGTTGTGGTTGAATTTGTTGGTGTTTTTCAATGTTGAGGTTGTTGTTGTTTTTCAATGTTGAGGTTGTTGTTGTTTTTCAATGTTGAGGTTCTTGTTGAATTTGTTGGTGTTTTTCAATGTTGAGGTTGTTGTTGGTGTTCAATGTGGAGGTTGTTGTTGAATTTGTTGGTGTTTTTCAATGTTGAGGTTGTTGTTGAAATTGTTGGTGTTTTTGAATGTTGAATTTGTTGTTGAATTTGTTGGTGCTTTTCAATGTTGAGGTTTTTGTTGTTCTTCAATGTTGAGGTTGTTGTTGAATTTGTTGGTGTTTTATCAATGTTGAGGTTGTTGTTGAATTTGTTGGTGTTTTTCAATGTTGAAGTTGTTGTTGAATTTGTTGGTGTTTTTCAATGTTGAGGTTGTTGTTTTTCAATGTTGAGGTTGTTGTTGAATTTGTTGGTCTTTTTCAATGTTGAATTTGTTGTTGAATTAGTTGGTCTTTTTCAATGTTGAGGTTATTGTTGTTTTTCAATGTTGAGGTTGTTGTTGAATTTGTTGGTGTTTTTCAATGTTGAGGTTGTTGTTGAATTTGTTGGCGTTTTTCAATGTTGAGGTTGTTCTTGAATTTGTTGGTGTTTTTCAATGTTGAGGTTGTTGTTGAATTTGTTGGTGTTTTTCAATGTTGAGGTTGTTGTTGTTTTTCAATGCTCAGGTTGTTGTTGAATTTGTTGGTGTTTTTCAATGTCGAGGTTGTTGTTGAAATTGTTGGTGTTTTTCAATGTTGAAGTTGTTGTTGAATTTGTTGGTGTTTTTCAATGATGAGGTTGTTGTTTTTCAATGTTGAGGTTGTTGTTGAATTTGTTGGTGTTTTTCAATGTTGAGGTTGTTGGTGTTTTTCAATGTTGAGGTTGTTGTTGTTGTTCAATGTGGAGGTTGTTGTTGAATTTGTTGGTGTTTTTCAATGTCGAGGTTGTTGTTGAATTTGTTGGTGTTTTTCAATGTTGAAATTGTTGTTGAATTTGTTGGTGTTTTTCAATGTTGAGGTTGTTGTTGTTCTTCATTGTTGAGGTTTTTGTTGAATTTTTTGGTGTTTTTCAATGTTGAGGTTGTTGTTGAATTTGTTGCCGTTTTTAAATGTTGACGTTGTTGTTGAATTTGTTGGTGTTTTTCAATGTTGAGGTTGTTGTTGAATTTGTTCGTGTTTTTCAATGTTGAGGTTGTTGTTGTTTTTCAATGTTGAGGTTGTTGTTGAATTTGATGGTGTTTTTCATTGTCGAGGTTGTTGTTGAATTTGTTGGTGTTTTTCAATGTTGAAGTTGTTGTTGAATTTGTTGGTGTTTTTTATGTTGAGGTTGTTGTTGTTTTTCAATTTTGAAGTTGTTATTGAATTTGTGGGTGTTTTTCAATGTTGAGGTTGTTGTTGTTTTTCAATTTTGAGGTTGTTGTTGAATTTGTAGGTGTTTTTAAATGTTGAGGTTGTTGTTGAATTTGTTGGTGTTTTTCAATGTTGAGGTTGTTGTTGTTTTTCAATGTTGAGGTTGTTGTTGAATTTGTTGGTGTTTTTCAATGTTGAGGTTGTTGTTGTTTTTCAATGTTGAGGTTGTTGTTGAATTTGTTGCTGTTTTTCAATTTCGAGGTTGCTGTTGAATTTGTTGGTGTTTTTCAATGTTGAGGTTGTTGTTGAATTTGTTGGTGTTTTTCAATGTTGAGGTTGTTGTTGTTTTTCAATGTTGATGCTGTTGTTGAAATTGTTGGTGTTTTTCAATGTTGAGGTTGTTGTTGTTTTTCAATGTTGAGGTTGTTGTTGAATTTGTTGGTGTTTTTCAATGTTGAGGTTGTTGTTGAATTTGTTGGTGTTTTTCAATGTTGAGGTTGTTGTTGAAATTGTTGGTGTTTTTCAATGTTGAAGTTGTTGTTGAATTTGTTGGTGTTTTTCAATGATGAGGTTGTTGTTTTTCAATGTTGAGGTTGTTGTTGAATTTGTTGGTGTTTTTCAATGTTGAGGTTGTTGGTGTTTTTCAATGTTGAGGTTGTTGTTGTTGTTCAATGTGGAGGTTGTTGTTGAATTTGTTGGTGTTTTTCAATGTCGAGGTTGTTGTTGAATTTGTTGGTGTTTTTCAATGTTGAAATTGTTGTTGAATTTGTTGGTGTTTTTCAATGTTGAGGTTGTTGTTGTTCTTCATTGTTGAGGTTTTTGTTGAATTTTTTGGTGTTTTTCAATGTTGAGGTTGTTGTTGAATTTGTTGCCGTTTTTAAATGTTGACGTTGTTGTTGAATTTGTTGGTGTTTTTCAATGTTGAGGTTGTTGTTGAATTTGTTCGTGTTTTTCAATGTTGAGGTTGTTGTTGTTTTTCAATGTTGAGGTTGTTGTTGAATTTGATGGTGTTTTTCATTGTCGAGGTTGTTGTTGAATTTGTTGGTGTTTTTCAATGTTGAAGTTGTTGTTGAATTTGTTGGTGTTTTTTATGTTGAGGTTGTTGTTGTTTTTCAATTTTGAAGTTGTTATTGAATTTGTGGGTGTTTTTCAATGTTGAGGTTGTTGTTGTTTTTCAATTTTGAGGTTGTTGTTGAATTTGTAGGTGTTTTTAAATGTTGAGGTTGTTGTTGAATTTGTTGGTGTTTTTCAATGTTGAGGTTGTTGTTGTTTTTCAATGTTGAGGTTGTTGTTGAATTTGTTGGTGTTTTTCAATGTTGAGGTTGTTGTTGTTTTTCAATGTTGAGGTTGTTGTTGAATTTGTTGCTGTTTTTCAATTTCGAGGTTGCTGTTGAATTTGTTGGTGTTTTTCAATGTTGAGGTTGTTGTTGAATTTGTTGGTGTTTTTCAATGTTGAGGTTGTTGTTGTTTTTCAATGTTGATGCTGTTGTTGAAATTGTTGGTGTTTTTCAATGTTGAGGTTGTTGTTGTTTTTCAATGTTGAGGTTGTTGTTGAATTTGTTGGTGTTTTTCAATGTTGAGGTTGTTGTTGAATTTGTTGGTGTTTTTCAATGTTGAGGTTGTTGTTGAATTTGTTGGTGTTTTTCAATGTTGAGGATGTTCTTGTTTTTCAATGTTGAGGTTGTTGTTGAATTTGTTGGTGTTTTTCAATGTTGAGGTTGTTGTTGTTTTTCAATGTTGAGGTTGTTGTTGAATTTGTTGGTGTTTTTCAATGTTGAGGTTGTTGTTGTTTTTCAATGTTGAGGTTATTGTTGAATTTGTTGGTGTTTTTCAATGTTGAGGTTGTTGTTGAATTTGTTGGTGTTTTTCAATGTTGAAGTTGTTGTTGAATTTGTTGGTGTTTTTCAATGTTGAGGTTGTTCTTGTTTTTCAATTTTGAGGTTGTTGTTGAATTTGTTGGTGTTTTTAAATGTTGAGGTTGTTGTTGAATTTGTTGGTGTTTTTCAATGTTGAGGTTGTTGTTGTTTTTCAATGTTGAGGTTGTTGTTGAATTTGTTGGTGTTTTTCAATGTTGAGGTTGTTGTTGTTTTTCAATGTTGAGGTTGTTGTTGAATTTGTTGGTGTTTTTCAATTTCGAGGTTGTTGTTGAATTTGCTGGTGTTTTTCAATGTCGAAGTTGTTGTTGAATTTGTTGGTGTTTTTCAATGTTGAGGTTGTTGTTGAATTTGTTGGTGTTTTTCAATGTTGAGGTTGTTGTTGTTTTTCAATGTTGAGGTTGTTGTTGTTTTTCAATGTTGAGGTTGTTGTTGAATTTGTTGGTGTTTTTCAATGTTGAGGTTGTTGTTGAATTTGTTGGTGTTTTTCAATGTTGTGGTTGTTGTTGTTTTTCAATGTTGAGGTTGTTGTTGTATTTGTTGGTGTTTTTCAATGTTGAGGTTGTTGTAGTTTTTCAATGTTGAGGTTGTTGTTGAATTTGTTGGTGTTTTTCAATGTTGAATTTGTTGTTGAATTTGTTGGTGTTTTTCAATGTTGAGGTTGTTGTTGAATTTGTTGGTGTTTTTCAATGTTGAGGTTGTTGTTGTTTTTCAATGTTGAGGTTGTTGTTGAATTTGTTGGTGTTTTTCAATGTGGAGGTTGTTGTTGTTTTTCAATGTTGAGGTTATTGTTGAATTTGTTGGTGTTTTTCAATGTTGAGGTTGTTGTTGAATTTGTTGGCGTTATTAAATGTTGAGGTAGTTGTTGAATTTGTTGGTGTTTTTCAATATTGAGGTTGTTGTTGAATTTTTTGGTGTATTTCAATGTTGAGGTTGTTGTTGTTTTTCAATGTGGAGGTTGTTGTTGAATTTGCTGTTGATTTTCAATGTCGAGGTTGTTGTTGAATTTGTTGGTGTTTTTCAATGTTGAATTTGTTGTTGAATTTGTTGGTGTTTTTCAATGTTGAGGTTGTTGTTGTTTTTCAATGTTGAGGTTGTTGTTGAATTTGTTGGTGTTTTTCAATGTTGAGGCTGTTGTTGAATTTGTTGGCGTTTTTAAATGTTCAGGTTGTTGTTGAATTTGTTGGAGTTTTTCAATGTTGAGGTTATTGTTGAATTTGTTGGTGTTTTTCAATGTTGAGGTTGTTGTTGTTTTTCAATGTTGAGGTTGTTGTTGAATTTGTTGTAGTTTTTCAATGTTGAGGTTGCTGTTGTTTTTCAATGCTGAGGTTGTTGTTGAATTTGTTGGTGTTTTTCAATGTTGAGGTTGTGGTTGAATTTGTTGGTGTTTTTCAATGTTGAGGTTGTTGTTGTTTTTCAATGTTGATGCTGTTGTTGAAATTGTTGGTGTTTTTCAATGTTGAGGTTGTTGTTGTTTTTCAATGTTGAGGTTGTTGTTGAATTTGTTGGTGTTTTTCAATGTTGAGGTTGTTGTTGAATTTGTTGGTGTTTTTCAATGTTGAGGTTGTTGTTGAATTTGTTGGTCTTTTT
Source organism: Isurus oxyrinchus (assembly GCA_026770705.1). NCBI lineage: Eukaryota > Metazoa > Chordata > Chondrichthyes > Lamniformes > Lamnidae > Isurus > Isurus oxyrinchus. Next base: position 831,563 of record JANJGN010000143.1, on the reverse strand, counting down.
CAATGTTGAGGTTGTTCTTGTTTTTCAATGTTGAGGTTGTTGTTGAATTTGTTGGTGTTTTTCAATGTTGAGGTTGTTGTTGTTTTTCAATGTTGAGGTTGTTGTTGAATTTGTTGGTGTTTTTCAATGTGGAGGTTGTTGTTGTTTTTCAATGTTGAGGTTATTGTTGAATTTGTTGGTGCTTTTCAATGTTGAGGTTGTTGTTGAATTTGTTGGCGTTATTAAATGTTGAGGTAGTTGTTGAATTTGTTGGTGTTTTTCAATGTTGAGGTTGTTGTTGAATTTTTTGGTGTATTTCAATGTTGAGGTTGTTGTTGTTTTTCAATGTTGAGGTTGTTGTTGAATTTGTTGGTGTTTTTCAATTTCGAGGTTGTTGTTGAATTTGTTGGTGCTTTTCAATGTTGAAGTTGTTGTTGAATTTGTTGGTGTTTTTCAATGTTGAGGTTGTTCTTGTTTTTCAATTTTGAGGTTGTTGTTGAATTTGTTGGTGTTTTTAAATGTTGAGGTTGTTGTTGAATTTGTTGGTGTTTTTCAATGTTGAGGTTGTTGTTGTTTTTCAATGTTGAGGTTGTTGTTGAATTTGTTGGTGTTTTTCAATGTTGAGGTTGTTGTTGTTTTTCAATGTTGAGGTTGTTGTTGAATTTGTTGGTGTTTTTCAATTTCGAGGTTGTTGTTGAATTTGCTGGTGTTTTTCAATGTCGAAGTTGTTGTTGAATTTGTTGGTGTTTTTCAATGTTGAGGTTGTTGTTGAATTTGTTGGTGTTTTTCAATGTTGAGGTTGTTGTTGTTTTTCAATGTTGAGGTTGTTGTTGTTTTTCAATGTTGAGGTTGTTTTTGAATTTGTTGGTGTTTTTCATGTTGAGGTTGTTGTTGAATTTGTTGGTGTTTTTCAATGTTGTGGTTGTTGTTGTTTTTCAATGTTGAGGTTGTTGTTGTATTTGTTGGTGTTTTTCAATGTTGAGGTTGTTGTAGTTTTTCAATGTTGAGGTTGCTGTTGAATTTGTTGGTGTTTTTCAATGTCGAGGTTGTTGTTGAATTTGTTTGTGTTTTTCAATGTTGAAGTTGTTGTTGAATTTGTTGGTGTTTTTCAATGTTGAGGTTGTTCGTTGAATTTGTTGGTGTTTTTAAATGTTGAGGTTGATGTTGAATTTGTTGGTGTTTTTCAATGTTGAGGTTGTTGTTGTTTTTCAAACTTGAGGTTGTTGTTGAATTTGTTGGTGTTTTTCAATGTTGAGGTTGTTGTTGTTGTTCAATGTGGAGGTTGTTGTTGAATTTGCTGTTGATTTTCAATGTCGAGGTTGTTGTTGAATTTGTTGGTGTTTTTCAATGTTGAATTTGTTGTTGAATTTGTTGGTGTTTTTCAATGTTGAGGTTGTTGTTGTTTTTCAATGTTGAGGTTGTTGTTGAATTTGTTGGTGTTTTTCAATGTTGAGGCTGTTGTTGAATTTGTTGGCGTTTTTAAATGTTCAGGTTGTTGTTGAATTTGTTGGAGTTTTTCAATGTTGAGGTTATTGTTGAATTTGTTGGTGTTTTTCAATGTTGAGGTTGTTGTTGTTTTTCAATGTTGAGGTTGTTGTTGAATTTGTTGGTGTTTTTCAATGTTGAGGTTGCTGTTGTTTTTCAATGCTGAGGTTGTTGTTGAATTTGTTGGTGTTTTTCAATGTTGAGGTTGTTGTTGAATTTGTTGGTGTTTTTCAATGTTGAGGTTGTTGTTGTTTTTCAATGTTGATGCTGTTGTTGAAATTGTTGGTGTTTTTCAATGTTGAGGTTGTTGTTGTTTTTCAATGTTGAGGTTGTTGTTGAATTTGTTGGTGTTTTTCAATGTTGAGGTTGTTGTTGAATTTGTTGGTGTTTTTCAATGTTGAGGTTGTTGTTGAATTTGTTGGTCTTTTTCAATGTTGAGGTTGTTCTTGTTTTTCAATGTTGAGGTTGTTGTTGAATTTGTTGGTGTTTTTCAATGTTGAGGTTGTTGTTGTTTTTCAATGTTGAGGTTGTTGTTGAATTTGTTGGTGTTTTTCAATGTGGAGGTTGTTGTTGTTTTTCAATGTTGAGGTTATTGTTGAATTTGTTGGTGTTTTTCAATGTTGAGGTTGTTGTTGAATTTGTTGGCGTTATTAAATGTTGAGGTAGTTGTTGAATTTGTTGGTGTTTTTCAATGTTGAGGTTGTTGTTGAATTTTTTGGTGTATTTCAATGTTGAGGTTGTTGTTGTTTTTCAATGTTGAGGTTGTTGTTGAATTTGTTGGTGTTTTTCAATTTCGAGGTTGTTGTTGAATTTGTTGGTGTTTTTCAATGTTGAAGTTGTTGTTGAATTTGTTGGTTTTTTTCAATGTTGAGGTTGTTGTTGTTTTTCAATGTTGAGGTTGTTGTTTAATTGGTTGGTGTTTTTCAATGTTGAGGTTGGTGTTGTTTTTCAATGTTGAGGTTGTTGTTGTTTTTCAATGTTGAGGTTGTTGTTGAATTTGTTGGTGTTTTTTAATGTTGAGGTTGTTGTTGAATTTGGTGGTGTTTTTCAATGTTGATATTGTTGTTGTTTTTCAATGTTGAGGTTTTTGTTGTATTTGTTGGCGTTTTTAAATGTTGAGGTTGTTGTAGTTTTTCAATGTTGTGGTTGTTGTTGAATTTGTTGGTGTTTTTCAATGTCGAGGTTGTTGTTGAATTTGTTGGTGTTTTTCAATGTTGAGGTTGTTGTTGAATTTGTTGGTGTTTTTCAATGTTGAGGTTGTTGTTTTTCAATGTTGAGGTTGTTGATGAATTTGTTGATGTTTTTCAATGTTGAGGTTGGTGTTGAATTTGTTGGTATTTTTCAATGTTGAGGATGTTTTTGTTTTTCAATGTTGAGGTTGTTGTTGAATTTGTTGGTCTTTTTCAATGTTGAGGTTGTTGTTGTTTTTCAATGTTGTGGTTGTTGTTGAATTTGTTGGTGTTTTTCAATGCTGAGGTTGTTGTTGTTTTTCAATGTTGAGGTTGTTGTTGAATTTGTTAGTGTTTTTCAATGTTGAGGTTGTTGTTGAATTTGTTGGTGTTTTTCAATGTTGAGGTTGTTGTTGTTTTTCAATGTTGAGGTTGTTGTTGAATTTGTTGGTGTTTTTCAATGTTGAGGTTGTTGTTGTTTTTCAATTTTGAGGTTGTTGTTGAATTTGTAGGTGTTTTTAAATGTTGAGGTTGTTGTTGAATTTGTTGGTGTTTTTCAATGTTGAGGTTGTTGTTGTTTTTCAATGTTGAGGTTGTTGTTGAATTTGTTGGTGTTTTTCAATGTTGAGGTTGTTGTTGTTTTTCAATGTTGAGGTTGTTGTTGAATTTGTTGCTGTTTTTCAATTTCGAGGTTGCTGTTGAATTTGTTGGTGTTTTTCAATGTTGAGGTTGTTGTTGAATTTGTTGGTGTTTTTCAATGTTGAGGTTGTTGTTGTTTTTCAATGTTGATGCTGTTGTTGAAATTGTTGGTGTTTTTCAATGTTGAGGTTGTTGTTGTTTTTCAATGTTGAGGTTGTTGTTGAATTTGTTGGTGTTTTTCAATGTTGAGGTTGTTGTTGAATTTGTTGGTGTTTTTCAATGTTGAGGTTGTTGTTGAATTTGTTGGTCTTTTTCAATGTTGAGGTTGTTCTTGTTTTTCAATGTTGAGGTTGTTGTTGAATTTGTTGGTGTTTTTCAATGTTGAGGTTGTTGTTGTTTTTCAATGTTGAGGTTGTTGTTGAATTTGTTGGTGTTTTTCAATGTGGAGGTTGTTGTTGTTTTTCAATGTTGAGGTTATTGTTGAATTTGTTGGTGTTTTTCAATGTTGAGGTTGTTGTTGAATTTGTTGGCGTTATTAAATGTTGAGGTAGTTGTTGAATTTGTTGGTGTTTTTCAATGTTGAGGTTGTTGTTGAATTTTTTGGTGTATTTCAATGTTGAGGTTGTTGTTGTTTTTCAATGTTGAGGTTGTTGTTGAATTTGTTGGTGTTTTTCAATTTCGAGGTTGTTGTTGAATTTGTTGGTGTTTTTCAATGTTGAAGTTGTTGTTGAATTTGTTGGTTTTTTTCAATGTTGAGGTTGTTGTTGTTTTTCAATGTTGAGGTTGTTGTTTAATTGGTTGGTGTTTTTCAATGTTGAGGTTGGTGTTGTTTTTCAATGTTGAGGTTGTTGTTGTTTTTCAATGTTGAGGTTGTTGTTGAATTTGTTGGTGTTTTTTAATGTTGAGGTTGTTGTTGAATTTGGTGGTGTTTTTCAATGTTGATATTGTTGTTGTTTTTCAATGTTGAGGTTTTTGTTGTATTTGTTGGCGTTTTTAAATGTTGAGGTTGTTGTAGTTTTTCAATGTTGTGGTTGTTGTTGAATTTGTTGGTGTTTTTCAATGTCGAGGTTGTTGTTGAATTTGTTGGTGTTTTTCAATGTTGAGGTTGTTGTTGAATTTGTTGGTGTTTTTCAATGTTGAGGTTGTTGTTTTTCAATGTTGAGGTTGTTGATGAATTTGTTGATGTTTTTCAATGTTGAGGTTGGTGTTGAATTTGTTGGTATTTTTCAATGTTGAGGATGTTTTTGTTTTTCAATGTTGAGGTTGTTGTTGAATTTGTTGGTCTTTTTCAATGTTGAGGTTGTTGTTGTTTTTCAATGTTGTGGTTGTTGTTGAATTTGTTGGTGTTTTTCAATGCTGAGGTTGTTGTTGTTTTTCAATGTTGAGGTTGTTGTTGAATTTGTTAGTGTTTTTCAATGTTGAGGTTGTTGTTGAATTTGTTGGTGTTTTTCAATGTTGAGGTTGTTGTTGTTTTTCAATGTTGAGGTTGTTGTTGAATTTGTTGGTGTTTTTCAATGTTGAGGTTGTTGTTGTTTTTCAATTTTGAGGTTGTTGTTGAATTTGTAGGTGTTTTTAAATGTTGAGGTTGTTGTTGAATTTGTTGGTGTTTTTCAATGTTGAGGTTGTTGTTGTTTTTCAATGTTGAGGTTGTTGTTGAATTTGTTGGTGTTTTTCAATGTTGAGGTTGTTGTTGTTTTTCAATGTTGAGGTTGTTGTTGAATTTGTTGCTGTTTTTCAATTTCGAGGTTGCTGTTGAATTTGTTGGTGTTTTTCAATGTTGAGGTTGTTGTTGAATTTGTTGGTGTTTTTCAATGTTGAGGTTGTTGTTGTTTTTCAATGTTGATGCTGTTGTTGAAATTGTTGGTGTTTTTCAATGTTGAGGTTGTTGTTGTTTTTCAATGTTGAGGTTGTTGTTGAATTTGTTGGTGTTTTTCAATGTTGAGGTTGTTGTTGAATTTGTTGGTGTTTTTCAATGTTGAGGTTGTTGTTGAATTTGTTGGTGTTTTTCAATGTTGAGGATGTTGTTGTTTTTCAATGTTGAGGTTGTTGTTGAATTTGTTGGTGTTTTTCAATGTTGAGGTTGTTGTTGTTTTTCAATGTTGAGGTTGTTGTTGAATTTGTTGGTGTTTTTCAATGTTGAGGTTGTTGTTGTTTTTCAATGTTGAGGTTATTGTTGAATTTGTTGGTGTTTTTCAATGTTGAGGTTGTTGTTGAATTTGTTGGTGTTTTTCAATGTTGAAGTTGTTGTTGAATTTGTTGGTGTTTTTCAATGTTGAGGTTGTTCTTGTTTTTCAATTTTGAGGTTGTTGTTGAATTTGTTGGTGTTTTTAAATGTTGAGGTTGTTGTTGAATTTGTTGGTGTTTTTCAATGTTGAGGTTGTTGTTGTTTTTCAATGTTGAGGTTGTTGTTGAATTTGTTGGTGTTTTTCAATGTTGAGGTTGTTGTTGTTTTTCAATGTTGAGGTTGTTGTTGAATTTGTTGGTGTTTTTCAATTTCGAGGTTGTTGTTGAATTTGCTGGTGTTTTTCAATGTCGAAGTTGTTGTTGAATTTGTTGGTGTTTTTCAATGTTGAGGTTGTTGTTGAATTTGTTGGTGTTTTTCAATGTTGAGGTTGTTGTTGTTTTTCAATGTTGAGGTTGTTGTTGTTTTTCAATGTTGAGGTTGTTGTTGAATTTGTTGGTGTTTTTCAATGTTGAGGTTGTTGTTGAATTTGTTGGTGTTTTTCAATGTTGTGGTTGTTGTTGTTTTTCAATGTTGAGGTTGTTGTTGTATTTGTTGGTGTTTTTCAATGTTGAGGTTGTTGTAGTTTTTCAATGTTGAGGTTGCTGTTGAATTTGTTGGTGTTTTTCAATGTCGAGGTTGTTGTTGAATTTGTTTGTGTTTTTCAATGTTGAAGTTGTTGTTGAATTTGTTGGTGTTTTTCAATGTTGAGGTTGTTCGTTGAATTTGTTGGTGTTTTTAAATGTTGAGGTTGATGTTGAATTTGTTGGTGTTTTTCAATGTTGAGGTTGTTGTTGTTTTTCAAACTTGAGGTTGTTGTTGAATTTGTTGGTGTTTTTCAATGTTGAGGTTGTTGTTGTTGTTCAATGTGGAGGTTGTTGTTGAATTTGCTGTTGATTTTCAATGTCGAGGTTGTTGTTGAATTTGTTGGTGTTTTTCAATGTTGAATTTGTTGTTGAATTTGTTGGTGGTTTTCAATGTTGAGGTTGTTGTTGTTTTTCAATGTTGAGGTTGTTGTTGAATTTGTTGGTGTTTTTCAATGTTGAGGCTGTTGTTGAATTTGTTGGCGTTTTTAAATGTTCAGGTTGTTGTTGAATTTGTTGGAGTTTTTCAATGTTGAGGTTATTGTTGAATTTGTTAGTGTTTTTCAATGTTGAGGTTGTTGTTGTTTTTCAATGTTGAGGTTGTTGTTGAATTTGTTGGTGTTTTTCAATGTTGAGGTTGCTGTTGTTTTTCAATGCTGAGGTTGTTGTTGAATTTGTTGGTGTTTTTCAATGTTGAGGTTGTTGTTGAATTTGTTGGTGTTTTTCAATGTTGAGGTTGTTGTTGTTTTTCAATGTTGATGCTGTTGTTGAAATTGTTGGTGTTTTTCAATGTTGAGGTTGTTGTTGTTTTTCAATGTTGAGGTTGTTGTTGAATTTGTTGGTGTTTTTCAATGTTGAGGTTGTTGTTGAATTTGTTGGTGTTTTTCAATGTTGAGGTTGTTGTTGAATTTGTTGGTCTTTTTCAATGTTGAGGTTGTTCTTGTTTTTCAATGTTGAGGTTGTTGTTGAATTTGTTGGTGTTTTTCAATGTTGAGGTTGTTGTTGTTTTTCAATGTTGAGGTTGTTGTTGAATTTGTTGGTGTTTTTCAATGTGGAGGTTGTTGTTGTTTTTCAATGTTGAGGTTATTGTTGAATTTGTTGGTGTTTTTCAATGTTGAGGTTGTTGTTGAATTTGTTGGCGTTATTAAATGTTGAGGTAGTTGTTGAATTTGTTGGTGTTTTTCAATGTTGAGGTTGTTGTTGAATTTTTTGGTGTATTTCAATGTTGAGGTTGTTGTTGTTTTTCAATGTTGAGGTTGTTGTTGAATTTGTTGGTGTTTTTCAATTTCGAGGTTGTTGTTGAATTTGTTGGTGTTTTTCAATGTTGAAGTTGTTGTTGAATTTGTTGGTTTGTTTCAATGTTGAGGTTGTTGTTGTTTTTCAATGTTGAGGTTGTTGTTTAATTGGTTGGTGTTTTTCAATGTTGAGGTTGGTGTTGTTTTTCAATGTTGAGGTTGTTGTTGTTTTTCAATGTTGAGGTTGTTGTTGAATTTGTTGGTGTTTTTTAATGTTGAGGTTGTTGTTGAATTTGGTGGTGTTTTTCAATGTTGATATTGTTGTTGTTTTTCAATGTTGAGGTTTTTGTTGTATTTGTTGGCGTTTTTAAATGTTGAGGTTGTTGTAGTTTTTCAATGTTGTGGTTGTTGTTGAATTTGTTGGTGTTTTTCAATGTCGAGGTTGTTGTTGAATTTGTTGGTGTTTTTCAATGTTGAGGTTGTTGTTGAATTTGTTGGTGTTTTTTAATGTTGAGGTTGTTGTTGAATTTGGTGGTGTTTTTCAATGTTGATATTGTTGTTGTTTTTCAATGTTGAGGTTTTTGTTGTATTTGTTGGCGTTTTTAAATGTTGAGGTTGTTGTAGTTTTTCAATGTTGTGGTTGTTGTTGAATTTGTTGGTGTTTTTCAATGTCGAGGTTGTTGTTGAATTTGTTGGTGTTTTTCAATGTTGAGGTTGTTGTTGTTTTTCAATGTTGAGGTTGTTGTTGAATTTGTTAGTGTTTTTCAATGTTGAGGTTGTTGTTGAATTTGTTGGTGTTTTTCAATGTTGAGGTTGTTGTTGTTTTTCAATGTTAAGGTTGTTGTTGAATTTGTTGGTGTTTTTCAATGTTGAGGTTGTTCTTGTTTTTCAATGTTGAGGTTGTTGTTGAATTTGTTGGTGTTTTTCAATGTTGAGGTTGTTGTTGAATTTGTTGTTGTTTTTCAATGTTGAGGTTGTTGTTGTTTTTCAATGTTGAGTTTGTTGTTGAACTTGTTGGTGTTTTTCAATGTTGAGGTTGTTGTAGTTTTTCAATGTTGAGGTTGTTGTTGAATTTGTTGGTGCTTTTCAATGTCGAGGTTGTGGTTGAATTTGTTGGTGTTTTTCAATGTTGAAGTTGTTGTTGAATTTGTTGGTGTTTTTCAATGTTGAGGTTGTTGTTGTTTTTCAATGTCGAGGTTGTTGTTGAATTTGTTGGTGTTTTTCAATGTTGAGGTTGTTGTTGAATTCGTTGGTGTTTTTCAATGTTGAGGTTGTTGTTGTTTTTCAATGTTGAGGTTATTGTTGAATTTGTTGGTGTTTTTCAATGTTGAAGTTGTTGTTGAATTTGTTGGCGTTATTAAATGTTGAGGTTGTTGTTGAATTTGTTGGTGTTTTTCAATGTTGAGGTTGTTGTTGAATTTTTTGCTGTATTTCAATGTTGAGGTTGTTGTTGTTTTTCAATGTTGAGGTTGTTGTTGAATTTGTTGGTGTTTTTCAATTTCGAGGTTGTAGTTGAATTTGTTGGTGTTTTTCAATGTTGAAGTTGTTGTTGAATTTGTTGGTGTTTTTCAATGTTGAGTTTGTTGTTGTTTTTCAATGTTGAGGTTGTTGTTTAATTGGTTGGTGTTTTTCAATGTTGAGGTTGGTGTTGTTTTTCAATGTTGAGGTTGTTGTTGTTTTTCAATGTTGAGGTTGTTGTTGAATTTGTTGGTGTTTTTTAATGTTGAGGTTGCTGTTGAATTTGGTGGTGTTTTTCAATGTTGATATTGTTGTTGTTTTTCAATGTTGAGGTTTTTGTTGTATTTGTTGGCGTTTTTAAACGTTGAGGTTGTTGTAGTTTTTCAATGTTGTGGTTGTTGTTGAATTTGTTGGTGTTTTTCAATGTCGAGGTTGTTGTTGAATTTGTTGGTGTTTTTCAATGTTGAGGTTGTTGTTGAATTTGTTGGTGTTTTTCAATGTTGAGGTTGTTGTTTTTCAATGTTGAGGTTGTTGATGAATTTGTTGATGTTTTTCAATGTTGAGGTTGGTTTTGAATTTGTTGGTATTTTTCAATGTTGAGGTTGTTGTTGTTTTTCAATGTTGAGGTTGTTGTTGAATTTGTTGGTCTTTTTCAATGTTGAGGTTGTTGTTGTTTTTCAATGTTGTGGTTGTTGAATTTGTTGGTGTTTTTCAATGTTGAGGTTGTTGTTGTTTTTCAATGTTGAGGTTGTTGTTGAATTTGTTAGTGTTTTTCAATTTTGAGGTTGTTGTTGAATTTGTTGGTGTTTTTCAATGTTGAGGTTGTTGTTGTTTTTCAATGTTGAGGTTGTTGTTGAATTTGTTGGTGTTTTTCAATGTTGAGGTTGTTGTTGTTTTTCAATGTTGAGGTTGTTGTTGAATTTGTTGGTGTTTTTCAATGTTGAGGTTGTTGTTGAATTTGTTGTTGTTTTTCAATGTTGAGGTTGTTGTTGTTTTTCAATGTTGAGTTCGTTGTTGAACTTGTTGGAGTTTTTCAATGTTGAGGTTGTTGTAGTTTTTCAATGTTGAGGTTGTTGTTGAATTTGTTGGTGCTTTTCAATGTCGAGGTTGTGGTTGAATTTGTTGGTGTTTTTCAATGTTGAAGTTGTTGTTGAATTTGTTGCTGTTTTTCAATGTTGAGGTTGTTGTTGAATTTGTTGGTGTTTTTAAATGTTGAGGTTGTTGTTGAATTTGTTGGTGTTTTTCAATGTTGAGGTTGTTGTTGTTTTTCAATGTTGAGGTTGTTGTTGAATTTGTTGGTGTTTTTCAATGTTGAGGTTGTTGTTGTTTTTCAATGTTCAGGTTGTTGTTGAATTTGTTGGTGTTTTTCAATGTCGAGGTTGTTGTTGAAATTGTTGGTGTTTTTCAATGTTGAAGTTGTTGTTGAATTTGTGTGGTGATTTTCAATGAAGAGGTTGTTGTTGTTTTTCATTGTTGAGGTTGTTGTTGAATTTGTTGGTGTTTTTCAATGTTGAGGTTGTTGTTGTTTTTCAATGTTGAGGTTGTTGTTGTTTTTCAATGTTGAGGTTCTTGTTGAATTTGTTGGTGTTTTTCAATGTTGAGGTTGTTGTTGGTGTTCAATGTGGAGGTTGTTGTTGAATTTGTTGGTGTTTTTCAATGTTGAGGTTGTTGTTGAAATTGTTGGTCTTTTTGAATGTTGAATTTGTTGTTGAATTTGTTGGTGTTTTTCAATGTTGAGGTTTTTGTTGTTCTTCAATGTTGAGGTTGTTGTTGAATTTGTTGGTGTTTTTCAATGTCGAGGTTGTTGTTGAATTTGTTGGTGTTTTTCAATGTTGAAGTTGTTGTTGAATTTGTTGGTGTTTTTCAATGTTGAGGTTGTTGTTTTTCAATGTTGAGGTTGTTGTTGAATTTGTTGGTCTTTTTCAATGTTGAATTTGTTGTTGAATTAGTTGGTCTTTTTCAAAGTTGAGGTTATTGTTGTTTTTCAATGTTGAGGTTGTTGTTGAATTTGTTGGTGTTTTTCAATGTTGAGGTTGTTGTTGAATTTGTTGGCGTTTTTCAATGTTGAGGTTTTTCTTGAATTTGTTGGTGTTTTTCAATGTTGAGGTTGTTGTTGAATTTGTTGGTGTTTTTCAATGTTGAGGTTGTTGTTGTTTTTCAATGCTCAGGTTGTTGTTGAATTTGTTGGTGTTTTTCAATGTCGAGGTTGTTGTTGAAATTGTTGGTGTTTTTCAATGTTGAAGTTGTTGTTGAATTTGTTGGTGTTTTTCAATGATGAGGTTGTTGTTTTTCAATGTTGAGGTTGTTGTTGAATTTGTTGGTGTTTTTCAATGTTGAGGTTGTTGGTGTTTTTCAATGTTGAGGTTGTTGTTGTTGTTCAATGTGGAGGTTGTTGTTGAATTTGTTGGTGTTTTTCAATGTCGAGGTTGTTGTTGAATTTGTTGGTGTTTTTCAATGTTGAAATTGTTGTTGAATTTGTTGGTGTTTTTCAATGTTGAGGTTGTTGTTGTTCTTCAATGTTGAGGTTGTTGTTGAATTTGTTGGTGTTTTTCAATGTTGAGGTTGTTGTTGAATTTGTTGCCGTTTTTAAATGTTGACGTTGTTGTTGAATTTGTTGGTGTTTTTCAATGTTGAGGTTGTTGTTGAATTTGTTCGTGTTTTTCAATGTTGAGGTTGTTGTTGTTTTTCAATGTTGAGGTTGTTGTTGAATTTGATGGTGTTTTTCATTGTCGAGGTTGTTGTTGAATTTGTTGGTGTTTTTCAATGTTGAAGTTGTTGTTGAATTTGTTGGTGTTTTTTATGTTGAGGTTGTTGTTGTTTTTCAATGTTGAAGTTGTTGTTGAATTTGTGGGTGTTTTTCAATGTTGAGGTTGTTGTTGTTTTTCAATTTTGAGGTTGTTGTTGAATTTGTAGGTGTTTTTAAATGTTGAGGTTGTTGTTGAATTTGTTGGTGTTTTTCAATGTTGAGGTTGTTGTTGTTTTTCAATGTTGAGGTTGTTGTTGAATTTGTTGGTGTTTTTCAATGTTGAGGTTGTTGTTGTTTTTCAATGTTGAGGTTGTTGTTGAATTTGTTGCTGTTTTTCAATTTCGAGGTTGCTGTTGAATTTGTTGGTGTTTTTCAATGTTGAGGTTGTTGTTGAATTTGTTGGTGTTTTTCAATGTTGAGGTTGTTGTTGTTTTTCAATGTTGATGCTGTTGTTGAAATTGTTGGTGTTTTTCAATGTTGAGGTTGTTGTTGTTTTTCAATGTTGAGGTTGTTGTTGAATTTGTTGGTGTTTTTCAATGTTGAGGTTGTTGTTGAATTTGTTGGTGTTTTTCAATGTTGAGGTTATTGTTGAATTTGTTGGTGTTTTTCAATGTTGAGGTTGTTCTTGTTTTTCAATGTTGAGGTTGTTGTTGAATTTGTTGGTGTTTTTCAATGTTGAGGTTGGTGTTGTTTTTCAATGTTGAGGTTGTTGTTGAATTTGTTGGTGTTTTTCAATGTTGAGGTTGTTGTTGTTTTTCAATGTTGAGGTTATTGTTGAATTTGTTGGTGTTTTTCAATGTTGAGGTTGTTGTTGAATTTGTTGGCGTTATTAAATGTTGAGGTTGTTGCTGAATTTGTTGGTGTTTTTCAATGTTGAGGTTGTTGTTGAATTTTTTGGTGTATTTCAATGTTGAGGTTGTTGTTGTTTTTCAATGTTGAGGTTGTTGTTGAATTTGTTGGTGTTTTTCAATTTCGAGGTTGTTGTTGAATTTGTTGGTGTTTTTCAATGTTGAAGTTGTTGTTGAATTTGTTGGGTTTTTTCAATGTTGAGGTTGTTGTTGTTTTTGAATGTTGAGGTTGTTGTTTAATTGGTTGGTGTTTTTCAATGTTGAGGTTGGTGTTGTTTTTCGATGTTGAGGTTGTTGTTGTTTTTCAATGTTGAGGTTGTTGTTGAATTTGTTGGTGTTTTTTAATGTTGAGGTTGTTGTTGAATTTGGTGGTGTTTTTCAATGTTGATATTGTTGTTGTTTTTCAATGTTGAGGTTTTTGTTGTATTTGTTGGCGTTTTTAAATGTTGAGGTTGTTGTAGTTTTTCAATGTTGTGGTTGTTGTTGAATTTGTTGGTGTTTTTCAATGTCGAGGTTGTTGTTGAATTTGTTGGTGTTTTTCAATGTTGAGGTTGTTGTTGAATTTGTGGGTGTTTTTCAATGTTGAGGTTGTTGTTTTTCAATGTTGAGGTTGTTGATGAATTTGTTGATGTTTTTCAATGTTGAGGTTGGTGTTGAATTTGTGGGTATTTTTCAATGTTGAGGTTGTTGTTGTTTTTCAATGTTGAGGTTGTTGTTGAATTTGTTGGTCTTTTTCAATGTTGAGGTTGTTGTTGTTTTTCAATGTTGTGGTTGTTGTTGAATTTGTTGGTGTTTTTCAATGTTGAGGTTGTTGTTGTTTTTCAATGTTGAGGTTGTTGTTGAATTTGTTAGTGTTTTTCAATGTTGAGGTTGTTGTTGAATTTGTTGGTGTTTTTCAATGTTGAGGTTGTTGTTGTTTTTCAATGTTGAGGTTGTTGTTGAATTTGTTGGTGTTTTTCAATGTTGAGGTTGTTGTTGTTTTTCAATGTTGAGGTTGTTGTTGAATTTGTTGGTGTTTTTCAATGTTGAGGTTGTTGTTGAATTTGTTGTTGTTTTTCAATGTTGAGGTTGTTGTTGTTTTTCAATGTTGAGTTCGTTGTTGAACTTGTTGGTGTTTTTCAATGTTGAGGTTGTTGTAGTTTTTCAATGTTGAGGTTGTTGTTGAATTTGTTGGTGCTTTTCAATGTCGAGGTTGTGGTTGAATTTGTTGGTGTTTTTCAATGTTGAAGTTGTTGTTGAATTTGTTGCTGTTTTTCAATGTTGAGGTTGTTGTTGAATTTGTTGGTGTTTTTAAATGTTGAGGTTGTTGTTGACTTTGTTGGTGTTTTTCAATGTTGAGGTTGTTGTTGTTTTTCAATGTTGAGGTTGTTGTTGAATTTGTTGGTGTTTTTCTTTGTTGAGGTTGTTGTTGTCGTTCAATGTGGAGGTTGTTGTTGAATTTGTTGGTGTTTTTCAATGTCGAGGTTGTTGTTGAATTTGTTGGTCTTTTTCAATGTTGAATTTGTTGTTGAATTAGTTGGTGTTTTTCAATGTTGAGGTTATTGTTGTTTTTCAATGTTGAGGTTGTTGTTGAATTTGTTGTTGTTTTTCAATGTTGAGGTTGTTGTTGAATTTGTTGGTGTTTTTCAATTTTGAGGTTGTTGTTGAATTTCTTGGTGTTTTTCAGTGTTGAGGTTGTTGTTGTTTTTCAATGTTCAGGTTGTTGTTGAATTTGTTGGTGTTTTTCAATGTCGAGGTTGTTGTTGAAATTGTTGGTGTTTTTCAATGTTGAAGTTGTTGTTGAATTTGTTGGTGATTTTCAATGATGAGGTTGTTGTTGTTTTTCAATGTTGAGGTTGTTGTTGAATTTGTTGGTGTTTTTCAATGTTGAGGTTGTTGTTGTTTTTCAATGTTGAGGTTGTTGTTGTTTTTCAATGTTGAGGTTCTTGTTGAATTTGTTGGTGTTTTTCAATGTTGAGGTTGTTGTTGAAATTGTTGGTTTTTTTGAATGTTGAATTTGTTGTTGAATTTGTTGGTGTTTTTCAATGTTGAGGTTTTTGTTGTTCTTCAATGTTGAGGTTGTTGTTGAATTTGTTGGTGTTTTTCAATGTTGAGGTTGTTGTTGAATTTGTTGGTGTTTTTCAATGTTGAAGTTGTTGTTGAATTTGTTGGTGTTTTTCAATATTGAGGTTGTTGTTTTTCAATGTTGAGGTTGTTGTTGAATTTGTTGGTCTTTTTCAATGTTGAATTTGTTGTTGAATTAGTTGGTCTTTTTCAATGTTGAGGTTATAGTTGTTTTTCAATGTTGAGGTTGTTGTTGAATTTGTTGGTGTTTTTCAATGTTGAGGTTGTTGTTGAATTTGTTGGCGTTTTTCAATGTTGAGGTTGTTGTTGAATTTGTTGGTGTTTTTCAATGTTGAGGTTGTTGTTGAATTTGTTGGTGTTTTTCAATGTTGAGGTTGTTGTTGTTTTTCAATGTTCAGGTTGTTGTTGAATTTGTTGGTGTTTTTCAATGTCGAGGTTGTTGTTGAAATTGTTGGTGTTTTTCAATGTGAAGTTGATGTTGAATTTGTTGGTGTTTTTCAATGATGAGGTTGTTGTTTTTCAATGTTGAGGTTGTTGTTGAATTTGTTGGTGTTTTTCAATGTTGAGGTTGTTGTTGTTTTTCAATGTTGAGGTTGTTGTTGTTTTTCAATGTTGAGGTTGTTGTTGAATTTGTTGGTGTTTTTCAATGTTGAGGTTGTTGTTGTTGTTCAATGTGGAGGTTGTTGTTGAATTTGTTGGTGCTTTTCAATGTCGAGGTTGTTGTTGAATTTGTTGGTGTTTTTCAATGTTGAAATTGTTGTTGAATTTGTTGGTGTTTTTCAATGTTGAGGTTGTTGTTGTTCTTCAATGTTGAGGTTGTTGTTGAATTTGTTGGTGTTTTTGAATGTTGAGGTTGTTGTTGAATTTGTTGCCGTTTTTAAATGTTGACGTTGTTGTTGAATTTGTTGGTGTTTTTCAATGTTCAGGTTGTTGTTGAATTTGTTCGTGTTTTTCAATGTTGAGGTTGTTGTTGTTTTTCAATGTTGAGGTTGTTGTTGAATTTGATGGTGTTTTTCATTGTCGAGGTTGTTGTTGAATTTGTTGGTGTTTTTCAATGTTGAAGTTGTTGTTGAATTTGTTGGTGTTTTTTATGTTGAGGTTGTTGTTGTTTTTCAATGTTGAAGTTGTTGTTGAATTTGTTGGTGTTTTTCAATGTTGAGGTTGTTGTTGTTTTTCAATTTTGAGGTTGTTGTTGAATTTGTTGGTGTTTTTAAATGTTGAGGTTGTTGTTGAATTTGTTGGTGTTTTTCAATGTTGAGGTTGTTGTTGTTTTTCAATGTTGAGGTTGTTGTTGAATTTGTTGGTGTTTTTCAATGTTGAGGTTGTTGTTGTTTTTCAATGTTGAGGTTGTTGTTGAATTTGTTGCTGTTTTTCAATTTCGAGGTTGCTGTTGAATTTGCTGGTGTTTTTCAAAGTTGAAGTTGTTGTTGAATTTGTTGGTGTTTTTCAATGTTGAGGTTGTTGTTGAATTTGTTGGTGTTTTTCAATGTTGAGGTTGTTGTTTTTTTGCAATGTTGAGGTTGTTGTTGTTTTTCAATATTGAGGTTGTTGTTGAATTTGTTGGTGTTTTTCAATGTTGAGGTTGTTGTTGTTTTTCAATGTTGAGGTTGTTGTTGAATTTGTTGGTGTTTTTCAATGTTGAGGTTGTTGTTGAATTTGTTGGTGTTTTTCAATGTTGAGTTTGTTGTTGAATTTGTTGGTGTTTTTCAATGTTGAGGTTGTTCTTGTTTTTCAATGTTGAGGTTGTTGTTGAATTTGTTGGTGTTTTTCAATGTTGAGGTTGTTGTTGTTTTTCAATGTTGAGGTTGTTGTTGAATTTGTTGGTGTTTTTCAATGTTGAGGTTGTTGTTGTTTTTCAATGTTGAGGTTATTGTTGAATTTGTTGGTGTTTTTCAATGTTGAGGTTGTTGTTGAATTTGTTGGCGTTATTAAATGTTGAGGTTGTTGTTGAATTTGTTGGTGTTTTTCAATGTTGAGGTTGTTGTTGAATTTTTTGGTGTATTTCAATGTTGAGGTTGTTGTTGTTTTTCAATGTTGAGGTTGTTGTTGAATTTGTTGGTGTTTTTCAATTTCGAGGTTGTTGTTGAATTTGTTGGTGTTTTTCAATGTTGAAGTTGTTGTTGAATTTGTTGGTTTTTTTCAATGTTGAGGTTGTTGTTGTTTTTGAATGTTGAGGTTGTTGTTTAATTGGTTGGTGTTTTTCAATATTGAGGTTGGTGTTGTTTTTCGATGTTGAGGTTGTTGTTGTTTTTCAATGTTGAGGTTGTTGTTGAATTTGTTGGTGTTTTTTAATGTTGAGGTTGTTGTTGAATTTGGTGGTGTTTTTCAATGTTGATATTGTTGTTGTTTTTCAATGTTGAGGTTTTTGTTGTATTTGTTGGCGTTTTTAAATGTTGAGGTTGTTGTAGTTTTTCAATGTTGTGGTTGTTGTTGAATTTGTTGGTGTTTTTCAATGTCGAGGTTGTTGTTGAATTTGTTGGTGTTTTTCAATGTTGAGGTTGTTGTTGAATTTGTGGGTGTTTTTCAATGTTGAGGTTGTTGTTTTTCAATGTTGTGGTTGTTGATGAATTTGTTGATGTTTTTCAATGTTGAGGTTGGTGTTGAATTTGTGGGTATTTTTCAATGTTGAGGTTGTTGTTGTTTTTCAATGTTGAGGTTGTTGTTGAATTTGTTGGTCTTTTTCAATGTTGAGGTTGTTGTTGTTTTTCAATGTTGTGGTTGTTGTTGAATTTGTTGGTGTTTTTCAATGTTGAGGTTGTTGTTGTTTTTCAATGTTGAGGTTGTTGTTGAATTTGTTAGTGTTTTTCAATGTTGAGGTTGTTGTTGAATTTGTTGGTGTTTTTCAATGTTGAGGTTGTTGTTGTTTTTCAATGTTGAGGTTGTTGTTGAATTTGTTGGTGTTTTTCAATGTTGAGGTTGTTGTTGTTTTTCAATGCTGAGGTTGTTGTTGAATTTGTTGGTGTTTTTCAATGTTGAGGTTGTTGTTGAATTTGTTGTTGTTTTTCAATGTTGAGGTTGTTGTTGTTTTTCAATGTTGAGTTCGTTGTTGAACTTGTTGGTGTTTTTCAATGTTGAGGTTGTTGTAGTTTTTCAATGTTGAGGTTGTTGTTGAATTTGTTGGTGCTTTTCAATGTCGAGGTTGTTGTTGAATTTGTTGGTGTTTTTCAATGTTGAAATTGTTGTTGAATTTGTTGGTGTTTTTCAATGTTGAGGTTGTTGTTGTTCTTCAATGTTGAGGTTGTTGTTGAATTTGTTGGTGTTTTTGAATGTTGAGGTTGTTGTTGAATTTGTTGCCGTTTTTAAATGTTGACGTTGTTGTTGAATTTGTTGGTGTTTTTCAATGTTCAGGTTGTTGTTGAATTTGTTCGTGTTTTTCAATGTTGAGGTTGTTGTTGTTTTTCAATGTTGAGGTTGTTGTTGAATTTGATGGTGTTTTTCATTGTCGAGGTTGTTGTTGAATTTGTTGGTGTTTTTCAATGTTGAAGTTGTTGTTGAATTTGTTGGTGTTTTTTATGTTCAGGTTGTTGTTGTTTTTCAATGTTGAAGTTGTTGTTGAATTTGTTGGTGTTTTTCAATGTTGAGGTTGTTGTTGTTTTTCAATTTTGAGGTTGTTGTTGAATTTGTTGGTGTTTTTAAATGTTGAGGTTGTTGTTGAATTTGTTGGTGTTTTTCAATGTTGAGGTTGTTGTTGTTTTTCAATGTTGAGGTTGTTGTTGAATTTGTTGGTGTTTTTCAATGTTGAGGTTGTTGTTGTTTTTCAATGTTGAGGTTGTTGTTGAATTTGTTGCTGTTTTTCAATTTCGAGGTTGCTGTTGAATTTGCTGGTGTTTTTCAATGTTGAAGTTGTTGTTGAATTTGTTGGTGTTTTTCAATGTTGAGGTTGTTGTTGAATTTGTTGGTGTTTTTCAATGTTGAGGTTGTTGTTGTTTTGCAATGTTGAGGTTGTTGTTGTTTTTCAATATTGAGGTTGTTGTTGAATTTGTTGGTGTTTTTCAATGTTGAGGTTGTTGTTGTTTTTCAATGTTGATGCTGTTGTTGAAATTGTTGGTGTTTTTCAATGTTGAGGTTGTTGTTGTTTTTCAATGTTGAGGTTGTTGTTGAATTTGTTGGTGTTTTTCAATGTTGAGGTTGTTGTTGAATTTGTTGGTGTTTTTCAATGTTGAGGTTGTTGTTGAATTTGTTGGTGTTTTTCAATGTTGAGGTTGTTCTTGTTTTTCAATGTTGAGGTTGTTGTTGAATTTGTTGGTGTTTTTCAATGTTGAGGTTGTTGTTGTTTTTCAATGTTGAGGTTGTTGTTGAATTTGTTGGTGTTTTTCAATGTTGAGGTTGTTGTTGTTTTTCAATGTTGAGGTTATTGTTGAATTTGTTGGTGTTTTTCAATGTTGAGGTTGTTGTTGAATTTGTTGGCGTTATTAAATGTTGAGGTTGTTGTTGAATTTGTTGGTGTTTTTCAATGTTGAGGTTGTTGTTGAATTTTTTGGTGTATTTCAATGTTGAGGTTGTTGTTGTTTTTCAATGTTGAGGTTGTTGTTGAATTTGTTGGTGTTTTTCAATTTCGAGGTTGTTGTTGAATTTGTTGGTGTTTTTCAATGTTGAAGTTGTTGTTGAATTTGTTGGTTTTTTTCAATGTTGAGGTTGTTGTTGTTTTTGAATGTTGAGGTTGTTGTTTAATTGGTTGGTGTTTTTCAATGTTGAGGTTGGTGTTGTTTTTCGATGTTGAGGTTGTTGTTGTTTTTCAATGTTGAGGTTGTTGTTGAATTTGTTGGTGTTTTTTAATGTTGAGGTTGTTGTTGAATTTGGTGGTGTTTTTCAATGTTGATATTGTTGTTGTTTTTCAATGTTGAGGTTTTTGTTGTATTTGTTGGCGTTTTTAAATGTTGAGGTTGTTGTAGTTTTTCAATGTTGTGGTTGTTGTTGAATTTGTTGGTGTTTTTCAATGTCGAGGTTGTTGTTGAATTTGTTGGTGTTTTTCAATGTTGAGGTTGTTGTTGAATTTGTGGGTGTTTTTCAATGTTGAGGTTGTTGTTTTTCAATGTTCTGGTTGTTGATGAATTTGTTGATGTTTTTCAATGTTGAGGTTGGTGTTGAATTTGTGGGTATTTTTCAATGTTGAGGTTGTTGTTGTTTTTCAATGTTGAGGTTGTTGTTGAATTTGTTGGTCTTTTTCAATGTTGAGGTTGTTGTTGTTTTTCAATGTTGTGGTTGTTGTTGAATTTGTTGGTGTTTTTCAATGTTGAGGTTGTTGTTGTTTTTCAATGTTGAGGTTGTTGTTGAATTTGTTAGTGTTTTTCAATGTTGAGGTTGTTGTTGAATTTGTTGGTGTTTTTCAATGTCGAGGTTGTTGTTGAATTTGTTGGTGTTTTTCAATGTTGAGGTTGTTGTTGAATTTGTGGGTGTTTTTCAATGTTGAGGTTGTTGTTTTTCAATGTTGAGGTTGTTGATGAATTTGTTGATGTTTTTCAATGTTGAGGTTGGTGTTGAATTTGTGGGTATTTTTCAATGTTGAGGTTGTTGTTGTTTTTCAATGTTGAGGTTGTTGTTGAATTTGTTGGTCTTTTTCAATGTTGAGGTTGTTGTTGTTTTTCAATGTTGTGGTTGTTGTTGAATTTGTTGGTGTTTTTCAATGTTGAGGTTGTTGTTGTTTTTCAATGTTGAGGTTGTTGTTGAATTTGTTAGTGTTTTTCAATGTTGAGGTTGTTGTTGAATTTGTTGGTGTTTTTCAATGTTGAGGTTGTTGTTGTTTTTCAATGTTGAGGTTGTTGTTGAATTTGTTGGTGTTTTTCAATGTTGAGGTTGTTGTTGTTTTTCAATGTTGAGGTTGTTGTTGAATTTGTTGGTGTTTTTCAATGTTGAGGTTTTTGTTGAATTTGTTGTTGTTTTTCAATGTTGAGGTTGTTGTTGTTTTTCAATGTTGAGTTCGTTGTTGAACTTGTTGGTGTTTTTCAATGTTGAGGTTGTTGTAGTTTTTCAATGTTGAGGTTGTTGTTGAATTTGTTGGTGCTTTTCAATGTCGAGGTTGTGGTTGAATTTGTTGGTGTTTTTCAATGTTGAAGTTGTTGTTGAATTTGTTGCTGTTTTTCAATGTTGAGGTTGTTGTTGAATTTGTTGGTGTTTTTAAATGTTGAGGTTGTTGTTGACTTTGTTGGTGTTTTTCAATGTTGAGGTTGTTGTTGTTTTTCAATGTTGAGGTTGTTGTTGAATTTGTTGGTGTTTTTCTTTGTTGAGGTTGTTGTTGTCGTTCAATGTGGAGGTTGTTGTTGAATTTGTTGGTGTTTTTCAATGTCGAGGTTGTTGTTGAATTTGTTGGTCTTTTTCAATGTTGAATTTGTTGTTGAATTAGTTGGTGTTTTTCAATGTTGAGGTTATTGTTGTTTTTCAATGTTGAGGTTGTTGTTGAATTTGTTGTTGTTTTTCAATGTTGAGGTTGTTGTTGAATTTGTTGGTGTTTTTCAATGTTGAGGTTGTTGTTGAATTTCTTGGTGTTTTTCAGTGTTGAGGTTGTTGTTGTTTTTCAATGTTCAGGTTGTTGTTGAATTTGTTGGTGTTTTTCAATGTCGAGGTTGTTGTTGAAATTGTTGGTGTTTTTCAATGTTGAAGTTGTTGTTGAATTTGTTGGTGATTTTCAATGATGAGGTTGTTGTTGTTTTTCAATGTTGAGGTTGTTGTTGAATTTGTTGGTGTTTTTCAATGTTGAGGTTGTTGTTGTTTTTCAATGTTGAGGTTGTTGTTGTTTTTCAATGTTGAGGTTCTTGTTGAATTTGTTGGTGTTTTTCAATGTTGAGGTTGTTGTTGGTGTTCAATGTGCAGGTTGTTGTTGAATTTGTTGGTGTTTTTCAATGTTGAGGTTGTTGTTGAAATTGTTGGTGTTTTTGAATGTTGAATTTGTTGTTGAATTTGTTGGTGTTTTTCAATGTTGAGGTTTTTGTTGTTCTTCAATGTTGAGGTTGTTGTTGAATTTGTTGGTGTTTTTCAATGTTGAGGTTGTTGTTGAATTTGTTGGTGTTTTTCAATGTTGAAGTTGTTGTTGAATTTGTTGGTGTTTTTCAATATTGAGGTTGTTGTTTTTCAATGTTGAGGTTGTTGTTGAATTTGTTGGTCTTTTTCAATGTTGAATTTGTTGTTGAATTAGTTGGTCTTTTTCAATGTTGAGGTTATAGTTGTTTTTCAATGTTGAGGTTGTTGTTGAATTTGTTGGTGTTTTTCAATGTTGAGGTTGTTGTTGAATTTGTTGGCGTTTTTCAATGTTGAGGTTGTTGTTGAATTTGTTGGTGTTTTTCAATGTTGAGGTTGTTGTTGAATTTGTTGGTGTTTTTCAATGTTGAGGTTGTTGTTGTTTTTCAATGTTCAGGTTGTTGTTGAATTTGTTGGTGTTTTTCAATGTCGAGGTTGTTGTTGAAATTGTTGGTGTTTTTCAATGTTGAAGTTGATGTTGAATTTGTTGGTGTTTTTCAATGATGAGGTTGTTGTTTTTCAATGTTGAGGTTGTTGTTGAATTTGTTGGTGTTTTTCAATGTTGATGTTGTTGTTGTTTTTCAATGTTGAGGTTGTTGTTGTTTTTCAATGTTGAGGTTGTTGTTGAATTTGTTGGTGTTTTTCAATGTTGAGGTTGTTGTTGAATTTGTTGGTGTTTTTCAATGTTGAGGTTGTTCTTGTTTTTCAATGTTGAGGTTGTTGTTGAATTTGTTGGTGTTTTTCAATGTTGAGGTTGTTGTTGTTTTTCAATGTTGAGGTTGTTGTTGAATTTGTTGGTGTTTTTCAATGTTGAGGTTGTTGTTGTTTTTCAATGTTGAGGTTATTGTTGAATTTGTTGGTGTTTTTCAATGTTGAGGTTGTTGTTGAATTTGTTGGCGTTATTAAATGTTGAGGTTGTTGTTGAATTTGTTGGTGTTTTTCAATGTTGAGGTTGTTGTTGAATTTTTTGGTGTATTTCAATGTTGAGGTTGTTGTTGTTTTTCAATGTTGAGGTTGTTGTTGAATTTGTTGGTGTTTTTCAATTTCGAGGTTGTTGTTGAATTTGTTGGTGTTTTTCAATGTTGAAGTTGTTGTTGAATTTGTTGGTTTTTTTCAATGTTGAGGTTGTTGTTGTTTTTGAATGTTGAGGTTGTTGTTTAATTGGTTGGTGTTTTTCAATGTTGAGGTTGGTGTTGTTTTTCGATGTTGAGGTTGTTGTTGTTTTTCAATGTTGAGGTTGTTGTTGAATTTGTTGGTGTTTTTTAATGTTGAGGTTGTTGTTGAATTTGGTGGTGTTTTTCAATGTTGATATTGTTGTTGTTTTTCAATGTTGAGGTTTTTGTTGTATTTGTTGGCGTTTTTAAATGTTGAGGTTGTTGTAGTTTTTCAATGTTGTGGTTGTTGTTGAATTTGTTGGTGTTTTTCAATGTCGAGGTTGTTGTTGAATTTGTTGGTGTTTTTCAATGTTGAGGTTGTTGTTGAATTTGTGGGTGTTTTTCAATGTTGAGGTTGTTGTTTTTCAATGTTGAGGTTGTTGATGAATTTGTTGATGTTTTTCAATGTTGAGGTTGGTGTTGAATTTGTGGGTATTTTTCAATGTTGAGGTTGTTGTTGTTTTTCAATGTTGAGGTTGTTGTTGAATTTGTTGGTCTTTTTCAATGTTGAGGTTGTTGTTGTTTTTCAATGTTGTGGTTGTTGTTGAATTTGTTGGTGTTTTTCAATGTTGAGGTTGTTGTTGTTTTTCAATGTTGAGGTTGTTGTTGAATTTGTTAGTGTTTTTCAATGTTGAGGTTGTTGTTGAATTTGTTGGTGTTTTTCAATGTTGAGGTTGTTGTTGTTTTTCAATGTTGAGGTTGTTGTTGAATTTGTTGGTGTTTTTCAATGTTGAGGTTGTTGTTGTTTTTCAATGTTGAGGTTGTTGTTGAATTTGTTGGTGTTTTTCAATGTTGAGGTTGTTGTTGAATTTGTTGTTGTTTTTCAATGTTGAGGTTGTTGTTGTTTTTCAATGTTGAGTTCGTTGTTGAACTTGTTGGTGTTTTTCAATGTTGAGGTTGTTGTAGTTTTTCAATGTTGAGGTTGTTGTTGAATTTGTTGGTGCTTTTCAATGTCGAGGTTGTTGTTGAATTTGTTGGTGTTTTTCAATGTTGAAATTGTTGTTGAATTTGTTGGTGTTTTTCAATGTTGAGGTTGTTGTTGTTCTTCAATGTTGAGGTTGTTGTTGAATTTGTTG
Organism: Isurus oxyrinchus; assembly: GCA_026770705.1. Classification (NCBI taxonomy): domain Eukaryota; kingdom Metazoa; phylum Chordata; class Chondrichthyes; order Lamniformes; family Lamnidae; genus Isurus; species Isurus oxyrinchus. The sequence continues at coordinate 807,954 of JANJGN010000143.1, read as the reverse complement.
GTGTTTTTGAATGTTGAGGTTGTTGTTGAATTTGTTGCCGTTTTTAAATGTTGACGTTGTTGTTGAATTTGTTGGTGTTTTTCAATGTTCAGGTTGTTGTTGAATTTGTTCGTGTTTTTCAATGTTGAGGTTGTTGTTGTTTTTCAATGTTGAGGTTGTTGTTGAATTTGATGGTGTTTTTCATTGTCGAGGTTGTTGTTGAATTTGTTGGTGTTTTTCAATGTTGAAGTTGTTGTTGAATTTGTTGGTGTTTTTTATGTTGAGGTTGTTGTTGTTTTTCAATGTTGAAGTTGTTGTTGAATTTGTTGGTGTTTTTCAATGTTGAGGTTGTTGTTGTTTTTCAATTTTGAGGTTGTTGTTGAATTTGTTGGTGTTTTTAAATGTTGAGGTTGTTGTTGAATTTGTTGGTGTTTTTCAATGTTGAGGTTGTTGTTGTTTTTCAATGTTGAGGTTGTTGTTGAATTTGTTGGTGTTTTTCAATGTTGAGGTTGTTGTTGTTTTTCAATGTTGAGGTTGTTGTTGAATTTGTTGCTGTTTTTCAATTTCGAGGTTGCTGTTGAATTTGCTGGTGTTTTTCAATGTTGAAGTTGTTGTTGAATTTGTTGGTGTTTTTCAATGTTGAGGTTGTTGTTGAATTTGTTGGTGTTTTTCAATGTTGAGGTTGTTGTTGTTTTGCAATGTTGAGGTTGTTGTTGTTTTTCAATATTGAGGTTGTTGTTGAATTTGTTGGTGTTTTTCAATGTTGAGGTTGTTGTTGTTTTTCAATGTTGATGCTGTTGTTGAAATTGTTGGTGTTTTTCAATGTTGAGGTTGTTGTTGTTTTTCAATGTTGAGGTTGTTGTTGAATTTGTTGGTGTTTTTCAATGTTGAGGTTGTTGTTGAATTTGTTGGTGTTTTTCAATGTTGAGGTTGTTGTTGAATTTGTTGGTGTTTTTCAATGTTGAGGTTGTTCTTGTTTTTCAATGTTGAGGTTGTTGTTGAATTTGTTGGTGTTTTTCAATGTTGAGGTTGTTGTTGTTTTTCAATGTTGAGGTTGTTGTTGAATTTGTTGGTGTTTTTCAATGTTGAGGTTGTTGTTGTTTTTCAATGTTGAGGTTATTGTTGAATTTGTTGGTGTTTTTCAATGTTGAGGTTGTTGTTGAATTTGTTGGCGTTATTAAATGTTGAGGTTGTTGTTGAATTTGTTGGTGTTTTTCAATGTTGAGGTTGTTGTTGAATTTTTTGGTGTATTTCAATGTTGAGGTTGTTGTTGTTTTTCAATGTTGAGGTTGTTGTTGAATTTGTTGGTGTTTTTCAATTTCGAGGTTGTTGTTGAATTTGTTGGTGTTTTTCAATGTTGAAGTTGTTGTTGAATTTGTTGGCTTTTTTCAATGTTGAGGTTGTTGTTGTTTTTGAATGTTGAGGTTGTTGTTTAATTGGTTGGTGTTTTTCAATGTTGAGGTTGGTGTTGTTTTTCGATGTTGAGGTTGTTGTTGTTTTGCAATGTTGAGGTTGTTGTTGAATTTGTTGGTGTTTTTTAATGTTGAGGTTGTTGTTGAATTTGGTGGTGTTTTTCAATGTTGATATTGTTGTTGTTTTTCAATGTTGAGGTTTTTGTTGTATTTGTTGGCGTTTTTAAATGTTGAGGTTGTTGTAGTTTTTCAATGTTGTGGTTGTTGTTGAATTTGTTGGTGTTTTTCAATGTCGAGGTTGTTGTTGAATTTGTTGGTGTTTTTCAATGTTGAGGTTGTTGTTGAATTTGTGGGTGTTTTTCAATGTTGAGGTTGTTGTTTTTCAATGTTGAGGTTGTTGATGAATTTGTTGATGTTTTTCAATGTTGAGGTTGGTGTTGAATTTGTGGGTATTTTTCAATGTTGAGGTTGTTGTTGTTTTTCAATGTTGAGGTTGTTGTTGAATTTGTTGGTCTTTTTCAATGTTGAGGTTGTTGTTGTTTTTCAATGTTGTGGTTGTTGTTGAATTTGTTGGTGTTTTTCAATGTTGAGGTTGTTGTTGTTTTTCAATGTTGAGGTTGTTGTTGAATTTGTTAGTGTTTTTCAATGTTGAGGTTGTTGTTGAATTTGTTGGTGTTTTTCAATGTTGAGGTTGTTGTTGTTTTTCAATGTTGAGGTTGTTGTTGAATTTGTTGGTGTTTTTCAATGTTGAGGTTGTTGTTGTTTTTCAATGTTGAGGTTGTTGTTGAATTTGTTGGTGTTTTTCAATGTTGAGGTTGTTGTTGAATTTGTTGTTGTTTTTCAATGTTGAGGTTGTTGTTGTTTTTCAATGTTGAGTTCGTTGTTGAACTTGTTGGTGTTTTTCAATGTTGAGGTTGTTGTAGTTTTTCAATGTTGAGGTTGTTGTTGAATTTGTTGGTGCTTTTCAATGTCGAGGTTGTGGTTGAATTTGTTGGTGTTTTTCAATGTTGAAGTTGTTGTTGAATTTGTTGCTGTTTTTCAATGTTGAGGTTGTTGTTGAATTTGTTGGTGTTTTTAAATGTTGAGGTTGTTGTTGACTTTGTTGGTGTTTTTCAATGTTGAGGTTGTTGTTGTTTTTCAATGTTGAGGTTGTTGTTGAATTTGTTGGTGTTTTTCTTTGTTGAGGTTGTTGTTGTCGTTCAATGTGGAGGTTGTTGTTGAATTTGTTGGTGTTTTTCAATGTCGAGGTTGTTGTTGAATTTGTTGGTCTTTTTCAATGTTGAATTTGTTGTTGAATTAGTTGGTGTTTTTCAATGTTGAGGTTATTGTTGTTTTTCAATGTTGAGGTTGTTGTTGAATTTGTTGTTGTTTTTCAATGTTGAGGTTGTTGTTGAATTTGTTGGTGTTTTTCAATGTTGAGGTTGTTGTTGAATTTCTTGGTGTTTTTCAGTGTTGAGGTTGTTGTTGTTTTTCAATGTTCAGGTTGTTGTTGAATTTGTTGGTGTTTTTCAATGTCGAGGTTGTTGTTGAAATTGTTGGTGTTTTTCAATGTTGAAGTTGTTGTTGAATTTGTTGGTGATTTTCAATGATGAGGTTGTTGTTGTTTTTCAATGTTGAGGTTGTTGTTGAATTTGTTGGTGTTTTTCAATGTTGAGGTTGTTGTTGTTTTTCAATGTTGAGGTTGTTGTTGTTTTTCAATGTTGAGGTTCTTGTTGAATTTGTTGGTGTTTTTCAATGTTGAGGTTGTTGTTGGTGTTCAATGTGCAGGTTGTTGTTGAATTTGTTGGTGTTTTTCAATGTTGAGTTGTTGTTGAAATTGTTGGTGTTTTTGAATGTTGAATTTGTTGTTGAATTTGTTGGTGTTTTTCAATGTTGAGGTTTTTGTTGTTCTTCAATGTTGAGGTTGTTGTTGAATTTGTTGGTGTTTTTCAATGTTGAGGTTGTTGTTGAATTTGTTGGTGTTTTTCAATGTTGAAGTTGTTGTTGAATTTGTTGGTGTTTTTCAATATTGAGGTTGTTGTTTTTCAATGTTGAGGTTGTTGTTGAATTTGTTGGTCTTTTTCAATGTTGAATTTGTTGTTGAATTAGTTGGTCTTTTTCAATGTTGAGGTTATAGTTGTTTTTCAATGTTGAGGTTGTTGTTGAATTTGTTGGTGTTTTTCAATGTTGAGGTTGTTGTTGAATTTGTTGGCGTTTTTCAATGTTGAGGTTGTTGTTGAATTTGTTGGTGTTTTTCAATGTTGAGGTTGTTGTTGAATTTGTTGGTGTTTTTCAATGTTGAGGTTGTTGTTGTTTTTCAATGTTCAGGTTGTTGTTGAATTTGTTGGTGTTTTTCAATGTCGAGGTTGTTGTTGAAATTGTTGGTGTTTTTCAATGTTGAAGTTGATGTTGAATTTGTTGGTGTTTTTCAATGATGAGGTTGTTGTTTTTCAATGTTGAGGTTGTTGTTGAATTTGTTGGTGTTTTTCAATGTTGATGTTGTTGTTGTTTTTCAATGTTGAGGTTGTTGTTGTTTTTCAATGTTGAGGTTGTTGTTGAATTTGTTGGTGTTTTTCAATGTTGAGGTTGTTGTTATTGTTCAATGTGGAGGTTGTTGTTGAATTTGTTGGTGTTTTTCAATGTCGAGGTTGTTGTTGAATTTGTTGGTCTTTTTCAATGTTGAAATTGTTGTTGAATTTGTTGGTGTTTTTCAATGTTGAGGTTGTTGTTGTTCTTCAATGTTGAGGTTGTTGTTGAATTTGTTGGTGTTTTTGAATGTTGAGGTTGTTGTTGAATTTGTTGCCGTTTTTAAATGTTGACGTTGTTGTTGAATTTGTTGGTGTTTTTCAATGTTCAGGTTGTTGTTGAATTTGTTCGTGTTTTTCAATGTTGAGGTTGTTGTTGTTTTTCAATGTTGAGGTTGTTGTTGAATTTGATGGTGTTTTTCATTGTCGAGGTTGTTGTTGAATTTGTTGGTGTTTTTCAATGTTGAAGTTGCTGTTGAATTTGTTGGTGTTTTTTATGTTGAGGTTGTTGTTGTTTTTCAATGTTGAAGTTGTTGTTGAATTTGTTGGTGTTTTTCAATGTTGAGGTTGTTGTTGTTTTTCAATTTTGAGGTTGTTGTTGAATTTGTTGGTGTTTTTAAATGTTGAGGTTGTTGTTGAATTTGTTGGTGTTTTTCAATGTTGAGGTTGTTGTTGTTTTTCAATGTTGAGGTTGTTGTTGAATTTTTTGTGTTTTTCAATGTTGAGGTTGTTGTTGTTTTTCAATGTTGAGGTTGTTGTTGAATTTGTTGCTGTTTTTCAATTTCGAGGTTGCTGTTGAATTTGCTGGTGTTTTTCAATGTTGAAGTTGTTGTTGAATTTGTTGGTGTTTTTCAATGTTGAGGTTGTTGTTGAATTTGTTGGTGTTTTTCAATGTTGAGGTTGTTGTTGTTTTGCAATGTTGAGGTTGTTGTTGTTTTTCAATATTGAGGTTGTTGTTGAATTTGTTGGTGTTTTTCAATGTTGAGGTTGTTGTTGAATTTGTTGGTGTTTTTCAATGTTCAGGTTGTTGGTGTTTTTCAGTGTTGAGGTTGTTCGTTGAATTTGTTGGTGTTTTTAAATGTTGAGGTTGTTGTTGAATTTGTTGGTGTTTTTCAATGTTGAGGTTGTTGTTGTTTTTCAATGTTGAGGTTGTTGTTGAATTTGTTGGTGTTTTTCAATGTTGAGGTTGTTGTTGTTGTTCAATGTGGAGGTTGTTTTTCAATTTGTTGGTGTTTTTCAATGTTGAATTTGTTGTTGAATTTGTTGGTGTTTTTCAATGTTGAGGTTGTTGTTGTTTTTCAATGTTGAGGTTGTTGTTCAATTTGTTGGTGTTTTTCAATGTTGAGGTTGTTGTTGAACTTGTTGGTGTTTTTCAATGTTGAGGTTGTTGTTTTTCAATGTTGAGGTTGTTGTTGAATTTGTTGGTGTTTTTCAATGTTGAGGTTGTTGTTTTTTTTCAATGTTGAGGTTGTTGTTGAATTTGTTGGTGTTTTTCAATGTTGAGGTTGTTGTTGAATTTGTTGGTGTTTTTCAATGTGAGGTTGTTGTTGTTTTTCAATGTTGAGGTTATTGTTGAATTTGTTGGTGTTTTTCAATGTTGAGGTTGTTGTTGAATTTGTTGGCGTTTTTAAATGTTGAGGTTTATGTTGCATTTGTTGGTGTTTTTCAATGTTGAGGTTGTTGTTGAATTTGTTGGTGTTTTTCAATGTTGAGGTTGTTGTTGTTTTTCAATGTGGAAGTTGTTGTTGAATTTGTTGGTGTTTTTCAAAGTTGAGGTTGTTGTTGAATTTGTTGGTGTTTTTCAAAGTTGAGGTTGTTGTTGAATTTGTTGGTGTTTTTCAATGTCGAGGTTGTTGTTGAATTTGTTGGTGTTTTTCAATGTTGAATTTGTTGTTGAATTTGTTGGTGTTTTTCAATGTTGAGGTTGTTGTTGTTTTTCAATGTTGAGGTTGTTGTTGAATTTATTGGTGTTTTTCAATGTTGAGGTTGTTGTTGAATTTGTTGGTGTTTTTAAATGTTGAGGTTGTTGCTGAATTTGTTGGTGTTTTTCAATGTTGAGGTTGTTGTTGAATTTGTTCGTCTTTTTCAATGTTGAGGTTGTTGTTGTTTTTCAATTTTGAGGTTGTTGTTGAATTTGTTGGTGTTTTTAAATGTTGAGGTTGTTGTTGAATTTGTTGGTGTTTTTCAATGTTGAGGTTGGTGTTGTTTTTCAATGTTGAGGTTGTTGTTGAATTTGTTGGTGTTTTTCAATGTTGAGGTTGTTGTTGTTTTTCAATGTTGAGGTTGTTGTTGAATTTGTTGGTGTTTTTCAATTTCGAGGTTGTTGTTGAATTTGCTGGTGCTTTTCAATGACGAAGTTGTTGTTGAATTTGTTGGTGTTTTTCAAGGTTGAGGTTGTTGTTGAATTTGTTGGTGTTTTTCAATGTTGAGGTTGTTGTTGTTTTTCAATGTTGAGGTTGTTGTTGTTTTTCAATGTTGAGGTTGTTGTTGAATTTGTTGGTGTTTTTCAATGTTGAGGTTGTTGTTGAATTTGTTGGTGTTTTTCAATGTTGTGGTTGTTGTTGTTTTTCAATGTTGAGGTTGTTGTTGTATTTGTTGGTGTTTTTCAATGTTGAGGTTGTTGTAGTTTTTCAATGTTGAGGTTGCTCTTGAATTTGTTGGTGTTTTTCAATGTCGAGGTTGTTGTTGAATTTGTTTGTGTTTTTCAATGTTGAAGTTGTTGTTGAATTTGTTGGTGTTTTTCAATGTTGAGGTTGTTCGTTGAATTTGTTGGTGTTTTTAAATGTTGAGGTTGATGTTGAATTTGTTGGTGTTTTTCAATCTTGAGGTTGTTGTTGTTTTTCAAACTTGAGGTTGTTGTTGAATTTGTTGGTGTTTTTCAATGTTGAGGTTGTTGTTGTTGTTCAATGTGGAGGTTGTTGTTGAATTTGCTGGCGATTTTCAATGTCGAGGTTGTTGTTGAATTTTTTGGTGTATTTCAATGTTGAATTTGTTGTTGAATTTGTTGGTGTTTTTCAATGTTGAGGTTGTTGTTGTTTTTCAATGTTGAGGTTGTTGTTGAATTTGTTGGTGTTTTTCAATGTTGAGGCTGTTGTTGAATTTGTTGGCGTTTTTAAATGTTCAGGTTGTTGTTGAATTTGTTGGAGTTTTTCAATGTTGAGGTTATTGTTGAATTTGTTGGTGTTTTTCAATGTTGAGGTTGTTGTTGTTTTTCAATGTTGAGGTTGTTGTTGAATTTGTTGGTGTTTTTCAATGTTGAGGTTGTTGTTATTTTTCAATGCTGAGGTTGTTGTTGAATTTGTTGGTGTTTTTCAATGTTGAGGTTGTTGTTGAATTTGTTGGTGTTTTTCAATGTTGAGTTTGTTGTTGTTTTTCAATGTTGAGGTTGTTGTTGAATTTGTTGGTGTTTTTCAATGTTGAGGTTGTTGTTGAATTTGTTGGTGTTTTTCAATGTTGAGGTTGTTGTTGAATTTGTTGGTGTTTTTCAATGTTGAGGTTGTTGTTGTTTTTCAATGTTGAGGTTGTTGTTGAATTTGTTGGTGTTTTTCAATGTTGAGGTTGTTGTTGAATTCGTTGGTGTTTTTCAATGTTGAGGTTGTTGTTGTTTTTCAATGTTGAGGTTATTGTTGAATTTGTTGGTGTTTTTCAATGTTGAGGTTGTTGTTGAATTTGTTGGCGTTATTAAATGTTGAGGTTGTTGTTGAATTTGTTGGTGTTTTTCAATGTTGAGGTTGTTGTTGTTTTTCAATGTTGAGGTTGTTGTTTAATTGGTTGGTGTTTTTCAATGTTGAGGTTGGTGTTGTTTTTCAATGTTGCGGTTGTTGTTGTTTTTCAATGCTGAGGTTGTTGCTGAATTTGTTGGTGTTTTTTAATGTTGAGGTTGTTGTTGAATTTGGTGGTGTTTTTCAATGTTGATATTGTTGTTGTTTTTCAATGTTGAGGTTTTTGTTGTATTTGTTGGCGTTTTTAAATGTTGAGGTTGTTGTAGTTTTTCAATGTTGTGGTTGTTGTTGAATTTGTTGGTGTTTTTCAATGTCGAGGTTGTTGTTGAATTTGTTGGTGTTTTTCAATGTTGAGGTTGTTGTTGAATTTTGTTGGTGTTTTTCAATGTTGAGGTCGTTGTTTTTCAATGTTGAGGTTGTTGATGAATTTGTTGATGTTTTTCAATGTTGAGGTTGGTGTTGAATTTGTTGGTATTTTTCAATGTTGAGGTTGTTGTTGTTTTTCAATGTTGAGGTTGTTGTTGAATTTGTTGGTCTTTTTCAATGTTGAGGTTGTTGTTGTTTTTCAATGTTGTGGTTGTTGTTGAATTTGTTGGTGTTTTTCAATGTTGAGGTTGTTGTTGTTTTTCAATGTTGAGGTTGTTGTTGAATTTGTTAGTGTTTTTCAATGTTGAGGTTGTTGTTGAATTTGTTGGTGTTTTTCAATGTTGAGGTTGTTGTTGTTTTTCAATGTTGAGGTTGTTTTTGAATTTGTTGGTGTTTTTCAATGTTGAGGTTGTTGTTGTTTTTCAATCTTGAGGTTGTTGTTGAATTTGTTGGTGTTTTTCAATGTTGAGGTTGTTGTTGAATTTGTTGTTGTTTTTCAATGTTGAGGTTGTTGTTGTTTTTCAATGTTGAGTTTGTTGTTGAACTTGTTGGTGTTTTTCAATGTTGAGGTTGTTGTAGTTTTTCAATGTTGAGGTTGTTGTTGAATTTGTTGGTGCTTTTCAATGTCGAGGTTGTGGTTGAATTTGTTGGTGTTTTTCAATTTTGAAGTTGTTGTTGAATTTGTTGGTGTTTTTCAATGTTGAGGTTGTTGTTGTTTTTCAATGTTGAGGTTGTTGTTGAATTTGTTGGTGTTTTTCAATGTTGAGGTTGTTGTTGAATTCGTTGGTGTTTTTCAATGTTGAGGTTGTTGTTGTTTTTCAATGTTGAGGTTATTGTTGAATTTGTTGGTGTTTTTCAATGTTGAGGTTGTTGTTGAATTTGTTGGCGTTATTAAATGTTGAGGTTGTTGTTGAATTTGTTGTTGTTTTTCAATGTTGAGGTTGTTGTTGAATTTTTTGGTGTATTTCAATGTTGAGGTTGTTGTTGTTTTTCAATGTTGAGGTTGTTTTTGAATTTGTTGGTGTTTTTCAATTTCGAGGTTGTTGTTGAATTTGTTGGTGTTTTTCAATGTTGAAGTTGTTGTTGAATTTGATGGTGTTTTTCAATGTTGAGGTTGTTGTTGTTTTTCAATGTTGAGGCTGTTGTTTAATTGGTTGGTGTTTTTCAATGTTGAGGTTGGTGTTGTTTTTCAATGTTGAGGTTGTTGTTGTTTTTCAATGTTGAGGTTGTTGTTGAATTTGTTGGTGTTTTTTAATGTTGAGGTTGTTGTTGAATTTGGTGGTGTTTTTCAATGTTGATATTGTTGTTGTTTTTCAATGTTGAGGTTTTTGTTGTATTTGTTGGCGTTTTTAAATGTTGAGGTTGTTGTAGTTTTTCAATGTTGTGGTTGTTGTTGAATTTGTTGGTGTTTTTCAATGTTGAGGTTGTTGTAGTTTTTCAATGTTGAGGTTGTTGTTGAATTTGTTGGTGCTTTTCAATGTCGAGGTTGTGGTTGAATTTGTTGGTGTTTTTCAATTTTGAAGTTGTTGTTGAATTTGTTGGTGTTTTTCAATGTTGAGGTTGTTGTTGTTTTTCAATGTTGAGGTTGTTGTTGAATTTGTTGGTGTTTTTCAATGTTGAGGTTGTTGTTGAATTCGTTGGTGTTTTTCAATGTTGAGGTTGTTGTTGTTTTTCAATGTTGAGGTTATTGTTGAATTTGTTGGTGTTTTTCAATGTTGAGGTTGTTGTTGAATTTGTTGGCGTTATTAAATGTTGAGGTTGTTGTTGAATTTGTTGGTGTTTTTCAATGGTGAGGTTGTTGTTGAATTTTTTGGTGTATTTCAATGTTGAGGTTGTTGTTGTTTTTCAATGTTGAGGTTGTTGTTGAATTTGTTGGTGTTTTTCAATTTCGAGGTTGTTGTTGAATTTGTTGGTGTTTTTCAATGTTGAAGTTGTTGTTGAATTTGTTGGTGTTCTTCAATGTTGAGGTTGTTGTTGTTTTTCAATGTTGAGGTTGTTGTTTAATTGGTTGGTGTTTTTCAATGTTGAGGTTGGTGTTGTTTTTCAATGTTGAGGTTGTTGTTGTTTTTCAATGTTGAGGTTGTTGTTGAATTTGTTGGTGTTTTTTAATGTTGAGGTTGTTGTAGTTTTTCAATGTTGTGGTTGTTGTTGAATTTGTTGGTGTTTTTCAATGTCGAGGTTGTTGTTGAATTTGTTGGTGTTTTTCAATGTTGAGGTTGTTGTTGAATTTGTTGGTGTTTTTCAATGTTGAGGTTGTTGTTTTTCAATGTTGAGGTTGTTGATGAATTTGTTGATGTTTTTCAATGTTGAGGTTGGTGTTGAATTTGTTGGTATTTTTCAATGTTGAGGTTGTTGTTGTTTTTCAATGTTGAGGTTGTTGTTGAATTTGTTGGTCTTTTTCAATGTTGAGGTTGTTGTTGTTTTTCAATATGTGGTTGTTGTTGAATTTGTTGGTGTTTTTCAATGTTGAGGTTGTTGTTGTTTTTCAATGTTGAGGTTGTTGTTGAATTTGTTAGTGTTTTTCAATGTTGAGGTTGTTGTTGAATTTGTTGGTGGTTTTCAATGTTGAGGTTGTTGTTGTTTTTCAATGTTGAGGTTGTTGTTGAATTTGTTTGTGTTTTTCAATGTTGAGGTTGTTGTTGTTTTTCAATGTTGAGGTTGTTGTTGAATTTGTTGGTGTTTTTCAATGTTGAGGTTGTTGTTGAATTTGTTGTTGTTTTTCAATGTTGAGGTTGTTGTTGTTTTTCAATGTTGAGTTTGTTGTTGAATTTGTTGGTGCTTTTCAATGTCGAGGTTGTGGTTGAATTTGTTGGTGTTTTTCAATGTTGAAGTTGTTGTTGAATTTGTTGCTGTTTTTCAATGTTGAGGTTGTTGTTGAATTTGTTGGTGTTTTTAAATGTTGAGGTTGTTGTTGAATTTGTTGGTGTTTTTCAATGTTGAGGTTGTTGTTGTTTTTCAATGTTGAGGTTGTTGTTGAATTTGTTGGTGTTTTTCTTTCTTGAGGTTGTTGTTGTTTTTCAATGTGGAGGTTGTTGTTGAATTTGTTGGTGTTTTTCAATGTCGAGGTTGTTGTTGAATTTGTTGGTCTTTTTCAATGTTGAATTTGTTGTTGAATTAGTTGGTGTTTTTCAATGTTGAGGTTATTGTTGTTTTTCAATGTTGAGGTTGTTGTTGAATTTGTTGGTGTTTTCAATGTTCAGGTTGTTGTTGAATTTGTTGGCGTTTTTCAATGTTGAGGTTGTTGTTGAATTTGTTGGTGTTTTTCAATGTTGAGGTTGTTGTTGAATTTGTTGGTGTTTTTCAATGTTGAGGTTGTTGTTGTTTTTCAATGTTCAGGTTGTTGTTGAATTTGTTGGTGTTTTTCAATGTCGAGGTTGTTGTTGAAATTGTTGGTGTTTTTCAATGTTGAAGTTGTTGTTGAATTTGTTGGTGATTTTCAATGATGAGGTTGTGGTTGTTTTTCAATGTTGAGGTTGTTGTTGAATTTGTTGGTGTTTTTCAATGTTGAGGTTGTTGTTGTTTTTCAATGTTGAGGTTGTTGTTGTTTTTCAATGTTGAGGTTCTTGTTGAATTTGTTGGTGTTTTTCAATGTTGAGGTTGTTGTTGTTGTTCAATGTGGAGGTTGTTGTTGAATTTGTTGGTGTTTTTCAATGTTGAATTTGTTGTTGAATTTGTTGGTGTTTTTCAATGTTGAGGTTGTTGTTGTTCTTCAATGTTGAGGTTGTTGTTGAATTTGTTGGTGTGTTTCAATGTTGAGGTTGTTGTTGAATTTGTTGGCGTTTTTAAATGTTGAGGTTGTTGTTGAATTTGTTGGTGTTTTTCAATGTTGAGGTTGTTGTTGAATTTGTTCGTGTTTTTCAATGTTGAGGTTGTTGTTGTTATTCAATGTTGAGGTTGTTGTTGAATTTGATGGTGTTTTTCATTGTCGAGGTTGTTGTTGAATTTTTTGGTGTTTTTCAATGTTGAAGTTGTTGTTGAATTTGTTGGTGTTTTTTATGTTGAGGTTGTTGTTGTTTTTCAATGTTGAAGTTGTTGTTGAATTTGTTGGTGTTTTTCAATGTTGAGGTTGTTGTTGTTTTTCAATTTTGAGGTTGTTGTTGAATTTGTTGGTGTTTTTAAATGTTGAGGTTGTTGTTCAATTTGGTGGTGTTTTTCAATGTTGATATTGTTGTTGTTTTTCAATGTTGAGGTTTTTGTTGTATTTGTTGGCGTTTTTAAATGTTGAGGTTGTTGTAGTTTTTCAATGTTGTGGTTGTTGTTGAATTTGTTGGTGTTTTTCAATGTCGAGGTTGTTGTTGAATTTGTTGGTGTTTTTCAATGTTGAGGTTGTTGTTGCATTTTGTTGGTGTTTTTCAATGTTGAGGTCGTTGTTTTTCAATGTTGAGGTTGTTGATGAATTTGTTGATGTTTTTCAATGTTGAGGTTGGTGTTGAATTTGTTGGTATTTTTCAATGTTGAGGTTGTTGTTGTTTTTCAATGTTGTGGTTGTTGTTGAATTTGTTGGTGTTTTTCAATGTTGAGGTTGTTGTTGTTTTTCAATGTTGAGGTTGTTGTTGAATTTGTTAGTGTTTTTCAATGTTGAGGTTGTTGTTGAATTTGTTGGTGTTTTTCAATGTTGAGGTTGTTGTTGTTTTTCAATGTTGAGGTTGTTTTTGAATTTGTTGGTGTTTTTCAATGTTGAGGTTGTTGTTGTTTTTCAATGTTGAGGTTGTTGTTGAATTTGTTGGTGTTTTTCAATGTTGAGGTTGTTGTTGAATTTGTTGTTGTTTTTCAATGCTGAGGTTGTTGTTGTTTTTCAATGTTGAGTTTGTTGTTGAACTTGTTGGTGTTTTTCAATGTTGAGGTTGTTGTAGTTTTTCAATGTTGAGGTTGTTGTTGAATTTGTTGGTGCTTTTCAATGTCGAGGTTGTGGTTGAATTTGTTGGTGTTTTTCAATTTTGAAGTTGTTGTTGAATTTGTTGGTGTTTTTCAATGTTGAGGTTGTTGTTGTTTTTCAATGTTGAGGTTGTTGTTGAATTTGTTGGTGTTTTTCAATGTTGAGGTTGTTGTTGAATTCGTTGGTGTTTTTCAATGTTGAGGTTGTTGTTGTTTTTCAATGTTGAGGTTATTGTTGAATTTGTTGGTGTTTTTCAATGTTGAGGTTGTTGTTGAATTTGTTGGCGTTATTAAATGTTGAGGTTGTTGTTGAATTTGTTGTTGTTTTTCAATGTTGAGGTTGTTGTTGAATTTTTTGGTGTATTTCAATGTTGAGGTTGTTGTTGTTTTTCAATGTTGAGGTTGTTTTTGAATTTGTTGGTGTTTTTCAATTTCGAGGTTGTTGTTGAATTTGTTGGTGTTTTTCAATGTTGAAGTTGTTGTTGAATTTGATGGTGTTTTTCAATGTTGAGGTTGTTGTTGTTTTTCAATGTTGAGGCTGTTGTTTAATTGGTTGGTGTTTTTCAATGTTGAGGTTGGTGTTGTTTTTCAATGTTGAGGTTGTTGTTGTTTTTCAATGTTGAGGTTGTTGTTGAATTTGTTGGTGTTTTTTAATGTTGAGGTTGTTGTTGAATTTGGTGGTGTTTTTCAATGTTGATATTGTTGTTGTTTTTCAATGTTGAGGTTTTTGTTGTATTTGTTGGCGTTTTTAAATGTTGAGGGTGTTGTAGTTTTTCAATGTTGTGGTTGTTGTTGAATTTGTTGGTGTTTTTCAATGTTGAGGTTGTTGTAGTTTTTCAATGTTGAGGTTGTTGTTGAATTTGTTGGTGCTTTTCAATGTCGAGGTTGTGGTTGAATTTGTTGGTGTTTTTCAATTTTGAAGTTGTTGTTGAATTTGTTGGTGTTTTTCAATGTTGAGGTTGTTGTTGTTTTTCAATGTTGAGGTTGTTGTTGAATTTGTTGGTGTTTTTCAATGTCGAGGTTGTTGTTGAATTTGTTGGTGTTTTTCAATGTTGAGGTTGTTGTTGAATTTGTTGGTGTTTTTCAATGTTGAGGTTGTTGTTTTTCAATGTTGAGGTTGTTGATGAATTTGTTGATGTTTTTCAATGTTGAGGTTGGTGTTGAATTTGTTGGTATTTTTCAATGTTGAGGTTGTTGTTGTTTTTCAATGTTGAGGTTGTTGTTGAATTTGTTGGTCTTTTTCAATGTTGAGGTTGTTGTTGTTTTTCAATGTTGTGGTTGTTGTTGAATTTGTTGGTGTTTTTCAATGTTGAGGTTGTTGTTGAATTTGTTGGCGTTATTAAATGTTGAGGTTGTTGTTGAATTTGTTGTTGTTTTTCAATGTTGAGGTTGTTGTTGAATTTTTTGGTGTATTTCAATGTTGAGGTTGTTGTTGTTTTTCAATGTTGAGGTTGTTTTTGAATTTGTTGGTGTTTTTCAATTTCGAGGTTGTTGTTGAATTTGTTGGTGTTTTTCAATGTTGAAGTTGTTGTTGAATTTGATGGTGTTTTTCAATGTTGAGGTTGTTGTTGTTTTTCAATGTTGAGGCTGTTGTTTAATTGGTTGGTGTTTTTCAATGTTGAGGTTGGTGTTGTTTTTCAATGTTGAGGTTGTTGTTGTTTTTCAATGTTGAGGTTGTTGTTGAATTTGTTGGTGTTTTTTAATGTTGAGGTTGTTGTTGAATTTGGTGGTGTTTTTCAATGTTGATATTGTTGTTGTTTTTCAATGTTGAGGTTTTTGTTGTATTTGTTGGCGTTTTTAAATGTTGAGGGTGTTGTAGTTTTTCAATGTTGTGGTTGTTGTTGAATTTGTTGGTGTTTTTCAATGTTGAGGTTGTTGTAGTTTTTCAATGTTGAGGTTGTTGTTGAATTTGTTGGTGCTTTTCAATGTCGAGGTTGTGGTTGAATTTGTTGGTGTTTTTCAATTTTGAAGTTGTTGTTGAATTTGTTGGTGTTTTTCAATGTTGAGGTTGTTGTTGTTTTTCAATGTTGAGGTTGTTGTTGAATTTGTTGGTGTTTTTCAATGTCGAGGTTGTTGTTGAATTTGTTGGTGTTTTTCAATGTTGAGGTTGTTGTTGAATTTGTTGGTGTTTTTCAATGTTGAGGTTGTTGTTTTTCAATGTTGAGGTTGTTGATGAATTTGTTGATGTTTTTCAATGTTGAGGTTGGTGTTGAATTTGTTGGTATTTTTCAATGTTGAGGTTGTTGTTGTTTTTCAATGTTGAGGTTGTTGTTGAATTTGTTGGTCTTTTTCAATGTTGAGGTTGTTGTTGTTTTTCAATGTTGTGGTTGTTGTTGAATTTGTTGGTGTTTTTCAATGTTGAGGTTGTTGTTGTTTTTCAATGTTGAGGTTGTTGTTGAATTTGTTAGTGTTTTTCAATGTTGAGGTTGTTGTTGAATTTGTTGGTGGTTTTCAATGTTGAGGTTGTTGTTGTTTTTCAATGTTGAGGTTGTTGTTGAATTTGTTTGTGTTTTTCAATGTAGAGGTTGTTGTTGTTTTTCAATGTTGAGGTTGTTGTTGAATTTGTTGGTGTTTTTCAATGTTGAGGTTGTTGTTGAATTTGTTGTTGTTTTTCAATGTTGAGGTTGTTGTTGTTTTTCAATGTTGAGTTTGTTGTTGAACTTGTTGGTGTTTTTCAATGTTGAGGTTGTTGTAGTTTTTCAATGTTGAGGTTGTTGTTGAATTTGTTGGTGCTTTTCAATGTCGAGGTTGTGGTTGAATTTGTTGGTGTTTTTCAATGTGGAGGTTGTTGTTGAATTTGTTGCTGTTTTTCAATGTTGAGGTTGTTGTTGAATTTGTTGGTGTTTTTAAATGTTGAGGTTGTTGTTGAATTTGGTGGTGTTTTTCAATGTTGAGGTTGTTGTTGTTTTTCAATGTTGAGGTTGTTGTTGAATTTGTTGGTGTTTTTCTTTGTTGAGGTTGTTGTTGTTTTTCAATGTGGAGGTTGTTGTTGAATTTGTTGGTGTTTTTCAATGTCGAGGTTGTTGTTGAATTTGTTGGTCTTTTTCAATGTTGAATTTGTTGTTGAATTAGTTGGTGTTTTTCAATGTTGAGGTTATTGTTGTTTTTCAATGTTGAGGTTGTTGTTGAATTTGTTGGTGTTTTCAATGTTGAGGTTGTTGTTGAATTTGTTGGCGTTTTTCAATGTTGAGGTTGTTGTTGAATTTGTTGGTGTTTTTCAATGTTGAGGTTGTTGTTGAATTTGTTGGTGTTTTTCAATGTTGAGGTTGTTGTTGTTTTTCAATGTTCAGGTTGTTGTTGAATTTGTTGGTGTTTTTCAATGTCGAGGTTGTTGTTGAAATTGTTGGTGTTTTTCAATGTTGAAGTTGTTGTTGAATTTGTTGGTGATTTTCAATGATGAGGTTGTTGTTGTTTTTCAATGTTGAGGTTGTTGTTGAATTTGTTGGTGTTTTTCAATGTTGAGGTTGTTGTTGTTTTTCAATGTTGAGGTTGTTGTTGTTTTTCAATGTTGAGGTTCTTGTTGAATTTGTTGGTGTTTTTCAATGTTGAGGTTGTTGTTGTTGTTCAATGTGGAGGTTGTTGTTGAATTTGTTGGTGTTTTTCAATGTTGAATTTGTTGTTGAATTTGTTGGTGTTTTTCAATGTTGAGGTTGTTGTTGTTCTTCAATGTTGAGGTTGTTGTTGAATTTGTTGGTGTGTTTCAATGTTGAGGTTGTTGTTGAATTTGTTGGCGTTTTTAAATGTTGAGGTTGTTGTTGAATTTGTTGGTGTTTTTCAATGTTGAGGTTGTTGTTGAATTTGTTCGTGTTTTTCAATGTTGAGGTTGTTGTTGTTATTCAATGTTGAGGTTGTTGTTGAATTTGATGGTGTTTTTCATTGTCGAGGTTGTTGTTGAATTTTTTGGTGTTTTTCAATGTTGAAGTTGTTGTTGAATTTGTTGGTGTTTTTTATGTTGAGGTTGTTGTTGTTTTTCAATGTTGAAGTTGTTGTTGAATTTGTTGGTGTTTTTCAATGTTGAGGTTGTTGTTGTTTTTCAATTTTGAGGTTGTTGTTGAATTTGTTGGTGTTTTTAAATGTTGAGGTTGTTGTTCAATTTGTTGGTGTTTTTCAATGTTGAAGTTGTTGTTGTTTTTCAATGTTGAGGTTGTTGTTGTTTTTCAATGTTGAGGTTGTTTTTGAATTTGTTGGTGTTTTTCAATGTTGAGGTTGTTGTTGTTTTTCAATGTTGAGGTTGTTGTTGAATTTGTTGGTGTTTTTCAATGTTGAGGTTGTTGTTGAATTTGTTGTTGTTTTTCAATGTTGAGGTTGTTGTTGTTTTTCAATGTTGTGGTTGTTGTTGAATTTGTTGGTGTTTTTCAATGTTGAGGTTGTTGTTGTTTTTCAATGTTGAGGTTGTTGTTGAATTTGTTAGTGTTTTTCAATGTTGAGGTTGTTGTTGAATTTGTTGGTGTTTTTCAATGTTGAGGTTGTTGTTGTTTTTCAATGTTGAGGTTGTTTTTGAATTTGTTGGTGGTTTTCAATGTTGAGGTTGTTGTTGTTTTTCAATGTTGAGGTTGTTGTTGAATTTGTTGGTGTTTTTCAATGTTGAGGTTGTTGTTGAATTTGTTGTTGTTTTTCAATGTTGAGGTTGTTGTTGTTTTTCAATGTTGAGTTTGTTGTTGAACTTGTTGGTGTTTTTCAATGTTGAGGTTGTTGTAGTTTTTCAATGTTGAGGTTGTTGTTGAATTTGTTGGTGCTTTTCAATGTCGAGGTTGTGGTTGAATTTGTTGGTGTTTTTCAATTTTGAAGTTGTTGTTGAATTTGTTGGTGTTTTTCAATGTTGAGGTTGTTGTTGTTTTTCAATGTTGAGGTTGTTGTTGAATTTGTTGGTGTTTTTCAATGTTGAGGTTGTTGTTGAATTCGTTGGTGTTTTTCAATGTTGAGGTTGTTGTTGTTTTTCAATGTTGAGGTTATTGTTGAATTTGTTGGTGTTTTTCAATGTTGAGGTTGTTGTTGAATTTGTTGGCGTTATTAAATGTTGAGGTTGTTGTTGAATTTGTTGTTGTTTTTCAATGTTGAGGTTGTTGTTGAATTTTTTGGTGTATTTCAATGTTGAGGTTGTTGTTGTTTTTCAATGTTGAGGTTGTTTTTGAATTTGTTGGTGTTTTTCAATTTCGAGGTTGTTGTTGAATTTGTTGGTGTTTTTCAATGTTGAAGTTGTTGTTGAATTTGATGGTGTTTTTCAATGTTGAGGTTGTTGTTGTTTTTCAATGTTGAGGCTGTTGTTTAATTGGTTGGTGTTTTTCAATGTTGAGGTTGGTGTTGTTTTTCAATGTTGAGGTTGTTGTTGTTTTTCAATGTTGAGGTTGTTGTTGAATTTGTTGGTGTTTTTTAATGTTGAGGTTGTTGTTGAATTTGGTGGTGTTTTTCAATGTTGATATTGTTGTTGTTTTTCAATGTTGAGGTTTTTGTTGTATTTGTTGGCGTTTTTAAATGTTGAGGTTGTTGTAGTTTTTCAATGTTGTGGTTGTTGTTGAATTTGTTGGTGTTTTTCAATGTTGAGGTTGTTGTAGTTTTTCAATGTTGAGGTTGTTGTTGAATTTGTTGGTGCTTTTCAATGTCGAGGTTGTGGTTGAATTTGTTGGTGTTTTTCAATTTTGAAGTTGTTGTTGAATTTGTTGGTGTTTTTCAATGTTGAGGTTGTTGTTGTTTTTCAATGTTGAGGTTGTTGTTGAATTTGTTGGTGTTTTTCAATGTTGAGGTTGTTGTTGAATTCGTTGGTGTTTTTCAAAGTTGAGGTTGTTGTTGTTTTTCAATGTTGAGGTTATTGTTGAATTTGTTGGTGTTTTTCAATGTTGAGGTTGTTGTTGAATTTGTTGGCGTTATTAAATGTTGAGGTTGTTGTTTAATTTGTTGGTGTTTTTCAATGGTGAGGTTGTTGTTGAATTTTTTGGTGTATTTCAATGTTGAGGTTGTTGTTGTTTTTCAATGTTGAGGTTGTAGTTGAATTTGTTGGTGTTTTTCAATTTCGAGGTTGTTGTTGAATTTGTTGGTGTTTTTCAATGTTGAAGTTGTTGTTGAATTTGTTGGTGTTCTTCAATGTTGAGGTTGTTGTTGTTTTTCAATGTTGAGGTTGTTGTTTAATTGGTTGGTGTTTTTCAATGTTGAGGTTGGTGTTGTTTTTCAATGTTGAGGTTGTTGTTGTTTTTCAATGTTGAGGTTGTTGTTGAATTTGTTGGTGTTTTTTAATGTTGAGGTTGTTGTAGTTTTTCAATGTTGTGGTTGTTGTTGAATTTGTTGGTGTTTTTCAATGTCGAGGTTGTTGTTGAATTTGTTGGTGTTTTTCAATGTTGAGGTTGTTGTTGAATTTGTTGGTGTTTTTCAATGTTGAGGTTGTTGTTTTTCAATGTTGAGGTTGTTGATGAATTTGTTGATGTTTTTCAATGTTGAGGTTGGTGTTGTTTTTCAATGTTGAGGTTGTTGTTGAATTTGTTGGTGTTTTTTAATGTTGAGGTTGTTGTTGAATTTGGTGGTGTTTTTCAATGTTGAGGTTGGTGTTGTTTTTCAATGTTGAGGTTGTTGTTGTTTTTCAATGTTGAGGTTGTTGTTGAATTTGTTGGTGTTTTTTAATGTTGAGGTTGTTGTTGAATTTGGTGGTGTTTTTCAATGTTGATATTGTTGTTGTTTTTCAATGTTGAGGTTTTTGTTGTATTTGTTGGCGTTTTTAAATGTTGAGGTTGTTGTAGTTTTTCAATGTTGTGGTTGTTGTTGAATTTGTTGGTGTTTTTCAATGTTGAGGTTGTTGTAGTTTTTCAATGTTGAGGTTGTTGTTGAATTTGTTGGTGCTTTTCAATGTCGAGGTTGTGGTTGAATTTGTTGGTGTTTTTCAATTTTGAAGTTGTTGTTGAATTTGTTGGTGTTTTTCAATGTTGAGGTTGTTGTTGTTTTTCAATGTTGAGGTTGTTGTTGAATTTGTTGGTGTTTTTCAATGTTGAGGTTGTTGTTGAATTCGTTGGTGTTTTTCAATGTTGAGGTTGTTGTTGTTTTTCAATGTTGAGGTTATTGTTGAATTTGTTGGTGTTTTTCAATGTTGAGGTTGTTGTTGAATTTGTTGGCGTTATTAAATGTTGAGGTTGTTGTTTAATTTGTTGGTGTTTTTCAATGGTGAGGTTGTTGTTGAATTTTTTGGTGTATTTCAATGTTGAGGTTGTTGTTGTTTTTCAATGTTGAGGTTGTAGTTGAATTTGTTGGTGTTTTTCAATTTCGAGGTTGTTGTTGAATTTGTTGGTGTTTTTCAATGTTGAAGTTGTTGTTGAATTTGTTGGTGTTCTTCAATGTTGAGGTTGTTGTTGTTTTTCAATGTTGAGGTTGTTGTTTAATTGGTTGGTGTTTTTCAATGTTGAGGTTGGTGTTGTTTTTCAATGTTGAGGTTGTTGTTGTTTTTCAATGTTGAGGTTGTTGTTGAATTTTTTGGTGTATTTCAATGTTGAGGTTGTTGTTGTTTTTCAATGTTGAGGTTGTTTTTGAATTTGTTGGTGTTTTTCAATTTCGAGGTTGTTGTTGAATTTGTTGGTGTTTTTCAATGTTGAAGTTGTTGTTGAATTTGATGGTGTTTTTCAATGTTGAGGTTGTTGTTGTTTTTCAATGTTGAGGCTGTTGTTTAATTGGTTGGTGTTTTTCAATGTTGAGGTTGGTGTTGTTTTTCAATGTTGAGGTTGTTGTTGTTTTTCAATGTTGAGGTTGTTGTTGAATTTGTTGGTGTTTTTTAATGTTGAGGTTGTTGTTGAATTTGGTGGTGTTTTTCAATGTTGATATTGTTGTTGTTTTTCAATGTTGAGGTTTTTGTTGTATTTGTTGGCGTTTTTAAATGTTGAGGTTGTTGTAGTTTTTCAATGTTGTGGTTGTTGTTGAATTTGTTGGTGTTTTTCAATGTTGAGGTTGTTGTAGTTTTTCAATGTTGAGGTTGTTGTTGAATTTGTTGGTGCTTTTCAATGTCGAGGTTGTGGTTGAATTTGTTGGTGTTTTTCAATTTTGAAGTTGTTGTTGAATTTGTTGGTGTTTTTCAATGTTGAGGTTGTTGTTGTTTTTCAATGTTGAGGTTGTTGTTGAATTTGTTGGTGTTTTTCAATGTTGAGGTTGTTGTTGAATTCGTTGGTGTTTTTCAATGTTGAGGTTGTTGTTGTTTTTCAATGTTGAGGTTATTGTTGAATTTGTTGGTGTTTTTCAATGTTGAGGTTGTTGTTGAATTTGTTGGCGTTATTAAATGTTGAGGTTGTTGTTTAATTTGTTGGTGTTTTTCAATGGTGAGGTTGTTGTTGAATTTTTTGGTGTATTTCAATGTTGAGGTTGTTGTTGTTTTTCAATGTTGAGGTTGTAGTTGAATTTGTTGGTGTTTTTCAATTTCGAGGTTGTTGTTGAATTTGTTGGTGTTTTTCAATGTTGAAGTTGTTGTTGAATTTGTTGGTGTTCTTCAATGTTGAGGTTGTTGTTGTTTTTCAATGTTGAGGTTGTTGTTTAATTGGTTGGTGTTTTTCAATGTTGAGGTTGGTGTTGTTTTTCAATGTTGAGGTTGTTGTTGTTTTTCAATGTTGAGGTTGTTGTTGAATTTGTTGGTGTTTTTTAATGTTGAGGTTGATGTAGTTTTTCAATGTTGTGGTTGTTGTTGAATTTGTTGGTGTTTTTCAATGTCGAGGTTGTTGTTGAATTTGTTGGTGTTTTTCAATGTTGAGGTTGTTGTTGAATTTGTTGGTGTTTTTCAATGTTGAGGTTGTTGTTTTTCAATGTTGAGGTTGTTGATGAATTTGTTGATGTTTTTCAATGTTGAGGTTGGTGTTGAATTTGTTGGTATTTTTCAATGTTGAGGTTGTTGTTGTTTTTCAATGTTGAGGTTGTTGTTGAATTTGTTGGTCTTTTTCAATGTTGAGGTTGTTGTTGTTTTTCAATGTTGTGGTTGTTGTTGAATTTGTTGGTGTTTTTCAATGTTGAGGTTGTTGTTGTTTTTCAATGTTGAGGTTGTTGTTGAATTTGTTAGTGTTTTTCAATGTTGAGGTTGTTGTTGAATTTGTTGGTGGTTTTCAATGTTGAGGTTGTTGTTGTTTTTCAATGTTGAGGTTGTTGTTGAATTTGTTTGTGTTTTTCAATGTTGAGGTTGTTGTTGTTTTTCAATGTTGAGGTTGTTGTTGAATTTGTTGGTGTTTTTCAATGTTGAGGTTGTTGTTGAATTTGTTGTTGTTTTTCAATGTTGAGGTTGTTGTTGTTTTTCAATGTTGAGTTTGTTGTTGAACTTGTTGGTGTTTTTCAATGTTGAGGTTGTTGTAGTTTTTCAATGTTGAGGTTGTTGTTGAATTTGTTGGTGCTTTTCAATGTCGAGGTTGTGGTTGAATTTGTTGGTGTTTTTCAATGTGGAGGTTGTTGTTGAATTTGTTGCTGTTTTTCAATGTTGAGGTTGTTGTTGAATTTGTTGGTGTTTTTAAATGTTGAGGTTGTTGTTGAATTTGGTGGTGTTTTTCAATGTTGAGGTTGTTGTTGTTTTTCAATGTTGAGGTTGTTGTTGAATTTGTTGGTGTTTTTCTTTGTTGAGGTTGTTGTTGTTTTTCAATGTGGAGGTTGTTGTTGAATTTGTTGGTGTTTTTCAATGTCGAGGTTGTTGTTGAATTTGTTGGTCTTTTTCAATGTTGAATTTGTTGTTGAATTAGTTGGTGTTTTTCAATGTTGAGGTTATTGTTGTTTTTCAATGTTGAGGTTGTTGTTGAATTTGTTGGTGTTTTCAATGTTGAGGTTGTTGTTGAATTTGTTGGCGTTTTTCAATGTTGAGGTTGTTGTTGAATTTGTTGGTGTTTTTCAATGTTGAGGTTGTTGTTGAATTTGTTGGTGTTTTTCAATGTTGAGGTTGTTGTTGTTTTTCAATGTTCAGGTTGTTGTTGAATTTGTTGGTGTTTTTCAATGTCGAGGTTGTTGTTGAAATTGTTGGTGTTTTTCAATGTTGAAGTTGTTGTTGAATTTGTTGGTGATTTTCAATGATGAGGTTGTTGTTGTTTTTCAATGTTGAGGTTGTTGTTGAATTTGTTGGTGTTTTTCAATGTTGAGGTTGTTGTTGTTTTTCAATGTTGAGGTTGTTGTTGTTTTTCAATGTTGAGGTTCTTGTTGAATTTGTTGGTGTTTTTCAATGTTGAGGTTGTTGTTGTTGTTCAATGTGGAGGTTGTTGTTGAATTTGTTGGTGTTTTTCAATGTTGAAGTTGTTGTTGAATTTGTTGGTGTTTTTCAATGTTGAGGTTGTTGTTGTTCTTCAATGTTGAGGTTGTTGTTGAATTTGTTGGTGTGTTTCAATGTTGAGGTTGTTGTTGAATTTGTTGGCGTTTTTAAATGTTGAGGTTGTTGTTGAATTTGTTGGTGTTTTTCAATGTTGAGGTTGTTGTTGAATTTGTTCGTGTTTTTCAATGTTGAGGTTGTTGTTGTTATTCAATGTTGAGGTTGTTGTTGAATTTGATGGTGTTTTTCATTGTCGAGGTTGTTGTTGAATTTTTTGGTGTTTTTCAATGTTGAAGTTGTTGTTGAATTTGTTGGTGTTTTTTATGTTGAGGTTGTTGTTGTTTTTCAATGTTGAAGTTGTTGTTGAATTTGTTGGTGTTTTTCAATGTTGAGGTTGTTGTTGTTTTTCAATTTTGAGGTTGTTGTTGAATTTGTTGGTGTTTTTAAATGTTGAGGTTGTTGTTCAATTTGTTGGTGTTTTTCAATGTTGAAGTTGTTGTTGTTTTTCAATGTTGAGGTTGTTGTTGAATTTGTTGGTGTTTTTCAATGTTGAGGTTGTTGTTGTTTTTCAATGTTGAGGTTGTTGTTGAATTTGTTGCTGTTTTTCAATTTCGAGGTTGCTCTTGAATTTGCTGGTGTTTTTCAATGTTGAAGTTATTGTTGAATTTGTTGGTGTTTTTCAATGTTGAGGTTTTTGTTGAATTTGTTGGTGTTTTTCAATGTTGAGGTTGTTGTTGTTTTACAATGTTGAGGTTGTTGATGTTTTTCAATGTTGAGGTTGTTGTTGAATTTGTTGGTGTTTTTCAATGTTGAGGTTGTTGTTGAATTTGTTGGTGTTTTTCAATGTTGAGGTTGTTGTTGCTTTTCAATGTTGAGGTTGTTGTTGTATTTGTTGGTGTTTTTCAATGTTGAGGTTGTTGTAGTTTTTCAATGTTGAGGTTGTTGTTGAATTTGTTGGTGTTTTTCAATGTCGAGGTTGTTGTTGAATTTGTTGTTGTTTTTCAGTGTTGAAGTTATTGTTGAATTTGTTGGTGTTTTTCAATGTTGAGGTTGTTCGTTGAATTTGTTGGTGTTTTTAAATGTTGAGGTTGTTGTTGAATTTGTTGGTGTTTTTCAATGTTGAGGTTGTTGTTGTTTTTCAATGTTGAGTTTGTTGTTGAATTTGTTGGTGTTTTTCAATGTTGAGGTTGTTGTTGTTTTTCAATGTGGAGGTTGTTGTTGAATTTGTTGGTGTTTTTCAATGTTGAGGTTGTTGTTGTTTTTCAATGCTGAGGTTGTTGTTGAATTTGTTGGTGTTTTTCAATGTTGAGGTTGTTGTTGAATTTGTTGGTGTTTTTCAATGTTGAGGTTGTTGTTGTTTTTCAATGTTGATGCTGTTGTTGAATTTGTTGGTGTTTTTCAATATTGAGGTTGTTGTTGTTTTTCAATGTTGAGGTTGTTGTTGAATTTCTTGGTGTTTTTCAATGTTGAGGTTGTTGTTGAATTTGTTGATGTTTTTCAATGTTGAGGTTGTTCTTGTTTTTCAATGTTGAGGTTGTTGTTGAATTAGTTGGTGTTTTGCAATGTTGAGGTTGTTGTTGTTTTTCAATGTTGATGTTTTTGTTTAATTGGTTGGTGTTTTTCAATGTTGAGGTTGTTGTTGTTTTTCAATGTTGAGGTTGTTCTTGAATTTGTTGGTGCTTTTTTAATGTTGAGGTGGTTGTTGAATTTGTTGGTGTTTTTCAATGTTGATGTTGTTGTTGTTTTTCAATTTTGAGGTTGTTGTTGTATTTGTTGGTGTTTTTAAATGTTGAGGTTGTTGTAGTTTTTCAATGTTGAGGTTGTTGTTGAATTTGTTGGTGTTTTTCAATGTTGAGGTTGTTGTTGAATTTGTTGGTGTTTTTCCATGTTGAGGTTGTTTTTGTTTTTCACAGTTGAGGTTGTAGTTGAATTTGTTGGTGTTTTTCAATGTCGAGGTTGTTGTTGAATTTGTTGGTGTTTTTCAATGTTGAATTTGTTGTTGAATTTGTTGGTGTTTTTCAATGTTGAGGTTGTTGTTTTTCAATGTTGAGGTTGTTGATGAATTTGTTGATGTTTTTCAATGTTGAGGTTGGTGTTGAATTTGTTGGTATTTTTCAATGTTGAATTTGTTGGTATTTTTCAATGTTGATGTTGTTGTTGAATTTGTTGGTGTGTTTCAATGTTGAGGTTGTTGTTGAATTTGTTGGCGTTTTTAAATGTTGAGGTTGTTGTTGAATTTGTTGGTGTTTTTCAATGTTGAGGTTGTTGTTGAATTTGTTCGTGTTTTTCAATGTTGAGGTTGTTGTTGTTATTCAATGTTGAGGTTGTTGTTGAATTTGATGGTGTTTTTCATTGTCGAGGTTGTTGTTGAATTTTTTGGTGTTTTTCAATGTTGAAGTTGTTGTTGAATTTGTTGGTGTTTTTTATGTTGAGGTTGTTGTTGTTTTTCAATGTTGAAGTTGTTGTTGAATTTGTTGGTGTTTTTCAATGTTGAGGTTGTTGTTGTTTTTCAATTTTGAGGTTGTTGTTGAATTTGTTGGTGTTTTTAAATGTTGAGGTTGTTGTTCAATTTGTTGGTGTTTTTCAATGTTGAAGTTGTTGTTGTTTTTCAATGTTGAGGTTGTTGTTGAATTTGTTGGTGTTTTTCAATGTTGAGGTTGTTGTTGTTTTTCAATGTTGAGGTTGTTGTTGAATTTCTTGCTGTTTTTCAATTTCGAGGTTGCTCTTGAATTTGCTGGTGTTTTTCAATGTTGAAGTTATTGTTGAATTTGTTGGTGTTTTTCAATGTTGAGGTTTTTGTTGAATTTGTTGGTGTTTTTCAATGTTGAGGTTGTTGTTGTTTTACAATGTTGAGGTTGTTGATGTTTTTCAATGTTGAGGTTGTTGTTGAATTTGTTGGTGTTTTTCAATGTTGAGGTTGTTGTTGCTTTTCAATGTTGAGGTTGTTGTTGAATTTGTTGGTGTTTTTCAATGTTGAGGTTGTTGTTGTTTTTCAATGTTGAGGTTGTTGTTGAATTTGTTGGTGCTTTTCAATGTCGAGGTTGTGGTTGAATTTGTTGGTGTTTTTCAATTTTGAAGTTGTTGTTGAATTTGTTGGTGTTTTTCAATGTTGAGGTTGTTGTTGTTTTTCAATGTTGAGGTTGTTGTTGAATTTGTTGGTGTTTTTCAATGTTGAGGTTGTTGTTGAATTCGTTGGTGTTTTTCAATGTTGAGGTTGTTGTTGTTTTTCAATGTTGAGGTTATTGTTGTATTTGTTGGTGTTTTTCAATGTTGAGGTTGTTGTTGAATTTGTTGGCGTTATTAAATGTTGAGGTTGTTGTTGAATTTGTTGGTGTTTTTCAATGGTGAGGTTGTTGTTGAATTTTTTGGTGTATTTCAATGTTGAGGTTGTTGTTGTTTTTCAATGTTGAGGTTGTTGTTGAATTTGTTGGTGTTTTTCAATTTCGAGGTTGTTGTTGAATTTGTTGGTGTTTTTCAATGTTGAAGTTGTTGTTGAATTTGTTGGTGTTCTTCAATGTTGAGGTTGTTGTTGTTTTTCAATGTTGAGGTTGTTGTTTAATTGGTTGGTGTTTTTCAATGTTGAGGTTGGTGTTGTTTTTCAATGTTGAGGTTGTTGTTGTTTTTCAATGTTGAGGTTGTTGTTGAATTTGTTGGTGTTTTTTAATGTTGAGGTTGTTGTAGTTTTTCAATGTTGTGGTTGTTGTTGAATTTGTTGGTGTTTTTCAATGTCGAGGTTGTTGTTGAATTTGTTGGTGTTTTTCAATGTTGAGGTTGTTGTTGAATTTGTTGGTGTTTTTCAATGTTGAGGTTGTTGTTTTTCAATGTTGAGGTTGTTGATGAATTTGTTGATGTTTTTCAATGTTGAGGTTGGTGTTGAATTTGTTGGTATTTTTCAATGTTGAGGTTGTTGTTGTTTTTCAATGTTGAGGTTGTTGTTGAATTTGTTGGTCTTTTTCAATGTTGAGGTTGTTGTTGTTTTTCAATGTTGTGGTTGTTGTTGAATTTGTTGGTGTTTTTCAATGTTGAGGTTGTTGTTGTTTTTCAATGTTGAGGTTGTTGTTGAATTTGTTAGTGTTTTTCAATGTTGAGGTTGTTGTTGAATTTGTTGGTGGTTTTCAATGTTGAGGTTGTTGTTGTTTTTCAATGTTGAGGTTGTTGTTGAATTTGTTTGTGTTTTTCAATGTTGAGGTTGTTGTTGTTTTTCAATGTTGAGGTTGTTGTTGAATTTGTTGGTGTTTTTCAATGTTGAGGTTGTTGTTGAATTTGTTGTTGTTTTTCAATGTTGAGGTTGTTGTTGTTTTTCAATGTTGAGTTTGTTGTTGAACTTGTTTGTGTTTTTCAATGTTGAGGTTGTTGTAGTTTTTCAATGTTGAGGTTGTTGTTGAATTTGTTGGTGCTTTTCAATGTCGAGGTTGTGGTTGAATTTGTTGGTGTTTTTCAATGTTGAAGTTGTTGTTGAATTTGTTGCTGTTTTTCAATGTTGAGGTTGTTGTTGAATTTGTTGGTGTTTTTAAATGTTGAGGTTGTTGTTGAATTTGTTGGTGTTTTTCAATGTTGAGGTTGTTGTTGTTTTTCAATGTTGAGGTTGTTGTTGTTTTTCAATGTTGAGGTTGTTGTTGTTTTTCAATGTTGAGGTTGTTGTTGAATTTGTTGGTGTTTTTCAATGTTGAGGTTGTTGTTGAATTCGTTGGTGTTTTTCAATGTTGAGGTTGTTGTTGTTTTTCAATGTTGAGGTTATTGTTGTATTTGTTGGTGTTTTTCAATGTTGAGGTTGTTGTTGAATTTGTTGGCGTTATTAAATGTTGAGGTTGTTGTTGAATTTGTTGGTGTTTTTCAATGGTGAGGTTGTTGTTGAATTTTTTGGTGTATTTCAATGTTGAGGTTGTTGTTGTTTTTCAATGTTGAGGTTGTTGTTGAATTTGTTGGTGTTTTTCAATTTCGAGGTTGTTGTTGAATTTGTTGGTGTTTTTCAATGTTGAAGTTGTTGTTGAATTTGTTGGTGTTCTTCAATGTTGAGGTTGTTGTTGTTTTTCAATGTTGAGGTTGTTGTTTAATTGGTTGGTGTTTTTCAATGTTGAGGTTGGTGTTGTTTTTCAATGTTGAGGTTGTTGTTGTTTTTCAATGTTGAGGTTGTTGTTGAATTTGTTGGTGTTTTTTAATGTTGAGGTTGTTGTAGTTTTTCAATGTTGTGGTTGTTGTTGAATTTGTTGGTGTTTTTCAATGTTGAGGTTGTTGTTGAATTTGTTGTTGTTTTTCAATGTTGAGGTTGTTGTTGTTTTTCAATGTTGAGTTTGTTGTTGAACTTGTTTGTGTTTTTCAATGTTGAGGTTGTTGTTGAATTTGTTGGTGTTTTTAAATGTTGAGGTTGTTGTTGAATTTGTTGGTGTTTTTCAATGTTGAGGTTGTTGTTGTTTTTCAATGTTGAGGTTGTTGTTGAATTTGTTGGTGTTTTTCTTTGTTGAGGTTGTTGTTGTTTTTCAATGTGGAGGTTGTTGTTGAATTTGTTGGTGTTTTTCAATGTCGAGGTTGTTGTTGAATTTGTTGGTCTTTTTCAATGTTGAATTTGTTGTTGAATTAGTTGGTGTTTTTCAATGTTGAGGTTATTGTTGTTTTTCAATGTTGAGGTTGTTGTTGAATTTGTTGGTGTTTTCAATGTTGAGGTTGTTGTTGAATTTGTTGGCGTTTTTCAATGTTGAGGTTGTTGTTGAATTTGTTGGTGTTTTTCAATGTTGAGGTTGTTGTTGAATTTGTTGGTGTTTTTCAATGTTGAGGTTGTTGTTGTTTTTCAATGTTCAGGTTGTTGTTGAATTTGTTGGTGTTTTTCAATGTCGAGGTTGTTGTTGAAATTGTTGGTGTTTTTCAATGTTGAAGTTGTTGTTGAATTTGTTGGTGATTTTCAATGATGAGGTTGTTGTTGTTTTTCAATGTTGAGGTTGTTGTTGAATTTGTTGGTGTTTTTCAATGTTGAGGTTGTTGTTGTTTTTCAATGTTGAGGTTGTTGTTGTTTTTCAATGTTGAGGTTCTTGTTGAATTTGTTGGTGTTTTTCAATGTTGAGGTTGTTGTTGTTGTTCAATGTGGAGGTTGTTGTTGAATTTGTTGGTGTTTTTCAATGTTGAATTTGTTGTTGAATTTGTTGGTGTTTTTCAATGTTGAGGTTGTTGTTGTTCTTCAATGTTGAGGTTGTTGTTGAATTTGTTGGTGTGTTTCAATGTTGAGGTTGTTGTTGAATTTGTTGGCGTTTTTAAATGTTGAGGTTGTTGTTGAATTTGTTGGTGTTTTTCAATGTTGAGGTTGTTGTTGAATTTGTTCGTGTTTTTCAATGTTGAGGTTGTTGTTGTTATTCAATGTTGAGGTTGTTGTTGAATTTGATGGTGTTTTTCATTGTCGAGGTTGTTGTTGAATTTTTTGGTGTTTTTCAATGTTGAAGTTGTTGTTGAATTTGTTGGTGTTTTTTATGTTGAGGTTGTTGTTGTTTTTCAATGTTGAAGTTGTTGTTGAATTTGTTGGTGTTTTTCAATGTTGAGGTTGTTGTTGTTTTTCAATTTTGAGGTTGTTGTTGAATTTGTTGGTGTTTTTAAATGTTGAGGTTGTTGTTCAATTTGTTGGTGTTTTTCAATGTTGAAGTTGTTGTTGTTTTTCAATGTTGAGGTTGTTGTTGAATTTGTTGGTGTTTTTCAATGTTGAGGTTGTTGTTGTTTTTCAATGTTGAGGTTGTTGTTGAATTTGTTGCTGTTTTTCAATTTCGAGGTTGCTCTTGAATTTGCTGGTGTTTTTCAATGTTGAAGTTATTGTTGAATTTGTTGGTGTTTTTCAATGTTGAGGTTTTTGTTGAATTTGTTGGTGTTTTTCAATGTTGAGGTTGTTGTTGTTTTACAATGTTGAGGTTGTTGATGTTTTTCAATGTTGAGGTTGTTGTTGAATTTGTTGGTGTTTTTCAATGTTGAGGTTGTTGTTGAATTTGTTGGTGTTTTTCAATGTTGAGGTTGTTGTTGCTTTTCAATGTTGAGGTTGTTGTTGTATTTGTTGGTGTTTTTCAATGTTGAGGTTGTTGTAGTTTTTCAATGTTGAGGTTGTTGTTGAATTTGTTGGTGTTTTTCAATGTCGAGGTTGTTGTTGAATTTGTTGTTGTTTTTCAGTGTTGAAGTTATTGTTGAATTTGTTGGTGTTTTTCAATGTTGAGGTTGTTCGTTGAATTTGTTGGTGTTTTTAAATGTTGAGGTTGTTGTTGAATTTGTTGGTGTTTTTCAATGTTGAGGTTGTTGTTGTTTTTCAATGTTGAGTTTGTTGTTGAATTTGTT
The DNA here is from genome assembly GCA_026770705.1 of Isurus oxyrinchus. Classification (NCBI taxonomy): domain Eukaryota; kingdom Metazoa; phylum Chordata; class Chondrichthyes; order Lamniformes; family Lamnidae; genus Isurus; species Isurus oxyrinchus. The sequence goes on along the minus strand of JANJGN010000143.1, from coordinate 777,569 downwards.
GGTGTTTTTCAATGTTGAGGTTGTTGTTGTTTTTCAATGTGGAGGTTGTTGTTGAATTTGTTGGTGTTTTTCAATGTTGAGGTTGTTGTTGTTTTTCAATGCTGAGGTTGTTGTTGAATTTGTTGGTGTTTTTCAATGTTGAGGTTGTTGTTGAATTTGTTGGTGTTTTTCAATGTTGAGGTTGTTGTTGTTTTTCAATGTTGATGCTGTTGTTGAATTTGTTGGTGTTTTTCAATATTGAGGTTGTTGTTGTTTTTCAATGTTGAGGTTGTTGTTGAATTTCTTGGTGTTTTTCAATGTTGAGGTTGTTGTTGAATTTGTTGATGTTTTTCAATGTTGAGGTTGTTCTTGTTTTTCAATGTTGAGGTTGTTGTTGAATTAGTTGGTGTTTTGCAATGTTGAGGTTGTTGTTGTTTTTCAATGTTGATGTTGTTGTTTAATTGGTTGGTGTTTTTCAATGTTGAGGTTGTTGTTGTTTTTCAATGTTGAGGTTGTTCTTGAATTTGTTGGTGCTTTTTTAATGTTGAGGTGGTTGTTGAATTTGTTGGTGTTTTTCAATGTTGATGTTGTTGTTGTTTTTCAATTTTGAGGTTGTTGTTGTATTTGTTGGTGTTTTTAAATGTTGAGGTTGTTGTAGTTTTTCAATGTTGAGGTTGTTGTTGAATTTGTTGGTGTTTTTCAATGTTGAGGTTGTTGTTGAATTTGTTGGTGTTTTTCCATGTTGAGGTTGTTTTTGTTTTTCACAGTTGAGGTTGTAGTTGAATTTGTTGGTGTTTTTCAATGTCGAGGTTGTTGTTGAATTTGTTGGTGTTTTTCAATGTTGAATTTGTTGTTGAATTTGTTGGTGTTTTTCAATGTTGAGGTTGTTGTTTTTCAATGTTGAGGTTGTTGATGAATTTGTTGATGTTTTTCAATGTTGAGGTTGGTGTTGAATTTGTTGGTATTTTTCAATGTTGAATTTGTTGGTATTTTTCAATGTTGAGGTTGTTGTTGAATTTGTTGGTGTGTTTCAATGTTGAGGTTGTTGTTGAATTTGTTGGCGTTTTTAAATGTTGAGGTTGTTGTTGAATTTGTTGGTGTTTTTCAATGTTGAGGTTGTTGTTGAATTTGTTCGTGTTTTTCAATGTTGAGGTTGTTGTTGTTATTCAATGTTGAGGTTGTTGTTGAATTTGATGGTGTTTTTCATTGTCGAGGTTGTTGTTGAATTTTTTGGTGTTTTTCAATGTTGAAGTTGTTGTTGAATTTGTTGGTGTTTTTTATGTTGAGGTTGTTGTTGTTTTTCAATGTTGAAGTTGTTGTTGAATTTGTTGGTGTTTTTCAATGTTGAGGTTGTTGTTGTTTTTCAATTTTGAGGTTGTTGTTGAATTTGTTGGTGTTTTTAAATGTTGAGGTTGTTGTTCAATTTGTTGGTGTTTTTCAATGTTGAAGTTGTTGTTGTTTTTCAATGTTGAGGTTGTTGTTGAATTTGTTGGTGTTTTTCAATGTTGAGGTTGTTGTTGTTTTTCAATGTTGAGGTTGTTGTTGAATTTCTTGCTGTTTTTCAATTTCGAGGTTGCTCTTGAATTTGCTGGTGTTTTTCAATGTTGAAGTTATTGTTGAATTTGTTGGTGTTTTTCAATGTTGAGGTTTTTGTTGAATTTGTTGGTGTTTTTCAATGTTGAGGTTGTTGTTGTTTTACAATGTTGAGGTTGTTGATGTTTTTCAATGTTGAGGTTGTTGTTGAATTTGTTGGTGTTTTTCAATGTTGAGGTTGTTGTTGCTTTTCAATGTTGAGGTTGTTGTTGAATTTGTTGGTGTTTTTCAATGTTGAGGTTGTTGTTGTTTTTCAATGTGGAGGTTGTTGTTGAATTTGTTGGTGTTTTTCAATGTTGAGGTTGTTGTTGTTTTTCAATGCTGAGGTTGTTGTTGAATTTCTTGGTGTTTTTCAATGTTGAGGTTGTTGTTGAATTTGTTGGTGTTTTTCAATGTTGAGGTTGTTGTTGTTTTTCAATGTTGATGCTGTTGTTGAATTTGTTGGTGTTTTTCAATATTGAGGTTGTTGTTGTTTTTCAATGTTGAGGTTGTTGTTGAATTTCTTGGTGTTTTTCAATGTTGAGGTTGTTGTTGAATTTGTTGATGTTTTTCAATGTTGAGGTTGTTCTTGTTTTTCAATGTTGAGGTTGTTGTTGAATTTGTTGGTGTTTTTCAATGTTGAGGTTGTTGTTGTTTTTCAATGTTGATGTTGTTGTTTAATTGGTTGGTGTTTTTCAATGTTGAGGTTGTTGTTGTTTTTCAATGTTGAGGTTGTTGTTGAATTTGTTGGTGTTTTTTAATGTTGAGGTGGTTGTTGAATTTGTTGGTGTTTTTCAATGTTGATGTTGTTGTTGTTTTTCAATTTTGAGGTTGTTGTTGTATTTGTTGGTGTTTTTAAATGTTGAGGTTGTTGTAGTTTTTCAATGTTGAGGTTGTTGTTGAATTTGTTGGTGTTTTTCAATGTTGAGGTTGTTGTTGAATTTGTTGGTGTTTTTCCATGTTGAGGTTGTTTTTGTTTTTCACAGTTGAGGTTGTAGTTGAATTTGTTGGTGTTTTTCAATGTCGAGGTTGTTGTTGAATTTGTTGGTGTTTTTCAATGTTGAATTTGTTGTTGAATTTGTTGGTGTTTTTCAATGTTGAGGTTGTTGTTTTTCAATGTTGAGGTTGTTGATGAATTTGTTGATGTTTTTCAATGTTGAGGTTGGTGTTGAATTTGTTGGTATTTTTCAATGTTGAGGTTGTTGTTGTTTTTCAATGTTGAGGTTGTTGTTGAATTTGTTGGTGTTTTTCAATGTTGAGGTTGTTGTTGTTTTTCAATGTTGTGGTTGTTGATGTTTTTCAATGTTGAGGTTGTTGTTGAATTTGTTGGTGTTTTTCAATGTTGAGGTTGTTGTTGAATTTGTTGGTGTTTTTCAATGTTCAGGTTGTTGTTGTTTTTCAATGTTGAGGTTGTTGTTGTATTTGTTGGTGTTTTTCAATGTTGAGGTTGTTGTAGTTTTTCAATGTTGAGGTTGTTGTTGAATTTGTTGGTGTTTTTCAATGTCGAGGTTGTTGTTGAATTTGTTGGTGTTTTTCAGTGTTGAAGTTGTTGAATTTGTTGCTGTTTTTCAATGTTGAGGTTGTTCGTTGAATTTGTTGGTGTTTTTAAATGTTGAGGTTGTTGTTGAATTTGTTGGTGTTTTTCAATGTTGAGGTTGTTGTTGTTTTTCAATGTTGAGGTTGTTTTTGAATTTGTTGGTGTTTTTCAATTTCGAGGTTGTTGTTGAATTTGTTGGTGTTTTTCAATGTTGAAGTTGTTGTTGAATTTGATGGTGTTTTTCAATGTTGAGGTTGTTGTTGTTTTTCAATGTTGAGGCTGTTGTTTAATTGGTTGCTGTTTTTCAATGTTGAGGTTGGTGTTGTTTTTCAATGTTGAGGTTGTTGTTGTTTTTCAATGTTGAGGTTGTTGTTGAATTTGTTGGTGTTTTTTAATGTTGAGGTTGTTGTTGAATTTGGTGGTGTTTTTCAATGTTGATATTGTTGTTGTTTTTCAATGTTGAGGTTTTTGTTGTATTTGTTGGCGTTTTTAAATGTTGAGGTTGTTGTAGTTTTTCAATGTTGTGGTTGTTGTTGAATTTGTTGGTGTTTTTCAATGTTGAGGTTGTTGTAGTTTTTCAATGTTGAGGTTGTTGTTGAATTTGTTGGTGCTTTTCAATGTCGAGGTTGTGGTTGAATTTGTTGGTGTTTTTCAATTTTGAAGTTGTTGTTGAATTTGTTGGTGTTTTTCAATGTTGAGGTTGTTGTTGTTTTTCAATGTTGAGGTTGTTGTTGAATTTGTTGGTGTTTTTCAATGTTGAGGTTGTTGTTGAAATCGTTGGTGTTTTTCAATGTTGAGGTTGTTGTTGTTTTTCAATGTTGAGGTTATTGTTGAATTTGTTGGTGTTTTTCAATGTTGAGGTTGTTGTTGAATTTGTTGGCGTTATTAAATGTTGAGGTTGTTGTTGAATTTGTTGGTGTTTTTCAATGGTGAGTTTGTTGTTGAATTTTTTGGTGTATTTCAATGTTGAGGTTGGTGTTGTTTTTCAATGTTGAGGTTGTTGTTGTTTTTCAATGTTGAGGTTGTTGTTGAATTTGTTGGTGTTTTTTATATGTTGAGGTTGTTGTAGTTTTTCAATGTTGTGGTTGTTGTTGAATTTGTTGGTGTTTTTCAATGTCGAGGTTGTTGTTGAATTTGTTGGTGTTTTTCAATGTTGAGGTTGTTGTTGAATTTGTTGGTGTTTTTCAATGTTGAGGTTGTTGTTTTTCAATGTTGAGGTTGTTGATGAATTTGTTGATGTTTTTCAATGTTGAGGTTGGTGTTGAATTTGTTGGTATTTTTCAATGTTGAGGTTGTTGTTGTTTTTCAATGTTGAGGTTGTTGTTGAATTTGTTGGTCTTTTTCAATGTTGAGGTTGTTGTTGTTTTTCAATGTTGTGGTTGTTGTTGAATTTGTTGGTGTTTTTCAATGTTGAGGTTGTTGTTGTTTTTCAATGTTGAGGTTGTTGTTGAATTTGTTAGTGTTTTTCAATGTTGAGGTTGTTGTTGAATTTGTTGGTGGTTTTCAATGTTGAGGTTGTTGTTGTTTTTCAATGTTGAGGTTGTTGTTGAATTTGTTTGTGTTTTTCAATGTTGAGGTTGTTGTTGTTTTTCAATGTTGAGGTTGTTGTTGAATTTATTGGTGTTTTTCAATGTTGAGGTTGTTGTTGAATTTGTTGTTGTTTTTCAATGTTGAGGTTGTTGTTGTTTTTCAATGTTGAGGTTGTTTTTGAACTTGTTGGTGTTTTTCAATGTTGAGGTTGTTGTAGTTTTTCAATGTTGAGGTTGTTGTTGAATTTGTTGGTGCTTTTCAATGTCGAGGTTGTGGTTGAATTTGTTGGTGTTTTTCAATGTTGAAGTTGTTGTTGAATTTGTTGCTGTTTTTCAATGTTGAGGTTGTTGTTGAATTTGTTGGTGTTTTTAAATGTTGAGGTTGTTGTTGAATTTGTTGGTTTTTTTCAATGTTGAGGTTGTTGTTGTTTTTCAATGTTGAGGTTGTTGTTGAATTTGTTGGTGTTTTTCTTTGTTGAGGTTGTTGTTGTTTTTCAATGTGGAGGTTGTTGTTGAATTTGTTGGTGTTTTTCAATGTCGAGGTTGTTGTTGAATTTGTTGGTCTTTTTCAATGTTGAATTTGTTGTTGAATTAGTTGGTGTTTTTCAATGTTGAGGTTATTGTTGTTGTTCAATGTTGAGGTTGTTGTTGAATTTGTTGGTGTTTTCAATGTTGAGGTTGTTGTTGAATTTGTTGGCGTTTTTCAATGTTGAGGTTGTTGTTGAATTTGTTGGTGTTTTTCAATGTTGAGGTTGTTGTTGAATTTGTTGGTGTTTTTCAATGTTGAGGTTGTTGTTGTTTTTCAATGTCCAGGTTGTTGTTGAATTTGTTGGTGTTTTTCAATGTCGAGGTTGTTGTTGAAATTGTTGGTGTTTTTCAATGTTGAAGTTGTTGTTGAATTTGTTGGTGATTTTCAATGATGAGGTTGTTGTTGTTTTTCAATGTTGAGGTTGTTGTTGAATTTGTTGGTGTTTTTCAATGTTGAGGTTGTTGTTGTTTTTCAATGTTGAGGTTGTTGTTTTTTTTCAATGTTGAGGTTCTTGTTGAATTTGTTGGTGTTTTTCAATGTTAAGGTTGTTGTTGTTGTTCAATGTGGAGGTTGTTGTTGAATTTGTTGGTGATTTTCAATGTTGAATTTGTTGTTGAATTTGTTGGTGTTTTTCAATGTTGAGGTTGTTGTTGTTCTTCAATGTTGAGGTTGTTGTTGAATTTGTTGGTGTTTTTCAATGTTGAGGTTGTTGTTGAATTTGTTGGCGTTTTTAAATGTTGAGGTTGTTGTTGAATTTGTTGGTGTTTTTCAATGTTGAGGTTGTTGTTTTTCAATGTTGAGGTTGTTGATGAATTTGTTGATGTTTTTCAATGTTGAGGTTGGTGTTGAATTTGTTGGTATTTTTCAATGTTGAGGTTGTTGTTGTTTTTCAATGTTGAGGTTGTTGTTGAATTTGTTGGTCTTTTTCAATGTTGAGGTTGTTGTTGTTTTTCAATGTTGAAGTTGTTGTTGAATTTGTTGGTGTTTTTCAATGTTGAGGTTGTTGTTGTTTTTCAATGTTGAGGTTGTTGTTGAATTTGTTAGTGTTTTTCAATGTTGAGGTTGTTGTTGAATTTGTTGGTGGTTTTCAATGTTGAGGTTGTTGTTGTTTTTCAATGTTGAGGTTGTTGTTGAATTTTTTTGTGTTTTTCAATGTTGAGGTTGTTGTTGTTTTTCAATGTTGAGGTTGTTGTTGAATTTATTGGTGTTTTTCAATGTTGAGGTTGTTGTTGAATTTGTTGTTGTTTTTCAATGTTGAGGTTGTTGTTGTTTTTCAATGTTGAGGTTGTTTTTGAACTTGTTGGTGTTTTTCAATGTTGAGGTTGTTGTAGTTTTTCAATGTTGAGGTTGTTGTTGAATTTGTTGGTGCTTTTCAATGTCGAGGTTGTGGTTGAATTTGTTGGTGTTTTTCAATGTTGAAGTTGTTGTTGAATTTGTTGCTGTTTTTCAATGTTGAGGTTGTTGTTGAATTTGTTGGTGTTTTTAAATGTTGAGGTTGTTGTTGAATTTGTTGGTTTTTTTCAATGTTGAGGTTGTTGTTGTTTTTCAATGTTGAGGTTGTTGTTGAATTTGTTGGTGTTTTTCTTTGTTGAGGTTGTTGTTGTTTTTCAATGTGGAGGTTGTTGTTGAATTTGTTGGTGTTTTTCAATGTCGAGGTTGTTGTTGAATTTGTTGGTCTTTTTCAATGTTGAATTTGTTGTTGAATTAGTTGGTGTTTTTCAATGTTGAGGTTATTGTTGTTTTTCAATGTTGAGGTTGTTGTTGAATTTGTTGGTGTTTTCAATGTTGAGGTTGTTGTTGAATTTGTTGGCGTTTTTCAATGTTGAGGTTGTTGTTGAATTTGTTGGTGTTTTTCAATGTTGAGGTTGTTGTTGAATTTGTTGGTGTTTTTCAATGTTGAGGTTGTTGTTGTTTTTCAATGTCCAGGTTGTTGTTGAATTTGTTGGTGTTTTTCAATGTCGAGGTTGTTGTTGAAATTGTTGGTGTTTTTCAATGTTGAAGTTGTTGTTGAATTTGTTGGTGATTTTCAATGATGAGGTTGTTGTTGTTTTTCAATGTTGAGGTTGTTGTTGAATTTGTTGGTGTTTTTCAATGTTGAGGTTGTTGTTGTTTTTCAATGTTGAGGTTGTTGTTTTTTTTCAATGTTGAGGTTCTTGTTGAATTTGTTGGTGTTTTTCAATGTTAAGGTTGTTGTTGTTGTTCAATGTGGAGGTTGTTGTTGAATTTGTTGGTGTTTTTCAATGTTGAATTTGTTGTTGAATTTGTTGGTGTTTTTCAATGTTGAGGTTGTTGTTGTTCTTCAATGTTGAGGTTGTTGTTGAATTTGTTGGTGTTTTTCAATGTTGAGGTTGTTGTTGAATTTGTTGGCGTTTTTAAATGTTGAGGTTGTTGTTGAATTTGTTGGTGTTTTTCAATGTTGAGGTTGTTGTTTTTCAATGTTGAGGTTGTTGATGAATTTGTTGATGTTTTTCCATGTTGAGGTTGGTGTTGAATTTGTTGGTATTTTTCAATGTTGAGGTTGTTGTTGTTTTTCAATGTTGAGGTTGTTGTTGAATTTGTTGGTCTTTTTCAATGTTGAGGTTGTTGTTGTTTTTCAATGTTGAAGTTGTTGTTGAATTTGTTGGTGTTTTTCAATGTTGAGGTTGTTGTTGTTTTTCAATGTTGAGGTTGTTGTTGAATTTGTTGGTGTTTTTCAATGTCGAGGTTGTTGTTGAAATTGTTGGTGTTTTTCAATGTTGAAGTTGTTGTTGAATTTGTTGGTGATTTTCAATGATGAGGTTGTTGTTGTTTTTCAATGTTGAGGTTGTTGTTGAATTTGTTGGTGTTTTTCAATGTTGAGGTTGTTGTTGTTTTTCAATGTTGAGGTTGTTGTTTTTTTTCAATGTTGAGGTTCTTGTTGAATTTGTTGGTGTTTTTCAATGTTAAGGTTGTTGTTGTTGTTCAATGTGGAGGTTGTTGTTGAATTTGTTGGTGTTTTTCAATGTTGAATTTGTTGTTGAATTTGTTGGTGTTTTTCAATGTTGAGGTTGTTGTTGTTCTTCAATGTTGAGGTTGTTGTTGAATTTGTTGGTGTTTTTCAATGTTGAGGTTGTTGTTGAATTTGTTGGCGTTTTTAAATGTTGAGGTTGTTGTTGAATTTGTTGGTGTTTTTCAATGTTGAGGTTGTTGTTTTTCAATGTTGAGGTTGTTGATGAATTTGTTGATGTTTTTCCATGTTGAGGTTGGTGTTGAATTTGTTGGTATTTTTCAATGTTGAGGTTGTTGTTGTTTTTCAATGTTGAGGTTGTTGTTGAATTTGTTGGTCTTTTTCAATGTTGAGGTTGTTGTTGTTTTTCAATGTTGAAGTTGTTGTTGAATTTGTTGGTGTTTTTCAATGTTGAGGTTGTTGTTGTTTTTCAATGTTGAGGTTGTTGTTGAATTTGTTAGTGTTTTTCAATGTTGAGGTTGTTGTTGAATTTGTTGGTGGTTTTCAATGTTGAGGTTGTTGTTGTTTTTCAATGTTGAGGTTGTTGTTGAATTTTTTTGTGTTTTTCAATGTTGAGGTTGTTGTTGTTTTTCAATGTTGAGGTTGTTGTTGAATTTATTGGTGTTTTTCAATGTTGAGGTTGTTGTTGAATTTGTTGTTGTTTTTCAATGTTGAGGTTGTTGTTGTTTTTCAATGTTGAGGTTGTTTTTGAACTTGTTGGTGTTTTTCAATGTTGAGGTTGTTGTAGTTTTTCAATGTTGAGGTTGTTGTTGAATTTGTTGGTGCTTTTCAATGTCGAGGTTGTTTTTGAATTTGTTCGTGTTTTTCAATGTTGAAGTTGTTGTTGAATTTGTTGCTGTTTTTCAATGTTGAGGTTGTTGTTGAATTTGTTGGTGTTTTTAAATGTTGAGGTTGTTGTTGAATTTGTTGGTTTTTTTCAATGTTGAGGTTGTTGTTGTTTTTCAATGTTGAGGTTGTTGTTGAATTTGTTGGTGTTTTTCTTTGTTGAGGTTGTTGTTGTTTTTCAATGTGGAGGTTGTTGTTGAATTTGTTGTTGTTTTTCAATGTCGAGGTTGTTGTTGAATTTGTTGGTGTTTTCAATGTTGAGGTTGTTGTTGAATTTGTTGGCGTTTTTCAATGTTGAGGTTGTTGTTGAATTTGTTGGTGTTTTTCAATGTTGAGGTTGTTGTTGATTTTGTTGGTGTTTTTCAATGTTGAGGTTGTTGTTGTTTTTCAATGTCCAGGTTGTTGTTGAATTTGTTGGTGTTTTTCAATGTCGAGGTTGTTGTTGAAATTGTTGGTGTTTTTCAATGTTGAAGTTGTTGTTGAATTTGTTGGTGATTTTCAATGATGAGGTTGTTGTTGTTTTTCAATGTTGAGGTTGTTGTTGAATTTGTTGGTGTTTTTCAATGTTGAGGTTGTTGTTGTTTTTCAATGTTGAGGTTGTTGTTGTTTTTCAATGTTGAGGTTCTTGTTGAATTTGTTGGTGTTTTTCAATGTTAAGGTTGTTGTTGTTGTTCAATGTGGAGGTTGTTGTTGAATTTGTTGGTGTTTTTCAATGTTGAATTTGTTGTTGAATTTGTTGTTGTTTTTCAATGTTGAGGTTGTTGTTGTTCTTCAATGTTGAGGTTGTTGTTGAATTTGTTGGTGTTTTTCAATGTTGAGGTTGTTGTTGAATTTGTTGGCGTTTTTAAATGTTGAGGTTGTTGTTGAATTTGTTGGTGTTTTTCAATGTTGAGGTTGTTGTTGAATTTGTTCGTGTTTTTCAATGTTGAGGTTGTTGTTGTTATTCAATGTTGAGGTTGTTGTTGAATTTGATGGTGTTTTTCATTGTCGAGGTTGTTGTTGAATTTGTTGGTGTTTTTCAATGTTGAAGTTGTTGTTGAATTTGTTGGTGTTTTTTATGTTGAGGTTGTTGTTGTTTTTCAATGTTGAAGTTGTTGTTGAATTTGTTGGTGATTTTCAATGATGAGGTTGTTGTTGTTTTTCAATGTTGAGGTTGTTGTTGAATTTGTTGGTGTTTTTCAATGTTGAGGTTGTTGTTGTTTTTCAATGTTGAGGTTGTTGTTTTTTTTCAATGTTGAGGTTCTTGTTGAATTTGTTGGTGTTTTTCAATGTTAAGGTTGTTGTTGTTGTTCAATGTGGAGGTTGTTGTTGAATTTGTTGGTGTTTTTCAATGTTGAATTTGTTGTTGAATTTGTTGGTGTTTTTCAATGTTGAGGTTGTTGTTGTTCTTCAATGTTGAGGTTGTTGTTGAATTTGTTGGTGTTTTTCAATGTTGAGGTTGTTGTTGAATTTGTTGGCGTTTTTAAATGTTGAGGTTGTTGTTGAATTTGTTGGTGTTTTTCAATGTTGAGGTTGTTGTTTTTCAATGTTGAGGTTGTTGATGAATTTGTTGATGTTTTTCCATGTTGAGGTTGGTGTTGAATTTGTTGGTATTTTTCAATGTTGAGGTTGTTGTTGTTTTTCAATGTTGAGGTTGTTGTTGAATTTGTTGGTCTTTTTCAATGTTGAGGTTGTTGTTGTTTTTCAATGTTGAAGTTGTTGTTGAATTTGTTGGTGTTTTTCAATGTTGAGGTTGTTGTTGTTTTTCAATGTTGAGGTTGTTGTTGAATTTGTTGGTGTTTTTCAATGTCGAGGTTGTTGTTGAAATTGTTGGTGTTTTTCAATGTTGAAGTTGTTGTTGAATTTGTTGGTGATTTTCAATGATGAGGTTGTTGTTGTTTTTCAATGTTGAGGTTGTTGTTGAATTTGTTGGTGTTTTTCAATGTTGAGGTTGTTGTTGTTTTTCAATGTTGAGGTTGTTGTTTTTTTTCAATGTTGAGGTTCTTGTTGAATTTGTTGGTGTTTTTCAATGTTAAGGTTGTTGTTGTTGTTCAATGTGGAGGTTGTTGTTGAATTTGTTGGTGTTTTTCAATGTTGAATTTGTTGTTGAATTTGTTGGTGTTTTTCAATGTTGAGGTTGTTGTTGTTCTTCAATGTTGAGGTTGTTGTTGAATTTGTTGGTGTTTTTCAATGTTGAGGTTGTTGTTGAATTTGTTGGCGTTTTTAAATGTTGAGGTTGTTGTTGAATTTGTTGGTGTTTTTCAATGTTGAGGTTGTTGTTTTTCAATGTTGAGGTTGTTGATGAATTTGTTGATGTTTTTCCATGTTGAGGTTGGTGTTGAATTTGTTGGTATTTTTCAATGTTGAGGTTGTTGTTGTTTTTCAATGTTGAGGTTGTTGTTGAATTTGTTGGTCTTTTTCAATGTTGAGGTTGTTGTTGTTTTTCAATGTTGAAGTTGTTGTTGAATTTGTTGGTGTTTTTCAATGTTGAGGTTGTTGTTGTTTTTCAATGTTGAGGTTGTTGTTGAATTTGTTAGTGTTTTTCAATGTTGAGGTTGTTGTTGAATTTGTTGGTGGTTTTCAATGTTGAGGTTGTTGTTGTTTTTCAATGTTGAGGTTGTTGTTGAATTTTTTTGTGTTTTTCAATGTTGAGGTTGTTGTTGTTTTTCAATGTTGAGGTTGTTGTTGAATTTATTGGTGTTTTTCAATGTTGAGGTTGTTGTTGAATTTGTTGTTGTTTTTCAATGTTGAGGTTGTTGTTGTTTTTCAATGTTGAGGTTGTTTTTGAACTTGTTGGTGTTTTTCAATGTTGAGGTTGTTGTAGTTTTTCAATGTTGAGGTTGTTGTTGAATTTGTTGGTGCTTTTCAATGTCGAGGTTGTTTTTGAATTTGTTCGTGTTTTTCAATGTTGAAGTTGTTGTTGAATTTGTTGCTGTTTTTCAATGTTGAGGTTGTTGTTGAATTTGTTGGTGTTTTTAAATGTTGAGGTTGTTGTTGAATTTGTTGGTTTTTTTCAATGTTGAGGTTGTTGTTGTTTTTCAATGTTGAGGTTGTTGTTGAATTTGTTGGTGTTTTTCTTTGTTGAGGTTGTTGTTGTTTTTCAATGTGGAGGTTGTTGTTGAATTTGTTGTTGTTTTTCAATGTCGAGGTTGTTGTTGAATTTGTTGGTGTTTTCAATGTTGAGGTTGTTGTTGAATTTGTTGGCGTTTTTCAATGTTGAGGTTGTTGTTGAATTTGTTGGTGTTTTTCAATGTTGAGGTTGTTGTTGATTTTGTTGGTGTTTTTCAATGTTGAGGTTGTTGTTGTTTTTCAATGTCCAGGTTGTTGTTGAATTTGTTGGTGTTTTTCAATGTCGAGGTTGTTGTTGAAATTGTTGGTGTTTTTCAATGTTGAAGTTGTTGTTGAATTTGTTGGTGATTTTCAATGATGAGGTTGTTGTTGTTTTTCAATGTTGAGGTTGTTGTTGAATTTGTTGGTGTTTTTCAATGTTGAGGTTGTTGTTGTTTTTCAATGTTGAGGTTGTTGTTGTTTTTCAATGTTGAGGTTCTTGTTGAATTTGTTGGTGTTTTTCAATGTTAAGGTTGTTGTTGTTGTTCAATGTGGAGGTTGTTGTTGAATTTGTTGGTGTTTTTCAATGTTGAATTTGTTGTTGAATTTGTTGTTGTTTTTCAATGTTGAGGTTGTTGTTGTTCTTCAATGTTGAGGTTGTTGTTGAATTTGTTGGTGTTTTTCAATGTTGAGGTTGTTGTTGAATTTGTTGGCGTTTTTAAATGTTGAGGTTGTTGTTGAATTTGTTGGTGTTTTTCAATGTTGAGGTTGTTGTTGAATTTGTTCGTGTTTTTCAATGTTGAGGTTGTTGTTGTTATTCAATGTTGAGGTTGTTGTTGAATTTGATGGTGTTTTTCATTGTCGAGGTTGTTGTTGAATTTGTTGGTGTTTTTCAATGTTGAAGTTGTTGTTGAATTTGTTGGTGTTTTTTATGTTGAGGTTGTTGTTGTTTTTCAATGTTGAAGTTGTTGTTGAATTTGTTGGTGTTTTTCAATGTTGAGGTTGTTGTTGTTTTTCAATTTTGAGGTTGTTGTTGAATTTGTTGGTGTTTTTAAATGTTGAGGTTGTTGTTCAATTTGTTGGTGTTTTTCAATGTTGAAGTTGTTGTTGTTTTTCAATGTTGAGGTTGTTGTTGAATTTGTTGGTGTTTTTCAATGTTGAGGTTGTTGTTGTTTTTCAATGTTGAGGTTGTTGTTGAATTTGTTGCTGTTTTTCAATTTCGAGGTTGCTCTTGAATTTGCTGGTGTTTTTCAATGTTGAAGTTATTGTTGAATTTGTTGGTGTTTTTCAATGTTGAGGTTTTTGTTGAATTTGTTGGTGTTTTTCAATGTTGAGGTTGTTGTTGTTTTACAATGTTGAGGTTGTTGATGTTTTTCAATGTTGAGGTTGTTGTTGAATTTGTTGGTGTTTTTCAATGTTGAGGTTGTTGTTGAATTTGTTGGTGTTTTTCAATGTTGAGGTTGTTGTTGCTTTTCAATGTTGAGGTTGTTGTTGTATTTGTTGGTGTTTTTCAATGTTGAGGTTGTTGTAGTTTTTCAATGTTGAGGTTGTTGTTGAATTTGTTGGTGTTTTTCAATGTCGAGGTTGTTGTTGAATTTGTTGGTGTTTTTCAGTGTTGAAGTTGTTGTTGAATTTGTTGGTGTTTTTCAATGTTGAGGTTGTTCGTTGAATTTGTTGGTGTTTTTAAATGTTGAGGTTGTTGTTGAATTTGTTGGTGATTTTCAATGTTGAGGTTGTTGCTGTTTTTCAATGTTGAGTTTGTTGTTGAATTTGTTGGTGTTTTTCAATGTTGAGGTTGTTGTTGTTTTTCAATGTGGAGGTTGTTGTTGAATTTGTTGGTGTTTTTCAATGTTGAGGTTGTTGTTGTTTTTCAATGCTGAGGTTGTTGTTGAATTTGTTGGTGTTTTTCAATGTTGAGGTTGTTGTTGAATTTGTTGGTGTTTTTCAATGTTGAGGTTGTTGTTGTTTTTCAATGTTGATGCTGTTGTTGAATTTGTTGGTGTTTTTCAATATTGAGGTTGTTGTTGTTTTTCAATGTTGAGGTTGTTGTTGAATTTCTTGGTGTTTTTCAATGTTGAGGTTGTTGTTGAATTTGTTGATGTTTTTCAATGTTGAGGTTGTTCTTGTTTTTCAATGTTGAGGTTGTTGTTGAATTTGTTGGTGTTTTTCAATGTTGAGGTTGTTGTTGTTTTTCAATGTTGATGTTGTTGTTTAATTGGTTGGTGTTTTTCAATGTTGAGGTTGTTGTTGTTTTTCAATGTTGAGGTTGTTGTTGAATTTGTTGGTGTTTTTTAATGTTGAGGTGGTTGTTGAATTTGTTGGTGTTTTTCAATGTTGATGTTGTTGTTGTTTTTCAATTTTGAGGTTGTTGTTGTATTTGTTGGTGTTTTTCAATGTTGAGGTTGTTGTAGTTTTTCAATGTTGAGGTTGTTGTTGAATTTGTTGGTGTTTTTCAATGTTGAGGTTGTTGTTGAATTTGTTGGTGTTTTTCCATGTTGAGGTTGTTTTTGTTTTTCACAGTTGAGGTTGTTGTTGAATTTGTTGGTGTTTTTCAATGTCGAGGTTGTTGTTGAATTTGTTGGTGTTTTTCAATGTTGAATTTGTTGTTGAATTTGTTGGTGTTTTTCAATGTTGAGGTTGTTGTTTTTCAATGTTGAGGTTGTTGATGAATTTGTTGATGTTTTTCAATGTTGAGGTTGGTGTTGAATTTGTTGGTATTTTTCAATGTTGAGGTTGTTGTTGTTTTTCAATGTTGAGGTTGTTGTTGAATTTGTTGGTGTTTTTCAATGTTGAGGTTGTTGTTGTTTTTCAATGTTGTGGTTGTTGATGTTTTTCAATGTTGAGGTTGTTGTTGAATTTGTTGGTGTTTTTCAATGTTGAGGTTGTTGTTGAATTTGTTGGTGTTTTTCAATGTTCAGGTTGTTGTTGTTTTTCAATGTTGAGGTTGTTGTTGTATTTGTTGGTGTTTTTCAATGTTGAGGTTGTTGTAGTTTTTCAATGTTGAGGTTGTTGTTGAATTTGTTGGTGTTTTTCAATGTCGAGGTTGTTGTTGAATTTGTTGGTGTTTTTCAGTGTTGAAGTTGTTGTTGAATTTGTTGGTGTTTTTCAATGTTGAGGTTGTTCGTTGAATTTGTTGGTGTTTTTAAATGTTGAGGTTATTGTTGAATTTGTTGGTGTTTTTCAATGTTGAGGTTGTTGTTGTTTTTCAATGTTTAGGTTGTTGTTGAATTTGTTGGTGTTTTTCAATGTTGAGGTTGTTGTTGTTTTTCAATGTGGAGGTTGTTGTTGAATTTGTTGGTGTTTTTCAATATTGAGGTTGTTGTTGTTTTTCAATGTTAAGGTTGTTGTTGAATTTCTTGGTGTTTTTCAATGTTGAGGTTGTTGTTGAATTTGTTGGTGTTTTTCAATGTTGAGGTTGTTCTTGTTTTTCAATGTTGAGGTTGTTGTTGAATTTGTTGGTGTTTTTCAATGTTGAGGTTGTTGTTGTTTTACAATGTTGAGGTTGTTGTTGAATTTGTTGGTGTTTTTCAATGTTGAGGTTGTTGTTGAATTCGGTGGTGTTTTTCAATGTTGAGGTTGTTGTTGTTTTTCAATGTTGAGGTTATTGTTGAATTTGTTGGTGTTTTTCAATGTTGAGGTTGTTGTTGAATTTGTTGGCGTTTGTAAATGTTGAGGTTGTTGTTGAATTTGTTGGTATTTTTCAATGTTGAGGTTGTTGTTGAATTTGTTGGTGTATTTCAACGTTGAGGTTGTTGTTGTTTTTCAATGTTGAGGTTGTTGTTGAATTTGTTGGTGTTTTTCAATTTCGAGGTTGTTGTTGAATTTGTTGGTGTTTTTCAATGTTGAAGTTGTTGTTGAATTTGTTGGTGTTTTTCAATGTTGAGGTTGTTGTTGAATTCGGTGGTGTTTTTCAATTTTGACGTTGTTGTTGTTTTTCAATGTTGAGGTTGTTGTTTAATTGGTTGGTGTTTTTCAATGTTGAGGTTGGTGTTGTTTTTCAATGTTGAGGTTGTTTTTGTTTTTCAATGTTGAGGTTGTTGTTGAATTTGTTGGTGTTTTTTAATGTTGAGGTTGTTGTAGTTTTTCAATGTTGTGGTTGTTGTTGAATTTGTTGGTGTTTTTCAATGTCGAGGTTGTTGTTGAATTTGTTGGAGTTTTTCAATGTTGAGGTTGTTTTTGAAATTGTTGGTGTTTTTCAATGTTGAGGTTGTTGTTTTTCAATGTTGATGTTGTTGATGAATTTGTTGATGTTTTTCAATGTTGAGGTTGGTGTTCAATTTGTTGGTATTTTTCAATGTTGAGGTTGTTGTTGTTTTTCAATGTTGAGGTTGTTGTTGAATTTGTTGGTCTTTTTCAATGTTGAGGTTGTTGTTGTTTTTCAATGTTGTGGTTGTTGTTGAATTTGTTGGTGTTTTTCAATGTTGAGGTTGTTGTTGTTTTTCAATGTTGAGGTTGTTGTTGAATTTGTTAGTGTTTTTCAATGTTGAGGTTGTTGTTGAATTTGTTGGTGTTTTTCAATGTTGAGGTTGTTG
The DNA here is from genome assembly GCA_026770705.1 of Isurus oxyrinchus. NCBI lineage: Eukaryota > Metazoa > Chordata > Chondrichthyes > Lamniformes > Lamnidae > Isurus > Isurus oxyrinchus. The sequence continues at coordinate 761,053 of JANJGN010000143.1, read as the reverse complement.
TTGTTTTTCAATGTTGAGGTTGTTGTTGAATTTGTTTGTGTTTTTCAATGTTGAGGTTGTTGTTGTTTTTCAATGTTGAGGTTGTTGTTGAATTTGTTGGTGTTTTTCAATGTTGAGGTTGTTATTGAATTTGTTGTTGTTTTTCAATGTTGAGGTTGTTGTTGTTTTTCAATGTTGAGTTTGTTGTTGAACTTGTTGGTGTTTTTCAATGTTGAGGTTGTTGTAGTTTTTCAATGTTGAGGTTGTTGCTGAATTTGTTGGTGCTTTTCAATGTCGAGGTTGTGGTTGAATTTGTTGGTGTTTTTCAATGTTGAAGTTGTTGTTGAATTTGTTGCTGTTTTTCAATGTTGAGGTTGTTGTTGAATTTGTTGGTGTTTTTAAATGTTGAGGTTGTTGTTGAATTTGTTGGTGTTTTGCAATGTTGAGGTTGTTGTTGTTTTTCAATGTTGAGGTTGTTGTTGAATTTGTTGGTGTTTTTCTTGTTGAGGTTGTTGTTGTTTTTCAATGTGGAGGTTGTTGTTGAATTTGTTGGTGTTTTTCAATGTCGAGGTTGTTGTTGAATTTGTTGGTCTTTTTCAATGTTGAATTTGTTGTTGAATTAGTTGGTGTTTTTCCATGTTGAGGTTATTGTTGTTTTTCAATGTTGAGGTTGTTGTTGAATTTGTTGGTGTTTTTCAATGTTGAGGTTGTTGTTGAATTTGTTGGCGTTTTTCAATGTTGAGGTTGTTGTTGAATTTGTTGGTGTTTTTCAATGTTGAGGTTGTTGTTGAATTTGTTGGTGTTTTTCAATGTTGAGGTTGTTGTTGTTTTTCAATGTTCAGGTTGTTGTTGAATTTGTTGGTGTTTTTCAATGTCGAGGTTGTTGTTGAAATTGTTGGTGTTTTTCAATGTTGAAGTTGTTGTTGAATTTGTTGGTGATTTTCAATGATGAGGTTGTTGTTGTTTTTCAATGTTGAGGTTGTTGTTGAATTTGTTGGTGTTTTTCAATGTTGAGGTTGTTGTTATTTTTCAATGTTGAGGTTGTTGTTGTTCTTCAATGTTGAGGTTCTTGTTGAATTTGTTGGTGTTTTTCAATGTTGAGGTTGTTGTTGTTGTTCAATGTGGAGGTTGTTGTTGAATTTGTTGGTGTTTTTCAATGTTGAGGTTGTTGTTGAAATTGTTGGTGTTTTTCAATGTTGAATTTGTTGCTGAATTTGTTGGTGTTTTTCAATGTTGAGGTTGTTGTTGTTCTTCAATGTTGAGGTTGTTGTTGAATTTGTTGGTGTTTTTCAATGTTGAGGTTGTTGTTGAATTTGTTGGCGTTTTTAAATGTTGAGGTTGTTGTTGAATTTGTTGGTGTTTTTCAATGTTGAGGTTGTTGTTGAATTTGTTCGTGTTTTTCAATGTTGAGGTTGTTGTTGTTATTCAATGTTAAGGTTGTTGTTGAATTTGATGGTGTTTTTCATTGTCGAGGTTGTTGTTGAATTTGTTGGTGTTTTTCAATGTTGAAGTTGTTGTTGAATTTGTTGGTGTTTTTTATGTTGAGGTTGTTGTTGTTTTTCAATGTTGAAGTTGTTGTTGAATTTGTTGGTGTTTTTCAATGTTGAGGTTGTTGTTGTTTTTCAATTTTGAGGTTGTTGTTGAATTTGTTGGTGTTTTTAAATGTTGAGGTTGTTGTTCAAATTGTTGGTGTTTTTCAATGTTGAAGTTGTTGTTGTTTTTCAATGTTGAGGTTGTTGTTGAATTTGTTGGTGTTTTTCAATGTTCAGGTTGTTGTTGTTTTTCAATGTTGAGGTTGTTGTTGAATTTGTTGCTGTTTTTCAATTTCGAGGTTGCTCTTGAATTTGCTGAGTTTTTCAATGTTGAATTTGTTGTTGAATTTGTTGGTGTTTTTCAATGTTGAGGTTTTTGTTGAATTTGTTGGTGTTTTTCAATGTTGAGGTTGTTGTTGTTTTTCAATGTGGAGGTTGTTGTTGAATTTGTTGGTGTTTTTCAATGTTGAGGTTGTTCTTGTTTTTCAATGCTGAGGTTGTTGTTGAATTTGTTGGTGTTTTTCAATGTTGAGGTTGTTGTTGAATTTGTTGGTGTTTTTCAGTGTTGAGGTTGTTGTTGTTTTTCAATGTTGATGCTGTTGTTGAATTTGTTGGTGTTTTTCAATATTGAGGTTGTTGTTGTTTTTCAATGTTAAGGTTGTTGTTGAATTTCTTGGTGTTTTTCAATGTTGAGGTTGTTGTTGAATTTGTTGGTGTTTCTCAATGTTGAGGTTGTTCTTGTTTTTCAATGTTGAGGTTGTTGTTGAATTTGTTGGTGTTTTTCAATGTTGAGGTTGTTGTTGTTTTACAATGTTGAGGTTGTTGTTGAATTTGTTGGTGTTTTTCAATGTTGAGGTTGTTGTTGAATTCGGTGGTGTTTTTCAATGTTGAGGTTGTTGTTGTTTTTCAATGTTGAGGTTATTGTTGAATTTGTTGGTGTTTTTCAATGTTGAGGTTGTTGTTGAATTTGTTGGCGTTTGTAAATGTTGAGGTTGTTGTTGAATTTGTTGGTGTTTTTCAATGTTGAGGTTGTTGTTGAATTTGTTGGTGTATTTCAACGTTGAGGTTGTTGTTGTTTTTCAATGTTGAGGTTGTTGTTGAATTTGTTGGTGTTTTTCAATTTCGAGGTTGTTGTTGAATTTGTTGGTGTTTTTCAATGTTGAAGTTGTTGTTGAATTTGTTGGTGTTTTTCAATGTTGAGGTTGTTGTTGAATTCGGTGGTGTTTTTCAATGTTGAGGTTGTTGTTGTTTTTCAATGTTGAGGTTGTTGTTTAATTGGTTGGTGTTTTTCAATGTTGAGGTTGGTGTTGTTTTTCAATGTTGAGGTTGTTTTTGTTTTTCAATGTTGAGGTTGTTGTTGAATTTGTTGGTGTTTTTTAATGTTGAGGTTGTTGTAGTTTTTCAATGTTGTGGTTGTTGTTGAATTTGTTGGTGTTTTTCAATGTCGAGGTTGTTGTTGAATTTGTTGGTGTTTTTCAATGTTGAGGTTGTTGTTGAATTTGTTGGTGTTTTTCAATGTTGAGGTTGTTGTTTTTCAATGTTGAGGTTGTTGATGAATTTGTTGATGTTTTTCAATGTTGAGGTTGGTGTTGAATTTGTTGGTATTTTTCAATGTTGAGGTTGTTGTTGTTTTTCAATGTTGAGGTTGTTGTTGAATTTGTTGGTCTTTTTCAATGTTGAGGTTGTTGTTGTTTTTCAATGTTGTGGTTGTTGTTGAATTTGTTGGTGTTTTTCAATGTTGAGGTTGTTGTTGTTTTTCAATGTTGAGGTTGTTGTTGAATTTGTTAGTGTTTTTCAATGTTGAGGTTGTTGTTGAATTTGTTGGTGTTTTTCAATGTTGAGGTTGTTGTTGAATTTGTTGGTGCTTTTCAATGTCGAGGTTGTGGTTGAATTTGTTGGTGTTTTTCAATGTTGAAGTTGTTGTTGAATTTGTTGCTGTTTTTCAATGTTGAGGTTGTTGTTGAATTTGTTGGTGTTTTTAAATGTTGAGGTTGTTGTTGAATTTGTTGGTGATTTTCAATGTTGAGGTTGTTGTTGTTTTTCAATGTTGAGTTTGTTGTTGAATTTGTTGGTGTTTTTCAATGTTGAGGTTGTTGTTGTTTTTCAATGTGGAGGTTGTTGTTGAATTTGTTGGTGTTTTTCAATGTTGAGGTTGTTGTTGTTTTTCAATGCTGAGGTTGTTGTTGAATTTGTTGGTGTTTTTCAATGTTGAGGTTGTTGTTGAATTTGTTGGTGTTTTTCAATGTTGAGGTTGTTGTTGTTTTTCAATGTTGATGCTGTTGTTGAATTTGTTGGTGTTTTTCAATATTGAGGTTGTTGTTGTTTTTCAATGTTGAGGTTGTTGTTGAATTTCTTGGTGTTTTTCAATGTTGAGGTTGTTGTTGAATTTGTTGATGTTTTTCAATGTTGAGGTTGTTCTTGTTTTTCAATGTTGAGGTTGTTGTTGAATTTGTTGGTGTTTTTCAATGTTGAGGTTGTTGTTGTTTTTCAATGTTGATGTTGTTGTTTAATTGGTTGGTGTTTTTCAATGTTGAGGTTGTTGTTGTTTTTCAATGTTGAGGTTGTTGTTGAATTTGTTGGTGTTTTTCAATGTTGAAGTTGTTGTTGAATTTGTTGCTGTTTTTCAATGTTGAGGTTGTTGTTGAATTTGTTGGTGTTTTTAAATGTTGAGGTTGTTGTTGAATTTGTTGGTGTTTTGCAATGTTGAGGTTGTTGTTGTTTTTCAATGTTGAGGTTGTTGTTGAATTTGTTGGTGTTTTTCTTGTTGAGGTTGTTGTTGTTTTTCAATGTGGAGGTTGTTGTTGAATTTGTTGGTGTTTTTCAATGTCGAGGTTGTTGTTGAATTTGTTGGTCTTTTTCAATGTTGAATTTGTTGTTGAATTAGTTGGTGTTTTTCCATGTTGAGGTTATTGTTGTTTTTCAATGTTGAGGTTGTTGTTGAATTTGTTGGTGTTTTTCAATGTTGAGGTTGTTGTTGAATTTGTTGGCGTTTTTCAATGTTGAGGTTGTTGTTGAATTTGTTGGTGTTTTTCAATGTTGAGGTTGTTGTTGAATTTGTTGGTGTTTTTCAATGTTGAGGTTGTTGTTGTTTTTCAATGTTCAGGTTGTTGTTGAATTTGTTGGTGTTTTTCAATGTCGAGGTTGTTGTTGAAATTGTTGGTGTTTTTCAATGTTGAAGTTGTTGTTGAATTTGTTGGTGATTTTCAATGATGAGGTTGTTGTTGTTTTTCAATGTTGAGGTTGTTGTTGAATTTGTTGGTGTTTTTCAATGTTGAGGTTGTTGTTATTTTTCAATGTTGAGGTTGTTGTTGTTCTTCAATGTTGAGGTTCTTGTTGAATTTGTTGGTGTTTTTCAATGTTGAGGTTGTTGTTGTTGTTCAATGTGGAGGTTGTTGTTGAATTTGTTGGTGTTTTTCAATGTTGAGGTTGTTGTTGAAATTGTTGGTGTTTTTCAATGTTGAATTTGTTGCTGAATTTGTTGGTGTTTTTCAATGTTGAGGTTGTTGTTGTTCTTCAATGTTGAGGTTGTTGTTGAATTTGTTGGTGTTTTTCAATGTTGAGGTTGTTGTTGAATTTGTTGGCGTTTTTAAATGTTGAGGTTGTTGTTGAATTTGTTGGTGTTTTTCAATGTTGAGGTTGTTGTTGAATTTGTTCGTGTTTTTCAATGTTGAGGTTGTTGTTGTTATTCAATGTTAAGGTTGTTGTTGAATTTGATGGTGTTTTTCATTGTCGAGGTTGTTGTTGAATTTGTTGGTGTTTTTCAATGTTGAAGTTGTTGTTGAATTTGTTGGTGTTTTTTATGTTGAGGTTGTTGTTGTTTTTCAATGTTGAAGTTGTTGTTGAATTTGTTGGTGTTTTTCAATGTTGAGGTTGTTGTTGTTTTTCAATTTTGAGGTTGTTGTTGAATTTGTTGGTGTTTTTAAATGTTGAGGTTGTTGTTCAAATTGTTGGTGTTTTTCAATGTTGAAGTTGTTGTTGTTTTTCAATGTTGAGGTTGTTGTTGAATTTGTTGGTGTTTTTCAATGTTCAGGTTGTTGTTGTTTTTCAATGTTGAGGTTGTTGTTGAATTTGTTGCTGTTTTTCAATTTCGAGGTTGCTCTTGAATTTGCTGAGTTTTTCAATGTTGAAGTTGTTGTTGAATTTGTTGGTGTTTTTCAATGTGGAGGTTTTTGTTGAATTTGTTGGTGTTTTTCAATGTTGAGGTTGTTGTTGTTTTTCAATGCTGAGGTTGTTGTTGAATTTGTTGGTGTTTTTCAATGTTGAGGTTGTTGTTGAATTTGTTGGTGTTTTTCAGTGTTGAGGTTGTTGTTGTTTTTCAATGTTGATGCTGTTGTTGAATTTGTTGGTGTTTTTCAATATTGAGGTTGTTGTTGTTTTTCAATGTTAAGGTTGTTGTTGAATTTCTTGGTGTTTTTCAATGTTGAGGTTGTTGTTGAATTTGTTGGTGTTTCTCAATGTTGAGGTTGTTCTTGTTTTTCAATGTTGAGGTTGTTGTTGAATTTGTTGGTGTTTTTCAATGTTGAGGTTGTTGTTGTTTTACAATGTTGAGGTTGTTGTTGAATTTGTTGGTGTTTTTCAATGTTGAGGTTGTTGTTGAATTCGGTGGTGTTTTTCAATGTTGAGGTTGTTGTTGTTTTTCAATGTTGAGGTTATTGTTGAATTTGTTGGTGTTTTTCAATGTTGAGGTTGTTGTTGAATTTGTTGGCGTTTGTAAATGTTGAGGTTGTTGTTGAATTTGTTGGTGTTTTTCAATGTTGAGGTTGTTGTTGAATTTGTTGGTGTATTTCAACGTTGAGGTTGTTGTTGTTTTTCAATGTTGAGGTTGTTGTTGAATTTGTTGGTGTTTTTCAATTTCGAGGTTGTTGTTGAATTTGTTGGTGTTTTTCAATGTTGAAGTTGTTGTTGAATTTGTTGGTGTTTTTCAATGTTGAGGTTGTTGAATTCGGTGGTGTTTTTCAATGTTGAGGTTGTTGTTGTTTTTCAATGTTGAGGTTGTTGTTTAATTGGTTGGTGTTTTTCAATGTTGAGGTTGGTGTTGTTTTTCAATGTTGAGGTTGTTTTTGTTTTTCAATGTTGAGGTTGTTGTTGAATTTGTTGGTGTTTTTTAATGTTGAGGTTGTTGTAGTTTTTCAATGTTGTGGTTGTTGTTGAATTTGTTGGTGTTTTTCAATGTCGAGGTTGTTGTTGAATTTGTTGGTGTTTTTCAATGTTGAGGTTGTTGTTGAATTTGTTGGTGTTTTTCAATGTTGAGGTTGTTGTTTTTCAATGTTGAGGTTGTTGATGAATTTGTTGATGTTTTTCAATGTTGAGGTTGGTGTTGAATTTGTTGGTATTTTTCAATTTTGAGGTTGTTGTTGTATTTGTTGGTGTTTTTCAATGTTGAGGTTGTTGTAGTTTTTCAATGTTGAGGTTGTTGTTGAATTTGTTGGTGTTTTTCAATGTTGAGGTTGTTGTTGAATTTGTTGGTGTTTTTCCATGTTGAGGTTGTTTTTGTTTTTCACAGTTGAGGTTGTTGTTGAATTTGTTGGTGTTTTTCAATGTCGAGGTTGTTGTTGAATTTGTTGGTGTTTTTCAATGTTGAATTTGTTGTTGAATTTGTTGGTGTTTTTCAATGTTGAGGTTGTTGTTTTTCAATGTTGAGGTTGTTGATGAATTTGTTGATGTTTTTCAATGTTGAGGTTGGTGTTGAATTTGTTGGTATTTTTCAATGTTGAGGTTGTTGTTGTTTTTCAATGTTGAGGTTGTTGTTGAATTTGTTGGTGATTTTCAATGTTGAGGTTGTTGTTGTTTTTCAATGTTGAGTTTGTTGTTGAATTTGTTGGTGTTTTTCAATGTTGAGGTTGTTGTTGTTTTTCAATGTGGAGGTTGTTGTTGAATTTGTTGGTGTTTTTCAATGTTGAGGTTGTTGTTGTTTTTGAATGCTGAGGTTGTTGTTGAATTTGTTGGTGTTTTTCAATGTTGAGGTTGTTGTTGAATTTGTTGGTGTTTTTCAATGTTGAGGTTGTTGTTGTTTTTCAATGTTGATGCTGTTGTTGAATTTGTTGGTGTTTTTCAATATTGAGGTTGTTGTTGTTTTTCAATGTTGAGGTTGTTGTTGAATTTCTTGGTGTTTTTCAATGTTGAGGTTGTTGTTGAATTTGTTGATGTTTTTCAATGTTGAGGTTGTTCTTGTTTTTCAATGTTGATGTTGTTGTTTAATTGGTTGGTGTTTTTCAATGTTGAGGTTGTTGTTGTTTTTCAATGTTGAGGTTGTTGTTGAATTTGTTGGTGTTTTTTAATGTTGAGGTGGTTGTTGAATTTGTTGGTGTTTTTCAATGTTGATGTTGTTGTTGTTTTTCAATTTTGAGGTTGTTGTTGTATTTGTTGGTGTTTTTAAATGTTGAGGTTGTTGTAGTTTTTCAATGTTGAGGTTGTTGTTGAATTTGTTGGTGTTTTTCAATGTTGAGGTTGTTGTTGAATTTGTTGGTGTTTTTCCATGTTGAGGTTGTTTTTGTTTTTCACAGTTGAGGTTGTTGTTGAATTTGTTGGTGTTTTTCAATGTCGAGGTTGTTGTTGAATTTGTTGGTGTTTTTCAATGTTGAATTTGTTGTTGAATTTGTTGGTGTTTTTCAATGTTGAGGTTGTTGTTTTTCAATGTTGAGGTTGTTGATGAATTTGTTGATGTTTTTCAATGTTGAGGTTGGTGTTGAATTTGTTGGTATTTTTCAATGTTGAGGTTGTTGTTGTTTTTCAATGTTGAGGTTGTTGTTGAATTTGTTGGTGTTTTAAAATGTTGAGGTTGTTGTTGTTTTTCAATGTTGTGGTTGTTGATGTTTTTCAATGTTGAGGTTGTTGTTGAATTTGTTGGTGTTTTTCAATGTTGAGGTTGTTGTTGAATTTGTTGGTGTTTTTCAATGTTCAGGTTGTTGTTGTTTTTCAATGTTGAGGTTGTTGTTGTATTTGTTGGTGTTTTTCAATGTTGAGGTTGTTGTAGTTTTTCAATGTTGAGGTTGTTGTTGAATTTGTTGGTGTTTTTCAATGTCGAGGTTGTTGTTGAATTTGTTGGTGTTTTTCAGTGTTGAAGTTGTTGTTGAATTTGTTGGTGTTTTTCAATGTTGAGGTTGTTCGTTGAATTTGTTGGTGTTTTTAAATGTTGAGGTTGTTGTTGAATTTGTTGGTGTTTTTCAATGTTGAGGTTGTTGTTGTTTTTCAATGTTGAGGTTGTTGTTGAATTTGTTGGTGTTTTTCAATGTTGAGGTTGTTGTTGTTTTTCAATGTGGAGGTTGTTGTTGAATTTGTTGGTGTTTTTCAATGTTGAGGTTGTTGTTGTTTTTCAATGCTGAGGTTGTTGTTGAATTTGTTGGTGTTTTTCAATGTTGAGGTTGTTGTTGAATTTGTTGGTGTTTTTCAGTGTTGAGGTTGTTGTTGTTTTTCAATGTTGATGCTGTTGTTGAATTTGTTGGTGTTTTTCAATATTGAGGTTGTTGTTGTTTTTCAATGTTAAGGTTGTTGTTGAATTTGTTGGTGTTTTTCAATGTTGAGGTTGTTGTTGAATTTGTTGGTGTTTTTCAATGTTGAGGTTGTTCTTGTTTTTCAATGTTGAGGTTGTTGTTGAATTTGTTGGTGTTTTTCAATGTTGAGGTTGTTGTTGTTTTACAATGTTGAGGTTGTTGTTGAATTTGTTGGTGTTTTTCAATGTTGAGGTTGTTGTTGAATTCGGTGGTGTTTTTCAATGTTGAGGTTGTTGTTGTTTTTCAATGTTGAGGTTATTGTTGAATTTGTTGGTGTTTTTCAATGTTGAGGTTGTTGTTGAATTTGTTGGTGTATTTCAACGTTGAGGTTGTTGTTGTTTTTCAATGTTGAGGTTGTTGTTGAATTTGTTGGTGTTTTTCAATTTCGAGGTTGTTGTTGAATTTGTTGGTGTTTTTCAATGTTGAAGTTGTTGTTGAATTTGTTGGTGTTTTTCAATGTTGAGGTTGTTGTTGAATTCGGTGGTGTTTTTCAATTTTGAGGTTGTTGTTGTTTTTCAATGTTGAGGTTGTTGTTTAATTGGTTGGTGTTTTTCAATGTTGAGGTTGTTGTTGAATTTGTTGGCGTTTTTCAATGTTGAGGTTGTTGTTGAATTTGTTGGTGTTTTTCAATGTTGAGGTTGTTGTTGAATTTGTTGGTGTTTTTCAATGTTGAGGTTGTTGTTGTTTTTCAATGTTCAGGTTGTTGTTGAATTTGTTGGTGTTTTTCAATGTCGAGGTTGTTGTTGAAATTGTTGGTGTTTTTCAATGTTGAAGTTGTTGTTGAATTTGTTGGTGATTTTCAATGATGAGGTTGTTGTTGTTTTTCAATGTTGAGGTTGTTGTTGAATTTGTTGGTGTTTTTCAATGTTGAGGTTGTTGTTATTTTTCAATGTTGAGGTTGTTGTTGTTCTTCAATGTTGAGGTTCTTGTTGAATTTGTTGGTGTTTTTCAATGTTGAGGTTGTTGTTGTTGTTCAATGTGGAGGTTGTTGTTGAATTTGTTGGTGTTTTTCAATGTTGAGGTTGTTGTTGAAATTGTTGGTGTTTTTCAATGTTGAATTTGTTGCTGAATTTGTTGGTGTTTTTCAATGTTGAGGTTGTTGTTGTTCTTCAATGTTGAGGTTGTTGTTGAATTTGTTGGTGTTTTTCAATGTTGAGGTTGTTGTTGAATTTGTTGGCGTTTTTAAATGTTGAGGTTGTTGTTGAATTTGTTGGTGTTTTTCAATGTTGAGGTTGTTGTTGAATTTGTTCGTGTTTTTCAATGTTGAGGTTGTTGTTGTTATTCAATGTTAAGGTTGTTGTTGAATTTGATGGTGTTTTTCATTGTCGAGGTTGTTGTTGAATTTGTTGGTGTTTTTCAATGTTGAAGTTGTTGTTGAATTTGTTGGTGTTTTTTATGTTGAGGTTGTTGTTGTTTTTCAATGTTGAAGTTGTTGTTGAATTTGTTGGTGTTTTTCAATGTTGAGGTTGTTGTTGTTTTTCAATTTTGAGGTTGTTGTTGAATTTGTTGGTGTTTTTAAATGTTGAGGTTGTTGTTCAAATTGTTGGTGTTTTTCAATGTTGAAGTTGTTGTTGTTTTTCAATGTTGAGGTTGTTGTTGAATTTGTTGGTGTTTTTCAATGTTCAGGTTGTTGTTGTTTTTCAATGTTGAGGTTGTTGTTGAATTTGTTGCTGTTTTTCAATTTCGAGGTTGCTCTTGAATTTGCTGAGTTTTTCAATGTTGAAGTTGTTGTTGAATTTGTTGGTGTTTTTCAATGTTGAGGTTTTTGTTGAATTTGTTGGTGTTTTTCAATGTTGAGGTTGTTGTTGTTTTTCAATGTGGAGGTTGTTGTTGAATTTGTTGGTGTTTTTCAATGTTGAGGTTGTTCTTGTTTTTCAATGCTGAGGTTGTTGTTGAATTTGTTGGTGTTTTTCAATGTTGAGGTTGTTGTTGAATTTGTTGGTGTTTTTCAGTGTTGAGGTTGTTGTTGTTTTTCAATGTTGATGCTGTTGTTGAATTTGTTGGTGTTTTTCAATATTGAGGTTGTTGTTGTTTTTCAATGTTAAGGTTGTTGTTGAATTTCTTGGTGTTTTTCAATGTTGAGGTTGTTGTTGAATTTGTTGGTGTTTCTCAATGTTGAGGTTGTTCTTGTTTTTCAATGTTGAGGTTGTTGTTGAATTTGTTGGTGTTTTTCAATGTTGAGGTTGTTGTTGTTTTACAATGTTGAGGTTGTTGTTGAATTTGTTGGTGTTTTTCAATGTTGAGGTTGTTGTTGAATTCGGTGGTGTTTTTCAATGTTGAGGTTGTTGTTGTTTTTCAATGTTGAGGTTATTGTTGAATTTGTTGGTGTTTTTCAATGTTGAGGTTGTTGTTGAATTTGTTGGCGTTTGTAAATGTTGAGGTTGTTGTTGAATTTGTTGGTGTTTTTCAATGTTGAGGTTGTTGTTGAATTTGTTGGTGTATTTCAACGTTGAGGTTGTTGTTGTTTTTCAATGTTGAGGTTGTTGTTGAATTTGTTGGTGTTTTTCAATTTCGAGGTTGTTGTTGAATTTGTTGGTGTTTTTCAATGTTGAAGTTGTTGTTGAATTTGTTGGTGTTTTTCAATGTTGAGGTTGTTGAATTCGGTGGTGTTTTTCAATGTTGAGGTTGTTGTTGTTTTTCAATGTTGAGGTTGTTGTTTAATTGGTTGGTGTTTTTCAATGTTGAGGTTGGTGTTGTTTTTCAATGTTGAGGTTGTTTTTGTTTTTCAATGTTGAGGTTGTTGTTGAATTTGTTGGTGTTTTTTAATGTTGAGGTTGTTGTAGTTTTTCAATGTTGTGGTTGTTGTTGAATTTGTTGGTGTTTTTCAATGTCGAGGTTGTTGTTGAATTTGTTGGTGTTTTTCAATGTTGAGGTTGTTGTTGAATTTGTTGGTGTTTTTCAATGTTGAGGTTGTTGTTTTTCAATGTTGAGGTTGTTGATGAATTTGTTGATGTTTTTCAATGTTGAGGTTGGTGTTGAATTTGTTGGTATTTTTCAATTTTGAGGTTGTTGTTGTATTTGTTGGTGTTTTTCAATGTTGAGGTTGTTGTAGTTTTTCAATGTTGAGGTTGTTGTTGAATTTGTTGGTGTTTTTCAATGTTGAGGTTGTTGTTGAATTTGTTGGTGTTTTTCCATGTTGAGGTTGTTTTTGTTTTTCACAGTTGAGGTTGTTGTTGAATTTGTTGGTGTTTTTCAATGTCGAGGTTGTTGTTGAATTTGTTGGTGTTTTTCAATGTTGAATTTGTTGTTGAATTTGTTGGTGTTTTTCAATGTTGAGGTTGTTGTTTTTCAATGTTGAGGTTGTTGATGAATTTGTTGATGTTTTTCAATGTTGAGGTTGGTGTTGAATTTGTTGGTATTTTTCAATGTTGAGGTTGTTGTTGTTTTTCAATGTTGAGGTTGTTGTTGAATTTGTTGGTGATTTTCAATGTTGAGGTTGTTGTTGTTTTTCAATGTTGAGTTTGTTGTTGAATTTGTTGGTGTTTTTCAATGTTGAGGTTGTTGTTGTTTTTCAATGTGGAGGTTGTTGTTGAATTTGTTGGTGTTTTTCAATGTTGAGGTTGTTGTTGTTTTTCAATGCTGAGGTTGTTGTTGAATTTGTTGGTGTTTTTCAATGTTGAGGTTGTTGTTGAATTTGTTGGTGTTTTTCAATGTTGAGGTTGTTGTTGTTTTTCAATGTTGATGCTGTTGTTGAATTTGTTGGTGTTTTTCAATATTGAGGTTGTTGTTGTTTTTCAATGTTGAGGTTGTTGTTGAATTTCTTGGTGTTTTTCAATGTTGAGGTTGTTGTTGAATTTGTTGATGTTTTTCAATGTTGAGGTTGTTCTTGTTTTTCAATGTTGATGTTGTTGTTTAATTGGTTGGTGTTTTTCAATGTTGAGGTTGTTGTTGTTTTTCAATGTTGAGGTTGTTGTTGAATTTGTTGGTGTTTTTTAATGTTGAGGTGGTTGTTGAATTTGTTGGTGTTTTTCAATGTTGATGTTGTTGTTGTTTTTCAATTTTGAGGTTGTTGTTGTATTTGTTGGTGTTTTTAAATGTTGAGGTTGTTGTAGTTTTTCAATGTTGAGGTTGTTGTTGAATTTGTTGGTGTTTTTCAATGTTGAGGTTGTTGTTGAATTTGTTGGTGTTTTTCCATGTTGAGGTTGTTTTTGTTTTTCACAGTTGAGGTTGTTGTTGAATTTGTTGGTGTTTTTCAATGTCGAGGTTGTTGTTGAATTTGTTGGTGTTTTTCAATGTTGAATTTGTTGTTGAATTTGTTGGTGTTTTTCAATGTTGAGGTTGTTGTTTTTCAATGTTGAGGTTGTTGATGAATTTGTTGATGTTTTTCAATGTTGAGGTTGGTGTTGAATTTGTTGGTATTTTTCAATGTTGAGGTTGTTGTTGTTTTTCAATGTTGAGGTTGTTGTTGAATTTGTTGGTGTTTTAAAATGTTGAGGTTGTTGTTGTTTTTCAATGTTGTGGTTGTTGATGTTTTTCAATGTTGAGGTTGTTGTTGAATTTGTTGGTGTTTTTCAATGTTGAGGTTGTTGTTGAATTTGTTGGTGTTTTTCAATGTTCAGGTTGTTGTTGTTTTTCAATGTTGAGGTTGTTGTTGTATTTGTTGGTGTTTTTCAATGTTGAGGTTGTTGTAGTTTTTCAATGTTGAGGTTGTTGTTGAATTTGTTGGTGTTTTTCAATGTCGAGGTTGTTGTTGAATTTGTTGGTGTTTTTCAGTGTTGAAGTTGTTGTTGAATTTGTTGGTGTTTTTCAATGTTGAGGTTGTTCGTTGAATTTGTTGGTGTTTTTAAATGTTGAGGTTGTTGTTGAATTTGTTGGTGTTTTTCAATGTTGAGGTTGTTGTTGTTTTTCAATGTTGAGGTTGTTGTTGAATTTGTTGGTGTTTTTCAATGTTGAGGTTGTTGTTGTTTTTCAATGTGGAGGTTGTTGTTGAATTTGTTGGTGTTTTTCAATGTTGAGGTTGTTGTTGTTTTTCAATGCTGAGGTTGTTGTTGAATTTGTTGGTGTTTTTCAATGTTGAGGTTGTTGTTGAATTTGTTGGTGTTTTTCAGTGTTGAGGTTGTTGTTGTTTTTCAATGTTGATGCTGTTGTTGAATTTGTTGGTGTTTTTCAATATTGAGGTTGTTGTTGTTTTTCAATGTTAAGGTTGTTGTTGAATTTGTTGGTGTTTTTCAATGTTGAGGTTGTTGTTGAATTTGTTGGTGTTTTTCAATGTTGAGGTTGTTCTTGTTTTTCAATGTTGAGGTTGTTGTTGAATTTGTTGGTGTTTTTCAAAGTTGAGGTTGTTGTTGTTTTACAATGTTGAGGTTGTTGTTGAATTTGTTGGTGTTTTTCAATGTTGAGGTTGTTGTTGAATTCGGTGGTGTTTTTCAATGTTGAGGTTGTTGTTGTTTTTCAATGTTGAGGTTATTGTTGAATTTGTTGGTGTTTTTCAATGTTGAGGTTGTTGTTGAATTTGTTGGTGTATTTCAACGTTGAGGTTGTTGTTGTTTTTCAATGTTGAGGTTGTTGTTGAATTTGTTGGTGTTTTTCAATTTCGAGGTTGTTGTTGAATTTGTTGGTGTTTTTCAATGTTGAAGTTGTTGTTGAATTTGTTGGTGTTTTTCAATGTTGAGGTTGTTGTTGAATTCGGTGGTGTTTTTCAATTTTGAGGTTGTTGTTGTTTTTCACTGTTGAGGTTGTTGTTTAATTGGTTGGTGTTTTTCAATGTTGAGGTTCGTGTTGTTTTTCAATGTTGAGGTTGTTTTTGTTTTTCAATGTTGAGGTTGTTGTTGAATTTGTTGGTGTTTTTTAATGTTGAGGTTGTTGTAGTTTTTCAATGTTGTGGTTGTTGTTGAATTTGTTGGTGTTTTTCAATGTCGAGGTTGTTGTTGAATTTGTTGGAGTTTTTCAATGTTGAGGTTGTTGTTGAATTTGTTGGTGTTTTTCAATGTTGAGGTTGTTGTTTTTCAATGTTGAGGTTGTTGATGAATTTGTTGATGTTTTTCAATGTTGAGGTTGGTGTTGAATTTGTTGGTATTTTTCAATGTTGAGGTTGTTGTTGTTTTTCAATGTTGAGGTTGTTGTTGAATTTGTTGGTCTTTTTCAATGTTGAGGTTGTTGTTGTTTTTCAATGTTGTGGTTGTTGTTGAATTTGTTGGTGTTTTTCAATGTTGAGGTTGTTGTTGTTTTTCAATGTTGAGGTTGTTGTTGAATTTGTTGGTGTTTTTCAATGTTGAGGTTGTTGTTGTTTTTCAATGTTGAGGTTGTTGTTGAATTTGTTTGTGTTTTTCAATGTTGAGGTTGTTGTTGTTTTTCAATGTTGAGGTTGTTGTTGAATTTGTTGGTGTTTTTCAATGTTGAGGTTGTTATTGAATTTGTTGTTGTTTTTCAATGTTGAGGTTGTTGTTGTTTTTCAATGTTGAGTTTGTTGTTGAACTTGTTGGTGTTTTTCAATGTTGAGGTTGTTGTAGTTTTTCAATGTTGAGGTTGTTGCTGAATTTGTTGGTGCTTTTCAATGTCGAGATTGTGGTTGAATTTGTTGGTGTTTTTCAATGTTGAAGTTGTTGTTGAATTTGTTGCTGTTTTTCAATGTTGAGGTTGTTGTTGAATTTGTTGGTGTTTTTAAATGTTGAGGTTGTTGTTGAATTTGTTGGTGTTTTTCAATGTTGAGGTTGTTGTTGTTTTTCAATGTTGAGGTTGTTGTTGAATTTGTTGGTGTTTTTCTTGTTGAGGTTGTTGTTGTTTTTCAATGTGGAGGTTGTTGTTGAATTTGTTGGTGTTTTTCAATGTCGAGGTTGTTGTTGAATTTGTTGGTCTTTTTCAATGTTGAATTTGTTGTTGAATTAGTTGGTGTTTTTCCATGTTGAGGTTATTGTTGTTTTTCAATGTTGAGGTTGTTGTTGAATTTGTTGGTGTTTTTCAATGTTGAGGTTGTTGTTGAATTTGTTGGCGTTTTTCAATGTTGAGGTTGTTGTTGAATTTGTTGGTGTTTTTCAATGTTGAGGTTGTTGTTGAATTTGTTGGTGTTTTTCAATGTTGAGGTTGTTGTTGTTTTTCAATGTTCAGGTTGTTGTTGAATTTGTTGGTGTTTTTCAATGTCGAGGTTGTTGTTGAAATTGTTGGTGTTTTTCAATGTTGAAGTTGTTGTTGAATTTGTTGGTGATTTTCAATGATGAGGTTGTTGTTGTTTTTCAATGTTGAGGTTGTTGTTGAATTTGTTGGTGTTTTTCAATGTTGAGGTTGTTGTTATTTTTCAATGTTGAGGTTGTTGTTGTTTTTCAATGTTGAGGTTCTTGTTGAATTTGTTGGTGTTTTTCAATGTTGAGGTTGTTGTTGTTGTTCAATGTGGAGGTTGTTCTTGAATTTGTCGGTGTTTTTCAATGTTGAGGTTGTTGTTGAAATTGTTGGTGTTTTTCAATGTTGAATTTGTTGCTGAATTTGTTGGTGTTTTTCAATGTTGAGGTTGTTGTTGTTCTTCAATGTTGAGGTTGTTGTTGAATTTGTTGGTGTTTTTCAATGTTGAGGTTGTTGTTGAATTTGTTGGCGTTTTTAAATGTTGAGGTTGTTGTTGAATTTGTTGGTGTTTTTCAATGTTGAGGTTGTTGTTGAATTTGTTCGTGTTTTTCAATGTTGAGGTTGTTGTTGTTATTCAATGTTGAGGTTGTTGTTGAATTTGATGGTGTTTTTCATTGTCGAGGTTGTTGTTGAATTTGTTGGTGTTTTTCAATGTTGAAGTTGTTGTTGAATTTGTTGGTGTTTTTTATGTTGAGGTTGTTGTTGTTTTTCAATGTTGAAGTTGTTGTTGAATTTGTTGGTGTTTTTCAATGTTGAGGTTGTTGTTGTTTTTCAATTTTGAGGTTGTTGTTGAATTTGTTGGTGTTTTTAAATTTTGAGGTTGTTGTTCAAATTGTTGGTGTTTTTCAATGTTGAAGTTGTTGTTGTTTTTCAATGTTGAGGTTGTTGTTGAATTTGTTGGTGTTTTTCAATGTTGAGGTTGTTGTTGTTTTTCAATGTTGAGGTTGTTGTTGAATTTCTTGCTGTTTTTCAATTTCGAGGTTGCTCTTGAATTTGCTGAGTTTTTCAATGTTGAAGTTGTTGTTGAATTTGTTGGTGTTTTTCAATGTTGAGGTTTTTGTTGAATTTGTTGGTGTTTTTCAAAGTTGAGGTTGTTGTTGTTTTTCAATGTGGAGGTTGTTGTTGAATTTGTTGGTGTTTTTCAATGTTGAGGTTGTTCTTGTTTTTCCATGCTGAGGTTGTTGTTGAATTTGTTGGTGTTTTTCAATGTTGAGGTTGTTGTTGAATTTGTTGGTGTTTTTCAGTGTTGAGGTTGTTGTTGTTTTTCAATGTTGATGCTGTTGTTGAATTTGTTGGTGTTTTTCAATGTTGAGGTTGTTGTTTTTCAATGTTGAGGTTGTTGATGAATTTGTTGATGTTTTTCAATGTTGAGGTTGGTGTTGAATTTGTTGGTATTTTTCAATGTTGAGGTTGTTGTTGTTTTTCAATGTTGAGGTTGTTGTTGAATTTGTTGGTGATTTTCAATGTTGAGGTTGTTGTTGTTTTTCAATGTTGAGTTTGTTGTTGAATTTGTTGGTGTTTTTCAATGTTGAGGTTGTTGTTGTTTTTCAATGTGGAGGTTGTTGTTGAATTTGTTGGTGTTTTTCAATGTTGAGGTTGTTGTTGTTTTTCAATGCTGAGGTTGTTGTTGAATTTGTTGGTGTTTTTCAATGTTGAGGTTGTTGTTGAATTTGTTGGTGTTTTTCAATGTTGAGGTTGTTGTTGTTTTTCAATGTTGATGCTGTTGTTGAATTTGTTGGTGTTTTTCAATATTGAGGTTGTTGTTGTTTTTCAATGTTGAGGTTGTTGTTGAATTTCTTGGTGTTTTTCAATGTTGAGGTTGTTGTTGAATTTGTTGATGTTTTTCAATGTTGAGGTTGTTCTTGTTTTTCAATGTTGAGGTTGTTGTTGAATTTGTTGGTGTTTTTCAATGTTGAGGTTGTTGTTGTTTTTCAATGTTGATGTTGTTGTTTAATTGGTTGGTGTTTTTCAATGTTGAGGTTGTTGTTGTTTTTCAATGTTGAGGTTGTTGTTGAATTTGTTGGTGTTTTTTAATGTTGAGGTGGTTGTTGAATTTGTTGGTGTTTTTCAATGTTGATGTTGTTGTTGTTTTTCAATGTTGAGGTTGTTGTTGAATTTGTTTGTGTTTTTCAATGTTGAGGTTGTTGTTGTTTTTCAATGTTGAGGTTGTTGTTGAATTTGTTGGTGTTTTTCAATGTTGAGGTTGTTATTGAATTTGTTGTTGTTTTTCAATGTTGAGGTTGTTGTTGTTTTTCAATGTTGAGTTTGTTGTTGAACTTGTTGGTGTTTTTCAATGTTGAGGTTGTTGTAGTTTTTCAATGTTGAGGTTGTTGCTGAATTTGTTGGTGCTTTTCAATGTCGAGATTGTGGTTGAATTTGTTGGTGTTTTTCAATGTTGAAGTTGTTGTTGAATTTGTTGCTGTTTTTCAATGTTGAGGTTGTTGTTGAATTTGTTGGTGTTTTTAAATGTTGAGGTTGTTGTTGAATTTGTTGGTGTTTTTCAATGTTGAGGTTGTTGTTGTTTTTCAATGTTGAGGTTGTTGTTGAATTTGTTGGTGTTTTTCTTGTTGAGGTTGTTGTTGTTTTTCAATGTGGAGGTTGTTGTTGAATTTGTTGGTGTTTTTCAATGTCGAGGTTGTTGTTGAATTTGTTGGTCTTTTTCAATGTTGAATTTGTTGTTGAATTAGTTGGTGTTTTTCCATGTTGAGGTTATTGTTGTTTTTCAATGTTGAGGTTGTTGTTGAATTTGTTGGTGTTTTTCAATGTTGAGGTTGTTGTTGAATTTGTTGGCGTTTTTCAATGTTGAGGTTGTTGTTGAATTTGTTGGTGTTTTTCAATGTTGAGGTTGTTGTTGAATTTGTTGGTGTTTTTCAATGTTGAGGTTGTTGTTGTTTTTCAATGTTCAGGTTGTTGTTGAATTTGTTGGTGTTTTTCAATGTCGAGGTTGTTGTTGAAATTGTTGGTGTTTTTCAATGTTGAAGTTGTTGTTGAATTTGTTGGTGATTTTCAATGATGAGGTTGTTGTTGTTTTTCAATGTTGAGGTTGTTGTTGAATTTGTTGGTGTTTTTCAATGTTGAGGTTGTTGTTATTTTTCAATGTTGAGGTTGTTGTTGTTTTTCAATGTTGAGGTTCTTGTTGAATTTGTTGGTGTTTTTCAATGTTGAGGTTGTTGTTGTTGTTCAATGTGGAGGTTGTTGTTGAATTTGTCGGTGTTTTTCAATGTTGAGGTTGTTGTTGAAATTGTTGGTGTTTTTCAATGTTGAATTTGTTGCTGAATTTGTTGGTGTTTTTCAATGTTGAGGTTGTTGTTGTTCTTCAATGTTGAGGTTGTTGTTGAATTTGTTGGTGTTTTTCAATGTTGAGGTTGTTGTTGAATTTGTTGGCGTTTTTAAATGTTGAGGTTGTTGTTGAATTTGTTGGTGTTTTTCAATGTTGAGGTTGTTGTTGAATTTGTTCGTGTTTTTCAATGTTGAGGTTGTTGTTGTTATTCAATGTTGAGGTTGTTGTTGAATTTGATGGTGTTTTTCATTGTCGAGGTTGTTGTTGAATTTGTTGGTGTTTTTCAATGTTGAAGTTGTTGTTGAATTTGTTGGTGTTTTTTATGTTGAGGTTGTTGTTGTTTTTCAATGTTGAAGTTGTTGTTGAATTTGTTGGTGTTTTTCAATGTTGAGGTTGTTGTTGTTTTTCAATTTTGAGGTTGTTGTTGAATTTGTTGGTGTTTTTAAATTTTGAGGTTGTTGTTCAAATTGTTGGTGTTTTTCAATGTTGAAGTTGTTGTTGTTTTTCAATGTTGAGGTTGTTGTTGAATTTGTTGGTGTTTTTCAATGTTGAGGTTGTTGTTGTTTTTCAATGTTGAGGTTGTTGTTGAATTTGTTGGTGTTTTTTAATGTTGAGGTTGTTGTTGAATTCGGTGGTGTTTTTCAATGTTGAGGTTGTTGTTGTTTTTCAATGTTGAGGTTATTGTTGAATTTGTTGGTGTTTTTCAATGTTGAGGTTGTTGTTGAATTTGTTGGTGTATTTCAACGTTGAGGTTGTTGTTGTTTTTCAATGTTGAGGTTGTTGTTGAATTTGTTGGTGTTTTTCAATTTCGAGGTTGTTGTTGAATTTGTTGGTGTTTTTCAATGTTGAAGTTGTTGTTGAATTTGTTGGTGTTTTTCAATGTTGAGGTTGTTGTTGAATTCGGTGGTGTTTTTCAATTTTGAGGTTGTTGTTGTTTTTCAATGTTGAGGTTGTTGTTTAATTGGTTGGTGTTTTTCAATGTTGAGGTTGGTGTTGTTTTTCAATGTTGAGGTTGTTTTTGTTTTTCAATGTTGAGGTTGTTGTTGAATTTGTTGGTGTTTTTTAATGTTGAGGTTGTTGTAGTTTTTCAATGTTGTGGTTGTTGTTGAATTTGTTGGTGTTTTTCAATGTCGAGGTTGTTGTTGAATTTGTTGGAGTTTTTCAATGTTGAGGTTGTTGTTGAATTTGTTGGTGTTTTTCAATGTTGAGGTTGTTGTTTTTCAATGTTGAGGTTGTTGATGAATTTGTTGATGTTTTTCAATGTTGAGGTTGGTGTTGAATTTGTTGGTATTTTTCAATGTTGAGGTTGTTGTTGTTTTTCAATGTTGAGGTTGTTGTTGAATTTGTTGGTCTTTTTCAATGTTGAGGTTGTTGTTGTTTTTCAATGTTGTGGTTGTTGTTGAATTTGTTGGTGTTTTTCAATGTTGAGGTTGTTGTTGTTTTTCAATGTTGAGGTTGTTGTTGAATTTGTTGGTGTTTTTCAATGTTGAGGTTGTTGTTGTTTTTCAATGTTGAGGTTGTTGTTGAATTTGTTTGTGTTTTTCAATGTTGAGGTTGTTGTTGTTTTTCAATGTTGAGGTTGTTGTTGAATTTGTTGGTGTTTTTCAATGTTGAGGTTGTTATTGAATTTGTTGTTGTTTTTCAATGTTGAGGTTGTTGTTGTTTTTCAATGTTGAGTTTGTTGTTGAACTTGTTGGTGTTTTTCAATGTTGAGGTTGTTGTAGTTTTTCAATGTTGAGGTTGTTGCTGAATTTGTTGGTGCTTTTCAATGTCGAGATTGTGGTTGAATTTGTTGGTGTTTTTCAATGTTGAAGTTGTTGTTGAATTTGTTGCTGTTTTTCAATGTTGAGGTTGTTGTTGAATTTGTTGGTGTTTTTAAATGTTGAGGTTGTTGTTGAATTTGTTGGTGTTTTTCAATGTTGAGGTTGTTGTTGTTTTTCAATGTTGAGGTTGTTGTTGAATTTGTTGGTGTTTTTCTTGTTGAGGTTGTTGTTGTTTCTCAATGTGGAGGTTGTTGTTGAATTTGTTGGTGTTTTTCAATGTCGAGGTTGTTGTTGAATTTGTTGGTCTTTTTCAATGTTGAATTTGTTGTTGAATTAGTTGGTGTTTTTCCATGTTGAGGTTATTGTTGTTTTTCAATGTTGAGGTTGTTGTTGAATTTGTTGGTGTTTTTCAATGTTGAGGTTGTTGTTGAATTTGTTGGCGTTTTTCAATGTTGAGGTTGTTGTTGAATTTGTTGGTGTTTTTCAATGTTGAGGTTGTTGTTGAATTTGTTGGTGTTTTTCAATGTTGAGGTTGTTGTTGTTTTTCAATGTTCAGGTTGTTGTTGAATTTGTTGGTGTTTTTCAATGTCGAGGTTGTTGTTGAAATTGTTGGTGTTTTTCAATGTTGAAGTTGTTGTTGAATTTGTTGGTGATTTTCAATGATGAGGTTGTTGTTGTTTTTCAATGTTGAGGTTGTTGTTGAATTTGTTGGTGTTTTTCAATGTTGAGGTTGTTGTTATTTTTCAATGTTGAGGTTGTTGTTGTTTTTCAATGTTGAGGTTCTTGTTGAATTTGTTGGTGTTTTTCAATGTTGAGGTTGTTGTTGTTGTTCAATGTGGAGGTTGTTGTTGAACTTGTCGGTGTTTTTCAATGTTGAGGTTGTTGTTGAAATTGTTGGTGTTTTTCAATGTTGAATTTGTTGCTGAATTTGTTGGTGTTTTTCAATGTTGAGGTTGTTGTTGTTCTTCAATGTTGAGGTTGTTGTTGAATTTGTTGGTGTTTTTCAATGTTGAGGTTGTTGTTGAATTTGTTGGCGTTTTTAAATGTTGAGGTTGTTGTTGAATTTGTTGGTGTTTTTCAATGTTGAGGTTGTTGTTGAATTTGTTCGTGTTTTTCAATGTTGAGGTTGTTGTTGTTATTCAATGTTGAGGTTGTTGTTGAATTTGATGGTGTTTTTCATTGTCGAGGTTGTTGTTGAATTTGTTGGTGTTTTTCAATGTTGAAGTTGTTGTTGAATTTGTTGGTGTTTTTTATGTTGAGGTTGTTGTTGTTTTTCAATGTTGAAGTTGTTGTTGAATTTGTTGGTGTTTTTCAATGTTGAGGTTGTTGTTGTTTTTCAATTTTGAGGTTGTTGTTGAATTTGTTGGTGTTTTTAAATTTTGAGGTTGTTGTTCAAATTGTTGGTGTTTTTCAATGTTGAAGTTGTTGTTGTTTTTCAATGTTGAGGTTGTTGTTGAATTTGTTGGTGTTTTTCAATGTTGAGGTTGTTGTTGTTTTTCAATGTTGAGGTTGTTGTTGAATTTCTTGCTGTTTTTCAATTTCGAGGTTGCTCTTGAATTTGCTGAGTTTTTCAATGTTGAAGTTGTTGTTGAATTTGTTGGTGTTTTTCAATGTTGAGGTTGTTCTTGTTTTTCAATGCTGAGGTTGTTGTTGAATTTGTTGGTGTTTTTCAATGTTGAGGTTGTTGTTGAATTTGTTGGTGTTTTTCAGTGTTGAGGTTGTTGTTGTTTTTCAATGTTGATGCTGTTGTTGAATTTGTTGGTGTTTTTCAATGTTGAGGTTGTTGTTTTTCAATGTTGAGGTTGTTGATGAATTTGTTGATGTTTTTCAATGTTGAGGTTGGTGTTGAATTTGTTGGTATTTTTCAATGTTGAGGTTGTTGTTGTTTTTCAATGTTGAGGTTGTTGTTGAATTTGTTGGCGTTTTTCAATGTTGAGGTTGTTGTTGAATTTGTTGGTGTTTTTCAATGTTGAGGTTGTTGTTGAATTTGTTGGTGTTTTTCAATGTTGAGGTTGTTGTTGTTTTTCAATGTTCAGGTTGTTGTTGAATTTGTTGGTGTTTTTCAATGTCGAGGTTGTTGTTGAAATTGTTGGTGTTTTTCAATGTTGAAGTTGTTGTTGAATTTGTTGGTGATTTTCAATGATGAGGTTGTTGTTGTTTTTCAATGTTGAGGTTGTTGTTGAATTTGTTGGTGTTTTTCAATGTTGAGGTTGTTGTTATTTTTCAATGTTGAGGTTGTTGTTGTTTTTCAATGTTGAGGTTCTTGTTGAATTTGTTGGTGTTTTTCAATGTTGAGGTTGTTGTTGTTGTTCAATGTGGAGGTTGTTGTTGAATTTGTCGGTGTTTTTCAATGTTGAGGTTGTTGTTGAAATTGTTGGTGTTTTTCAATGTTGAATTTGTTATTGAATTTGTTGGTGTTTTTCAATGTTGAGGTTGTTGTTGTTCTTCAATGTTGAGGTTGTTGTTGAATTTGTTGGTGTTTTTCAATGTTGAGGTTGTTGTTGAATTTGTTGGCGTTTTTAAATGTTGAGGTTGTTGTTGAATTTGTTGGTGTTTTTCAATGTTGAGGTTGTTGTTGAATTTGTTCGTGTTTTTCAATGTTGAGGTTGTTGTTGTTATTCAATGTTGAGGTTGTTGTTGAATTTGATGGTGTTTTTCATTGTCGAGGTTGTTGTTGAATTTGTTGGTGTTTTTCAATGTTGAAGTTGTTGTTGAATTTGTTGGTGTTTTTTATGTTGAGGTTGTTGTTGTTTTTCAATGTTGAAGTTGTTGTTGAATTTGTTGGTGTTTTACAATGTTGAGGTTGTTGTTGTTTTTCAATTTTGAGGTTGTTGTTGAATTTGTTGGTGTTTTTAAATTTTGAGGTTGTTGTTCAAATTGTTGGTGTTTTTCAATGTTGAAGTTGTTGTTGTTTTTCAATGTTGAGGTTGTTGTTGAATTTGTTGGTGTTTTTCAATGTTGAGGTTGTTGTTGTTTTTCAATGTTGAGGTTGTTGTTGAATTTCTTGCTGTTTTTCAATTTCGAGGTTGCTCTTGAATTTGCTGAGTTTTTCAATGTTGAAGTTGTTGTTGAATTTGTTGGTGTTTTTCAATGTTGAGGTTTTTGTTGAATTTGTTGGTGTTTTTCAAAGTTGAGGTTGTTGTTGTTTTTCAATGTGGAGGTTGTTGTTGAATTTGTTGGTGTTTTTCAATGTTGAGGTTGTTCTTGTTTTTCAATGCTGAGGTTGTTGTTGAATTTGTTGGTGTTTTTCAATGTTGAGGTTGTTGTTGAATTTGTTGGTGTTTTTCAGTGTTGAGGTTGTTGTTGTTTTTCAATGTTGATGCTGTTGTTGAATTTGTTGGTGTTTTTCAATGTTGAGGTTGTTGTTTTTCAATGTTGAGGTTGTTGATGAATTTGTTGATGTTTTTCAATGTTGAGGTTGGTGTTGAATTTGTTGGTATTTTTCAATGTTGAGGTTGTTGTTGTTTTTCAATGTTGAGGTTGTTGTTGAATTTGTTGGTGATTTTCAATGTTGAGGTTGTTGTTGTTTTTCAATGTTGAGTTTGTTGTTGAATTTGTTGGTGTTTTTCAATGTTGAGGTTGTTGTTGTTTTTCAATGTGGAGGTTGTTGTTGAATTTGTTGGTGTTTTTCAATGTTGAGGTTGTTGTTGTTTTTCAATGCTGAGGTTGTTGTTGAATTTGTTGGTGTTTTTCAATGTTGAGGTTGTTGTTGAATTTGTTGGTGTTTTTCAATGTTGAGGTTGTTGTTGTTTTTCAATGTTGATGCTGTTGTTGAATTTGTTGGTGTTTTTCAATATTGAGGTTGTTGTTGTTTTTCAATGTTGAGGTTGTTGTTGAATTTCTTGGTGTTTTTCAATGTTGAGGTTGTTGTTGAATTTGTTGATGTTTTTCAATGTTGAGGTTGTTCTTGTTTTTCAATGTTGAGGTTGTTGTTGAATTTGTTGGTGTTTTTCAATGTTGAGGTTGTTGTTGTTTTTCAATGTTGATGTTGTTGTTTAATTGGTTGGTGTTTTTCAATGTTGAGGTTGTTGTTGTTTTTCAATGTTGAGGTTGTTGTTGAATTTGTTGGTGTTTTTTAATGTTGAGGTGGTTGTTGAATTTGTTGGTGTTTTTCAATGTTGATGTTGTTGTTGTTTTTCAATGTTGAGGTTGTTGTTGAATTTGTTTGTGTTTTTCAATGTTGAGGTTGTTGCTGTTTTTCAATGTTGAGGTTGTTGTTGAATTTGTTGGTGTTTTTCAATGTTGAGGTTGTTATTGAATTTGTTGTTGTTTTTCAATGTTGAGGTTGTTGTTGTTTTTCAATGTTGAGTTTCTTGTTGAACTTGTTGGTGTTTTTCAATGTTGAGGTTGTTGTAGTTTTTCAATGTTGAGGTTGTTGCTGAATTTGTTGGTGCTTTTCAATGTCGAGATTGTGGTTGAATTTGTTGGTGTTTTTCAATGTTGAAGTTGTTGTTGAATTTGTTGCTGTTTTTCAATGTTGAGGTTGTTGTTGAATTTGTTGGTGTTTTTAAATGTTGAGGTTGTTGTTGAATTTGTTGGTGTTTTTCAATGTTGAGGTTGTTGTTGTTTTTCAATGTTGAGGTTGTTGTTGAATTTGTTGGTGTTTTTCTTGTTGAGGTTGTTGTTGTTTTTCAATGTGGAGGTTGTTGTTGAATTTGTTGGTGTTTTTCAATGTCGAGGTTGTTGTTGAATTTGTTGGTCTTTTTCAATGTTGAATTTGTTGCTGAATTTGTTGGTGTTTTTCAATGTTGAGGTTGTTGTTGTTCTTCAATGTTGAGGTTGTTGTTGAATTTGTTGGTGTTTTTCAATGTTGAGGTTGTTGTTGAATTTGTTGGTGCTTTTCAATGTCGAGATTGTGGTTGAATTTGTTGGTGTTTTTCAATGTTGAAGTTGTTGTTGAATTTGTTGCTGTTTTTCAATGTTGAGGTTGTTGTTGAATTTGTTGGTGTTTTTAAATGTTGAGGTTGTTGTTGAATTTGTTGGTGTTTTTCAATGTTGAGGTTGTTGTTGTTTTTCAATGTTGAGGTTGTTGTTGAATTTGTTGGTGTTTTTCTTGTTGAGGTTGTTGTTGTTTCTCAATGTGGAGGTTGTTGTTGAATTTGTTGGTGTTTTTCAATGTCGAGGTTGTTGTTGAATTTGTTGGTCTTTTTCAATGTTGAATTTGTTGTTGAATTAGTTGGTGTTTTTCCATGTTGAGGTTATTGTTGTTTTTCAATGTTGAGGTTGTTGTTGAATTTGTTGGTGTTTTTCAATGTTGAGGTTGTTGTTGAATTTGTTGGCGTTTTTCAATGTTGAGGTTGTTGTTGAATTTGTTGGTGTTTTTCAATGTTGAGGTTGTTGTTGAATTTGTTGGTGTTTTTCAATGTTGAGGTTGTTGTTGTTTTTCAATGTTCAGGTTGTTGTTGAATTTGTTGGTGTTTTTCAATGTCGAGGTTGTTGTTGAAATTGTTGGTGTTTTTCAATGTTGAAGTTGTTGTTGAATTTGTTGGTGATTTTCAATGATGAGGTTGTTGTTGTTTTTCAATGTTGAGGTTGTTGTTGAATTTGTTGGTGTTTTTCAATGTTGAGGTTGTTGTTATTTTTCAATGTTGAGGTTGTTGTTGTTTTTCAATGTTGAGGTTCTTGTTGAATTTGTTGGTGTTTTTCAATGTTGAGGTTGTTGTTGTTGTTCAATGTGGAGGTTGTTGTTGAATTTGTCGGTGTTTTTCAATGTTGAGGTTGTTGTTGAAATTGTTGGTGTTTTTCAATGTTGAATTTGTTGCTGAATTTGTTGGTGTTTTTCAATGTTGAGGTTGTTGTTGTTCTTCAATGTTGAGGTTGTTGTTGAATTTGTTGGTGTTTTTCAATGTTGAGGTTGTTGTTGAATTTGTTGGCGTTTTTAAATGTTGAGGTTGTTGTTGAATTTGTTGGTGTTTTTCAATGTTGAGGTTGTTGTTGAATTTGTTCGTGTTTTTCAATGTTGAGGTTGTTGTTGTTATTCAATGTTGAGGTTGTTGTTGAATTTGATGGTGTTTTTCATTGTCGAGGTTGTTGTTGAATTTGTTGGTGTTTTTCAATGTTGAAGTTGTTGTTGAATTTGTTGGTGTTTTTTATGTTGAGGTTGTTGTTGTTTTTCAATGTTGAAGTTGTTGTTGAATTTGTTGGTGTTTTTCAATGTTGAGGTTGTTGTTGTTTTTCAATTTTGAGGTTGTTGTTGAATTTGTTGGTGTTTTTAAATTTTGAGGTTGTTGTTCAAATTGTTGGTGTTTTTCAATGTTGAAGTTGTTGTTGTTTTTCAATGTTGAGGTTGTTGTTGAATTTGTTGGTGTTTTTCAATGTTGAGGTTGTTGTTGTTTTTCAATGTTGAGGTTGTTGTTGAATTTCTTGCTGTTTTTCAATTTCGAGGTTGCTCTTGAATTTGCTGAGTTTTTCAATGTTGAAGTTGTTGTTGAATTTGTTGGTGTTTTTCAATGTTGAGGTTGTTCTTGTTTTTCAATGCTGAGGTTGTTGTTGAATTTGTTGGTGTTTTTCAATGTTGAGGTTGTTGTTGAATTTGTTGGTGTTTTTCAGTGTTGAGGTTGTTGTTGTTTTTCAATGTTGATGCTGTTGTTGAATTTGTTGGTGTTTTTCAATGTTGAGGTTGTTGTTTTTCAATGTTGAGGTTGTTGATGAATTTGTTGATGTTTTTCAATGTTGAGGTTGGTGTTGAATTTGTTGGTATTTTTCAATGTTGAGGTTGTTGTTGTTTTTCAATGTTGAGGTTGTTGTTGAATTTGTTGGCGTTTTTCAATGTTGAGGTTGTTGTTGAATTTGTTGGTGTTTTTCAATGTTGAGGTTGTTGTTGAATTTGTTGGTGTTTTTCAATGTTGAGGTTGTTGTTGTTTTTCAATGTTCAGGTTGTTGTTGAATTTGTTGGTGTTTTTCAATGTCGAGGTTGTTGTTGAAATTGTTGGTGTTTTTCAATGTTGAAGTTGTTGTTGAATTTGTTGGTGATTTTCAATGATGAGGTTGTTGTTGTTTTTCAATGTTGAGGTTGTTGTTGAATTTGTTGGTGTTTTTCAATGTTGAGGTTGTTGTTATTTTTCAATGTTGAGGTTGTTGTTGTTTTTCAATGTTGAGGTTCTTGTTGAATTTGTTGGTGTTTTTCAATGTTGAGGTTGTTGTTGTTGTTCAATGTGGAGGTTGTTGTTGAATTTGTCGGTGTTTTTCAATGTTGAGGTTGTTGTTGAAATTGTTGGTGTTTTTCAATGTTGAATTTGTTGCTGAATTTGTTGGTGTTTTTCAATGTTGAGGTTGTTGTTGTTCTTCAATGTTGAGGTTGTTGTTGAATTTGTTGGTGTTTTTCAATGTTGAGGTTGTTGTTGAATTTGTTGGCGTTTTTAAATGTTGAGGTTGTTGTTGAATTTGTTGGTGTTTTTCAATGTTGAGGTTGTTGTTGAATTTGTTCGTGTTTTTCAATGTTGAGGTTGTTGTTGTTATTCAATGTTGAGGTTGTTGTTGAATTTGATGGTGTTTTTCATTGTCGAGGTTGTTGTTGAATTTGTTGGTGTTTTTCAATGTTGAAGTTGTTGTTGAATTTGTTGGTGTTTTTTATGTTGAGGTTGTTGTTGTTTTTCAATGTTGAAGTTGTTGTTGAATTTGTTGGTGTTTTACAATGTTGAGGTTGTTGTTGTTTTTCAATTTTGAGGTTGTTGTTGAATTTGTTGGTGTTTTTAAATTTTGAGGTTGTTGTTCAAATTGTTGGTGTTTTTCAATGTTGAAGTTGTTGTTGTTTTTCAATGTTGAGGTTGTTGTTGAATTTGTTGGTGTTTTTCAATGTTGAGGTTGTTGTTGTTTTTCAATGTTGAGGTTGTTGTTGAATTTCTTGCTGTTTTTCAATTTCGAGGTTGCTCTTGAATTTGCTGAGTTTTTCAATGTTGAAGTTGTTGTTGAATTTGTTGGTGTTTTTCAATGTTGAGGTTTTTGTTGAATTTGTTGGTGTTTTTCAAAGTTGAGGTTGTTGTTGTTTTTCAATGTGGAGGTTGTTGTTGAATTTGTTGGTGTTTTTCAATGTTGAGGTTGTTCTTGTTTTTCAATGCTGAGGTTGTTGTTGAATTTGTTGGTGTTTTTCAATGTTGAGGTTGTTGTTGAATTTGTTGGTGTTTTTCAGTGTTGAGGTTGTTGTTGTTTTTCAATGTTGATGCTGTTGTTGAATTTGTTGGTGTTTTTCAATGTTGAGGTTGTTGTTTTTCAATGTTGAGGTTGTTGATGAATTTGTTGATGTTTTTCAATGTTGAGGTTGGTGTTGAATTTGTTGGTATTTTTCAATGTTGAGGTTGTTGTTGTTTTTCAATGTTGAGGTTGTTGTTGAATTTGTTGGTGATTTTCAATGTTGAGGTTGTTGTTGTTTTTCAATGTTGAGTTTGTTGTTGAATTTGTTGGTGTTTTTCAATGTTGAGGTTGTTGTTGTTTTTCAATGTGGAGGTTGTTGTTGAATTTGTTGGTGTTTTTCAATGTTGAGGTTGTTGTTGTTTTTCAATGCTGAGGTTGTTGTTGAATTTGTTGGTGTTTTTCAATGTTGAGGTTGTTGTTGAATTTGTTGGTGTTTTTCAATGTTGAGGTTGTTGTTGTTTTTCAATGTTGATGCTGTTGTTGAATTTGTTGGTGTTTTTCAATATTGAGGTTGTTGTTGTTTTTCAATGTTGAGGTTGTTGTTGAATTTCTTGGTGTTTTTCAATGTTGAGGTTGTTGTTGAATTTGTTGATGTTTTTCAATGTTGAGGTTGTTCTTGTTTTTCAATGTTGAGGTTGTTGTTGAATTTGTTGGTGTTTTTCAATGTTGAGGTTGTTGTTGTTTTTCAATGTTGATGTTGTTGTTTAATTGGTTGGTGTTTTTCAATGTTGAGGTTGTTGTTGTTTTTCAATGTTGAGGTTGTTGTTGAATTTGTTGGTGTTTTTTAATGTTGAGGTGGTTGTTGAATTTGTTGGTGTTTTTCAATGTTGATGTTGTTGTTGTTTTTCAATGTTGAGGTTGTTGTTGAATTTGTTTGTGTTTTTCAATGTTGAGGTTGTTGCTGTTTTTCAATGTTGAGGTTGTTGTTGAATTTGTTGGTGTTTTTCAATGTTGAGGTTGTTATTGAATTTGTTGTTGTTTTTCAATGTTGAGGTTGTTGTTGTTTTTCAATGTTGAGTTTCTTGTTGAACTTGTTGGTGTTTTTCAATGTTGAGGTTGTTGTAGTTTTTCAATGTTGAGGTTGTTGCTGAATTTGTTGGTGCTTTTCAATGTCGAGATTGTGGTTGAATTTGTTGGTGTTTTTCAATGTTGAAGTTGTTGTTGAATTTGTTGCTGTTTTTCAATGTTGAGGTTGTTGTTGAATTTGTTGGTGTTTTTAAATGTTGAGGTTGTTGTTGAATTTGTTGGTGTTTTTCAATGTTGAGGTTGTTGTTGTTTTTCAATGTTGAGGTTGTTGTTGAATTTGTTGGTGTTTTTCTTGTTGAGGTTGTTGTTGTTTTTCAATGTGGAGGTTGTTGTTGAATTTGTTGGTGTTTTTCAATGTCGAGGTTGTTGTTGAATTTGTTGGTCTTTTTCAATGTTGAATTTGTTGCTGAATTTGTTGGTGTTTTTCAATGTTGAGGTTGTTGTTGTTCTTCAATGTTGAGGTTGTTGTTGAATTTGTTGGTGTTTTTCAATGTTGAGGTTGTTGTTGAATTTGTTGGCGTTTTTAAATGTTGAGGTTGTTGTTGAATTTGTTGGTGTTTTTCAATGTTGAGGTTGTTGTTGAATTTGTTCGTGTTTTTCAATGTTGAGGTTGTTGTTGTTATTCAATGTTGAGGTTGTTGTTGAATTTGATGGTGTTTTTCATTGTCGAGGTTGTTGTTGAATTTGTTGGTGTTTTTCAATGTTGAAGTTGTTGTTGAATTTGTTGGTGTTTTTTATGTTGAGGTTGTTGTTGTTTTTCAATGTTGAAGTTGTTGTTGAATTTGTTGGTGTTTTACAATGTTGAGGTTGTTGTTGTTTTTCAATTTTGAGGTTGTTGTTGAATTTGTTGGTGTTTTTAAATTTTGAGGTTGTTGTTCAAATTGTTGGTGTTTTTCAATGTTGAAGTTGTTGTTGTTTTTCAATGTTGAGGTTGTTGTTGAATTTGTTGGTGTTTTTCAATGTTGAGGTTGTTGTTGTTTTTCAATGTTGAGGTTGTTGTTGAATTTCTTGCTGTTTTTCAATTTCGAGGTTGCTCTTGAATTTGCTGAGTTTTTCAATGTTGAAGTTGTTGTTGAATTTGTTGGTCTTTTTCAATGTTGAGGTTTTTGTTGAATTTGTTGGTGTTTTTCAAAGTTGAGGTTGTTGTTGTTTTTCAATGTGGAGGTTGTTGTTGAATTTGTTGGTGTTTTTCAATGTTGAGGTTGTTCTTGTTTTTCAATGCTGAGGTTGTTGTTGAATTTGTTGGTGTTTTTCAATGTTGAGGTTGTTGTTGAATTTGTTGGTGTTTTTCAGTGTTGAGGTTGTTGTTGTTTTTCAATGTTGATGCTGTTGTTGAATTTGTTGGTGTTTTTCAATGTTGAGGTTGTTGTTTTTCAATGTTGAGGTTGTTGATGAATTTGTTGATGTTTTTCAATGTTGAGGTTGGTGTTGAATTTGTTGGTATTTTTCAATGTTGAGGTTGTTGTTGTTTTTCAATGTTGAGGTTGTTGTTGAACTTGTTGGTGATTTTCAATGTTGAGGTTGTTGTTGTTTTTCAATGTTGAGTTTGTTGTTGAATTTGTTGGTGTTTTTCAATGTTGAGGTTGTTGTTGTTTTTCAATGTGGAGGTTGTTGTTGAATTTGTTGGTGTTTTTCAATGTTGAGGTTGTTGTTGTTTTTCAATGCTGAGGTTGTTGTTGAATTTGTTGGTGTTTTTCAATGTTGAGGTTGTTGTTGAATTTGTTGGTGTTTTTCAATGTTGAGGTTGTTGTTGTTTTTCAATGTTGAGGTTGTTGTTGAATTTCTTGCTGTTTTTCAATTTCGAGGTTGCTCTTGAATTTGCTGAGTTTTTCAATGTTGAAGTTGTTGTTGAATTTGTTGGTGTTTTTCAATGTTGAGGTTTTTGTTGAATTTGTTGGTGTTTTTCAAAGTTGAGGTTGTTGTTGTTTTTCAATGTGGAGGTTGTTGTTGAATTTGTTGGTGTTTTTCAATGTTGAGGTTGTTCTTGTTTTTCAATGCTGAGGTTGTTGTTGAATTTGTTGGTGTTTTTCAATGTTGAGGTTGTTGTTGAATTTGTTGGTGTTTTTCAGTGTTGAGGTTGTTGTTGTTTTTCAATGTTGATGCTGTTGTTGAATTTGTTGGTGTTTTTCAATGTTGAGGTTGTTGTTTTTCAATGTTGAGGTTGTTGATGAATTTGTTGATGTTTTTCAATGTTGAGGTTGGTGTTGAATTTGTTGGTATTTTTCAATGTTGAGGTTGTTGTTGTTTTTCAATGTTGAGGTTGTTGTTGAACTTGTTGGTGATTTTCAATGTTGAGGTTGTTGTTGTTTTTCAATGTTGAGTTTGTTGTTGAATTTGTTGGTGTTTTTCAATGTTGAGGTTGTTGTTGTTTTTCAATGTGGAGGTTGTTGTTGAATTTGTTGGTGTTTTTCAATGTTGAGGTTGTTGTTGTTTTTCAATGCTGAGGTTGTTGTTGAATTTGTTGGTGTTTTTCAATGTTGAGGTTGTTGTTGAATTTGTTGGTGTTTTTCAATGTTGAGGTTGTTGTTGTTTTTCAATGTTGATGCTGTTGTTGAATTTGTTGGTGTTTTTCAATATTGAGGTTGTTGTTGTTTTTCAATGTTGAGGTTGTTGTTGAATTTCTTGGTGTTTTTCAATGTTGAGGTTGTTGTTGAATTTGTTGATGTTTTTCAATGTTGAGGTTGTTCTTGTTTTTCAATGTTGAGGTTGTTGTTGAATTTGTTGGTGTTTTTCAATGTTGAGGTTGTTGTTGTTTTTCAATGTTGATGTTGTTGTTTAATTGGTTGGTGTTTTTCAATGTTGAGGTTGTTGTTGTTTTTCAATGTTGAGGTTGTTGTTGAATTTGTTGGTGTTTTTTAATGTTGAGGTGGTTGTTGAATTTGTTGGTGTTTTTCAATGTTGATGTTGTTGTTGTTTTTCAATGTTGAGGTTGTTGTTGAATTTGTTTGTGTTTTTCAATGTTGAGGTTGTTGTTGTTTTTCAATGTTGAGGTTGTTGTTGAATTTGTTGGTGTTTTTCAATGTTGAGGTTGTTATTGAATTTGTTGTTGTTTTTCAAGGTTGAGGTTGTTGTTGTTTTTCAATGTTGAGTTTGTTGTTGAACTTGTTGGTGTTTTTCAATGTTGAGGTTGTTGTAGTTTTTCAATGTTGAGGTTGTTGCTGAATTTGTTGGTGCTTTTCAATGTCGAGATTGTGGTTGAATTTGTTGGTGTTTTTCAATGTTGAAGTTGTTGTTGAATTTGTTGCTGTTTTTCAATGTTGAGGTTGTTGTTGAATTTGTTGGTGTTTTTAAATGTTGAGGTTGTTGTTGAATTTGTTGGTGTTTTTCAATGTTGAGGTTGTTGTTGTTTTTCAATGTTGAGGTTGTTGTTGAATTTGTTGGTGTTTTTCTTGTTGAGGTTGTTGTTGTTTTTCAATGTGGAGGTTGTTGTTGAATTTGTTGGTGT
The DNA here is from genome assembly GCA_026770705.1 of Isurus oxyrinchus. Lineage (NCBI taxonomy): Eukaryota > Metazoa > Chordata > Chondrichthyes > Lamniformes > Lamnidae > Isurus > Isurus oxyrinchus. The sequence continues at coordinate 727,355 of JANJGN010000143.1, read as the reverse complement.
TTTTCAATGTCGAGGTTGTTGTTGAATTTGTTGGTGTTTTTCAATGTTGAGGTTGTTGTTGAATTTGTTCGTGTTTTTCAATGTTGAGGTTGTTGTTGTTATTCAATGTTGAGGTTGTTGTTGAATTTGATGGTGTTTTTCATTGTCGAGGTTGTTGTTGAATTTGTTGGTGTTTTTCAATGTTGAAGTTGTTGTTGAATTTGTTGGTGTTTTTTATGTTGAGGTTGTTGTTGTTTTTCAATGTTGAAGTTGTTGTTGAATTTGTTGGTGTTTTACAATGTTGAGGTTGTTGTTGTTTTTCAATTTTGAGGTTGTTGTTGAATTTGTTGGTGTTTTTAAATTTTGAGGTTGTTGTTCAAATTGTTGGTGTTTTTCAATGTTGAAGTTGTTGTTGTTTTTCAATGTTGAGGTTGTTGTTGAATTTGTTGGTGTTTTTCAATGTTGAGGTTGTTGTTGTTTTTCAATGTTGAGGTTGTTGTTGAATTTCTTGCTGTTTTTCAATTTCGAGGTTGCTCTTGAATTTGCTGAGTTTTTCAATGTTGAAGTTGTTGTTGAATTTGTTGGTGTTTTTCAATGTTGAGGTTTTTGTTGAATTTGTTGGTGTTTTTCAAAGTTGAGGTTGTTGTTGTTTTTCAATGTGGAGGTTGTTGTTGAATTTGTTGGTGTTTTTCAATGTTGAGGTTGTTCTTGTTTTTCAATGCTGAGGTTGTTGTTGAATTTGTTGGTGTTTTTCAATGTTGAGGTTGTTGTTGAATTTGTTGGTGTTTTTCAGTGTTGAGGTTGTTGTTGTTTTTCAATGTTGATGCTGTTGTTGAATTTGTTGGTGTTTTTCAATGTTGAGGTTGTTGTTTTTCAATGTTGAGGTTGTTGATGAATTTGTTGATGTTTTTCAATGTTGAGGTTGGTGTTGAATTTGTTGGTATTTTTCAATGTTGAGGTTGTTGTTGTTTTTCAATGTTGAGGTTGTTGTTGAACTTGTTGGTGATTTTCAATGTTGAGGTTGTTGTTGTTTTTCAATGTTGAGTTTGTTGTTGAATTTGTTGGTGTTTTTCAATGTTGAGGTTGTTGTTGTTTTTCAATGTGGAGGTTGTTGTTGAATTTGTTGGTGTTTTTCAATGTTGAGGTTGTTGTTGTTTTTCAATGCTGAGGTTGTTGTTGAATTTGTTGGTGTTTTTCAATGTTGAGGTTGTTGTTGAATTTGTTGGTGTTTTTCAATGTTGAGGTTGTTGTTGTTTTTCAATGTTGATGCTGTTGTTGAATTTGTTGGTGTTTTTCAATATTGAGGTTGTTGTTGTTTTTCAATGTTGAGGTTGTTGTTGAATTTCTTGGTGTTTTTCAATGTTGAGGTTGTTGTTGAATTTGTTGATGTTTTTCAATGTTGAGGTTGTTCTTGTTTTTCAATGTTGAGGTTGTTGTTGAATTTGTTGGTGTTTTTCAATGTTGAGGTTGTTGTTGTTTTTCAATGTTGATGTTGTTGTTTAATTGGTTGGTGTTTTTCAATGTTGAGGTTGTTGTTGTTTTTCAATGTTGAGGTTGTTGTTGAATTTGTTGGTGTTTTTTAATGTTGAGGTGGTTGTTGAATTTGTTGGTGTTTTTCAATGTTGATGTTGTTGTTGTTTTTCAATGTTGAGGTTGTTGTTGAATTTGTTTGTGTTTTTCAATGTTGAGGTTGTTGTTGTTTTTCAATGTTGAGGTTGTTGTTGAATTTGTTGGTGTTTTTCAATGTTGAGGTTGTTATTGAATTTGTTGTTGTTTTTCAATGTTGAGGTTGTTGTTGTTTTTCAATGTTGAGTTTGTTGTTGAACTTGTTGGTGTTTTTCAATGTTGAGGTTGTTGTAGTTTTTCAATGTTGAGGTTGTTGCTGAATTTGTTGGTGCTTTTCAATGTCGAGATTGTGGTTGAATTTGTTGGTGTTTTTCAATGTTGAAGTTGTTGTTGAATTTGTTGCTGTTTTTCAATGTTGAGGTTGTTGTTGAATTTGTTGGTGTTTTTAAATGTTGAGGTTGTTGTTGAATTTGTTGGTGTTTTTCAATGTTGAGGTTGTTGTTGTTTTTCAATGTTGAGGTTGTTGTTGAATTTGTTGGTGTTTTTCTTGTTGAGGTTGTTGTTGTTTTTCAATGTGGAGGTTGTTGTTGAATTTGTTGGTGTTTTTCAATGTCGAGGTTGTTGTTGAATTTGTTGGTCTTTTTCAATGTTGAGGTTGTTGTTGAATTTGTTCGTGTTTTTCCATGTTGAGGTTATTGTTGTTTTTCAATGTTGAGGTTGTTGTTGAATTTGTTGGTGTTTTTCAATGTTGAGGTTGTTGTTGAATTTGTTGGCGTTTTTCAATGTTGAGGTTGTTGTTGAATTTGTTGGTGTTTTTCAATGTTGAGGTTGTTGTTGAATTTGTTGGTGTTTTTCAATGTTGAGGTTGTTGTTGTTTTTCAATGTTCAGGTTGTTGTTGAATTTGTTGGTGTTTTTCAATGTCGAGGTTGTTGTTGAAATTGTTGGTGTTTTTCAATGTTGAAGTTGTTGTTGAATTTGTTCGTGATTTTCAATGATGAGGTTGTTGTTGTTTTTCAATGTTGAGGTTGTTGTTGAATTTGTTGGTGTTTTTCAATGTTGAGGTTGTTGTTATTTTTCAATGTTGAGGTTGTTGTTGTTTTTCAATGTTGAGGTTCTTGTTGAATTTGTTGGTGTTTTTCAATGTTGAGGTTGTTGTTGTTGTTCAATGTGGAGGTTGTTGTTGAATTTGTCGGTGTTTTTCAATGTTGAGGTTGTTGTTGAAATTGTTGGTGTTTTTCAATGTTGAATTTGTTGCTGAATTTGTTGGTGTTTTTCAATGTTGAGGTTGTTGTTGTTCTTCAATGTTGAGGTTGTTGTTGAATTTGTTGGTGTTTTTCAATGTTGAGGTTGTTGTTGAATTTGTTGGCGTTTTTAAATGTTGAGGTTGTTGTTGAATTTGTTGGTGTTTTTCAATGTTGAGGTTGTTGTTGAATTTGTTCGTGTTTTTCAATGTTGAGGTTGTTGTTGTTATTCAATGTTGAGGTTGTTGTTGAATTTGATGGTGTTTTTCATTGTCGAGGTTGTTGTTGAATTTGTTGGTGTTTTTCAATGTTGAAGTTGTTGTTGAATTTGTTGGTGTTTTTTATGTTGAGGTTGTTGTTGTTTTTCAATGTTGAAGTTGTTGTTGAATTTGTTGGTGTTTTTCAATGTTGAGGTTGTTGTTGTTTTTCAATTTTGAGGTTGTTGTTGAATTTGTTGGTGTTTTTAAATTTTGAGGTTGTTGTTCAAATTGTTGGTATTTTTCAATGTTGAAGTTGTTGTTGTTTTTCAATGTTGAGGTTGTTGTTGAATTTGTTGGTGTTTTTCAATGTTGAGGTTGTTGTTGTTTTTCAATGTTGAGGTTGTTGTTGAATTTCTTGCTGTTTTTCAATTTCGAGGTTGCTCTTGAATTTGCTGAGTTTTTCAATGTTGAAGTTGTTGTTGAATTTGTTGGTGTTTTTCAATGTTGAGGTTTTTGTTGAATTTGTTGGTGTTTTTCAAAGTTGAGGTTGTTGTTGTTTTTCAATGTGGAGGTTGTTGTTGAATTTGTTGGTGTTTTTCAATGTTGAGGTTGTTCTTGTTTTTCAATGCTGAGGTTGTTGTTGAATTTGTTGGTGTTTTTCAATGTTGAGGTTGTTGTTGAATTTGTTGGTGTTTTTCAGTGTTGAGGTTGTTGTTGTTTTTCAATGTTGATGCTGTTGTTGAATTTGTTGGTGTTTTTCAATGTTGAGGTTGTTGTTTTTCAATGTTGAGGTTGTTGATGAATTTGTTGATGTTTTTCAATGTTGAGGTTGGTGTTGAATTTGTTGGTATTTTTCAATGTTGAGGTTGTTGTTGTTTTTCAATGTTGAGGTTGTTGTTGAATTTGTTGGTGATTTTCAATGTTGAGGTTGTTGTTGTTTTTCAATGTTGAGTATGTTGTTGAATTTGTTGGTGTTTTTCAATGTTGAGGTTGTTGTTGTTTTTCAATGTGGAGGTTGTTGTTGAATTTGTTGGTGTTTTTCAATGTTGAGGTTGTTGTTGTTTTTCAATGCTGAGGTTGTTGTTGAATTTGTTGGTGTTTTTCAATGTTGAGGTTGTTGTTGAATTTGTTGGTGTTTTTCAATGTTGAGGTTGTTGTTGTTTTTCAATGTTGATGCTGTTGTTGAATTTGTTGGTGTTTTTCAATATTGAGGTTGTTGTTGTTTTTCAATGTTGAGGTTGTTGTTGAATTTCTTGGTGTTTTTCAATGTTGAGGTTGTTGTTGAATTTGTTGATGTTTTTCAATGTTGAGGTTGTTCTTGTTTTTCAATGTTGTGGTTGTTGTTGAATTTGTTGGTGTTTTTCAATGTTGAGGTTGTTGTTGTTTTTCAATGTTGATGTTGTTGTTTAATTGGTTGGTGTTTTTCAATGTTGAGGTTGTTGTTGTTTTTCAATGTTGAGGTTGTTGTTGAATTTGTTGGTGTTTTTTAATGTTGAGGTGGTTGTTGAATTTGTTGGTGTTTTTCAATGTTGATGTTGTTGTTGTTTTTCAATTTTGAGGTTTTTGTTGTATTTGTTGGTGTTTTTAAATGTTGAGGTTGTTGTAGTTTTTCAATGTTGAGGTTGTTGTTGAATTTGTTGGTGTTTTTCAATGTTGAGGTTGTTGTTGAATTTGTTGGTGTTTTTCCATGTTGAGGTTGTTTTTGTTTTTCACAGTTGAGGTTGTTGTTGAATTTGTTGGTGTTTTTCAATGTCGAGGTTGTTGTTGAATTTGTTGGTGTTTTTCAATGTTGAATTTGTTGTTGAATTTGTTGGTGTTTTTCAATGTTGAGGTTGTTGTTTTTCAATGTTGAGGTTGTTGATGAATTTGTTGATGTTTTTCAATGTTGAGGTTGGTGTTGAATTTGTTGGTATTTTTCAATGTTGAGGTTGTTGTTGTTTTTCAATGTTGAGGTTGTTGTTGAATTTGTTGGTGTTTTGAAATGTTGAGGTTGTTGTTGTTTTTCAATGTTGTAGTTGTTGATGTTTTTCAATGTTGAGGTTGTTGTTGAATTTGTTGGTGTTTTTCAATGTTGAGGTTGTTGTTGAATTTGTTGGTGTTTTTCAATGTTCAGGTTGTTGTTGTTTTTCAATGTTGAGGTTGTTGTTGTATTTGTTGGTGTTTTTCAATGTTGAGGTTGTTGTAGTTTTTCAATGTTGAGGTTGTTGTTGAATTTGTTGGTGTTTTTCAATGTCGAGGTTGTTGTTGAATTTGTTGGTGTTTTTCAGTGTTGAAGTTGTTGTTGAATTTGTTGGTGTTTTTCAATGTTGAGGTTGTTCGTTGAATTTGTTGGTGTTTTTAAATGTTGAGGTTGTTGTTGAATTTGTTGGTGTTTTTCAATGTTGAGGTTGTTGTTGTTTTTCAATGTTGAGGTTGTTGTTGAATTTGTTGGTGTTTTTCAATGTTGAGGTTGTTGTTGTTTTTCAATGTGGAGGTTGTTGTTGAATTTGTTGGTGTTTTTCAATGTTGAGGTTGTTGTTGTTTTTCAATGCTGAGGTTGTTGTTGAATTTGTTGGTGTTTTTCAATGTTGAGGTTGTTGTTGAATTTGTTGGTGTTTTTCAGTGTTGAGGTTGTTGTTGTTTTTCAATGTTGATGCTGTTGTTGAATTTGTTGGTGTTTTTCAATATTGAGGTTGTTGTTTTTCAATGTTAAGGTTGTTGTTGAATTTGTTGGTGTTTTTCAATGTTGAGGTTGTTGTTGAATTTGTTGGTGTTTTTCAATGTTGAGGTTGTTCTTGTTTTTCAATGTTGAGGTTGTTGTTGAATTTGTTGGTGTTTTTCAATGTTGAGGTTGTTGTTGTTTTACAATGTTGAGGTTGTTGTTGAATTTGTTGGTGTTTTTCAATGTTGAGGTTGTTGTTGAATTCGGTGGTGTTTTTCAATGTTGAGGTTGTTGTTGTTTTTCAATGTTGAGGTTATTGTTGAATTTGTTGGTGTTTTTCAATGTTGAGGTTGTTGTTGAATTTGTTGGTGTATTTCAACGTTGAGGTTGTTGTTGTTTTTCAATGTTGAGGTTGTTGTTGAATTTGTTGGTGTTTTTCAATTTCGAGGTTGTTGTTGAATTTGTTGGTGTTTTTCAATGTTGAAGTTGTTGTTGAATTTGATGGTGTTTTTCAATGTTGAGGTTGTTGTTGAATTCGGTGGTGTTTTTCAATTTTGAGGTTGTTGTTGTTTTTCAATGTTGAGGTTGTTGTTTAATTGGTTGGTGTTTTTCAATGTTGAGGTTGGTGTTGTTTTTCAATGTTGAGGTTGTTTTTGTTTTTCAATGTTGAGGTTGTTGTTGAATTTGTTGGTGTTTTTTAATGTTGAGGTTGTTGTAGTTTTTCAATGTTGTGGCTGTTGTTGAATTTGTTGGTGTTTTTCAATGTCGAGGTTGTTGTTGAATTTGTTGGAGTTTTTCAATGTTGAGGTTGTTGTTGAATTTGTTGGTGTTTTTCAATGTTGAGGTTGTTGTTTTTCAATGTTGAGGTTGTTGATGAATTTGTTGATGTTTTTCAATGTTGAGGTTGGTGTTGAATTTGTTGGTATTTTTCAATGTTGAGGTTGTTGTTGTTTTTCAATGTTGAGGTTGTTGTTGAATTTGTTGGTCTTTTTCAATGTTGAGGTTGTTGTTGTTTTTCAATGTTGTGGTTGTTGTTGAATTTGTTGGTGTTTTTCAATGTTGAGGTTGTTGTTGTTTTTCAATGTTGAGGTTGTTGTTGAATTTGTTGGTGTTTTTCAATGTTGAGGTTGTTGTTGTTTTTCAATGTTGAGGTTGTTGTTGAATTTGTTTGTGTTTTTCAATGTTGAGGTTGTTGTTGTTTTTCAATGTTGAGGTTGTTGTTGAATTTGTTGGTGTTTTTCAATGTTGAGGTTGTTATTGAATTTGTTGTTGTTTTTCAATGTTGAGGTTGTTGTTGTTTTTCAATGTTGAGTTTGTTGTTGAACTTGTTGGTGTTTTTCAATGTTGAGGTTGTTGTAGTTTTTCAATGTTGAGGTTGTTGCTGAATTTGTTGGTGCTTTTCAATGTCGAGATTGTGGTTGAATTTGTTGGTGTTTTTCAATGTTGAAGTTGTTGTTGAATTTGTTGCTGTTTTTCAATGTTGAGGTTGTTGTTGAATTTGTTGGTGTTTTTAAATGTTGAGGTTGTTGTTGAATTTGTTGGTGTTTTTCAATGTTGAGGTTGTTGTTGTTTTTCAATGTTGAGGTTGTTGTTGAATTTGTTGGCGTTTTTCTTGTTGAGGTTGTTGTTGTTTTTCAATGTGGAGGTTGTTGTTGAATTTGTTGGTGTTTTTCAATGTCGAGGTTGTTGTTGAATTTGTTGGTCTTTTTCAATGTTGAATTTGTTGTTGAATTAGTTGGTGTTTTTCCATGTTGAGGTTATTGTTGTTTTTCAATGTTGAGGTTGTTGTTGAATTTGTTGGTGTTTTTCAATGTTGAGGTTGTTGTTGAATTTGTTGGCGTTTTTCAATGTTGAGGTTGTTGTTGAATTTGTTGGTGTTTTTCAATGTTGAGGTTGTTGTTGAATTTGTTGGTGTTTTTCAATGTTGAGGTTGTTGTTGTTTTTCAATGTTCAGGTTGTTGTTGAATTTGTTGGTGTTTTTCAATGTCGAGGTTGTTGTTGAAATTGTTGGTGTTTTTCAATGTTGAAGTTGTTGTTGAATTTGTTGGTGATTTTCAATGATGAGGTTGTTGTTGTTTTTCAATGTTGAGGTTGTTGTTGAATTTGTTGGTGTTTTTCAATGTTGAGGTTGTTGTTATTTTTCAATGTTGAGGTTGTTGTTGTTTTTCAATGTTGAGGTTCTTGTTGAATTTGTTGGTGTTTTTCAATGTTGAGGTTGTTGTTGTTGTTCAATGTGGAGGTTGTTGTTGAATTTGTCGGTGTTTTTCAATGTTGAGGTTGTTGTTGAAATTGTTGGTGTTTTTCAATGTTGAATTTGTTGCTGAATTTGTTGGTGTTTTTCAATGTTGAGGTTGTTGTTGTTCTTCAATGTTGAGGTTGTTGTTGAATTTGTTGGTGTTTTTCAATGTTGAGGTTGTTGTTGAATTTGTTGGCGTTTTTAAATGTTGAGGTTGTTGTTGAATTTGTTGGTGTTTTTCAATGTTGAGGTTGTTGTTGAATTTGTTCGTGTTTTTCAATGTTGAGGTTGTTGTTGTTATTCAATGTTGAGGTTGTTGTTGAATTTGATGGTGTTTTTCATTGTCGAGGTTGTTGTTGAATTTGTTGGTGTTTTTCAATGTTGAAGTTGTTGTTGAATTTGTTGGTGTTTTTTATGTTGAGGTTGTTGTTGTTTTTCAATGTTGAAGTTGTTGTTGAATTTGTTGGTGTTTTTCAATGTTGAGGTTGTTGTTGTTTTTCAATTTTGAGGTTGTTGTTGAATTTGTTGGTGTTTTTAAATTTTGAGGTTGTTGTTCAAATTGTTGGTGTTTTTCAATGTTGAAGTTGTTGTTGTTTTTCAATGTTGAGGTTGTTGTTGAATTCGTTGGTGTTTTTCAATGTTGAGGTTGTTGTTGTTTTTCAATGTTGAGGTTGTTGTTGAATTTCTTGCTGTTTTTCAATTTCGAGGTTGCTCTTGAATTTGCTGAGTTTTTCAATGTTGAAGTTGTTGTTGAATTTGTTGGTGTTTTTCAATGTTGAGGTTTTTGTTGAATTTGTTGGTGTTTTTCAAAGTTGAGGTTGTTGTTGTTTTTCAATGTGGAGGTTGTTGTTGAATTTGTTGGTGTTTTTCAATGTTGAGGTTGTTCTTGTTTTTCAATGCTGAGGTTGTTGTTGAATTTGTTGGTGTTTTTCAATGTTGAGGTTGTTGTTGAATTTGTTGGTGTTTTTCAGTGTTGAGGTTGTTGTTGTTTTTCAATGTTGATGCTGTTGTTGAATTTGTTGGTGTTTTTCAATATTGAGGTTGTTGTTGTTTTTCAATGTTAAGGTTGTTGTTGAATTTCTTGGTGTTTTTCAATGTTGAGGTTGTTGTTGAATTTGTTGGTGTTTTTCAATGTTGAGGTTGTTCTTGTTTTTCAATGTTGAGGTTGTTGTTGAATTTGTTGGTGTTTTTCAATGTTGAGGTTGTTGTTGTTTTTCAATGTTGAGGTTGTTGTTGAATTTGTTGGTGTTTTTCAATGTTGAGGTTGTTGTTGAATTTGTTGGTGTTTTTCAATGATGAGGGTGTTGTTGTTTTTCAATGTTGAGGTTGTTGTTGAATTTGTTGGTGTTTTAAAATGTTGAGGTTGTTGTTGTTTTTCAATGTTGTGGTTGTTGATGTTTTTCAATGTTGAGGTTGTTGTTGAATTTGTTGGTGTTTTTCAATGTTGAGGTTGTTGTTGAATTTGTTGGTGTTTTTCAATGTTCAGGTTGTTGTTGTTTTTCAATGTTGAGGTTGTTGTTGTATTTGTTGGTGTTTTTCAATGTTGAGGTTGTTGTAGTTTTTCAATGTTGAGGTTGTTGTTGAATTTGTTGGTGTTTTTCAATGTCGAGGTTGTTGTTGAATTTGTTGGTGTTTTTCAGTGTTGAAGTTGTTGTTGAATTTGTTGGTGTTTTTCAATGTTGAGGTTGTTCGTTGAATTTGTTGGTGTTTTTAAATGTTGAGGTTGTTGTTGAATTTGTTGGTGTTTTTCAATGTTGAGGTTGTTGTTGTTTTTCAATGTTGAGGTTGTTGTTGAATTTGTTGGTGTTTTTCAATGTTGAGGTTGTTGTTGTTTTTCAATGTGGAGGTTGTTGTTGAATTTGTTGGTGTTTTTCAATGTTGAGGTTGTTGTTGTTTTTCAATGCTGAGGTTGTTGTTGAATTTGTTGGTGTTTTTCAATGTTGAGGTTGTTGTTGAATTTGTTGGTGTTTTTCAGTGTTGAGGTTGTTGTTGTTTTTCAATGTTGATGCTGTTGTTGAATTTGTTGGTGTTTTTCAATATTGAGGTTGTTGTTGTTTTTCAATGTTAAGGTTGTTGTTGAATTTGTTGGTGTTTTTCAATGTTGAGGTTGTTGTTGAATTTGTTGGTGTTTTTCAATGTTGAGGTTGTTCTTGTTTTTCAATGTTGAGGTTGTTGTTGAATTTGTTGGTGTTTTTCAATGTTGAGGTTGTTGTTGTTTTACAATGTTGAGGTTGTTGTTGAATTTGTTGGTCTTTTTCAATGTTGAGGTTGTTGTTAAATTCGGTGGTGTTTTTCAATGTTGAGGTTGTTGTTGTTTTTCAATGTTGAGGTTATTGTTGAATTTGTTGGTGTTTTTCAATGTTGAGGTTGTTGTTGAATTTGTTGGTGTATTTCAACGTTGAGGTTGTTGTTGTTTTTCAATGTTGAGGTTGTTGTTGAATTTGTTGGTGTTTTTCAATTTCGAGGTTGTTGTTGAATTTGTTGGTGTTTTTCAATGTTGAAGTTGTTGTTGAATTTGTTGGTGTTTTTCAATGTTGAGGTTGTTGTTGAATTCGGTGGTGTTTTTCAATTTTGAGGTTGTTGTTGTTTTTCAATGTTGAGGTTGTTGTTTAATTGGTTGGTGTTTTTCAATGTTGAGGTTGGTGTTGTTTTTCAATGTTGAGGTTGTTTTTGTTTTTCAATGTTGAGGTTGTTGTTGAATTTGTTGGTGTTTTTTAATGTTGAGGTTGTTGTAGTTTTTCAATGTTGTGGTTGTTGTTGAATTTGTTGGTGTTTTTCAATGTCGAGGTTGTTGTTGAATTTGTTGGAGTTTTTCAATGTTGAGGTTGTTGTTGAATTTGTTGGTGTTTTTCAATGTTGAGGTTGTTGTTTTTCAATGTTGAGGTTGTTGATGAATTTGTTGATGTTTTTCAATGTTGAGGTTGGTGTTGAATTTGTTGGTATTTTTCAATGTTGAGGTTGTTGTTGTTTTTCAATGTTGAGGTTGTTGTTGAATTTGTTGGTCTTTTTCAATGTTGAGGTTGTTGTTGTTTTTCAATGTTGTGGTTGTTGTTGAATTTGTTGGTGTTTTTCAATGTTGAGGTTGTTGTTGTTTTTCAATGTTGAGGTTGTTGTTGAATTTGTTGGTGTTTTTCAATGTTGATGTTGTTGTTGTTTTTCAATTTTGAGGTTGTTGTTGAATTTGTTTGTGTTTTTCAATGTTGAGGTTGTTGTTGTTTTTCAATGTTGAGGTTGTTGTTGAATTTGTTGGTGTTTTTCAATGTTGAGGTTGTTATTGAATTTGTTGTTGTTTTTCAATGTTGAGGTTGTTGTTGTTTTTCAATGTTGAGTTTGTTGTTGAACTTGTTGGTGTTTTTCAATGTTGAGGTTGTTGTAGTTTTTCAATGTTGAGGTTGTTGCTGAATTTGTTGGTGCTTTTCAATGTCGAGATTGTGGTTGAATTTGTTGGTGTTTTTCAATGTTGAAGTTGTTGTTGAATTTGTTGCTGTTTTTCAATGTTGAGGTTGTTGTTGAATTTGTTGGTGTTTTTAAATGTTGAGGTTGTTGTTGAATTTGTTGGTGTTTTTCAATGTTGAGGTTGTTGTTGTTTTTCAATGTTGAGGTTGTTGTTGAATTTGTTGGTGTTTTTCTTGTTGAGGTTGTTGTTGTTTTTCAATGTGGAGGTTGTTGTTGAATTTGTTGGTGTTTTTCAATGTCGAGGTTGTTGTTGAATTTGTTGGTCTTTTTCAATGTTGAATTTGTTGTTGAATTAGTTGGTGTTTTTCCATGTTGAGGTTATTGTTGTTTTTCAATGTTGAGGTTGTTGTTGAATTTGTTGGTGTTTTTCAATGTTGAGGTTGTTGTTGAATTTGTTGGCGTTTTTCAATGTTGAGGTTGTTGTTGAATTTGTTGGTGTTTTTCAATGTTGAGGTTGTTGTTGAATTTGTTGGTGTTTTTCAATGTTGAGGTTGTTGTTGTTTTTCAATGTTCAGGTTGTTGTTGAATTTGTTGGTGTTTTTCAATGTCGAGGTTGTTGTTGAAATTGTTGGTGTTTTTCAATGTTGAAGTTGTTGTTGAATTTGTTGGTGATTTTCAATGATGAGGTTGTTGTTGTTTTTCAATGTTGAGGTTGTTGTTGAATTTGTTGGTGTTTTTCAATGTTGAGGTTGTTGTTATTTTTCAATGTTGAGGTTGTTGTTGTTTTTCAATGTTGAGGTTCTTGTTGAATTTGTTGGTGTTTTTCAATGTTGAGGTTGTTGTTGTTGTTCAATGTGGAGGTTGTTGTTGAATTTGTCGGTGTTTTTCAATGTTGAGGTTGTTGTTGAAATTGTTGGTGTTTTTCAATGTTGAATTTGTTGCTGAATTTGTTGGTGTTTTTCAATGTTGAGGTTGTTGTTGTTCTTCAATGTTGAGGTTGTTGTTGAATTTGTTGGTGTTTTTCAATGTTGAGGTTGTTGTTGAATTTGTTGGCGTTTTTAAATGTTGAGGTTGTTGTTGAATTTGTTGGTGTTTTTCAATGTTGAGGTTGTTGTTGAATTTGTTCGTGTTTTTCAATGTTGAGGTTGTTGTTGTTATTCAATGTTGAGGTTGTTGTTGAATTTGATGGTGTTTTTCATTGTCGAGGTTGTTGTTGAATTTGTTGGTGTTTTTCAATGTTGAAGTTGTTGTTGAATTTGTTGGTGTTTTTTATGTTCAGGTTGTTGTTGTTTTTCAATGTTGAAGTTGTTGTTGAATTTGTTGGTGTTTTTCAATGTTGAGGTTGTTGTTGTTTTTCAATTTTGAGGTTGTTGTTGAATTTGTTGGTGTTTTTAAATTTTGAGGTTGTTGTTCAAATTGTTGGTGTTTTTCAATGTTGAAGTTGTTGTTGTTTTTCAATGTTGAGGTTGTTGTTGAATTTGTTGGTGTTTTTCAATGTTGAGGTTGTTGTTGTTTTTCAATGTTGAGGTTGTTGTTGAATTTCTTGCTGTTTTTCAATTTCGAGGTTGCTCTTGAATTTGCTGAGTTTTTCAATGTTGAAGTTGTTGTTGAATTTGTTGGTGTTTTTCAATGTTGAGGTTTTTGTTGAATTTGTTGGTGTTTTTCAAAGTTGAGGTTGTTGTTGTTTTTCAATGTGGAGGTTGTTGTTGAATTTGTTGGTGTTTTTCAATGTTGAGGTTGTTCTTGTTTTTCAATGCTGAGGTTGTTGTTGAATTTGTTGGTGTTTTTCAATGTTGAGGTTGTTGTTGAATTTGTTGGTGTGTTTCAGTGTTGAGGTTGTTGTTGTTTTTCAATGTTGATGCTGTTGTTGAATTTGTTGGTGTTTTTCAATATTGAGGTTGTTGTTGTTTTTCAATGTTAAGGTTGTTGTTGAATTTCTTGGTGTTTTTCAATGTTGAGGTTGTTGTTGAATTTGTTGGTGTTTTTCAATGTTGAGGTTGTTCTTGTTTTTCAATGTTGAGGTTGTTGTTGAATTTGTTGGTGTTTTTCAATGTTGAGGTTGTTGTTGTTTTACAATGTTGAGGTTGTTGTTGAATTTGTTGGTGTTTTTCAATGTTGAGGTTGTTGTTGAATTCGGTGGTGTTTTTCAATGTTGAGGTTGTTGTTGTTTTTCAATGTTGAGGTTATTGTTGAAATTGTTGGTGTTTTTCAATGTTGAGGTTGTTGTTGAATTTGTTGGCGTTTGTAAATGTTGAGGTTGTTGTTGAATTTGTTGGTGTTTTTAAATTTTGAGGTTGTTGTTCAAATTGTTGGTGTTTTTCAATGTTGAAGTTGTTGTTGTTTTTCAATGTTGAGGTTGTTGTTGAATTTGTTGGTGTTTTTCAATGTTGAGGTTGTTGTTGTTTTTCAATGTTGAGGTTGTTGTTGAATTTCTTGCTGTTTTTCAATTTCGAGGTTGCTCTTGAATTTGCTGAGTTTTTCAATGTTGAAGTTGTTGTTGAATTTGTTGGTGTTTTTCAATGTTGAGGTTTTTGTTGAATTTGTTGGTGTTTTTCAAAGTTGAGGTTGTTGTTGTTTTTCAATGTGGAGGTTGTTGTTGAATTTGTTGGTGTTTTTCAATGTTGAGGTTGTTCTTGTTTTTCAATGCTGAGGTTGTTGTTGAATTTGTTGGTGTTTTTCAATGTTGAGGTTGTTGTTGAATTTGTTGGTGTGTTTCAGTGTTGAGGTTGTTGTTGTTTTTCAATGTTGATGCTGTTGTTGAATTTGTTGGTGTTTTTCAATATTGAGGTTGTTGTTGTTTTTCAATGTTAAGGTTGTTGTTGAATTTCTTGGTGTTTTTCAATGTTGAGGTTGTTGTTGAATTTGTTGGTGTTTTTCAATGTTGAGGTTGTTCTTGTTTTTCAATGTTGAGGTTGTTGTTGAATTTGTTGGTGTTTTTCAATGTTGAGGTTGTTGTTGTTTTACAATGTTGAGGTTGTTGTTGAATTTGTTGGTGTTTTTCAATGTTGAGGTTGTTGTTGAATTCGGTGGTGTTTTTCAATGTTGAGGTTGTTGTTGTTTTTCAATGTTGAGGTTATTGTTGAAATTGTTGGTGTTTTTCAATGTTGAGGTTGTTGTTGAATTTGTTGGCGTTTGTAAATGTTGAGGTTGTTGTTGAATTTGTTGGTGTTTTTCAATGTTGAGGTTGTTGTTGAATTTGTTGGTGTATTTCAACGTTGAGGTTGTTGTTGTTTTTCAATGTTGAGGTTGTTGTTGAATTTGTTGGTGTTTTTCAATTTCGAGGTTGTTGTTGAATTTGTTGGTGTTTTTCAATGCTGAAGTTGTTGTTGAATTTGTTGGTGTTTTTCAATGTTGAGGTTGTTGTTGAATTCGGTGGTGTTTTTCAATGTTGAGGTTGTTGTTGTTTTTCAATGTTGAGGTTGTTGTTTAATTGGTTGGTGTTTTTCAATGTTGAGGTTGGTGTTGTTTTTCAATGTTGAGGTTGTATTTGTTTTTCAATGTTGAGGTTGTTGTTGAATTTGTTGGTGTTTTTTAATGTTGAGGTTGTTGTAGTTTTTCAATGTTGTGGTTGCTGTTGAATTTGTTGGTGTTTTTCAATGTCGAGGTTGTTGTTGAATTTGTTGGTGTTTTTCAATGTTGAGGTTGTTGTTGAATTTGTTGGTGTTTTTCAATGTTGAGGTTGTTGTTTTTCAATGTTGAGGTTGTTGATGAATTTGTTGATGTTCTTCAATGTTGAGGTTGGTGTTGAATTTGTTGGTATTTTTCAATGTTGAGGTTGTTGTTGTTTTTCAATGTTGAGGTTGTTGTTGAATTTGTTTGTCTTTTTCAATGTTGAGGTTGTTGTTGTTTTTCAATGTTGTGGTTGTTGTTGAATTTGTTGGTGTTTTTCAATGTTGAGGTTGTTGTTGTTTTTCAATGTTGAGGTTGTTGTTGAATTTGTTAGTGTTTTTCAATGTTGAGGTTGTTGTTGAAGTTGTTGGTGTTTTTCAATGTTGAGGTTGTTGTTGAATTTGTTGGTGCTTTTCAATGTCGAGGTTGCGGTTGAATTTGTTGGTTTTTTTCAATGTTGAAGTTGTTCTTGAATTTGTTGCTGTTTTTCAATGTTGAGGTTGTTGTTGAATTTGTTGGTGTTTTTAAATGTTGAGGTTGTTGTTGAATTTGTTGGTGTTTTTCAATGTTGAGGTTGTTGTTGTTTTTCAATGTTGAGGTTGTTGCTGAATTTGTTGGTGTTTTTCTTGTTGAGGTTGTTGTTGTTTTTCAATGTGGAGGTTGTTGTTGAATTTGTTGGTGTTTTTCAATGTCGAGGTTGTTGTTGAATTTGTTGGTCTTTTTCAATGTTGAATTTGTTGTTGAATTAGTTGGTGTTTTTCAATGTTGAGGTTATTGTTGTTTTTCAATGCTGAGGTTGTTGTTGAATTTGTTGGTGTTTTTCAATGTTGAGGTTGTTGTTGAATTTGTTGGCGTTTTTCAATGTTGAGGTTGTTGTTGAATTTGTTGGTGTTTTTCAATGTTGAGGTTGTTGTTGAATTTGTTGGTGTTTTTCAATGTTGAGGTTGTTGTTGTTTTTCAATGTTCAGGTTGTTGTTGAATTTGTTGGTGTTTTTCAATGTCGAGGTTGTTGTTGAAATTGTTGGTGTTTTTCAATGTTGAAGTTGTTGTTGAATTTGTTGGTGATTTTCAATGATGAGGTTGTTGTTGTTTTTCAATGTTGAGGTTGTTGTTGAATTTGTTGGTGTTTTTCAATGTTGAGGTTGTTGTTATTTTTCAATGTTGAGGTTGTTGTTGTTTTTCAATGTTGAGGTTCTTGTTGAATTTGTTGGTGTTTTTCAATGTTGAGGTTGTTGTTCTTGTTCAATGTGGAGGTTGTTGTTGAATTTGTTGGTGTTTTTCAATGTTGAGGTTGTTGTTGAAATTGTTGGTGTTTTTCAATGTTGAATTTGTTGTTGAATTTGTTGGTGTTTTTCAATGTTGAGGTTGTTGTTGTTCTTCAATGTTGAGGTTGTTGTTGAATTTGTTGGTGTTTTTCAATGTTGAGGTTGTTGTTGAATTTGTTGGCGTTTTTAAATGTTGAGGTTGTTGTTGAATTTGTTGGTGTTTTTCAATGTTGAGGTTGTTGTTGAATTTGTTCGTGTTTTTCAATGTTGAGGTTGTTGTTGTTATTCAATGTTGAGGTTGTTGTTGAATTTGATGGTGTTTTTCATTGTCGAGGTTGTTGTTGAATTTGTTGGTGTTTTTCAATGTTGAAGTTGTTGTTGAATTTGTTGGTGTTTTTTATGTTGAGGTTGTTGTTGTTTTTCAATGTTGAAGTTGTTGTTGAATTTGTTGGTGTTTTTCAATGTTGAGGTTGTTGTTGTTTTTCAATGTTGAGGTTGTTGTTGAATTTGTTTGTGTTTTTCAATTTCGAGGTTGCTCTTGAATTTGCTGAGTTTTTCAATGTTGAAGTTGTTGTTGAATTTGTTGGTGTTTTTCAATGTTGAGGTTGTTGTTGAATTTGTTGGTGTTTTTCAATGTTGAGGTTGTTGTTGAATTTGTTGGTGTATTTCAACGTTGAGGTTGTTGTTGTTTTTCAATGTTGAGGTTGTTGTTGAATTTGTTGGTGTTTTTCAATTTCGAGGTTGTTGTTGAATTTGTTGGTGTTTTTCAATGCTGAAGTTGTTGTTGAATTTGTTGGTGTTTTTCAATGTTGAGGTTGTTGTTGAATTCGGTGGTGTTTTTCAATGTTGAGGTTGTTGTTTAATTGGTTGGTGTTTTTCAATGTTGAGGTTGGTGTTGTTTTTCAATGTTGAGGTTGTATTTGTTTTTCAATGTTGAGGTTGTTGTTGAATTTGTTGGTGTTTTTTAATGTTGAGGTTGTTGTAGTTTTTCAATGTTGTGGTTGTTGTTGAATTTGTTGGTGTTTTTCAATGTCGAGGTTGTTGTTGAATTTGTTGGTGTTTTTCAATGTTGAGGTTGTTGTTGAATTTGTTGGTGTTTTTCAATGTTGAGGTTGTTGTTTTTCAATGTTGAGGTTGTTGATGAATTTGTTGATGTTTTTCAATGTTGAGGTTGGTGTTGAATTTGTTGGTATTTTTCAATGTTGAGGTTGTTGTTGTTTTTCAATGTTGAGGTTGTTGTTGAATTTGTTGGTCTTTTTCAATGTTGAGGTTGTTGTTGTTTTTCAATGTTGTGGTTGTTGTTGAATTTGTTGGTGTTTTTCAATGTTGAGGTTGTTGTTGTTTTTCAATGTTGAGGTTGTTGTTGAATTTGTTAGTGTTTTTCAATGTTGAGGTTGTTGTTGAAGTTGTTGGTGTTTTTCAATGTTGAGGTTGTTGTTGAATTTGTTGGTGCTTTTCAATGTCGAGGTTGCGGTTGAATTTGTTGGTGTTTTTCAATGTTGAAGTTGTTCTTGAATTTGTTGCTGTTTTTCAATGTTGAGGTTGTTGTTGAATTTGTTGGTGTTTTTAAATGTTGAGGTTGTTGTTGAATTTGTTGGTGTTTTTCAATGTTGAGGTTGTTGTTGTTTTTCAATGTTGAGGTTGTTGCTGAATTTGTTGGTGTTTTTCTTGTTGAGGTTGTTGTTGTTTTTCAATGTGGAGGTTGTTGTTGAATTTGTTGGTGTTTTTCAATGTCGAGGTTGTTGTTGAATTTGTTGGTCTTTTTCAATGTTGAATTTGTTGTTGAATTAGTTGGTGTTTTTCAATGTTGAGGTTATTGTTGTTTTTCAATGTTGAGGTTGTTGTTGAATTTGTTGGTGTTTTTCAATGTTGAGGTTGTTGTTGAATTTGTTGGCGTTTTTCAATGTTGAGGTTGTTGTTGAATTTGTTGGTGTTTTTCAATGTTGAGGTTGTTGTTGAATTTGTTGGTGTTTTTCAATGTTGAGGTTGTTGTTGTTTTTCAATGTTCAGGTTGTTGTTGAATTTGTTGGTGTTTTTCAATGTCGAGGTTGTTGTTGAAATTGTTGGTGTTTTTCAATGTTGAAGTTGTTGTTGAATTTGTTGGTGATTTTCAATGATGAGGTTGTTGTTGTTTTTCAATGTTGAGGTTGTTGTTGAATTTGTTGGTGTTTTTCAATGTTGAGGTTGTTGTTATTTTTCAATGTTGAGGTTGTTGTTGTTTTTCAATGTTGAGGTTCTTGTTGAATTTGTTGGTGTTTTTCAATGTTGAGGTTGTTGTTCTTGTTCAATGTGGAGGTTGTTGTTGAATTTGTTGGTGTTTTTCAATGTTGAGGTTGTTGTTGAAATTGTTGGTGTTTTTCAATGTTGAATTTGTTGTTGAATTTGTTGGTGTTTTTCAATGTTGAGGTTGTTGTTGTTCTTCAATGTTGAGGTTGTTGTTGAATTTGTTGGTGTTTTTCAATGTTGAGGTTGTTGTTGAATTTGTTGGCGTTTTTAAATGTTGAGGTTGTTGTTGAATTTGTTGGTGTTTTTCAATGTTGAGGTTGTTGTTGAATTTGTTCGTGTTTTTCAATGTTGAGGTTGTTGTTGTTATTCAATGTTGAGGTTGTTGTTGAATTTGATGGTGTTTTTCATTGTCGAGGTTGTTGTTGAATTTGTTGGTGTTTTTCAATGTTGAAGTTGTTGTTGAATTTGTTGGTGTTTTTTATGTTGAGGTTGTTGTTGTTTTTCAATGTTGAAGTTGTTGTTGAATTTGTTGGTGTTTTTCAATGTTGAGGTTGTTGTTGTTTTTCAATTTTGAGGTTGTTGTTGAATTTGTTGGTGTTTTTAAATGTTGAGGTTGTTGTTCAAATTGTTGGTGTTTTTCAATGTTGAAGTTGTTGTTTTTCAATGTTGAGGTTGTTGTTGAATTTGTTGGTGTTTTTCAATGTTGAGGTTGTTGTTGTTTTTCAATGTTGAGGTTGTTGTTGAATTTGTTGCTGTTTTTCAATTTCGAGGTTGCTCTTGAATTTGCTGAGTTTTTCAATGTTGAAGTTGTTGTTGAATTTGTTGGTGTTTTTCAATGTT
Organism: Isurus oxyrinchus; assembly: GCA_026770705.1. Taxonomy (NCBI): domain Eukaryota; kingdom Metazoa; phylum Chordata; class Chondrichthyes; order Lamniformes; family Lamnidae; genus Isurus; species Isurus oxyrinchus. Next base: position 708,155 of record JANJGN010000143.1, on the reverse strand, counting down.
GAGGTTTTTGTTGAATTTGTTGGTGTTTTTCAATGTTGAGGTTGTTGTTGTTTTTCAATGTGGAGGTTGTTGTTGAATTTGTTGGTGTTTTTCAATGTTGAGGTTGTTCTTGTTTTTCAATGCTGAGGTTGTTGTTGAATTTGTTGGTGTTTTTCAATGTTGAGGTTGTTGTTGAATTTGTTGGTGTTTTTCAGTGTTGAGGTTGTTGTTGTTTTTCAATGTTGATGCTGTTGTTGAATTTGTTGGTGTTTTTCAATATTGAGGTTGTTGTTGTTTTTCAATGTTAAGGTTGTTGTTGAATTTCTTGGTGTTTTTCAATGTTGAGGTTGTTGTTGAATTTGTTGGTGTTTTTCAATGTTGAGGTTGTTCTTGTTTTTCAATGTTGAGGTTGTTGTTGAATTTGTTGGTGTTTTTCAATGTTGAGGTTGTTGTTGTTTTACAATGTTGAGGTTGTTGTTGAATTTGTTGGTGTTTTTCAATGTTGAGGTTGTTGTTGAATTCGGTGGTGTTTTTCAATGTTGAGGTTGTTGTTGTTTTTCAATGTTGAGGTTATTGTTGAATTTGTTGGTGTTTTTCAATGTTGAGGTTGTTGTTGAATTTGTTGGCGTTTGTAAATGTTGAGGTTGTTGTTGAATTTGTTGGTGTTTTTCAATGTTGAGGTTGTTGTTGAATTTGTTGGTGTATTTCAACGTTGAGGTTGTTGTTGTTTTTCAATGTTGAGGTTGTTGTTGAATTTGTTGGTGTTTTTCAATTTCGAGGTTGTTGTTGAATTTGTTGGTGTTTTTCAATGTTGAAGTTGTTGTTGAATTTGTTGGTGTTTTTCAATGTTGAGGTTGTTGTTGAATTCGGTGGTGTTTTTCAATGTTGAGGTTGTTGTTGTTTTTCAATGTTGAGGTTGTTGTTTAATTGGTTGGTGTTTTTCAATGTTGAGGTTGGTGTTGTTTTTCAATGTTGAGGTTGTTTTTGTTTTTCAATGTTGAGGTTGTTGTTGAATTTGTTGGTGTTTTTTAATGTTGAGGTTGTTGTAGTTTTTCAATGTTGTGGTTGTTGTTGAATTTGTTGGTGTTTTTCAATGTCGAGGTTGTTGTTGAATTTGTTGGTGTTTTTCAATGTTGAGGTTGTTGTTGAATTTGTTGGTGTTTTTCAATGTTGAGGTTGTTGTTTTTCAATGTTGAGGTTGTTGAGGAATTTGTTGATGTTTTTCAATGTTGAGGTTGGTGTTGAATTTGTTGGTATTTTTCAATGTTGAGGTTGTTGTTGTTTTTCAATGTTGAGGTTGTTGTTGAATTTGTTGGTCTTTTTCAATGTTGAGGTTGTTGTTGTTTTTCAATGTTGTGGTTGTTGTTGAATTTGTTGGTGTTTTTCAATGTTGAGGTTGTTGTTGAATTCGGTGCTGTTTTTCAATGTTGAGGTTGTTGTTGTTTTTCAATGTTGAGGTTATTGTTGAATTTGTTGGTGTTTTTCAATGTTGAGGTTGTTGTTGAATTTGTTGGCGTTTGTAAATGTTGAGGTTGTTGTTGAATTTGTTGGTGTTTTTCAATGTTGAGGTTGTTGTTGAATTTGTTGGTGTATTTCAACGTTGAGGTTGTTGTTGTTTTTCAATGTTGAGGTTGTTGTTGAATTTGTTGGTGTTTTTCAATTTCGAGGTTGTTGTTGAATTTGTTGGTGTTTTTCAATGCTGAAGTTGTTGTTGAATTTGTTGGTGTTTTTCAATGTTGAGGTTGTTGTTGAATTCGGTGGTGTTTTTCAATGTTGAGGTTGTTGTTGTTTTTCAATGTTGAGGTTGTTGTTTAATTGGTTGGTGTTTTTCAATGTTGAGGTTGGTGTTGTTTTTCAATGTTGAGGTTGTATTTGTTTTTCAATGTCGAGGTTGTTGTTGAATTTGTTGGTGTTTTTCAATGTTGAGGTTGTTGTTGAATTTGTTGGTGTTTTTCAATGTTGAGGTTGTTGTTTTTCAATGTTGAGGTTGTTGATGAATTTGTTGATGTTTTTCAATGTTGAGGTTGGTGTTGAATTTGTTGGTATTTTTCAATGTTGAGGTTGTTGTTGTTTTTCAATGTTGAGGTTGTTGTTGAATTTGTTGGTCTTTTTCAATGTTGAGGTTGTTGTTGTTTTTCAATGTTGTGGTTGTTGTTGAATTTGTTGGTGTTTTTCAATGTTGAGGTTGTTGTTGTTTTTCAATGTTGAGGTTGTTGTTGAATTTGTTAGTGTTTTTCAATGTTGAGGTTGTTGTTGAATTTGTTGGTGTTTTTCAATGTTGAGGTTGTTGTTGAATTTGTTGGTGCTTTTCAATGTCGAGGTTGCGGTTGAATTTGTTGGTGTTTTTCAATGTTGAAGTTGTTCTTGAATTTGTTGCTGTTTTTCAATGTTGAGGTTGTTGTTGAATTTGTTGGTGTTTTTAAATGTTGAGGTTGTTGTTGAATTTGTTGGTGTTTTTCAATGTTGAGGTTGTTGTTGTTTTTCAATGTTGAGGTTGTTGTTGAATTTGTTGGTGTTTTTCTTGTTGAGGTTGTTGTTGTTTTTCAATGTGGAGGTTGTTGTTGAATTTGTTGGTGTTTTTCAATGTCGAGGTTGTTGTTGAATTTGTTGGTCTTTTTCAATGTTGAATTTGTTGTTGAATTAGTTGGTGTTTTTCAATGTTGAGGTTATTGTTGTTTTTCAATGTTGAGGTTGTTGTTGAATTTGTTGGTGTTTTTCAATGTTGAGGTTGTTGTTGAATTTGTTGGCGTTTTTCAATGTTGAGGTTGTTGTTGAATTTGTTGGTGTTTTTCAATGTTGAGGTTGTTGTTGAATTTGTTGGTGTTTTTCAATGTTGAGGTTGTTGTTGTTTTTCAATGTTCAGGTTGTTGTTGAATTTGTTGGTGTTTTTCAATGTCGAGGTTGTTGTTGAAATTGTTGGTGTTTTTCAATGTTGAAGTTGTTGTTGAATTTGTTGGTGATTTTCAATGATGAGGTTGTTGTTGTTTTTCAATGTTGAGGTTGTTGTTGAATTTGTTGGTGTTTTTCAATGTTGAGGTTGTTGTTATTTTTCAATGTTGAGGTTGTTGTTGTTTTTCAATGTTGAGGTTCTTGTTGAATTTGTTGGTGTTTTTCAATGTTGAGGTTGTTGTTGTTGTTCAATGTGGAGGTTGTTGTTGAATTTGTTGGTGTTTTTCAATGTTGAGGTTGTTGTTGAAATTGTTGGTGTTTTTCAATGTTGAATTTGTTATTGAATTTGTTGGTGTTTTTCAATGTTGAGGTTGTTGTTGTTCTTCAATGTTGAGGTTGTTGTTGAATTTGTTGGTGTTTTTCAATGTTGAGGTTGTTGTTGAATTTGTTGGCGTTTTTAAATGTTGAGGTTGTTGTTGAATTTGTTGGTGTTTTTCAATGTTGAGGTTGTTGTTGAATTTGTTCGTGTTTTTCAATGTTGAGGTTGTTGTTGTTATTCAATGTTGAGGTTGTTGTTGAATTTGATGGTGTTTTTCATTGTCGAGGTTGTTGTTGAATTTGTTGGTGTTTTTCAATGTTGAAGTTGTTGTTGAATTTGTTGGTGTTTTTTATGTTGAGGTTGTTGTTGTTTTTCAATGTTGAAGTTGTTGTTGAATTTGTTGGTGTTTTTCAATGTTGAGGTTGTTGTTGTTTTTCAATTTTGAGGTTGTTGTTGAATTTGTTGGTGTTTTTAAATGTTGAGGTTGTTGTTCAAATTGTTGGTGTTTTTCAATGTTGAAGTTGTTGTTTTTCAATGTTGAGGTTGTTGTTGAATTTGTTGGTGTTTTTCAATGTTGAGGTTGTTGTTGTTTTTCAATGTTGAGGTTGTTGTTGAATTTGTTGCTGTTTTTCAATTTCGAGGTTGCTCTTGAATTTGCTGAGTTTTTCAATGTTGAAGTTGTTGTTGAATTTGTTGGTGTTTTTCAATGTTGAGGTTTTTGTTGAATTTGTTGGTGTTTTTCAATGTTGAGGTTGTTGTTGTTTTTCAATGTGGAGGTTGTTGTTGAATTTGTTGGTGTTTTTCAATGTTGAGGTTGTTCTTGTTTTTCAATGCTGAGGTTGTTGTTGAATTTGTTGGTGTTTTTCAATGTTGAGGTTGTTGTTGAATTTGTTGTTGTTTTTCAATGTTGAGGTTGTTGTTGTTTTTCAATGTTGAGTTTGTTGTTGAACTTGTTGGTGTTTTTCAATGTTGAGGTTGTTGTTGAATTTGTTGGCGTTTGTAAATGTTGAGGTTGTTGTTGAATTTGTTGGTGTTTTTCAATGTTGAGGTTGTTGTTGAATTTGTTGGTGTATTTCAACGTTGAGGTTGTTGTTGTTTTTCAATGTTGAGGTTGTTGTTGAATTTGTTGGTGTTTTTCAATTTCGAGGTTGTTGTTGAATTTGTTGGTGTTTTTCAATGCTGAAGTTGTTGTTGAATTTGTTGGTGTTTTTCAATGTTGAGGTTGTTGTTGAATTCGGTGGTGTTTTTCAATGTTGAGGTTGTTGTTGTTTTTCAATGTTGAGGTTGTTGTTTAATTGGTTGGTGTTTTTCAATGTTGAGGTTGGTGTTGTTTTTCAATGTTGAGGTTGTATTTGTTTTTCAATGTTGAGGTTGTTGTTGAATTTGTTGGTGTTTTTTAATGTTGAGGTTGTTGTAGTTTTTCAATGTTGTGGTTGCTGTTGAATTTGTTGGTGTTTTTCAATGTCGAGGTTGTTGTTGAATTTGTTGGTGTTTTTCAATGTTGAGGTTGTTGTTGAATTTGTTGGTGTTTTTCAATGTTGAGGTTGTTGTTTTTCAATGTTGAGGTTGTTGATGAATTTGTTGATGTTCTTCAATGTTGAGGTTGGTGTTGAATTTGTTGGTATTTTTCAATGTTGAGGTTGTTGTTGTTTTTCAATGTTGAGGTTGTTGTTGAATTTGTTTGTCTTTTTCAATGTTGAGGTTGTTGTTGTTTTTCAATGTTGTGGTTGTTGTTGAATTTGTTGGTGTTTTTCAATGTTGAGGTTGTTGTTGTTTTTCAATGTTGAGGTTGTTGTTGAATTTGTTAGTGTTTTTCAATGTTGAGGTTGTTGTTGAAGTTGTTGGTGTTTTTCAATGTTGAGGTTGTTGTTGAATTTGTTGGTGCTTTTCAATGTCGAGGTTGCGGTTGAATTTGTTGGTTTTTTTCAATGTTGAAGTTGTTCTTGAATTTGTTGCTGTTTTTCAATGTTGAGGTTGTTGTTGAATTTGTTGGTGTTTTTAAATGTTGAGGTTGTTGTTGAATTTGTTGGTGTTTTTCAATGTTGAGGTTGTTGTTGTTTTTCAATGTTGAGGTTGTTGCTGAATTTGTTGGTGTTTTTCTTGTTGAGGTTGTTGTTGTTTTTCAATGTGGAGGTTGTTGTTGAATTTGTTGGTGTTTTTCAATGTCGAGGTTGTTGTTGAATTTGTTGGTCTTTTTCAATGTTGAATTTGTTGTTGAATTAGTTGGTGTTTTTCAATGTTGAGGTTATTGTTGTTTTTCAATGCTGAGGTTGTTGTTGAATTTGTTGGTGTTTTTCAATGTTGAGGTTGTTGTTGAATTTGTTGGCGTTTTTCAATGTTGAGGTTGTTGTTGAATTTGTTGGTGTTTTTCAATGTTGAGGTTGTTGTTGAATTTGTTGGTGTTTTTCAATGTTGAGGTTGTTGTTGTTTTTCAATGTTCAGGTTGTTGTTGAATTTGTTGGTGTTTTTCAATGTCGAGGTTGTTGTTGAAATTGTTGGTGTTTTTCAATGTTGAAGTTGTTGTTGAATTTGTTGGTGATTTTCAATGATGAGGTTGTTGTTGTTTTTCAATGTTGAGGTTGTTGTTGAATTTGTTGGTGTTTTTCAATGTTGAGGTTGTTGTTATTTTTCAATGTTGAGGTTGTTGTTGTTTTTCAATGTTGAGGTTCTTGTTGAATTTGTTGGTGTTTTTCAATGTTGAGGTTGTTGTTCTTGTTCAATGTGGAGGTTGTTGTTGAATTTGTTGGTGTTTTTCAATGTTGAGGTTGTTGTTGAAATTGTTGGTGTTTTTCAATGTTGAATTTGTTGTTGAATTTGTTGGTGTTTTTCAATGTTGAGGTTGTTGTTGTTCTTCAATGTTGAGGTTGTTGTTGAATTTGTTGGTGTTTTTCAATGTTGAGGTTGTTGTTGAATTTGTTGGCGTTTTTAAATGTTGAGGTTGTTGTTGAATTTGTTGGTGTTTTTCAATGTTGAGGTTGTTGTTGAATTTGTTCGTGTTTTTCAATGTTGAGGTTGTTGTTGTTATTCAATGTTGAGGTTGTTGTTGAATTTGATGGTGTTTTTCATTGTCGAGGTTGTTGTTGAATTTGTTGGTGTTTTTCAATGTTGAAGTTGTTGTTGAATTTGTTGGTGTTTTTTATGTTGAGGTTGTTGTTGTTTTTCAATGTTGAAGTTGTTGTTGAATTTGTTGGTGTTTTTCAATGTTGAGGTTGTTGTTGTTTTTCAATGTTGAGGTTGTTGTTGAATTTGTTTGTGTTTTTCAATTTCGAGGTTGCTCTTGAATTTGCTGAGTTTTTCAATGTTGAAGTTGTTGTTGAATTTGTTGGTGTTTTTCAATGTTGAGGTTGTTGTTGAATTTGTTGGTGTTTTTCAATGTTGAGGTTGTTGTTGAATTTGTTGGTGTATTTCAACGTTGAGGTTGTTGTTGTTTTTCAATGTTGAGGTTGTTGTTGAATTTGTTGGTGTTTTTCAATTTCGAGGTTGTTGTTGAATTTGTTGGTGTTTTTCAATGCTGAAGTTGTTGTTGAATTTGTTGGTGTTTTTCAATGTTGAGGTTGTTGTTGAATTCGGTGGTGTTTTTCAATGTTGAGGTTGTTGTTTAATTGGTTGGTGTTTTTCAATGTTGAGGTTGGTGTTGTTTTTCAATGTTGAGGTTGTATTTGTTTTTCAATGTTGAGGTTGTTGTTGAATTTGTTGGTGTTTTTTAATGTTGAGGTTGTTGTAGTTTTTCAATGTTGTGGTTGTTGTTGAATTTGTTGGTGTTTTTCAATGTCGAGGTTGTTGTTGAATTTGTTGGTGTTTTTCAATGTTGAGGTTGTTGTTGAATTTGTTGGTGTTTTTCAATGTTGAGGTTGTTGTTTTTCAATGTTGAGGTTGTTGATGAATTTGTTGATGTTTTTCAATGTTGAGGTTGGTGTTGAATTTGTTGGTATTTTTCAATGTTGAGGTTGTTGTTGTTTTTCAATGTTGAGGTTGTTGTTGAATTTGTTGGTCTTTTTCAATGTTGAGGTTGTTGTTGTTTTTCAATGTTGTGGTTGTTGTTGAATTTGTTGGTGTTTTTCAATGTTGAGGTTGTTGTTGTTTTTCAATGTTGAGGTTGTTGTTGAATTTGTTAGTGTTTTTCAATGTTGAGGTTGTTGTTGAAGTTGTTGGTGTTTTTCAATGTTGAGGTTGTTGTTGAATTTGTTGGTGCTTTTCAATGTCGAGGTTGCGGTTGAATTTGTTGGTGTTTTTCAATGTTGAAGTTGTTCTTGAATTTGTTGCTGTTTTTCAATGTTGAGGTTGTTGTTGAATTTGTTGGTGTTTTTAAATGTTGAGGTTGTTGTTGAATTTGTTGGTGTTTTTCAATGTTGAGGTTGTTGTTGTTTTTCAATGTTGAGGTTGTTGCTGAATTTGTTGGTGTTTTTCTTGTTGAGGTTGTTGTTGTTTTTCAATGTGGAGGTTGTTGTTGAATTTGTTGGTGTTTTTCAATGTCGAGGTTGTTGTTGAATTTGTTGGTCTTTTTCAATGTTGAATTTGTTGTTGAATTAGTTGGTGTTTTTCAATGTTGAGGTTATTGTTGTTTTTCAATGTTGAGGTTGTTGTTGAATTTGTTGGTGTTTTTCAATGTTGAGGTTGTTGTTGAATTTGTTGGCGTTTTTCAATGTTGAGGTTGTTGTTGAATTTGTTGGTGTTTTTCAATGTTGAGGTTGTTGTTGAATTTGTTGGTGTTTTTCAATGTTGAGGTTGTTGTTGTTTTTCAATGTTCAGGTTGTTGTTGAATTTGTTGGTGTTTTTCAATGTCGAGGTTGTTGTTGAAATTGTTGGTGTTTTTCAATGTTGAAGTTGTTGTTGAATTTGTTGGTGATTTTCAATGATGAGGTTGTTGTTGTTTTTCAATGTTGAGGTTGTTGTTGAATTTGTTGGTGTTTTTCAATGTTGAGGTTGTTGTTATTTTTCAATGTTGAGGTTGTTGTTGTTTTTCAATGTTGAGGTTCTTGTTGAATTTGTTGGTGTTTTTCAATGTTGAGGTTGTTGTTCTTGTTCAATGTGGAGGTTGTTGTTGAATTTGTTGGTGTTTTTCAATGTTGAGGTTGTTGTTGAAATTGTTGGTGTTTTTCAATGTTGAATTTGTTGTTGAATTTGTTGGTGTTTTTCAATGTTGAGGTTGTTGTTGTTCTTCAATGTTGAGGTTGTTGTTGAATTTGTTGGTGTTTTTCAATGTTGAGGTTGTTGTTGAATTTGTTGGCGTTTTTAAATGTTGAGGTTGTTGTTGAATTTGTTGGTGTTTTTCAATGTTGAGGTTGTTGTTGAATTTGTTCGTGTTTTTCAATGTTGAGGTTGTTGTTGTTATTCAATGTTGAGGTTGTTGTTGAATTTGATGGTGTTTTTCATTGTCGAGGTTGTTGTTGAATTTGTTGGTGTTTTTCAATGTTGAAGTTGTTGTTGAATTTGTTGGTGTTTTTTATGTTGAGGTTGTTGTTGTTTTTCAATGTTGAAGTTGTTGTTGAATTTGTTGGTGTTTTTCAATGTTGAGGTTGTTGTTGTTTTTCAATTTTGAGGTTGTTGTTGAATTTGTTGGTGTTTTTAAATGTTGAGGTTGTTGTTCAAATTGTTGGTGTTTTTCAATGTTGAAGTTGTTGTTTTTCAATGTTGAGGTTGTTGTTGAATTTGTTGGTGTTTTTCAATGTTGAGGTTGTTGTTGTTTTTCAATGTTGAGGTTGTTGTTGAATTTGTTGCTGTTTTTCAATTTCGAGGTTGCTCTTGAATTTGCTGAGTTTTTCAATGTTGAAGTTGTTGTTGAATTTGTTGGTGTTTTTCAATGTTGAGGTTTTTGTTGAATTTGTTGGTGTTTTTCAATGTTGAGGTTGTTGTTGTTTTTCAATGTGGAGGTTGTTGTTGAATTTGTTGGTGTTTTTCAATGTTGAGGTTGTTCTTGTTTTTCAATGCTGAGGTTGTTGTTGAATTTGTTGGTGTTTTTCAATGTTGAGGTTGTTGTTGAATTTGTTGGTGTTTTTCAGTGTTGAGGTTGTTGTTGTTTTTCAATGTTGATGCTGTTGTTGAATTTGTTGGTGTTTTTCAATATTGAGGTTGTTGTTGTTTTTCAATGTTAAGGTTGTTGTTGAATTTCTTGGTGTTTTTCAATGTTGAGGTTGTTGTTGAATTTGTTGGTGTTTTTCAATGTTGAGGTTGTTCTTGTTTTTCAATGTTGAGGTTGTTGTTGAATTTGTTGGTGTTTTTCAATGTTGAGGTTGTTGTTGTTTTACAATGTTGAGGTTGTTGTTGAATTTGTTGGTGTTTTTCAATGTTGAGGTTGTTGTTGAATTCGGTGGTGTTTTTCAATGTTGAGGTTGTTGTTGTTTTTCAATGTTGAGGTTATTGTTGAATTTGTTGGTGTTTTTCAATGTTGAGGTTGTTGTTGAATTTGTTGGCGTTTGTAAATGTTGAGGTTGTTGTTGAATTTGTTGGTGTTTTTCAATGTTGAGGTTGTTGTTGAATTTGTTGGTGTATTTCAACGTTGAGGTTGTTGTTGTTTTTCAATGTTGAGGTTGTTGTTGAATTTGTTGGTGTTTTTCAATTTCGAGGTTGTTGTTGAATTTGTTGGTGTTTTTCAATGTTGAAGTTGTTGTTGAATTTGTTGGTGTTTTTCAATGTTGAGGTTGTTGTTGAATTCGGTGGTGTTTTTCAATGTTGAGGTTGTTGTTGTTTTTCAATGTTGAGGTTGTTGTTTAATTGGTTGGTGTTTTTCAATGTTGAGGTTGGTGTTGTTTTTCAATGTTGAGGTTGTTTTTGTTTTTCAATGTTGAGGTTGTTGTTGAATTTGTTGGTGTTTTTTAATGTTGAGGTTGTTGTAGTTTTTCAATGTTGTGGTTGTTGTTGAATTTGTTGGTGTTTTTCAATGTCGAGGTTGTTGTTGAATTTGTTGGTGTTTTTCAATGTTGAGGTTGTTGTTGAATTTGTTGGTGTTTTTCAATGTTGAGGTTGTTGTTTTTCAATGTTGAGGTTGTTGAGGAATTTGTTGATGTTTTTCAATGTTGAGGTTGGTGTTGAATTTGTTGGTATTTTTCAATGTTGAGGTTGTTGTTGTTTTTCAATGTTGAGGTTGTTGTTGAATTTGTTGGTCTTTTTCAATGTTGAGGTTGTTGTTGTTTTTCAATGTTGTGGTTGTTGTTGAATTTGTTGGTGTTTTTCAATGTTGAGGTTGTTGTTGAATTCGGTGCTGTTTTTCAATGTTGAGGTTGTTGTTGTTTTTCAATGTTGAGGTTATTGTTGAATTTGTTGGTGTTTTTCAATGTTGAGGTTGTTGTTGAATTTGTTGGCGTTTGTAAATGTTGAGGTTGTTGTTGAATTTGTTGGTGTTTTTCAATGTTGAGGTTGTTGTTGAATTTGTTGGTGTATTTCAACGTTGAGGTTGTTGTTGTTTTTCAATGTTGAGGTTGTTGTTGAATTTGTTGGTGTTTTTCAATTTCGAGGTTGTTGTTGAATTTGTTGGTGTTTTTCAATGCTGAAGTTGTTGTTGAATTTGTTGGTGTTTTTCAATGTTGAGGTTGTTGTTGAATTCGGTGGTGTTTTTCAATGTTGAGGTTGTTGTTGTTTTTCAATGTTGAGGTTGTTGTTTAATTGGTTGGTGTTTTTCAATGTTGAGGTTGGTGTTGTTTTTCAATGTTGAGGTTGTATTTGTTTTTCAATGTCGAGGTTGTTGTTGAATTTGTTGGTGTTTTTCAATGTTGAGGTTGTTGTTGAATTTGTTGGTGTTTTTCAATGTTGAGGTTGTTGTTTTTCAATGTTGAGGTTGTTGATGAATTTGTTGATGTTTTTCAATGTTGAGGTTGGTGTTGAATTTGTTGGTATTTTTCAATGTTGAGGTTGTTGTTGTTTTTCAATGTTGAGGTTGTTGTTGAATTTGTTGGTCTTTTTCAATGTTGAGGTTGTTGTTGTTTTTCAATGTTGTGGTTGTTGTTGAATTTGTTGGTGTTTTTCAATGTTGAGGTTGTTGTTGTTTTTCAATGTTGAGGTTGTTGTTGAATTTGTTAGTGTTTTTCAATGTTGAGGTTGTTGTTGAATTTGTTGGTGTTTTTCAATGTTGAGGTTGTTGTTGAATTTGTTGGTGCTTTTCAATGTCGAGGTTGCGGTTGAATTTGTTGGTGTTTTTCAATGTTGAAGTTGTTCTTGAATTTGTTGCTGTTTTTCAATGTTGAGGTTGTTGTTGAATTTGTTGGTGTTTTTAAATGTTGAGGTTGTTGTTGAATTTGTTGGTGTTTTTCAATGTTGAGGTTGTTGTTGTTTTTCAATGTTGAGGTTGTTGTTGAATTTGTTGGTGTTTTTCTTGTTGAGGTTGTTGTTGTTTTTCAATGTGGAGGTTGTTGTTGAATTTGTTGGTGTTTTTCAATGTCGAGGTTGTTGTTGAATTTGTTGGTCTTTTTCAATGTTGAATTTGTTGTTGAATTAGTTGGTGTTTTTCAATGTTGAGGTTATTGTTGTTTTTCAATGTTGAGGTTGTTGTTGAATTTGTTGGTGTTTTTCAATGTTGAGGTTGTTGTTGAATTTGTTGGCGTTTTTCAATGTTGAGGTTGTTGTTGAATTTGTTGGTGTTTTTCAATGTTGAGGTTGTTGTTGAATTTGTTGGTGTTTTTCAATGTTGAGGTTGTTGTTGTTTTTCAATGTTCAGGTTGTTGTTGAATTTGTTGGTGTTTTTCAATGTCGAGGTTGTTGTTGAAATTGTTGGTGTTTTTCAATGTTGAAGTTGTTGTTGAATTTGTTGGTGATTTTCAATGATGAGGTTGTTGTTGTTTTTCAATGTTGAGGTTGTTGTTGAATTTGTTGGTGTTTTTCAATGTTGAGGTTGTTGTTATTTTTCAATGTTGAGGTTGTTGTTGTTTTTCAATGTTGAGGTTCTTGTTGAATTTGTTGGTGTTTTTCAATGTTGAGGTTGTTGTTGTTGTTCAATGTGGAGGTTGTTGTTGAATTTGTTGGTGTTTTTCAATGTTGAGGTTGTTGTTGAAATTGTTGGTGTTTTTCAATGTTGAATTTGTTATTGAATTTGTTGGTGTTTTTCAATGTTGAGGTTGTTGTTGTTCTTCAATGTTGAGGTTGTTGTTGAATTTGTTGGTGTTTTTCAATGTTGAGGTTGTTGTTGAATTTGTTGGCGTTTTTAAATGTTGAGGTTGTTGTTGAATTTGTTGGTGTTTTTCAATGTTGAGGTTGTTGTTGAATTTGTTCGTGTTTTTCAATGTTGAGGTTGTTGTTGTTATTCAATGTTGAGGTTGTTGTTGAATTTGATGGTGTTTTTCATTGTCGAGGTTGTTGTTGAATTTGTTGGTGTTTTTCAATGTTGAAGTTGTTGTTGAATTTGTTGGTGTTTTTTATGTTGAGGTTGTTGTTGTTTTTCAATGTTGAAGTTGTTGTTGAATTTGTTGGTGTTTTTCAATGTTGAGGTTGTTGTTGTTTTTCAATTTTGAGGTTGTTGTTGAATTTGTTGGTGTTTTTAAATGTTGAGGTTGTTGTTCAAATTGTTGGTGTTTTTCAATGTTGAAGTTGTTGTTTTTCAATGTTGAGGTTGTTGTTGAATTTGTTGGTGTTTTTCAATGTTGAGGTTGTTGTTGTTTTTCAATGTTGAGGTTGTTGTTGAATTTGTTGCTGTTTTTCAATTTCGAGGTTGCTCTTGAATTTGCTGAGTTTTTCAATGTTGAAGTTGTTGTTGAATTTGTTGGTGTTTTTCAATGTTGAGGTTTTTGTTGAATTTGTTGGTGTTTTTCAATGTTGAGGTTGTTGTTGTTTTTCAATGTGGAGGTTGTTGTTGAATTTGTTGGTGTTTTTCAATGTTGAGGTTGTTCTTGTTTTTCAATGCTGAGGTTGTTGTTGAATTTGTTGGTGTTTTTCAATGTTGAGGTTGTTGTTGAATTTGTTGGTGTTTTTCAGTGTTGAGGTTGTTGTTGTTTTTCAATGTTGATGCTGTTGTTGAATTTGTTGGTGTTTTTCAATATTGAGGTTGTTGTTGTTTTTCAATGTTAAGGTTGTTGTTGAATTTCTTGGTGTTTTTCAATGTTGAGGTTGTTGTTGAATTTGTTGGTGTTTTTCAATGTTGAGGTTGTTCTTGTTTTTCAATGTTGAGGTTGTTGTTGAATTTGTTGGTGTTTTTCAATGTTGAGGTTGTTGTTGTTTTACAATGCTGAGGTTGTTGTTGAATTTGTTGGTGTTTTTCAATGTTGAGGTTGTTGTTGAATTCGGTGGTGTTTTTCAATGTTGAGGTTGTTGTTGTTTTTCAATGTTGAGGTTATTGTTGAATTTGTTGGTGTTTTTCAATGTTGAGGTTGTTGTTGAATTTGTTGGCGTTTGTAAATGTTGAGGTTGTTGTTGAATTTGTTGTTGTTTTTCAATGTTGAGGTTGTTGTTGAATTTGTTGGTGTATTTCAACGTTGAGGTTGTTGTTGTTTTTCAATGTTGAGGTTGTTGTTAAATTTGTTGGTGTTTTTCAATTTCGAGGTTGTTGTTGAATTTGTTGGTGTTTTTCAATGTTGAAGTTGTTGTTGAATTTGTTGGTGTTTTTCAATGTTGAGGTTGTTGTTGAATTCGGTGGTGTTTTTCAATGTTGAGGTTGTTGTTGTTTTTCAATGTTGAGGTTGTTGTTTAATTGGTTGGTGTTTTTCAATGTTGAGGTTGGTGTTGTTTTTCAATGTTGAGGTTGTTTTTGTTTTTCAATGTTGAGGTTGTTGTTGAATTTGTTGGTGTTTTTTAATGTTGAGGTTGTTGTAGTTTTTCAATGTTGTGGTTGTTGTTGAATTTGTTGGTGTTTTTCAATGTCGAGGTTGTTGTTGAATTTGTTGGTGTTTTTCAATGTTGAGGTTGTTGTTGAATTTGTTGGTGTTTTTCAATGTTGAGGTTGTTGTTTTTCAATGTTGAGGTTGTTGATGAATTTGTTGATGTTTTTCAATGTTGAGGTTGGTGTTGAATTTGTTGGTATTTTTCAATGTTGAGGTTGTTGTTGTTTTTCAATGTTGAGGTTGTTGTTGAATTTGTTGGTCTTTTTCAATGTTGAGGTTGTTGTTGTTTTTCAATGTTGTGGTTGTTGTTGAATTTGTTGGTGTTTTTCAATGTTGAGGTTGTTGTTGTTTTTCAATGTTGAGGTTGTTGTTGAATTTGTTAGTGTTTTTCAATGTTGAGGTTGTTGTTGAATTTGTTGGTGTTTTTCAATGTTGAGGTTGTTGTTGTTTTTCAATGTTGAGGTTGTTGTTGAATTTGTTTGTGTTTTTCAATGTTGAGGTTGTTGTTGTTTTTCAATGTTGAGGTTGTTGTTGAATTTGTTGGTGTTTTTCAATGTTGAGGTTGTTATTGAATTTGTTGTTGTTTTTCAATGTTGAGGTTGTTGTTGTTTTTCAATGTTGAGTTTGTTGTTGAACTTGTTGGTGTTTTTCAATGTTGAGGTTGTTGTAGTTTTTCAATGTTGAGGTTGTTGTTGAATTTGTTGGTGCTTTTCAATGTCGAGGTTGTGGTTGAATTTGTTGGTGTTTTTCAATGTTGAAGTTGTTGTTGAATTTGTTGCTGTTTTTCAATGTTGAGGTTGTTGTTGAATTTGTTGGTGTTTTTAAATGTTGAGGTTGTTGTTGAATTTGTTGGTGTTATTCAATGTTGAGGTTGTTGTTGTTTTTCAATGTTGAGGTTGTTGTTGAATTTGTTGGTGTTTTTCTTGTTGAGGTTGTTGTTGTTTTTCAATGTGGAGGTTGTTGTTGAATTTGTTGGTGTTTTTCAATGTCGAGGTTGTTGTTGAATTTGTTGGTCTTTTTCAATGCTGAATTTGTTGTTGAATTAGTTGGTGTTTTTCAATGTTGAGGTTATTGTTGTTTTTCAATGTTGAGGTTGTTTTTGAATTTGTTGGTGTTTTTCAATGTTGAGGTTGTTGTTGAATTTGTTGGCGTTTTTCAATGTTGAGGTTGTTGTTGAATTTGTTGGTGTTTTTCAATGTTGAGGTTGTTGTTGAATTTGTTGGTGTTTTTCAATGTTGAGGTTGTTGTTGTTTTTCAATGTTCAGGTTGTTGTTGAATTTGTTGGTGTTTTTCAATGTTGAGGTTGTTGTTGAAATTGTTGGTGTTTTTCAATGTTGAAGTTGTTGTTGAATTTGTTGGTGATTTTCAATGATGAGGTTGTTGTTGTTTTTCAATGTTGAGGTTGTTGTTGAATTTGTTGGTGTTTTTCAATGTTGAGGTTGTTGTTATTTTTCAATGTTGAGGTTGTTGTTGTTTTTCAATGTTGAGGTTCTTGTTGAATTTGTTGGTGTTTTTCAATGTTGAGGTTGTTGTTGTTGTTCAATGTGGAGGTTGTTGTTGAATTTGTTGGTGTTTTTCAATGTTGAGGTTGTTGTTGAAATTGTTGGTGTTTTTCAATGTTGAATTTGTTGTTGAATTTGTTGGTGTTTTTCAATGTTGAGGTTGTTGTTGTTCTTCAATGTTGAGGTTGTTGTTGAATTTGTTGGTGTTTTTCAATGTTGAGGTTGTTGTTGAATTTGTTGGCGTTTTTAAATGTTGAGGTTGTTGTTGAATTTGTTGGTGTTTTTCAATGTTGAGGTTGTTGTTGAATTTGTTCGTGTTTTTCAATGTTGAGGTTGTTGTTGTTATTCAATGTTGAGGTTGTTGTTGAATTTGATGGTGTTTTTCATTGTCGAGGTTGTTGTTGAATTTGTTGGTGTTTTTCAATGTTGAAGTTGTTGTTGAATTTGTTGGTGTTTTTTATGTTGAGGTTGTTGTTGTTTTTCAATGTTGAAGTTGTTGTTGAATTTGTTGGTGTTTTTCAATGTTGAGGTTGTTGTTGTTTTTCAATTTTGAGGTTGTTGTTGAATTTGTTGGTGTTTTTAAATGTTGAGGTTGTTGTTCAATTTGTTGGTGTTTTTCAATGTTGAAGTTGTTGTTGTTTTTCAATGTTGAGGTTGTTGTTGAATTTGTTGGTGTTTTTCAATGTTGAGGTTGTTGTTGTTTTTCAAAGTTGAGGTTGTTGTTGAATTTGTTGCTGTTTTTCAATTTCGAGGTTGCTCTTGAATTTGCTGAGTTTTTCAATGTTGAAGTTGTTGTTGAATTTGTTGGTGTTTTTCAATGTTGAGGTTTTTGTTGAATTTGTTGGTGTTTTTCAATGTTGAGGTTGTTGTTGTTTTACAATGTTGAGGTTGTTGATGTTTTTCAATGTTGAGGTTGTTGTTGAATTTGTTGGTGTTTTTCAATGCTGAGGTTGTTGTTGAATTTGTTGGTGTTTTTCAATGTTCAGGTTGTTGTTGTTTTTCAATGTTGAGGTTGTTGTTGTATTTGTTGGTGTTTTTCAATGTTGAGGTTGTTGTAATTTTTCAATGTTGAGGTTGTTGTTGAATTTGTTGGTGTTTTTCAATGTCGAGGTTGTTGTTGAATTTGTTGGTTTTTTTCAGTGTTGAAGTTGTTGTTGAATTTGTTGGTGTTTTTCAATGTTGAGGTTGTTCGTTGAATTTGTTGGTGTTTTTAAATGTTGCGGTTGTTGTTGAATTTGTTGGTGTTTTTCAATGTTGAGGTTGTTGTTGTTTTTCAATGTTGAGGTTGTTGTTGAATTTGTTGGTGTTTTTCAATGTTGAGGTTGTTGTTGTTTTTCAATGTTCAGGTTGTTGTTGAATTTGTTGGTGTTTTTCAATGTCGAGGTTGTTGTTGAAATTGTTGGTGTTTTTCAATGTTGAGGTTTTTGTTGAATTTGTTGGTGTTTTTCAATGTTGAGGTTGTTGTTGTTTTTCAATGTGGAGGTTGTTGTTGAATTTGTTGGTGTTTTTCAATGTTGAGGTTGTTCTTGTTTTTCAATGCTGAGGTTGTTGTTGAATTTGTTGGTGTTTTTCAATGTTGAGGTTGTTGTTGAATTTGTTGGTGTTTTTCAGTGTTGAGGTTGTTGTTGTTTTTCAATGTTGATGCTGTTGTTGAATTTGTTGGTGTTTTTCAATATTGAGGTTGTTGTTGTTTTTCAATGTTAAGGTTGTTGTTGAATTTCTTGGTGTTTTTCAATGTTGAGGTTGTTCTTGAATTTGTTGGTGTTTTTCAATGTTGAGGTTGTTCTTGTTTTTCAATGTTGAGGTTGTTGTTGAATTTGTTGGTGTTTTTCAATGTTGAGGTTGTTGTTGTTTTACAATGTTGAGGTTGTTGTTGAATTTGTTGGTGTTTTTCAATGTTGAGGTTGTTGTTGAATTCGGTGGTGTTTTTCAATGTTGAGGTTGTTGTTGTTTTTCAATGTTGAGGTTATTGTTGAATTTGTTGGTGTTTTTCAATGTTGAGGTTGTTGTTGAATTTGTTGGCGTTTGTAAATGTTGAGGTTGTTGTTGAATTTGTTGGTGTTTTTCAATGTTGAGGTTGTTGTTGAATTTGTTGGTGTATTTCAACGTTGAGGTTGTTGTTGTTTTTCAATGTTGAGGTTGTTGTTGAATTTGTTGGTGTTTTTCAATTTCGAGGTTGTTGTTGAATTTGTTGGTGTTTTTCAATGTTGAAGTTGTTGTTGAATTTGTTGGTGTTTTTCAATGTTGAGGTTGTTGTTGAATTCGGTGGTGTTTTTCAATGTTGAGGTTGTTGTTGTTTTTCAATGTTGAGGTTGTTGTTTAATTGGTTGGTGTTTTTCAATGTTGAGGTTGGTGTTGTTTTTCAATGTTGAGGTTGTTTTTGTTTTTCAATGTTGAGGTTGTTGTTGAATTTGTTGGTGTTTTTTAATGTTGAGGTTGTTGTAGTTTTTCAATGTTGTGGTTGTTGTTGAATTTGTTGGTGTTTTTCAATGTCGAGGTTGTTGTTGAATTTGTTGGTGTTTTTCAATGTTGAGGTTGTTGTTGAATTTGTTGGTGTTTTTCAATGTTGAGGTTGTTGTTTTTCAATGTTGAGGTTGTTGTTGAATTTGTTGATGTTTTTCAATGTTGAGGTTGGTGTTGAATTTGTTGGTATTTTTCAATGTTGAGGTTGTTGTTGTTTTTCAATGTTGAGGTTGTTGTTGAATTTGTTGGTCTTTTTCAATGTTGAGGTTGTTGTTGTTTTTCAATGTTGTGGTTGTTGTTGAATTTGTTGGTGTTTTTCAATGTTGAGGTTGTTGTTGAATTCGGTGCTGTTTTTCAATGTTGAGGTTGTTGTTGTTTTTCAATGTTGAGGTTATTGTTGAATTTGTTGGTGTTTTTCAATGTTGAGGTTGTTGTTGAATTTGTTGGCGTTTGTAAATGTTGAGGTTGTTGTTGAATTTGTTGGTGTTTTTCAATGTTGAGGTTGTTGTTGAATTTGTTGGTGTATTTCAACGTTGAGGTTGTTGTTGTTTTTCAATGTTGAGGTTGTTGTTGAATTTGTTGGTGTTTTTCAATTTCGAGGTTGTTGTTGAATTTGTTGGTGTTTTTCAATGCTGAAGTTGTTGTTGAATTTGTTGGTGTTTTTCAATGTTGAGGTTGTTGTTGAATTCGGTGGTGTTTTTCAATGTTGAGGTTGTTGTTGTTTTTCAATGTTGAGGTTGTTGTTTAATTGGTTGGTGTTTTTCAATGTTGAGGTTGGTGTTGTTTTTCAATGTTGAGGTTGTATTTGTTTTTCAATGTTGAGGTTGTTGTTGAATTTGTTGGTGTTTTTTAATGTTGAGGTTGTTGTAGTTTTTCAATGTTGTGGTTGTTGTTGAATTTGTTGGTGTTTTTCAATGTCGAGGTTGTTGTTGAATTTGTTGGTGTTTTTCAATGTTGAGGTTGTTGTTGAATTTGTTGGTGTTTTTCAATGTTGAGGTTGTTGTTTTTCAATGTTGAGGTTGTTGATGAATTTGTTGATGTTTTTCAATGTTGAGGTTGGTGTTGAATTTGTTGGTATTTTTCAATGTTGAGGTTGTTGTTGTTTTTCAATGTTGAGGTTGTTGTTGAATTTGTTGGTCTTTTTCAATGCTGAGGTTGTTGTTGTTTTTCAATGTTGTGGTTGTTGTTGAATTTGTTGGTGTTTTTCAATGTTGAGGTTGTTGTTGTTTTTCAATGTTGAGGTTGTTGTTGAATTTGTTAGTGTTTTTCAATGTTGAGGTTGTTGTTGAATTTGTTGGTGTTTTTCAATGTTGAGGTTGTTGTTGAATTTGTTGGTGCTTTTCAATGTCGAGGTTGCGGTTGAATTTGTTGGTGTTTTTCAATGTTGAAGTTGTTCTTGAATTTGTTGCTGTTTTTCAATGTTGAGGTTGTTGTTGAATTTGTTGGTGTTTTTAAATGTTGAGGTTGTTGTTGAATTTGTTGGTGTTTTTCAATGTTGAGGTTGTTGTTGTTTTTCAATGTTGAGGTTGTTGTTGAATTTGTTGGTGTTTTTCTTGTTGAGGTTGTTGTTGTTTTTCAATGTGGAGGTTGTTGTTGAATTTGTTGGTGTTTTTCAATGTCGAGGTTGTTGTTGAATTTGTTGGTCTTTTTCAATGTTGAATTTGTTGTTGAATTAGTTGGTGTTTTTCAATGTTGAGGTTATTGTTGTTTTTCAATGTTGAGGTTGTTGTTGAATTTGTTGGTGTTTTTCAATGTTGAGGTTGTTGTTGAATTTGTTGGCGTTTTTCAATGTTGAGGTTGTTGTTGAATTTGTTGGTGTTTTTCAATGTTGAGGTTGTTGTTGAATTTGTTGGTGTTTTTCAATGTTGAGGTTGTTGTTGTTTTTCAATGTTCAGGTTGTTGTTGAATTTGTTGGTGTTTTTCAATGTCGAGGTTGTTGTTGAAATTGTTGGTGTTTTTCAATGTTGAAGTTGTTGTTGAATTTGTTGGTGATTTTCAATGATGAGGTTGTTGTTGTTTTTCAATGTTGAGGTTGTTGTTGAATTTGTTGGTGTTTTTCAATGTTGAGGTTGTTGTTATTTTTCAATGTTGAGGTTGTTGTTGTTTTTCAATGTTGAGGTTCTTGTTGAATTTGTTGGTGTTTTTCAATGTTGAGGTTGTTGTTGTTGTTCAATGTGGAGGTTGTTGTTGAATTTGTTGGTGTTTTTCAATGTTGAGGTTGTTGTTGAAATTGTTGGTGTTTTTCAATGTTGAATTTGTTGTTGAATTTGTTGGTGTTTTTCAATGTTGAGGTTGTTGTTGTTCTTCAATGTTGAGGTTGTTGTTGAATTTGTTGGTGTTTTTCAATGTTGAGGTTGTTGTTGAATTTGTTGGCGTTTTTAAATGTTGAGGTTGTTGTTGAATTTGTTGGTGTTTTTCAATGTTGAGGTTGTTGTTGAATTTGTTCGTGTTTTTCAATGTTGAGGTTGTTGTTGTTATTCAATGTTGAGGTTGTTGTTGAATTTGATGGTGTTTTTCATTGTCGAGGTTGTTGTTGAATTTGTTGGTGTTTTTCAATGTTGAAGTTGTTGTTGAATTTGTTGGTGTTTTTTATGTTGAGGTTGTTGTTGTTTTTCAATGTTGAAGTTGTTGTTGAATTTGTTGGTGTTTTTCAATGTTGAGGTTGTTGTTGTTTTTCAATTTTGAGGTTGTTGTTGAATTTGTTGGTGTTTTTAAATGTTGAGGTTGTTGTTCAAATTGTTGGTGTTTTTCAATGTTGAAGTTGTTGTTTTTCAATGTTGAAGTTGTTGTTGAATTTGTTGGTGTTTTTCAATGTTGAGGTTTTTGTTGAATTTGTTGGTGTTTTTCAATGTTGAGGTTGTTGTTGTTTTTCAATGTGGAGGTTGTTGTTGAATTTGTTGGTGTTTTTCAATGTTGAGGTTGTTCTTGTTTTTCAATGCTGAGGTTGTTGTTCAATTTGTTGGTGTTTTTCAATGTTGAGGTTGTTGTTGAATTTGTTGGTGTTTTTCAGTGTTGAGGTTGTTGTTGTTTTTCAATGTTGATGCTGTTGTTGAATTTGTTGGTGTTTTTCAATATTGAGGTTGTTGTTGTTTTTCAATGTTAAGGTTGTTGTTGAATTTCTTGGTGTTTTTCAATGTTGAGGTTGTTGTTGAATTTGTTGGTGTTTTTCAATGTTGAGGTTGTTCTTGTTTTTCAATGTTGAGGTTGTTGTTGAATTTGTTGGTGTTTTTCAATGTTGAGGTTGTTGTTGTTTTACAATGCTGAGGTTGTTGTTGAATTTGTTGGTGTTTTTCAATGTTGAGGTTGTTGTTGAATTCGGTGGTGTTTTTCAATGTTGAGGTTGTTGTTGTTTTTCAATGTTGAGGTTATTGTTGAATTTGTTGGTGTTTTTCAATGTTGAGGTTGTTGTTGAATTTGTTGGCGTTTGTAAATGTTGAGGTTGTTGTTGAATTTGTTGTTGTTTTTCAATGTTGAGGTTGTTGTTGAATTTGTTGGTGTATTTCAACGTTGAGGTTGTTGTTGTTTTTCAATGTTGAGGTTGTTGTTAAATTTGTTGGTGTTTTTCAATTTCGAGGTTGTTGTTGAATTTGTTGGTGTTTTTCAATGTTGAAGTTGTTGTTGAATTTGTTGGTGTTTTTCAATGTTGAGGTTGTTGTTGAATTCGGTGGTGTTTTTCAATGTTGAGGTTGTTGTTGTTTTTCAATGTTGAGGTTGTTGTTTAATTGGTTGGTGTTTTTCAATGTTGAGGTTGGTGTTGTTTTTCAATGTTGAGGTTGTTTTTGTTTTTCAATGTTGAGGTTGTTGTTGAATTTGTTGGTGTTTTTTAATGTTGAGGTTGTTGTAGTTTTTCATTGTTGTGGTTGTTGTTGAATTTGTTGGTGTTTTTCAATGTCGAGGTTGTTGTTGAATTTGTTGGTGTTTTTCAATGTTGAGGTTGTTGTTGAATTTGTTGGTGTTTTTCAATGTTGAGGTTGTTGTTTTTCAATGTTGAGGTTGTTGATGAATTTGTTGATGTTTTTCAATGTTGAGGTTGGTGTTGAATTTGTTGGTATTTTTCAATGTTGAGGTTGTTGTTGTTTTTCAATGTTGAGGTTGTTGTTGAATTTGTTGGTCTTTTTCAATGTTGAGGTTGTTGTTGTTTTTCAATGTTGTGGTTGTTGTTGAATTTGTTGGTGTTTTTCAATGTTGAGGTTGTTGTTGTTTTTCAATGTTGAGGTTGTTGTTGAATTTGTTAGTGTTTTTCAATGTTGAGGTTGTTGTTGAATTTGTTGGTGTTTTTCAATGTTGAGGTTGTTGTTGTTTTTCAATGTTGAGGTTGTTGTTGAATTTGTTTGTGTTTTTCAATGTTGAGGTTGTTGTTGTTTTTCAATGTTGAGGTTGTTGTTGAATTTGTTGGTGTTTTTCAATGTTGAGGTTGTTATTGAATTTGTTGTTGTTTTTCAATGTTGAGGTTGTTGTTGTTTTTCAATGTTGAGTTTGTTGTTGAACTTGTTGGTGTTTTTCAATGTTGAGGTTGTTGTAGTTTTTCAATGTTGAGGTTGTTGTTGAATTTGTTGGTGCTTTTCAATGTCGAGGTTGTGGTTGAATTTGTTGGTGTTTTTCAATGTTGAAGTTGTTGTTGAATTTGTTGCTGTTTTTCAATGTTGAGGTTGTTGTTGAATTTGTTGGTGTTTTTAAATGTTGAGGTTGTTGTTGAATTTGTTGGTGTTATTCAATGTTGAGGTTGTTGTTGTTTTTCAATGTTGAGGTTGTTGTTGAATTTGTTGGTGTTTTTCTTGTTGAGGTTGTTGTTGTTTTTCAATGTGGAGGTTGTTGTTGAATTTGTTGGTGTTTTTCAATGTCGAGGTTGTTGTTGAATTTGTTGGTCTTTTTCAATGCTGAATTTGTTGTTGAATTAGTTGGTGTTTTTCAATGTTGAGGTTATTGTTGTTTTTCAATGTTGAGGTTGTTTTTGAATTTGTTGGTGTTTTTCAATGTTGAGGTTGTTGTTGAATTTGTTGGCGTTTTTCAATGTTGAGGTTGTTGTTGAATTTGTTGGTGTTTTTCAATGTTGAGGTTGTTGTTGAATTTGTTGGTGTTTTTCAATGTTGAGGTTGTTGTTGTTTTTCAATGTTCAGGTTGTTGTTGAATTTGTTGGTGTTTTTCAATGTCGAGGTTGTTGTTGAAATTGTTGGTGTTTTTCAATGTTGAAGTTGTTGTTGAATTTGTTGGTGATTTTCAATGATGAGGTTGTTGTTGTTTTTCAATGTTGAGGTTGTTGTTGAATTTGTTGGTGTTTTTCAATGTTGAGGTTGTTGTTATTTTTCAATGTTGAGGTTGTTGTTGTTTTTCAATGTTGAGGTTCTTGTTGAATTTGTTGGTGTTTTTCAATGTTGAGGTTGTTGTTGTTGTTCAATGTGGAGGTTGTTGTTGAATTTGTTGGTGTTTTTCAATGTTGAGGTTGTTGTTGAAATTGTTGGTGTTTTTCAATGTTGAATTTGTTGTTGAATTTGTTGGTGTTTTTCAATGTTGAGGTTGTTGTTGTTCTTCAATGTTGAGGTTGTTGTTGAATTTGTTGGTGTTTTTCAATGTTGAGGTTGTTGTTGAATTTGTTGGCGTTTTTAAATGTTGAGGTTGTTGTTGAATTTGTTGGTGTTTTTCAATGTTGAGGTTGTTGTTGAATTTGTTCGTGTTTTTCAATGTTGAGGTTGTTGTTGTTATTCAATGTTGAGGTTGTTGTTGAATTTGATGGTGTTTTTCATTGTCGAGGTTGTTGTTGAATTTGTTGGTGTTTTTCAATGTTGAAGTTGTTGTTGAATTTGTTGGTGTTTTTTATGTTGAGGTTGTTGTTGTTTTTCAATGTTGAAGTTGTTGTTGAATTTGTTGGTGTTTTTCAATGTTGAGGTTGTTGTTGTTTTTCAATTTTGAGGTTGTTGTTGAATTTGTTGGTGTTTTTAAATGTTGAGGTTGTTGTTCAATTTGTTGGTGTTTTTCAATGTTGAAGTTGTTGTTGTTTTTCAATGTTGAGGTTGTTGTTGAATTTGTTGGTGTTTTTCAATGTTGAGGTTGTTGTTGTTTTTCAAAGTTGAGGTTGTTGTTGAATTTGTTGCTGTTTTTCAATTTCGAGGTTGCTCTTGAATTTGCTGAGTTTTTCAATGTTGAAGTTGTTGTTGAATTTGTTGGTGTTTTTCAATGTTGAGGTTTTTGTTGAATTTGTTGGTGTTTTTCAATGTTGATGTTGTTGTTGTTTTACAATGTTGAGGTTGTTGATGTTTTTCAATGTTGAGGTTGTTGTTGAATTTGTTGGTGTTTTTCAATGCTGAGGTTGTTGTTGAATTTGTTGGTGTTTTTCAATGTTCAGGTTGTTGTTGTTTTTCAATGTTGAGGTTGTTGTTGTATTTGTTGGTGTTTTTCAATGTTGAGGTTGTTGTAATTTTTCAATGTTGAGGTTGTTGTTGAATTTGTTGGTGTTTTTCAATGTCGAGGTTGTTGTTGAATTTGTTGGTTTTTTTCAGTGTTGAAGTTGTTGTTGAATTTGTTGGTGTTTTTCAATGTTGAGGTTGTTCGTTGAATTTGTTGGTGTTTTTAAATGTTGCGGTTGTTGTTGAATTTGTTGGTGTTTTTCAATGTTGAGGTTGTTGTTGTTTTTCAATGTTGAGGTTGTTGTTGAATTTGTTGGTGTTTTTCAATGTTGAGGTTGTTGTTGTTTTTCAATGTTCAGGTTGTTGTTGAATTTGTTGGTGTTTTTCAATGTCGAGGTTGTTGTTGAAATTGTTGGTGTTTTTCAATGTTGAAGTTGTTGTTGAATTTGTTGGTGATTTTCAATGATGAGGTTGTTGTTGTTTTTCAATGTTGAGGTTGTTGTTGAATTTGTTGGTGTTTTTCAATGTTGAGGTTGTTGTTATTTTTCAATGGTGAGGTTGTTGTTGTTTTTCAATGTTGAGGTTCTTGTTGAATTTGTTGGTGTTTTTCAATGTTGAGGTTGTTGTTGTTGTTCAATGTGGAGGTTGTTGTTGAATTTGTTGGTGTTTTTCAATGTTGAGGTTGTTGTTGAATTTGTTGGCGTTTTTAAATGTTGAGGTTGTTGTTGAATTTGTTGGTGTTTTTCAATGTTGAGGTTGTTGTTGAATTTGTTCGTGTTTTTCAATGTTGAGGTTGTTGTTGTTATTCAATGTTGAGGTTGTTGTTGAATTTGATGGTGTTTTTCATTGTCGAGGTTGTTGTTGAATTTGTTGGTGTTTTTCAATGTTGAAGTTGTTGTTGAATTTGTTGGTGTTTTTTATGTTGAGGTTGTTGTTGTTTTTCAATGTTGAAGTTGTTGTTGAATTTGTTGGTGTTTTTCAATGTTGAGGTTGTTGTTGTTTTTCAATTTTGAGGTTGTTGTTGAATTTGTTGGTGTTTTTAAATGTTGAGGTTGTTGTTCAATTTGTTGGTGTTTTTCAATGTTGAAGTTGTTGTTGTTTTTCAATGTTGAGGTTGTTGTTGAATTTGTTGGTGTTTTTCAATGTTGAGGTTGTTGTTGTTTTTCAATGTTGAGGTTGTTGTTGAATTTGTTGCTGTTTTTCAATTTCGAGGTTGCTCTTGAATTTGCTGAGTTTTTCAATGTTGAAGTTGTTGTTGAATTTGTTGGTGTTTTTCAATGTTGAGGTTTTTGTTGAATTTGTTGGTGTTTTTCAATGTTGAGGTTGTTGTTGTTTTACAATGTTGAGGTTGTTGTTGAATTTGTTGGTGTTTTTAAATGTTGAGGTTGTTGTTCAATTTGTTGGTGTTTTTCAATGTTGAAGTTGTTGTTGTTTTTCAATGTTGAGGTTGTTGTTGAATTTGTTGGTGTTTTTCAATGTTGAGGTTGTTGTTGTTTTTCAATGTTGAGGTTGTTGTTGAATTTGTTGCTGTTTTTCAATTTCGAGGTTGCTCTTGAATTTGCTGAGTTTTTCAATGTTGAAGTTGTTGTTGAATTTGTTGGTGTTTTTCAATGTTGAGGTTTTTGTTGAATTTGTTGGTGTTTTTCAATGTTGAGGTTGTTGTTGTTTTTCAATTTTGAGGTTGTTGTTGAATTTGTTGGTGTTTTTAAATGTTGAGGTTGTTGTTCAATTTGTTGGTGTTTTTCAATGTTGAAGTTGTTGTTGTTTTTCAATGTTGAGGTTGTTGTTGAATTTGTTGGTGTTTTTCAATGTTGAGGTTGTTGTTGTTTTTCAATGTGGAGGTTGTTGTTGAATTTGTTGGTGTTTTTCAATGTTGAGGTTGTTGTTGTTTTTGAATGCTGAGGTTGTTGTTGAATTTGTTGGTGTTTTTCAATGTTGAGGTTGTTGTTGAATTTGTTGGTGTTTTTCAATATTGAGGTTGTTGTTGTTTTTCAATGTTGAGGTTGTTGTTGAATTTCTTGGTGTTTTTCAATGTTGAGGTTGTTGTTGAATTTGTTGGTGTTTTTCAATGTTGAGGTTGTTCTTGTTTTTCAATGTTGAGGTTGTTGTTGAATTTGTTGGTGTTTTTCAATGTTGAGGTTGTTGTTGTTTTCCAATGTTGAGGTTGTTGTTGAATTTGTTGGTGTTTTTCAATGTTGAGGTTGTTGTTGAATTCGGTGGTGTTTTTCAATGTTGAGGTTGTTGTTGTTTTTCAATGTTGAGGTTATTGTTGAATTTGTTGGTGTTTTTCAATGTTGAGGTTGTTGTTGAATTTGTTGGCGTTTATAAATGTTGAGGTTGTTGTTGAATTTGTTGGTGTTTTTCAATGTTGAGGTTGTTGTTGAATTTGTTGGTGTATTTCAACGTTGAGGTTGTTGTTGTTTTTCAATGTTGAGGTTGTTGTTGAATTTGTTGGTGTTTTTCAATTTCGAGGTTCTTGTTGAATTTGTTGGTGTTTGTCAATGTTGAAGTTGTTGTTGAATTTGTTGGTGTTTTTCAATGTTGAGGTTGTTGTTGTTTTTCAATGTTGAGGTTGTTTTTTAATTGGTTGGTGTTTTTCAATGTTGAGGTTGTTGTTGTTTTTCAATGTTGAGGTTGTTGTTGAATTTGTTGGTGTTTTTTAATGTTGAGGTGGTTGTTGAATTTGTTGGTGTTTTTCAATGTTGATGTTGTTGTTGTTTTTCAATGTTGAGGTTGTTGTTGTATTTGTTGGTGTTTTTAAATGTTGAGGTTGTTGTAGTTTTTCAATGTTGAGGTTGTTGTTGAATTTGTTGGTGTTTTTCAATGTTGAGGTTGTTGTTGAATTTGTTGGTGTTTTTCCATGTTGAGGTTGTTTTTGTTTTTCACAGCTAAGGTTGTTGTTGAATTTGTTGGTGTTTTTCAATGTCGAGGTTGTTGTTGAATTTGTTGGTGTTTTTCAATGTTGAATTTGTTGTTGAATTTGTTGGTGTTTTTCAATGTTGAGGTTCTTGTTTTTCAATGTTGAGGTTGTTGATGAATTTGTTGATGTTTTTCAATGTTGAGGTTGGTGTTGAATTTGTTGGTATTTTTCAATGTTGAGGTTGTTGTTGTTTTTCAATGTTGCGGTTGTTGTTGAATTTGTTGGTGTTTTTCAATGTTGAGGTTGTTGTTGTTTTTCAATGTTGTGGTTGTTGTTGAATTTGTTGGTGTTTTTCAATGTTGAGGTTGTTGTAGTTTTTCAATGTTGTGGTTGTTGTTGAATTTGTTGGTGTTTTTCAATGTCGAGGTTGTTGTTGAATTTGTTGGTGTTTTTCAATGTTGAGGTTGTTGTTGAATTTGTTGGTGTTTTTCAATGTTGAGGTTGTTGTTTTTCAATGTTGAGGTTGTTGATGAATTTGTTGATGTTTTTCAATGTTGAGGTTGGTGTTGAATTTGTTGGTATTTTTCAATGTTGAGGTTGTTGTTGTTTTTCAATGTTGAGGTTGTTGTTGAATTTGTTGGTCTTTTTCAATGTTGAGGTTGTTGTTGTTTTTCAATGTTGTGGTTGTTGTTGAATTTGTTGGAGTTTTTCAATGTTGAGGTTGTTGTTGTTTTTCAATGTTGAGGTTGTTGTTGAATTTGTTAGTGTTTTTCAATGTTGAGGTTGTTGTTGAATTTGTTGGTGTTTTTCAATGTTGAGGTTGTTGTTGTTTTTCAATGTTGAGGTTGTTGTTGAATTTGTTTGTGTTTTTCAATGTTGAGGTTGTTGTTGTTTTTCAATGTTGAGGTTGTTGTTGAATTTGTTGGTGTTTTTCAATGTTGAGGTTGTTATTGAATTTGTTGTTGTTTTTCAATGTTGAGGTTGTTGTTGTTTTTCAATGTTGAGTTTGTTGTTGAACTTGTTGGTGTTTTTCAATGTTGAGGTTGTTGTAGTTTTTCAATGTTGAGGTTGTTGTTGAATTTGTTGGTCCTTTTCAATGTCGAGGTTGTGGTTGAATTTGTTGGTGTTTTTCAATGTTGAAGTTGTTGTTGAATTTGTTGCTGTTTTTCAATGTTGAGGTTGTTGTTGAATTTGTTGGTGTTTTTAAATGTTGAGGTTGTTGTTGAATTTGTTGGTGTTTTTCAATGTTGAGGTTGTTGTTGTTTTTCAATGTTGAGGTTGTTGTTGAATTTGTTGGTGTTTTTCTTGTTGAGGTTGTTGTTGTTTTTCAATGTGGAGGTTGTTGTTGAATTTGTTGGTGTTTTTCAATGTCGAGGTTGTTGTTGAATTTGTTGGTCTTTTTCAATGTTGAATTTGTTGTTGAATTAGTTGGTGTTTTTCAATGTTGAGGTTATTGTTGTTTTTCAATGTTGAGGTTGTTGTTGAATTTGTTGGTGTTTTTCAATGTTGAGGTTGTTGTTGAATTTGTTGGCGTTTTTCAATGTTGAGGTTGTTGTTGAATTTGTTGGTGTTTTTCAATGTTGAGGTTGTTGTTGAATTTGTTGGTGTTTTTCAATGTTGAGGTTGTTGTTGTTTTTCAATGTTCAGGTTGTTGTTGAATTTGTTGGTGTTTTTCAATGTCGAGGTTGTTGTTGAAATTGTTGGTGTTTTTCAATGTTGAAGTTGTTGTTGAATTTGTTGGTGATTTTCAATGATGAGGTTGTTGTTGTTTTTCAATGTTGAGGTTGTTGTTGAATTTGTTGGTGTTTTTCAATGTTGAGGTTGTTGTTATTTTTCAATGTTGAGGTTGTTGTTGTTTTTCAATGTTGAGGTTCTTGTTGAATTTGTTGGTGTTTTTCAATGTTGAGGTTGGTGTTGTTGTTCAATGTGGAGGTTGTTGTTGAATTTGTTGGTGTTTTTCAATGTTGAGGTTGTTGTTGAAATTGTTGGTGTTTTTCAATGTTGAATTTGTTGTTGAATTTGTTGGTGTTTTTCAATGTTGAGGTTGTTGTTGTTCTTCAATGTTGAGCTTGTTGTTGAATTTGTTGGTGTTTTTCAATGTTGAGGTTGTTGTTGAATTTGTTGGCGTTTTTAAATGTTGAGGTTGTTGTTGAATTTGTTGGTGTTTTTCAATGTTGAGGTTGTTGTTGAATTTGTTGGTGTTTTTCAATGTTGAGGTTGTTGTTGTTATTCAATGTTGAGGTTGTTGTTGAATTTGATGGTGTTTTTCATTGTCGAGGTTGTTGTTGAATTTGTTGGTGTTTTTCAATGTTGAAGTTGTTGTTGAATTTGTTGGTGTTTTTTATGTTGAGGTTGTTGTTGTTTTTCAATGTTGAAGTTGTTGTTGAATTTGTTGGTGTTTTTCAATGTTGAGGTTGTTGTTGTTTTTCAATTTTGAGGTTGTTGTTGAATTTGTTGGTGTTTTTAAATGTTGAGGTTGTTGTTCAATTTGTTGGTGTTTTTCAATGTTGAAGTTGTTGTTGTTTTTCAATGTTGAGGTTGTTGTTGAATTTGTTGGTGTTTTTCAATGTTGAGGTTGTTGTTGTTTTTCAATGTTGAGGTTGTTGTTGAATTTGTTGCTGTTTTTCAATTTCGAGGTTGCTCTTGAATTTGCTGAGTTTTTCAATGTTGAAGTTGTTGTTGAATTTGTTGGTGTTTTTCAATGTTGAGGTTTTTGTTGAATTTGTTGGTGTTTTTCAATGTTGAGGTTGTTGTTGTTTTACAATGTTGAGGTTGTTGATGTTTTTCAATGTTGAGGTTGTTGTTGAATTTGTTGGTGTTTTTCAATGCTGAGGTTGTTGTTGAATTTGTTGGTGTTTTTCAATGTTCAGGTTGTTGTTGTTTTTCAATGTTGAGGTTGTTGTTGTATTTGTTGGTGTTTTTCAATGTTGAGGTTGTTGTAGTTTTTCAATGTTGAGGTTGTTGTTGAATTTGTTGGTGTTTTTCAATGTCGAGGTTGTTGTTGAATTTGTTGGTTTTTTTCAGTGTTGAAGTTGTTGTTGAATTTGTTGGTGTTTTTCAATGTTGAGGTTGTTCGTTGAATTTGTTGGTGTTTTTAAATGTTGAGGTTGTTGTTGAATTTGTTGGTGTTTTTCAATGTTGAGGTTGTTGTTGTTTTTCAATGTTGAGGTTGTTGTTGAATTTGTTGGTGTTTTTCAATGTTGAGGTTGTTGTTGTTTTTCAATGTGGAGGTTGTTGTTGAATTTGTTGGTGTTTTTCAATGTTGAGGTTGTTGTTGTTTTTCAATGCTGAGGTTGTTGTTGAATTTGTTGGTGTTTTTCAATGTTGAGGTTGTTGTTGAATTTGTTGGTGTTTTTCAATGTTGAGGTTGTTGTTGTTTTTCAATGTTGATGCTGTTGTTGAATTTGTTGGTGTTTTTCAATATTGAGGTTGTTGTTGTTTTTCAATGTTGAGGTTGTTGTTGAATTTCTTGGTGTTTTTCAATGTTGAGGTTGTTGTTGAATTTGTTGGTGTTTTTCAATGTTGAGGTTGTTCTTGTTTTTCAATGTTGAGGTTGTTGTTGAATTTGTTGGTGTTTTTCAATGTTGAGGTTGTTGTTGTTTTCCAATGTTGAGGTTGTTGTTGAATTTGTTGGTGTTTTTCAATGTTGAGGTTGTTGTTGAATTCGGTGGTGTTTTTCAATGTTGAGGTTGTTGTTGTTTTTCAATGTTGAGGTTATTGTTGAATTTGTTGGTGTTTTTCAATGTTGAGGTTGTTGTTGAATTTGTTGGCGTTTATAAATGTTGAGGTTGTTGTTGAATTTGTTGGTGTTTTTCAATGTTGAGGTTGTTGTTGAATTTGTTGGTGTATTTCAACGTAGAGGTTGTTGTTGTTTTTCAATGTTGAGGTTGTTGTTGAATTTGTTGGTGTTTTTCAATTTCGAGGTTCTTGATGAATTTGTTGGTGTTTTTCAATGTTGAAGTTGTTGTTGAATTTGTTGGTGTTTTTCAATGTTGAGGTTGTTGTTGTTTTTCAATGTTGAGGTTGTTGTTTAATTGGTTGGTGTTTTTCAATGTTGAGGTTGTTGTTGTTTTTCAATGTTGAGGTTGTTGAATTTGATGGTGTTTTTTAATGTTGAGGTGGTTGTTGAATTTGTTGCTGTTTTTCAATGTTGATGTTGTTGTTGTTTTTCAATGTTGAGGTTGTTGTTGTATTTGTTGGTGTTTTTAAATGTTGAGGTTGTTGTAGTTTTTCAATGTTGAGGTTGTTGTTGAATTTGTTGGTGTTTTTCAATGTTGAGGTTGTTGTTGAATTTGTTGGTGTTTTTCCATGTTGAGGTTGTTTTTGTTTTTCACAGTTGAGGTTGTTGTTGAATTTGTTGGTGTTTTTCATTGTCGAGGTTTTTGTTGAATTTGTTGGTGTTTTTCAATGTTGAATTTGTTGTTGAATTTGTTGGTGTTTTTCAATGTTGAGGTTGTTGTTTTTCAATGTTGAGGTTGTTGATGAATTTGTTGATGTTTTTCAATGTTGAGGTTGGTGTTGAATTTGTTGGTATTTTTCAATGTTGAGGTTGTTGTTGTTTTTCAATGTTGAGGTTGTTGTTGAATTTGTTGGTGTTTTTCAATGTTGAGGTTGTTGTTGTTTTTCAATGTTGTGGTTGTTGTTGAATTTGTTGGTGTTTTTCAATGTTGAGGTTGTTGTTGTTTTTCTATGTTGAGGTTGTTGTTGAATTTGTTAGTGTTTTTCAAGGTTGAGGTTGTTGTTGAATTTGTTGGTGTTTTTCAATGTTGAGGTTGTTGTTGTCTTTCAATGTTGAGGTTGTTGTTGAATTTGTTGGTGTTTTTCAATGTTGAGGTTGTTGTTGAATTTGTTGTTGTTTTTCAATGTTGAGGTTGTTGTTGTTTTTCAATGTTGAGTTTGTTGTTGAACTTGTTGGTGTTTTTCAATGTTGAGGTTGTTGTAGTTTTTCAATGTTGAGGTTGTTGTTGAATTTGTTGGTGTTTTTCAATGTCGAGTTTGTGGTTGAATTTGTTGGTGTTTTTCAATGTTGAAGTTGTTTTTGAATTTGTTGCTGTTTTTCAATGTTGAGGTTGTTGTTGAATTTGTTGGTGTTTTTAAATGTTGAGGTTGTTGTTGAATTTGTTGGTGTTTTTCAATGTTGAGGTTATTGTTGTTTTTCAATGTTGAGGTTGTTGTTGAATTTGTTGGTGTTTTTCTTTGTTGAGGTTGTTGTCGTTCAAGGTGGAGGTTGTTGTTGAATTTGTTGGTGTTTTTCAATGTCGAGGTTGTTGTTGAATTTGTTGGTCTTTTTCAATGTTGAATTTGTTGTTGAATTAGTTGGTGTTTTTCAATTTTGAGGTTATTGTTGTTTTTCGATGTTGAGGTTGTTGTTGAATTTGTTGGTGTTTTTCAATGTTGAGGTTGTTGTTGAATTTGTTGGCGTTTTTCAAGGTTGAGGTTGTTGTTGAATTTGTTGGTGTTTTTCAATGTTGAGGTTGTTGTTGAATTTGTTGGTGTTTTTCAATGTTGAGGTTGTTGTTGTTTTTCAATGTTCAGATTGTTGTTGAATTTGTTGGTGTTTTTCAATGTCGAGGTTGTTGTTGAAATTGTTGGTGTTTTTCAATGTTGAAGTTGTTGTTGAATTTGTTGGTGTTTTTCAATGATGAGGTTGTTGTTGTTTTTCAATGTTGAGGTTGCTGTTGAATTTGTTGGTGTTTTTCAATGTTGAGGTTGTTGTTGTTTTTCAATGTTGAGGTTGTTGTTGTTTTTCAATGTTGAGGTTGTTGTTGAATTTGTTGGTGTTTTTCAATGTTGAGGTTGTTGTTGTTGTTCAATATGGAGGTTGTTGTTGAATTTGTTGGTGTTTTTCAATGTCGAGGTTGTTGTTGAATTTGTTGGTGATTTTCAATGTTGAAATTGTTGTTGAATTTGTTGGTGTTTTTCAATGTTGAGGTTGTTGTTGTTCTTCAATGTTGAGGTTGTTGTTGAATTTGTTGGTGTTTTTCAATGTTGAGGTTGTTGTTGAATTTGTTGCCGTTTTTAAATGTTGAGGTTGTTGTTGAATTTGTTGGTATTTTTCAATGTTGAGGTTGTTGTTTAATTTGTTCGTGTTTTTCAATGTTGAGGTTGTTGTTGTTTTTCAATGTTGAGGTTGTTGTTGAATTTAATGGTGTTTTTCATTGTCGAGGTTGTTGTTGAATTTGTTGGTGTTTTTCAATGTTGAAGTTGTTGTTGAATTTGTTGGTGTTTTTTATGTTGAGGTTGTTGTTGTTTTTCAATGTTGAAGTTGTTGTTGAATTTTTTGGTGTTTTTCAATGTTGAGGTTGTTGTTGTTTTTCAATTTTGAGGTTGTTGTTGAATTTGTTGGTGTTTTTAAATGTTGAGGTTGTTGTTGAATTTGTTGGTGTTTTTCAATGTTGAGGTTGTTGTTGTTTTTCAATGTTGAGGTTGTTGTTGAATTTGTTGGTGTTTTTCAATGTTGAGGTTGTTGTTGTTTTTCAATGTTGATGTTGTTGTTGAATTTGTTGCTGTTTTTCAATTTCGAGGTTGCTGTTGAATTTGCTGGTGTTTTTCAATGTTGAAGTTGCTGTTGAATTTGTTGGTGTTTTTCAATGTTGAGGTTGTTGTTGAATTTGTTGGTGTTTTTCAATGTTGAGGTTGTTGTTGTTTTTCAATGTTGAGGTTGTTGTTGTTTTTCAATGTTGAGGTTGTTGTTGAATTTGTTGGTGTTTTTCAATGTTGAGGTTGTTGTTGAATTTGTTGGTGTTTTTCAATGTTCAGGTTGTTGTTGTTTTTCAATGTTGAGGTTGTTGTTGTATCTGTTGGAGTTTTTCAGTGTTGAAGTTGTTGTTGAATTTGTTGGTGTTTTTCAATGTTGAGGTTGTTCGTTGAATTTGTTGGTGTTTTTAAATGTTGAGGTTGTTGTTGAATTTGTTGGTGTTTTTCAATGTTTACGTTGTTGTTGTTTTTCAATGTTGAGGTTGTTGTTGAATTTGTTGGTGTTTTTCAATGTTGAGGTTGTTGTTGTTGTTCAATGTGCAGGTTGTTGTTCAATTTGTTGGTGTTTTTCAATGTTGAATTTGTTGTTGAATTTGTTGGTGTTTTTCAATGTTGAGGTTGTTGTTGTTTTTCAATGTTGAGGTTGTTGTTCAATTTGTTGGTGTTTTTCAATGTTGAGGTTGTTGTTGAATTTGTTGGTGTTTTTCAATGTTGAGGTTGTTGTTTTTCAATGTTGAGGTTGTTGTTGAATTTGTTGGTGTTTTTCAAAGTTGAGGTTGTTGTTTTTTTTCAATGTTGAGGTTGTTGTTTAATTTGTTGGTGTTTTTCAATGTTGAGGTTGTTGTTGAATTTGTTGGCGTTTTTAAATGTTGAGGTTTATGTTGAATTTGTTGGTGTTTTTCAATGTTGAGGTTGTTGTTGAATTTGTTGGTGTTTTTCAATGTTGAGGTTGTTGTTGTTTTTCAATGTTCAGGTTGTTGTTGAATTTGTTGGTGTTTTTCAATGTCGAGGTTGTTGTTGAAATTGTTGGTGTTTTTCAATGTTGAAGTTGTTGTTGAATTTGTTGGTGATTTTCAATGATGAGGTTGTTGTTGTTTTTCAATGTTGAGGTTGTTGTTGAATTTGTTGGTGTTTTTCAATGTTGAGGTTGTTGTTATTTTTCAATGTTGAGGTTGTTGTTGTTTTTCAATGTTGAGGTTCTTGTTGAATTTGTTGGTGTTTTTCAATGTTGAGGTTGGTGTTGTTGTTCAATGTGGAGGTTGTTGTTGAATTTGTTGGTGTTTTTCAATGTTGAGGTTGTTGTTGAAATTGTTGGTGTTTTTCAATGTTGAATTTGTTGTTGAATTTGTTGGTGTTTTTCAATGTTGAGGTTGTTGTTGTTCTTCAATGTTGAGCTTGTTGTTGAATTTGTTGGTGTTTTTCAATGTTGAGGTTGTTGTTGAATTTGTTGGCGTTTTTAAATGTTGAGGTTGTTGTTGAATTTGTTGGTGTTTTTCAATGTTGAGGTTGTTGTTGAATTTGTTCGTGTTTTTCAATGTTGAGGTTGTTGTTGTTATTCAATGTTGAGGTTGTTGTTGAATTTGATGGTGTTTTTCATTGTCGAGGTTGTTGTTGAATTTGTTGGTGTTTTTCAATGTTGAAGTTGTTGTTGAATTTGTTGGTGTTTTTTATGTTGAGGTTGTTGTTGTTTTTCAATGTTGAAGTTGTTGTTGAATTTGTTGGTGTTTTTCAATGTTGAGGTTGTTGTTGTTTTTCAATTTTGAGGTTGTTGTTGAATTTGTTGGTGTTTTTAAATGTTGAGGTTGTTGTTCAATTTGTTGGTGTTTTTCAATGTTGAAGTTGTTGTTGTTTTTCAATGTTGAGGTTGTTGTTGAATTTGTTGGTGTTTTTCAATGTTGAGGTTGTTGTTGTTTTTCAATGTTGAGGTTGTTGTTGAATTTGTTGCTGTTTTTCAATTTCGAGGTTGCTCTTGAATTTGCTGAGTTTTTCAATGTTGAAGTTGTTGTTGAATTTGTTGGTGTTTTTCAATGTTGAGGTTTTTGTTGAATTTGTTGGTGTTTTTCAATGTTGAGGTTGTTGTTGTTTTACAATGTTGAGGTTGTTGATGTTTTTCAATGTTGAGGTTGTTGTTGAATTTGTTGGTGTTTTTCAATGCTGAGGTTGTTGTTGAATTTGTTGGTGTTTTTCAATGTTCAGGTTGTTGTTGTTTTTCAATGTTGAGGTTGTTGTTGTATTTGTTGGTGTTTTTCAATGTTGAGGTTGTTGTAGTTTTTCAATGTTGAGGTTGTTGTTGAATTTGTTGGTGTTTTTCAATGTCGAGGTTGTTGTTGAATTTGTTGGTTTTTTTCAGTGTTGAAGTTGTTGTTGAATTTGTTGGTGTTTTTCAATGTTGAGGTTGTTCGTTGAATTTGTTGGTGTTTTTAAATGTTGAGGTTGTTGTTGAATTTGTTGGTGTTTTTCAATGTTGAGGTTGTTGTTGTTTTTCAATGTTGAGGTTGTTGTTGAATTTGTTGGTGTTTTTCAATGTTGAGGTTGTTGTTGTTTTTCAATGTGGAGGTTGTTGTTGAATTTGTTGGTGTTTTTCAATGTTGAGGTTGTTGTTGTTTTTCAATGCTGAGGTTGTTGTTGAATTTGTTGGTGTTTTTCAATGTTGAGGTTGTTGTTGAATTTGTTGGTGTTTTTCAATGTTGAGGTTGTTGTTGTTTTTCAATGTTGATGCTGTTGTTGAATTTGTTGGTGTTTTTCAATATTGAGGTTGTTGTTGTTTTTCAATGTTGAGGTTGTTGTTGAATTTCTTGGTGTTTTTCAATGTTGAGGTTGTTGTTGAATTTGTTGGTGTTTTTCAATGTTGAGGTTGTTCTTGTTTTTCAATGTTGAGGTTGTTGTTGAATTTGTTGGTGTTTTTCAATGTTGAGGTTGTTGTTGTTTTCCAATGTTGAGGTTGTTGTTGAATTTGTTGGTGTTTTTCAATGTTGAGGTTGTTGTTGAATTCGGTGGTGTTTTTCAATGTTGAGGTTGTTGTTGTTTTTCAACGTTGAGGTTATTGTTGAATTTGTTGGTGTTTTTCAATGTTGAGGTTGTTGTTGAATTTGTTGGCGTTTATAAATGTTGAGGTTGTTGTTGAATTTGTTGGTGTTTTTCAATGTTGAGGTTGTTGTTGAATTTGTTGGTGTATTTCAACGTAGAGGTTGTTGTTGTTTTTCAATGTTGAGGTTGTTGTTGAATTTGTTGGTGTTTTTCAATTTCGAGGTTCTTGATGAATTTGTTGGTGTTTTTCAATGTTGAAGTTGTTGTTGAATTTGTTGGTGTTTTTCAATGTTGAGGTTGTTGTTGTTTTTCAATGTTGAGGTTGTTGTTTAATTGGTTGGTGTTTTTCAATGTTGAGGTTGTTGTTGTTTTTCAATGTTGAGGTTGTTGAATTTGATGGTGTTTTTTAATGTTGAGGTGGTTGTTGAATTTGTTGCTGTTTTTCAATGTTGATGTTGTTGTTGTTTTTCAATGTTGAGGTTGTTGTTGTATTTGTTGGTGTTTTTAAATGTTGAGGTTGTTGTAGTTTTTCAATGTTGAGGTTGTTGTTGAATTTGTTGGTGTTTTTCAATGTTGAGGTTGTTGTTGAATTTGTTGGTGTTTTTCCATGTTGAGGTTGTTTTTGTTTTTCACAGTTGAGGTTGTTGTTGAATTTGTTGGTGTTTTTCATTGTCGAGGTTTTTGTTGAATTTGTTGGTGTTTTTCAATGTTGAATTTGTTGTTGAATTTGTTGGTGTTTTTCAATGTTGAGGTTGTTGTTTTTCAATGTTGAGGTTGTTGATGAATTTGTTGATGTTTTTCAATGTTGAGGTTGGTGTTGAATTTGTTGGTATTTTTCAATGTTGAGGTTGTTGTTGTTTTTCAATGTTGAGGTTGTTGTTGAATTTGTTGGTGTTTTTCAATGTTGAGGTTGTTGTTGTTTTTCAATGTTGTGGTTGTTGTTGAATTTGTTGGTGTTTTTCAATGTTGAGGTTGTTGTTGTTTTTCTATGTTGAGGTTGTTGTTGAATTTGTTAGTGTTTTTCAAGGTTGAGGTTGTTGTTGAATTTGTTGGTGTTTTTCAATGTTGAGGTTGTTGTTGTCTTTCAATGTTGAGGTTGTTGTTGAATTTGTTGGTGTTTTTCAATGTTGAGGTTGTTGTTGAATTTGTTGTTGTTTTTCAATGTTGAGGTTGTTGTTGTTTTTCAATGTTGAGTTTGTTGTTGAACTTGTTGGTGTTTTTCAATGTTGAGGTTGTTGTAGTTTTTCAATGTTGAGGTTGTTGTTGAATTTGTTGGTGTTTTTCAATGTCGAGTTTGTGGTTGAATTTGTTGGTGTTTTTCAATGTTGAAGTTGTTGTTGAATTTGTTGCTGTTTTTCAATGTTGAGGTTGTTGTTGAATTTGTTGGTGTTTTTAAATGTTGAGGTTGTTGTTGAATTTGTTGGTGTTTTTCAATGTTGAGGTTATTGTTGTTTTTCAATGTTGAGGTTGTTGTTGAATTTGTTGGTGTTTTTCTTTGTTGAGGTTGTTGTCGTTCAAGGTGGAGGTTGTTGTTGAATTTGTTGGTGTTTTTCAATGTCGAGGTTGTTGTTGAATTTGTTGGTCTTTTTCAATGTTGAATTTGTTGTTGAATTAGTTGGTGTTTTTCAATTTTGAGGTTATTGTTGTTTTTCGATGTTGAGGTTGTTGTTGAATTTGTTGGTGTTTTTCAATGTTGAGGTTGGTGTTGAATTTGTTGGCGTTTTTCAAGGTTGAGGTTGTTGTTGAATTTGTTGGTGTTTTTCAATGTTGAGGTTGTTGTTGAATTTGTTGGTGTTTTTCAATGTTGAGGTTGTTGTTGTTTTTCAATGTTCAGATTGTTGTTGAATTTGTTGGTGTTTTTCAATGTCGAGGTTGTTGTTGAAATTGTTGGTGTTTTTCAATGTTGAAGTTGTTGTTGAATTTGTTGGTGTTTTTCAATGATGAGGTTGTTGTTGTTTTTCAATGTTGAGGTTGCTGTTGAATTTGTTGGTGTTTTTCAATGTTGAGGTTGTTGTTGTTTTTCAATGTTGAGGTTGTTGTTGTTTTTCAATGTTGAGGTTGTTGTTGAATTTGTTGGTGTTTTTCAATGTTGAGGTTGTTGTTGTTGTTCAATATGGAGGTTGTTGTTGAATTTGTTGGTGTTTTTCAATGTCGAGGTTGTTGTTGAATTTGTTGGTGATTTTCAATGTTGAAATTGTTGTTGAATTTGTTGGTGTTTTTCAATGTTGAGGTTGTTGTTGTTCTTCAATGTTGAGGTTGTTGTTGAATTTGTTGGTGTTTTTCAATGTTGAGGTTGTTGTTGAATTTGTTGCCGTTTTTAAATGTTGAGGTTGTTGTTGAATTTGTTGGTATTTTTCAATGTTGAGGTTGTTGTTTAATTTGTTCGTGTTTTTCAATGTTGAGGTTGTTGTTGTTTTTCAATGTTGAGGTTGTTGTTGAATTTAATGGTGTTTTTCATTGTCGAGGTTGTTGTTGAATTTGTTGGTGTTTTTCAATGTTGAAGTTGTTGTTGAATTTGTTGGTGTTTTTTATGTTGAGGTTGTTGTTGTTTTTCAATGTTGAAGTTGTTGTTGAATTTGTTGGTGTTTTTCAATGTTGAGGTTGTTGTTGTTTTTCAATTTTGAGGTTGTTGTTGAATTTGTTGGTGTTTTTAAATGTTGAGGTTGTTGTTGAATTTGTTGGTGTTTTTCAATGTTGAGGTTGTTGTTGTTTTTCAATGTTGAGGTTGTTGTTGAATTTGTTGGTGTTTTTCAATGTTGAGGTTGTTGTTGTTTTTCAATGTTGATGTTGTTGTTGAATTTGTTGCTGTTTTTCAATTTCGAGGTTGCTGTTGAATTTGCTGGTGTTTTTCAATGTTGAAGTTGCTGTTGAATTTGTTGGTGTTTTTCAATGTTGAGGTTGTTGTTGAATTTGTTGGTGTTTTTCAATGTTGAGGTTGTTGTTGTTTTTCAATGTTGAGGTTGTTGTTGTTTTTCAATGTTGAGGTTGTTGTTGAATTTGTTGGTGTTTTTCAATGTTGAGGTTGTTGTTGAATTTGTTGGTGTTTTTCAATGTTCAGGTTGTTGTTGTTTTTCAATGTTGAGGTTGTTGTTGTATCTGTTGGAGTTTTTCAGTGTTGAAGTTGTTGTTGAATTTGTTGGTGTTTTTCAATGTTGAGGTTGTTCGTTGAATTTGTTGGTGTTTTTAAATGTTGAGGTTGTTGTTGAATTTGTTGGTGTTTTTCAATGTTTACGTTGTTGTTGTTTTTCAATGTTGAGGTTGTTGTTGAATTTGTTGGTGTTTTTCAATGTTGAGGTTGTTGTTGTTGTTCAATGTGCAGGTTGTTGTTCAATTTGTTGGTGTTTTTCAATGTTGAATTTGTTGTTGAATTTGTTGGTGTTTTTCAATGTTGAGGTTGTTGTTGTTTTTCAATGTTGAGGTTGTTGTTCAATTTGTTGGTGTTTTTCAATGTTGAGGTTGTTGTTGAATTTGTTGGTGTTTTTCAATGTTGAGGTTGTTGTTTTTCAATGTTGAGGTTGTTGTTGAATTTGTTGGTGTTTTTCAAAGTTGAGGTTGTTGTTTTTTTTCAATGTTGAGGTTGTTGTTTAATTTGTTGGTGTTTTTCAATGTTGAGGTTGTTGTTGAATTTGTTGGCGTTTTTAAATGTTGAGGTTTATGTTGAATTTGTTGGTGTTTTTCAATGTTGAGGTTGTTGTTGAATTTGTTGGTGTTTTTCAATGTTGAGGTTGTTGTTGTTTTTCAATGTTGACGTTGTTGTTGAATTTGTTGGTGTTTTTCAATTTCGATGTTGTTGTTGAATTTGTTGGTGTTTTTCAATGTTGAAGTTGTTGTTGAATTTGTTGGTGTTTTTCAATGTTGAGGTTGCTGTTGTTTTTCAATGTTGATGTTGTTGTTGAATTGGTTGGTGTTTTTCAATGTTGAGGTTGTTGTTGTTTTTCAATGTTGAGGTTGTTTTTGTATTTGTTGGTGTTTTTCAATGTTGAGGTTGTTGTTGAATTTGTTGGTGTTTTTCAATTTCGAGGTTGTTGTTGAATTTGCTGGTGTTTTTCAATGTCCAAGTTGTTGTTTAATTTGTTGGTGTTTTTCAATGTTTAGGTTGTTGTTGTTTTTCAATGTTGAGGTTGTTGTTGTTTTTCAATGTTGAGGTTGTTGTTGAATTTGTTGGTGTTTTTCAATGTTGAGGTTGTTGTTTAATTTGTTGGTGTTTTTCAATGTTGAGGTTGTTGTTGTTTTTCAATGTTGAGGTTGTTGTTGTATTTGTTGGTGTTTTTCAATGTTGAGGTTGTTGTAGTTTTTCAATGTTGAGGTTGTTGTTGAATTTGTTGGTGTTTTTCAATGTCGAGGTTGTTGTTGAATTTGTTGGTGGTTTTCAATGTTGAAGTTGTTGTTGAATTTGTTGTTGTTTTTCAATGTTGAGGCTGTTCGTTGAATTTGTTGGTGTTTTTAAATGTTGAGGTTGTTGTTGAATTTGTTGGTGTTTTTCAATGTTGAGGTTGTTGTTGTTTTTCAAAGTTGAGGTTGTTGTTGAATTTGTTGGTGTTTTTCAATGTTGAGGTTGTTGTTGTTGTTCAATGTGGAGGTTGTTGTTGAATTTGCTGGTGATTTTCAATGTCGAGGTTGTTGTTGAATTTGTTGGTGTTTTTCAATGTTGAATTTGTTGTTGAATTTGTTGGTGTTTTTCAATGTTGAGGTTGTTGTTGTTTTTCAATGTTGAGGTTGTTGTTGAAATTGTTGGTGTTTTTCAATGTTGAGGTTGTTGTTGAATTTGTTGGCGTTTTTAAATGTTCAGGTTGTTGTTGAATTTGTTGGAGTTTTTCAATGTTGAGGTTATTGTTGAATTTGTTGGTGTTTTTCAATGTTGAGGTTGTTGTTGTTTTTCAATGTTGAGGTTGTTGTTGAATTTGTTGGTGTTTTTTAATGCTGAGGTTGTTGTTTTTCAATGCCGAGGTTGTTGTTGAATTTGTTGGTGTTTTTCAATGTTCAGGTTGTTGTTGTTTTTCAATGTTGAGGTTGTTGTTGAATTTGTTGGTGTTTTTCAATTTCGAGGTTGTTGTTGAATTTGTTGGTGTTTTTCAATGTTGAAGTTGTTTTGAATTTGTTGGTGTTTTTCAATGTTGAGGTTGTTGTTTTTCAATGTTGAGGATGTTGTTGAATTTGTTGGTGTTTTTCAACGTTGAGGTTTTTTTTGTTTTTCAATGCTGAGGTTGTTGTTGAATTTGTTGGTGTTTTTCAATGTTGAGGTTGTTGTTGAATTTGTTGGTGTTTTTCAATGTTGACGTTGTTGTTGTTTTTCAATGTTGATGTTGTTGTTGAATTTGTTGGTGTTTTTCAATGTTGAGGTTGTTGTTGTTTTTCAATGTTGAGGTTGTTGTTGAATTTGTTGGTGTTTTTCAATGTTGAGGTTGTTGTTGAATTTGTTGTTGTTTTTCAATGTTGAGGTTGTTGTTGAATTTGTTGGTGTTTTTCAATGTTGAGGTTGTTCTTGTTTTTCAATGTTGAGGTTGTTGTTGAATTTCTTGGTGTTTTTCAATGTTGAGGTTGTTGTTGTTTTTCAATGTTGAGGTTGTTGTTGAATTTGTTGGTGTTTTTCAATGTTGAGGTTGTTGTTGAATTCGTTGGTGTTTTTCAATGTTGAGGTTGTTGTTGTTTTTCAATGTTGAGGTTATTGTTGAATTTGTTGGTGTTTTTTCATGTTGAGGTTGTTGTTGAATCTGTTGGCGTTTTTAAATGTTGAGGTTGTTGTTGAATTTGTTGGTGTTTTTCAATGTTGAGGTTGTTGTTGAATTTGTTGGTGTATTTCAATGTTGAGGTTGTTGTTGTTTTTCAATGTTGAGGTTGTTGTTGAATTTGTTGGTGTTTTTCAATGTTGAAGTTGTTGAATTTGTTGGTGTTTTTCAATGTTGAGGTTGTTGTTGTCTTTCAATGTTGAGGTTGTTGTTTAATTGGTTGGTGTTTTTCAATGTTGAGGTTGTTGTTGTTTTTCAATGTTGAGGTTGTTGTTGTTTTTCAATGTTGAGGTTGTTGTTGAATTTGTTATTGTTTTTTAATGTTGAGGTTGTTGTTGAATTTGTTGGTGTTTTTCAATGTTGATGTTGTTGTTGTTTTTCAATGTTGATGTTGTTGTTTTATTTGTTGGTGTTTTTAAATGATGAGGTTGTTGTAGTTTTTCAATGTTGAGGTTGTTGTTGAATTTGTTCGTGTTTTTCAATGTCGAGGTTGTTGTTGAATTTGTTGGTGTTTTTCAATGTTGAGGTTTTTGATGAATTTGTTGTTGTTTTTCCATGTTGAGGTTGTTGTTGTTTTTCAAAGTTGAGTTGTTGTTGAAATCGTTGGTGTTTTTCAATGTCGAGGTTGTTGTTGAATTTGTTGATGTTTTTCAATGTTGAATTTGTTGTTGAATTTGTTGGTGTTTTTCAATGTTGAGGTTGTTGTTTTTCAATGTTGAGGTTGTTGATGAATTTGTTGATGTTTTTCAATGTTGAGGTTGGTGTTGAATTTGTTGGTATTTTTCAATGTTGAGGTTGTTGTTGTTTTTCAATGTTGAGGTTGTTGTTGAATTTGTTGGTCTTTTTCAATGTTGAGGTTGTTGTTATTTTTCAATGTTGTGGTTGTTGTTGAATTTGTTGGTGTTTTTCAACGTTGAGGTTGTTGTTGTTTTTCAATGTTGAGGTTGTTGTTGAATTTGTTAGTGTTTTTCTATGTTGAGGATGTTGTTGAATTTGTTGGTGTTTTTCAATGTTGAGGTTGTTGTTGTTTTTCAATGTTGAGGTTGTTGTTGAATTTGTTGTTGTTTTTCAATGTTGAGGCTGTTCGTTGAATTTGTTGGTGTTTTTAAATGTTGAGGTTGTTGTTGAATTTGTTGGTGTTTTTCAATGTTGAGGTTGTTGTTGTTTTTCAAAGTTGAGGTTGTTGTTGAATTTGTTGGTGTTTTTCAATGTTGAGGTTGTTGTTGTTGTTCAATGTGGAGGTTGTTGTTGAATTTGCTGGTGATTTTCAATGTCGAGGTTGTTGTTGAATTTGTTGGTGTTTTTCAATGTTGAATTTGTTGTTGAATTTGTTGGTGTTTTTCAATGTTGAGGTTGTTGTTGTTTTTAATGTTGAGGTTGTTGTTGAATTTGTTGGTGTTTTTCAATGTTGAGGTTGTTGTTGAATTTGTTGGCGTTTTTAAATGTTGAGGTTGTTGTTGAATTTGTTGGAGTTTTTCAATGTTGAGGTTATTGTTGAATTTGTTGGTGTTTTTCAATGTTGAGGTTGTTGTTGTTTTTCAATGTTGAGGTTGTTGTTGAATTTGTTGGTGTTTTCTAATGCTGAGGTTGTTGTTGTTTTTCAATGTTGAGGTTGTTGTTGTTTTTCAATGCTGAGGTTGTTGTTGAATTTGTTGGTGTTTTTCAATGTTCAGGTTGTTGTTGTTTTTCAATGTTGAGGTTGTTGTTGAATTTGTTGGTGTTTTTCAGTT
Organism: Isurus oxyrinchus; assembly: GCA_026770705.1. NCBI lineage: Eukaryota > Metazoa > Chordata > Chondrichthyes > Lamniformes > Lamnidae > Isurus > Isurus oxyrinchus. The sequence goes on along the minus strand of JANJGN010000143.1, from coordinate 664,103 downwards.
TAAGGTTGTTGTTGAATTTGTTGGTGTTTTTCAACGTTGAGGTTGTTTTGAATTTGTTGGTGTTTTTCAATGTTGAGGTTGTTGTTTTACAAAGTTGAGGTTGTTGTTGAATTTGTTGGTGTTTTTCAATGTTGAGGTTGTTGTTGTTTTTCAATGCTGAGGTTGTTGTTGAATTTGTTGGGGTTTTTCAATGTTGAGGTTGTTGTTGAATTTGTTGGTGTTTTTCAATGTTGAGGTTGTTGTTGTTTTTCAATGTTGATGTTGTTGTTGAATTTGTTGGTGTTTTTCAATGTTGAGGTTGTTGTTGTTTTTCAATGTTGAGGTTGTTGTTGAATTTGTTGGTGTTTTTCAATGTTGAGGTTGTTGTTGAATTTGTTGGTGTTTTTCAATGTTGAGGTTGTTGTTGAATTTGTTGGTGTTTTTCAATGTTGAGATTGTTCTTGTTTTTCAATGTTGAGGTTGTTGTTGAATTTGTTGGTGTTTTTCAATGTTGAGGTTGTTGTTGTTTTCAATGTTGAGGTTGTTGTTGAATTTGTTGGTGTTTTTCAATGTTGAGGTTGTTGTTGAATTCGTTGGTGTTTTTCAATGTTGAGGTTGTTGTTGTTTTTCAATGTTGAGTTTATTGTTGAATTTGTTGGTGTTTTTTCATGTTGATGTTGTTGTTGAATTTGTTGGCGTTTTTAAATGTTGAGGTTGTTGTTGAATTTGTTGGTGTTTTTCAATGTTGAGGTTGTTGTTGAATTTGTTGGTGTATTTCATTGTTGAGGTTGTTGTTGTTTTTCAATGTTGAGGTTGTTGTTGAATTTGTTGGTGTTTTTCAATTTCGAGGTTGTTGTTGAATTTGTTGGTGTTTTTCAATGTTGAGGTTGTTGTTCTTTTTCAATGTTGAGGTTGTTGTTTAATTGGTTGGCGTTTTTCAATGTTGAGGTTGTTGTTGTGTTTCAATGTTGAGGTTGTTGTTGTTTTCCAATGTTGAGGTTGTTGTTGAATTTGTTGGTGTTTTTTAATTTTGAGGTTGTTGTTGAATTTGTTGGTGTTTTTTAATGTTGATGTTGTGGTTGTTTTTCAATGTTGATGTTGTTGTTTTATTTGTTGGTGTTTTTAAATGTTGAGGTTGTTGTAGTTTTTCAATGTTGAGGTTGTTGTTGAATTTGTTGGTGCTTTTCAATGTCGAGGTTTTTGCTGAATTTGTTGGTGTTTTTCAATGTTGAGGTTTTTGTTGAATTTGTTGGTGTTTTTCCATGTTGAGGTTGTTGTTGTTTTTCAAAGTTCAGGTTGTTGTTGAATTTGTTGGTGTTTTTCAATGTCGAGGTTGTTGTTGAATTTGTTGGTGTTTTTCAATGTTGAATTTGTTGTTGAATTTGTTGGTGTTTTTCAATGTTGAGGTTGTTGTTTTTCAATGTTGAGGTTGTTGATGAATTTGTTGATGTTTTTCAATGTTGAGGTTGGTGTTGAATTTGTTGGTATTTTTCAATGTTGAGGTTGTTGTTGTTTTTCAATGTTGAGGTTGTTGTTGAATTTGTTGGTCTTTTTCAATGTTGAGGTTGTTGTTGTTTTTCAATGTTGAGGTTGTTGTTGAATTTGTTGGTGTTTTTCAATGTTGAGGTTTTTGTTGTTTTTCAATGTTGAGGTTGTTGTTGTATTTGTTGGTGTTTTTCAATTTCGAGGTTGTTGTTGAATTTGTTGGTGTTTTTCAATGTTGAAGTTGTTGTTGAATTTGTTGGTGTTTTTCAATGTTGAGGTTGTTGTTGTTTTTCAATGTTGAGGTTGTTGTTGAATTTGTTGGTGTTTTTCAAAGTGAGGTTGTTGTTGTTTTCCAATGCTGAGGTTGTTGTTGAATTTGTTGGTGTTTTTCAATGTTGAGGTTGTTGTTGTTTTTCAATGCCGAGGTTGTAGTTGAATTTGTTGGTGTTTTTCAATGTTCAGGTTGTTGTTGTTTTTCAATGTTGAGGTTGTTGTTGAATTTGTTGGTGTTTTTCAATGTTGAGGTTGTTGCTGAATATATTGGTGTTTTTCAATGTTGAGGTTGTTGTTGTTTTTCAATGCCGAGGTTGTTGTTGAATTTGTTGGTGTTTTTCAATGTTGAGGTTGTTGTTGTTTTTCAATGTTGAGTTTATTGTTGAATTTGTTGGTGTTTTTTCATGTTGATGTTGTTGTTGAATTTGTTGGCGTTTTTAAATGTTGAGGTTGTTGTTGAATTTGTTGGTGTTTTTCAATGTTGAGGTTGTTGTTGAATTTGTTGGTGTATTTCATTGTTGAGGTTGTTGTTGTTTTTCAATGTTGAGGTTGTTGTTGAATTTGTTGGTGTTTTTCAATTTCGAGGTTGTTGTTGAATTTGTTGGTGTTTTTCAATGTTGAGGTTGTTGTTCTTTTTCAATGTTGAGGTTGTTGTTTAATTGGTTGGCGTTTTTCAATGTTGAGGTTGTTGTTGTGTTTCAATGTTGAGGTTGTTGTTGTTTTCCAATGTTGAGGTTGTTGTTGAATTTGTTGGTGTTTTTTAATGTTGAGGTTGTTGTTGAATTTGTTGGTGTTTTTTAATGTTGATGTTGTGGTTGTTTTTCAATGTTGATGTTGTTGTTTTATTTGTTGGTGTTTTTAAATGTTGAGGTTGTTGTAGTTTTTCAATGTTGAGGTTGTTGTTGAATTTGTTGGTGCTTTTCAATGTCGAGGTTTTTGCTGAATTTGTTGGTGTTTTTCAATGTTGAGGTTTTTGTTGAATTTGTTGGTGTTTTTCCATGTTGAGGTTGTTGTTGTTTTTCAAAGTTCAGGTTGTTGTTGAATTTGTTGGTGTTTTTCAATGTCGAGGTTGTTGTTGAATTTGTTGGTGTTTTTCAATGTTGAATTTGTTGTTGAATTTGTTGGTGTTTTTCAATGTTGAGGTTGTTGTTTTTCAATGTTGAGGTTGTTGATGAATTTGTTGATGTTTTTCAATGTTGAGGTTGGTGTTGAATTTGTTGGTATTTTTCAATGTTGAGGTTGTTGTTGTTTTTCAATGTTGAGGTTGTTGTTGAATTTGTTGGTCTTTTTCAATGTTGAGGTTGTTGTTGTTTTTCAATGTTGAGGTTGTTGTTGAATTTGTTGGTGTTTTTCAATGTTGAGGTTTTTGTTGTTTTTCAATGTTGAGGTTGTTGTTGTATTTGTTGGTGTTTTTCAATTTCGAGGTTGTTGTTGAATTTGTTGGTGTTTTTCAATGTTGAAGTTGTTGTTGAATTTGTTGGTGTTTTTCAATGTTGAGGTTGTTGTTGTTTTTCAATGTTGAGGTTGTTGTTGAATTTGTTGGTGTTTTTCAAAGTGAGGTTGTTGTTGTTTTCCAATGCTGAGGTTGTTGTTGAATTTGTTGGTGTTTTTCAATGTTGAGGTTGTTGTTGTTTTTCAATGCCGAGGTTGTAGTTGAATTTGTTGGTGTTTTTCAATGTTCAGGTTGTTGTTGTTTTTCAATGTTGAGGTTGTTGTTGAATTTGTTGGTGTTTTTCAATGTTGAGGTTGTTGCTGAATATATTGGTGTTTTTCAATGTTGAGGTTGTTGTTGTTTTTCAATGCCGAGGTTGTTGTTGAATTTGTTGGTGTTTTTCAATGTTCAGGTTGTTGTTGTTTTTCAATGTTGAGGTTGTTGTTGAATTTGTTGGTGTTTTTCAATTTCGAGGTTGTTGTTGAATTTGTTGGTGTTTTTCAATGTTGAAGTTGTTTTGAATTTGTTGGTGTTTTTCAATGTTGAGGTTGTTGTTTTTCAATGTTGAGGTTGTTGTTGAATTTGTTGGTGTTTTTCAACGTTGAGGTTTTTTTTGTTTTTCAATGCTGAGGTTGTTGTTGAATTTGTTGGTGTTTTTCAATGTTGAGGTTGTTGTTGAATTTGTTGGTGTTTTTCAATGTTGACGTTGTTGTTGTTTTTCAATGTTGATGTTGTTGTTGAATTTGTTGGTGTTTTTCAATGTTGAGGTTGTTGTTGTTTTTCAATGTTGAGGTTGTTGTTGAATTTGTTGGTGTTTTTCAAAGTTGAGGTTGTTGTTGAATTTGTTGTTGTTTTTCAATGTTGAGGTTGTTGTTGAATTTGTTGGTGTTTTTCAATGTTGAGGTTGTTCTTGTTTTTCAATGTTGAGGTTGTTGTTGAATTTCTTGGTGTTTTTCAATGTTGAGGTTGTTGTTGTTTTTCAATGTTGAGGTTGTTGTTGAATTTGTTGGTGTTTTTCAATGTTGAGGTTGTTGTTGTATTCGTTGGTGTTTTTCAATGTTGAGGTTGTTGTTGCTTTTCAATGTTGAGGTTATTGTTGAATTTGTTGGTGTTTTTTCATGTTGAGGTTGTTGTTGAATTTGTTGGCGTTTTTAAATGTTGAGGTTGTTGTTGAATTTGTTGGTGTTTTTCAATGTTGAGGTTGTTGTTGAATTTGTTGGTGTATTTCAATGTTGAGGTTGTTGTTGTTTTTCAATGTTGAGGTTGTTGTTGAATTTGTTGGTGTTTTTCAATGTTGAAGTTGTTGAATTTGTTGGTGTTTTTCAATGTTGAGGTTGTTGTTGTTTTTCAATGTTGAGGTTGTTGTTTAATTGGTTGGTGTTTTTCAATGTTGAGGTTGTTGTTGTTTTTCAATGTTGAGGTTGTTGTTGTTTTTCAATGTTGAGGTTGTTGTTGAATTTGTTGGTGTTTTTTAATGTTGAGGTTGTTGTTGAATTTGTTGGTGTTTTTCAATGTTGATGTCGTTGTTGTTTTTCAATGTTGATGTTGTTGTTTTATTTGGTGGTGTTTTTAAATGATGAGGTTGTTGTAGTTTTTCAATGTTGAGGTTGTTGTTGAATTTGTTGGTGTTTTTCAATGTCGAGGTTGTTGTTGAATTTGTTGGTGTTTTTCAATGTTGAGGTTTTTGTTGAATTTGTTGTTGTTTTTCCATGTTGAGGTTGTTGTTGTTTTTCAATGTAGTGGTTGTTGTTGAATTTGTTGGTGTTTTTCAACGTTGAGGTTGTTGTTGTTTTTCAATGTTGAGGTTGTTGTTGAATTTGTTGGTGTTTTTCAATGTTGAATTTGTTGTTGAATTTGTTGGTGTTTTTCAATGTTGAGGTTGTTGTTTTTCAATGTTGAGGTTGTTGATGAATTTGTTGATGTTTTTCAATGTTGAGGTTGGTGTTGAATTTGTTGGTATTTTTCAATGTTGAGGTTGTTGTTGTTTTTCAATGTTGAGGTTGTTGTTGAATTTGTTGGTCTTTTTCAATGTTGAGGTTGTTGTTATTTTTCAATGTAGTGGTTGTTGTTGAATTTGTTGGTGTTTTTCAACGTTGAGGTTGTTGTTGTTTTTCAATGTTGAGGTTGTTGTTGAATTTGTTAGTGTTTTTCTATGTTGAGGATGTTGTTGAATTTGTTGGTGTTTTTCAATGTTGAGGTTGTTGTTGCTTTTCAATGTTGAGGTTGTTGTTGAATTTGTTGTTGTTTTTCAATGTTGAGGCTGTTCGTTGAATTTGTTGGTGTTTTTAAATGTTGAGGTTGTTGTTGAATTTGTTGGTGTTTTTCAATGTTGAGGTTGTTGTTGTTTTTCAAAGTTGAGGTTGTTGTTGAATTTGTTGGTGTTTTTCAATGTTGAGGTTGTTGTTGTTGTTCAATGTGGAGGTTGTTGTTGAATTTGCTGGTGATTTTCAATGTCGAGGTTGTTGTTGAATTTGTTGGTGTTTTTCAATGTTGAGGTTGTTGTTGAATTTGTTGGCGTTTTTAAATGTTGAGGTTGTTGTTGAATTTGTTGGAGTTTTTCAATGTTGAGGTTATTGTTGAATTTGTTGGTGTTTTTCAATGTTGAGGTTGTTGTTGTTTTTCAATGTTGAGGTTGTTGTTGAATTTGTTGGTGTTTTCTAATGCTGAGGTTGTTGTTGTTTTTCAATGTTGAGGTTGTTGTTGAATTTGTTGGTGTTTTTAAATGTTGAGGTTGTTGTTGAATATATTGGTGTTTTTCAATGTTGAGGTTGTTGTTGTTTTTCAATGCTGAGGTTGTTGTTGAATTTGTTGGTGTTTTTCAATGTTCAGGTTGTTGTTGTTTTTCAATGTTGAGGTTGTTGTTGAATTTGTTGGTGTTTTTCAATTTAAGGTTGTTGTTGAATTTGTTGGTGTTTTTCAATGTTGAGGTTGTTTTGAATTTGTTGGTGTTTTTCAATGTTGAGGTTGTTGTTTTTCAAAGTTGAGGTTGTTGTTGAATTTGTTGGTGTTTTTCAATGTTGAGGTTGTTGTTGTTTTTCAATGCTGAGGTTGTTGTTGAATTTGTTGGTGTTTTTCAATGTTGAGGTTGATGTTGAATTTGTTGGTGTTTTTCAATGTTGAGGTTGTTGTTGTTTTTCAATGTTGATGTTGTTGTTGAATTTGTTGGTGTTTTTCAATGTTGAGGTTGTTGTTGTTTTTCAATGTTGAGGTTGTTGTTGAATTTGTTGGTGTTTTTCAATGTTGAGGTTGTTGTTGAATTTGTTGGTGTTTTTCAATGTTGAGGTTGTTGTTGAATTTGTTGGTGTTTTTCAATGTTGAGATTGTTCTTGTTTTTCAATGTTGAGGTTGTTGTTGAATTTGTTGGTGTTTTTCAATGTTGAGGTTGTTGTTGTTTTTCAATGTTGAGGTTGTTGTTGAATTTGTTGGTGTTTTTCAATGTTGAGGTTGTTGTTGAATTCGTTGGTGTTTTTCAATGTTGAGGTTGTTGTTGTTTTTCAATGTTGAGTTTATTGTTGAATTTGTTGGTGTTTTTTCATTTTGATGTTGTTGTTGAATTTGTTGGCGTTTTTAAATGTTGAGGTTGTTGTTGAATTTGTTGGTGTTTTTCAATGTGGAGGTTGTTGTTGAATTTGCTGGTGATTTTCAATGTCGAGGTTGTTGTTGAATTTGTTGGTGTTTTTCAATGTTGAATTTGTTGTTGAATTTGTTGGTGTTTTTCAATGTTGAGGTTGTTGTTGTTTTTCAATGTTGAGGTTGTTGTTGAATTTGTTGGTGTTTTTCAATGTTGAGGTTGTTGTTGAATTTGTTGGCGTTTTTAAATGTTGAGGTTGTTGTTGAATTTGTTGGAGTTTTTCAATGTTGAGGTTATTGTTGAATTTGTTGGTGTTTTTCAATGTTGAGGTTGTTGTTGTTTTTCAATGTTGAGGTTGTTGTTGAATTTGTTGGTGTTTTCTAATGCTGAGGTTGTTGTTGTTTTTCAATGTTGAGGTTGTTGTTGAATTTGTTGGTGTTTTTAAATGTTGAGGTTGTTGTTGAATATATTGGTGTTTTTCAATGTTGAGGTTGTTGTTGTTTTTCAATGCTGAGGTTGTTGTTGAATTTGTTGGTGTTTTTCAATGTTCAGGTTGTTGTTGTTTTTCAATGTTGAGGTTGTTGTTGAATTTGTTGGTGTTTTTCAATTTAAGGTTGTTGTTGAATTTGTTGGTGTTTTTCAATGTTGAGGTTGTTTTGAATTTGTTGGTGTTTTTCAATGTTGAGGTTGTTGTTTTTCAAAGTTGAGGTTGTTGTTGAATTTGTTGGTGTTTTTCAATGTTGAGGTTGTTGTTGTTTTTCAATGCTGAGGTTGTTGTTGAATTTGTTGGTGTTTTTCAATGTTGAGGTTGTTGTTGAATTTGTTGGTGTTTTTCAATGTTGAGGTTGTTGTTGTTTTTCAATGTTGATGTTGTTGTTGAATTTGTTGGTGTTTTTCAATGTTGAGGTTGTTGTTGTTTTTCAATGTTGAGGTTGTTGTTGAATTTGTTGGTGTTTTTCAATGTTGAGGTTGTTGTTGAATTTGTTGGTGTTTTTCAATGTTGAGGTTGTTGTTGAATTTGTTGGTGTTTTTCAATGTTGAGATTGTTCTTGTTTTTCAATGTTGAGGTTGTTGTTGAATTTGTTGGTGTTTTTCAATGTTGAGGTTGTTGTTGTTTTCAATGTTGAGGTTGTTGTTGAATTTGTTGGTGTTTTTCAATGTTGAGGTTGTTGTTGAATTCGTTGGTGTTTTTCAATGTTGAGGTTGTTGTTGTTTTTCAATGTTGAGTTTATTGTTGAATTTGTTGGTGTTTTTTCATGTTGATGTTGTTGTTGAATTTGTTGGCGTTTTTAAATGTTGAGGTTGTTGTTGAATTTGTTGGTGTTTTTCAATGTTGAGGTTGTTGTTGAATTTGTTGGTGTATTTCATTGTTGAGGTTGTTGTTGTTTTTCAATGTTGAGGTTGTTGTTGAATTTGTTGGTGTTTTTCAATTTCGAGGTTGTTGTTGAATTTGTTGGTGTTTTTCAATGTTGAGGTTGTTGTTCTTTTTCAATGTTGAGGTTGTTGTTTAATTGGTTGGCGTTTTTCAATGTTGAGGTTGTTGTTGTGTTTCAATGTTGAGGTTGTTGTTGTTTTCCAATGTTGAGGTTGTTGTTGAATTTGTTGGTGTTTTTTAATGTTGAGGTTGTTGTTGAATTTGTTGGTGTTTTTTAATGTTGATGTTGTGGTTGTTTTTCAATGTTGATGTTGTTGTTTTATTTGTTGGTGTTTTTAAATGTTGAGGTTGTTGTAGTTTTTCAATGTTGAGGTTGTTGTTGAATTTGTTGGTGCTTTTCAATGTCGAGGTTTTTGGTGAATTTGTTGGTGTTTTTCAATGTTGAGGTTTTTGTTGAATTTGTTGGTGTTTTTCCATGTTGAGGTTGTTGTTGTTTTTCAAAGTTCAGGTTGTTGTTGAATTTGTTGGTGTTTTTCAATGTCGAGGTTGTTGTTGAATTTGTTGGTGTTTTTCAATGTTGAATTTGTTGTTGAATTTGTTGGTGTTTTTCAATGTTGAGGTTGTTGTTTTTCAATGTTGAGGTTGTTGATGAATTTGTTGATGTTTTTCAATGTTGAGGTTGGTGTTGAATTTGTTGGTATTTTTCAATGTTGAGGTTGTTGTTGTTTTTCAATGTTGAGGTTGTTGTTGAATTTGTTGGTCTTTTTCAATGTTGAGGTTGTTGTTGTTTTTCAATGTTGAGGTTGTTGTTGAATTTGTTGGTGTTTTTCAATGTTGAGGTTTTTGTTGTTTTTCAATGTTGAGGTTGTTGTTGTATTTGTTGGTGTTTTTCAATTTCGAGGTTGTTGTTGAATTTGTTGGTGTTTTTCAATGTTGAAGTTGTTGTTGAATTTGTTGGTGTTTTTCAATGTTGAGGTTGTTGTTGTTTTTCAATGTTGAGGTTGTTGTTGAATTTGTTGGTGTTTTTCAAAGTGAGGTTGTTGTTGTTTTCCAATGCTGAGGTTGTTGTTGAATTTGTTGGTGTTTTTCAATGTTGAGGTTGTTGTTGTTTTTCAATGCCGAGGTTGTAGTTGAATTTGTTGGTGTTTTTCAATGTTCAGGTTGTTGTTGTTTTTCAATGTTGAGGTTGTTGTTGAATTTGTTGGTGTTTTTCAATGTTGAGGTTGTTGCTGAATATATTGGTGTTTTTCAATGTTGAGGTTGTTGTTGTTTTTCAATGCCGAGGTTGTTGTTGAATTTGTTGGTGTTTTTCAATGTTGAGGTTGTTGTTGTTTTTCAATGTTCAGGTTGTTGTTGAATTTGATGGTGTTTTTCAATGTCGATGTTTTTGTTGAATTTGTTGGTGTTTTTCAATGTTGAAGTTGTTGTTGAATTTGTTGGTGTTTTTCAATTTCGAGGTTGTTGTTGAATTTGTTGGTGTTTTTCAATGTTGAGGTTGTTGTTGTTTTTCAATGTTGAGGTTGTTGTTGAATTTGTTGGTGTTTTTCAACGTTGAGGTTGTTGTTGTATTTCAATGCCGAGGTTGTTGTTGAATTTGTTGGTGTTTTTCAAAGTTGAGGTTGTTGTTGAATTTGTTGGTGATTTTCAATGTTGAGGTTGTTGTTGTTTTTCAATGTTGAGGTTGTTGTTGAATTTGTTGGTGTTTTTCAATGTTGAGGTTGTTGTTGTTTTTCAATGTTGAGGTTGTTGTTGAATTTGTTGGTGTTTTTCAATGTTGAAGTTGTTGTTGAATTTGTTGGTGTTTTTCAAAGTTGAGGTTGTTGTTGTTTTTCAATGTTGAGGTTGTTGTTGAATTTGTTGGTGTTTTTCAATGTTGAGTTTGTTGGTGTTTTTCAATGTTGAGGTTGTTGTTGAATTTGTTGGTGTTTTTCAATGTTGAGGTTGTTGTTGAATTTCTTGGTGTTTTTCAATGTTGAGGTTGTTGTTGTTTTTCAATGTTGAGGTTGTTGTTATTTTTCAATGTTGAGGTGATTGTTCAATTTGTTGGTGTTTTTCAATGTTGAGGTTGTTGTTGAATTTGTTGGTGTTTTTCAATGTCGAGGTTGTTGTTGAATTTGTTGGTGTTTTTCAATGTTGAGGTTTTTGTTGAATGTGTTGTTGTTTTTCCATGTTGAGGTTGTTGTTGTTTTTCAAAGTTGAGTTGTTGTTGAATTTGTTGGTCTTTTTCAATGTTGAGGTTGTTGTTATTTTTCAATGTAGTGGTTGTTGTTGAATTTGTTGGTGTTTTTCAACGTTGAGGTTGTTGTTGTTTTTCAATGTTGAGGTTGTTGTTGAATTTGTTGGTGTTTTTCAATGTTGAATTTGTTGTTGAATTTGTTGGTGTTTTTCAATGTTGAGGTTGTTGTTTTTCAATGTTGAGGTTGTTGATGAATTTGTTGATGTTTTTCAATGTTGAGGTTGGTGTTGAATTTGTTGGTATTTTTCAATGTTGAGGTTGTTGTTGTTTTTCAATGTTGAGGTTGTTGTTGAATTTGTTGGTCTTTTTCAATGTTGAGGTTGTTGTTATTTTTCAATGTAGTGGTTGTTGTTGAATTTGTTGGTGTTTTTCAACGTTGAGGTTGTTGTTGTTTTTCAATGTTGAGGTTGTTGTTGAATTTGTTAGTGTTTTTCTATGTTGAGGATGTTGTTGAATTTGTTGGTGTTTTTCAATGTTGAGGTTGTTGTTGCTTTTCAATGTTGAGGTTGTTGTTGAATTTGTTGTTGTTTTTCAATGTTGAGGCTGTTCGTTGAATTTGTTGGTGTTTTTAAATGTTGAGGTTGTTGTTGAATTTGTTGGTGTTTTTCAATGTTGAGGTTGTTGTTGTTTTTCAAAGTTGAGGTTGTTGTTGAATTTGTTGGTGTTTTTCAATGTTGAGGTTGTTGTTGTTGTTCAATGTGGAGGTTGTTGTTGAATTTGCTGGTGATTTTCAATGTCGAGGTTGTTGTTGAATTTGTTGGTGTTTTTCAATGTTGAGGTTGTTGTTGAATTTGTTGGCGTTTTTAAATGTTGAGGTTGTTGTTGAATTTGTTGGAGTTTTTCAATGTTGAGGTTATTGTTGAATTTGTTGGTGTTTTTCAATGTTGAGGTTGTTGTTGTTTTTCAATGTTGAGGTTGTTGTTGAATTTGTTGGTGTTTTCTAATGCTGAGGTTGTTGTTGTTTTTCAATGTTGAGGTTGTTGTTGAATTTGTTGGTGTTTTTAAATGTTGAGGTTGTTGTTGAATATATTGGTGTTTTTCAATGTTGAGGTTGTTGTTGTTTTTCAATGCTGAGGTTGTTGTTGAATTTGTTGGTGTTTTTCAATGTTCAGGTTGTTGTTGTTTTTCAATGTTGAGGTTGTTGTTGAATTTGTTGGTGTTTTTCAATTTAAGGTTGTTGTTGAATTTGTTGGTGTTTTTCAATGTTGAGGTTGTTTTGAATTTGTTGGTGTTTTTCAATGTTGAGGTTGTTGTTTTTCAAAGTTGAGGTTGTTGTTGAATTTGTTGGTGTTTTTCAATGTTGAGGTTGTTGTTGTTTTTCAATGCTGAGGTTGTTGTTGAATTTGTTGGTGTTTTTCAATGTTGAGGTTGATGTTGAATTTGTTGGTGTTTTTCAATGTTGAGGTTGTTGTTGTTTTTCAATGTTGATGTTGTTGTTGAATTTGTTGGTGTTTTTCAATGTTGAGGTTGTTGTTGTTTTTCAATGTTGAGGTTGTTGTTGAATTTGTTGGTGTTTTTCAATGTTGAGGTTGTTGTTGAATTTGTTGGTGTTTTTCAATGTTGAGGTTGTTGTTGAATTTGTTGGTGTTTTTCAATGTTGAGATTGTTCTTGTTTTTCAATGTTGAGGTTGTTGTTGAATTTGTTGGTGTTTTTCAATGTTGAGGTTGTTGTTGTTTTTCAATGTTGAGGTTGTTGTTGAATTTGTTGGTGTTTTTCAATGTTGAGGTTGTTGTTGAATTCGTTGGTGTTTTTCAATGTTGAGGTTGTTGTTGTTTTTCAATGTTGAGCTTGTTGTTGAATTTGTTGGTGTTTTTCAATGTTGAGGTTGTTGTTGTTTTTCAATGTTGAGGTTGTTGTTGAATTTGTTGGTGTTTTTCAATGTTGAGGTTGTTGTTGAATTTGTTGGTGTTTTTCAATGTTGAGGTTGTTGTTGAATTTGTTGGTGTTTTTCAATGTTGAGATTGTTCTTGTTTTTCAATGTTGAGGTTGTTGTTGAATTTGTTGGTGTTTTTCAATGTTGAGGTTGTTGTTGTTTTCAATGTTGAGGTTGTTGTTGAATTTGTTGGTGTTTTTCAATGTTGAGGTTGTTGTTGAATTCGTTGGTGTTTTTCAATGTTGAGGTTGTTGTTGTTTTTCAATGTTGAGTTTATTGTTGAATTTGTTGGTGTTTTTTCATGTTGATGTTGTTGTTGAATTTGTTGGCGTTTTTAAATGTTGAGGTTGTTGTTGAATTTGTTGGTGTTTTTCAATGTTGAGGTTGTTGTTGAATTTGTTGGTGTATTTCATTGTTGAGGTTGTTGTTGTTTTTCAATGTTGAGGTTGTTGTTGAATTTGTTGGTGTTTTTCAATTTCGAGGTTGTTGTTGAATTTGTTGGTGTTTTTCAATGTTGAGGTTGTTGTTCTTTTTCAATGTTGAGGTTGTTGTTTAATTGGTTGGCGTTTTTCAATGTTGAGGTTGTTGTTGTGTTTCAATGTTGAGGTTGTTGTTGTTTTCCAATGTTGAGGTTGTTGTTGAATTTGTTGGTGTTTTTTAATGTTGAGGTTGTTGTTGAATTTGTTGGTGTTTTTTAATGTTGATGTTGTGGTTGTTTTTCAATGTTGATGTTGTTGTTTTATTTGTTGGTGTTTTTAAATGTTGAGGTTGTTGTAGTTTTTCAATGTTGAGGTTGTTGTTGAATTTGTTGGTGCTTTTCAATGTCGAGGTTTTTGGTGAATTTGTTGGTGTTTTTCAATGTTGAGGTTTTTGTTGAATTTGTTGGTGTTTTTCCATGTTGAGGTTGTTGTTGTTTTTCAAAGTTCAGGTTGTTGTTGAATTTGTTGGTGTTTTTCAATGTCGAGGTTGTTGTTGAATTTGTTGGTGTTTTTCAATGTTGAATTTGTTGTTGAATTTGTTGGTGTTTTTCAATGTTGAGGTTGTTGTTTTTCAATGTTGAGGTTGTTGATGAATTTGTTGATGTTTTTCAATGTTGAGGTTGGTGTTGAATTTGTTGGTATTTTTCAATGTTGAGGTTGTTGTTGTTTTTCAATGTTGAGGTTGTTGTTGAATTTGTTGGTCTTTTTCAATGTTGAGGTTGTTGTTGTTTTTCAATGTTGAGGTTGTTGTTGAATTTGTTGGTGTTTTTCAATGTTGAGGTTTTTGTTGTTTTTCAATGTTGAGGTTGTTGTTGTATTTGTTGGTGTTTTTCAATTTCGAGGTTGTTGTTGAATTTGTTGGTGTTTTTCAATGTTGAAGTTGTTGTTGAATTTGTTGGTGTTTTTCAATGTTGAGGTTGTTGTTGTTTTTCAATGTTGAGGTTGTTGTTGAATTTGTTGGTGTTTTTCAAAGTGAGGTTGTTGTTGTTTTCCAATGCTGAGGTTGTTGTTGAATTTGTTGGTGTTTTTCAATGTTGAGGTTGTTGTTGTTTTTCAATGCCGAGGTTGTAGTTGAATTTGTTGGTGTTTTTCAATGTTCAGGTTGTTGTTGTTTTTCAATGTTGAGGTTGTTGTTGAATTTGTTGGTGTTTTTCAATGTTGAGGTTGTTGCTGAATATATTGGTGTTTTTCAATGTTGAGGTTGTTGTTGTTTTTCAATGCCGAGGTTGTTGTTGAATTTGTTGGTGTTTTTCAATGTTGAGGTTGTTGTTGTTTTTCAATGTTCAGGTTGTTGTTGAATTTGATGGTGTTTTTCAATGTCGATGTTTTTGTTGAATTTGTTGGTGTTTTTCAATGTTGAAGTTGTTGTTGAATTTGTTGGTGTTTTTCAATTTCGAGGTTGTTGTTGAATTTGTTGGTGTTTTTCAATGTTGAGGTTGTTGTTGTTTTTCAATGTTGAGGTTGTTGTTGAATTTGTTGGTGTTTTTCAACGTTGAGGTTGTTGTTGTATTTCAATGCCGAGGTTGTTGTTGAATTTGTTGGTGTTTTTCAAAGTTGAGGTTGTTGTTGAATTTGTTGGTGATTTTCAATGTTGAGGTTGTTGTTGTTTTTCAATGTTGAGGTTGTTGTTGAATTTGTTGGTGTTTTTCAATGTTGAGGTTGTTGTTGTTTTTCAATGTTGAGGTTGTTGTTGAATTTGTTGGTGTTTTTCAATGTTGAAGTTGTTGTTGAATTTGTTGGTGTTTTTCAAAGTTGAGGTTGTTGTTGTTTTTCAATGTTGAGGTTGTTGTTGAATTTGTTGGTGTTTTTCAATGTTGAGTTTGTTGGTGTTTTTCAATGTTGAGGTTGTTGTTGAATTTGTTGGTGTTTTTCAATGTTGAGGTTGTTGTTGAATTTCTTGGTGTTTTTCAATGTTGAGGTTGTTGTTGTTTTTCAATGTTGAGGTTGTTGTTATTTTTCAATGTTGAGGTGATTGTTCAATTTGTTGGTGTTTTTCAATGTTGAGGTTGTTGTTGAATTTGTTGGTGTTTTTCAATGTCGAGGTTGTTGTTGAATTTGTTGGTGTTTTTCAATGTTGAGGTTTTTGTTGAATTTGTTGTTGTTTTTCCATGTTGAGGTTGTTGTTGTTTTTCAAAGTTGAGTTGTTGTTGAATTTGTTGGTCTTTTTCAATGTTGAGGTTGTTGTTATTTTTCAATGTAGTGGTTGTTGTTGAATTTGTTGGTGTTTTTCAACGTTGAGGTTGTTGTTGTTTTTCAATGTTGAGGTTGTTGTTGAATTTGTTGGTGTTTTTCAATGTTGAATTTGTTGTTGAATTTGTTGGTGTTTTTCAATGTTGAGGTTGTTGTTTTTCAATGTTGAGGTTGTTGATGAATTTGTTGATGTTTTTCAATGTTGAGGTTGGTGTTGAATTTGTTGGTATTTTTCAATGTTGAGGTTGTTGTTGTTTTTCAATGTTGAGGTTGTTGTTGAATTTGTTGGTCTTTTTCAATGTTGAGGTTGTTGTTATTTTTCAATGTAGTGGTTGTTGTTGAATTTGTTGGTGTTTTTCAACGTTGAGGTTGTTGTTGTTTTTCAATGTTGAGGTTGTTGTTGAATTTGTTAGTGTTTTTCTATGTTGAGGATGTTGTTGAATTTGTTGGTGTTTTTCAATGTTGAGGTTGTTGTTGCTTTTCAATGTTGAGGTTGTTGTTGAATTTGTTGTTGTTTTTCAATGTTGAGGCTGTTCGTTGAATTTGTTGGTGTTTTTAAATGTTGAGGTTGTTGTTGAATTTGTTGGTGTTTTTCAATGTTGAGGTTGTTGTTGTTTTTCAAAGTTGAGGTTGTTGTTGAATTTGTTGGTGTTTTTCAATGTTGAGGTTGTTGTTGTTGTTCAATGTGGAGGTTGTTGTTGAATTTGCTGGTGATTTTCAATGTCGAGGTTGTTGTTGAATTTGTTGGTGTTTTTCAATGTTGAGGTTGTTGTTGAATTTGTTGGCGTTTTTAAATGTTGAGGTTGTTGTTGAATTTGTTGGAGTTTTTCAATGTTGAGGTTATTGTTGAATTTGTTGGTGTTTTTCAATGTTGAGGTTGTTGTTGTTTTTCAATGTTGAGGTTGTTGTTGAATTTGTTGGTGTTTTCTAATGCTGAGGTTGTTGTTGTTTTTCAATGTTGAGGTTGTTGTTGAATTTGTTGGTGTTTTTAAATGTTGAGGTTGTTGTTGAATATATTGGTGTTTTTCAATGTTGAGGTTGTTGTTGTTTTTCAATGCTGAGGTTGTTGTTGAATTTGTTGGTGTTTTTCAATGTTCAGGTTGTTGTTGTTTTTCAATGTTGAGGTTGTTGTTGAATTTGTTGGTGTTTTTCAATTTAAGGTTGTTGTTGAATTTGTTGGTGTTTTTCAATGTTGAGGTTGTTTTGAATTTGTTGGTGTTTTTCAATGTTGAGGTTGTTGTTTTTCAAAGTTGAGGTTGTTGTTGAATTTGTTGGTGTTTTTCAATGTTGAGGTTGTTGTTGTTTTTCAATGCTGAGGTTGTTGTTGAATTTGTTGGTGTTTTTCAATGTTGAGGTTGATGTTGAATTTGTTGGTGTTTTTCAATGTTGAGGTTGTTGTTGTTTTTCAATGTTGATGTTGTTGTTGAATTTGTTGGTGTTTTTCAATGTTGAGGTTGTTGTTGTTTTTCAATGTTGAGGTTGTTGTTGAATTTGTTGGTGTTTTTCAATGTTGAGGTTGTTGTTGAATTTGTTGGTGTTTTTCAATGTTGAGGTTGTTGTTGAATTTGTTGGTGTTTTTCAATGTTGAGATTGTTCTTGTTTTTCAATGTTGAGGTTGTTGTTGAATTTGTTGGTGTTTTTCAATGTTGAGGTTGTTGTTGTTTTTCAATGTTGAGGTTGTTGTTGAATTTGTTGGTGTTTTTCAATGTTGAGGTTGTTGTTGAATTCGTTGGTGTTTTTCAATGTTGAGGTTGTTGTTGTTTTTCAATGTTGAGTTTATTGTTGAATTTGTTGGTGTTTTTTCATTTTGATGTTGTTGTTGAATTTGTTGGCGTTTTTAAATGTTGAGGTTGTTGTTGAATTTGTTGGTGTTTTTCAATGTGGAGGTTGTTGTTGAATTTGCTGGTGATTTTCAATGTCGAGGTTGTTGTTGAATTTGTTGGTGTTTTTCAATGTTGAATTTGTTGTTGAATTTGTTGGTGTTTTTCAATGTTGAGGTTGTTGTTGTTTTTCAATGTTGAGGTTGTTGTTGAATTTGTTGGTGTTTTTCAATGTTGAGGTTGTTGTTGAATTTGTTGGCGTTTTTAAATGTTGAGGTTGTTGTTGAATTTGTTGGAGTTTTTCAATGTTGAGGTTATTGTTGAATTTGTTGGTGTTTTTCAATGTTGAGGTTGTTGTTGTTTTTCAATGTTGAGGTTGTTGTTGAATTTGTTGGTGTTTTCTAATGCTGAGGTTGTTGTTGTTTTTCAATGTTGAGGTTGTTGTTGAATTTGTTGGTGTTTTTAAATGTTGAGGTTGTTGTTGAATATATTGGTGTTTTTCAATGTTGAGGTTGTTGTTGTTTTTCAATGCTGAGGTTGTTGTTGAATTTGTTGGTGTTTTTCAATGTTCAGGTTGTTGTTGTTTTTCAATGTTGAGGTTGTTGTTGAATTTGTTGGTGTTTTTCAATTTAAGGTTGTTGTTGAATTTGTTGGTGTTTTTCAATGTTGAGGTTGTTTTGAATTTGTTGGTGTTTTTCAATGTTGAGGTTGTTGTTTTTCAAAGTTGAGGTTGTTGTTGAATTTGTTGGTGTTTTTCAATGTTGAGGTTGTTGTTGTTTTTCAATGCTGAGGTTGTTGTTGAATTTGTTGGTGTTTTTCAATGTTGAGGTTGTTGTTGAATTTGTTGGTGTTTTTCAATGTTGAGGTTGTTGTTGTTTTTCAATGTTGATGTTGTTGTTGAATTTGTTGGTGTTTTTCAATGTTGAGGTTGTTGTTGTTTTTCAATGTTGAGGTTGTTGTTGAATTTGTTGGTGTTTTTCAATGTTGAGGTTGTTGTTGAATTTGTTGGTGTTTTTCAATGTTGAGGTTGTTGTTGAATTTGTTGGTGTTTTTCAATGTTGAGATTGTTCTTGTTTTTCAATGTTGAGGTTGTTGTTGAATTTGTTGGTGTTTTTCAATGTTGAGGTTGTTGTTGTTTTCAATGTTGAGGTTGTTGTTGAATTTGTTGGTGTTTTTCAATGTTGAGGTTGTTGTTGAATTCGTTGGTGTTTTTCAATGTTGAGGTTGTTGTTGTTTTTCAATGTTGAGTTTATTGTTGAATTTGTTGGTGTTTTTTCATGTTGATGTTGTTGTTGAATTTGTTGGCGTTTTTAAATGTTGAGGTTGTTGTTGAATTTGCTGGTGTTTTTCAATGTTGAGGTTGTTGTTGAATTTGTTGGTGTATTTCATTGTTGAGGTTGTTGTTGTTTTTCAATGTTGAGGTTGTTGTTGAATTTGTTGGTGTTTTTCAATTTCGAGGTTGTTGTTGAATTTGTTGGTGTTTTTCAATGTTGAGGTTGTTGTTCTTTTTCAATGTTGAGGTTGTTGTTTAATTGGTTGGCGTTTTTCAATGTTGAGGTTGTTGTTGTGTTTCAATGTTGAGGTTGTTGTTGTTTTCCAATGTTGAGGTTGTTGTTGAATTTGTTGGTGTTTTTTAATGTTGAGGTTGTTGTTGAATTTGTTGGTGTTTTTTAATGTTGATGTTGTGGTTGTTTTTCAATGTTGATGTTGTTGTTTTATTTGTTGGTGTTTTTAAATGTTGAGGTTGTTGTAGTTTTTCAATGTTGAGGTTGTTGTTGAATTTGTTGGTGCTTTTCAATGTCGAGGTTTTTGCTGAATTTG
The DNA here is from genome assembly GCA_026770705.1 of Isurus oxyrinchus. Lineage (NCBI taxonomy): Eukaryota > Metazoa > Chordata > Chondrichthyes > Lamniformes > Lamnidae > Isurus > Isurus oxyrinchus. The sequence goes on along the minus strand of JANJGN010000143.1, from coordinate 645,568 downwards.
TTGGTGTTTTTCAATGTTGAGGTTTTTGTTGAATTTGTTGGTGTTTTTCCATGTTGAGGTTGTTGTTGTTTTTCAAAGTTCAGGTTGTTGTTGAATTTGTTGGTGTTTTTCAATGTCGAGGTTGTTGTTGAATTTGTTGGTGTTTTTCAATGTTGAATTTGTTGTTGAATTTGTTGGTGTTTTTCAATGTTGAGGTTGTTGTTTTTCAATGTTGAGGTTGTTGATGAATTTGTTGATGTTTTTCAATGTTGAGGTTGGTGTTGAATTTGTTGGTATTTTTCAATGTTGAGGTTGTTGTTGTTTTTCAATGTTGAGGTTGTTGTTGAATTTGTTGGTCTTTTTCAATGTTGAGGTTGTTGTTGTTTTTCAATGTTGAGGTTGTTGTTGAATTTGTTGGTGTTTTTCAATGTTGAGGTTTTTGTTGTTTTTCAATGTTGAGGTTGTTGTTGTATTTGTTGGTGTTTTTCAATTTCGAGGTTGTTGTTGAATTTGTTGGTGTTTTTCAATGTTGAAGTTGTTGTTGAATTTGTTGGTGTTTTTCAATGTTGAGGTTGTTGTTGTTTTTCAATGTTGAGGTTGTTGTTGAATTTGTTGGTGTTTTTCAAAGTGAGGTTGTTGTTGTTTTCCAATGCTGAGGTTGTTGTTGAATTTGTTGGTGTTTTTCAATGTTGAGGTTGTTGTTGTTTTTCAATGCCGAGGTTGTAGTTGAATTTGTTGGTGTTTTTCAATGTTCAGGTTGTTGTTGTTTTTCAATGTTGAGGTTGTTGTTGAATTTGTTGGTGTTTTTCAATGTTGAGGTTGTTGCTGAATATATTGGTGTTTTTCAATGTTGAGGTTGTTGTTGTTTTTCAATGCCGAGGTTGTTGTTGAATTTGTTGGTGTTTTTCAATGTTGAGGTTGTTGTTGTTTTTCAATGTTGAGTTTATTGTTGAATTTGTTGGTGTTTTTTCATGTTGATGTTGTTGTTGAATTTGTTGGCGTTTTTAAATGTTGAGGTTGTTGTTGAATTTGTTGGTGTTTTTCAATGTTGAGGTTGTTGTTGAATTTGTTGGTGTATTTCATTGTTGAGGTTGTTGTTGTTTTTCAATGTTGAGGTTGTTGTTGAATTTGTTGGTGTTTTTCAATTTCGAGGTTGTTGTTGAATTTGTTGGTGTTTTTCAATGTTGAGGTTGTTGTTCTTTTTCAATGTTGAGGTTGTTGTTTAATTGGTTGGCGTTTTTCAATGTTGAGGTTGTTGTTGTGTTTCAATGTTGAGGTTGTTGTTGTTTTCCAATGTTGAGGTTGTTGTTGAATTTGTTGGTGTTTTTTAATGTTGAGGTTGTTGTTGAATTTGTTGGTGTTTTTTAATGTTGATGTTGTGGTTGTTTTTCAATGTTGATGTTGTTGTTTTATTTGTTGGTGTTTTTAAATGTTGAGGTTGTTGTAGTTTTTCAATGTTGAGGTTGTTGTTGAATTTGTTGGTGCTTTTCAATGTCGAGGTTTTTGCTGAATTTGTTGGTGTTTTTCAATGTTGAGGTTTTTGTTGAATTTGTTGGTGTTTTTCCATGTTGAGGTTGTTGTTGTTTTTCAAAGTTCAGGTTGTTGTTGAATTTGTTGGTGTTTTTCAATGTCGAGGTTGTTGTTGAATTTGTTGGTGTTTTTCAATGTTGAATTTGTTGTTGAATTTGTTGGTGTTTTTCAATGTTGAGGTTGTTGTTTTTCAATGTTGAGGTTGTTGATGAATTTGTTGATGTTTTTCAATGTTGAGGTTGGTGTTGAATTTGTTGGTATTTTTCAATGTTGAGGTTGTTGTTGTTTTTCAATGTTGAGGTTGTTGTTGAATTTGTTGGTCTTTTTCAATGTTGAGGTTGTTGTTGTTTTTCAATGTTGAGGTTGTTGTTGAATTTGTTGGTCTTTTTCAATGTTGAGGTTGTTGTTGTTTTTCAATGTTGAGGTTGTTGTTGAATTTGTTGGTGTTTTTCAATGTTGAGGTTTTTGTTGTTTTTCAATGTTGAGGTTGTTGTTGTATTTGTTGGTGTTTTTCAATTTCGAGGTTGTTGTTGAATTTGTTGGTGTTTTTCAATGTTGAAGTTGTTGTTGAATTTGTTGGTGTTTTTCAATGTTGAGGTTGTTGTTGTTTTTCAATGTTGAGGTTGTTGTTGAATTTGTTGGTGTTTTTCAAAGTGAGGTTGTTGTTGTTTTCCAATGCTGAGGTTGTTGTTGAATTTGTTGGTGTTTTTCAATGTTGAGGTTGTTGTTGTTTTTCAATGCCGAGGTTGTAGTTGAATTTGTTGGTGTTTTTCAATGTTCAGGTTGTTGTTGTTTTTCAATGTTGAGGTTGTTGTTGAATTTGTTGGTGTTTTTCAATGTTGAGGTTGTTGCTGAATATATTGGTGTTTTTCAATGTTGAGGTTGTTGTTGTTTTTCAATGCCGAGGTTGTTGTTGAATTTGTTGGTGTTTTTCAATGTTCAGGTTGTTGTTGTTTTTCAATGTTGAGGTTGTTGTTGAATTTGTTGGTGTTTTTCAATTTCGAGGTTGTTGTTGAATTTGTTGGTGTTTTTCATTGTTGAAGTTGTTTTGAATTTGTTGGTGTTTTTCAATGTTGAGGTTGTTGTTTTTCAATGTTGAGGTTGTTGTTGAATTTGTTGGTGTTTTTCAACGTTGAGGTTTTTTTTGTTTTTCAATGCTGAGGTTGTTGTTGAATTTGTTGGTGTTTTTCAATGTTGAGGTTGTTGTTGAATTTGTTGGTGTTTTTCAATGTTGACGTTGTTGTTGTTTTTCAATGTTGATGTTGTTGTTGAATTTGTTGGTGTTTTTCAATGTTGAGGTTGTTGTTGTTTTTCAATGTTGAGGTTGTTGTTGAATTTGTTGGTGTTTTTCAAAGTTGAGGTTGTTGTTGAATTTGTTGTTGTTTTTCAATGTTGAGGTTGTTGTTGAATTTGTTGGTGTTTTTCAATGTTGAGGTTGTTCTTGTTTTTCAATGTTGAGGTTGTTGTTGAATTTCTTGGTGTTTTTCAATGTTGAGGTTGTTGTTGTTTTTCAATGTTGAGGTTGTTGTTGAATTTGTTGGTGTTTTTCAATGTTGAGGTTGTTGTTGTATTCGTTGGTGTTTTTCAATGTTGAGGTTGTTGTTGTTTTTCAATGTTGAGGTTATTGTTGAATTTGTTGGTGTTTTTTCATGTTGAGGTTGTTGTTGAATTTGTTGGCGTTTTTAAATGTTGAGGTTGTTGTTGAATTTGTTGGTGTTTTTCAATGTTGAGGTTGTTGTTGAATTTGTTGGTGTATTTCAATGTTGAGGTTGTTGTTGTTTTTCAATGTTGAGGTTGTTGTTGAATTTGTTGGTGTTTTTCAATGTTGAAGTTGTTGAATTTGTTGGTGTTTTTCAATGTTGAGGTTGTTGTTGTTTTTCAATGTTGAGGTTGTTGTTTAATTGGTTGGTGTTTTTCAATGTTGAGGTTGTTGTTGTTTTTCAATGTTGAGGTTGTTGTTGTTTTTCAATGTTGAGGTTGTTGTTGAATTTGTTGGTGTTTTTTAATGTTGAGGTTGTTGTTGAATTTGTTGGTGTTTTTCAATGTTGATGTCGTTGTTGTTTTTCAATGTTGATGTTGTTGTTTTATTTGGTGGTGTTTTTAAATGATGAGGTTGTTGTAGTTTTTCAATGTTGAGGTTGTTGTTGAATTTGTTGGTGTTTTTCAATGTCGAGGTTGTTGTTGAATTTGTTGGTGTTTTTCAATGTTGAGGTTTTTGTTGAATTTGTTGTTGTTTTTCCATGTTGAGGTTGTTGTTGTTTTTCAAAGTTGAGTTGTTGTTGAATTTGTTGGTCTTTTTCAATGTTGAGGTTGTTGTTATTTTTCAATGTAGTGGTTGTTGTTGAATTTGTTGGTGTTTTTCAACGTTGAGGTTGTTGTTGTTTTTCAATGTTGAGGTTGTTGTTGAATTTGTTGGTGTTTTTCAATGTTGAATTTGTTGTTGAATTTGTTGGTGTTTTTCAATGTTGAGGTTGTTGTTTTTCAATGTTGAGGTTGTTGATGAATTTGTTGATGTTTTTCAATGTTGAGGTTGGTGTTGAATTTGTTGGTATTTTTCAATGTTGAGGTTGTTGTTGTTTTTCAATGTTGAGGTTGTTGTTGAATTTGTTGGTCTTTTTCAATGTTGAGGTTGTTGTTATTTTTCAATGTAGTGGTTGTTGTTGAATTTGCTGGTGTTTTTCAACGTTGAGGTTGTTGTTGTTTTTCAATGTTGAGGTTGTTGTTGAATTTGTTAGTGTTTTTCTATGTTGAGGATGTTGTTGAATTTGTTGGTGTTTTTCAATGTTGAGGTTGTTGTTGCTTTTCAATGTTGAGGTTGTTGTTGAATTTGTTGTTGTTTTTCAATGTTGAGGCTGTTCGTTGAATTTGTTGGTGTTTTTAAATGTTGAGGTTGTTGTTGAATTTGTTGGTGTTTTTCAATGTTGAGGTTGTTGTTGTTTTTCAAAGTTGAGGTTGTTGTTGAATTTGTTGGTGTTTTTCAATGTTGAGGTTGTTGTTGTTGTTCAATGTGGAGGTTGTTGTTGAATTTGCTGGTGATTTTCAATGTCGAGGTTGTTGTTGAATTTGTTGGTGTTTTTCAATGTTGAGGTTGTTGTTGAATTTGTTGGCGTTTTTAAATGTTGAGGTTGTTGTTGAATTTGTTGGAGTTTTTCAATGTTGAGGTTACTGTTGAATTTGTTGGTGTTTTTCAATGTTGAGGTTGTTGTTGTTTTTCAATGTTGAGGTTGTTGTTGAATTTGTTGGTGTTTTCTAATGCTGAGGTTGTTGTTGTTTTTCAATGTTGAGGTTGTTGTTGAATTTGTTGGTGTTTTTAAATGTTGAGGTTGTTGTTGAATATATTGGTGTTTTTCAATGTTGAGGTTGTTGTTGTTTTTCAATGCTGAGGTTGTTGTTGAATTTGTTGGTGTTTTTCAATGTTCAGGTTGTTGTTGTTTTTCAATGTTGAGGTTGTTGTTGAATTTGTTGGTGTTTTTCAATTTAAGGTTGTTGTTGAATTTGTTGGTGTTTTTCAATGTTGAGGTTGTTTTGAATTTGTTGGTGTTTTTCAATGTTGAGGTTGTTGTTTTTCAAAGTTGAGGTTGTTGTTGAATTTGTTGGTGTTTTTCAATGTTGAGGTTGTTGTTGTTTTTCAATGCTGAGGTTGTTGTTGAATTTGTTGGTGTTTTTCAATGTTGAGGTTGATGTTGAATTTGTTGGTGTTTTTCAATGTTGAGGTTGTTGTTGTTTTTCAATGTTGATGTTGTTGTTGAATTTGTTGGTGTTTTTCAATGTTGAGGTTGTTGTTGTTTTTCAATGTTGAGGTTGTTGTTGAATTTGTTGGTGTTTTTCAATGTTGAGGTTGTTGTTGAATTTGTTGGTGTTTTTCAATGTTGAGGTTGTTGTTGAATTTGTTGGTGTTTTTCAATGTTGAGATTGTTCTTGTTTTTCAATGTTGAGGTTGTTGTTGAATTTGTTGGTGTTTTTCAATGTTGAGGTTGTTGTTGTTTTTCAATGTTGAGGTTGTTGTTGAATTTGTTGGTGTTTTTCAATGTTGAGGTTGTTGTTGAATTCGTTGGTGTTTTTCAATGTTGAGGTTGTTGTTGTTTTTCAATGTTGAGTTTATTGTTGAATTTGTTGGTGTTTTTTCATTTTGATGTTGTTGTTGAATTTGTTGGCGTTTTTAAATGTTGAGGTTGTTGTTGAATTTGTTGGTGTTTTTCAATGTTGAGGTTGTTGTTGAATTTGTTGGTGTATTTCAATTTCGAGGTTGTTGTTGAATTTGTTGGTGTTTTTCAATGTTGAAGTTGTTGTTGAATTTGTTCGTGTTTTTCAATGTTGAGGTTGTTGTTGTTTTTCAATGTTGAGGTTGTTGTTGAATTTGTTGGTGTTTTTCAATGTGAGGTTGTTGTTGTTTTTCAATGCTGAGGTTGTTGTTGAATTTGTTGGTGTTTTTCAATGTTGAGGTTGTTGTTGAATTTGTTGGTGTTTTTCAATGTTGAGGTTGTTGTTGTTTTTCAATGTTGAGGTTGTTGTTGAATTTGTTGGTGTTTTTCAAACTTTAGGTTGTTGTTGTTTTTCAATGTTGAGGTTGTTGTTGAATTTGTTGGTGTTTTTCAATGTTGAGGTTGTTGTTGAATTTGTTGGTATTTTTCAATGTTGAGGTTGTTGTTATTTTTCAATGTTGAGGTTGTTGTTGAATTTGTTGGTGTTTTTCAATGTTGAGGTTGTTGTTGTTTTTCAATGTTGAGGTTGTTATTGTATTTGTTGGTGCTTTTCAATGTTGAGGTTGTTGTTGTTTTTCAATGTTGAGGTTGTTGTTGAATTTGTTGGTGTTTTTCAATGTTGAGGTTGTTTTTGAATTTGTGGTTGTTTTTCAATGTTGAGGTTGTTCGTTGAATTTGTTGGTGTTTTTAAATGTTGAGGTTGTTGTTGAATTTGTTGGTGTTTTTCAATGTTTAGGTTGTTGTTGTTTTTCAATGTTGAGGTTGTTGTTGAATTTGTTGGTGTTTTTCAATGTTGAGGTTGTTGTTGTTGTTCAATGTGCAGGTTGTTGTTCAATTTGTTGGTGTTTTTCAATGTTGAATTTGTTGTTGAATTTGTTGGTGTTTTTCAATGTTGAGGTTGTTGTTGTTTTTCAATGTTGAGGTTGTTGTTCAATTTGTTGGTGTTTTTCAATGTTGAGGTTGTTGTTGAATTTGTTGGTGTTTTTCAATGTTGAGGTTGTTGTTTTTCAATGTTGAGGTTGTTGTTGAATTTGTTGGTGTTTTTCAAAGTTGAGGTTGTTGTTTTTTTTCAATGTTGAGGTTGTTGTTTAATTTGTTGGTGTTTTTCAATGTTGAGGTTGTTGTTGAATTTGTTGGCGTTTTTAAATGTTGAGGTTTATGTTGAATTTGTTGGTGTTTTTCAATGTTGAAGTTGTTGTTGAATTTGTTGGTGTTTTTCAATGTTGAGGTTGTTTTTGTTTTTCAATGTTGACGTTGTTGTTGAATTTGTTGGTGTTTTTCAATTTCGATGTTGTTGTTGAATTTGTTGGTGTTTTTCAATGTTGAAGTTGTTGTTGAATTTGTTGGTGTTTTTCAATGTTGAGGTTGCTGTTGTTTTTCAATGTTGATGTTGTTGTTGAATTGGTTGGTGTTTTTCAATGTTGAGGTTGTTGTTGTTTTTCAATGTTGAGGTTGTTGTTGTATTTGTTGGTGTTTTTCAATGTTGAGGTTGTTGTTGAATTTGTTGGTATTTTTCAATTTCGCGGTTGTTGTTGAATTTGCTGGTGTTTTTCAATGTCCAAGTTGTTGTTTAATTTGTTGGTGTTTTTCAATGTTTAGGTTGTTGTTGTTTTTCAATGTTGAGGTTGTTATTGTTTTTCAATGTTGAGGTTGTTGTTGAATTTGTTGGTGTTTTTCAATGTTGAGGTTGTTGTTTAATTTGTTGGTGTTTTTCAATGTTGAGGTTGTTGTTGTTTTTCAATGTTGAGGTTGTTGTTGTATTTGTTGGTGTTTTTCAATGTTGAGGTTGTTGTAGTTTTTCAATGTTGAGGTTGTTGTTGAATTTGTTGGTGTTTTTCAATGTCGAGGTTGTTGTTGAATTTGTTGGTGGTTTTCAATGTTGAAGTTGTTGTTGAATTTGTTGTTGTTTTTCAATGTTGAGGCTGTTCGTTGAATTTGTTGGTGTTTTTAAATGTTGAGGTTGTTGTTGAATTTGTTGGTGTTTTTCAATGTTGAGGTTGTTGTTGTTTTTCAAAGTTGAGGTTGTTGTTGAATTTGTTGGTGTTTTTCAATGTTGAGGTTGTTGTTGTTGTTCAATGTGGAGGTTGTTGTTGAATTTGCTGGTGATTTTCAATGTCGAGGTTGTTGTTGAATTTGTTGTTGTTTTTCAATGTTGAGGCTGTTCGTTGAATTTGTTGGTGTTTTTAAATGTTGAGGTTGTTGTTGAATTTGTTGGTGTTTTTCAATGTTGAGGTTGTTGTTGTTTTTCAAAGTTGAGGTTGTTGTTGAATTTGTTGGTGTTTTTCAATGTTGAGGTTGTTGTTGTTGTTCAATGTGGAGGTTGTTGTTGAATTTGCTGGTGATTTTCAATGTCGAGGTTGTTGTTGAATTTGTTGGTGTTTTTCAATGTTGAATTTGTTGTTGAATTTGTTGGTGTTTTTCAATGTTGAGGTTGTTGTTGTTTTTCAATGTTGAGGTTGTTGTTGAAATTGTTGGTGTTTTTCAATGTTGAGGTTGTTGTTGAATTTGTTGGCGTTTTTAAATGTTCAGGTTGTTGTTGAATTTGTTGGAGTTTTTCAATGTTGAGGTTATTGTTGAATTTGTTGGTGTTTTTCAATGTTGAGGTTGTTGTTGTTTTTCAATGTTGAGGTTGTTGTTGAATTTGTTGGTGTTTTTTAATGCTGAGGTTGTTGTTTTTCAATGCCGAGGTTGTTGTTGAATTTGTTGGTGTTTTTCAATGTTCAGGTTGTTGTTGTTTTTCAATGTTGAGGTTGTTGCTGAATTTGTTGGTGTTTTTCAATTTCGAGGTTGTTGTTGAATTTGTTGGTGTTTTTCAATGTTGAAGTTGTTTTGAATTTGTTGGTGTTTTTCAATGTTGAGGTTGTTGTTTTTCAATGTTGAGGATGTTGTTGAATTTGTTGGTGTTTTTCAACGTTGAGGTTTTTTTTGTTTTTCAATGCTGAGGTTGTTGTTGAATTTGTTGGTGTTTTTCAATGTTGAGGTTGTTGTTGAATTTGTTGGTGTTTTTCAATGTTGACGTTGTTGTTGTTTTTCAATGTTGATGTTGTTGTTGAATTTGTTGGTGTTTTTCAATGTTGAGGTTGTTGTTGTTTTTCAATGTTGAGGTTGTTGTTGAATTTGTTGGTGTTTTTCAATGTTGAGGTTGTTGTTGAATTTGTTGTTGTTTTTCAATGTTGAGGTTGTTGTTGAATTTGTTGGTGTTTTTCAATGTTGAGGTTGTTCTTGTTTTTCAATGTTGAGGTTGTTGTTGAATTTCTTGGTGTTTTTCAATGTTGAGGTTGTTGTTGTTTTTCAATGTTGAGGTTGTTGTTGAATTTGTTGGTGTTTTTCAATGTTGAGGTTGTTGTTGAATTCGTTGGTGTTTTTCAATGTTGAGGTTGTTGTTGTTTTTCAATGTTGAGGTTATTGTTGAATTTGTTGGTGTTTTTTCATGTTGAGGTTGTTGTTGAATCTGTTGGCGTTTTTAAATGTTGAGGTTGTTGTTGAATTTGTTGGTGTTTTTCAATGTTGAGGTTGTTGTTGAATTTGTTGGTGTATTTCAATGTTGAGGTTGTTGTTGTTTTTCAATGTTGAGGTTGTTGTTGAATTTGTTGGTGTTTTTCAATGTTGAAGTTGTTGAATTTGTTGGTGTTTTTCAATGTTGAGGTTGTTGTTGTTTTTCAATGTTGAGGTTGTTGTTTAATTGGTTGGTGTTTTTCAATGTTGAGGTTGTTGTTGTTTTTCAATGTTGAGGTTGTTGTTGTTTTTCAATGTTGAGGTTGTTGTTGAATTTGTTATTGTTTTTTAATGTTGAGGTTGTTGTTGAATTTGTTGGTGTTTTTCAATGTTGATGTTGTTGTTGTTTTTCAATGTTGATGTTGTTGTTTTATTTGTTGGTGTTTTTAAATGATGAGGTTGTTGTAGTTTTTCAATGTTGAGGTTGTTGTTGAATTTGTTGGTGTTTTTCAATGTCGAGGTTGTTGTTGAATTTGTTGGTGTTTTTCAATGTTGAGGTTTTTGATGAATTTGTTGTTGTTTTTCCATGTTGAGGTTGTTGTTGTTTTTCAAAGTTGAGTTGTTGTTGAAATCGTTGGTGTTTTTCAATGTCGAGGTTGTTGTTGAATTTGTTGGTGTTTTTCAATGTTGAATTTGTTGTTGAATTTGTTGGTGTTTTTCAATGTTGAGGTTGTTGTTTTTCAATGTTGAGGTTGTTGATGAATTTGTTGATGTTTTTCAATGTTGAGGTTGGTGTTGAATTTGTTGGTATTTTTCAATGTTGAGGTTGTTGTTGTTTTTCAATGTTGAGGTTGTTGTTGAATTTGTTGGTCTTTTTCAATGTTGAGGTTGTTGTTATTTTTCAATGTTGTGGTTGTTGTTGAATTTGTTGGTGTTTTTCAACGTTGAGGTTGTTGTTGTTTTTCAATGTTGAGGTTGTTGTTGAATTTGTTAGTGTTTATCTATGTTGAGGATGTTGTTGAATTTGTTGGTGTTTTTCAATGTTGAGGTTGTTGTTGTTTTTCAATGTTGAGGTTGTTGTTGAATTTGTTGTTGTTTTTCAATGTTGAGGCTGTTCGTTGAATTTGTTGGTGTTTTTAAATGTTGAGGTTGTTGTTGAATTTGTTGGTGTTTTTCAATGTTGAGGTTGTTGTTGTTTTTCAAAGTTGAGGTTGTTGTTGAATTTGTTGGTGTTTTTCAATGTTGAGGTTGTTGTTGTTGTTCAATGTGGAGGTTGTTGTTGAATTTGCTGGTGATTTTCAATGTCGAGGTTGTTGTTGAATTTGTTGGTGTTTTTCAATGTTGAATTTGTTGTTGAATTTGTTGGTGTTTTTCAATGTTGAGGTTGTTGTTGTTTTTCAATGTTGAGGTTGTTGTTGAATTTGTTGGTGTTTTTCAATGTTGAGGTTGTTGTTGAATTTGTTGGCGTTTTTAAATGTTGAGGTTGTTGTTGAATTTGTTGGAGTTTTTCAATGTTGAGGTTATTGTTGAATTTGTTGGTGTTTTTCAATGTTGAGGTTGTTGTTGTTTTTCAATGTTGAGGTTGTTGTTGAATTTGTTGGTGTTTTCTAATGCTGAGGTTGTTGTTGTTTTTCAATGTTGAGGTTGTTGTTGAATTTGTTGGTGTTTTTAAATGTTGAGGTTGTTGTTGAATATATTGGTGTTTTTCAATGTTGAGGTTGTTGTTGTTTTTCAATGCTGAGGTTGTTGTTGAATTTGTTGGTGTTTTTCAATGTTCAGGTTGTTGTTGTTTTTCAATGTTGAGGTTGTTGTTGAATTTGTTGGTGTTTTTCAATTTAAGGTTGTTGTTGAATTTGTTGGTGTTTTTCAATGTTGAGGTTGTTTTGAATTTGTTGGTGTTTTTCAATGTTGAGGTTGTTGTTTTTCAAAGTTGAGGTTGTTGTTGAATTTGTTGGTGTTTTTCAATGTTGAGGTTGTTGTTGTTTTTCAATGCTGAGGTTGTTGTTGAATTTGTTGGTGTTTTTCAATGTTGAGGTTGTTGTTGAATTTGTTGGTGTTTTTCAATGTTGAGGTTGTTGTTGTTTTTCAATGTTGATGTTGTTGTTGAATTTGTTGGTGTTTTTCAATGTTGAGGTTGTTGTTGTTTTTCAATGTTGAGGTTGTTGTTGAATTTGTTGGTGTTTTTCAATGTTGAGGTTGTTGTTGAATTTGTTGGTGTTTTTCAATGTTGAGGTTGTTGTTGAATTTGTTGGTGTTTTTCAATGTTGAGGTTGTTGTTGTTTTTCAATGTTGAGTTTATTGTTGAATTTGTTGGTGTTTTTTCATGTTGATGTTGTTGTTGAATTTGTTGGCGTTTTTAAATGTTGAGGTTGTTGTTGAATTTGTTGGTGTTTTTCAATGTTGAGGTTGTTGTTGAATTTGTTGGTGTATTTCATTGTTGAGGTTGTTGTTGTTTTTCAATGTTGAGGTTGTTGTTGAATTTGTTGGTGTTTTTCAATTTCGAGGTTGTTGTTGAATTTGTTGGTGTTTTTCAATGTTGAGGTTGTTGTTCTTTTTCAATGTTGAGGTTGTTGTTTAATTGGTTGGCGTTTTTCAATGTTGAGGTTGTTGTTGTGTTTCAATGTTGAGGTTGTTGTTGTTTTCCAATGTTGAGGTTGTTGTTGAATTTGTTGGTGTTTTTTAATGTTGAGGTTGTTGTTGTTTTCAATGTTGAGGTTGTTGTTGAATTTGTTGGTGTTTTTCAATGTTGAGGTTGTTGTTGAATTCGTTGGTGTTTTTCAATGTTGAGGTTGTTGTTGTTTTTCAATGTTGAGTTTATTGTTGAATTTGTTGGTGTTTTTTCATGTTGATGTTGTTGTTGAATTTGTTGGCGTTTTTAAATGTTGAGGTTGTTGTTGAATTTGTTGGTGTTTTTCAATGTTGAGGTTGTTGTTGAATTTGTTGGTGTATTTCATTGTTGAGGTTGTTGTTGTTTTTCAATGTTGAGGTTGTTGTTGAATTTGTTGGTGTTTTTCAATTTCGAGGTTGTTGTTGAATTTGTTGGTGTTTTTCAATGTTGAGGTTGTTGTTCTTTTTCAATGTTGAGGTTGTTGTTTAATTGGTTGGCGTTTTTCAATGTTGAGGTTGTTGTTGTGTTTCAATGTTGAGGTTGTTGTTGTTTTCCAATGTTGAGGTTGTTGTTGAATTTGTTGGTGTTTTTTAATGTTGAGGTTGTTGTTGAATTTGTTGGTGTTTTTTAATGTTGATGTTGTGGTTGTTTTTCAATGTTGATGTTGTTGTTTTATTTGTTGGTGTTTTTAAATGTTGAGGTTGTTGTAGTTTTTCAATGTTGAGGTTGTTGTTGAATTTGTTGGTGCTTTTCAATGTCGAGGTTTTTGCTGAATTTGTTGGTGTTTTTCAATGTTGAGGTTTTTGTTGAATTTGTTGGTGTTTTTCCATGTTGAGGTTGTTGTTGTTTTTCAAAGTTCAGGTTGTTGTTGAATTTGTTGGTGTTTTTCAATGTCGAGGTTGTTGTTGAATTTGTTGGTGTTTTTCAATGTTGAATTTGTTGTTGAATTTGTTGGTGTTTTTCAATGTTGAGGTTGTTGTTTTTCAATGTTGAGGTTGTTGATGAATTTGTTGATGTTTTTCAATGTTGAGGTTGGTGTTGAATTTGTTGGTATTTTTCAATGTTGAGGTTGTTGTTGTTTTTCAATGTTGAGGTTGTTGTTGAATTTGTTGGTCTTTTTCAATGTTGAGGTTGTTGTTGTTTTTCAATGTTGAGGTTGTTGTTGAATTTGTTGGTGTTTTTCAATGTTGAGGTTTTTGTTGTTTTTCAATGTTGAGGTTGTTGTTGTATTTGTTGGTGTTTTTCAATTTCGAGGTTGTTGTTGAATTTGTTGGTGTTTTTCAATGTTGAAGTTGTTGTTGAATTTGTTGGTGTTTTTCAATGTTGAGGTTGTTGTTGTTTTTCAATGTTGAGGTTGTTGTTGAATTTGTTGGTGTTTTTCAAAGTGAGGTTGTTGTTGTTTTTCAATGCTGAGGTTGTTGTTGAATTTGTTGGTGTTTTTCAATGTTGAGGTTGTTGTTGTTTTTCAATGCCGAGGTTGTTGTTGAATTTGTTGGTGTTTTTCAATGTTCAGGTTGTTGTTGTTTTTCAATGTTGAGGTTGTTGTTGAATTTGTTGGTGTTTTTCAATGTTGAGGTTATTGCTGAATATATTGGTGTTTTTCAATGTTGAGGTTGTTGTTGTTTTTCAATGCCGAGGTTGTTGTTGAATTTGTTGGTGTTTTTCAATGTTCAGGTTGTTGTTGTTTTTCAATGTTGAGGTTGTTGTTGAATTTGTTGGTGTTTTTCAATTTCGAGGTTGTTGTTGAATTTGTTGGTGTTTTTCAATGTTGAAGTTGTTTTGAATTTGTTGGTGTTTTTCAATGTTGAGGTTGTTGTTTTTCAATGTTGAGGTTGTTGTTGAATTTGTTGGTGTTTTTCAACGTTGAGGTTTTTTTTGTTTTTCAATGCTGAGGTTGTTGTTGAATTTGTTGGTGTTTTTCAATGTTGAGGTTGTTGTTGAATTTGTTGGTGTTTTTCAATGTTGACGTTGTTGTTGTTTTTCAATGTTGATGTTGTTGTTGAATTTGTTGGTGTTTTTCAATGTTGAGGTTGTTGTTGTTTTTCAATGTTGAGGTTGTTGTTGAATTTGTTGGTGTTTTTCAATGTTGAGGTTGTTGTTGTATTCGTTGGTGTTTTTCAATGTTGAGGTTGTTGTTGTTTTTCAATGTTGAGGTTATTGTTGAATTTGTTGGTGTTTTTTCATGTTGAGGTTGTTGTTGAATTTGTTGGCGTTTTTAAATGTTGAGGTTGTTGTTGAATTTGTTGGTGTTTTTCAATGTTGAGGTTGTTGTTGAATTTGTTGGTGTATTTCAATGTTGAGGTTGTTGTTGTTTTTCAATGTTGAGGTTGTTGTTGAATTTGTTGGTGTTTTTCAATGTTGAAGTTGTTGAATTTGTTGGTGTTTTTCAATGTTGAGGTTGTTGTTGTTTTTCAATGTTGAGGTTGTTGTTTAATTGGTTGGTGTTTTTCAATGTTGAGGTTGTTGTTGTTTTTCAATGTTGAGGTTGTTGTTGTTTTTCAATGTTGAGGTTGTTGTTGAATTTGTTGGTGTTTTTTAATGTTGAGGTTGTTGTTGAATTTGTTGGTGTTTTTCAATGTTGATGTCGTTGTTGTTTTTCAATGTTGATGTTGTTGTTTTATTTGGTGGTGTTTTTAAATGATGAGGTTGTTGTAGTTTTTCAATGTTGAGGTTGTTGTTGAATTTGTTGGTGTTTTTCAATGTCGAGGTTGTTGTTGAATTTGTTGGTGTTTTTCAATGTTGAGGTTTTTGTTGAATTTGTTGTTGTTTTTCCATGTTGAGGTTGTTGTTGTTTTTCAAAGTTGAGTTGTTGTTGAATTTGTTGGTCTTTTTCAATGTTGAGGTTGTTGTTATTTTTCAATGTAGTGGTTGTTGTTGAATTTGTTGGTGTTTTTCAACGTTGAGGTTGTTGTTGTTTTTCAATGTTGAGGTTGTTGTTGAATTTGTTGGTGTTTTTCAATGTTGAATTTGTTGTTGAATTTGTTGGTGTTTTTCAATGTTGAGGTTGTTGTTTTTCAATGTTGAGGTTGTTGATGAATTTGTTGATGTTTTTCAATGTTGAGGTTGCTGTTGAATTTGTTGGTATTTTTCAATGTTGAGGTTGTTGTTGTTTTTCAATGTTGAGGTTGTTGTTGAATTTGTTGGTCTTTTTCAATGTTGAGGTTGTTGTTATTTTTCAATGTAGTGGTTGTTGTTGAATTTGTTGGTGTTTTTCAACGTTGAGGTTGTTGTTGTTTTTCAATGTTGAGGTTGTTGTTGAATTTGTTAGTGTTTTTCTATGTTGAGGATGTTGTTGAATTTGTTGGTGTTTTTCAATGTTGAGGTTGTTGTTGTTTTTCAATGTTGAGGTTGTTGTTGAATTTGTTGTTGTTTTTCAATGTTGAGGCTGTTCGTTGAATTTGTTGGTGTTTTTAAATGTTGAGGTTGTTGTTGAATTTGTTGGTGTTTTTCAATGTTGAGGTTGTTGTTGTTTTTCAAAGTTGAGGTTGTTGTTGAATTTGTTGGTGTTTTTCAATGTTGAGGTTGTTGTTGTTGTTCAATGTGGAGGTTGTTGTTGAATTTGCTGGTGATTTTCAATGTCGAGGTTGTTGTTGAATTTGTTGGTGTTTTTCAATGTTGAATTTGTTGTTGAATTTGTTGGTGTTTTTCAATGTTGAGGTTGTTGTTGTTTTTCAATGTTGAGGTTGTTGTTGAATTTGTTGGTGTTTTTCAATGTTGAGGTTGTTGTTGAATTTGTTGGCGTTTTTAAATGTTCAGGTTGTTGTTGAATTTGTTGGAGTTTTTCAATGTTGAGGTTATTGTTGAATTTGTTGGTGTTTTTCAATGTTGAGGTTGTTGTTGTTTTTCAATGTTGAGGTTGTTGTTGAATTTGTTGGTGTTTTCTAATGCTGAGGTTGTTGTTGTTTTTCAATGTTGAGGTTGTTGTTGAATTTGTTGGTGTTTTTAAATGTTGAGGTTGTTGTTGAATATATTGGTGTTTTTCAATGTTGAGGTTGTTGTTGTTTTTCAATGCTGAGGTTGTTGTTGAATTTGTTGGTGTTTTTCAATGTTCAGGTTGTTGTTGTTTTTCAATGTTGAGGTTGTTGTTGAATTTGTTGGTGTTTTTCAATTTAAGGTTGTTGTTGAATTTGTTGGTGTTTTTCAATGTTGAGGTTGTTTTGAATTTGTTGGTGTTTTTCAATGTTGAGGTTGTTGTTTTTCAAAGTTGAGGTTGTTGTTGAATTTGTTGGTGTTTTTCAATGTTGAGGTTGTTGTTGTTTTTCAATGCTGAGGTTGTTGTTGAATTTGTTGGTGTTTTTCAATGTTGAGGTTGTTGTTGAATTTGTTGGTGTTTTTCAATGTTGAGGTTGTTGTTGTTTTTCAATGTTGATGTTGTTGTTGAATTTGTTGGTGTTTTTCAATGTTGAGGTTGTTGTTGTTTTTCAATGTTGAGGTTGTTGTTGAATTTGTTGGTGTTTTTCAATGTTGAGGTTGTTGTTGAATTTGTTGGTGTTTTTCAATGTTGAGGTTGTTGTTGAATTTGTTGGTGTTTTTCAATGTTGAGATTGTTCTTGTTTTTCAATGTTGAGGTTGTTGTTGAATTTGTTGGTGTTTTTCAATGTTGAGGTTGTTGTTGTTTTTCAATGTTGAGGTTGTTGTTGAATTTGTTGGTGTTTTTCAATGTTGAGGTTGTTGTTGAATTCGTTGGTGTTTTTCAATGTTGAGGTTGTTGTTGTTTTTCAATGTTGAGTTTATTGTTGAATTTGTTGGTGTTTTTTCATGTTGATGTTGTTGTTGAATTTGTTGGCGTTTTTAAATGTTGAGGTTGTTGTTGAATTTGTTGGTGTTTTTCAATGTTGAGGTTGTTGTTGAATTTGTTGGTGTATTTCAATTTCGAGGTTGTTGTTGAATTTGTTGGTGTTTTTCAATGTTGAAGTTGTTGTTGAATTTGTTGGTGTTTTTCAATGTTGAGGTTGTTGTTGTTTTTCAATGTTGAGGTTGTTGTTGAATTTGTTGGTGTTTTTCAATGTGAGGTTGTTGTTGTTTTTCAATGCTGAGGTTGTTGTTGAATTTGTTGGTGTTTTTCAATGTTGAGGTTGTTGTTGAATTTGTTGGTGTTTTTCAATGTTGAGGTTGTTGTTGTTTTTCAATGTTGAGGTTGTTGTTGAATTTGTTGGTGTTTTTCAATGTTGAGGTTGTTGTTGACTTTGTTGGTGTTTTTCAATGTTGAGGTTGTTGTTGTTTTTCAATGTTGAGGTTGTTGTTGAATTTGTTGGCGTTTTTCAATGTTGAGTTTGTTGTTGAATTTGTTGGTGTTTTTCAATTTCGAGGTTGTTGTTGAATTTGTTGGTGTTTTTCAATGTTGAGGTTGTTGTTGAATTTGTAGGTGTTTTTCAATGTTGAGGTTGTTGTTGAATTTGTTGGTGTTTTTCAATGTTGAGGTTGTTGTTGTTTTTCAATGTTGAGGTTGTGGTTTAATTTGTTGGTGTTTTTCAATGTTTAGTTTGTTGTTGTTTTTCAATGTTGAGGTTGTTGTTGAATTTGTTGGTGTTTTTCAATGTTGAGGTTGTTGTTGTTTTTCAATGTTGAGGTTGTTGTTGAATTTGTTGGTGTTTTTCAATGTTGAGGTTGTTGGTGTTTTTCAATGTTGAGGTTGTTGTTGAATTTGTTGGTGTTTTTCAAAGTTGAGGTTGTTGTTGAAGTTGTTGGTGTTTTTCAATGTTGAGGTTGTTGTTGTTTTTCAATTTTGAGGTTGTTGTTGAGTTTGTTGGTGTTTTTCAATGTTGAGGTTGTTGTTGAATTTGTTGGTGTTTTTCAATGTTGAGGTTGTTGTTGAATTTGTTGGTGTTTTTCAATGCTGAGGTTGTTGTTGTTTTTAAATGTTGGGGTTGTTGTTGAATTTGTTGGTGTTTTACAATTTTGAGGATGTTGTTGTTTTTCAATGTTGAGGTTGTTGTTGAATTTGTTGGTGTTTTTCCATGATGAGGTTGTTGTTGTTTTTCAAAGTTGAGGTTGTTGTTGAATTTGTTGGTGTTTTTCAATGTCGGGGTTGTTGTTGAATTTGTTGGTGTTTTTCTATGTTGAATTTTTTGTTGAATTTGTTGGTGTTTTTCAATGTTGAGGTTGTTGTTGAATTTGTTGGTGTATTTCAATGTTGAGGTTGTTGTTGTTTTTCAATGTTGAGGTTGTTGTTGAATTTGTTGGTGTTTTTCAATGTTGAAGTTGTTGAATTTGTTGGTGTTTTTCAATGTTGAGGTTGTTGTTGTTTTTCAATGTTGAGGTTGTTGTTTAATTGGGTGGTGTTTTTCAATGTTGAGGTTGTTGTTGTTTTTCAATGTTGAGGTTGTTGTTGTTTTTCAATGTTGAGGTTGTTGTTGAATTTGTTGGTGTTTTTTAATGTTGAGGTTGTTGTTGAATTTGTTGGTTTTTTTCAATGTTGATGTTGTTGTTGTTTTTCAATGTTGATGTTGTTGTTTTATTTGTTGGTGTTTTTAAATGTTGAGGTTGTTGTAGTTTTTCAATGTTGAGGTTGTTGTTGAATTTGTTGGTGTTTTTCAATGTCGAGGTTGTTGTTGAATTTGTTGGTGTTTTTCAATGTTGAGGTTTTTGTTGAATTTGTTGTTGTTTTTCCATGTTGAGGTTGTTGTTGTTTTTCAAAGTTGAGTTGTTGTTGAAATCGTTGGTGTTTTTCAATGTCGAGGTTGTTGTTGAATTTGTTGGTGTTTTTCAATGTTGAATTTGTTGTTGAATTTGTTGGTGTTTTTCAATGTTGAGGTTGTTGTTTTTCAATGTTGAGGTTGTTGATGAATTTGTTGATGTTTTTCAATGTTGAGGTTGGTGTTGAATTTGTTGGTATTTTTCAATGTTGAGGTTGTTGTTGTTTTTCAATGTTGAGGTTGTTGTTGAATTTGTTGGTCTTTTTCAATGTTGAGGTTGTAGTTATTTTTCAATGTTGTGGTTGTTGTTGAATTTGTTGGTGTTTTTCAACGTTGAGGTTGTTGTTGTTTTTCAATGTTGAGGTTGTTGTTGAATTTGTTAGTGTTTTTCTATGTTGAGGATGTTGTTGAATTTGTTGGTGTTTTTCAATGTTGAGGTTGTTGTTGTTTTTCAATGTTGAGGTTGTTGTTGAATTTGTTGGTGTTTTTCAATGTTGAGGTTGTTCGTTGAATTTGTTGGTGTTTTTAAATGTTGAGGTTGTTGTTGAATTTGTTGGTGTTTTTCAATGTTGAGGTTGTTTTTGTTTTTCAAAGTTGAGGTTCTTGTTGAATTTGTTGGTGTTTTTCAATGTTGAGGTTGTTGTTGTTGTTCAATGTGGAGGTTGTTGTTGAATTTGCTGGTGATTTTGAATGTCGAGGTTGTTGTTGAATTTGTTGGTGTTTTTCAATGTTGAATTTGTTGTTGAATTTGTTGGTGTTTTTCAATGTTGAGGTTGTTGTTGTTTTTCAATGTTGAGGTTGTTGTTGAATTTGTTGGTGTTTTTCAATGTTGAGGTTGTTGTTGAATTTGTTGGCGTTTTTAAATGTTCAGGTTCTTGTTGAATTTGTTGGAGTTTTTCAATGTTGAGGTTATTGTTGAATTTGTTGGTGTTTTTCAATGTTGAGGTTGTTGTTGTTTTTCAATGTCGAGGTTGTTGTTGAATTTGTTGGTGTTTTCTAATGCTGAGGTTGTTGTTGTTTTTCAATGTTGAGGTTGTTGTTGAATTTGTTGGTGTTTTTAAATGTTGAGGTTGTTGTTGAATATATTGGTGTTTTTCAATGTTGAGGTTGTTGTTGTTTTTCAATGCTGAGGTTGTTGTTGAATTTGTTGGTGCTTTTCAATGTTCAGGTTGTTGTTGTTTTTCAATGTTGAGGTTGTTGTTGAATTTGTTGGTGTTTTTCAATTTAAGGTTGTTGTTGAATTTGTTGGTGTTTTTCAATGTTGAGGTTGTTTTGAATTTGTTGGTGTTTTTCAATGTTGAGGTTGTTGTTTTTCAATGTTGAGGTTGTTGTTGAATTTGTTGGTGTTTTTCAATGTTGAGGTTGTTGTTGTTTTTCAATGCTGAGGTTGTTGTTGAATTTGTTGGTGTGTTTCAATGTTGAGGTTGTTGTTGAATTTGTTGGTGTTTTTCAATGTTGAGGTTGTTGTTGTTTTTCAATGTTGATGTTGTTGTTGAATTTGTTGGTGTTTTTCAATGTTGAGGTTGTTGTTGTTATTCAATGCTGAGGTTGTTGTTGAATTTGTTGGTGTTTTTCAATGTTGAGGTTGTTGTTGAATTTGTTGGTGTTTTTCAATGTTGAGGTTGTTGTTGAATTTGTTGGTGTTTTTCAATGTTGAGGTTGTTCTTGTTTTTCAATGTTGAGGTTGTTGTTGAATTTGTTGGTGTTTTTCAATGTTGAGGGTGTTGTTGTTTTTCAATGTTGAGGTTGTTGTTGAATTTGTTGGTGCTTTTCAATGTTGAGGTTGTTGCTGAATTCGTTGGTGTTTTTCAATGTTGAGGTTGTTGTTGTTTTTCAATGTTGAGTTTATTGTTGAATTTGTTGGTGTTTTTTCATGTTGATGTTGTTGTTGAATTTGTTGGCGTTTTTAAATGTTGAGGTTGTTGTTGAATTTGTTGGTGTTTTTCAATGTTGAGGTTGTTGTTGAATTTGTTGGTGTATTTCATTGTTGAGGTTGTTTTTTTTTTCAATGTTGAGGTTGTTGTTGAATTTGTTGGTGTTTTTCAATTTCGAGGTTGTTGTTGAATTTGTTAGTGTTTTTCAATGTTGAGGTTGTTGTTCTTTTTCAATGTTGAGGTTGTTGTTTAATTGGTTGGTGTTTTTCAATGTTGAGGTTGTTGTTGTGTTTCAATGTTGAGGTGGTTGTTGTTTTCCAATGTTGAGGTTGTTGTTGAATTTGTTGGTGTTTTTTAATGTTGAGGTTGTTGTTGAATTTGTTGGTGTTTTTTAATGTTGATGTTGTGGTTGTTTTTCAATGTTGATGTTGTTGCTGTATTTGTTGGTGTTTTTAAATGTTGAGGTTGCTGTAGTTTTTCAATGTTGAGGTTGTTGTTGAATTTGTTGGTGCTTTTCAATGTCGAGGTTTTTGCTGAATTTGTTGGTGTTTTTCAATGTTGAGGTTTTTGTTGAATTTGTTGGTGTTTTTCCATGTTGAGGTTGTTGTTGTTTTTCAAAGTTCAGGTTGTTGTTGAATTTGTTGGTGTTTTTCAATGTCGAGGTTGTTGTTGAATTTGTTGGTGTTTTTCAATGTTGAATTTGTTGTTGAATTTGTTGGTGTTTTTCAATGTTGAGGTTGTTGTTTTTCAATGTTGAGGTTGTTGATGAATTTGTTGATGTTTTTCAATGTTGAGGTTGGTGTTGAATTTGTTGGTATTTTTCAATGTTGAGGTTGTTGTTGTTTTTCAATGTTGAGGTTGTTGTTGAATTTGTTGGTCTTTTTCAATGTTGAGGTTGTTGTTGTTTTTCAATGTTGAGGTTGTTGTTGAATTTGTTGGTGTTTTTCAATGTTGAGGTTTTTGTTGTTTTTCAATGTTGAGGTTGTTGTTGTATTTGTTGGTGTTTTTCAATTTCGAGGTTGTTGTTGAATTTGTTGGTGTTTTTCAATGTTGAAGTTGTTGTTGAATTTGTCGGTGTTTTTCAATGTTGAGGTTGTTGTTGTTTTTCAATGTTGAGGTTGTTGTTGAATTTGTTGGTGTTTTTCAATGTGAGGTTGTTCTTGTTTTTCAATGCTGAGATTGTTGTTGAATTTGTTGGTGTTTTTCAATGTTGAGGTTGTTGTTGAATTTGTTGGTGTTTTTCAATGTTGAGGTTGTTGTTGTTTTTCAATGTTGAGGTTGTTGTTGAATTTGTTGGTGTTTTTCAAACTTTAGGTTGTTGTTGTTTTTCAATGTTGAGGTTGCTGTTGAATTTGTTGGTGTTTTTCAATGTTGAGGTTGTTTTTGAATTTGTTGGTGTTTTTCAATGTTGAGGTTGTTGTTATTTTTCAATGTTGAGGTTGTTGTTGAATTTGTTGGTGTTTTTCAATGTTGAGGTTGTTGTTGTTTATCAATGTTGAGGTTGTTGTTGTATTTGTTGGTGTTTTTCAATGTTGAGGTTGTTGTTGTTTTTCAATGTTGAGGTTGTTGTTGAATTTGTTGGTGTTTTTCAATGTTGAGGTTGTTGTTGAATTTGTTGTTGTTTTTCAATGTTGAGGTTGTTGTTGTTTTTCAATGTTGAGGTTGTTGTTGAACTTGTTGGTGTTTTTCAATGTTGAGGTTGTTGTAGTTTTTCAATGTTGAGGTTGTTGTTGAATTTGTTGGTGTTTTTCAATGTCGAGGTTGTGGTTGAATTTGTTGGTGTTTTTCAATGTTGAAGTTGTTGTTGAATTTGTTGCTGTTTTTCAATGTTGAGGTTGTTGTTGAATTTGTTGGTGTTTTTAAATGTTGAGGTTGTTGTTGAATTTGTTGCTGTTTTTCAATGTTGAGGTTTTTGTAGAATTTGTTGGTGTTTTTCTTTGTTGAGGTTGTTGTTGTCGTTCAATGTGGAGGTTGTTGTTGAATTTGTTGGTGTTTTTCAATGTCGAGGTTGTTGTTGAATTTGTTGGTCTTTTTCAATGTTGGGGTTGTTGTTGTTTTTCAATGTTGAGGTTGTTGTTGAATTTGTTCGTGTTTTTCAATGTTGAGATTGTTGTTGTTTTTCAATGTTGAGGTTGTTGTTGAATTTGTTGGTGTTTTTAAATGTTGAGGTTGTTGTTGAATTTGTTGGTGTTTTGCAATGTTGAGGTTGTTGTTGTTTTTCAATGTTGAGGTTGTTGCTGAATTTGTTGGTGTTTTTCAATGTTGAGGTTTTTGTTGTTTTTCAATGTTGAGGTTGTTGTTGTATTTGTTGGTGTTTTTCAATTTCGAGGTTGTTGTTGAATTTGTTGGTGTTTTTCAATGTTGAAGTTGTTGTTGAATTTGTCGGTGTTTTTCAATGTTGAGGTTGTTGTTGTTTTTCAATGTTGAGGTTGTTGTTGAATTTGCTGGTGTTTTTTCAATTTTGAGGTTGTTGGTGTTGTTCAATGTTTAGGTTGATTTTGAATTTGAGGGTGTTTTTCAATGTCGAGGTTGTTGTTGAATTTGTTGGTGTTTTTCAATGTTGAGGTTGTTGTTGTTTTTCAATGTTGAGGTTGTTGTTGAATTTTTGGTGTTTTTCAATGTTGAGATTGTTGTTGTTTTTCAATGTTGAGGTTGTTGTTGAATTTGTTGGTGTTTTTAAATGTTGAGGTTGTTGTTGAATTTGTTGGTGTTTTGCAATGTTGAGGTTGTTGTTGTTTTTCAATGTTGAGGTTGTTGTTGAATTTGTTGGTGTTTTTCAATGTTGAGGTTTTTGTTGTTTTTCAATGTTGAGGTTGTTGTTGTATTTGTTGGTGTTTTTCAATTTCGAGGTTGTTGTTGAATTTGTTGGTGTTTTTCAATGTTGAAGTTGTTGTTGAATTTGTCGGTGTTTTTCAATGTTGAGGTTTTTGTTGTTTTTCAATGTTGAGGTTGTTGTTGAATTTGTTGGTGTTTTTCAATGTTGAGGTTGTTGTTGTTTTTCAATGCTGAGGTTGTTGTTGAATTTGTTGGTGTTTTTCAATGTTGAGGTTGTTGTTGAATTTGTTGGTGTTTTTCAATGTTGAGGTTGTTGTTGTTTTTCAATGTTGAGGTTGTTCTTGAATTTGTTGGTGTTTTTCAATGTTTAGGTTGTTGTTGTTTTTCAATGTTGAGGTTGTTGTTGAATTTGTTGGTGTTTTTCAATGTTGAGGTTGTTGTTGAATTTGTTGGTGTTTTTCAATGTTGAGGTTGTTGTTATTTTTCAATGTTGAGGTTGTTGTTGAGTTTGTTGGTGTTTTTCAATGTTGAGGTTGTTGTTGAATTTGTTGGTGTTTTTCAATGTTGAGGTTGTTGTTGAATTTGTTGGTCTTTTTCAATGTTGAGGTTGTTGTTGTTTTTCAATGTTGAGGTTGTTGTTGAATTTGTTGGTGTTTTTCAACGTTGAGGTTGTTGTTGAATTTGTTGGTGTTTTTCAATGTTGAGGTTGTTGTTGTTTTTCAATGTTGAGGTTGTTGTTGAATTTGCTGGTGTTTTTCAATGTTTAGGTTGTTGTTGAATTTGTTGGTGTTTTTCAATTTCGAGGTTGTTGTTGAATTTGTTGGTGTTTTTCAATGTTGAAGTTGTTGTTGTTTTTCAATGTTGAGGTTGTTGTTGAATTTGTTGGTGTTTTTCATTTTTGATGTTGTTGTTGAATTTGTTGGTGTTTTTCAATTTCGAGGTTGTTGTTGAATTTGTTTGTGTTTTTCAATGTTGAGGTTCTTGTTGTTTTTCAATGTTGAGGTTATTGTTGAATTTCTTGGTGTTTTTCAATGTTGAGGTTGTTGTTGTTTTTCAATGTTTAGGTTGTTGTTGAATTTGTTGGTGTTTTTCAATGTTGAGTTTGTTGTTGTTTTTCAATGTTGAGGTTGTTGTTGAATTTGTTGGCGTTTTTCAGTGTTGAGGTTATTGTTGTTTTTCAATGTTGAGGTTGTTTTTGAATTTGTTGGTGTTTTTCAATGTTGAGGTTGTTGTTGTTTTTCAATGTTGAGGTTGTTGTTGAATTTGTTGGTGTTTTTCAATGTTGAGGTTGTTGTTGTTTTTCAATGTTGAGGTTGTTGTTGAATTTGTTGGTGTTTTTCAATGTTGAGGTTGTTGTTGAATTTGTTGGTGTTTTTCAATGTTGAGGTTGTTCTTATTTTTCAATGTTGAGGTTGTTGTTGAGTTTGTTGGTGTTTTTCAAAGTTGAGGTTGTTGTTGAATTTGTTGGTGTTTTTCAATGTTGAGGTTGTTGTTGAATTTGTTGGTGTTTTTCAATGTTGAGGTTGTTGTTGTTTTTAAATGTTGAGGTTGTTGTTGAATTTGCTGGTGTTTTTTCAATTTTGAGGTTGTTGGTTTTGTTCAATGTTGAGGTTGATTTTGAATTTGAGGGTGTTTTTCAATGTCGAGGTTGTTGTTGAATTTGTTGGTGTTTTTCAATGTTGAGGTTGTTGTTGTTTTTAAATGTTGAGGTTGTTGTTGAATTTGCTGGTGTTTTTTCAATTTTGAGGTTGTTGGTTTTGTTCAATGTTGAGGTTGATTTTGAATTTGAGGGTGTTTTTCAATGTCGAGGTTGTTGTTGAATTTGTTGGTGTTTTTCAATGTTGAGATTGTTGTTCTTTTTCAATGTTGAGGTTGTTGTTGAATTTGTTGGTGTTTTTAAATGTTGAGGTTGTTGTTGAATTTGTTGGTGTTTTGCAATGTTGAGGTTGTTGTTGTTTTTCAATGTTGAGGTTGTTGCTGAATTTGTTGGTGTTTTTCAATGTTGAGGTTTTTGTTGTTTATCAATGTTGAGGTTGTTGTTGTATTTGTTGGTGTTTTTCAATTTCGAGGTTGTTGTTGAATTTGTTGGTGTTTTTCAATGTTGAAGTTGTTGTTGAATTTGTCGGTGTTTTTCAATGTTGAGGTTGTTGTTGTTTTTCAATGTTGAGGTTGTTGTTGAATTTGCTGGTGTTTTTTCAATTTTGAGGTTGTTGGTGTTGTTCAATGTTGAGGTTGATTTTGAATTTGAGGGTGTTTTTCAATGTCGAGGTTGTTGTTGAATTTGTTGGTGTTTTTCAATGTTGAGGTTGTCGTTGTTTTTCAATGTTGAGCTTGTTGTTGAATTTTTGGTGTTTTTCAATGTTGAGATTGTTGTTGTTTTTCAATGTTGAGGTTGTTGTTGAATTTGTTGGTGTTTTTAAATGTTGAGGTTGTTGTTGAATTTGTTGGTGTTTTGCAATGTTGAGGTTGTTGTTGTTTTTCAATGTTGAGGTTGTTGTTGAATTTGTTGGTGTTTTTCAATGTTGAGGTTTTTGTTGTTTTTCAATGTTGAGGTTGTTGTTGTATTTGTTGGTGTTTTTCAATTTCGAGGTTGTTGTTGAATTTGTTGTTGTTTTTCAATGTTGAAGTTGTTGTTGAATTTGTCGGTGTTTTTCAATTTTGAGGTTGTTGTTGTTTTTCAATGTTGAGGTTGTTGTTGAATTTGTTGGTGTTTTTCAATGTTGAGGTTGTTGTTGTTTTTCAATGCTGAGGTTGTTGTTGAATTTGTTGGTGTTTTTCAATGTTGAGGTTGTTGTTGAATTTGTTGGTGTTTTTCAATGTTGAGGTTGTTGTTGTTTTTCAATGTTGAGGTTGTTGTTGAATTTTTGGTGTTTTTCAATGTTGAGATTGTTGTTGTTTTTCAATGTTGAGGTTGTTGTTGAATTTGTTGGTGTTTTTAAATGTTGAGGTTGTTGTTGAATTTGTTGGTGTTTTGCAATGTTGAGGTTGTTGTTGTTTTTCAATGTTGAGGTTGTTGTTGAATTTGTTGGTGTTTTTCAATGTTGAGGTTTTTGTTGTTTATCAATGTTGAGGTTGTTGTTGTATTTGTTGGTGTTTTTCAATTTCGAGGTTGTTGTTGAATTTGTTGGTGTTTTTCAATTTTGAAGTTGTTGTTGAATTTGTCGGTGTTTTTCAATGTTGAGGTTGTTGTTGTTTTTCAATGTTGAGGTTGTTGTTGAATTTGTTGGTGTTTTTCAATGTTGAGGTTGTTGTTGTTTTTCAATGCTGAGGTTGTTGTTGAATTTGTTGGTGTTTTTCAATGTTGAGGTTGTTGTTGAATTTGTTGGTGTTTTTCAATGTTGAGGTTGTTGTTGTTTTTCAATGTTGAGGTTGTTGTTGAATTTGTTGGTGTTTTTCAAAGTTTAGGTTGTTGTTGTTTTTCAATGTTGAGGTTGTTGTTGAATTTGTTGGTGTTTTTCAATGTTGAGGTTGTTGTTGAATTTGTTGGTGTTTTTCAATGTTGAGGTTGTTGTTATTTTTCAATGTTGAGGTTGTTGTTGAGTTTGTTGGTGTTTTTCAATGTTGAGGTTGTTGTTGAATTTGTTGGTGTTTTTCAATGTTGAGGTTGTTGTTGAATTTGTTGGTCTTTTTCAATGTTGAGGTTGTTGTTGTTTTTCAATGTTGAGGTTGTTGTTGAATTTGTTGGTGTTTTTCAACGTTGAGGTTGTTGTTGAATTTGATGGTGTTTTTCAATGTTGAGGTTGTTGTTGTTTTTCAATGTTGAGGTTGTTGTTGAATTTGCTCGTGTTTTTCAATGTTTAGGTTGTTGTTGAATTTGTTGGTGTTTTTCAATTTCGAGGTTGTTGTTGAATTTGTTGGTGTTTTTCAATGTTGAAGTTGTTGTTGTTTTTCAATGTTGAGGTTGTTGTTGAATTAGTTGGTGTTTTTCATTGTTGAGGTTGTTGTTGAATTTGTTGGTGTTTTTCAATTTCGAGGTTGTTGTTGAATTTGTTTGTGTTTTTCAATGTTGAGGTTCTTGTTGTTTTTCAATGTTGAGGTTATTGTTGAATTTGTTGGTGTTTTTCAATGTTGAGGTTGTTGTTGTTTTTCAATGTTGAGGTTGTTGTTGAATTTGTTGGTGTTTTTCAATGTTGAGTTTGTTGTTGTTTTTCAATGTTGAGGTTGTTGTTGAATTTGTTGGTGTTTTTCAGTGTTGAGGTTGTTGTTGTTTTTCAATGTTGAGGTTGTTGTTGAATTTGTTGGTGTTTTTCAATGTTGAGGCTGTTGTTGTTTTTCAATGTTGAGGTTGTTGTTGAATTTGTTGGTGTTTTTCAATGTTGAGGTTGTTGTTGAATTTGTTGGTGTTTTTCAATGTTGAGGTTGTTGTTATTTTTCAATGTTGAGGTTGTTGTTGAGTTTGTTGTTGTTTTTCAATGTTGAGGTTGTTGTTGAATTTGTTGGTGTTTTTCAATGTTGAGGTTGTTGTTGAATTTGTTGGTGTTTTTCAATGTTGAGGTTGTTGTTGTTTTTAAATGTTGAGGTTGTTGTTTAATTTGCTGGTGTTTTTTCAATTTTGAGGTTGTTGGTGTTGTTCAATGTTGAGGTTGATTTTGAATTTGAGGGTGTTTTTCAATGTCGAGGTTGTTGTTGAATTTGTTGGTGTTTTTCAATGTTGAGGTTGTTGTTGTTTTTCAATGTTGAGGTTGTTGTTGAATTTGTTGGTGTTTTTCAATGTTGAGATTGTTGTTGTTTTTCAAAGTTGAGGTTGTTGTTGAATTTGTTGGTGTTTTTCAATGTTGAGGTTGTTGTTGAATTTGTTGGTGTTTTTCAAT
The DNA here is from genome assembly GCA_026770705.1 of Isurus oxyrinchus. Classification (NCBI taxonomy): domain Eukaryota; kingdom Metazoa; phylum Chordata; class Chondrichthyes; order Lamniformes; family Lamnidae; genus Isurus; species Isurus oxyrinchus. Next base: position 617,719 of record JANJGN010000143.1, on the reverse strand, counting down.
GTTGAGGTTGTTGTTATTTTTCAAAGTTGAGGTTGTTGTTGAGTTTGTTGGTGTTCTTCAATGTTGAGGTTGTTGTTGAATTTGTTGGTGTTTTTCAATGTTGAGGTTGTTGTTGAATTTGTTGGTGTTTTTCAATGTTGAGGTTGTTGTTGTTTTTCAATGTTGAGGTTGTTGTTGAATTTGTTGGTGTTTTTCAACGTTGAGGTTGTTGTTGAATTTGTTGGTGTTTTTCAATGTTGAGGTTGTTGTTGTTTTTCAATGTTGAGGATGTTGTTGAATTTGTTGGTGTTTTTCAATGTTTAGGTTGTTGTTGAATTTGTTGGTGTTTTTCAATTTCGAGGTTGTTGTTGAATTTGTTGGTGTTTTTCAATGTTGAAGTTGTTGTTGTTTTTCAATGTTGAGGTTGTTGTTGAATTTGTTGGTGTTTTTCATTGTTGAGGTTGTTGTTGAATTTGTTGGTGTTTTTCAATTTCGAGGTTGTTGTTGAATTTGTTTGTGTTTTTCAATGTTGAGGTTCTTGTTGTTTTTCAATGTTGAGGTTATTGTTGAATTTGTTGGTGTTTTTCAATGTTGAGGTTGTTGTTGTTTTTCAATGTTGAGGTTGTTGTTGAATTTGTTGGTGTTTTTCAATGATGAGTTTGTTGTTGTTTTTCAATGTTGAGGTTGTTGTTGAATTTGTTGGTGTTTTTCAGTGTTGAGGTTGTTGTTGTTTTTCAATGTTGAGGTTGTTGTTGAATTTGTTGGTGTTTTTCAATGTTGAGGTTCTTGTTGTTTTTCAATGTTGAGGTTGTTGTTGAATTTGTTGGTGTTTTTCAATGTTGAGGTTGTTGTTGTTTTTCAATGTTGAGGTTGTTGTTGAATTTGTTGGTGTTTTTCAATGTGAGGTTGTTGTTGAATTTGTTGGTGTTTTTCAATGTTGAGGTTGTTGTTGTTTTTCAATGTTGAGGATGTTCTTGAATTTGTTGGTGTTTTTCAAAGTTTAGGTTGTTGTTGTTTTTCAATGTTGAGGTTGTTGTTGAATTTGTTGGTGTTTTTCAATGTTGAGGTTGTTGTTGAATTTGTTGGTGTTTTTCAATGTTGAGGTTGTTGTTATTTTTCAATGTTGAGGTTGTTGTTGAGTTTGTTGGTGTTTTTCAATGTTGAGGTTGTTGTTGAATTTGTTGGTGTTTTTCAATGTTGAGGTTGTTGTTGAATTTGTTGGTCTTTTTCAATGTTGAGGTTGTTGTTGTTTTTCAATGTTGAGGTTGTTGTTGAATTTGTTGGTGTTTTTCAACGTTGAGGTTGTTGTTGAATTTGTTGGTGTTTTTCAATGTTGAGGTTGTTGTTGTTTCTCAATGTTGAGGTTGTTGTTGAATTTGTTGGTGTTTTTCATTGTTGAGGTTGTTGTTGAATTTGTTGGTGTTTTTCAATGTTGAGGTTGTTGTTGTTTTTCAATGTTGAGGTTGTTGTTGAATTTGTTGGTGTTGTTCAATGTTGAGGTTGTTGTTGAATTTTTTTGGTGTTTTTCAATGTTGAGGTTGTTCTTATTTTTCAATGTTGAGGTTGTTGTTGAGTTTGTTGGTGTTTTTCAATGTTGAGGTTGTTGTTGAATTTGTTGGTGTTTTTCAATGTTGAGGTTGTTGTTGAATTTGTTGGTGTTTTTCAATGTTGAGGTTGTTGTTGTTTTTAAATGTTGAGGTTGTTGTTGAATTTGCTGGTGTTTTTTCAATTTTGAGGTTGTTGGTGTTGTTCAATGTTGAGGTTGATTTTGAATTTGAGGGTGTTTTTCAATGTCGAGGTTGTTGTTGAATTTGTTGGTGTTTTTCAATGTTGAGGTTGTTGTTGTTTTTCAATGTTGAGGTTGTTGTTGAATTTGTTGGTGTTTTTCAATGTTGAGATTGTTGTTGTTTTTCAATGTTGAGGTTGTTGTTGAATTTGCTGGTGTTTTTAAATGTTGAGGTTGTTGTTGAATTTGTTGGTGTTTTGCAATGTTGAGGTTGTTGTTGTTTTTCAATGTTGAGGTTGTTGCTGAATTTGTTGGTGTTTTTCAATGTTGAGGTTTTTGTTGTTTTTCAATGTTGAGGTTGTTGTTGTATTTGTTGGTGTTTTTCAATTTCGAGGTTGTTGTTGAATTTGTTGGTGTTTTTCAATGTTGAAGTTGTTGTTGAATTTGTCGGTGTTTTTCAATGTTGAGGTTGTTGTTGTTTTTCAATGTTGAGGTTGTTGTTGAATTTGCTGGTGTTTTTTCAATTTTGAGGTTGTTGGTGTTGTTCAATGTTGAGGTTGATTTTGAATTTGAGGGTGTTTTTCAATGTCGAGGTTGTTGTTGAATTTGTTGGTGTTTTTCAATGTTGAGGTTGTCGTTGTTTTTCAATGTTGAGCTTGTTGTGGAATTTTTGGTGTTTTTCAATGTTGAGATTGTTGTTGTTTTTCAATGTTGAGGTTGTTGTTGAATTTGTTGGTGTTTTTAAATGTTGAGGTTGTTGTTGAATTTGTTGGTGTTTTTCATTGTTGAGGTTGTTGTTGAATTTGTTGGTGTTTTTAAATGTTGAGGTTGTTGTTGAATTTGTTGGTGTTTTGCAATGTTGAGGTTGTTGTTGTTTTTCAATGTTGAGGTTGTTGCTGAATTTGTTGGTGTTTTTCAATGTTGAGGTTTTTGTTGTTTTTCAATGTTGAGGTTGTTGTTGTATTTGTTGGTGTTTTTCAATTTCGAGGTTGTTGTTGAATTTGTTGGTGTTTTTCAATGTTGAAGTTGTTGTTGAATTTGTCGGTGTTTTTCAATGTTGAGGTTGTTGTTGTTTTTCAATGTTGAGGTTGTTGTTGAATTTGCTGGTGTTTTTTCAATTTTGAGGTTGTTGGTGTTGTTCAATGTTGAGGTTGATTTTGAATTTGAGGGTGTTTTTCAATGTCGAGGTTGTTGTTGAATTTGTTGGTGTTTTTCAATGTTGAGGTTGTCGTTGTTTTTCAATGTTGAGCTTGTTGTTGAATTTTTGGTGTTTTTCAATGTTGAGATTGTTGTTGTTTTTCAATGTTGAGGTTGTTGTTGAATTTGTTGGTGTTTTTAAATGTTGAGGTTGTTGTTGAATTTGTTGGTGTTTTGCAATGTTGAGGTTGTTGTTGTTTTTCAATGTTGAGGTTGTTGTTGAATTTGTTGGTGTTTTTCAATGTTGAGGTTTTTGTTGTTTTTCAATGTTGAGGTTGTTGTTGTATTTGTTGGTGTTTTTCAATTTCGAGGTTGTTGTTGAATTTGTTGTTGTTTTTCAATGTTGAAGTTGTTGTTGAATTTGTCGGTGTTTTTCAATTTTGAGGTTGTTGTTGTTTTTCAATGTTGAGGTTGTTGTTGAATTTGTTGGTGTTTTTCAATGTTGAGGTTGTTGTTGTTTTTCAATGCTGAGGTTGTTGTTGAATTTGTTGGTGTTTTTCAATGTTGAGGTTGTTGTTGAATTTGTTGGTGTTTTTCAATGTTGAGGTTGTTGTTGTTTTTCAATGTTGAGGTTGTTGTTGAATTTTTGGTGTTTTTCAATGTTGAGATTGTTGTTGTTTTTCAATGTTGAGGTTGTTGTTGAATTTGTTGGTGTTTTTAAATGTTGAGGTTGTTGTTGAATTTGTTGGTGTTTTGCAATGTTGAGGTTGTTGTTGTTTTTCAATGTTGAGGTTGTTGTTGAATTTGTTGGTGTTTTTCAATGTTGAGGTTTTTGTTGTTTATCAATGTTGAGGTTGTTGTTGTATTTGTTGGTGTTTTTCAATTTCGAGGTTGTTGTTGAATTTGTTGGTGTTTTTCAATTTTGAAGTTGTTGTTGAATTTGTCGGTGTTTTTCAATGTTGAGGTTGTTGTTGTTTTTCAATGTTGAGGTTGTTGTTGAATTTGTTGGTGTTTTTCAATGTTGAGGTTGTTGTTGTTTTTCAATGCTGAGGTTGTTGTTGAATTTGTTGGTGTTTTTCAATGTTGAGGTTGTTGTTGAATTTGTTGGTGTTTTTCAATGTTGAGGTTGTTGTTGTTTTTCAATGTTGAGGTTGTTGTTGAATTTGTTGGTGTTTTTCAAAGTTTAGGTTGTTGTTGTTTTTCAATGTTGAGGTTGTTGTTGAATTTGTTGGTGTTTTTCAATGTTGAGGTTGTTGTTGAATTTGTTGGTGTTTTTCAATGTTGAGGTTGTTGTTATTTTTCAATGTTGAGGTTGTTGTTGAGTTTGTTGGTGTTTTTCAATGTTGAGGTTGTTGTTGAATTTGTTGGTGTTTTTCAATGTTGAGGTTGTTGTTGAATTTGTTGGTCTTTTTCAATGTTGAGGTTGTTGTTGTTTTTCAATGTTGAGGTTGTTGTTGAATTTGTTGGTGTTTTTCAACGTTGAGGTTGTTGTTGAATTTGATGGTGTTTTTCAATGTTGAGGTTGTTGTTGTTTTTCAATGTTGAGGTTGTTGTTGAATTTGCTCGTGTTTTTCAATGTTTAGGTTGTTGTTGAATTTGTTGGTGTTTTTCAATTTCGAGGTTGTTGTTGAATTTGTTGGTGTTTTTCAATGTTGAAGTTGTTGTTGTTTTTCAATGTTGAGGTTGTTGTTGAATTAGTTGGTGTTTTTCATTGTTGAGGTTGTTGTTGAATTTGTTGGTGTTTTTCAATTTCGAGGTTGTTGTTGAATTTGTTTGTGTTTTTCAATGTTGAGGTTCTTGTTGTTTTTCAATGTTGAGGTTATTGTTGAATTTGTTGGTGTTTTTCAATGTTGAGGTTGTTGTTGTTTTTCAATGTTGAGGTTGTTGTTGAATTTGTTGGTGTTTTTCAATGTTGAGTTTGTTGTTGTTTTTCAATGTTGAGGTTGTTGTTGAATTTGTTGGTGTTTTTCAGTGTTGAGGTTGTTGTTGTTTTTCAATGTTGAGGTTGTTGTTGAATTTGTTGGTGTTTTTCAATGTTGAGGCTGTTGTTGTTTTTCAATGTTGAGGTTGTTGTTGAATTTGTTGGTGTTTTTCAATGTTGAGGTTGTTGTTGAATTTGTTGGTGTTTTTCAATGTTGAGGTTGTTGTTATTTTTCAATGTTGAGGTTGTTGTTGAGTTTGTTGTTGTTTTTCAATGTTGAGGTTGTTGTTGAATTTGTTGGTGTTTTTCAATGTTGAGGTTGTTGTTGAATTTGTTGGTGTTTTTCAATGTTGAGGTTGTTGTTGTTTTTAAATGTTGAGGTTGTTGTTTAATTTGCTGGTGTTTTTTCAATTTTGAGGTTGTTGGTGTTGTTCAATGTTGAGGTTGATTTTGAATTTGAGGGTGTTTTTCAATGTCGAGGTTGTTGTTGAATTTGTTGGTGTTTTTCAATGTTGAGGTTGTTGTTGTTTTTCAATGTTGAGGTTGTTGTTGAATTTGTTGGTGTTTTTCAATGTTGAGATTGTTGTTGTTTTTCAAAGTTGAGGTTGTTGTTGAATTTGTTGGTGTTTTTCAATGTTGAGGTTGTTGTTGAATTTGTTGGTGTTTTTCAATGTTGAGGTTGTTGTTATTTTTCAAAGTTGAGGTTGTTGTTGAGTTTGTTGGTGTTCTTCAATGTTGAGGTTGTTGTTGAATTTGTTGGTGTTTTTCAATGTTGAGGTTGTTGTTGAATTTGTTGGTGTTTTTCAATGTTGAGGTTGTTGTTGTTTTTCAATGTTGAGGTTGTTGTTGAATTTGTTGGTGTTTTTCAACGTTGAGGTTGTTGTTGAATTTGTTGGTGTTTTTCAATGTTGAGGTTGTTGTTGTTTTTCAATGTTGAGGATGTTGTTGAATTTGTTGGTGTTTTTCAATGTTTAGGTTGTTGTTGAATTTGTTGGTGTTTTTCAATTTCGAGGTTGTTGTTGAATTTGTTGGTGTTTTTCAATGTTGAAGTTGTTGTTGTTTTTCAATGTTGAGGTTGTTGTTGAATTTGTTGGTGTTTTTCATTGTTGAGGTTGTTGTTGAATTTGTTGGTGTTTTTCAATTTCGAGGTTGTTGTTGAATTTGTTTGTGTTTTTCAATGTTGAGGTTCTTGTTGTTTTTCAATGTTGAGGTTATTGTTGAATTTGTTGGTGTTTTTCAATGTTGAGGTTGTTGTTGTTTTTCAATGTTGAGGTTGTTGTTGAATTTGTTGGTGTTTTTCAATGATGAGTTTGTTGTTGTTTTTCAATGTTGAGGTTGTTGTTGAATTTGTTGGTGTTTTTCAGTGTTGAGGTTGTTGTTGTTTTTCAATGTTGAGGTTGTTGTTGAATTTGTTGGTGTTTTTCAATGTTGAGGTTCTTGTTGTTTTTCAATGTTGAGGTTGTTGTTGAATTTGTTGGTGTTTTTCAATGTTGAGGTTGTTGTTGTTTTTCAATGTTGAGGTTGTTGTTGAATTTGTTGGTGTTTTTCAATGTGAGGTTGTTGTTGAATTTGTTGGTGTTTTTCAATGTTGAGGTTGTTGTTGTTTTTCAATGTTGAGGATGTTCTTGAATTTGTTGGTGTTTTTCAAAGTTTAGGTTGTTGTTGTTTTTCAATGTTGAGGTTGTTGTTGAATTTGTTGGTGTTTTTCAATGTTGAGGTTGTTGTTGAATTTGTTGGTGTTTTTCAATGTTGAGGTTGTTGTTATTTTTCAATGTTGAGGTTGTTGTTGAGTTTGTTGGTGTTTTTCAATGTTGAGGTTGTTGTTGAATTTGTTGGTGTTTTTCAATGTTGAGGTTGTTGTTGAATTTGTTGGTCTTTTTCAATGTTGAGGTTGTTGTTGTTTTTCAATGTTGAGGTTGTTGTTGAATTTGTTGGTGTTTTTCAACGTTGAGGTTGTTGTTGAATTTGTTGGTGTTTTTCAATGTTGAGGTTGTTGTTGTTTCTCAATGTTGAGGTTGTTGTTGAATTTGTTGGTGTTTTTCATTGTTGAGGTTGTTGTTGAATTTGTTGGTGTTTTTCAATGTTGAGGTTGTTGTTGTTTTTCAATGTTGAGGTTGTTGTTGAATTTGTTGGTGTTGTTCAATGTTGAGGTTGTTGTTGAATTTTTTTGGTGTTTTTCAATGTTGAGGTTGTTCTTATTTTTCAATGTTGAGGTTGTTGTTGAGTTTGTTGGTGTTTTTCAATGTTGAGGTTGTTGTTGAATTTGTTGGTGTTTTTCAATGTTGAGGTTGTTGTTGAATTTGTTGGTGTTTTTCAATGTTGAGGTTGTTGTTGTTTTTAAATGTTGAGGTTGTTGTTGAATTTGCTGGTGTTTTTTCAATTTTGAGGTTGTTGGTGTTGTTCAATGTTGAGGTTGATTTTGAATTTGAGGGTGTTTTTCAATGTCGAGGTTGTTGTTGAATTTGTTGGTGTTTTTCAATGTTGAGGTTGTTGTTGTTTTTCAATGTTGAGGTTGTTGTTGAATTTGTTGGTGTTTTTCAATGTTGAGATTGTTGTTGTTTTTCAATGTTGAGGTTGTTGTTGAATTTGCTGGTGTTTTTAAATGTTGAGGTTGTTGTTGAATTTGTTGGTGTTTTGCAATGTTGAGGTTGTTGTTGTTTTTCAATGTTGAGGTTGTTGCTGAATTTGTTGGTGTTTTTCAATGTTGAGGTTTTTGTTGTTTTTCAATGTTGAGGTTGTTGTTGTATTTGTTGGTGTTTTTCAATTTCGAGGTTGTTGTTGAATTTGTTGGTGTTTTTCAATGTTGAAGTTGTTGTTGAATTTGTCGGTGTTTTTCAATGTTGAGGTTGTTGTTGTTTTTCAATGTTGAGGTTGTTGTTGAATTTGCTGGTGTTTTTTCAATTTTGAGGTTGTTGGTGTTGTTCAATGTTGAGGTTGATTTTGAATTTGAGGGTGTTTTTCAATGTCGAGGTTGTTGTTGAATTTGTTGGTGTTTTTCAATGTTGAGGTTGTCGTTGTTTTTCAATGTTGAGCTTGTTGTGGAATTTTTGGTGTTTTTCAATGTTGAGATTGTTGTTGTTTTTCAATGCTGAGGTTGTTGTTGAATTTGTTGGTGTTTTTAAATGTTGAGGTTGTTGTTGAATTTGTTGGTGTTTTTCATTGTTGAGGTTGTTGTTGAATTTGTTGGTGTTTTTCAATTTCGAGGTTGTTGTTGAATTTGTTTGTGTTTTTCAATGTTGAGGTTCTTGTTGTTTTTCAATGTTGAGGTTATTGTTGAATTTGTTGGTGTTTTTCAATGTTGAGGTTGTTGTTGTTTTTCAATGTTGAGGTTGTTGTTGAATTTGTTGGTGTTTTTCAATGTTGAGTTTGTTGTTGTTTTTCAATGTTGAGGTTGTTGTTGAATTTGTTGGTGTTTTTCAGTGTTGAGGTTGTTGTTGTTTTTCAATGTTGAGGTTGTTGTTGAATTTGTTGGTGTTTTTCAATGTTGAGGCTGTTGTTGTTTTTCAATGTTGAGGTTGTTGTTGAATTTGTTGGTGTTTTTCAATGTTGAGGTTGTTGTTGAATTTGTTGTTGTTTTTCAATGTTGAGGTTGTTGTTATTTTTCAATGTTGAGGTTGTTGTTGAGTTTGTTGTTGTTTTTCAATGTTGAGGTTGTTGTTGAATTTGTTGGTGTTTTTCAATGTTGAGGTTGTTGTTGAATTTGTTGGTGTTTTTCAATGTTGAGGTTGTTGTTGTTTTTAAATGTTGAGGTTGTTGTTTAATTTGCTGGTGTTTTTTCAATTTTGAGGTTGTTGGTGTTGTTCAATGTTGAGGTTGATTTTGAATTTGAGGGTGTTTTTCAATGTCGAGGTTGTTGTTGAATTTGTTGGTGTTTTTCAATGTTGAGGTTGTTGTTGTTTTTCAATGTTGAGGTTGTTGTTGAATTTGTTGGTGTTTTTCAATGTTGAGATTGTTGTTGTTTTTCAAAGTTGAGGTTGTTGTTGAATTTGTTGGTGTTTTTCAATGTTGAGGTTGTTGTTGAATTTGTTGGTGTTTTTCAATGTTGAGGTTGTTGTTATTTTTCAATGTTGAGGTTGTTGTTGAGTTTGTTGGTGTTCTTCAATGTTGAGGTTGTTGTTGAATTTGTTGGTGTTTTTCAATGTTGAGGTTGTTGTTGAATTTGTTGGTGTTTTTCAATGTTGAGGTTGTTGTTGTTTTTCAATGTTGAGGTTGTTGTTGAATTTGTTGGTGTTTTTCAACGTTGAGGTTGTTGTTGAATTTGTTGGTGTTTTTCAATGTTGAGGTTGTTGTTGTTTTTCAATGTTGAGGATGTTGTTGAATTTGTTGGTGTTTTTCAATGTTTAGGTTGTTGTTGAATTTGTTGGTGTTTTTCAATTTCGAGGTTGTTGTTGAATTTGTTGGTGTTTTTCAATGTTGAAGTTGTTGTTGTTTTTCAATGTTGAGGTTGTTGTTGAATTTGTTGGTGTTTTTCATTGTTGAGGTTGTTGTTGAATTTGTTGGTGTTTTTCAATTTCGAGGTTGTTGTTGAATTTGTTTGTGTTTTTCAATGTTGAGGTTCTTGTTGTTTTTCAATGTTGAGGTTATTGTTGAATTTGTTGGTGTTTTTCAATGTTGAGGTTGTTGTTGTTTTTCAATGTTGAGGTTGTTGTTGAATTTGTTGGTGTTTTTCAATGTTGAGTTTGTTGTTGTTTTTCAATGTTGAGGTTGTTGTTGAATTTGTTGGTGTTTTTCAGTGTTGAGGTTGTTGTTGTTTTTCAATGTTGAGGTTGTTGTTGAATTTGTTGGTGTTTTTCAATGTTGAGGTTGTTGTTGTTTTTCAATGTTGAGGTTGTTGTTGAATTTGTTGGTGTTTTTCAATGTTGAGGTTGTTGTTGTTTTTCAATGTTGAGGTTGTTGTTGAATTTGTTGGTGTTTTTCAATGTGAGGTTGTTGTTGAATTTGTTGGTGTTTTTCAATGTTGAGGTTGTTGTTGTTTTTCAATGTTGAGGATGTTCTTGAATTTGTTGGTGTTTTTCAAAGTTTAGGTTGTTGTTGTTTTTCAATGTTGAGGTTGTTGTTGAATTTGTTGGTGTTTTTCAATGTTGAGGTTGTTGTTGAATTTGTTGGTGTTTTTCAATGTTGAGGTTGTTGTTATTTTTCAATGTTGAGGTTGTTGTTGAGTTTGTTGGTGTTTTTCAATGTTGAGGTTGTTGTTGAATTTGTTGTGTTTTTCAATGTTGAGGTTGTTGTTGAATTTGTTGGTCTTTTTCAATGTTGAGGTTGTTGTTGTTTTTCAATGTTGAGGTTGTTGTTGAATTTGTTGGTGTTTTTCAACGTTGAGGTTGTTGTTGAATTTGTTGGTGTTTTTCAATGTTGAGGTTGTTGTTGTTTCTCAATGTTGAGGTTGTTGTTGAATTTGTTGGTGTTGTTCAATGTTGAGGTTGTTGTTGAATTTTTTTGGTGTTTTTCAATGTTGAGGTTGTTCTTATTTTTCAATGTTGAGGTTGTTGTTGAGTTTGTTGGTGTTTTTCAATGTTGAGGTTGTTGTTGAATTTGTTGGTGTTTTTCAATGTTGAGGTTGTTGTTGAATTTGTTGGTGTTTTTCAATGTTGAGGTTGTTGTTGTCTTTTAAATGTTGAGGTTGTTGTTGAATTTGCTGGTGTTTTTTCAATTTTGAGGTTGTTGGTGTTGTTTAATGTTGAGGTTGATTTTGAATTTGAGGGTGTTTTTCAATGTCGAGGTTGTTGTTGAATTTGTTGGTGTTTTTCAATGTTGAGGTTGTTGTTGTTTTTCAATGTTGAGGTTGTTGTTGAATTTGTTGGTGTTTTTCAATGTTGAGATTGTTGTTGTTTTTCAATGTTGAGGTTGTTGTTGAATTTGTTGGTGTTTTTAAATGTTGAGGTTGTTGTTGAATTTGTTGGTGTTTTGCAATGTTGAGGTTGTTGTTGTTTTTCAATGTTGAGGTTGTTGCTGAATTTGTTGGTGTTTTTCAATGTTGAGGTTTTTGTTGTTTTTCAATGTTGAGGTTGTTGTTGTATTTGTTGGTGTTTTTCAATTTCGAGGTTGTTGTTGAATTTGTTGGTGTTTTTCAATGTTGAAGTTGTTGTTGAATTTGTCGGTGTTTTTCAATGTTGAGGTTGTTGTTGTTTTTCAATGTTGAGGTTGTTGTTGAATTTGCTGGTGTTTTTTCAATTTTGAGGTTGTTGGTGTTGTTCAATGTTGAGGTTGATTTTGAATTTGAGGGTGTTTTTCAATGTCGAGGTTGTTGTTGAATTTGTTGGTGTTTTTCAATGTTGAGGTTGTCGTTGTTTTTCAATGTTGAGCTTGTTGAATTTTTGGTGTTTTTCAATGTTGAGATTGTTGTTGTTTTTCAATGTTGAGGTTGTTGTTGAATTTGTTGGTGTTTTTAAATGTTGAGGTTGTTGTTGAATTTGTTGGTGTTTTGCAATGTTGAGGTTGTTGTTGTTTTTCAATGTTGAGGTTGTTGTTGAATTTGTTGGTGTTTTTCAATGTTGAGGTTTTTGTTGTTTTTCAATGTTGAGGTTGTTGTTGTATTTGTTGGTGTTTTTCAATTTCGAGGTTGTTGTTGAATATGTTGGTGTTTTTCAATGTTGAAGTTGTTGTTGAATTTGTCGGTGTTTTTCAATGTTGAGGTTGTTGTTGTTTTTCAATGTTGAGGTTGTTGTTGAATTTGTTGGTGTTTTTCAATGTTGAGGTTGTTGTTGTTTTTCAATGCTGAGGTTGTTGTTGAATTTGTTGGTGTTTTTCAATGTTGAGGTTGTTGTTGAATTTGTTGGTGTTTTTCAATGTTGAGGTTGTTGTTGTTTTTCAATGTTGAGGTTGTTGTTGAATTTTTGGTGTTTTTCAATGTTGAGATTGTTGTTGTTTTTCAATGTTGAGGTTGTTGTTGAATTTGTTGGTGTTTTTAAATGTTGAGGTTGTTGTTGAATTTGTTGGTGTTTTGCAATGTTGAGGTTGTTGTTGTTTTTCAATGTTGAGGTTGTTGTTGAATTTGTTGGTGTTTTTCAATGTTGAGGTTTTTGTTGTTTATCAATGTTGAGGTTGTTGTTGTATTTGTTGGTGTTTTTCAATTTCGAGGTTGTTGTTGAATTTGTTGGTGTTTTTCAATGTTGAAGTTGTTGTTGAATTTGTCGGTGTTTTTCAATGTTGAGGTTGTTGTTGTTTTTCAATGTTGAGGTTGTTGTTGAATTTGTTGGTGTTTTTCAATGTTGAGGTTGTTGTTGTTTTTCAATGTTGAGGTTGTTGTTGAATTTGTTGGTGTTTTTCAATGTTGAGATTGTTGTTGTTTTTCAATGTTGAGGTTGTTGTTGAATTTGTTGGTGTTTTTAAATGTTGAGGTTGTTGTTGAATTTGTTGGTGTTTTGCAATGTTGAGGTTGTTGTTGTTTTTCAATGTTGAGGTTGTTGCTGAATTTGTTGGTGTTTTTCAATGTTGAGGTTTTTGTTGTTTTTCAATGTTGAGGTTGTTGTTGTATTTGTTGGTGTTTTTCAATTTCGAGGTTGTTGTTGAATTTGTTGGTGTTTTTCAATGTTGAAGTTGTTGTTGAATTTGTCGGTGTTTTTCAATGTTGAGGTTGTTGTTGTTTTTCAGTGTTGAGGTTGTTGTTGAATTTGCTGGTGTTTTTTTCAATTTTGAGGTTGTTGGTGTTGTTCAATGTTGAGGTTGATTTTGAATTTGGGGGTGTTTTTCAGTGTCGAGGTTGTTGTTGAATTTGTTGGTGTTTTTCAATGTTGAGGTTGTTGTTGTTTTTCAATGTTGAGCTTGTTGTTGAATTTTTGGTGTTTTTCAATGTTGAGATTGTTGTTGTTTTTCAATGTTGAGGTTGTTGTTGAATTTGTTGGTGTTTTTAAATGTTGAGGTTGTTGTTGAATTTGTTGGTGTTTTGCAATGTTGAGGTTGTTGTTGTTTTTCAATGTTGAGGTTGTTGTTGAATTTGTTGGTGTTTTTCAATGTTGAGGTTTTTGTTGTTTTTCAATGTTGAGGTTGTTGTTGTATTTGTTGGTGTTTTTCAATTTCGAGGTTGTTGTTGAATTTGTTGGTGTTTTTCAATGTTGAAGTTGTTGTTGAATTTGTCGGTGTTTTTCAATGTTGAGGTTGTTGTTGTTTTTCAATGTTGAGGTTGTTGTTGAATTTGTTGGTGTTTTTCAATGTTGAGGTTGTTGTTGTTTTTCAATGCTGAGGTTGTTGTTGAATTTGTTGGTGTTTTTCAATGTTGAGGTTGTTGTTGAATTTGTTGGTGTTTTTCAATGTTGAGGTTGTTGTTGTTTTTCAATGTTGAGGTTGTTGTTGAATTTTTGGTGTTTTTCAATGTTGAGATTGTTGTTGTTTTTCAATGTTGAGGTTGTTGTTGAATTTGTTGGTGTTTTTAAATGTTGAGGTTGTTGTTGAATTTGTTGGTGTTTTGCAATGTTGAGGTTGTTGTTGTTTTTCAATGTTGAGGTTGTTGTTGAATTTGTTGGTGTTTTTCAATGTTGAGGTTTTTGTTGTTTTTCAATGTTGAGGTTGTTGTTGTATTTGTTGGTGTTTTTCAATTTCGAGGTTGTTGTTGAATTTGTTGGTGTTTTTCAATGTTGAAGTTGTTGTTGAATTTGTCGGTGTTTTTCAATGTTGAGGTTGTTGTTGTTTTTCAATGTTGAGGTTGTTGTTGAATTTGTTGGTGTTTTTCAATTTTGAGGTTGTTGTTGTTTTTCAATGCTGAGGTTGTTGTTGAATTTGTTGGTGTTTTTCAATGTTGAGGTTGTTGTTGAATTTGTTGGTGTTTTTCAATGTTGAGGTTGTTGTTGTTTTTCAATGTTGAGGTTGTTGTTGAATTTGTTGGTGTTTTTCAAAGATTAGGTTGTTGTTGTTTTTCAATGTTGAGGTTGTTGTTGAATTTGTTGGTGTTTTTCAATGTTGAGGTTGTTGTTGAATTTGTTGGTGTTTTTCAATGTTGAGGTTGTTGTTATTTTTCAATGTTGAGGTTGTTGTTGAGTTTTTTGGTGTTTTTCAATGTTGAGGTTGTTGTTGAATTTGTCGGTGTTTTTCAATGTTGAGGTTGTTGTTGAATTTGTTGGTGTTTTTCAATGTTGAGGTTGTTGTTGTTTTTCAATGTTGAGGTTGTTGTTGAATTTGTTGGTGTTTTTCAACGTTGAGGTTGTTGTTGAATTTGTTGGTGTTTTTCAATGTTGAGGTTGTTGTTGTTTTTCAATGTTGAGGTTGTTGTTGAATTTGTTGGTGTTTTTCAATGTTGAGGTTGTTGTTGTTTTTCAATGTTGAGGTTGTTGTTGAATTTGTTGGTGTTGTTCAATGTTGAGGTTGTTGTTGAATTTTTTTGGTGTTTTTCAATGTTGAGGTTGTTCTTATTTTTCAATGTTGAGGTTGTTGTTGAGTTTGTTGGTGTTTTTCAATGTTGAGGTTGTTGTTGAATTTGTTGGTGTTTTTCAATGTTGAGGTTGTTGTTGAATTTGTTGGTGTTTTTCAATGTTGAGGTTGTTGTTGTTTTTAAATGTTGAGGTTGTTGTTGAATTTGCTGGTGTTTTTTCAATTTTGAGGTTGTTGGTGTTGTTCAATGTTGAGGTTGATTTTGAATTTGAGGGTGTTTTTCAATGTCGAGGTTGTTGTTGAATTTGTTGGTGTTTTTCAATGTTGAGGTTGTTGTTGTTTTTCAATGTTGAGGTTGTTGTTGAATTTGTTGGTGTTTTTCAATGTTGAGATTGTTGTTGTTTTTCAATGTTGAGGTTGTTGTTGAATTTGTTGGTGTTTTTAAATGTTGAGGTTGTTGTTGAATTAGTTGGTGTTTTGCAATGTTGAGGTTGTTGTTGTTTTTCAATGTTGAGGTTGTTGCTGAATTTGTTGGTGTTTTTCAATGTTGAGGTTTTTGTTGTTTTTCAATGTTGAGGTTGTTGTTGTATTTGTTGGTGTTTTTCAATTTCGAGGTTGTTGTTGAATTTGTTGGTGTTTTTCAATGTTGAAGTTGTTGTTGAATTTGTCGGTGTTTTTCAATGTTGAGGTTGTTGTTGTTTTTCAATGTTGAGGTTGTTGTTGAATTTGCTGGTGTTTTTTCAATTTTGAGGTTGTTGGTGTTGTTCAATGTTGAGGTTGATTTTGAATTTGAGGGTGTTTTTCAATGTCGAGGTTGTTGTTGAATTTGTTGGTGTTTTTCAATGTTGAGGTTGTCGTTGTTTTTCAATGTTGAGCTTGTTGTTGAATTTTTGGTGTTTTTCAATGTTGAGATTGTTGTTGTTTTTCAATGTTGAGGTTGTTGTTGAATTTGTTGGTGTTTTTAAATGTTGAGGTTGTTGTTGAATTTGTTGGTGTTTTGCAATGTTGAGGTTGTTGTTGTTTTTCAATGTTGAGGTTGTTGTTGAATTTGTTGGTGTTTTTCAATGTTGAGGTTTTTGTTGTTTTTCAATGTTGAGGTTGTTGTTGTATTTGTTGGTGTTTTTCAATTTCGAGGTTGTTGTTGAATTTGTTGGTGTTTTTCAATGTTGAAGTTGTTGTTGAATTTGTCGGTGTTTTTCAATGTTGAGGTTGTTGTTGTTTTTCAATGTTGAGGTTGTTGTTGAATTTGTTGGTGTTTTTCAATGTTGAGGTTGTTGTTGTTTTTCAATGCTGAGGTTGTTGTTGAATTTGTTGGTGTTTTTCAATGTTGAGGTTGTTGTTGAATTTGTTGGTGTTTTTCAATGTTGAGGTTGTTGTTGTTTTTCAATGTTGAGGTTGTTGTTGAATTTTTGGTGTTTTTCAATGTTGAGATTGTTGTTGTTTTTCAATGTTGAGGTTGTTGTTGAATTTGTTGGTGTTTTTAAATGTTGAGGTTGTTGTTGAATTTGTTGGTGTTTTGCAATGTTGAGGTTGTTGTTGTTTTTCAATGTTGAGGTTGTTGTTGAATTTGTTGGTGTTTTTCAATGTTGAGGTTTTTGTTGTTTATCAATGTTGAGGTTGTTGTTGTATTTGTTGGTGTTTTTCAATTTCGAGGTTGTTGTTGAATTTGTTGGTGTTTTTCAATTTTGAAGTTGTTGTTGAATTTGTCAGTCTTTTTCAATGTTGAGGTTGTTGTTGTTTTTCAATGTTGAGGTTGTTGTTGAATTTGCTGGTGTTTTTTCAATTTTGAGGTTGTTGGTGTTGTTCAATGTTGAGGTTGATTTTGAATTTGGGGGTGTTTTTCAGTGTCGAGGTTGTTGTTGAATTTGTTGGTGTTTTTCAATGTTGAGGTTGTTGTTGTTTTTCAATGTTGAGCTTGTTGTTGAATTTTTGGTGTTTTTCAATGTTCAGATTGTTGTTGTTTTTCAATGTTGAGGTTGTTGTTGAATTTGTTGGTGTTTTTAAATGTTGAGGTTGTTGTTGAATTTGTTGGTGTTTTGCAATGTTGAGGTTGTTGTTGTTTTTCAATGTTGAGGTTGTTGTTGAATTTGTTGGTGTTTTTCAATGTTGAGGTTGTTGTTGTATTTGTTGGTGTTTTTCAATTTCGAGGTTGTTGTTGAATTTGTTGGTGTTTTTCAATGTTGAAGTTGTTGTTGAATTTGTCGGTGTTTTTCAATGTTGAGGTTGTTGTTGTTTTTCAATGTTGAGGTTGTTGTTGAATTTGTTGGTGTTTTTCAATGTTGAGGTTGTTGTTGTTTTTCAATGCTGAGGTTGTTGTTGAATTTGTTGGTGTTTTTCAATGTTGAGGTTGTTGTTGAATTTGTTGGTGTTTTTCAATGTTGAGGTTGTTGTTGTTTTTCAATGTTGAGGTTGTTGTTGAATTTTTGGTGTTTTTCAATGTTGAGATTGTTGTTGTTTTTCAATGTTGAGGTTGTTGTTGAATTTGTTGGTGTTTTTAAATGTTGAGGTTGTTGTTGAATTTGTTGGTGTTTTGCAATGTTGAGGTTGTTGTTGTTTTTCAATGTTGAGGTTGTTGTTGAATTTGTTGGTGTTTTACAATGTTGAGGTTTTTGTTGTTTTTCAATGTTGAGGTTGTTGTTGTATTTGTTGGTGTTTTTCAATTTCGAGGTTGTTGTTGAATTTGTTGGTGTTTTTCAATGTTGAAGTTGTTGTTGAATTTGTCGGTGTTTTTCAATGTTGAGGTTGTTGTTGTTTTTCAATGTTGAGGTTGTTGTTGAATTTGTTGGTGTTTTTCAATTTTGAGGTTGTTGTTGTTTTTCAATGCTGAGGTTGTTGTTGAATTTGTTGGTGTTTTTCAATGTTGAGGTTGTTGTTGTTTTTCAATGTTGAGGTTGTTGTTGAATTTGTTGGTGTTTTTCAAAGTTTAGGTTGTTGTTGTTTTTCAATGTTGAGGTTGTTGTTGAATTTGTTGGTGTTTTTCAATGTTGAGGTTGTTGTTGAATTTGTTGGTGTTTTTCAATGTTGAGGTTGTTGTTATTTTTCAATGTTGAGGTTGTTGTTGAGTTTGTTGGTGTTTTTCAATGTTGAGGTTGTTGTTGAATTTGTCGGTGTTTTTCAATGTTGAGGTTGTTGTTGAATTTGTTGGTGTTTTTCAATGTTGAGGTTGTTGTTGTTTTTCAATGTTGAGGTTGTTGTTGAATTTGTTGGTGTTTTTCAACGTTGAGGTTGTTGTTGAATTTGTTGGTGTTTTTCAATGTTGAGGTTGTTGTTGTTTTTCAATGTTGAGGTTGTTGTTGAATTTGTTGGTGTTTTTCAATGTTGAGGTTGTTGTTGTTTTTCAATGTTGAGGTTGTTGTTGAATTTGTTGGTGTTGTTCAATGTTGAGGTTGTTGTTGAATTTTTTTGGTGTTTTTCAATGTTGAGGTTGTTCTTATTTTTCAATGTTGAGGTTGTTGTTGAGTTTGTTGGTGTTTTTCAATGTTGAGGTTGTTGTTGAATTTGTTGGTGTTTTTCAATGTTGAGGTTGTTGTTGAATTTGTTGGTGTTTTTCAATGTTGAGGTTGTTGTTCTTTTTAAATGTTGAGGTTGTTGTTGAATTTGCTGGTGTTTTTTCAATTTTGAGGTTGTTGGTGTTGTTCAATGTTGAGGTTGATTTTGAATTTGAGGGTGTTTTTCAATGTCGAGGTTGTTGTTGAATTTGTTGGTGTTTTTCAATGTTGAGGTTGTTGTTGTTTTTCAATGTTGAGGTTGTTGTTGAATTTGTTGGTGTTTTTCAATGTTGAGATTGTTGTTGTTTTTCAATGTTGAGGTTGTTGTTGAATTTGTTGGTGTTTTTAAATGTTGAGGTTGTTGTTGAATTTGTTGGTGTTTTGCAATGTTGAGGTTGTTGTTGTTTTTCAATGTTGAGGTTGTTGCTGAATTTGTTGGTGTTTTTCAATGTTGAGGTTTTTGTTGTTTTTCAATGTTGAGGTTGTTGTTGTATTTGTTGGTGTTTTTCAATTTCGAGGTTGTTGTTGAATTTGTTGGTGTTTTTCAATGTTGAAGTTGTTGTTGAATTTGTCGGTGTTTTTCAATGTTGAGGTTGTTGTTGTTTTTCAATGTTGAGGTTGTTGTTGAATTTGCTGGTGTTTTTTCAATTTTGAGGTTGTTGGTGTTGTTCAATGTTGAGGTTGATTTTGAATTTGAGGGTGTTTTTCAATGTCGAGGTTGTTGTTGAATTTGTTGGTGTTTTTCAATGTTGAGGTTGTCGTTGTTTTTCAATGTTGAGCTTGTTGTTGAATTTTTGGTGTTTTTCAATGTTGAGATTGTTGTTGTTTTTCAATGTTGAGGTTGTTGTTGAATTTGTTGGTGTTTTTAAATGTTGAGGTTGTTGTTGAATTTGTTGGTGTTTTGCAATGTTGAGGTTGTTGTTGTTTTTCAATGTTGAGGTTGTTGTTGAATTTGTTGGTGTTTTTCAATGTTGAGGTTTTTGTTGTTTTTCAATGTTGAGGTTGTTGTTGTATTTGTTGGTGTTTTTCAATTTCGAGGTTGTTGTTGAATTTGTTGGTGTTTTTCAATGTTGAAGTTGTTGTTGAATTTGTCGGTGTTTTTCAATGTTGAGGTTGTTGTTGTTTTTCAATGTTGAGGTTGTTGTTGAATTTGTTGGTGTTTTTCAATGTTGAGGTTGTTGTTGTTTTTCAATGCTGAGGTTGTTGTTGAATTTGTTGGTGTTTTTCAATGTTGAGGTTGTTGTTGAATTTGTTGGTGTTTTTCAATGTTGAGGTTGTTGTTGTTTTTCAATGTTGAGGTTGTTGTTGAATTTTTGGTGTTTTTCAATGTTGAGATTGTTGTTGTTTTTCAATGTTGAGGTTGTTGTTGAATTTGTTGGTGTTTTTAAATGTTGAGGTTGTTGTTGAATTTGTTGGTGTTTTTCAATGTTGAGGTTGTTGTTGTTTTTCAATGTTGAGGTTGTTGTTGAATTTGTTGGTGTTTTTCAATGTTGAGGTTTTTGTTGTTTATCAATGTTGAGGTTGTTGTTGTATTTGTTGGTGTTTTTCAATTTCGAGGTTGTTGTTGAATTTGTTGGTGTTTTTCAATGTTGAGGTTGTTGTTGTTTTTCAATGTTGAGGTTGTTGTTGAATTTGTTGGTGTTTTTCAATGTTGAGGTTTTTGTTGTTTATCAATGTTGAGGTTGTTGTTGTATTTGTTGGTGTTTTTCAATTTCGAGGTTGTTGTTGAATTTGTTGGTGTTTTTCAATTTTGAAGTTGTTGTTGAATTTGTCGGTGTTTTTCAATGTTGAGGTTGTTGTTGTTTTTCAATGTTGAGGTTGTTGTTGAATTTGTTGGTGTTTTTCAATGTTGAGTTTGTTGTTGTTTTTCAATGTTGAGGTTGTTGTTGAATTTGTTGGTGTTTTTCAGTGTTGAGGTTGTTGTTGTTTTTCAATGTTGAGGTTGTTGTTGAATTTGTTGGTGTTTTTCAATGTTGAGGTTGTTGTTGTTTTTCAATGTTGAGGTTGTTGTTGAATTTGTTGGTGTTTTTCAATGTTGAGGTTGTTGTTGTTTTTCAATGTTGAGGTTGTTGTTGAATTTGTTGGTGTTTTTCAATGTGAGGTTGTTGTTGAATTTTTGGTGTTTTTCAATGTTGAGGTTGTTGTTGTTTTTCAATGTTGAGGATGTTCTTGAATTTGTTGGTGTTTTTCAAAGTTTAGGTTGTTGTTGTTTTTCAATGTTGAGGTTGTTGTTGAATTTGTTGGTGTTTTTCAATGTTGAGGTTGTTGTTGAATTTGTTGGTGTTTTTCAATGTTGAGGTTGTTGTTATTTTTCAATGTTGAGGTTGTTGTTGAGTTTGTTGGTGTTTTTCAATGTTGAGGTTGTTGTTGAATTTGTTGGTGTTTTTCAATGTTGAGGTTGTTGTTGAATTTGTTGGTCTTTTTCAATGTTGAGGTTGTTGTTGTTTTTCAATGTTGAGGTTGTTGTTGAATTTGTTGGTGTTTTTCAACGTTGAGGTTGTTGTTGAATTTGTTGGTGTTTTTCAATGTTGAGGTTGTTGTTGTTTCTCAATGTTGAGGTTGTTGTTGAATTTGTTGGTGTTTTTCATTGTTGAGGTTGTTGTTGAATTTGTTGGTGTTTTTCAATGTTGAGGTTGTTGTTGTTTTTCAATGTTGAGGTTGTTGTTGAATTTGATGGTGTTGTTCAATGTTGAGGTTGTTGTTGAATTTTTTTGGTGTTTTTCAATGTTGAGGTTGTTCTTATTTTTCAATGTTGAGGTTGTTGTTGAGTTTGTTGGTGTTTTTCAATGTTGAGGTTGTTGTTGAATTTGTTGGTGTTTTTCAATGTTGAGGTTGTTGTTGAATTTGTTGGTGTTTTTCAATGTTGAGGTTGTTGTTGTTTTTAAATGATGAGGTTGTTGTTGAATTTGCTGGTGTTTTTTCAATTTTGAGGTTGTTGGTGTTGTTCAATGTTGAGGTTGATTTTGAATTTGAGGGTGTTTTTCAATGTCGAGGTTGTTGTTGAATTTGTTGGTGTTTTTCAATGTTGAGGTTGTTGTTGTTTTTCAATGTTGAGGTTGTTGTTGAATTTGTTGGTGTTTTTCAATGTTGAGATTGTTGTTGTTTTTCAATGTTGAGGTTGTTGTTGAATTTGTTGGTGTTTTTAAATGTTGAGGTTGTTGTTGAATTTGTTGGTGTTTTGCAATGTTGAGGTTGTTGTTGTTTTTCAATGTTGAGGTTGTTGCTGAATTTGTTGGTGTTTTTCAATGTTGAGGTTTTTGTTGTTTTTCAATGTTGAGGTTGTTGTTGTATTTGTTGGTGTTTTTCAATTTCGAGGTTGTTGTTGAATTTGTTGGTGTTTTTCAATGTTGAAGTTGTTGTTGAATTTGTCGGTGTTTTTCAATGTTGAGGTTGTTGTTGTTTTTCAATGTTGAGGTTGTTGTTGAATTTGCTGGTGTTTTTTCAATTTTGAGGTTGTTGGTGTTGTTCAATGTTGAGGTTGATTTTGAATTTGAGGGTGTTTTTCAATGTCGAGGTTGTTGTTGAATTTGTTGGTGTTTTTCAATGTTGAGGTTGTTGTTGTTTTTCAATGTTGAGCTTGTTGTTGAATTTTTGGTGTTTTTCAATGTTGAGATTGTTGTTGTTTTTCAATGTTGAGGTTGTTGTTGAATTTGTTGGTGTTTTTAAATGTTGAGGTTGTTGTTGAATTTGTTGGTGTTTTGCAATGTTGAGGTTGTTGTTGTTTTTCAATGTTGAGGTTGTTGTTGAATTTGTTGGTGTTTTTCAATGTTGAGGTTTTTGTTGTTTTTCAATGTTGAGGTTGTTGTTGTATTTGTTGGTGTTTTTCAATTTCGAGGTTGTTGTTGAATTTGTTGGTGTTTTTCAATGTTGAAGTTGTTGTTGAATTTGTCGGTGTTTTTCAATGTTGAGGTTGTTGTTGTTTTTCAATGTTGAGGTTGTTGTTGAATTTGTTGGTGTTTTTCAATGTTGAGGTTGTTGTTGTTTTTCAATGCTGAGGTTGTTGTTGAATTTGTTGGTGTTTTTCAATGTTGAGGTTGTTGTTGAATTTGTTGGTGTTTTTCAATGTTGAGGTTGTTGTTGTTTTTCAATGTTGAGGTTGTTGTTGAATTTTTGGTGTTTTTCAATGTTGAGATTGTTGTTGTTTTTCAATGTTGAGGTTGTTGTTGAATTTGTTGGTGTTTTTAAATGTTGAGGTTGTTGTTGAATTTGTTGGTGTTTTGCAATGTTGAGGTTGTTGTTGTTTTTCAATGTTGAGGTTGTTGTTGAATTTGTTGGTGTTTTTCAATGTTGAGGTTTTTGTTGTTTTTCAATGTTGAGGTTGTTGTTGTATTTGTTGGTGTTTTTCAATTTCGAGGTTGTTGTTGAATTTGTTGGTGTTTTTCAATGTTGAAGTTGTTGTTGAATTTGTCGGTGTTTTTCAATGTTGAGGTTGTTGTTGTTTTTCAATGTTGAGGTTGTTGTTGAATTTGTTGGTGTTTTTCAATTTTGAGGTTGTTGTTGTTTTTCAATGCTGAGGTTGTTGTTGAATTTGTTGGTGTTTTTCAATGTTGAGGTTGTTGTTGAATTTGTTGGTGTTTTTCAATGTTGAGGTTGTTGTTGTTTTTCAATGTTGAGGTTGTTGTTGAATTTGTTGGTGTTTTTCAAAGTTTAGGTTGTTGTTGTTTTTCAATGTTGAGGTTGTTGTTGAATTTGTTGGTGTTTTTCAATGTTGAGGTTGTTGTTGAATTTGTTGGTGTTTTTCAATGTTGAGGTTGTTGTTATTTTTCAATGTTGAGGTTGTTGTTGAGTTTGTTGGTGTTTTTCAATGTTGAGGTTGTTGTTGAATTTGTCGGTGTTTTTCAATGTTGAGGTTGTTGTTGAATTTGTTGGTGTTTTTCAATGTTGAGGTTGTTGTTGTCTTTCAATGTTGAGGTTGTTGTTGAATTTGTTGGTGTTTTTCAACGTTGAGGTTGTTGTTGAATTTGTTGGTGTTTTTCAATGTTGAGGTTGTTTTTGTTTTTCAATGTTGAGGTTGTTGTTGAATTTGTTGGTGTTTTTCAATGTTGAGGTTGTTGTTGTTTTTCAATGTTGAGGTTGTTGTTGAATTTGTTGGTGTTGTTCAATGTTGAGGTTGTTGTTGAATTTTTTTGGTGTTTTTCAATGTTGAGGTTGTTCTTATTTTTCAATGTTGAGGTTGTTGTTGAGTTTGTTGGTGTTTTTCAATGTTGAGGTTGTTGTTGAATTTGTTGGTGTTTTTCAATGTTGAGGTTGTTGTTGAATTTGTTGGTGTTTTTCAATGTTGAGGTTGTTGTTGTTTTTCAATGTTGAGGTTGTTGTTGAATTTGTTGGTGTTTTTCAATGTTGAGATTGTTGTTGTTTTTCAATGTTGAGGTTGTTGTTGAATTTGTTGGTGTTTTTAAATGTTGAGGTTGTTGTTGAATTTGTTGGTGTTTTGCAATGTTGAGGTTGTTGTTGTTTTTCAATGTTGAGGTTGTTGCTGAATTTGTTGGTGTTTTTCAATGTTGAGGTTTTTGTTGTTTTTCAATGTTGAGGTTGTTGTTGTATTTGTTGGTGTTTTTCAATTTCGAGGTTGTTGTTGAATTTGTTGGTGTTTTTCAATGTTGAAGTTGTTGTTGAATTTGTCGGTGTTTTTCAATGTTGAGGTTGTTGTTGTTTTTCAATGTTGAGGTTGTTGTTGAATTTGCTGGTGTTTTTTCAATTTTGAGGTTGTTGGTGTTGTTCAATGTTGAGGTTGATTTTGAATTTGAGGGTGCTTTTCAATGTCGAGGTTGTTGTTGAATTTGTTGGTGTTTTTCAATGTTGAGGTTGTCGTTGTTTTTCAATGTTGAGCTTGTTGTTGAATTTTTGGTGTTTTTCAATGTTGAGATTGTTGTTGTTTTTCAATGTTGAGGTTGTTGTTGAATTTGTTGGTGTTTTTAAATGTTGAGGTTGTTGTTGAATTTGTTGGTGTTTTGCAATGTTGAGGTTGTTGTTGTTTTTCAATGTTGAGGTTGTTGTTGAATTTGTTGGTGTTTTTCAATGTTGAGGTTTTTGTTGTTTTTCAATGTTGAGGTTGTTGTTGTATTTGTTGGTGTTTTTCAATTTCGAGGTTGTTGTTGAATTTGTTGGTGTTTTTCAATGTTGAAGTTGTTGTTGAATTTGTCGGTGTTTTTCAATGTTGAGGTTGTTGTTGTTTTTCAATGTTGAGGTTGTTGTTGAATTTGTTGGTGTTTTTCAATGTTGAGGTTGTTGTTGTTTTTCAATGCTGAGGTTGTTGTTGAATTTGTTGGTGTTTTTCAATGTTGAGGTTGTTGTTGAATTTGTTGGTGTTTTTCAATGTTGAGGTTGTTGTTGTTTTTCAATGTTGAGGTTGTTGTTGAATTTTTGGTGTTTTTCAATGTTGAGATTGTTGTTGTTTTTCAATGTTGAGGTTGTTGTTGAATTTGTTGGTGTTTTTAAATGTTGAGGTTGTTGTTGAATTTGTTGGTGTTTTGCAATGTTGAGGTTGTTGTTGTTTTTCAATGTTGAGGTTGTTGTTGAATTTGTTGGTGTTTTTCAATGTTGAGGTTTTTGTTGTTTATCAATGTTGAGGTTGTTGTTGTATTTGTTGGTGTTTTTCAATTTCGAGGTTGTTGTTGAATTTGTTGGTGTTTTTCAATTTTGAAGTTGTTGTTGAATTTGTCGGTCTTTTTCAATGTTGAGGTTGTTGTTGTTTTTCAATGTTGAGGTTGTTGTTGAATTTGCTGGTGTTTTTTCAATTTTGAGGTTGTTGGTGTTGTTCAATGTTGAGGTTGATTTTGAATTTGGGGGTGTTTTTCAGTGTCGAGGTTGTTGTTGAATTTGTTGGTGTTTTTCAATGTTGAGGTTGTTGTTGTTTTTCAATGTTGAGCTTGTTGTTGAATTTTTGGTGTTTTTCAATGTTGAGATTGTTGTTGTTTTTCAATGTTGAGGTTGTTGTTGAATTTGTTGGTGTTTTTAAATGTTGAGGTTGTTGTTGAATTTGTTGGTGTTTTGCAATGTTGAGGTTGTTGTTGTTTTTCAATGTTGAGGTTGTTGTTGAATTTGTTGGTGTTTTTCAATGTTGAGGTTGTTGTTGTATTTGTTGGTGTTTTTCAATTTCGAGGTTGTTGTTGAATTTGTTGGTGTTTTTCAATGTTGAAGTTGTTGTTGAATTTGTCGGTGTTTTTCAATGTTGAGGTTGTTGTTGTTTTTCAATGTTGAGGTTGTTGTTGAATTTGTTGGTGTTTTTCAATGTTGAGGTTGTTGTTGTTTTTCAATGCTGAGGTTGTTGTTGAATTTGTTGGTGTTTTTCAATGTTGAGGTTGTTGTTGAATTTGTTGGTGTTTTTCAATGTTGAGGTTGTTGTTGTTTTTCAATGTTGAGGTTGTTGTTGAATTTTTGGTGTTTTTCAATGTTGAGATTGTTGTTGTTTTTCAATGTTGAGGTTGTTGTTGAATTTGTTGGTGTTTTTAAATGTTGAGGTTGTTGTTGAATTTGTTGGTGTTTTGCAATGTTGAGGTTGTTGTTGTTTTTCAATGTTGAGGTTGTTGTTGAATTTGTTGGTGTTTTTCAATGTTGAGGTTTTTGTTGTTTTTCAATGTTGAGGTTGTTGTTGTATTTGTTGGTGTTTTTCAATTTCGAGGTTGTTGTTGAATTTGTTGGTGTTTTTCAATGTTGAAGTTGTTGTTGAATTTGTCGGTGTTTTTCAATGTTGAGGTTGTTGTTGTTTTTCAATGTTGAGGTTGTTGTTGAATTTGTTGGTGTTTTTCAATTTTGAGGTTGTTGTTGTTTTTCAATGCTGAGGTTGTTGTTGAATTTGTTGGTGTTTTTCAATGTTGAGGTTGTTGTTGAATTTGTTGGTGTTTTTCAATGTTGAGGTTGTTGTTGTTTTTCAATGTTGAGGTTGTTGTTGAATTTGTTGGTGTTTTTCAAAGTTTAGGTTGTTGTTGTTTTTCAATGTTGAGGTTGTTGTTGAATTTGTTGGTGTTTTTCAATGTTGAGGTTGTTGTTGAATTTGTTGGTGTTTTTCAATGTTGAGGTTGTTGTTATTTTTCAATGTTGAGGTTGTTGTTGAGTTTGTTGGTGTTTTTCAATGTTGAGGTTGTTGTTGAATTTGTCGGTGTTTTTCAATGTTGAGGTTGTTGTTGAATTTGTTGGTGTTTTTCAATGTTGAGGTTGTTGTTGTTTTTCAATGTTGAGGTTGTTGTTGAATTTGTTGGTGTTTTTCAACGTTGAGGTTGTTGTTGAATTTGTTGGTGTTTTTCAATGTTGAGGTTGTTTTTGTTTTTCAATGTTGAGGTTGTTGTTGAATTTGTTGGTGTTTTTCAATGTTGAGGTTGTTGTTGTTTTTCAATGTTGAGGTTGTTGTTGAATTTGTTGGTGTTGTTCAATGTTGAGGTTGTTGTTGAATTTTTTTGGTGTTTTTGAATGTTGAGGTTGTTCTTATTTTTCAATGTTGAGGTTGTTGTTGAGTTTGTTGGTGTTTTTCAATGTTGAGGTTGTTGTTGAATTTGTTGGTGTTTTTCAATGTTGAGGTTGTTGTTGAATTTGTTGGTGTTTTTCAATGTTGAGGTTGTTGTTGTTTTTAAATGTTGAGGTTGTTGTTGAATTTGCTGGTGTTTTTTCAATTTTGAGGTTGTTGGTGTTGTTCAATGTTGAGGTTGATTTTGAATTTGAGGGTGTTTTTCAATGTCGAGGTTGTTGTTGAATTTGTTGGTGTTTTTCAATGTTGAGGTTGTTGTTGTTTTTCAATGTTGAGGTTGTTGTTGAATTTGTTGGTGTTTTTCAATGTTGAGATTGTTGTTGTTTTTCAATGTTGAGGTTGTTGTTGAATTTGTTGGTGTTTTTAAATGTTGAGGTTGTTGTTGAATTTGTTGGTGTTTTGCAATGTTGAGGTTGTTGTTGTTTTTCAATGTTGAGGTTGTTGCTGAATTTGTTGGTGTTTTTCAATGTTGAGGTTTTTGTTGTTTTTCAATGTTGAGGTTGTTGTTGTATTTGTTGGTGTTTTTCAATTTCGAGGTTGTTGTTGAATTTGTTGGTGTTTTTCAATGTTGAAGTTGTTGTTGAATTTGTCGGTGTTTTTCAATGTTGAGGTTGTTGTTGTTTTTCAATGTTGAGGTTGTTGTTGAATTTGCTGGTGTTTTTTCAATTTTGAGGTTGTTGGTGTTGTTCAATGTTGAGGTTGATTTTGAATTTGAGGGTGTTTTTCAATGTCGAGGTTGTTGTTGAATTTGTTGGTGTTTTTCAATGTTGAGGTTGTCGTTGTTTTTCAATGTTGAGCTTGTTGTTGAATTTTTGGTGTTTTTCAATGTTGAGATTGTTGTTGTTTTTCAATGTTGAGGTTGTTGTTGAATTTGTTGGTGTTTTTAAATGTTGAGGTTGTTGTTGAATTTGTTGGTGTTTTGCAATGTTGAGGTTGTTGTTGTTTTTCAATGTTGAGGTTGTTGTTGAATTTGTTGGTGTTTTTCAATGTTGAGGTTTTTGTTGTTTTTCAATGTTGAGGTTGTTGTTGTATTTGTTGGTGTTTTTCAATTTCGAGGTTGTTGTTGAATTTGTTGGTGTTTTTCAATGTTGAAGTTGTTGTTGAATTTGTCGGTGTTTTTCAATGTTGAGTTTGTTGTTGTTTTTCAATGTTGAGGTTGTTGTTGAATTTGTTGGTGTTTTTCAATGTTGAGGTTGTTGTTGTTTTTCAATGCTGAGGTTCTTGTTGAATTTGTTGGTGTTTTTCAATGTTGAGGTTGTTGTTGAATTTGTTGGTGTTTTTCAATGTTGAGGTTGTTGTTGTTTTTCAATGTTGAGGTTGTTGTTGAATTTTTGGTGTTTTTCAATGTTGAGATTGTTGTTGTTTTTCAATGTTGAGGTTGTTGTTGAATTTGTTGGTGTTTTTAAATGTTGAGGTTGTTGTTGAATTTGCTGGTGTTTTTCAATGTTGAGGTTGTTGTTGTTTTTCAATGTTGAGGTTGTTGTTGAATTTGTTGGTGTTTTTCAATGTTGAGGTTTTTGTTGTTTATCAATGTTGAGGTTGTTGTTGTATTTGTTGGTGTTTTTCAATTTCGAGGTTGTTGTTGAATTTGTTGGTGTTTTTCAATTTTGAAGTTGTTGTTGAATTTGTCGGTGTTTTTCAATGTTGAGGTTGTTGTTGTTTTTCAATGTTGAGGTTGTTGTTGAATTTGTTGGTGTTTTTCATTGTTGAGATGTTGTTGTTTTTCAATGCTGAGGTTGTTGTTGAATTTGTTGGTGTTTTTCAATGTTGAGGTTGTTGTTGAATTTGTTGGTGTTTTTCAATGTTGAGGTTGTTGTTGTGTTTCAATGTTGAGGTTGTTGTTGAATTTGTTGGTGTTTTTCAAAGTTTAGGTTGTTGTTGTTTTTCAATGTTGAGGTTGTTGTTGAATTTGTTGGTGTTTTTCAATGTTGAGGTTGTTGTTGAATTTGTTGGTGTTTTTCAATGTTGAGGTTGTTGTTATTTTTCAATGTTGAGGTTGTTGTTGAGTTTGTTGGTGTTTTTCAATGTTGAGGTTGTTGTTGAATTTGTTGGTGTTTTTCAATGTTGAGGTTGTTGTTGAATTGGTTGGTGTTTTTCAATGTTGAGGTTGTTGTTGTTTTTCAATGTTGAGGTTGTTGTTGAATTTGTTGGTGTTTTTCAACGTTGAGGTTGTTGTTGAATTTGTTGGTGTTTTTCAATGTTGAGGTTGTTGTTGTTTTTCAATGTTGAGGTTGTTGTTGAATTTTTTGGTGTTTTTCAATGTTTAGGTTGTTGTTGAATTTGTTGGTGTTTTTCAATTTCGAGGTTGTTGTTGAATTTGTTGGTGTTTTTCAATGTTGAAGTTGTTGTTGTTTTTCAATGTTGAGGTTGTTGTTGAATTTGTTGGTGTTTTTCATTGTTGAGGTTGTTGTTGAATTTGTTGGTGTTTTTCAATTTCGAGGTTGTTGTTGAATTTGTTGGTGTTTTTCAATGTTGAGGTTCTTGTTGTTTTTCAATGTTGAGGTTATTGTTGAATTTGTTGGTGTTTTTCAATGTTGAGGTTGTTGTTGTTTTTCAATGTTGAGGTTGTTGTTGAATTTGTTGGTGTTTTTCAATGTTGAGTTTGTTGTTGTTTTTCAATGTTGAGGTTGTTGTTGAATTTGTTGGTGTTTTTCAGTGTTGAGGTTGTTGTTGTTTTTCAATGTTGAGGTTGTTGTTGAATTTGTTGGTGTTTTTCAATGTTGAGGTTGTTGTTGTTTTTCAATGTTGAGGTTGTTGTTGAATTTGTTGGTGTTTTTCAATGTTGAGGTTGTTGTTGTTTTTCAATGTTGAGGTTGTTGTTGAATTTGTTGGTGTTTTTCAATGTTGAGGTTGTTGTTGAATTTGTTGGTGTTTTTCAATGTTGAGGTTGTTGTTATTTTTCAATGTTGAGGTTGTTGTTGAGTTTGTTGTTGTTTTTCAATGTTGAGGTTGTTGTTGAATTTGTTGGTGTTTTTCAATGTTGAGGTTGTTGTTGAATTTGTTGGTGTTTTTCAATGTTGAGGTTGTTGTTGTTTTTAAATGTTGAGGTTGTTGTTGAATTTGCTGGTGTTTTTTCAATTTTGAGGTTGTTGGTGTTGTTCAATGTTGAGGTTGATTTTGAATTTGAGGGTGTTTTTCAATGTCGAGGTTGTTGTTGAATTTGTTGGTGTTTTTCAATGTTGAGGTTGTTGTTGTTTTTCAATGTTGAGGTTGTTGTTGAATTTGTTGGTGTTTTTCAATGTTGAGATTGTTGTTGTTTTTCAAAGTTGAGGTTGTTGTTGAATTTGTTGGTGTTTTTCAATGTTGAGGTTGTTGTTGAATTTGTTGGTGTTTTTCAATGTTGAGGTTGTTGTTATTTTTCAATGTTGAGGTTGTTGTTGAGTTTGTTGGTGTTCTTCAATGTTGAGGTTGTTGTTGAATTTGTTGGTGTTTTTCAATGTTGAGGTTGTTGTTGAATTTGTTGGTGTTTTTCAATGTTGAGGTTGTTGTTGTTTTTCAATGTTGAGGTTGTTGTTGAATTTGTTGGTGTTTTTCAACGTTGAGGTTGTTGTTGAATTTGTTGGTGTTTTTCAATGTTGAGGTTGTTGTTGTTTTTCAATGTTGAGGATGTTGTTGAATTTGTTGGTGTTTTTCAATCTTTAGGTTGTTGTTGAATTTGTTGGTGTTTTTCAATTTCGAGGTTGTTGCTGAATTTGTTGGTGTTTTTCAATGTTGAAGTTGTTGTTGTTTTTCAATGTTGAGGTTGTTGTTGAATTTGTTGGTGTTTTTCATTGTTGAGGTTGTTGTTGAATTTGTTGGTGTTTTTCAATTTCGAGGTTGTTGTTGAATTTGTTTGTGTTTTTCAATGTTGAGGTTCTTGTTGTTTTTCAATGTTGAGGTTATTGTTGAATTTGTTGGTGTTTTTCAATGTTGAGGTTGTTGTTGTTTTTCAATGTTGAGGTTGTTGTTGAATTTGTTGGTGTTTTTCAATGTTGAGTTTGTTGTTGTTTTTCAATGTTGAGGTTGTTGTTGAATTTGTTGGTGTTTTTCAGTGTTGAGGTTGTTGTTGTTTTTCAATGTTGAGGTTGTTGTTGAATTTGTTGGTGTTTTTCAATGTTGAGGTTGTTGTTGTTTTTCAATGTTGAGGTTGTTGTTGAATTTGTTGGTGTTTTTCAATGTTGAGGTTGTTGTTGTTTTTCAATGTTGAGGTTGTTGTTGAATTTGTTGGTGTTTTTCAATGTGAGGTTGTTGTTGAATTTGTTGGTGTTTTTCAATGTTGAGGTTGTTGTTGTTTTTCAATGTTGAGGTTGTTCTTGAATTTGTTGGTGTTTTTCAAAGTTTAGGTTGTTGTTGTTTTTCAATGTTGAGGTTGTTGTTGAATTTGTTGGTGTTTTTCAATGTTGAGGTTGTTGTTGAATTTGTTGGTGTTTTTCAATGTTGAGGTTGTTGTTATTTTTCAATGTTGAGGTTGTTGTTGAGTTTGTTGGTGTTTTTCAATGTTGAGGTTGTTGTTGAATTTGTTGGTGTTTTTCAATGTTGAGGTTGTTGTTGAATTTGTTGGTCTTTTTCAATGTTGAGGTTGTTGTTGTTTTTCAATGTTGAGGTTGTTGTTGAATTTGTTGGTGTTTTTCAACGTTGAGGTTGTTGTTGAATTTGTTGGTGTTTTTCAATGTTGAGGTTGTTGTTGTTTCTCAATGTTGAGGTTGTTGTTGAATTTGTTGGTGTTTTTCAATGTTTAGGTTGTTGTTGAATTTGTTGGTGTTTTTCAATTTCGAGGTTGTTGTTGAATTTGTTGGTGTTTTTCAATGTTGAAGTTGTTGTTGTTTTTCAATGTTGAGGTTGTTGTTGAATTTGTTGGTGTTTTTCATTGTTGAGGTTGTTGTTGAATTTGTTGGTGTTTTTCAATTTCGAGGTTGTTGTTGAATTTGTTTGTGTTTTTCAATGTTGAGGTTCTTGTTGTTTTTCAATGTTGAGGTTATTGTTGAATTTGTTGGTGTTTTCCAATGTTGAGGTTGTTGTTGTTTTTCAATGTTGAGGTTGTTGTTGAATTTGTTGGTGTTTTTCAATGTTGAGTTTGTTGTTATTTTTCAATGTTGAGGTTGTTGTTGAATTTGTTGGTGTTTTTCAGTGTTGAGGTTGTTGTTGTTTTTCAATGTTGAGGTTGTTGTTGAATTTGCTGGTGTTTTTTCAATTTTGAGGTTGTTGGTGTTGTTCAATGTTGAGGTTGATTTTGAATTTGAGGGTGTTTTTCAATGTCGAGGTTGTTGTTGAATTTGTTGGTGTTTTTCAATGTTGAGGTTGTTGTTGTTTTTCAATGTTGAGGTTGTTGTTGAATTTGTTGGTGTTTTTCAGTGTTGAGGTTGTTGTTGTTTTTCAATGTTGAGGTTGTTGTTGAATTTGTTGGTGTTTTTCAATGTTGAGGTTGTTGTTGTTTTTCAATGTTGAGGTTGTTGTTGAATTTGTTGGTGTTTTTCAATGTTGAGGTTGTTGTTGTTTTTCAATGTTGAGGTTGTTGTTGAATTTGTTGGTGTTTTTCAATGTGAGGTTGTTGTTGAATTTGTTGGTGTTTTTCAATGTTGAGGTTGTTGTTGTTTTTCAATGTTGAGGTTGTTGTTGAATTTGTTGGTCTTTTTCAATGTTGAGGTTGTTGTTGTTTTTCAATGTTGAGGTTGTTGTTGAATTTGTTGGTGTTTTTCAACGTTGAGGTTGTTGTTGAATTTGTTGGTGTTTTTCAATGTTGAGGTTGTTGTTGTTTCTCAATGTTGAGGTTGTTGTTGAATTTGTTGGTGTTTTTCAATGTTTAGGTTGTTGTTGAATTTGTTGGTGTTTTTCAATTTCGGGGTTGTTGTTGAATTTGTTGGTGTTTTTCAATGTTGAAGTTGTTGTTGTTTTTCAATGTTGAGGTTGTTGTTGAATTTGTTGGTGTTTTTCATTGTTGAGGTTGTTGTTGAATTTGTTGGTGTTTTTCAATTTCGAGGTTGTTGTTGAATTTGTTTGTGTTTTTCAATGTTGAGGTTCTTGTTGTTTTTCAATGTTGAGGTTATTGTTGAATTTGTTGGTGTTTTTCAATGTTGAGGTTGTTGTTGTTTTTCAATGTTGAGGTTGTTGTTGAATTTGTTGCTGTTTTTCAATGTTGAGTTTGTTGTTGTTTTTCAATGTTGAGGTTGTTGTTGAATTTGTTGGTGTTTTTCAGTGTTGAGGTTGTTGTTGTTTTTCAATGTTGATGTTGTTGTTGAATTTGTTGGTGTTTTTCAATGTTGAGGTTGTTGTTGTTTTTCAATGTTGAGGTTGTTGTTGAATTTTTTGGTGTTTTTCAATGTTGAGATTGTTGTTGTTTTTCAAAGTTGAGGTTGTTGTTGAATTTGTTGGTGTTTTTCAATGTTGAGGTTGTTGTTGAATTTGTTGGTGTTTTTCAATGTTGAGGTTGTTGTTATTTTTCAATGTTGAGGTTGTTGTTGAGTTTGTTGGTGTTCTTCAATGTTGAGGTTGTTGTTGAATTTGTTGGTGTTTTTCAATGTTGAGGTTGTTGTTGAATTTGTTGGTGTTTTTCAATGTTGAGGTTGTTGTTGTTTTTCAATGTTGAGGTTGTTGTTGAATTTGTTGGTGTTTTTCAACGTTGAGGTTGTTGTTGAATTTGTTGGTGTTTTTCAATGTTGAGGTTGTTGTTGTTTTTCAATGTTGAGGTTGTTGTTGAATTTGTTGGTGTTTTTCAATGTTTAGGTTGTTGTTGAATTTGTTGGTGTTTTTCAATTTCGAGGTTGTTGTTGAATTTGTTGGTGTTTTTCAATGTTGAAGTTGTTGTTGTTTTTCAATGTTGAGGTTGTTGTTGAATTTGTTGGTGTTTTTCATTGTTGAGGTTGTTGTTGAATTTGTTGGTGTTTTTCAATTTCGAGGTTGTTGTTGAATTTGTTTGTGTTTTTCAATGTTGAGGTTCTTGTTGTTTTTCAATGTTGAGGTTATTGTTGAATTTGTTGGTGTTTTTCAATGTTGAGGTTGTTGTTGTTTTTCAATGTTGAGGTTGTTGTTGAATTTGTTGGTGTTTTTCAATGTTGAGTTTGTTGTTGTTTTTCAATGTTGAGGTTGTTGTTGAATTTGTTGGTGTTTTTCAGTGTTGAGGTTGTTGTTGTTTTTCAATGTTGAGGTTGTTGTTGAATTTGTTGGTGTTTTTCAATGTTGAGGTTGTTGTTGTTTTTCAATGTTGAGGTTGTTGTTGAATTTGTTGGTGTTTTTCAATGTTGAGGTTGTTGTTGTTTTTCAATGTTGAGGTTGTTGTTGAATTTGTTGGTGTTTTTCAATGTTGAGGTTATTGTTGAATTTGTTGGTGTTTTTCAATGTTGAGGTTGTTGTTGTTTTTCAATGTTGAGGTTGTTCTTGAATTTGTTGGTGTTTTTCAAAGTTTAGGTTGTTGTTGTTTTTCAATGTTGAGGTTGTTGTTGAATTTGTTGGTGTTTTTCAATGTGAGGTTGTTGTTGAATTTGTTGGTGTTTTTCAATGTTGAGGTTGTTGTTGTTTTTCAATGTTGAGGTTGTTGTTGAATTTGTTGGTCTTTTTCAATGTTGAGGTTGTTGTTGTTTTTCAATGTTGAGGTTGTTGTTGAATTTGTTGGTGTTTTTCAACGTTGAGGTTGTTGTTGAATTTGTTGGTGTTTTTCAATGTTGAGGTTGTTGTTGTTTCTCAATGTTGAGGTTGTTGTTGAATTTGTTGGTGTTTTTCAATGTTTAGGTTGTTGTTGAATTTGTTGGTGTTTTTCAATTTCGGGGTTGTTGTTGAATTTGTTGGTGTTTTCCAATGTTGAAGTTGTTGTTGTTTTTCAATGTTGAGGTTGTTGTTGAATTTGTTGGTGTTTTTCATTGTTGAGGTTGTTGTTGAATTTGTTGGTGTTTTTCAATTTCGAGGTTGTTGTTGAATTTGTTTGTGTTTTTCAATGTTGAGGTTCTTGTTGTTTTTCAATGTTGAGGTTATTGTTGAATTTGTTGGTGTTTTTCAATGTTGAGGTTGTTGTTGTTTTTCAATGTTGAGGTTGTTGTTGAATTTGTTGCTGTTTTTCAATGTTGAGTTTGTTGTTGTTTTTCAATGTTGAGGTTGTTGTTGAATTTGTTGGTGTTTTTCAGTGTTGAGGTTGTTGTTGTTTTTCAATGTTGATGTTGTTGTTGAATTTGTTGGTGTTTTTCAATGTTGAGGTTGTTGTTGTTTTTCAATGTTGAGGTTGTTGTTGAATTTGTTGGTGTTTTTCAATGTTGAGGTTTTTGTTGTTTTTCAATGTTGAGGTTGTTGTTGAATTTGTTGGTGTTTTTCAATGTTGAGGTTGTTGTTGAATTTGTTGGTGTTTTTCAATGTTGAGGTTGTTGTTATTTTTCAATGTTGAGGTTGTTGTTGAGTTTGTTGGTGTTTTTCAATGTTGAGGTTGTTGTTGAATTTGTTGGTGTTTTTCAATGTTGAGGTTGTTGTTGAATTTGTTGGTGTTTTTCAATGTTGAGGTTGTTGTTGTTTTTAAATGTTGAGGTTGTTGTTGAATTTGCTGGTGTTTTTTCAATTTTTAGGTTGTTGGTGTTGTTCAATGTTGAGGTTGATTTTGAATTTGAGGGTGTTTTTCAATGTCGAGGTTGTTGTTGAATTTGTTGGTGTTTTTCAATGTTGAGGTTGTTGTTGTTTTTCAATGTTGAGGTTGTTGTTGAATTTTTTGGTGTTTTTCAATGTTGAGATTGTTGTTGTTTTTCAAAGTTGAGGTTGTTGTTGAATTTGTTGGTGTTTTTCAATGTTGAGGTTGTTGTTGAATTTGTTGGTGTTTTTCAATGTTGAGGTTGTTGTTATTTTTCAATGTTGAGGTTGTTGTTGAGTTTGTTGGTGTTCTTCAATGTTGAGGTTGTTGTTGAATTTGTTGGTGTTTTTCAATGTTGAGGTTGTTGTTGAATTTGTTGGTGTTTTTCAATGTTGAGGTTGTTGTTGTTTTTCAATGTTGAGGTTGTTGTTGAATTTGTTGGTGTTTTTCAACGTTGAGGTTGTTGTTGAATTTGTTGGTGTTTTTCAATGTTGAGGTTGTTGTTGTTTTTCAATGTTGAGGTTGTTGTTGAATTTGTTGGTGTTTTTCAATGTTTAGGTTGTTGTTGAATTTGTTGGTGTTTTTCAATTTCGAGGTTGTTGTTGAATTTGTTGGTGTTTTTCAATGTTGAAGTTGTTGTTGTTTTTCAATGTTGAGGTTGTTGTTGAATTTGTTGGTGTTTTTCATTGTTGAGGTTGTTGTTGAATTTGTTGGTGTTTTTCAATTTCGAGGTTGTTGTTGAATTTGTTTGTGTTTTTCAATGTTGAGGTTCTTGTTGTTTTTCAATGTTGAGGTTATTGTTGAATTTGTTGGTGTTTTTCAATGTTGAGGTTGTTGTTGTTTTTCAATGTTGAGGTTGTTGTTGAATTTGTTGGTGTTTTTCAATGTTGAGTTTGTTGTTGTTTTTCAATGTTGAGGTTGTTGTTGAATTTGTTGGTGTTTTTCAGTGTTGAGGTTGTTGTTGTTTTTCAATGTTGAGGTTGTTGTTGAATTTGTTGGTGTTTTTCAATGTTGAGGTTGTTGTTGTTTTTCAATGTTGAGGTTGTTGTTGAATTTGTTGGTGTTTTTCAATGTTGAGGTTGTTGTTGTTTTTCAATGTTGAGGTTGTTGTTGAATTTGTTGGTGTTTTTCAATGTTGAGGTTATTGTTGAATTTGTTGGTGTTTTTCAATGTTGAGGTTGTTGTTGTTTTTCAATGTTGAGGTTGTTCTTGAATTTGTTGGTGTTTTTCAAAGTTTAGGTTGTTGTTGTTTTTCAATGTTGAGGTTGTTGTTGAATTTGTTGGTGTTTTTCAATGTTGAGGTTGTTGTTGAATTTGTTGGTGTTTTTCAATGTTGAGGTTGTTGTTATTTTTCAATGTTGAGGTTGTTGTTGAGTTTGTTGGTGTTTTTCAATGTTGAGGTTGTTGTTGAATTTGTTGGTGTTTTTCAATGTTGAGGTTGTTGTTGAATTTGTTGGTCTTTTTCAATGTTGAGGTTGTTGTTGTTTTTCAATGTTGAGGTTGTTGTTGAATTTGTTGGTGTTTTTCATTGTTGAGGTTGTTGTTGAATTTGTTGGTGTTTTTCAATGTTGAGGTTGTTGTTGAATTTGTTGGTGTTTTTCAATTTCGAGGTTGTTGTTGAATTTGTTGGTGTTTTTCAATGTTGAAGTTGTTGTTGTTTTTCAATGTTGAGGTTGTTGTTGAATTTGTTGGTGTTTTTCATTGTTGAGGTAGTTGTTGAATTTGTTGGTGTTTTTCAATTTCGAGGTTGTTGTTGAATTTGTTTGTGTTTTTCAGTGTTGAGGTTGTTGTTGTTTTTCAATGTTGAGGTTGTTGTTGAATTTGTTGGTGTTTTTCAATGTTGAGGTTGTTGTTGTTTTTCAATGTTGAGGTTGTTGTTGAATTTGTTAGTGTTTTTCAATGTTGAGGTTGTTGTTGTTTTTCAATGTTGAGG
The DNA here is from genome assembly GCA_026770705.1 of Isurus oxyrinchus. NCBI lineage: Eukaryota > Metazoa > Chordata > Chondrichthyes > Lamniformes > Lamnidae > Isurus > Isurus oxyrinchus. The sequence continues at coordinate 581,256 of JANJGN010000143.1, read as the reverse complement.
TTGTTGTTGAATTTGTTGGTGTTTTTCAATGTTGAGGTTGTTGTTGAATTTGCTGGTTTTTTTTTCAATTTTGAGGTTGTTGGTGTTGTTCAATGTTGAGGTTGATTTTGAATTTGAGGGTGTTTTTCAATGTCGAGGTTGTTGTTGAATTTGTTGGTGTTTTTCAATGTTGAGGTTGTTGTTGTTTTTCAATGTTGAGGTTGTTGTTGAATTTGTTGGTGTTTTTCAATGTTGAGATTGTTGTTTTTCAAAGTTGAGGTTGTTGTTGAATTTGTTGGTGTTTTTCAATGTTGAGGTTGTTGTTGAATTTGTTGGTGTTTTTCAATGTTGAGGTTGTTGTTATTTTTCAATGTTGAGGTTGTTGTTGAGTTTGTTGGTGTTCTTCAATGTTGAGGTTGTTGTTGAATTTGTTGGTGTTTTTCAATGTTGAGGTTGTTGTTGAATTTGTTGGTGTTTTTCAATGTTGAGGTTGTTGTTGTTTTTCAATGTTGAGGTTGTTGTTGAATTTGTTGGTGTTTTTCAATGTTGAGGTTGTTGTTGAATTTGTTGGTGTTTTTCAATGTTGAGGTTGTTGTTATTTTTCAATGTTGAGGTTGTTGTTGAGTTTGTTGGTGTTTTTCAATGTTGAGGTTGTTGTTGAATTTGTTGGTGTTTTTCAATGTTGAGGTTGTTGTTGAATTTGTTGGTGTTTTTCAATGTTGAGGTTGTTGTTGTTTTTAAATGTTGAGGTTGTTGTTGAATTTGCTGGTGTTTTTTCAATTTTGAGGTTGTTGGTGTTGTTCAATGTTGAGGTTGATTTTGAATTTGAGGGTGTTTTTCAACGTCGAGGTTGTTGTTGTATTTGTTGGTGTTTTTCAATGTTGAGGTTGTTGTTGTTTTTCAATGTTGAGGTTGTTGTTGAATTTTTTGGTGTTTTTCAATGTTGAGATTGTTGTTGTTTTTCAAAGTTGAGGTTGTTGTTGAATTTGTTGGTGTTTTTCAATGTTGAGGTTGTTGTTGAATTTGTTGGTGTTTTTCAATGTTGAGGTTGTTGTTATTTTTCAATGTTGAGGTTGTTGTTGAGTTTGTTGGTGTTCTTCAATGTTGAGGTTGTTGTTGAATTTGTTGGTGTTTTTCAATGTTGAGGTTGTTGTTGAATTTGTTGGTGTTTTTCAATGTTGAGGTTGTTGTTGTTTTTCAATGTTGAGGTTGTTGTTGAATTTGTTGGTGTTTTTCAACGTTGAGGTTGTTGAATTTGTTGGTGTTTTTCAATGTTGAGGTTGTTGTTGTTTTTCAATGTTGAGGTTGTTGTTGAATTTGTTGGTGTTTTTCAATGTTTAGGTTGTTGTTGAATTTGTTGGTGTTTTTCAATTTCGAGGTTGTTGTTGAATTTGTTGGTGTTTTTCAATGTGGAAGTTGTTGTTGTTTTTCAATGTTGAGGTTGTTGTTATTTTTCAATGTTGAGGTTGTTGTTGAGTTTGTTGGTGTTCTTCAATGTTGAGGTTGTTGTTGAATTTGTTGGTGTTTTTCAATGTTGAGGTTGTTGTTGAATTTGTTGGTGTTTTTCATTGTTGAGGTTGTTGTTGAATTTGTTGGTGTTTTTCAATTTCGAGGTTGTTGTTGAATTTGTTTGTGTTTTTCAATGTTGAGGTTCTTGTTGTTTTTCAATGTTGAGGTTATTGTTGAATTTGTTGGTGTTTTTCAATGTTGAGGTTGTTGTTGTTTTTCAATGTTGAGGTTGTTGTTGAATTTGTTGGTGTTTTTCAATGTTGAGTTTGTTGTTGTTTTTCAATGTTGAGGTTGTTGTTGAATTTGTTGGTGTTTTTCAGTGTTGAGGTTGTTGTTGTTTTTCAATGTTGAGGTTGTTGTTGAATTTGTTGGTGTTTTTCAATGTTGAGGTTGTTGTTGTTTTTCAATGTTGAGGTTGATGTTGAATTTGTTGGTGTTTTTCAATGTTGAGGTTGTTGTTGTTTTTCAATGTTGAGGTTGTTGTTGAATTTGTTGGTGTTTTTCAATGTTGAGGTTGTTGTTGAATTTGTTGGTGTTTTTCAATGTTGAGGTTGTTGTTGTTTTTCAATGTTGAGGTTGTTCTTGAATTTGTTGGTGTTTTTCAAAGTTTAGGTTGTTGTTGTTTTTCAATGTTGAGGTTGTTGTTGAATTTGTTGGTGTTTTTCAATGTTGAGGTTGTTGTTGAATTTGTTGGTGTTTTTCAATGTTGAGGTTGTTGTTATTTTTCAATGTTGAGGTTGTTGTTGAGTTTGTTGGTGTTTTTCAATGTTGAGGTTGTTGTTGAATTTGTTGGTGTTTTTCAATGTTGAGGTTGTTGTTGAATTTGTTGGTGTTTTTCAATGTTGAGGTTGTTGTTGTTTTTCAATGTTGAGGTTGTTGTTGAATTTGTTGGTGTTTTTCAACGTTGAGGTTGTTGTTGAATTTGTTGGTGTTTTTCAATGTTGAGGTTGTTGTTGTTTCTCAATGTTGAGGTTGTTGTTGAATTTGTTGGTGTTTTTCAATGTTTAGGTTGTTGTTGAATTTGTTGGTGTTTTTCAATTTCGAGGTTGTTGTTGAATTTGTTGGTGTTTTTCAATGTTGAAGTTGTTGTTGTTTTTCAATGTTGAGGTTGTTGTTGAATTTGTTGGTGTTTTTCATTGTTGAGGTTGTTGTTGAATTTGTTGGTGTTTTTCAATTTCTAGGTTGTTGTTGAATTTGTTTGTGTTTTTCAATGTTGAGGTTCTTGTTGTTTTTCAATGTTGAGGTTATTGTTGAATTTGTTGGTGTTTTTCAATGTTGAGGTTGTTGTTGTTTTTCAATGTTGAGGTTGATGTTGAATTTGTTGGTGTTTTTCAATGTTGAGTTTGTTGTTGTTTTTCAATGTTGAGGTTGTTGTTGAATTTGTTGGTGTTTTTCAGTGTTGAGGTTGTTGTTGTTTTTCAATGTTGAGGTTGTTGTTGAATTTGTTGGTGTTTTTCAATGTTGAGGTTGTTGTTGTTTTTCAATGTTGAGGTTGTTGTTGAATTTGTTGGTGTTTTTCAATGTTGAGGTTGTTGTTGTTTTTCAATGTTGAGGTTGTTGTTGAATTTGTTGGTGTTTTTCAATGTTGAGGTTGTTGTTGAATTTGTTGGTGTTTTTCAATGTTGAGGTTGTTGTTATTTTTCAATGTTGAGGTTGTTGTTGAGTTTGTTGGTGTTTTTCAATGTTGAGGTTGTTGTTGAATTTGTTGGTGTTTTTCAATGTTGAGGTTGTTGTTGAATTTGTTGGTGTTTTTCAATGTTGAGGTTGTTGTTGTTTTTAAATGTTGAGGTTGTTGTTGAATTTGCTGGTGTTTTTTCAATTTTTAGGTTGTTGGTGTTGTTCAATGTTGAGGTTGATTTTGAATTTGAGGGTGTTTTTCAATGTCGAGGTTGTTGTTGAATTTGTTGGTGTTTTTCAATGTTGAGGTTGTTGTTGTTTTTCAATGTTGAGGTTGTTGTTGAATTTGTTGGTGTTTTTCAATGTTGAGATTGTTGTTGTTTTTCAAAGTTGAGGTTGTTGTTGAATTTGTTGGTGTTTTTCAATGTTGAGGTTGTTGTTGAATTTGTTGGTGTTTTTCAATGTTGAGGTTGTTGTTATTTTTCAATGTTGAGGTTGTTGTTGAGATTGTTGGTGTTCTTCAATGTTGAGGTTGTTGTTGAATTTGTTGGTGTTTTTCAATGTTGAGGTTGTTGTTGAATTTGTTGGTGTTTTTCAATGTTGAGGTTGTTGTTGTTTTTCAATGTTGAGGTTGTTGTTGAATTTGTTGGTGTTTTTCAACGTTGAGGTTGTTGTTGAATTTGTTGGTGTTTTTCAATGTTGAGGTTGTTGTTGTTTTTCAATGTTGAGGTTGTTGTTGAATTTGTTGGTGTTTTTCAATGTTTAGGTTGTTGTTGAATTTGTTGGTGTTTTTCAATTTCGAGGTTGTTGTTGAATTTGTTGGTGTTTTTCAATGTTGAAGTTGTTGTTGTTTTTCAATGTTGAGGTTGTTGTTGAATTTGTTGGTGTTTTTCATTGTTGAGGTTGTTGTTGAATTTGTTGGTGTTTTTCAATTTCGAGGTTGTTGTTGAATTTGTTTGTGTTTTTCAATGTTGAGGTTCTTGTTGTTTTTCAATGTTGAGGTTATTGTTGAATTTGTTGGTGTTTTTCAATGTTGAGGTTGTTGTTGTTTTTCAATGTTGAGGTTGTTGTTGAATTTGTTGGTGTTTTTCAATGTTGAGTTTGTTGTTGTTTTTCAATGTTGAGGTTGTTGTTGAATTTGTTGGTGTTTTTCAGTGTAGAGGTTGTTGTTGTTTTTCAATGTTGAGGTTGTTGTTGAATTTGTTGGTGTTTTTCAATGTTGAGGTTGTTGTTGTTTTTCAATGTTGAGGTTGTTGTTGAATTTGTTGGTGTTTTTCAATGTTGAGGTTGTTGTTGTTTTTCAATTTTGAGGTTGTTGTTGAATTTGTTGGTGTTTTTCAATGTTGAGGTTGTTGTTGAATTTGTTGGTGTTTTTCAATGTTGAGGTTGTTGTTGTTTTTCAATGTTGAGGTTGTTCTTGAATTTGTTGGTGTTTTTCAAAGTGTAGGTTGTTGTTGTTTTTCAATGTTGAGGTTGTTGTTGAATTTGTTGGTGTTTTTCAATGTTGAGGTTGTTGTTGAATTTGTTGGTGTTTTTCAATGTTGAGGTTGTTGTTATTTTTCAATGTTGAGGTTGTTGTTGAGTTTGTTGGTGTTTTTCAATGTTGAGGTTGTTGTTGAATTTGTTGGTGTTTTTCAATGTTGAGGTTGTTGTTGAATTTGTTGTTGTTTTTCAATGTTGAGGTTGTTGTTGTTTTTCAATGTTGAGGTTGTTGTTGAATTTGTTGGTGTTTTTCAACGTTGAGGTTGTTGTTGAATTTGTTGGTGTTTTTCAATGTTGAGGTTGTTGTTGTTTCTCAATGTTGAGGTTGTTGTTGAATTTGTTGGTGTTTTTCAATGTTTAGGTTGTTGTTGAATTTGTTGGTGTTTTTCAATTTCGAGGTTGTTGTTGAATTTGTTGGTGTTTTTCAATGTTGAAGTTGTTGTTGTTTTTCAATGTTGAGGTTGTTGTTGAATTTGTTGGTGTTTTTCATTGTTGAGGTTGTTGTTGAATTTGTTGGTGTTTTTCAATTTCGAGGTTGTTGTTGAATTTGTTTGTGTTTTTCAATGTTGAGGTTCTTGTTGTTTTTCAATGTTGAGGTTATTGTTGAATTTGTTGGTGTTTTTCAATGTTGAGGTTGTTGTTGAATTTGTTGGTGTTTTTCAATGTTGAGTTTGTTGTTGTTTTTCAATGTTGAGGTTGTTGTTGAATTTGTTGGTGTTTTTCAGTGTTGAGGTTGTTGTTGTTTTTCAATGTTGAGGTTGTTGTTGAATATGTTGGTGTTTTTCAATGTTGAGGTTGTTGTTGTTTTTCAATGTTGAGGTTGTTGTTGAATTTGTTGGTGTTTTTCAATGTTGAGGTTGTTGTTGTTTTTCAATGTTGAGGTTGTTGTTGAATTTGTTGGTGTTTTTCAATGTTGAGGTTGTTGTTGAATTTGTTGGTGTTTTTCAATGTTGAGGTTGTTGTTATTTTTCAATGTTGAGGTTGTTGTTGAGTTTGTTGGTGTTTTTCAATGTTGAGGTTGTTGTTGAATTTGTTGGTGTTTTTCAATGTTGAGGTTGTTGTTGAATTTGTTGGTGTTTTTCAATGTTGAGGTTGTTGTTGTTTTTAAATGTTGAGGTTGTTGTTGAATTTGCTGGTGTTTTTTCAATTTTTAGGTTGTTGGTGTTGTTCAATGTTGAGGTTGATTTTGAATTTGAGGGTGTTTTTCAATGTCGAGGTTGTTGTTGAATTTGTTGGTGTTTTTCAATGTTGAGGTTGTTGTTGTTTTTCAATGTTGAGGTTGTTGTTGAATTTGTTGGTGTTTTTCAATGTTGAGATTGTTGTTGTTTTTCAAAGTTGAGGTTGTTGTTGAATTTGTTGGTGTTTTTCAATGTTGAGGTTGTTGTTGAATTTGTTGGTGTTTTTCAATGTTGAGGTTGTTGTTATTTTTCAATGTTGAGGTTGTTGTTGAGATTGTTGGTGTTCTTCAATGTTGAGGTTGTTGTTGAATTTGTTGGTGTTTTTCAATGTTGAGGTTGTTGTTGAATTTGTTGGTGTTTTTCAATGTTGAGGTTGTTGTTGTTTTTCAATGTTGAGGTTGTTGTTGAATTTGTTGGTGTTTTTCAACGTTGAGGTTGTTGTTGAATTTGTTGGTGTTTTTCAATGTTGAGGTTGTTGTTGTTTTTCAATGTTGAGGTTGTTGTTGAATTTGTTGGTGTTTTTCAATGTTTAGGTTGTTGTTGAATTTGTTGGTGTTTTTCAATTTCGAGGTTGTTGTTGAATTTGTTGGTGTTTTTCAATGTTGAAGTTGTTGTTGTTTTTCAATGTTGAGGTTGTTGTTGAATTTGTTGGTGTTTTTCATTGTTGAGGTTGTTGTTGAATTTGTTGGTGTTTTTCAATTTCGAGGTTGTTGTTGAATTTGTTTGTGTTTTTCAATGTTGAGGTTCTTGTTGTTTTTCAATGTTGAGGTTATTGTTGAATTTGTTGGTGTTTTTCAATGTTGAGGTTGTTGTTGTTTTTCAATGTTGAGGTTGTTGTTGAATTTGTTGGTGTTTTTCAATGTTGAGTTTGTTGTTGTTTTTCAATGTTGAGGTTGTTGTTGAATTTGTTGGTGTTTTTCAGTGTTGAGGTTGTTGTTGTTTTTCAATGTTGAGGTTGTTGTTGAATTTGTTGGTGTTTTTCAATGTTGAGGTTGTTGTTGAATTTGTTGGTGTTTTTCAATGTTGAGGTTGTTGTTGTTTTTCAATGTTGAGGTTGTTCTTGAATTTGTTGGTGTTTTTCAAAGTTTAGGTTGTTGTTGTTTTTCAATGTTGAGGTTGTTGTTGAATTTGTTGGTGTTTTGCAATGTTGAGGTTGTTGTTGAATTTGTTGGTGTTTTTCAATGTTGAGGTTGTTGTTATTTTTCAATGTTGAGGTTGTTGTTGAGTTTGTTGGTGTTTTTCAATGTTGAGGTTGTTGTTGAATTTGTTGGTCTTTTTCAATGTTGAGGTTGTTGTTGTTTTTCAATGTTGAGGTTGTTGTTGAATTTGTTGGTGTTTTTCAACGTTGAGGTTGTTGTTGAATTTGTTGGTGTTTTTCAATGTTGAGGTTGTTGTTGTTTCTCAATGTTGAGGTTGTTGTTGAATTTGTTGGTGTTTTTCAATGTTTAGGTTGTTGTTGAATTTGTTGGTGTTTTTCAATTTCGAGGTTGTTGTTGAATTTGTTGGTGTTTTTCAATGTTGAAGTTGTTGTTGTTTTTCAATGTTGAGGTTGTTGTTGAATTTGTTGGTGTTTTTCATTGTTGAGGTTGTTGTTGAATTTGTTGGTGTTTTTCAATTTCGAGGTTGTTGTTGAATTTGTTTGTGTTTTTCAATGTTGAGGTTCTTGTTGTTTTTCAATGTTGAGGTTATTGTTGAATTTGTTGGTGTTTTTCAATGTTGAGGTTGTTGTTGTTTTTAAATGTTCAGGTTGTTGTTGAATTTGTTGGTGTTTTTCAATGTTGAGTTTGTTGTTGTTTTTCAATGTTGAGGTTGTTGTTGAATTTGTTGGTGTTTTTCAGTGTTGAGGTTGTTGTTGTTTTTCAATGTTGAGGTTGTTGTTGAATTTGTTGGTGTTTTTCAATGTTGAGGTTGTTGTTGTTTTTCAATGTTGAGGTTGTTGTTGAATTTGTTAGTGTTTTTCAATGTTGAGGTTGTTGTTGTTTTTCAATGTTGAGGTTGTTGTTGAATTTGTTGGTGTTTTTCAATGTTGAGGTTGTTGTTGAATTTGTTGGTGTTTTTCAATGTTGAGGTTGTTCTTATTTTTCAATGTTGAGGTTGTTGTTGAGTTTGTTGGTGTTTTTCAACGTTGAGGTTGTTGTTGAATTTGTTGGTGTTTTTCAATGTTGAGGTTGTTGTTGTTTTTAAATGTTGAGGTTGTTGTTGAATTTGCTGGTGTTTTTTCAATTTTGAGGTTGTTGGTGTTGTTCAATGTTGAGGTTGATTTTGAATTTGAGGGTGTTTTTCAATGTCGAAGTTGTTGTTGAATTTGTTGGTGTTTTTCAATGTTGAGGTTGTTGTTGTTTTTCAATGTTGAGGTTGTTGTTGAATTTGTTGGTGTTTTTCAATGTTGAGATTGTTGTTGTTTTTCAATGTTGAGGTTGTTGTTGAATTTGTTGGTGTTTTTAAATGTTGAGGTTGTTGTTGAATTTGTTGGTGTTTTGCAATGTTGAGGTTGTTGTTGTTTTTCAATGTTGAGGTTGTTGCTGAATTTGTTGGTGTTTTTCAATGTTGAGGTTTTTGTTGTTTTTCAATGTTGAGGTTGTTGTTGTATTTGTTGGTGTTTTTCAATTTCCAGGTTGTTGTTGAATTTGTTGGTGTTTTTCAATGTTGAAGTTGTTGTTGAATTTGTCGGTGTTTTTCAATGTTGAGGTTGTTGTTGTTTTTCAATGTTGAGGTTGTTGCTGAATTTGCTGGTGTTTTTTCAATTTTGAGGTTGTTGGTGTTGTTCAATGTTGAGGTTGATTTTGAATTTGAGGGTGTTTTTCAATGTCGAGGTTGTTGTTGAATTTGTTGGTGTTTTTCAATGTTGAGGTTGTTGTTGTTTTTCAATGTTGAGCTTGTTGTTGAATTTTTGGTGTTTTTCAATGTTGAGGTTGTTGTTGAATTTGTTGGTGTTTTTAAATGTTGAGGTTGTTGTTGAATTTGTTGGTGTTTTGCAATGTTGAGGTTGTTGTTGTTTTTCAATGTTGAGGTTGTTGTTGAATTTGTTGGTGTTTTTAAATGTTGAGGTTGTTGTTGAATTTGTTGGTGTTTTGCAATGTTGAGGTTGTTGTTGTTTTTCAATGTTGAGGTTGTTGATGAATTTGTTGGTGTTTTTCAATGTTGAGGTTTTTGTTGTTTTTCAATGTTGAGGTTGTTGTTGTATTTGTTGGTGTTTTTCAATTTCGAGGTTGTTGTTGAATTTGTTGGTGTTTTTCAATGTTGAAGTTGTTGTTGAATTTGTCGGTGTTTTTCAATGTTGAGGTTGTTGTTGTTTTTCAATGTTGAGGTTGTTGTTGAATTTGCTGGTGTTTTTTCAATTTTGAGGTTGTTGGTGTTGTTCAATGTTGAGGTTGATTTTGAATTTGAGGGTGTTTTTCAATGTCGAGGGTGTTGTTGAATTTGTTGGTGTTTTTCAATGTTGAGGTTGTCGTTGTTTTTCAATGTTGAGCTTGTTGTTGAATTTTTGGTGTTTTTCAATGTTGAGATTGTTGTTGTTTTACAATGTTGAGGTTGTTGTTGAATTTGTTGGTGTTTTTAAATGTTGAGGTTGTTGTTGAATTTGTTGGTGTTTTTCAATGTTGAGGTTTTTGTTGTTTTTCAATGTTGAGGTTGTTGTTGTATTTGTTGGTGTTTTTCAATTTCGAGGTTGTTGTTGAATTTGTTGGTGTTTTTCAATGTTGAAGTTGTTGTTGAATTTGTCGGTGTTTTTCAATGTTGAGGTTGTTGTTGTTTTTCAATGTTGAGGTTGTTGTTGAATTTGTTGGTGTTTTTCAATGTTGAGGTTGTTGTTGTTTTTCAATGCTGAGGTTGTTGTTGAATTTGTTGGTGTTTTTCAATGTTGAGGTTGTTGTTGAATTTGTTGGTGTTTTTCAATGTTGAGGTTGTTGTTGTTTTTCAATGCTGAGGTTGTTGTTGAATTTTTGGTGTTTTTCAATGTTGAGATTGTTGTTGTTTTTCAATGTTGAGGTTGTTGTTGAATTTGTTGGTGTTTTTAAATGTTGAGGTTGTTGTTGAATTTGTTGGTGTTTTGCAATGTTGAGGTTGTTGTTGTTTTTCAATGTTGAGGTTGTTGTTGAATTTGTTGGTGTTTTTCAATGTTGAGGTTGTTGTTCAATTTGTTGGTGTTTTTCAATGTTGAGGTTGTTGTTATTTTTCAATGTTGAGGTTGTTGTTGAGTTTGTTGGTGTTTTTCAATGTTGAGGTTGTTGTTGAATTTGTTGGTGTTTTTCAATGTTGAGGTTGTTGTTGAATTTGTTGGTCTTTTTCAATGTTGAGGTTGTTGTTGTTTTTCAATGTTGAGGTTGTTGTTGAATTTGTTGGTGTTTTTCAACGTTGAGGTTGTTGTTGAATTTGTTGGTGTTTTTCAATGTTGAGGTTGTTGTTGTTTCTCAATGTTGAGGTTGTTGTTGAATTTGTTGGTGTTTTTCAATGTTTAGGTTGTTGTTGAATTTGTTGGTGTTTTTCAATTTCGAGGTTGTTGTTGAATTTGTTGGTGTTTTTCAATGTTGAGGTTGTTGTTGAATTTGTTGGTGTTTTTCAATTTCGAGGTTGTTGTTGAATTTGTTTGTGTTTTTCAATGTTGAGGTTCTTGTTGTTTTTCAATGTTGAGGTTATTGTTGAATTTGTTGGTGTTTTTCAATGTTGAGGTTGTTGTTGTTTTTAAATGTTGAGGTTGTTGTTGAATTTGTTGGTGTTTTTCAATGTTGAGTTTGTTGTTAGTTTTTCAATGTTGAGGTTGTTGTTGAATTTGTTGGTGTTTTTCAGTGTTGAGGTTGTTGTTGTTTTTCAATGTTGAGGTTGTTGTTGAATTTGTTGGTGTTTTTCAATGTTGAGGTTGTTGTTGTTTTTCAATGTCGAGGTTGTTGTTGAATTTGTTGGTGTTTTTCAATGTTGAGGTTTTTGTTGTTTTTCAATGTTGAGGTTGTTGTTGTATTTGTTGGTGTTTTTCAATTTCGAGGTTGTTGTTGAATTGGTTGGTGTTTTTCAATGTTGAAGTTGTTGTTGAATTTGTCGGTGTTTTTCAATGTTGAGGTTGTTGTTGTTTTTCAATGTTGAGGTTGTTGTTGAATTTGCTGGTGTTTTTTCAATTTTGAGGTTGTTGGTGTTGTTCAATGTTGAGGTTGATTTTGAATTTGAGGGTGTTTTTCAATGTCGAGGTTGTTGTTGAATTTGTTGGTGTTTTTCAATGTTGAGGTTGTTGTTGTTTTTCAATGTTGAGCTTGTTGTTGAATTTTTGGTGTTTTTCAATGTTGAGGTTGTTGTTGAATTTGTTGGTGTTTTTAAATGTTGAGGTTGTTGTTGAATTTGTTGGTGTTTTGCAATGTTGAGGTTGTTGTTGTTTTTCAATGTTGAGGTTGTTGTTGAATTTGTTGGTGTTTTTAAATGTTGAGGTTGTTGTTGAATTTGTTGGTGTTTTGCAATGTTGAGGTTGTTGTTGTTTTTCAATGTTGAGGTTGTTGATGAATTTGTTGGTGTTTTTCAATGTTGAGGTTTTTGTTGTTTTTCAATGTTGAGGTTGTTGTTGTATTTGTTGGTGTTTTTCAATTTCGAGGTTGTTGTTGAATTTGTTGGTGTTTTTCAATGTTGAAGTTGTTGTTGAAATTGTCGGTGTTTTTCAATGTTGAGGTTGTTGTTGTTTTTCAATGTTGAGGTTGTTGTTGAATTTGCTGGTGTTTTTTCAATTTTGAGGTTGTTGGTGTTGTTCAATGTTGAGGTTGATTTTGAATTTGAGGGTGTTTTTCAATGTCGAGGTTGTTGTTGAATTTGTTGGTGTTTTTCAATGTTGAGGTTGTCGTTGTTTTTCAATGTTGAGCTTGTTGTTGAATTTTTGGTGTTTTTCAATGTTGAGATTGTTGTTGTTTTACAATGTTGAGGTTGTTGTTGAATTTGTTGGTGTTTTTAAATGTTGAGGTTGTTGTTGAATTTGTTGGTGTTTTGCAATGTTGAGGTTGTTGTTGTTTTTCAATGTTGAGGTTGTTGTTGAATTTGTTGGTGTTTTTCAATGTTGAGGTTTTTGTTGTTTTTCAATGTTGAGGTTGTTGTTGTATTTGTTGGTGTTTTTCAATTTCGAGGTTGTTGTTGAATTTGTTGGTGTTTTTCAATGTTGAAGTTGTTGTTGAATTTGTCGGTGTTTTTCAATGTTGAGGTTGTTGTTGTTTTTCAATGTTGAGGTTGTTGTTGAATTTGTTGGTGTTTTTCAATGTTGAGGTTGTTGTTGTTTTTCAATGCTGAGGTTGTTGTTGAATTTGTTGGTGTTTTTCAATGTTGAGGTTGTTGTTGAATTTGTTGGTGTTTTTCAATGTTGAGGTTGTTGTTGTTTTTCAATGCTGAGGTTGTTGTTGAATTTTTGGTGTTTTTCAATGTTGAGATTGTTGTTGTTTTTCAATGTTGAGGTTGTTGTTGAATTTGTTGGTGTTTTTAAATGTTGAGGTTGTTTTTGAATTTGTTGGTGCTTTGCAATGTTGAGGTTGTTGTTGTTTTTCAATGTTGAGGTTGTTGTTGAATTTGTTGGTGTTTTTCAATGTTGAGGTTGTTGTTGAATTTGTTGGTGTTTTTCAATGTTGAGGTTGTTGTTATTTTTCAATGTTGAGGTTGTTGTTGAGTTTGTTGGTGTTTTTCAATGTTGAGGTTGTTGTTGAATTTGTTGGTGTTTTTCAATGTTGAGGTTGTTGTTGAATTTGTTGGTCTTTTTCAATGTTGAGGTTGTTGTTGTTTTTCAATGTTGAGGTTGTTGTTGAATTTGTTGGTGTTTTTCAACGTTGAGGTTGTTGTTGAATTTGTTGGTGTTTTTCAATGTTGAGGTTGTTGTTGTTTCTCAATGTTGAGGTTGTTGTTGAATTTGTTGGTGTTTTTCAATGTTTAGGTTGTTGTTGAAATTGTTGGTGTTTTTCAATTTCGAGGTTGTTGTTGAATTTGTTGGTGTTTTTCAATGTTGAGGTTGTTGTTGAATTTGTTGGTGTTTTTCAATTTCGAGGTTGTTGTTGAATTTGTTTGTGTTTTTCAATGTTGAGGTTCTTGTTGTTTTTCAATGTTGAGGTTATTGTTGAATTTGTTGGTGTTTTTCAATGTTGAGGCTGTTGTTGTTTTTAAATGTTGAGGTTGTTGTTGAATTTGTTGGTGTTTTTCAATGTTGAGTTTGTTGTTAGTTTTTCAATGTTGAGGTTGTTGTTGAATTTGTTGGTGTTTTTCAGTGTTGAGGTTGTTGTTGTTTTTCAATGTTGAGGTTGTTGTTGAATTTGTTGGTGTTTTTCAATGTTGAGGTTGTTGTTGTTTTTCAATGTTGAGGTTGTTGTTGAATTTGTTGGTGTTTTTCAATGTTGAGGTTGTTGTTGTTTTTCAATGTTGAGGTTGTTGTTGAATTTGTTGGTGTTTTTCAATGTTGAGGTTGTTGTTGAATTTGTTGGTGTTTTTCAATGTTGAGGTTGTTCTTATTTTTCAATGTTGAGGTTGTTGTTGAGTTTGTTGGTGTTTTTCAATGTTGAGGTTGTTGTTGAATTTGTTGGTGTTTTTCAATGTTGAGGTTGTTGTTGAATTTGTTGGTGTTTTTCAATGTTGAGGTTGTTGTTGTTTTTAAATGTTGAGGTTGTTGTTGAATTTGCTGGTGTTTTTTCAATTTTGAGGTTGTTGGTGTTGTTCAATGTTGAGGTTGATTTTGAATTTGAGGGTGTTTTTCAATGTCGAAGTTGTTGTTGAATTTGTTGGTGTTTTTCAATGTTGAGGTTGTTGTTGTTTTTCAATGTTGAGGTTGTTGTTGAATTTGTTGGTGTTTTTCAATGTTGAGATTGTTGTTGTTTTTCAATGTTGAGGTTGTTGTTGAATTTGTTGGTGTTTTTAAATGTTGAGGTTGTTGTTGAATTTGTTGGTGTTTTGCAATGTTGAGGTTGTTGTTGTTTTTCAATGTTGAGGTTGTTGCTGAATTTGTTGGTGTTTTTCAATGTTGAGGTTTTTGTTGTTTTTCAATGTTGAGGTTGTTGTTGTATTTGTTGGTGTTTTTCAATTTCGAGGTTGTTGTTGAATTTGTTGGTGTTTTTCAATGTTGAAGTTGTTGTTGAATTTGTCGGTGTTTTTCAATGTTGAGGTTGTTGTTGTTTTTCAATGTTGAGGTTGTTGTTGAATTTGCGGGTGTTTTTTCAATTTTGAGGTTGTTGGTGTTGTTCAATGTTGAGGTTGATTTTGAATTTGAGGGTGTTTTTCAATGTCGAGGTTGTTGTTGAATTTGTTGGTGTTTTTCAATGTTGAGGTTGTTGTCGTTTTTCAATGTTGAGCTTGTTGTTGAATTTTTGGTGTTTTTCAATGTTGAGGTTGTTGTTGAATTTGTTGGTGTTTTTAAATGTTGAGGTTGTTGTTGAATTTGTTGGTGTTTTGCAATGTTGAGGTTGTTGTTGTTTTTCAATGTTGAGGTTGTTGTTGAATTTGTTGGTGTTTTTCAATGTTGAGGTTTTTGTTGTTTTTCAATGTTGAGGTTGTTGTTGTATTTGTTGGTGTTTTTCAATTTCGAGGTTGTTGTTGAATTTGTTGGTGTTTTTCAATGTTGAAGTTGTTGTTGAATTTGTCGGTGTTTTTCAATGTTGAGGTTGTTGTTGTTTTTCAATGTTGAGGTTGTTGTTGAATTTGTTGGTGTTTTTCAATGTTGAGGTTGTTGTTGTTTTTCAATGCTGAGGTTGTTGTTGAATTTGTTGGTGTTTTTCAATGTTGAGGTTGTTGTTGAATTTGTTGGTGTTTTTCAATGTTGAGGTTGTTGTTGTTTTACAATGTTGAGGTTGTTGTTGAATTTTTGGTGTTTTTCAATGTTGAGATTGTTGTTGTTTTTCAATGTTGAGGTTGTTGTTGAATTTGTTGGTGTTTTTAAATGTTGAGGTTGTTGTTGAATTTGTTGGTGTTTTGCAATGTTGAGGTTGTTGTTGTTTTTCAATGTTGAGGTTGTTGTTGAATTTGTTGGTGTTTTTCAATGTTGAGGTTTTTGTTGTTTTTCAATGTTGAGGTTGTTGTTGTATTTGTTGGTGTTTTTCAATTTCGAGGTTGTTGTTGAATTTGTTGGTGTTTTTCAATGTTGAAGTTGTTGTTGAATTTGTCGGTGTTTTTCAATGTTGAGGTTGTTGTTGTTTTTCAATGTTGAGGTTGTTGTTGAATTTGTTGGTGTTTTTAAAAGTTGAGGTTGTTGTTGAATTTGTTGGTGTTTTGCAATGTTGAGGTTGTTGTTGTTTTTCAATGTTGAGGTTGTTGTTGAATTTGTTGGTGTTTTTCAATGTTGAGGTTTTTGTTGTTTTTCAATGTTGAGGTTGTTGTTGTATTTGTTGGTGTTTTTCAATTTCGAGGTTGTTGTTGAATTTGTTGGTGTTTTTCAATGTTGAAGTTGTTGTTGAATTTGTCGGTGTTTTTCAATGTTGAGGTTGTTGTTGTTTTTCAATGTTGAGGTTGTTGTTGAATTTGTTGGTGTTTTTCAATGTTGAGGTTGTTGTTGTTTTTCAATGCTGAGGTTGTTGTTGAATTTGTTGGTGTTTTTCAATGTTGAGGTTGTTGTTGAATTTGTTGGTGTTTTTCAATGTTGAGGTTGTTGTTGTTTTTCAATGTTGAGGTTGTTGTTGAATTTGTTGGTGTTTTTCAATGTTGAGGTTGTTGTTGAATTTGTTGGTGTTTTTCAATGTTGAGGTTGTTGTTGTTTTTCAATGTTGAGGTTGTTGTTGAATTTGTTGGTGTTTTTCAACGTTGAGGTTGTTGTTGAATTTGTTGGTGTTTTTCAATGTTGAGGTTGTTGTTGTTTTTCAATGTTGAGGTTGTTGTTGAATTTGTTGGTGTTTTTCAATGTTGAGGTTGTTGTTGTTTTTCAATGTTGAGGTTGTTGTTGAATTTGTTGGTGTTGTTCAATGTTGAGGTTGTTGTTGAATTTTTTTGGTGTTTTTCAATGTTGAGGTTGTTGTTGTTTTTCAATGTTGAGGTTGTTGTTGAATTTCTTGGTGTTTTTCAATGTTGAGATTGTTGTTGTTTTTCAATGTTGAGGTTGTTGTTGAATTTGTTGGTGTTTTTAAATGTTGAGGTTGTTGTTGAATTTGTTGGTGTTTTGCAATGTTGAGGTTGTTGTTGTTTTTCAATGTTGAGGTTGTTGCTGAATTTGATGGTGTTTTTCAATGTTGAGGTTTTTGTTGTTTTTCAATGTTGAGGTTGTTGTTGTATTTGTTGGTGTTTTTCAATTTCGAGGTTGTTGTTGAATTTGTTGGTGTTTTTCAATGTTGAAGTTGTTGTTGAATTTGTCGGTGTTTTTCAATGTTGAGGTTGTTGTTGTTTTTCAATGTTGAGGTTGTTGTTGAATTTGCTGGTGTTTTTTCAATTTTGAGGTTGTTGGTGTTGTTCAATGCTGAGGTTGATTTTGAATTTGAGGGTGTTTTTCAATGTCGAGGTTGTTGTTGAATTTGTTGGTGTTTTTCAATGTTGAGGTTGTCGTTGTTTTTCAATGTTGAGCTTGTTGTTGAATTTTTGGTGTTTTTCAATGTTGAGATTGTTGTTGTTTTTCAATGTTGAGTTTGTTGTTGAATTTGTTGGTGTTTTTAAATGTTGAGGTTGTTGTTGAATTTGTTGGTGTTTTGCAATGTTGAGGTTGTTGTTGTTTTTCAATGTTGAGGTTGTTGTTGAATTTGTTGGTGCTTTTCAATGTTGAGGTTTTTGTTGTTTTTCAATGTTGAGGTTGTTGTTGTATTTGTTGATGTTTTTCAATTTCGAGGTTGTTGTTGAATTTGTCGGTGTTTTTCAATGTTGAAGTTGTTGTTGAATTTGTCGGTGTTTTTCAATGTTGAGGTTGTTGTTGTTTTTCAATGTTGAGGTTGTTGTTGAATTTGTTGGTGTTTTTCAATGTTGAGGTTGTTGTTGTTTTTCAATGCTGAGGTTGTTGTTGAATTTGTTGGTGTTTTTCAATGTTGAGGTTGTTGTTGAATTTGTTGGTGTTTTTCAATGTTGAGGTTGTTGTTGTTTTTCAATGCTGAGGTTGTTGTTGAATTTTTGGTGTTTTTCAATGTTGAGATTGTTGTTGTTTTTCAAAGTTGAGGTTGTTGTTGAATTTGTTGGTGTTTTTAAATGTTGAGGTTGTTGTTGAATTTGTTGGTGTTTTGCAATGTTGAGGTTGTTGTTGTTTTTCAATGTTGAGGTTGTTGTTGAATTTGTTGGTGTTTTTCAATGTTGAGGTTTTTGTTGTTTATCAATGTTGAGGTTGTTGTTGTATTTGTTGGTGTTTTTCAATTTCGAGGTTGTTGTTGAATTTGTTGGTGTTTTTCAATGTTGAAGTTGTTGAATTTGTCGGTGTTTTTCAATGTTGAGGTTGTTGTTGTTTTTCAATGTTGAGGTTGTTGTTGAATTTGTTGGTGTTTTTCATTGTTGAGGTTGTTGTTGTTTTTCAATGCTGAGGTTGTTGTTGAATTTGTTGGTGTTTTTCAATGTTGAGGTTGTTGTTGTTTTTCAATGTTGAGGTTGTTGTTGAATTTGTTGGTGTTTTTCAATGTTGAGGTTGTTGTTGAATTTGTTGGTGTTTTTCAATGTTGAGGTTGTTGTTGAATTTGTTGGTGTTTTTCAATGTTGAGGTTGTTGTTGTTTTTCAATGCTGAGGTTGTTGTTGAATTTGTTGGTGTTTTTCAATGTTGAGGTTGTTGTTGAATTTGTTGGTGTTTTTCAATGTTGAGGTTGTTGTTGTTTTTCAATGCTGAGGTTGTTGTTGAATTTTTGGTGTTTTTCAATGTTGAGATTGTTGTTGTTTTTCAATGTTGAGGTTGTTGTTGAATTTGTTGGTGTTTTTAAATGTTGAGGTTGTTGTTGAATTTGTTGGTGTTTTGCAATGTTGAGGTTGTTGTTGTTTTTCAATGTTGAGGTTGTTGTTGAATTTGTTGGTGTTTTTCAATGTTGAGGTTGTTGTTGAATTTGTTGGTGTTTTTCAATGTTGAGGTTGTTGTTATTTTTCAATGTTGAGGTTGTTGTTGAGTTTGTTGGTGTTTTTCAATGTTGAGGTTGTTGTTGAATTTGTTGGTGTTTTTCAATGTTGAGGTTGTTGTTGAATTTGTTGGTCTTTTTCAATGTTGAGGTTGTTGTTGTTTTTCAATGTTGAGGTTGTTGTTGAATTTGTTGGTGTTTTTCATTGTTGAGGTTGTTGTTGAATTTGTTGGTGTTTTTCAATGTTGAGGTTGTTGTTGTTTCTCAATGTTGAGGTTGTTGTTGAATTTGTTGGTGTTTTTCAATGTTTAGGTTGTTGTTGAAATTGTTGGTGTTTTTCAATTTCGAGGTTGTTGTTGAATTTGTTGGTGTTTTTCAATGTTGAGGTTGTTGTTGAATTTGTTGGTGTTTTTCAATTTCGAGGTTGTTGTTGAATTTGTTTGTGTTTTTCAATGTTGAGGTTCTTGTTGTTTTTCAATGTTGTGGTTATTGTTGAATTTGTTGGTGTTTTTCAATGTTGAGGTTGTTGTTGTTTTTAAATGTTGAGGTTGTTGTTGAATTTGTTGGTGTTTTTCAATGTTGAGTTTGTTGTTAGTTTTTCAATGTTGAGGTTGTTGTTGAATTTGTTGGTGTTTTTCAGTGTTGAGGTTGTTGTTGTTTTTCAATGTTGAGGTTGTTGTTGAATTTGTTGGTGTTTTTCAATGTTGAGGTTGTTGTTGTTTTTCAATGTTGAGGTTGTTGTTGAATTTGTTGGTGTTTTTCAATGTTGAGGTTGTTGTTGTTTTTCAATGTTGAGGTTGTTGTTGAATTTGTTGGTGTTTTTCAATGTTGAGGTTGTTGTTGAATTTGTTGGTGTTTTTCAATGTTGAGGTTGTTCTTATTTTTCAATGTTGAGGTTGTTGTTGAGTTTGTTGGTGTTTTTCAATGTTGAGGTTGTTGTTGAATTTGTTGGTGTTTTTCAATGTTGAGGTTGTTGTTGAATTTGTTGGTGTTTTTCAATGTTGAGGTTGTTGTTGTTTTTAAATGTTGAGGTTGTTGTTGAATTTGCTGGTGTTTTTTCAATTTTGAGGTTGTTGGTGTTGTTCAATGTTGAGGTTGTTGTTGAATTTGTTGGTGTTTTTAAATGTTGAGGTTGTTGTTGAATTTGTTGGTGTTTTGCAATGTTGAGGTTGTTGTTGTTTTTCAATGTTGAGGTTGTTGCTGAATTTGTTGGTGTTTTTCAATGTTGAGGTTTTTGTTGTTTTTCAATGTTGAGGTTGTTGTTGTATTTGTTGGTGTTTTTCAATTTCGAGGTTGTTGTTGAATTTGTTGGTGTTTTTCAATGTTGAAGTTGTTGTTGAATTTGTCGGTGTTTTTCAATGTTGAGGTTGTTGTTGTTTTTCAATGTTGAGGTTGTTGTTGAATTTGCGGGTGTTTTTTCAATTTTGAGGTTGTTGGTGTTGTTCAATGTTGAGGTTGATTTTGAATTTGAGGGTGTTTTTCAATGTCGAGGTTGTTGTTGAATTTGTTGGTGTTTTTCAATGTTGAGGTTGTTGTTGTTTTTCAATGTTGAGCTTGTTGTTGAATTTTTGGTGTTTTTCAATGTTGAGGTTGTTGTTGAATTTGTTGGTGTTTTTCAATGTTGAGGTTTTTGTTGTTTTTCAATGTTGAGGTTGTTGTTGTATTTGTTGGTGTTTTTCAATTTCGAGGTTGTTGTTGAATTTGTTGGTGTTTTTCAATGTTGAAGTTGTTGTTGAATTTGTCGGTGTTTTTCAATGTTGAGGTTGTTGTTGTTTTTCAATGTTGAGGTTGTTGTTGAATTTGTTGGTGTTTTTCAATGTTGAGGTTGTTGTTGTTTTTCAATGCTGAGGTTGTTGTTGAATTTGTTGGTGTTTTTCAATGTTGAGGTTGTTGTTGAATTTGTTGGTGTTTTTCAATGTTGAGGTTGTTGTTGTTTTACAATGTTGAGGTTGTTGTTGAATTTTTGGTGTTTTTCAATGTTGAGATTGTTGTTGTTTTTCAATGTTGAGGTTGTTGTTGAATTTGTTGGTGTTTTTAAATGTTGAGGTTGTTGTTGAATTTGTTGGTGTTTTGCAATGTTGAGGTTGTTGTTGTTTTTCAATGTTGAGGTTGTTGTTGAATTTGTTGGTGTTTTTCAATGTTGAGGTTTTTGTTGTTTTTCAATGTTGAGGTTGTTGTTGTATTTGTTGGTGTTTTTCAATTTCGAGGTTGTTGTTGAATTTGTTGGTGTTTTTCAATGTTGAAGTTGTTGTTGAATTTGTCGGTGTTTTTCAATGTTGAGGTTGTTGTTGTTTTTCAATGTTGAGGTTGTTGTTGAATTTGTTGGTGTTTTTAAATGTTGAGGTTGTTGTTGAATTTGTTGGTGTTTTGCAATGTTGAGGTTGTTGTTGTTTTTCAATGTTGAGGTTGTTGTTGAATTTGTTGGTGTTTTTCAATGTTGAGGTTTTTGTTGTTTTTCAATGTTGAGGTTGTTGTTGTATTTGTTGGTGTTTTTCAATTTCGAGGTTGTTGTTGAATTTGTTGGTGTTTTTCAATGTTGAAGTTGTTGTTGAATTTGTCGGTGTTTTTCAATGTTGAGGTTGTTGTTGTTTTTCAATGTTGAGGTTGTTGTTGAATTTGTTGGTGTTTTTCAATGTTGAGGTTGTTGTTGTTTTTCAATGCTGAGGTTGTTGTTGAATTTGTTGGTGTTTTTCAATGTTGAGGTTGTTGTTGAATTTGTTGGTGTTTTTCAATGTTGAGGTTGTTGTTGTTTTTCAATGTTGAGGTTGTTGTTGAATTTGTTGGTGTTTTTCAAAGTTTAGGTTGTTGTTGTTTTTCAATGTTGAGGTTGTTGTTGAATTTGTTGGTGTTTTTCAATGTTGAGGTTGTTGTTGAATTTGTTGGTGTTTTTCAATGTTGAGGTTGTTGTTATTTTTCAATGTTGAGGTTGTTGTTGAGTTTGTTGGTGTTTTTCAATGTTGAGGTTGTTGTTGAATTTGTTGGTGTTTTTCAATGTTGAGGTTGTTGTTGAATTTGTTGGTGTTTTTCAATGTTGAGGTTGTTGTTGTTTTTCAATGTTGAGGTTGTTGTTGAATTTGTTGGTGTTTTTCAACGTTGAGGTTGTTGTTGAATTTGTTGGTGTTTTTCAATGTTGAAGTTGTTGTTGTTTTTCAATGTTGAGGTTGTTGTTGAATTTGTTGGTGTTTTTCAATGTTGAGGTTGTTGTTGTTTTTCAATGTTGAGGTTGTTGTTGAATTTGTTGGTGTTGTTCAATGTTGAGGTTGTTGTTGAATTTTTTTGGTGTTTTTCAATGTTGAGGTTGTTGTTGTTTTTCAATGTTGAGGTTGTTGTTGAATTTCTTGGTGTTTTTCAATGTTGAGATTGTTGTTGTTTTTCAATGTTGAGGTTGTTGTTGAATTTGTTGGTGTTTTTAAATGTTGAGGTTGTTGTTGAATTTGTTGGTGTTTTGCAATGTTGAGGTTGTTGTTGTTTTTCAATGTTGAGGTTGTTGCTGAATTTGATGGTGTTTTTCAATGTTGAGGTTTTTGTTTTTTTTCAATGTTGAGGTTGTTGTTGTATTTGTTGGTGTTTTTCAATTTCGAGGTTGTTGTTGAATTTGTTGGTGTTTTTCAATGTTGAAGTTGTTGTTGAATTTGTCGGTGTTTTTCAATGTTGAGGTTGTTGTTGTTTTTCAATGTTGAGGTTGTTGTTGAATTTGCTGGTGTTTTTTCAATTTTGAGGTTGTTGGTGTTGTTCAATGCTGAGGTTGATTTTGAATTTGAGGGTGTTTTTCAATGTCGAGGTTGTTGTGGAATTTGTTGGTGTTTTTCAATGTTGAGGTTGTCGTTGTTTTTCAATGTTGAGCTTGTTGTTGAATTTTTGGTGTTTTTCAATGTTGAGATTGTTGTTGTTTTTCAATGTTGAGGTTGTTGTTGAATTTGTTGGTGTTTTTAAATGTTGAGGTTGTTGTTGAATTTGTTGGTGTTTTGCAATGTTGAGGTTGTTGTTGTTTTTCAATGTTGAGGTTGTTGTTGAATTTGTTGGTGCTTTTCAATGTTGAGGTTTTTGTTGTTTTTCAATGTTGAGGTTGTTGTTGTATTTGTTGGTGTTTTTCAATTTCGAGGTTGTTGTTGAGTTTGTCGGTGTTTTTCAATGTTGAAGTTGTTGTTGAATTTGTCGGTGTTTTTCAATGTTGAGGTTGTTGTTGTTTTTCAATGTTGAGGTTGTTGTTGAATTTGTTGGTGTTTTTCAATGTTGAGGTTGTTGTTGTTTTTCAATGCTGAGGTTGTTGTTGAATTTGTTGGTGTTTTTCAATGTTGAGGTTGTTGTTGAATTTGTTGGTGTTTTTCAATGTTGAGGTTGTTGTTGTTTTTCAATGCTGAGGTTGTTGTTGAATTTTTGGTGTTTTTCAATGTTGAGATTGTTGTTGTTTTTCAAAGTTGAGGTTGTTGTTGAATTTGTTGGTGTTTTTAAATGTTGAGGTTGTTGTTGAATTTGTTGGTGTTTTGCAATGTTGAGGTTGTTGTTGTTTTTCAATGTTGAGGTTGTTGTTGAATTTGTTGGTGTTTTTCAATGTTGAGGTTTTTGTTGTTTATCAATGTTGAGGTTGTTGTTGTATTTGTTGGTGTTTTTCAATTTCGAGGTTGTTGTTGAATTTGTTGGTGTTTTTCAATGTTGAAGTTGTTGTTGAATTTGTCGGTGTTTTTCAATGTTGAGGTTGTTGTTGTTTTTCAATGTTGAGGTTGTTGTTGAATTTGTTGGTGTTTTTCATTGTTGAGGTTGTTGTTGTTTTTCAATGCTGAGGTTGTTGTTGAATTTGTTGGTGTTTTTCAATGTTGAGGTTGTTGTTGAATTTGTTGGTGTTTTTCAATGTTGAGGTTGTTGTTGTTTTTCAATGTTGAGGTTGTTGTTGAATTTGTTGGTGTTTTTCAAAGTTTAGGTTGTTGTTGTTTTTCAATGTTGAGGTTGTTGTTGAATTTGTTGGTGTTTTTCAATGTTGAGGTTGTTGTTGAATTTGTCGGTGTTTTTCAATGTTGAGGTTGTTGTTATTTTTCAATGTTGAGGTTGTTGTTGAGTTTGTTGGTGTTTTTCAATGTTGAGGTTGTTGTTGAATTTGTTGGTGTTTTTCAATGTTGAGGTTGTAGTTGAATTTGTTGGTGTTTTTCAATGTTGAGGTTGTTGTTGTTTTTCAATGTTGTGGTTGTTGTTGAATTTGTTGGTGTTTTTCAACGTTGAGGTTGTTGTTGAATTTGTTGGTGTTTTTCAATGTTGAGGTTGTTGTTGAATTTCTTGGTGTTTTTCAATGTTGAGATTGTTGTTGTTTTTCAATGTTGAGGTTGTTGTTGAATTTGTTGGTGTTTTTAAATGTTGAGGTTGTTGTTGAATTTGTTGGTGTTTTGCAATGTTGAGGATGTTGTTGTTTTTCAATGTTGAGGTTGTTGCTGAATTTGATGGTGTTTTTCAATGTTGAGGTTTTTGTTGTTTTTCAATGTTGAGGTTGTTGTTGTATTTGTTGGTGTTTTTCAATTTCGAGGTTGTTGTTGAATTTGTTGGTGTTTTTCAATGTTGAAGTTGTTGTTGAATTTGTCGGTGTTTTTCAATGTTGAGGTTGTTGTTGTTTTTCAATGTTGAGGTTGTTGTTGAATTTGCTGGTGTTTTTTCAATTTTGAGGTTGTTGGTGTTGTTCAATGCTGAGGTTGATTTTGAATTTGAGGGTGTTTTTCAATGTCGAGGTTGTTGTTGAATTTGTTGGTGTTTTTCAATGTTGAGGTTGTCGTTGTTTTTCAATGTTGAGCTTGTTGTTGAATTTTTGGTGTTTTTCAATGTTGAGATTGTTGTTGTTTTTCAATGTTGAGGTTGTTGTTGAATTTGTTGGTGTTTTTAAATGTTGAGGTTGTTGTTGAATTTGTTGGTGTTTTGCAATGTTGAGGTTGTTGTTGTTTTTCAATGTTGAGGTTGTTGTTGAATTTGTTGGTGCTTTTCAATGTTGAGGTTTTTGTTGTTTTTCAATGTTGAGGTTGTTGTTGTATTTGTTGGTGTTTTTCAATTTCGAGGTTGTTGTTGAATTTGTCGGTGTTTTTCAATGTTGAAGTTGTTGTTGAATTTGTCGGTGTTTTTCAATGTTGAGGTTGTTGTTGTTTTTCAATGTTGAGGTTGTTGTTGAATTTGTTGGTGTTTTTCAATGTTGAGGTTGTTGTTGTTTTTCAATGCTGAGGTTGTTGTTGAATTTGTTGGTGTTTTTCAATGTTGAGGTTGTTGTTGAATTTGTTGGTGTTTTTCAATGTTGAGGTTGTTGTTGTTTTTCAATGCTGAGGTTGTTGTTGAATTTTTGGTGTTTTTCAATGTTGAGATTGTTGTTGTTTTTCAAAGTTGAGGTTGTTGTTGAATTTGTTGGTGTTTTTAAATGTTGAGGTTGTTGTTGAATTTGTTGGTGTTTTGCAATGTTGAGGTTGTTGTTGTTTTTCAATGTTGAGGTTGTTGTTGAATTTGTTGGTGTTTTTCAATGTTGAGGTTTTTGTTGTTTATCAATGTTGAGGTTGTTGTTGTATTTGTTGGTGTTTTTCAATTTCGAGGTTGTTGTTGAATTTGTTGGTGTTTTTCAATGTTGAAGTTGTTGTTGAATTTGTCGGTGTTTTTCAATGTTGAGGTTGTTGTTGTTTTTCAATGTTGAGGTTGTTGTTGAATTTGTTGGTGTTTTTCATTGTTGAGGTTGTTGTTGTTTTTCAATGCTGAGGTTGTTGTTGAATTTGTTGGTGTTTTTCAATGTTGAGGTTGTTGTTGAATTTGTTGGTGTTTTTCAATGTTGAGGTTGTTGTTGTTTTTCAATGTTGAGGTTGTTGTTGAATTTGTTGGTGTTTTTCAAAGTTTAGGTTGTTGTTGTTTTTCAATGTTGAGGTTGTTGTTGAATTTGTTGGTGTTTTTCAATGTTGAGGTTGTTGTTGAATTTGTCGGTGTTTTTCAATGTTGAGGTTGTTGTTATTTTTCAATGTTGAGGTTGTTGTTGAGTTTGTTGGTGTTTTTCAATGTTGAGGTTGTTGTTGAATTTGTTGGTGTTTTTCAATGTTGAGGTTGTAGTTGAATTTGTTGGTGTTTTTCAATGTTGAGGTTGTTGTTGTTTTTCAATGTTGTGGTTGTTGTTGAATTTGTTGGTGTTTTTCAACGTTGAGGTTGTTGTTGAATTTGTTGGTGTTTTTCAATGTTGAGGTTGTTGTTGTTTTTCAATGTTGAGGTTGTTGTTGAATTTTTTGGTGTTTTTCAATGTTTAGGTTGTTGTTGAATTTGTTGGTGTTTTTCAATTTCGAGGTTGTTGTTGAATTTGTTGGTGTTTTTCAATGTTGAAGTTGTTGTTGTTTTTCAATGTTGAGGTTATTGTTGAATTTGTTGGTGTTTTTCATTGTTGAGGTTGTTGTTGAATTTGTTGGTGTTTTTCAATTTCGAGGTTGTTGTTGAATTTGTTTGTGTTTTTCAATGTTGAGGTTCTTGTTGTTTTTCAATGTTGAGGTTATTGTTGAATTTGTTGGTGTTTTTCAATGTTGAGGTTGTTGTTGTTTTTCAATGTTGAGGTTGTTGTTGAATTTGTTGGTGTTTTTCAGTGTTGAGGTTGTTGTTGTTTTTCAATGTTGAGGTTGTTGTTGAATTTGTTGGTGTTTTTCAATGTTGAGGTTGTTGTTGTTTTTCAATGTTGAGGTTGTTGTTGAATTTGTTGGTGTTTTTCAATGTTGAGGTTGTTGTTGAATTTGTTGGTGTTTTTCAATGTTGAGTTTGTTGTTATTTTTCAATGTTGAGGTTGTTGTTGAGTTTGTTGGTGTTTTTCAATGTTGAGGTTGTTGTTGAATTTGTTGGTGTTTTTCAATGTTGAGGTTGTTGTTGAATTTGTTGGTGTTTTTCAATGTTGAGGTTGTTGTTGTTTTTAAATGTTGAGGTTGTTGTTGAATTTGCTGGTGTTTTTTCAATTTTGAGGTTGTTGGTGTTGTTCAATGTTGAGGTTGATTTTGAATTTGAGGGTGTTTTTCAATGTCGAGGTTGTTGTTGAATTTGTTGGTGTTTTTCAATGTTGAGGTTGTTGTTGTTTTTCAATGTTGAGGTTGTTGTTGAATTTGTTGGTGTTTTTCAATGTTGAGATTGTTGTTGTTTTTCAAAGTTGAGGTTGTTGTTGAATTTGTTGGTGTTTTTCAATGTTGAGGTTGTTGTTGAATTTGTTGGTGTTTTTCAATGTTGAGGTTGTTGTTATTTTTCAATGTTGAGGTTGTTGTTGAGTTTGTTGGTGTTCTTCAATGTTGAGGTTGTTGTTGAATTTGTTGGTGTTTTTCAATGTTGAGGTTGTTGTTGAATTTGTTGGTGTTTTTCAATGTTGAGGTTGTTGTTGTTTTTCAATGTTGAGGTTGTTGTTGAATTTGTTGGTGTTTTTCAACGTTGAGGTTGTTGTTGAATTTGTTGGTGTTTTTCAATGTTGAGGTTGTTGTTGTTTTTCAATGTTGAGGTTTTTGTTGAATTTGTTGGTGTTTTTCAATGTTTAGGTTGTTGTTGAATTTGTTGGTGTTTTTCAATTTCGAGGTTGTTGTTGAATTTGTTGGTGTTTTTCAATGTTGAAGTTGTTGTTGTTTTTCAATGTTGAGGTTGTTGTTGAATTTGTTGGTGTTTTTCATTGTTGAGGTTGTTGTTGAATTTGTTGGTGTTTTTCAATTTCGAGGTTGTTGTTGAATTTGTTTGTGTTTTTCAATGTTGAGGTTCTTGTTGTTTTTCAATGTTGAGGTTATTGTTGAATTTGTTGGTGTTTTTCAATGTTGAGGTTGTTGTTGTTTTTCAATGTTGCGGTTGTTGTTGAATTTGTTGGTGTTTTTCAATGTTGAGTTTGTTGTTGTTTTTCAATGTTGAGGTTGTTGTTGAATTTGTTGGTGTTTTTCAGTGTTGAGGTGGTTGTTGTTTTTCAATGTTGAGGTTGTTGTTGAATTTGATGGTGTTTTTCAATGTTGAGGTTGTTGTTGTTTCTCAATGTTGAGGTTGTTGTTGAATTTGTTGGTGTTTTTCAATGTTTAGGTTGTTGTTGAATTTGTTGGTGTTTTTCAATTTCGAGGTTGTTGTTGAATTTGTTGGTGTTTTTCAATGTTGAGGTTGTTGTTGAATTTGTTGGTGTTTTTCAATTTCGAGGTTGTTGTTGAATTTGTTTGTGTTTTTCAATGTTGAGGTTCTTGTTGTTTTTCAATGTTGAGGTTATTGTTGAATTTGTTGGTGTTTTTCAATGTTGAGGTTGTTGTTGTTTTTAAATGTTGAGGTTGTTGTTGAATTTGTTGGTGGTTTTCAATGTTGAGTTTGTTGTTAGTTTTTCAATGTTGAGGTTGTTGTTGAATTTGTTGGTGTTTTTCAGTGTTGAGGTTGTTGTTGTTTTTCAATGTTGAGGTTGTTGTTGAATTTGTTGGTGTTTTTCAATGTTGAGGTTGTTGTTGTTTTTCAATGTTGAGGTTGTTGTTGAATTTGTTGGTGTTTTTCAATGTTGAGGTTGTTGTTGTTTTTCAATGTTGAGGTTGTTGTTGAATTTGTTGGTGTTTTTCAATGTTGAGGTTGTTGTTGAATTTGTTGGTGTTTTTCAATGTTGAGGTTGTTGTTATTTTTCAATGTTGAGGTTGTTGTTGAGTTTGTTGGTGTTTTTCAATGTTGAGGTTGTTGTTGAATTTGTTGGTGTTTTTCAATGTTGAGGTTGTTGTTGAATTTGTTGGTGTTTTTCAATGTTGAGGTTGTTGTTGTTTTTAAATGTTGAGGTTGTTGTTGAATTTGCTGGTGTTTTTTCAATTTTGAGGTTGTTGGTGTTGTTCAATGTTGAGGTTGATTTTGAATTTGAGGGTGTTTTTCAATGTCGAAGTTGTTGTTGAATTTGTTGGTGTTTTTCAATGTTGAGGTTGTTGTTGTTTTTCAATGTTGAGGTTGTTGTTGAATTTGTTGGTGTTTTTCAATGTTGAGATTGTTGTTGTTTTTCAATGTTGAGGTTGTTGTTGAATTTGTTGGTGTTTTTAATTGTTGAGGTTGTTGTTGAATTTGTTGGTGTTTTGCAATGTTGAGGTTGTTGTTGTTTTTCAATGTTGAGGTTGTTGTTGAATTTGTTGGTGTTTTTCAATGTTGAGGTTTTTGTTGTTTTTCAATGTTGAGGTTGTTGTTGTATTTGTTGGTGTTTTTCAATTTCGAGGTTGTTGTTGAATTTGTTGGTGTTTTTCAATGTTGAAGTTGTTGTTGAATTTGTCGGTGTTTTTCAATGTTGAGGTTGTTGTTGTTTTTCAATGTTGAGGTTGTTGTTGAATTTGCTGGTGTTTTTTCAATTTTGAGGTTGTTGGTGTTGTTCAATGTTGAGGTTGATTTTGAATTTGAGGGTGTTTTTCAATGTCGAGGTTGTTGTTGAATTTGTTGGTGTTTTTCAATGTTGAGGTTGTTGTTGTTTTTCAATGTTGAGCTTGTTGTTGAATTTTTGGTGTTTTTCAATGTTGAGGTTGTTGTTGAATTTGTTGGTGTTTTTAAATGTTGAGGTTGTTGTTGAATTTGTTGGTGTTTTGCAATGTTGAGGTTGTTGTTGTTTTTCAATGTTGAGGTTGTTGTTGAATTTGTTGGTGTTTTTCAATGTTGAGGTTTTTGTTGTTTTTCAATGTTGAGGTTGTTGTTGTATTTGTTGGTGTTTTTCAATTTCGAGGTTGTTGTTGAATTTGTTGGTGTTTTTCAATGTTGAAGTTGTTGTTGAATTTGTCGGTGTTTTTCAATGTTGAGGTTGTTGTTGTTTTTCAATGTTGAGGTTGTTGTTGAATTTGTTGGTGTTTTTCAATGTTGAGGTTGTTGTTGTTTTTCAATGCTGAGGTTGTTGTTGAATTTGAGGGTGTTTTTCAATGTTGAGGTTGTTGTTGAATTTGTTGGTGTTTTTCAATGTTGAGGTTGTTGTTGTTTTACAATGTTGAGGTTGTTGTTGAATTTTTGGTGTTTTTCAATGTTGAGATTGTTGTTGTTTTTCAATGTTGAGGTTGTTGTTGAATTTGTTGGTGTTTTTAAATGTTGAGGTTGTTGTTGAATTTGTTGGTGTTTTGCAATGTTGAGGTTGTTGTTGTTTTTCAATGTTGAGGTTGTTGTTGAATTTGTTGGTGTTTTTCAATGTTGAGGTTTTTGTTGTTTTTCAATGTTGAGGTTGTTGTTGTATTTGTTGGTGTTTTTCAATTTCGAGGTTGTTGTTGAATTTGTTGGTGTTTTTCAATGTTGAAGTTGTTGTTGAATTTGTCGGTGTTTTTCAATGTTGAGGTTGTTGTTGTTTTTCAATGTTGAGGTTGTTGTTGAATTTGTTGGTGTTTTTAAATGTTGAGGTTGTTGTTGAATTTGTTGGTGTTTTGCAATGTTGAGGTTGTTGTTGTTTTTCAATGTTGAGGTTGTTGTTGAATTTGTTGGTGTTTTTCAATGTTGAGGTTTTTGTTGTTTTTCAATGTTGAGGTTGTTGTTGTATTTGTTGGTGTTTTTCAATTTCGAGGTTGTTGTTGAATTTGTTGGTGTTTTTCAATGTTGAAGTTGTTGTTGAATTTGTCGGTGTTTTTCAATGTTGAGGTTGTTGTTGTTTTTCAATGTTGAGGTTGTTGTTGAATTTGTTGGTGTTTTTCAATGTTGAGGTTGTTGTTGTTTTTCAATGCTGAGGTTGTTGTTGAATTTGTTGGTGTTTTTCAATGTTGAGGTTGTTGTTGAATTTGTTGGTGTTTTTCAATGTTGAGGTTGTTGTTGTTTTTCAATGTTGAGGTTGTTGTTGAATTTGTTGGTGTTTTTCAAAGTTTAGGTTGTTGTTGTTTTTCAATGTTGAGGTTGTTGTTGAATTTGTTGGTGTTTTTCAATGTTGAGGTTGTTGTTGAATTTGTTGGTGTTTTTCAATGTTGAGGTTGTTGTTATTTTTCAATGTTGAGGTTGTTGTTGAGTTTGTTGGTGTTTTTCAATGTTGAGGTTGTTGTTGAATTTGTTGGTGTTTTTCAATGTTGAGGTTGTTGTTGAATTTGTTGGTGTTTTTCAATGTTGAGGTTGTTGTTGTTTTTCAATGTTGAGGTTGTTGTTGAATTTGTTGGTGTTTTTCAACGTTGAGGTTGTTGTTGAATTTGTTGGTGTTTTTCAATGTTGAGGTTGTTGTTGTTTTTCAATGTTGAGGTTGTTGTTGAATTTGTTGGTGTTTTTCAATGTTGAGGTTGTTGTTGTTTTTCAATGTTGAGGTTGTTGTTGAATTTGTTGGTGTTGTTCAGTGTTGAGGTTGTTGTTGAATTTTTTTGGTGTTTTTCAATGTTGAGGTTGTTGTTGTTTTTCAATGTTGAGGTTGTTGTTGAATTTCTTGGTGTTTTTCAATGTTGAGATTGTTGTTGTTTTTCAATGTTGAGGTTGTTGTTGAATTTGTTGGTGTTTTTAAATGTTGAGGTTGTTGTTGAATTTGTTGGTGTTTTGCAATGTTGAGGTTGTTGTTGTTTTTCAATGTTGAGGTTGTTGCTGAATTTGATGGTGTTTTTCAATGTTGAGGTTTTTGTTGTTTTTCAATGTTGAGGTTGTTGTTGTATTTGTTGGTGTTTTTCAATTTCGAGGTTGTTGTTGAATTTGTTGGTGTTTTTCAATGTTGAAGTTGTTGTTGAATTTGTCGGTGTTTTTCAATGTTGAGGTTGTTGTTCTTTTTCAATGTTGAGGTTGTTGTTGAATTAGCTGGTGTTTTTTCAATTTTGAGGATCTTGGTGTTGTTCAATGCTGAGGTTGATTTTGAATTTGAGGGTGTTTTTCAATGTCGAGGTTGTTGTTGAATTTGTTGGTGTTTTTCAATGTTGAGGTTGTCGTTGTTTTTCAATGTTGAGCTTGTTGTTGAATTTTTGGTGTTTTTCAATGTTGAGATTGTTGTTGTTTTTCAATGTTGAGGTTGTTGTTGAATTTGGTGTTTTTAAATGTTGAGGTTGTTGTTGAATTTGTTGGTGTTTTGCAATGTTGAGGTTGTTGTTGTTTTTCAATGTTGAGGTTGTTGTTGAATTTGTTGGTGTTTTTCAATGTTGAGGTTTTTGTTGTTTTTCAATGTTGAGGTTGTTGTTGTATTTGTTGGTGTTTTTCAATTTCGAGGTTGTTGTTGAATTTGTCGGTGTTTTTCAATGTTGAAGTTGTTGAATTTGTCGGTGTTTTTCAATGTTGAGGTTGTTGTTGTTTTTCAATGTTGAGGTTGTTGTTGAATTTGTTGGTGTTTTTCAATGTTGAGGTTGTTGTTGTTTTTCAATGCTGAGGTTGTTGTTGAATTTGTTGGTGTTTTTCAATGTTGAGGTTGTTGTTGAATTTGTTGGTGTTTTTCAATGTTGAGGTTGTTGTTGTTTTTCAATGCTGAGGTTGTTGTTGAATTTTTGGTGTTTTTCAATGTTGAGATTGTTGTTGTTTTTCAAAGTTGAGGTTGTTGTTGAATTTGTTGGTGTTTTTAAATGTTGAGGTTGTTGTTGAATTTGTTGGTGTTTTGCAATGTTGAGGTTGTTGTTGTTTTTCAATGTTGAGGTTGTTGTTGAATTTGTTGGTGTTTTTCAATGTTGAGGTTTTTGTTGTTTATCAATGTTGAGGTTGTTGTTCTATTTGTTGGTGTTTTCCAATTTCGAGGTTGTTGTTGAATTTGTTGGTGTTTTTCAATGTTGAAGTTGTTGTTGAATTTGTCGGTGTTTTTCAATGTTGAGGTTGTTGTTGTTTTTCAATGTTGAGGTTGTTGTTGAATTTGTTGGTGTTTTTCATTGTTGAGGTTGTTGTTGTTTTTCAATGCTGAGGTTGTTGTTGAATTTGTTGGTGTTTTTCAATGTTGAGGTTGTTGTTGAATTTGTTGGTGTTTTTCAATGTTGAGGTTGTTGTTGTTTTTCAATGTTGAGGTTGTTGTTGAATTTGTTGGTGTTTTTCAAAGTTTAGGTTGTTGTTGTTTTTCAATGTTGAGGTTGTTGTTGAATTTGTTGGTGTTTTTCAATGTTGAGGTTGTTGTTGAATTTGTTGGTGCTTTTCAATGTTGAGGTTGTTGTTATTTTTCAATGTTGAGGTTGTTGTTGAGTTTGTTGGTGTTTTTCAATGTTGAGGTTGTTGTTGAATTTGTTGGTGTTTTTCAATGTTGAGGTTGTTGTTGAATTTGTTGGTGTTTTTCAATGTTGAGGTTGTTGTTGTTTTTCAATGTTGAGGTTGTTGTTGAATTTGTTGGTGTTTTTCAACGTTGAGGTTGTTGTTGAATTTGTTGGTGTTTTTCAATGTTGAGGTTGTTGTTGTTTTTCAATGTTGAGGTTGTTGTTGAATTTTTTGGTGTTTTTCAATGTTTAGGTTGTTGTTGAATTTGTTGGTGTTTTTCAATTTCGAGGTTGTTGTTGAATTTGTTGGTGTTTTTCAATGTTGAAGTTGTTGTTGTTTTTCAATGTTGAGGTTGTTGTTGAATTTGTTGGTTTTTTTCATTGTTGAGGTTGTTGTTGAATTTGTTGGTGTTTTTCAATTTCGAGGTTGTTGTTGAATTTGTTTGTGTTTTTCAATGTTGAGGTTCTTGTTGTTTTTCAATGTTGAGGTTATTGTTGAATTTGTTGGTGTTTTTCAATGTTGAGGTTGTTGTTGTTTTTCAATGTTGAGGTTGTTGTTGAATTTGTTGGTGTTTTTCAATGTTGAGTTTGTTGTTGTTTTTCAATGTTGAGGTTGTTGTTGAATTTGTTGGTGTTTTTCAGTGTTGAGGTTGTTGTTGTTTTTCAATGTTGAGGTTGTTGTTGAATTTGTTGGTGTTTTTCAATGTTGAGGTTGTTGTTGAATTTGTTGGTGTTTTTCAATGTTGAGGTTGTTGTTATTTTTCAATGTTGAGGTTGTTGTTGAGTTTGTTGGTGTTTTTCAATGTTGAGGTTGTTGTTGAATTTGTTGGTGTTTTTCAATGTTGAGGTTGTTGTTGAATTTGTTGGTGTTTTTCAATGTTGAGGTTGTTGTTGTTTTTAAATGTTGAGGTTGTTGTTGAATTTGCTGGTGTTTTTTCAATTTTGAGGTTGTTGGTGTTGTTCAATGTTGAGGTTGATTTTGAATTTGAGGGTGTTTTTCAATGTCGAGGTTGTTGTTGAATTTGTTGGTGTTTTTCAATGTTGAGGTTGTTGTTGTTTTTCAATGTTGAGGTTGTTGTTGAATTTGTTGGTGTTTTTCAATGTTGAGATTGTTGTTGTTTTTCAAAGTTGAGGTTGTTGTTGAATTTGTTGGTGTTTTTCAATGTTGAGGTTGTTGTTGAATTTGTTGGTGTTTTTCAATGTTGAGGTTGTTGTTATTTTTCAATGTTGAGGTTGTTGTTGAGTTTGTTGGTGTTCTTCAATGTTGAGGTTGTTGTTGAATTTGTTGGTGTTTTTCAATGTTGAGGTTGTTGTTGAATTTGTTGGTGTTTTTCAATGTTGAGGTTGTTGTTGTTTTTCAATGTTGAGGTTGTTGTTGAATTTGTTGGTGTTTTTCAACGTTGAGGTTGTTGTTGAATTTGTTGGTGTTTTTCAATGTTGAGGTTGTTGTTGTTTTTCAATGTTGAGGTTTTTGTTGAATTTGTTGGTGTTTTTCAATGTTTAGGTTGTTGTTGAATTTGTTGGTGTTTTTCAATTTCGAGGTTGTTGTTGAATTTGTTGGTGTTTTTCAATGTTGAAGTTGTTGTTGTTTTTCAATGTTGAGGTTGTTGTTGAATTTGTTGGTGTTTTTCATTGTTGAGGTTGTTGTTGAATTTGTTGGTGTTTTTCAATTTCGAGGTTGTTGTTGAATTTGTTTGTGTTTTTCAATGTTGAGGTTCTTGTTGTTTTTCAATGTTGAGGTTATTGTTGAATTTGTTGGTGTTTTTCAATGTTGAGGTTGTTGTTGTTTTTCAATGTTGAGGTTGTTGTTGAATTTGTTGGTGTTTTTCAATGTTGAGTTTGTTGTTGTTTTTCAATGTTGAGGTTGTTGTTGAATTTGTTGGTGTTTTTCAGTGTTGAGGTTGTTGTTGTTTTTCAATGTTGAGGTTGTTGTTGAATTTGTTGGTGTTTTTCAATGTTGAGGTTGTTGTTGTTTTTCAATGTTGAGGTTGTTGTTGAATTTGTTGGTGTTTTTCAATGTTGAGGTTGTTGTTGTTTTTCAATGTTGAGGTTGTTGTTGAATTTGTTGGTGTTTTTCAATGTTGAGGTTGTTGTTGAATTTGTTGGTGTTTTTCAATGTTGAGGTTGTTGTTGTTTTTCAATGTTGAGGTTGTTCTTGAATTTGTTGGTGTTTTTCAAAGTTTAGGTTGTTGTTGTTTTTCAATGTTGAGGTTGTTGTTGAATTTGTTGGTGTTTTTCAATGTTGAGGTTGTTGTTGAATTTGTTGGTGTTTTTCAATGTTTAGGTTGTTGTTATTTTTCAATGTTGAGGTTGTTGTTGAGTTTGTTGGTGTTTTTCAATGTTGAGGTTGTTGTTGAATTTGTTGGTGTTTTTGAATGTTGAGGTTTTTGTTGTTTTTCAATGTTGAGGTTGTTGTTGTATTTGTTGGTGTTTTTCAATTTCGAGGTTGTTGTTGAATTTGTTGGTGTTTTTCAATGTTGAAGTTGTTGTTGAATTTGTCGGTGTTTTTCAATGTTGAGGTTGTTGTTGTTTTTCAATGTTGAGGTTGTTGTTGAATTTGTTGGTGTTTTTCAGTGTTGAGGTTGTTGTTGTTTTAAATGTTGAGGTTGTTGTTGAATTTGTTGGTGTTTTTCAATGTTGAGGTTGTTGTTGTTTTTCAATGATGAGGTTGTTGTTGAATTTGTTGGTGTTTTTCAATGTTGAGGTTGTTGTTGTTTTTCAATGTTGAGGTTGTTGTTGAATTTGTTGGTGTTTTTGAATGTTGAGGTTGTTGTTGAATTTGTTGGTGTTTTTCAATGTTGAGGTTGTTGTTGTTTTTCAATGTTGAGGTTGTTCTTGAATTTGTTGGTGTTTTTCAAAGTTTAGGTTGTTGTTGTTTTTCAATGTTGAGGTCGTTGTTGAATTTGTTGGTGTTTTTCAATGTTGAGGTTGTTGTTGAATTTGTTGGTGTTTTTCAATGTTTAGGTTGTTGTTATTTTTCAATGTTGAGGTTGTTGTTGAGTTTGTTGGTGTTTTTCAATGTTGAGGTTGTTGTTGAATTTGTTGGTGTTTTTCAATGTTGAGGTTTTTGTTGTTTTTCAATGTTGAGGTTGTTGTTGTATTTGTTGGTGTTTTTCAATTTCGAGGTTGTTGTTGAATTTGTTGGTGTTTTTCAATGTTGAAGTTGTTGTTGAATTTGTCGGTCTTTTTCAATGTTGAGGTTGTTGTTGTTTTTCAATGTTGAGGTTGTTGTTGAATTTGTTGGTGTTTTTCAATGTTGAGGTTGTTGTTGTTTTTCAATGCTGAGGTTGTTGTTGAATTTGTTGGTGTTTTTCAATGTTGAGGTTGTTGTTGAATTTGTTGGTGTTTTTCAATGTTGAGGTTGTTGTTGTTTTTCAATGTTGAGGTTGTTGTTGAATTTGTTGGTGTTTTTCAAAGTTTAGGTTGTTGTTGTTTTTCAATGTTGAGGTTGTTGTTGAATTTGTTGGTGTTTTTCAATGTTGAGGTTGTTGTTGAATTTGTTGGTGTTTTTCAATGTTGAGGTTGTTGTTATTTTTCAATGTTGAGGTTGTTGTTGAGTTTGTTGGTGTTTTTCAATGTTGAGGTTGTTGTTGAATTTGTTGGTGTTTTTCAATGTTGAGGTTGTTGTTGAATTTGTTGGTGTTTTTCAATGTTGAGGTTGTTGTTGTTTTTCAATGTTGAGGTTGTTGTTGAATTTCTTGGTGTTTTTCAATGTTGAGATTGTTGTTGTTTTTCAATGTTGAGGTTGTTGTTGAATTTGTTGGTGTTTTTCAATTTCGAGGTTGTTGTTGAATTTGTTGGTGTTTTTCAATGTTGAAGTTGTTGTTGTTTTTCAATGTTGAGGTTGTTGTTGAATTTGTTGGTGTTTTTCATTGTTGAGGTTGTTGTTGAATTTGTTGGTGTTTTTCAATTTCGAGTTTGTTGTTGAATTTGTTTGTGTTTTTCAATGTTGAGGTTCTTGTTGTTTTTCAATGTTGAGGTTATTGTTGAATTTGTTGGTGTTTTTCAATGTTGAGGTTGTTGTTGTTTTTCAATGTTGAGGTTGTTGTTGAATTTGTTGGTGTTTTTCAATGTTGAGTTTGTTGTTGTTTTTCAATGTTGAGGTTGTTGTTGAATTTGTTGGTGTTTTTCAGTGTTGAGGTTGTTGTTGTTTTTCAATGTTGAGGTTGTTGTTGAATTTGTTGGTGTTTTTCAATGTTGAGGTTGTTGTTGTTTTTCAATGTTGAGGTTGTTGTTGAATTTGTTGGTGTTTTTCAATGTTGAGGTTGTTGTTGTTTTTCAATGTTGAGGTTGTTGTTGAATTTGTTGGTGTTTTTCAATGTTGAGGTTGTTGTTGAATTTGTTGGTGTTTTTCAATGTTGAGGTTGTTGTTGTTTTTCAATGTTGAGGTTGTTCTTGAATTTGTTGGTGTTTTTCAAAGTTTAGGTTGTTGTTGTTTTTCAATGTTGAGGTTGTTGTTGAATTTGTTGGTGTTTTTCAATGTTGAGGTTGTTGTTGAATTTGTTGGTGTTTTTCAATGTTTAGGTTGTTGTTATTTTTCAATGTTGAGGTTGTTGTTGAGTTTGTTGGTGTTTTTCAATGTTGAGGTTGTTGTTGAATTTGTTGGTGTTTTTGAATGTTGAGATTGTTGTTGTTTTTCAATGTTGAGGTTGTTGTTGTATTTGTTGGTGTTTTTCAATTTCGAGGTTGTTGTTGAATTTGTTGGTGTTTTTCAATGTTGAAGTTGTTGTTGAATTTGTCGGTGTTTTTCAATGTTGAGGTTGTTGTTGTTTTTCAATGTTGAGGTTGTTGTTGAATTTGTTGGTGTTTTTCAGTGTTGAGGTTGTTGTTGTTTTAAATGTTGAGGTTGTTGTTGAATTTGTTGGTGTTTTTCAATGTTGAGGTTGTTGTTGTTTTTCAATGTTGAGGTTGTTGTTGAATTTGTTGGTGTTTTTCAATGTTGAGGTTGTTGTTGTTTTTCAATGTTGAGGTTGTTGTTGAATTTGTTGGTGTTTTTGAATGTTGAGGTTGTTGTTGAATTTGTTGGTGTTTTTCAATGTTGAGGTTGTTGTTGTTTTTCAATGTTGAGGTTGTTCTTGAATTTGTTGGTGTTTTTCAAAGTTTAGGTTGTTGTTGTTTTTCAATGTTGAGGTTGTTGTTGAATTTGTTGGTGTTTTTCAATGTTGAGGTTGTTGTTGAATTTGTTGGTGTTTTTCAATGTTTAGGTTGTTGTTATTTTTCAATGTTGAGGTTGTTGTTGAGTTTGTTGGTGTTTTTCAATGTTGAGGTTGTTGTTGAATTTGTTGGTGTTTTTCAATGTTGAGGTTTTTGTTGTTTTTCAATGTTGAGGTTGTTGTTGTATTTGTTGGTGTTTTTCAATTTCGAGGTTGTTGTTGAATTTGTTGGTGTTTTTCAATGTTGAAGTTGTTGTTGAATTTGTCGGTGTTTTTCAATGTTGAGGTTGTTGTTGTTTTTCAATGTTGAGGTTGTTGTTGAATTTGTTGGTGTTTTTCAATGTTGAGGTTGTTGTTGTTTTTCAATGCTGAGGTTGTTGTTGAATTTGTTGGTGTTTTTCAATGTTGAGGTTGTTGTTGAATTTGTTGGTGTTTTTCAATGTTGAGGTTGTTGTTGTTTTTCAATGTTGAGGTTGTTGTTGAATTTGTTGGTGTTTTTCAAAGTTTAGGTTGTTGTTGTTTTTCAATGTTGAGGTTGTTGTTGAATTTGTTGGTGTTTTTCAATGTTGAGGTTGTTGTTGAATTTGTTGGTGTTTTTCAATGTTGAGGTTGTTGTTATTTTTCAATGTTGAGGTTGTTGTTGAGTTTGTTGGTGTTTTTCAATGTTGAGGTTGTTGTTGAATTTGTTGGTGTTTTTCAATGTTGAGGTTGTTGTTGAATTTGTTGGTGTTTTTCAATGTTGAGGTTGTTGTTGTTTTTCAATGTTGAGGTTGTTGTTGAATTTCTTGGTGTTTTTCAATGTTGAGATTGTTGTTGTTTTTCAATGTTGAGGTTGTTGTTGAATTTGTTGGTGTTTTTAAATGTTGAGGTTGTTGTTGAATTTGTTGGTGTTTTGCAATGTTGAGGTTGTTGTTGTTTTTCAATGTTGAGGTTGTTGCTGAATTTGATGTTGTTTTTCAATGTTGAGGTTTTTGTTGTTTTTCAATGTTGAGGTTGTTGTTGTATTTGTTGGTGTTTTTCAATTTCGAGGTTGTTGTTGAATTTGTTGGTGTTTTTCAATGTTGAAGTTGTTGTTGAATTTGTCGGTGTTTTTCAATGTTGAGGTTGTTGTTGTTTTTCAATGTTGAGGTTGTTGTTGAATTTGCTGGTGTTTTTTCAATTTTGAGGTTGTTGGTGTTGTTCAATGCTGAGGTTGATTTTGAATTTGAGGGTGTTTTTCAATGTCGAGGTTGTTGTTGAATTTGTTGGTGTTTTTCAATGTTGAGGTTGTCGTTGTTTTTCAATGTTGAGCTTGTTGTTGAATTTTTGGTGTTTTTCAATGTTGAGATTGTTGTTGTTTTTCAATGTTGAGGTTGTTGTTGAATTTGTTGGTGTTTTTAAATGTTGAGGTTGTTGTTGAATTTGTTGGTGTTTTGCAATGTTGAGGTTGTTGTTGTTTTTCAATGTTGAGGTTGTTGTTGAATTTGTTGGTGTTTTTCAATGTTGAGGTTTTTGTTGTTTATCAATGTTGAGGTTGTTGTTGTATTTGTTGGTGTTTTTCAATTTCGAGGTTGTTGTTGAATTTGTTGGTGTTTTTCAATGTTGAAGTTGTTGTTGAATTTGTCGGTGTTTTTCAATGTTGAGGTTGTTGTTGTTTTTCAATGTTGAGGTTGTTGTTGAATTTGTTGGTGTTTTTCATTGTTGAGGTTGTTGTTGTTTTTCAATGCTGAGGTTGTTGTTGAATTTGTTGGTGTTTTTCAATGTTGAGGTTGTTGTTGAATTTGTTGGTGTTTTTCAATGTTGAGGTTGTTGTTGTTTTTCAATGTTGAGGTTGTTGTTGAATTTGTTGGTGTTTTTCAAAGTTTAGGTTGTTGTTGTTTTTCAATGTTGAGGTTGTTGTTGAATTTGTTGGTGTTTTTCAATGTTGAGGTTGTTGTTGAATTTGTTGGTGTTTTTCAATGTTGAGGTTGTTGTTATTTTTCAATGTTGAGGTTGTTGTTGAGTTTGTTGGTGTTTTTCAATGTTGAGGTTGTTGTTGAATTTGTTGGTGTTTTTCAATGTTGAGGTTGTCGTTGTTTTTCAATGTTGAGCTTGTTGTTGAATTTTTGGTGTTTTTCAATGTTGAGATTGTTGTTGTTTTTCAATGTTGAGGATGTTGTTGAATTTGTTGGTGTTTTTAAATGTTGAGGTTGTTGTTGAATTTGTTGGTGTTTTGCAATGTTGAGGTTGTTGTTGTTTTTCAATGTTGAGGTTGTTGTTGAATTTGTTGGTGTTTTTCAATGTTGAGGTTTTTGTTGTTTTTCAATGTTGAGGTTGTTGTTGTATTTGTTGGTGTTTTTCAATTTCGAGGTTGTTGTTGAATTTGTCGGTGTTTTTCAATGTTGAAGTTGTTGAATTTGTCGGTGTTTTTCAATGTTGAGGTTGTTGTTGTTTTTCAATGTTGAGGTTGTTGTTGAATTTGTTGGTGTTTTTCAATGTTGAGGTTGTTGTTGTTTTTCAATGCTGAGGTTGTTGTTGAATTTGTTGGTGTTTTTCAATGTTGAGGTTGTTGTTGAATTTGTTGGTGTTTTTCAATGTTGACGTTGTTGTTGTTTTTCAATGCTGAGGTTGTTGTTGAATTTTTGGTGTTTTTCAATGTTGAGATTGTTGTTGTTTTTCAAAGTTGAGGTTGTTGTTGAATTTGTTGGTGTTTTTAAATGTTGAGGTTGTTGTTGAATTTGTTGGTGTTTTGCAATGTTGAGGTTGTTGTTGTTTTTCAATGTTGAGGTTGTTGTTGAATTTGTTGGTGTTTTTCAATGTTGAGGTTTTTGTTGTTTATCAATGTTGAGGTTGTTGTTGTATTTGTTGGTGTTTTTCAATTTCGAGGTTGTTGTTGAATTTGTTGGTGTTTTTCAATGTTGAAGTTGTTGTTGAATTTGTCGGTGTTTTTCAATGTTGAGGTTGTTGTTGTTTTTCAATGTTGAGGTTGTTGTTGAATTTGTTGGTGTTTTTCATTGTTGAGGTTGTTGTTGTTTTTCAATGCTGAGGTTGTTGTTGAATTTGTTGGTGTTTTTCAATGTTGAGGTTGTTGTTGAATTTGTTGGTGTTTTTCAATGTTGAGGTTGTTGTTGTTTTTCAATGTTGAGGTTGTTGTTGAATTTGTTGGTGTTTTTCAAAGTTTAGGTTGTTGTTGTTTTTCAATGTTGAGGTTGTTGTTGAATTTGTTGGTGTTTTTCAATGTTGAGGTTGTTGTTGAATTTGTTGGTGTTTTTCAATGTTGAGGTTGTTGTTATTTTTCAATGTTGAGGTTGTTGTTGAGTTTGTTGGTGTTTTTCAATGTTGAGGTTGTTGTTGAATTTGTTGGTGTTTTTCAATGTTGAGGTTGTTGTTGAATTTGTTGGTGTTTTTCAATGTTGAGGTTGTTGTTGTTTTTCAATGTTGAGGTTGTTGTTGAATTTGTTGGTGTTTTTCAACGTTGAGGTTGTTGTTGAATTTGTTGGTGTTTTTCAATGTTGAGGTTGTTGTTGTTTTTCAATGTTGAGGTTGTTGTTGAATTTTTTGGTGTTTTTCAATGTTTAGGTTGTTGTTGAATTTGTTGGTGTTTTTCAATTTCGAGGTTGTTGTTGAATTTGTTGGTGTTTTTCAATGTTGAAGTTGTTGTTGTTTTTCAATGTTGAGGTTGTTGTTGAATTTGTTGGTGTTTTTCATTGTTGAGGTTGTTGTTGAATTTGTTGGTGTTTTTCAATTTCGAGGTTGTTGTTGAATTTGTTTGTGTTTTTCAATGTTGAGGTTCTTGTTGTTTTTCAATGTTGAGGTTATTGTTGAATTTGTTGGTGTTTTTCAATGTTGAGGTTGTTGTTGTTTTTCAATGTTGAGGTTGTTGTTGAATTTGTTGGTGTTTTTCAATGTTGAGTTTGTTGTTGTTTTTCAATGTTGAGGTTGTTGTTGAATTTGTTGGTGTTTTTCAGTGTTGAGGTTGTTGTTGTTTTTCAATGTTGAGGTTGTTGTTGAATTTGTTGGTGTTTTTCAATGTTGAGGTTGTTGTTGTTTTTCAATGTTGAGGTTGTTGTTGAATTTGTTGGTGTTTTTCAATGTTGAGGTTGTTGTTGTTTTTAAATGTTGAGGTTGTTGTTGAATTTGCTGGTGTTTTTTCAATTTCAAGGTTGTTGGTGTTGTTCAATGTTGAGGTTGATTTTGAATTTGAGGGTGTTTTTCAATGTCGAGGTTGTTTTTGAATTTGTTGGTGTTTTTCAATGTTGAGGTTGTTGTTGTTTTTCAATGTTGAGGTTGTTGTTGAATTTGTTGGTGTTTTTCAATGTTGAGATTGTTGTTGTTTTTCAAAGTTGAGGTTGTTGTTGAATTTGTTGGTGTTTTTCAATGTTGAGGTTGTTGTTGAATTTGTTGGTGTTTTTCAATGTTGAGGTTGTTGTTGTTTTTCAATGTTGAGGTTGTTGTTGAATTTGTTGGTGTTTTTCAATGTTGAGGTTGTTGTTGAATTTGTTGGTGTTTTTCAATGTTGAGGTTGTTGTTATTTTTCAATGTTGAGGTTGTTGTTGAGTTTGTTGGTGTTTTTCAATGTTGAGGTTGTTGTTGAATTTGTTGGTGTTTTTCAATGTTGAGGTTGTCGTTGTTTTTCAATGCTGAGCTTGTTGTTGAATTTTTGGTGTTTTTCAATGTTGAGATTGTTGTTGTTTTTCAATGTTGAGGTTGTTGTTGAATTTGTTGGTGTTTTTAAATGTTGAGGTTGTTGTTGAATTTGTTGGTGTTTTGCAATGTTGAGGTTGTTGTTGAATTTGTTGGTGTTTTTCATTGTTGAGGTTGTTGTTGAATTTGTTGGTGTTTTTCAATTTCGAGGTTGTTGTTGAATTTGTTTGTGTTTTTCAATGTTGAGGTTCTTGTTGTTTTTCAATGTTGAGGTTATTGTTGAATTTGTTGGTGTTTTTCAATGTTGAGGTTGTTGTTGTTTTTCAATGTTGAGGTTGTTGTTGAATTTGTTGGTGTTTTTCAATGTTGAGTTTGTTGTTGTTTTTCAATGTTGAGGTTGTTGTTGAATTTGTTGGTGTTTTTCAGTGTTGAGGTTGTTGTTGTTTTTCAATGTTGAGGTTGTTGTTGAATTTGTTGGTGTTTTTCAATGTTGAGGTTGTTGTTGTTTTTCAATGTTGAGGTTGTTGTTGAATTTGTTGGTGTTTTTCAATGTTGAGGTTGTTGTTGAATTTGTTGGTGTTTTTCAATGTTGAGGTTGTTGTTATTTTTCAATGTTGAGGTTGTTGTTGAGTTTGTTGGTGTTTTTCAATGTTGAGGTTGTTGTTGAATTTGTTGGTGTTTTTCAATGTTGAGGTTGTTGTTGAATTTGTTGGTGTTTTTCAATGTTGAGGTTGTTGTTGTTTTTAAATGTTGAGGTTGTTGTTGAATTTGCTGGTGTTTTTTCAATTTCAAGGTTGTTGGTGTTGTTCAATGTTGAGGTTGATTTTGAATTTGAGGGTGTTTTTCAATGTCGAGGTTGTTTTTGAATTTGTTGGTGTTTTTCAATGTTGAGGTTGTTGTTGTTTTTCAATGTTGAGGTTGTTGTTGAATTTGTTGGTGTTTTTCAATGTTGAGATTGTTGTTGTTTTTCAAAGTTGAGGTTGTTGTTGAATTTGTTGGTGTTTTTCAATGTTGAGGTTGTTGTTGAATTTGTTGGTGTTTTTCAATGTTGAGGTTGTTGTTGTTTTTCAATGTTGAGGTTGTTGTTGAATTTTTTGGTGTTTTTCAATGTTGAGGTTGTTGTTGAATTTGTTGGTGTTTTTCAATGTTGAGGTTGTTGTTATTTTTCAATGTTGAGGTTGTTGTTGAGTTTGTTGGTGTTTTTCAATGTTGAGGTTGTTGTTGAATTTGTTGGTGTTTTTCAATGTTGAGGTTGTCGTTGTTTTTCAATGTTGAGCTTGTTGTTGAATTTTTGGTGTTTTTCAATGTTGAGATTGTTGTTGTTTTTCAATGTTGAGGTTGTTGTTGAATTTGTTGGTGTTTTTAAATGTTGAGGTTGTTGTTGAATTTGTTGGTGTTTTGCAATGTTGAGGTTGTTGTTGTTTTTCAATGTTGAGGTTGTTGTTGAATTTGTTGGTGTTTTTCAATGTTGAGGTTTTTGTTGTTTTTCAATGTTGAGGTTGTTGTTGTATTTGTTGGTGTTTTTCAATTTCGAGGTTGTTGTTGAATTTGTCGGTGTTTTTCAATGTTGAAGTTGTTGAATTTGTCGGTGTTTTTCAATGTTGAGGTTGTTGTTGTTTTTCAATGTTGAGGTTGTTGTTGAATTTGTTGGTGTTTTTCAATGTTGAGGTTGTTGTTGTTTTTCAATGCTGAGGTTGTTGTTGAATTTGTTGGTGTTTTTCAATGTTGAGGTTGTTGTTGAATTTGTTGGTGTTTTTCAATGTTGAGGTTGTTGTTGTTTTTCAATGCTGAGGTTGTTGTTGAATTTTTGGTGTTTTTCAATGTTGAGATTGTTGTTGTTTTTCAAAGTTGAGGTTGTTGTTGAATTTGTTGGTGTTTTTAAATGTTGAGGTTGTTGCTGAATTTGTTGGTGTTTTGCAATGTTGAGGTTGTTGTTGTTTTTCAATGTTGAGGTTGTTGTTGAATTTGTTGGTGTTTTTCAATGTTGAGGTTTTTGTTGTTTATCAATGTTGAGGTTGTTGTTGTATTTGTTGGTGTTTTTCAATTTCGAGGTTGTTGTTGAATTTGTTGGTGTTTTTCAATGTTGAAGTTGTTGTTGAATTTGTCGGTGTTTTTCAATGTTGAGGTTGTTGTTGTTTTTCAATGTTGAGGTTGTTGTTGAATTTGTTGGTGTTTTTCATTGTTGAGGTTGTTGTTGTTTTTCAATGCTGAGGTTGTTGTTGAATTTGTTGGTGTTTTTCAATGTTGAGGTTGTTGTTGAATTTGTTGGTGTTTTTCAATGTTGAGGTTGTTGTTGTTTTTCAATGTTGAGGTTGTTCTTGAATTTGTTGGTGTTTTTCAAAGTTTAGGTTGTTGTTGTTTTTCAATGTTGAGGTTGTTGTTGAATTTGTTGGTGTTTTTCAATGTTGAGGTTGTTGTTGAATTTGTTGGTGTTTTTCAATGTTGAGGTTGTTGTTATTTTTCAATGTTGAGGTTGTTGTTGAGTT
This sequence comes from Isurus oxyrinchus, assembly GCA_026770705.1. Lineage (NCBI taxonomy): Eukaryota > Metazoa > Chordata > Chondrichthyes > Lamniformes > Lamnidae > Isurus > Isurus oxyrinchus. Next base: position 537,304 of record JANJGN010000143.1, on the reverse strand, counting down.
TGTTGGTGTTTTTCAATGTTGAGGTTGTTGTTGAATTTGTTGGTGTTTTTCAATGTTGAGGTTGTTGTTGAATTTGTTGGTGTTTTTCAATGTTGAGGTTGTTGTTGTTTTTCAATGTTGAGGTTGTTGTTGAATTTGTTGGTGTTTTTCAACGTTGAGGATGTTGTTGAATTTGTTGGTGTTTTTCAATGTTGAGGTTGTTGTTGTTTTTCAATGTTGAGGTTGTTGTTGAATTTTTTGGTGTTTTTCAATGTTTAGGTTGTTGTTGAATTTGTTGGTGTTTTTCAATTTCGAGGTTGTTGTTGAATTTGTTGGTGTTTTTCAATGTTGAAGTTGTTGTTGTTTTTCAATGTTGAGGTTGTTGTTGAATTTGTTGGTGTTTTTCATTGTTGAGGTTGTTGTTGAATTTGTTGGTGTTTTTCAATTTCGAGGTTGTTGTTGAATTTGTTTGTGTTTTTCAATGTTGAGGTTCTTGTTGTTTTTCAATGTTGAGGTTATTGTTGAATTTGTTGGTGTTTTTCAATGTTGAGGTTGTTGTTGTTTTTCAATGTTGAGGTTGTTGTTGAATTTGTTGGTGTTTTTCAATGTTGAGTTTGTTGTTGTTTTTCAATGTTGAGGTTGTTGTTGAATTTGTTGGTGTTTTTCAGTGTTGAGGTTGTTGTTGTTTTTCAATGTTGAGGTTGTTGTTGAATTTGTTGGTGTTTTTCAATGTTGAGGTTGTTGTTGTTTTTCAATGTTGAGGTTGTTGTTGAATTTGTTGGTGTTTTTCAATGTTGAGGTTGTTGTTGAATTTGTTGGTGTTTTTCAATGTTGAGGTTGTTGTTATTTTTCAATGTTGAGGTTGTTGTTGAGTTTGTTGGTGTTTTTCAATGTTGAGGTTGTTGTTGAATTTGTTGGTGTTTTTCAATGTTGAGGTTGTTGTTGAATTTGTTGGTGTTTTTCAATGTTGAGGTTGTTGTTGTTTTTAAATGTTGAGGTTGTTGTTGAATTTGCTGGTGTTTTTTCAATTTCAAGGTTGTTGGTGTTGTTCAATGTTGAGGTTGATTTTGAATTTGAGGGTGTTTTTCAATGTCGAGGTTGTTGTTGAATTTGTTGGTGTTTTTCAATGTTGAGGTTGTTGTTGTTTTTCAATGTTGAGGTTGTTGTTGAATTTGTTGGTGTTTTTCAATGTTGAGATTGTTGTTGTTTTTCAAAGTTGAGGTTGTTGTTGAATTTGTTGGTGTTTTTCAATGTTGAGGTTGTTGTTGAATTTGTTTGTGTTTTTCAATGTTGAGGTTGTTGTTATTTTTCAATGTTGAGGTTGTTGTTGAGTTTGTTGGTGTTCTTCAATGTTGAGGTTGTTGTTGAATTTGTTGGTGTTTTTCAATGTTGAGGTTGTTGTTGAATTTGTTGGTGTTTTTCAATGTTGAGGTTGTTGTTGTTTTTCAATGTTGAGGTTGTTGTTGAATTTGTTGGTGTTTTTCAACGTTGAGGTTGTTGTTGAATTTGTTGGTGTTTTTCAATGTTGAGGTTGTTGTTGTTTTTCAATGTTGAGGTTTTTGTTGAATTTGTTGGTGTTTTTCAATGTTTAGGTTGTTGTTGAATTTGTTGGTGTTTTTCAATTTCGAGGTTGTTGTTGAATTTGTTGGTGTTTTTCAATGTTGAAGTTGTTGTTGTTTTTCAATGTTGAGGTTGTTGTTGAATTTGTTGGTGTTTTTCATTGTTGAGGTTGTTGTTGAATTTGTTGGTGTTTTTCAATTTCGAGGTTGTTGTTGAATTTGTTTGTGTTTTTCAATGTTGAGGTTCTTGTTGTTTTTCAATGCTAAGGTTATTGTTGAATTTGTTGGTGTTTTTCAATGTTGAGGTTGTTGTTGTTTTTCAATGTTGAGGTTGTTGTTGAATTTGTTGGTGTTTTTCAATGTTGAGTTTGTTGTTGTTTTTCAATGTTGAGGTTGTTGTTGAATTTGTTGGTGTTTTTCAGTGTTGAGGTTGTTGTTGTTTTTCAATGTTGAGGTTGTTGTTGAATTTGTTGGTGTTTTTCAATGTTGAGGTTGTTGTTGTTTTTCAATGTTGAGGTTGTTGTTGAATTTGTTGGTGTTTTTCAATGTTGAGGTTGTTGTTGTTTTTCAATGTTGAGGTTGTTGTTGAATTTGTTGGTGTTTTTCAATGTTGAGGTTGTTGTTGAATTTGTTGGTGTTTTTCAATGTTGAGGTTGTTGTTGTTTTTCAATGTTGAGGTTGTTCTTGAATTTGTTGGTGTTTTTCAAAGTTTAGGTTGTTGTTGTTTTTCAATGTTGAGGTTGTTGTTGAATTTGTTGGTGTTTTTCAATGTTGAGGTTGTTGTTGAATTTGTTGGTGTTTTTCAATGTTTAGGTTGTTGTTATTTTTCAATGTTGAGGTTGTTGTTGAGTTTGTTGGTGTTTTTCAATGTTGAGGTTGTTGTTGAATTTGTTGGTGTTTTTCAATGTTGAGGTTTTTGTTGTTTTTCAATGTTGAGGTTGTTGTTGTATTTGTTGGTGTTTTTCAATTTCGAGGTTGTTGTTGAATTTGTTGGTGTTTTTCAATGTTGAAGTTGTTGTTGAATTTGTCGGTGTTTTTCAATGTTGAGGTTGTTGTTGTTTTTCAATGTTGAGGTTGTTGTTGAATTTGTTGGTGTTTTTCAATGTTGAGGTTGTTGTTGTTTTTCAATGCTGAGGTTGTTGTTGAATTTGTTGGTGTTTTTCAATGTTGAGGTTGTTGTTGAATTTGTTGGTGTTTTTCAATGTTGAGGTTGTTGTTGTTTTTCAATGTTGAGGTTGTTGTTGAACTTGTTGGTGTTTTTCAAAGTTTAGGTTGTTGTTGTTTTTCAATGTTGAGGTTGTTGTTGAATTTGTTGGTGTTTTTCAATGTTGAGGTTGTTGTTGAATTTGTTGGTGTTTTTCAATGTTGAGGTTGTTGTTATTTTTCAATGTTGAGGTTGTTGTTGAGTTTGTTGGTGTTTTTCAATGTTGAGGTTGTTGTTGAATTTGTTGGTGTTTTTCAATGTTGAGGTTGTTGTTGAATTTGTTGGTGTTTTTCAATGTTGAGGTTGTTGTTGTTTTTCAATGTTGAGGTTGTTGTTGAATTTCTTGGTGTTTTTCAATGTTGAGATTGTTGTTGTTTTTCAATGTTGAGGTTGTTGTTGAATTTGTTGGTGTTTTTAAATGTTGAGGTTGTTGTTGAATTTGTTGGTGTTTTGCAATGTTGAGGTTGTTGTTGTTTTTCAATGTTGAGGTTGTTGCTGAATTTGATGGTGTTTTTCAATGTTGAGGTTTTTGTTGTTTTTCAATGTTGAGGTTGTTGTTGTATTTGTTGGTGTTTTTCAATTTCGAGGTTGTTGTTGAATTTGTTGGTGTTTTTCAATGTTGAAATTGTTGTTGAATTTGTCGGTTTTTTTCAATGTTGAGGTTGTTGTTGTTTTTCAATGTTGAGGTTGTTGTTGAATTTGCTGGTGTTTTTTCAATTTTGAGGTTGTTGGTGTTGTTCAATGCTGAGGTTGATTTTGAATTTGAGGGTGTTTTTCAATGTCGAGGTTGTTGTTGAATTTGTTGGTGTTTTTCAATGTTGAGGTTGTCGTTGTTTTTCAATGTTGAGCTTGTTGTTGAATTTTTGGTGTTTTTCAATGTTGAGATTGTTGTTGTTTTTCAATGTTGAGGTTGTTGTTGAATTTGTTGGTGTTTTTAAATGTTGAGGTTGTTGTTGAATTTGTTGGTGTTTTGCAATGTTGAGGTTGTTGTTGTTTTTCAATGTTGAGGTTGTTGTTGAATTTGTTGGTGTTTTTCAATGTTGAGGTTTTTGTTGTTTTTCAATGTTGAGGTTGTTGTTGTATTTGTTGGTGTTTTTCAATTTCGAGGTTGTTGTTGAATTTGTCGGTGTTTTTCAATGTTGAAGTTGTTGTTGAATTTGTCGGTGTTTTTCAATGTTGAGGTTGTTGTTGTTTTTCAATGTTGAGGTTGTTGTTGAATTTGTTGGTGTTTTTCAATGTTGAGGTTGTTGTTGTTTTTCAATGCTGAGGTTGTTGTTGAATTTGTTGGTGTTTTTCAATGTTGAGGTTGTTGTTGAATTTGTTGGTGTTTTTCAATGTTGAGGTTGTTGTTGTTTTTCAATGCTGATGTTGTTGTTGAATTTTTGGTGTTTTTCAATGTTGAGATTGTTGTTGTTTTTCAAAGTTGAGGTTGTTGTTTAATTTGTTGGTGTTTTTAAATGTTGAGGTTGTTGTTGAATTTGTTGGTGTTTTGCAATGTTGAGGTTGTTGTTGTTTTTCAATGTTGAGGTTGTTGTTGAATTTGTTGGTGTTTTTCAATGTTGAGGTTTTTGTTGTTTATCAATGTTGAGGTTGCTGTTGTATTTGTTGGTGTTTTTCAATTTCGAGGTTGTTGTTGAATTTGTTGGTGTTTTTCAATGTTGAAGTTGTTGTTGAATTTGTCGGTGTTTTTCAATGTTGAGGTTGTTGTTGTTTTTCAATGTTGAGGTTGTTGTTGAATTTGTTGGTGTTTTTCATTGTTGAGGTTGTTGTTGTTTTTCAATGCTGAGGTTGTTGTTGAATTTGTTGGTGTTTTTCAATGTTGAGGTTGTTGTTGAATTTGTTGGTGTTTTTCAATGTTGAGGTTGTTGTTGTTTTTCAATGTTGAGGTTGTTGTTGAATTTGTTGGTGTTTTTGAAAGTTTAGGTTGTTGTTGTTTTTCAATGTTGAGGTTGTTGTTGAATTTGTTGGTGTTTTTCAATGTTGAGGTTGTTGTTGAATTTGTTGGTGTTTTTCAATGTTGAGGTTGTTGTTATTTTTCAATGTTGAGGTTGTTGTTGAGTTTGTTGGTGTTTTTCAATGTTGAGGTTGTTGTTGAATTTGTTGGTGTTTTTCAATGTTGAGGTTGTTGTTGAATTTGTTGGTGTTTTTCAATGTTGAGGTTGTTGTTGTTTTTCAATGTTGAGGTTGTTGTTGAATTTGTTGGTGTTTTTCAACGTTGAGGTTGTTGTTGAATTTGTTGGTGTTTTTCAATGTTGAGGTTGTTGTTGTTTTTCAATGTTGAGGTTGTTGTTGAATTTTTTGGTGTTTTTCAATGTTTAGGTTGTTGTTGAATTTGTTGGTGTTTTTCAATTTTTTAGGTTGTTGTTGAATTTGTTGGTGTTTTTCAATGTTGAAGTTGTTGTTGTTTTTCAATGTTGAGGTTGTTGTTGAATTTGTTGGTGTTTTTCATTGTTGAGGTTGTTGTTGAATTTGTTGGTGTTTTTCAATTTCGAGGTTGTTGTTGAATTTGTTTGTGTTTTTCAATGTTGAGGTTCTTGTTGTTTTTCAATGTTGAGGTTATTGTTGTATTTGTTGGTGTTTTTCAATGTTGAGTTTGTTGTTGTTTTTCAATGTTGAGGTTGTTGTTGAATTTGTTGGTGTTTTTCAATGTTGAGTTTGTTGTTGTTTTTCAATGTTGAGGTTGTTGTTGAATTTGTTGGTGTTTTTCAGTGTTGAGGTTGTTGTTGTTTTTCAATGTTGAGGTTGTTGTTGAATTTGTTGGTGTTTTTCAATGTTGAGGTTGTTGTTGTTTTTCAATGTTGAGGTTGTTGTTGAATTTGTTGGTGTTTTTCAATGTTGAGGTTGTTGTTGAATTTGTTGGTGTTTTTCAATGTTGAGGTTGTTGTTATTTTTCAATGTTGAGGTTGTTGTTGAGTTTGTTGGTGTTTTTCAATGTTGAGGTTGTTGTTGAATTTGTTGGTGTTTTTCAATGTTGAGGTTGTTGTTGAATTTGTTGGTGTTTTTCAATGTTGAGGTTGTTGTTGTTTTTAAATGTTGAGGTTGTTGTTGAATTTGCTGGTGTTTTTTCAATTTTGAGGTTGTTGGTGTTGTTCAATGTTGAGGTTGATTTTGAATTTGAGGGTGTTTTTCAATGTCGAGGTTGTTGTTGAATTTGTTGGTGTTTTTCAATGTTGAGGTTGTTGTTGTTTTTCAATGTTGAGGTTGTTGTTGAATTTGTTGGTGTTTTTCAATGTTGAGATTGTTGTTGTTTTTCAAAGTTGAGGTTGTTGTTGAATTTGTTGGTGTTTTTCAATGTTGAGGTTGTTGTTGAATTTGTTGGTGTTTTTCAATGTTGAGGTTGTTGTTATTTTTCAATGTTGAGGTTGTTGTTGAGTTTGTTGGTGTTCTTCAATGTTGAGGTTGTTGTTGAATTTGTTGGTGTTTTTCAATGTTGAGGTTGTTGTTGAATTTGTTGGTGTTTTTCAATGTTGAGGTTGTTGTTGTTTTTCAATGTTGAGGTTGTTGTTGAATTTGTTGGTGTTTTTCAACGTTGAGGTTGTTGTTGAATTTGTTGGTGTTTTTCAATGTTGAGGTTGTTGTTGTTTTTCAATGTTGAGGTTTTTGTTGAATTTGTTGGTGTTTTTCAATGTTTAGGTTGTTGTTGAATTTGTTGGTGTTTTTCAATTTCGAGGTTGTTGTTGAATTTGTTGGTGTTTTTCAATGTTGAAGTTGTTGTTGTTTTTCAATGTTGAGGTTGTTGTTGAATTTGTTGGTGTTTTTCATTGTTGAGGTTGTTGTTGAATTTGTTGGTGTTTTTCAATTTCGAGGTTGTTGTTGAATTTGTTTGTGTTTTTCAATGTTGAGGTTCTTGTTGTTTTTCAATGTTGAGGTTATTGTTGAATTTGTTGGTGTTTTTCAATGTTGAGGTTGTTGTTGTTTTTCAATGTTGAGGTTGTTGTTGAATTTGTTGGTGTTTTTCAATGTTGAGTTTGTTGTTGTTTTTCAATGTTGAGGTTGTTGTTGAATTTGTTGGTGTTTTTCAGTGTTGAGGTTGTTGTTGTTTTTCAATGTTGAGGTTGTTGTTGAATTTGTTGGTGTTTTTCAATGTTGAGGTTGTTGTTGTTTTTCAATGTTGAGGTTGTTGTTGAATTTGTTGGTGTTTTTCAATGTTGAGGTTGTTGGTGTTGTTCAATGTTGAGGTTGATTTTGAATTTGAGGGTGTTTTTCAATGTCGAGGTTGTTGTTGAATTTGTTGGTGTTTTTCAATGTTGAGGTTGTTGTTGTTTTTCAATGTTGAGGTTTTTGTTGAATTTGTTGGTGTTTTTCAATGTTGAGATTGTTGTTGTTTTTCAAAGTTGAGGTTGTTGTTGAATTTGTTGGTGTTTTTCAATGTTGAGGTTGTTGTTGAATTTGTTGGTGTTTTTCAATGTTGAGGTTGTTGTTATTTTTCAATGTTGAGGTTGTTGTTGAGTTTGTTGGTGTTCTTCAATGTTGAGGTTGTTGTTGAATTTGTTGGCGTTTTTCAATGTTGAGGTTGTTGTTGAATTTGTTGGTGTTTTTCAATGTTGAGGTTGTTGTTGTTTTTCAATGTTGAGGTTGTTGTTGAATTTGTTGGTGTTTTTCAATGTTGAGGTTGTTGTTGAATTTGTTGGTGTTTTTCAATGTTGAGGTTGTTGTTGTTTTTCAATGCTGAGGTTGTTGTTGAATTTTTGGTGTTTTTCAATGTTGAGATTGTTGTTGTTTTTCAAAGTTGAGGTTGTTGTTGAATTTGTTGGTGTTTTTAAATGTTGAGGTTGTTGCTGAATTTGTTGGTGTTTTGCAATGTTGAGGTTGTTGTTGTTTTTCAATGTTGAGGTTGTTGTTGAATTTGTTGGTGTTTTTCAATGTTGAGGTTTTTGTTGTTTATCAATGTTGAGGTTGTTGTTGTATTTGTTGGTGTTTTTCAATTTCGAGGTTGTTGTTGAATTTGTTGGTGTTTTTCAATGTTGAAGTTGTTGTTGAATTTGTCGGTGTTTTTCAATGTTGAGGTTGTTGTTGTTTTTCAATGTTGAGGTTGTTGTTGAATTTGTTGGTGTTTTTCATTGTTGAGGTTGTTGTTGTTTTTCAATGCTGAGGTTGTTGTTGAATTTGTTGGTGTTTTTCAATGTTGAGGTTGTTGTTGAATTTGTTGGTGTTTTTCAATGTTGAGGTTGTTGTTGTTTTTCAATGTTGAGGTTGTTCTTGAATTTGTTGGTGTTTTTCAAAGTTTAGGTTGTTGTTGTTTATCAATGTTGAGGTTGTTGTTGAATTTGTTGGTGTTTTTCAATGTTGAGGTTGTTGTTGAATTTGTTGGTGTTTTTCAATGTTGAGGTTGTTGTTATTTTTCAATGTTGAGGTTGTTGTTGAGTTTGTTGGTGTTTTTCAATGTTGAGGTTGTTGTTGAATTTGTTGGTGTTTTTCAATGTTGAGGTTGTTGTTGAATTTGTTGGTGTTTTTCAATGTTGAGGTTGTTGTTGTTTTTCAATGTTGAGGTTGTTGTTGAATTTGTTGGTGTTTTTCAACGTTGAGGATGTTGTTGAATTTGTTGGTGTTTTTCAATGTTGAGGTTGTTGTTGTTTTTCAATGTTGAGGTTGTTGTTGAATTTTTTGGTGTTTTTCAATGTTTAGGTTGTTGTTGAATTTGTTGGTGTTTTTCAATTTCGAGGTTGTTGTTGAATTTGTTGGTGTTTTTCAATGTTGAAGTTGTTGTTGTTTTTCAATGTTGAGGTTGTTGTTGAATTTGTTGGTGTTTTTCATTGTTGAGGTTGTTGTTGAATTTGTTGGTGTTTTTCAATTTCGAGGTTGTTGTTGAATTTGTTTGTGTTTTTCAATGTTGAGGTTCTTGTTGTTTTTCAATGTTGAGGTTATTGTTGAATTTGTTGGTGTTTTTCAATGTTGAGGTTGTTGTTGTTTTTCAATGTTGAGGTTGTTGTTGAATTTGTTGGTGTTTTTCAATGTTGAGTTTGTTGTTGTTTTTCAATGTTGAGGTTGTTGTTGAATTTGTTGGTGTTTTTCAGTGTTGAGGTTGTTGTTGTTTTTCAATGTTGAGGTTGTTGTTGAATTTGTTGGTGTTTTTCAATGTTGAGGTTGTTGTTGTTTTTCAATGTTGAGGTTGTTGTTGAATTTGTTGGTGTTTTTCAATGTTGAGGTTGTTGTTGAATTTGTTGGTGTTTTTCAATGTTGAGGTTGTTGTTATTTTTCAATGTTGAGGTTGTTGTTGAGTTTGTTGGTGTTTTTCAATGTTGAGGTTGTTGTTGAATTTGTTGGTGTTTTTCAATGTTGAGGTTGTTGTTGAATTTGTTGGTGTTTTTCAATGTTGAGGTTGTTGTTGTTTTTAAATGTTGAGGTTGTTGTTGAATTTGCTGGTGTTTTTTCAATTTCAAGGTTGTTGGTGTTGTTCAATGTTGAGGTTGATTTTGAATTTGAGGGTGTTTTTCAATGTCGAGGTTGTTGTTGAATTTGTTGGTGTTTTTCAATGTTGAGGTTGTTGTTGTTTTTCAATGTTGAGGTTGTTGTTGAATTTGTTGGTGTTTTTCAATGTTGAGATTGTTGTTGTTTTTCAAAGTTGAGGTTGTTGTTGAATTTGTTGGTGTTTTTCAATGTTGAGGTTGTTGTTGAATTTGTTTGTGTTTTTCAATGTTGAGGTTGTTGTTATTTTTCAATGTTGAGGTTGTTGTTGAGTTTGTTGGTGTTCTTCAATGTTGAGGTTGTTGTTGAATTTGTTGGTGTTTTTCAATGTTGAGGTTGTTGTTGAATTTGTTGGTGTTTTTCAATGTTGAGGTTGTTGTTGTTTTTCAATGTTGAGGTTGTTGTTGAATTTGTTGGTGTTTTTCAACGTTGAGGTTGTTGTTGAATTTGTTGGTGTTTTTCAATGTTGAGGTTGTTGTTGTTTTTCAATGTTGAGGTTTTTGTTGAATTTGTTGGTGTTTTTCAATGTTTAGGTTGTTGTTGAATTTGTTGGTGTTTTTCAATTTCGAGGTTGTTGTTGAATTTGTTGGTGTTTTTCAATGTTGAAGTTGTTGTTGTTTTTCAATGTTGAGGTTGTTGTTGAATTTGTTGGTGTTTTTCATTGTTGAGGTTGTTGTTGAATTTGTTGGTGTTTTTCAATTTCGAGGTTGTTGTTGAATTTGTTTGTGTTTTTCAATGTTGAGGTTCTTGTTGTTTTTCAATGCTAAGGTTATTGTTGAATTTGTTGGTGTTTTTCAATGTTGAGGTTGTTGTTGTTTTTCAATGTTGAGGTTGTTGTTGAATTTGTTGGTGTTTTTCAATGTTGAGTTTGTTGTTGTTTTTCAATGTTGAGGTTGTTGTTGAATTTGTTGGTGTTTTTCAGTGTTGAGGTTGTTGTTGTTTTTCAATGTTGAGGTTGTTGTTGAATTTGTTGGTGTTTTTCAATGTTGAGGTTGTTGTTGTTTTTCAATGTTGAGGTTGTTGTTGAATTTGTTGGTGTTTTTCAATGTTGAGGTTGTTGTTGTTTTTCAATGTTGAGGTTGTTGTTGAATTTGTTGGTGTTTTTCAATGTTGAGGTTGTTGTTGAATTTGTTGGTGTTTTTCAATGTTGAGGTTGTTGTTGTTTTTCAATGTTGAGGTTGTTCTTGAATTTGTTGGTGTTTTTCAAAGTTTAGGTTGTTGTTGTTTTTCAATGTTGAGGTTGTTGTTGAATTTGTTGGTGTTTTTCAATGTTGAGGTTGTTGTTGAATTTGTTGGTGTTTTTCAATGTTTAGGTTGTTGTTATTTTTCAATGTTGAGGTTGTTGTTGAGTTTGTTGGTGTTTTTCAATGTTGAGGTTGTTGTTGAATTTGTTGGTGTTTTTCAATGTTGAGGTTTTTGTTGTTTTTCAATGTTGAGGTTGTTGTTGTATTTGTTGGTGTTTTTCAATTTCGAGGTTGTTGTTGAATTTGTTGGTGTTTTTCAATGTTGAAGTTGTTGTTGAATTTGTCGGTGTTTTTCAATGTTGAGGTTGTTGTTGTTTTTCAATGTTGAGGTTGTTGTTGAATTTGTTGGTGTTTTTCAATGTTGAGGTTGTTGTTGTTTTTCAATGCTGAGGTTGTTGTTGAATTTGTTGGTGTTTTTCAATGTTGAGGTTGTTGTTGAATTTGTTGGTGTTTTTCAATGTTGAGGTTGTTGTTGTTTTTCAATGTTGAGGTTGTTGTTGAACTTGTTGGTGTTTTTCAAAGTTTAGGTTGTTGTTGTTTTTCAATGTTGAGGTTGTTGTTGAATTTGTTGGTGTTTTTCAATGTTGAGGTTGTTGTTGAATTTGTTGGTGTTTTTCAATGTTGAGGTTGTTGTTATTTTTCAATGTTGAGGTTGTTGTTGAGTTTGTTGGTGTTTTTCAATGTTGAGGTTGTTGTTGAATTTGTTGGTGTTTTTCAATGTTGAGGTTGTTGTTGAATTTGTTGGTGTTTTTCAATGTTGAGGTTGTTGTTGTTTTTCAATGTTGAGGTTGTTGTTGAATTTCTTGGTGTTTTTCAATGTTGAGATTGTTGTTGTTTTTCAATGTTGAGGTTGTTGTTGAATTTGTTGGTGTTTTTAAATGTTGAGGTTGTTGTTGAATTTGTTGGTGTTTTGCAATGTTGAGGTTGTTGTTGTTTTTCAATGTTGAGGTTGTTGCTGAATTTGATGGTGTTTTTCAATGTTGAGGTTTTTGTTGTTTTTCAATGTTGAGGTTGTTGTTGTATTTGTTGGTGTTTTTCAATTTCGAGGTTGTTGTTGAATTTGTTGGTGTTTTTCAATGTTGAAATTGTTGTTGAATTTGTCGGTTTTTTTCAATGTTGAGGTTGTTGTTGTTTTTCAATGTTGAGGTTGTTGTTGAATTTGCTGGTGTTTTTTCAATTTTGAGGTTGTTGGTGTTGTTCAATGCTGAGGTTGATTTTGAATTTGAGGGTGTTTTTCAATGTCGAGGTTGTTGTTGAATTTGTTGGTGTTTTTCAATGTTGAGGTTGTCGTTGTTTTTCAATGTTGAGCTTGTTGTTGAATTTTTGGTGTTTTTCAATGTTGAGATTGTTGTTGTTTTTCAATGTTGAGGTTGTTGTTGAATTTGTTGGTGTTTTTAAATGTTGAGGTTGTTGTTGAATTTGTTGGTGTTTTGCAATGTTGAGGTTGTTGTTGTTTTTCAATGTTGAGGTTGTTGTTGAATTTGTTGGTGTTTTTCAATGTTGAGGTTGTTGTTGTTTTTCAATGTTGAGGTTGTTGTTGTATTTGTTGGTGTTTTTCAATTTCGAGGTTGTTGTTGAATTTGTCGGTGTTTTTCAATGTTGAAGTTGTTGTTGAATTTGTCGGTGTTTTTCAATGTTGAGGTTGTTGTTGTTTTTCAATGTTGAGGTTGTTGTTGAATTTGTTGGTGTTTTTCAATGTTGAGGTTGTTGTTGTTTTTCAATGCTGAGGTTGTTGTTGAATTTGTTGGTGTTTTTCAATGTTGAGGTTGTTGTTGAATTTGTTGGTGTTTTTCAATGTTGAGGTTGTTGTTGTTTTTCAATGCTGATGTTGTTGTTGAATTTTTGGTGTTTTTCAATGTTGAGATTGTTGTTGTTTTTCAAAGTTGAGGTTGTTGTTTAATTTGTTGGTGTTTTTAAATGTTGAGGTTGTTGTTGAATTTGTTGGTGTTTTGCAATGTTGAGGTTGTTTTTGTTTTTCAATGTTGAGGTTGTTGTTGAATTTGTTGGTGTTTTTCAATGTTGAGGTTTTTGTTGTTTATCAATGTTGAGGTTGCTGTTGTATTTGTTGGTGTTTTTCAATTTCGAGGTTGTTGTTGAATTTGTTGGTGTTTTTCAATGTTGAAGTTGTTGTTGAATTTGTCGGTGTTTTTCAATGTTGAGGTTGTTGTTGTTTTTCAATGTTGAGGTTGTTGTTGAATTTGTTGGTGTTTTTCATTGTTGAGGTTGTTGTTGTTTTTCAATGCTGAGGTTGTTGTTGAATTTGTTGGTGTTTTTCAATGTTGAGGTTGTTGTTGAATTTGTTGGTGTTTTTCAATGTTGAGGTTGTTGTTGTTTTTCAATGTTGAGGTTGTTGTTGAATTTGTTGGTGTTTTTGAAAGTTTAGGTTGTTGTTGTTTTTCAATGTTGAGGTTGTTGTTGAATTTGTTGGTGTTTTTCAATGTTGAGGTTGTTGTTGAATTTGTTGGTGTTTTTCAATGTTGAGGTTGTTGTTATTTTTCAATGTTGAGGTTGTTGTTGAGTTTGTTGGTGTTTTTCAATGTTGAGGTTGTTGTTGAATTTGTTGGTGTTTTTCAATGTTGAGGTTGTTGTTGAATTTGTTGGTGTTTTTCAATGTTGAGGTTGTTGTTGTTTTTCAATGTTGAGGTTGTTGTTGAATTTGTTGGTGTTTTTCAACGTTGAGGTTGTTGTTGAATTTGTTGGTGTTTTTCAATGTTGAGGTTGTTGTTGTTTTTCAATGTTGAGGTTGTTGTTGAATTTTTTGGTGTTTTTCAATGTTTAGGTTGTTGTTGAATTTGTTGGTGTTTTTCAATTTTTTAGGTTGTTGTTGAATTTGTTGGTGTTTTTCAATGTTGAAGTTGTTGTTGTTTTTCAATGTTGAGGTTGTTGTTGAATTTGTTGGTGTTTTTCATTGTTGAGGTTGTTGTTGAATTTGTTGGTGTTTTTCAATTTCGAGGTTGTTGTTGAATTTGTTTGTGTTTTTCAATGTTGAGGTTCTTGTTGTTTTTCAATGTTGAGGTTATTGTTGTATTTGTTGGTGTTTTTCAATGTTGAGTTTGTTGTTGTTTTTCAATGTTGAGGTTGTTGTTGAATTTGTTGGTGTTTTTCAATGTTGAGTTTGTTGTTGTTTTTCAATGTTGAGGTTGTTGTTGAATTTGTTGGTGTTTTTCAGTGTTGAGGTTGTTGTTGTTTTTCAATGTTGAGGTTGTTGTTGAATTTGTTGGTGTTTTTCAATGTTGAGGTTGTTGTTGTTTTTCAATGTTGAGGTTGTTGTTGAATTTGTTGGTGTTTTTCAATGTTGAGGTTGTTGTTGAATTTGTTGGTGTTTTTCAATGTTGAGGTTGTTGTTATTTTTCAATGTTGAGGTTGTTGTTGAGTTTGTTGGTGTTTTTCAATGTTGAGGTTGTTGTTGAATTTGTTGGTGTTTTTCAATGTTGAGGTTGTTGTTGAATTTGTTGGTGTTTTTCAATGTTGAGGTTGTTGTTGTTTTTAAATGTTGAGGTTGTTGTTGAATTTGCTGGTGTTTTTTCAATTTTGAGGTTGTTGGTGTTGTTCAATGTTGAGGTTGATTTTGAATTTGAGGGTTTTTTTCAATGTCGAGGTTGTTGTTGAATTTGTTGGTGTTTTTCAATGTTGAGGTTGTTGTTGTTTTTCAATGTTGAGGTTGTTGTTGAATTTGTTGGTGTTTTTCAATGTTGAGATTGTTGTTGTTTTTCAAAGTTGAGGTTGTTGTTGAATTTGTTGGTGTTTTTCAATGTTGAGGTTGTTGTTGAATTTGTTGGTGTTTTTCAATGTTGAGGTTGTTGTTATTTTTCAATGTTGAGGTTGTTGTTGAGTTTGTTGGTGTTCTTCAATGTTGAGGTTGTTGTTGAATTTGTTGGTGTTTTTCAATGTTGAGGTTGTTGTTGAATTTGTTGGTGTTTTTCAATGTTGAGGTTGTTGTTGTTTTTCAATGTTGAGGTTGTTGTTGAATTTGTTGGTGTTTTTCAACGTTGAGGTTGTTGTTGAATTTGTTGGTGTTTTTCAATGTTGAGGTTGTTGTTGTTTTTCAATGTTGAGGTTTTTGTTGAATTTGTTGGTGTTTTTCAATGTTTAGGTTGTTGTTGAATTTGTTGGTGTTTTTCAATTTCGAGGTTGTTGTTGAATTTGTTGGTGTTTTTCAATGTTGAAGTTGTTGTTGTTTTTCAATGTTGAGGTTGTTGTTAAATTTGTTGGTGTTTTTCATTGTTGAGGTTGTTGTTGAATTTGTTGGTGTTTTTCAATTTCGAGGTTGTTGTTGAATTTGTTTGTGTTTTTCAATGTTGAGGTTCTTGTTGTTTTTCAATGTTGAGGTTATTGTTGAATTTGTTGGTGTTTTTCAATGTTGAGGTTGTTGTTGTTTTTCAATGTTGAGGTTGTTGTTGAATTTGTTGGTGTTTTTCAATGTTGAGTTTGTTGTTGTTTTTCAATGTTGAGGTTGTTGTTGAATTTGTTGGTGTTTTTCAGTGTTGAGGTTGTTGTTGTTTTTCAATGTTGAGGTTGTTGTTGAATTTGTTGGTGTTTTTCAATGTTGAGGTTGTTGTTGTTTTTCAATGTTGAGGTTGTTGTTGAATTTGTTGGTGTTTTTCAATGTTGAGGTTGTTGGTGTTGTTCAATGTTGAGGTTGATTTTGAATTTGAGGGTGTTTTTCAATGTCGAGGTTGTTGTTGAATTTGTTGGTGTTTTTCAATGTTGAGGTTGTTGTTGTTTTTCAATGTTGAGGTTTTTGTTGAATTTGTTGGTGTTTTTCAATGTTGAGATTGTTGTTGTTTTTCAAAGTTGAGGTTGTTGTTGAATTTGTTGGTGTTTTTCAATGTTGAGGTTGTTGTTGAATTTGTTGGTGTTTTTCAATGTTGAGGTTGTTGTTATTTTTCAATGTTGAGGTTGTTGTTGAGTTTGTTGGTGTTCTTCAATGTTGAGGTTGTTGTTGAATTTGTTGGCGTTTTTCAATGTTGAGGTTGTTGTTGAATTTGTTGGTGTTTTTCAATGTTGAGGTTGTTGTTGTTTTTCAATGTTGAGGTTGTTGTTGAATTTGTTGGTGTTTTTCAACGTTGAGGTTGTTGTTGAATTTGTTGGTGTTTTTCAATGTTGAGGTTGTTGTTGTTTTTCAATGTTGAGGTTTTTGTTGAATTTGTTGGTGTTTTTCAATGTTTAGGTTGTTGTTGAATTTGTTGGTGTTTTTCAATTTCGAGGTTGTTGTTGAATTTGTTGGTGTTTTTCAATGTTGAAGTTGTTGTTGTTTTTCAATGTTGAGGTTGTTGTTGAATTTGTTGGTGTTTTTCATTGTTGAGGTTGTTGTTGAATTTGTTGGTGTTTTTCAATTTCGAGGTTGTTGTTGAATTTGTTTGTGTTTTTCAATGTTGAGGTTCTTGTTGTTTTTCAATGTTGAGGTTATTGTTGAATTTGTTGGTGTTTTTCAATGTTGAGGTTGTTGTTGTTTTTCAATGTTGAGGTTGTTGTTGAATTTGTTGGTGTTTTTCAATGTTGAGTTTGTTGTTGTTTTTCAATGTTGAGGTTGTTGTTGAATTTGTTGGTGTTTTGCAATGTTGAGGTTCTTGTTGTTTTTCAATGTTGAGGTTATTGCTGAATTTGTTTGTGTTTTTCAATGTTGAGGTTTTTGTTGTATTTGTTGGTGTTTTTCAATTTCGAGGTTGTTGTTGAATTTGTTGGTGTTTTTCAATGTTGAAGGTGTTGTTGAATTTGTCGGTGTTTTTCAATGTTGAGGTTGTTGTTGTTTTTCAATGTTGAGGTTGTTGTTGAATTTGCTGGTGTTTTTTCAATTTTGAGGTTGTTGGTGTTGTTCAATGTTGAGGTTGATTTTGAATTTGAGGGTGTTTTTCAATGTCGAGGTTGTTGTTGAATTTGTTGGTGTTTTTCAATGTTGAGGTTGTTGTTGTTTTCCAATGTTGAGGTTGTTGTTGAATTTTTGGTGTTTTTCAATGTTGAGATTGTTGTTGTTTTTCAATGTTGAGGTTGTTGTTGAATTTGTTGGTGTTTTTAAATGTTGAGGTTGTTGTTGAATTTGTTGGTGTTTTGCAATGTTGAGGTTGTTGTTGTTTTTCAATGTTGAGGTTGTTGTTGAATTTGTTGGTGTTTTTCAATGTTGAGGTTGTTGTTGTTTTTCAATGTTGAGGTTGTTGTTGAATTTGTTGGTGTTTTTCATTGTTGAGGTTGTTGTTGTTTTTCAATGCTGAGGTTGTTGTTGAATTTGTTGGTGTTTTTCAATGTTGAGGTTGTTGTTGAATTTGTTGGTGTTTTTCAATGTTGAGGTTGTTGTTGTTTTTCAATGTTGAGGTTGTTGTTGAATTTGTTGGTGTTTTTGAAAGTTTAGGTTGTTGTTGTTTTTCAATGTTGAGGTTGTTGTTGAATTTGTTGGTGTTTTTCAATGTTGAGGTTGTTGTTGAATTTGTTGGTGTTTTTCAATGTTGAGGTTGTTGTTATTTTTCAATGTTGAGGTTGTTGTTGAGTTTGTTGGTGTTTTTCAATGTTGAGGTTGTTGTTGAATTTGTTGGTGTTTTTCAATGTTGAGGTTGTTGTTGAATTTGTTGGTGTTTTTCAATGTTGAGGTTGTTGTTGTTTTTCAATGTTGAGGTTGTTGTTGAATTTGTTGGTGTTTTTCAACGTTGAGGTTGTTGTTGAATTTGTTGGTGTTTTTCAATGTTGAGGTTGTTGTTGTTTTTCAATGTTGAGGTTGTTGTTGAATTTTTTGGTGTTTTTCAATGTTTAGGTTGTTGTTGAATTTGTTGGTGTTTTTCAATTTTTTAGGTTGTTGTTGAATTTGTTGGTGTTTTTCAATGTTGAAGTTGTTGTTGTTTTTCAATGTTGAGGTTGTTGTTGAATTTGTTGGTGTTTTTCATTGTTGAGGTTGTTGTTGAATTTGTTGGTGTTTTTCAATTTCGAGGTTGTTGTTGAATTTGTTTGTGTTTTTCAATGTTGAGGTTCTTGTTGTTTTTCAATGTTGAGGTTATTGTTGTATTTGTTGGTGTTTTTCAATGTTGAGTTTGTTGTTGTTTTTCAATGTTGAGGTTGTTGTTGAATTTGTTGGTGTTTTTCAATGTTGAGTTTGTTGTTGTTTTTCAATGTTGAGGTTGTTGTTGAATTTGTTGGTGTTTTTCAGTGTTGAGGTTGTTGTTGTTTTTCAATGTTGAGGTTGTTGTTGAATTTGTTGGTGTTTTTCAATGTTGAGGTTGTTGTTGTTTTTCAATGTTGAGGTTGTTGTTGAATTTGTTGGTGTTTTTCAATGTTGAGGTTGTTGTTGAATTTGTTGGTGTTTTTCAATGTTGAGGTTGTTGTTATTTTTCAATGTTGAGGTTGTTGTTGAGTTTGTTGGTGTTTTTCAATGTTGAGGTTGTTGTTGAATTTGTTGGTGTTTTTCAATGTTGAGGTTGTTGTTGAATTTGTTGGTGTTTTTCAATGTTGAGGTTGTTGTTGTTTTTAAATGTTGAGGTTGTTGTTGAATTTGCTGGTGTTTTTTCAATTTTGAGGTTGTTGGTGTTGTTCAATGTTGAGGTTGATTTTGAATTTGAGGGTTTTTTTCAATGTCGAGGTTGTTGTTGAATTTGTTGGTGTTTTTCAATGTTGAGGTTGTTGTTGTTTTTCAATGTTGAGGTTGTTGTTGAATTTGTTGGTGTTTTTCAATGTTGAGATTGTTGTTGTTTTTCAAAGTTGAGGTTGTTGTTGAATTTGTTGGTGTTTTTCAATGTTGAGGTTGTTGTTGAATTTGTTGGTGTTTTTCAATGTTGAGGTTGTTGTTATTTTTCAATGTTGAGGTTGTTGTTGAGTTTGTTGGTGTTCTTCAATGTTGAGGTTGTTGTTGAATTTGTTGGTGTTTTTCAATGTTGAGGTTGTTGTTGAATTTGTTGGTGTTTTTCAATGTTGAGGTTGTTGTTGTTTTTCAATGTTGAGGTTGTTGTTGAATTTGTTGGTGTTTTTCAACGTTGAGGTTGTTGTTGAATTTGTTGGTGTTTTTCAATGTTGAGGTTGTTGTTGTTTTTCAATGTTGAGGTTTTTGTTGAATTTGTTGGTGTTTTTCAATGTTTAGGTTGTTGTTGAATTTGTTGGTGTTTTTCAATTTCGAGGTTGTTGTTGAATTTGTTGGTGTTTTTCAATGTTGAAGTTGTTGTTGTTTTTCAATGTTGAGGTTGTTGTTAAATTTGTTGGTGTTTTTCATTGTTGAGGTTGTTGTTGAATTTGTTGGTGTTTTTCAATTTCGAGGTTGTTGTTGAATTTGTTTGTGTTTTTCAATGTTGAGGTTCTTGTTGTTTTTCAATGTTGAGGTTATTGTTGAATTTGTTGGTGTTTTTCAATGTTGAGGTTGTTGTTGTTTTTCAATGTTGAGGTTGTTGTTGAATTTGTTGGTGTTTTTCAATGTTGAGTTTGTTGTTGTTTTTCAATGTTGAGGTTGTTGTTGAATTTGTTGGTGTTTTTCAGTGTTGAGGTTGTTGTTGTTTTTCAATGTTGAGGTTGTTGTTGAATTTGTTGGTGTTTTTCAATGTTGAGGTTGTTGTTGTTTTTCAATGTTGAGGTTGTTGTTGAATTTGTTGGTGTTTTTCAATGTTGAGGTTGTTGGTGTTGTTCAATGTTGAGGTTGATTTTGAATTTGAGGGTGTTTTTCAATGTCGAGGTTGTTGTTGAATTTGTTGGTGTTTTTCAATGTTGAGGTTGTTGTTGTTTTTCAATGTTGAGGTTTTTGTTGAATTTGTTGGTGTTTTTCAATGTTGAGATTGTTGTTGTTTTTCAAAGTTGAGGTTGTTGTTGAATTTGTTGGTGTTTTTCAATGTTGAGGTTGTTGTTGAATTTGTTGGTGTTTTTCAATGTTGAGGTTGTTGTTATTTTTCAATGTTGAGGTTGTTGTTGAGTTTGTTGGTGTTCTTCAATGTTGAGGTTGTTGTTGAATTTGTTGGCGTTTTTCAATGTTGAGGTTGTTGTTGAATTTGTTGGTGTTTTTCAATGTTGAGGTTGTTGTTGTTTTTCAATGTTGAGGTTGTTGTTGAATTTGTTGGTGTTTTTCAACGTTGAGGTTGTTGTTGAATTTGTTGGTGTTTTTCAATGTTGAGGTTGTTGTTGTTTTTCAATGTTGAGGTTTTTGTTGAATTTGTTGGTGTTTTTCAATGTTTAGGTTGTTGTTGAATTTGTTGGTGTTTTTCAATTTCGAGGTTGTTGTTGAATTTGTTGGTGTTTTTCAATGTTGAAGTTGTTGTTGTTTTTCAATGTTGAGGTTGTTGTTGAATTTGTTGGTGTTTTTCATTGTTGAGGTTGTTGTTGAATTTGTTGGTGTTTTTCAATTTCGAGGTTATTGTTGAATTTGTTTGTGTTTTTCAATGTTGAGGTTCTTGTTGTTTTTCAATGTTGAGGTTATTGTTGAATTTGTTGGTGTTTTTCAATGTTGAGGTTGTTGTTGTTTTTCAATGTTGAGGTTGTTGTTGAATTTGTTGGTGTTTTTCAATGTTGAGTTTGTTGTTGTTTTTCAATGTTGAGGTTGTTGTTGAATTTGTTGGTGTTTTGCAATGTTGAGGTTCTTGTTGTTTTTCAATGTTGAGGTTATTGCTGAATTTGTTTGTGTTTTTCAATGTTGAGGTTTTTGTTGTATTTGTTGGTGTTTTTCAATTTCGAGGTTGTTGTTGAATTTGTTGGTGTTTTTCAATGTTGAAGGTGTTGTTGAATTTGTCGGTGTTTTTCAATGTTGAGGTTGTTGTTGTTTTTCAATGTTGAGGTTGTTGTTGAATTTGCTGGTGTTTTTTCAATTTTGAGGTTGTTGGTGTTGTTCAATGTTGAGGTTGATTTTGAATTTGAGGGTGTTTTTCAATGTCGAGGTTGTTGTTGAATTTGTTGGTGTTTTTCAATGTTGAGGTTGTTGTTGTTTTCCAATGTTGAGGTTGTTGTTGAATTTTTGGTGTTTTTCAATGTTGAGATTGTTGTTGTTTTTCAATGTTGAGGTTGTTGTTGAATTTGTTGGTGTTTTTAAATGTTGAGGTTGTTGTTGAATTTGTTGGTGTTTTGCAATGTTGAGGTTGTTGTTGTTTTTCAATGTTGAGGTTGTTGTTGAATTTGTTGGTGTTTTTCAATGTTGAGGTTGTTGTTGTTTTTCAATGTTGAGGTTGTTGTTGAATTTGTTGGTGTTTTTCATTGTTGAGGTTGTTGTTGTTTTTCAATGCTGAGGTTGTTGTTGAATTTGTTGGTGTTTTTCAATGTTGAGGTTGTTGTTGAATTTGTTGGTGTTTTTCAATGTTGAGGTTGTTGTTGTTTTTCAATGTTGAGGTTGTTGTTGAATTTGTTGGTGTTTTTGAAAGTTTAGGTTGTTGTTGTTTTTCAATGTTGAGGTTGTTGTTGAATTTGTTGGTGTTTTTCAATGTTGAGGTTGTTGTTGAATTTGTTGGTGTTTTTCAATGTTGAGGTTGTTGTTGTTTTTCAATGTTGAGGTTGTTGTTGAATTTGTTGGTGTTTTTCAATGTTGAGGTTGTTGTTGTTTTTCAATGCTGAGGTTGTTGTTGAATTTGTTGGTGTTTTTCAATGTTGAGGTTGTTGTTGAATTTGTTGGTGTTTTTCAATTTCGAGGTTGTTGTTGAATTTGTCGGTGTTTTTCAATGTTGAAGTTGTTGTTGAATTTGTCGGTGTTTTTCAATGTTGAGGTTGTTGTTGTTTTTCAATGTTGAGGTTGTTGTTGAATTTGTTGGTGTTTTTCAATGTTGAGGTTGTTGTTGTTTTTCAATGCTGAGGTTGTTGTTGAATTTGTTGGTGTTTTTCAATGTTGAGGTTGTTGTTGAATTTGTTGGTGTTTTTCAATGTTGAGGTTGTTGTTGTTTTTCATTGTTGAGGTTGTTGTTGAATTTTTGGTGTTTTTCAATGTTGAGATTGTTGTTGTTTTTCAATGTTGAGGTTGTTGTTGAATTTGTTGGTGTTTTTAAATGTTGAGGTTGTTGTTGAATTTGTTGGTGTTTTGCAATGTTGAGGTTGTTGTTGTTTTTCAATGTTGAGGTTGTTGTTGAATTTGTTGGTGTTTTTCAATGTTGAGGTTGTTGTTGTTTTTCAATGTTGAGGTTGTTGTTGAATTTGTTGGTGTTTTTCAATGTTGAGTTTGTTGTTGTTTTTCAATGTTGAGGTTGTTGTTGAATTTGTTGGTGTTTTTCAGTGTTGAGGTTGTTGTTGTTTTTCAATGTTGAGGTTGTTGTTGAATTTGTTGGTGTTTTTCAATGTTGAGGTTGTTGTTGTTTTTCAATGTTGAGGTTGTTGTTGAATTTGTTGGTGTTTTTCAATGTTGAGGTTGTTGTTGTTTTTCAATGTTGAGGTTGTTGTTGAATTTGTTGGTGTTTTTCAATGTTGAGGTTGTTGTTGAATTTGTTGGTGTTTTTCAATGTTGAGGTTGTTGTTATTTTTCAATGTTCAGGTTGTTGTTGAGTTTGTTGGTGTTTTTCAATGTTAAGGTTGTTGTTGAATTTGTTGGTGTTTTTCAATGTTGAGGTTGTTGTTGAATTTGTTGGTGTTTTTCAATGTTGAGGTTGTTGTTGTTTTTAAATGTTGAGGTTGTTGTTGAATTTGCTGGTGTTTTTTCAATTTTGAGGTTGTTGGTGTTGTTCAATGTTGAGGTTGATTTTGAATTTGAGGGTGTTTTTCAATGTCGAGGTTGTTGTTGAATTTGTTGGTGTTTTTCAATGTTGAGGTTGTTGTTGTTTTTCAATGTTGAGGTTGTTGTTGAATTTGTTGGTGTTTTTCAATGTTGAGATTGTTGTTGTTTTTCAAAGTTGAGGTTGTTGTTGAATTTGTTGGTGTTTTTCAATGTTGAGGTTGTTGTTGAATTTGTTGGTGTTTTTCAATGTTGAGGTTGTTGTTATTTTTCAATGTTGAGGTTGTTGTTGAGTTTGTTGGTGTTCTTCAATGTTGAGGTTGTTGTTGAATTTGTTTGCGTTTTTCAATGTTGAGGTTGTTGTTGAATTTGTTGGTGTTTTTCAATGTTGAGGTTGTTGTTGTTTTTCAATGTTGAGGTTGTTGTTGAATTTGTTGGTGTTTTTCAACGTTGAGGTTGTTGTTGAATTTGTTGGTGTTTTTCAATGTTGAGGTTGTTGTTGTTTTTCAATGTTGAGGTTTTTGTTGAATTTGTTGGTGTTTTTCAATGTTTAGGTTGTTGTTGAATTTGTTGGTGTTTTTCAATTTCGAGGTTGTTGTTGAATTTGTTGGTGTTTTTCAATGTTGAAGTTGTTGTTGTTTTTCAATGTTGAGGTTGTTGTTGAATTTGTTGGTGTTTTTCATTGTTGAGGTTGTTGTTGAATTTGTTGGTGTTTTTCAATTTCGAGGTTGTTGTTGAATTTGTTTGTGTTTTTCAATGTTGAGGTTCTTGTTGTTTTTCAATGTTGAGGTTATTGTTGAATTTGTTGGTGTTTTTCAATGTTGAGGTTGTTGTTGTTTTTCAATGTTGAGGTTGTTGTTGAATTTGTTGGTGTTTTTCAATGTTGAGTTTGTTGTTGTTTTTCAATGTTGAGGTTGTTGTTGAATTTGTTGGTGTTTTTCAGTGTTGAGGTTGTTGTTGTTTTTCAATGTTGAGGTTGTTGTTGAATTTGTTGGTGTTTTTCAATGTTGAGGTTGTTGTTGTTTTTCAATGTTGAGGTTGTTGTTGAATTTGTTGGTGTTTTTCAATGTTGAGGTTGTTGTTGTTTTTCAATGTTGAGGTTGTTGTTGAATTTGTTGGTGTTTTTCAATGTTGAGGTTGTTGTTGAATTTGTTGGTGTTTTTCAATGTTGAGGTTGTTGTTGTTTTTCAATGTTGAGGTTGTTCTTGAATTTGTTGGTGTTTTTCAAAGTTTAGGTTGTTGTTGTTTTTCAATGTTGAGGTTGTTGTTGAATTTGTTGGTGTCTTTCAATGTTGAGGTTGTTGTTGAATTTGTTGGTGTTTTTCAATGTTTAGGTTGTTGTTATTTTTCAATGTTGAGGTTGTTGTTGAGTTTGTTGGTGTTTTTCAATGTTGAGGTTGTTGTTGAATTTGTTGGTGTTTTTCAATGTTGAGGTTGTTGTTGAATTTGTTGGTCTTTTTCAATGTTGAGGTTGTTGTTGTTTTTCAATGTTGAGGTTGTTGTTGAATCTGTTGGTGTTTTTCAACGTTGAGGTTGTTGTTGAATTTGTTGGTGTTTTTCAATGTTGAGGTTGTTGTTGTTTCTCAATGTTGAGGTTGTTGTTGAATTTGTTGGTGTTTTTCAATGTTTAGGTTGTTGTTGAATTTGTTGGTGTTTTTCAATTTCGAGGTTGTTGTTGAATTTGTTGGTGTTTTTCAATGTTGAAGTTGTTGTTGTTTTTCAATGTTGAGGTTGTTGTTGAATTTGTTGGTGTTTTTCATTGTTGAGGTTGTTGTTGAATTTGTTGGTGTTTTTCAATTTCGAGGTTGTTGTTGAATTTGTTTGTGTTTTTCAATGTTGAGGTTCTTGTTGTTTTTCAATGTTGAGGTTATTGTTGAATTTGTTGGTGTTTTTCAATGTTGAGGTTGTTGTTGTTTTTAAATGTTGAGGTTGTTGTTGAATTTGTTGGTGTTTTTCAATGTTGAGTTTGTTGTTGTTTTTCAATGTTGAGGTTGTTGTTGAATTTGTTGGTGTTTTTCAGTGTTGAGGTTGTTGTTGTTTTTCAATGTTGAGGTTGTTGTTGAATTTGTTGGTGTTTTTCAATGTTGAGGTTGTTGTTGTTTTTCAATGTTGAGGTTGTTGTTGAATTTGTTGGTGTTTTTCAATGTTGTGGTTGTTGTTGTTTTTCAATGTTGAGGTTGTTGTTGAATTTGTTGGTGTTTTTCAATGTTGAGGTTGTTGTTGAATTTGTTGGTGTTTTTCAATGTTGAGATTGTTCTTATTTTTCAATGTTGAGGTTGTTGTTGAGTTTGTTGGTGTTTTTCAATGTTGAGGTTGTTGTTGAATTTGTTGGTGTTTTTCAATGTTGAGGTTGTTGTTGAATTTGTTGGTGTTTTTCAATGTTGAGGTTGTTGTTGTTTTTAAATGTTGAGGTTGTTGTTGAATTTGCTGGTGTTTTTTCAATTTTGAGGTTGTTGGTGTTGTTCAATGTTGAGGTTGATTTTGAATTTGAGGGTATTTTTCAATGTCGAGGTTGTTGTTGAATTTGTTGGTGTTTTTCAATGTTGAGGTTGTTGTTGTTTTTCAATGTTGAGGTTGTTGTTGAATTTGTTGGTGTTTTTCAATGTTGAGATTGTTGTTGTTTTTCAAAGTTGAGGTTGTTGTTGAATTTGTTGGTGTTTTTCAATGTTGAGGTTGTTGTTGAATTTGTTGGTGTTTTTCAATGTTGAGGTTGTTGTTATTTTTCAATGTTGAGGTTGTTGTTGAGTTTGTTGGTGTTCTTCAATGTTGAGGTTGTTGTTGAATTTGTTGGTGTTTTTCAATGTTGAGGTTGTTGTTGAATTTGTTGGTGTTTTTCAATGTTGAGGTTGTTGTTGTTTTTCAATGTTGAGGTTGTTGTTGAATTTGTTGGTGTTTTTCAACTTTGAGGTTGTTGTTGAATTTGTTGGTGTTTTTCAATGTTGAGGTTGTTGTTGTTTTTCAATGTTGAGGTTTTTGTTGAATTTGTTGGTGTTTTTCAATGTTTAGGTTGTTGTTGAATTTGTTGGTGTTTTTCAATTTCGAGGTTGTTGTTGAATTTGTTGGTGTTTTTCAATGTTGAAGTTGTTGTTGTTTTTCAATGTTGAGGTTGTTGTTGAATTTGTTGGTGTTTTTCATTGTTGAGGTTGTTGTTGAATTTGTTGGTGTTTTTCAATTTCGAGGTTGTTGTTGAATTTGTTTGTGTTTTTCAATGTTGAGGTTCTTGTTGTTTTTCAATGTTGAGGTTATTGTTGAATTTGTTGGTGTTTTTCAATGTTGAGGTTGTTGTTGTTTTTCAATGTTGAGGTTGTTGTTGAATTTGTTGGTGTTTTTCAATGTTGAGTTTGTTGTTGTTTTTCAATGTTGAGGTGTTGTTGAATTTGTTGGTGTTTTTCAGTGTTGAGGTTGTTGTTGTTTTTCAATGTTGAGGTTGTTGTTGAATTTGTTGGTGTTTTTCAATGTTGAGGTTGTTGTTGTTTTTCAATGTTGAGGTTGTTGTTGAATTTGTTGGTGTTTTTCAATGTTGAGGTTGTTGTTGAATTTGTTGGTGTTTTTCAATGTTGAGGTTGTTGTTATTTTTCCATGTTCAGGTTGTTGTTGAGTTTGTTGGTGTTTTTCAATGTTAAGGTTGTTGTTGAATTTGTTGGTGTTTTTCAATGTTGAGGTTGTTGTTGAATTTGTTGGTGTCTTTCAATGTTGAGGTTGTTGTTGTTTTTAAATGTTGAGGTTGTTGTTGAATTTGCTGGTGTTTTTTCAATTTTGAGGTTGTTGGTGTTGTTCAATGTTGAGGTTGATTTTGAATTTGAGGGTGTTTTTCAATGTCGAGGTTGTTGTTGAATTTGTTGGTGTTTTTCAATGTTGAGGTTGTTGTTGTTTTTCAATGTTGAGGTTTTTGTTGAATTTGTTGGTGTTTTTCAATGTTGAGATTGTTGTTGTTTTTCAAAGTTGAGGTTGTTGTTGAATTTGTTGGTGTTTTTCAATGTTGAGGTTGTTGTTGAATTTGTTGGTGTTTTTCAATGTTGAGGTTGTTGTTATTTTTCAATGTTGAGGTTGTTGTTGAGTTTGTTGGTGTTCTTCAATGTTGAGGTTGTTGTTGAATTTGTTGGCGTTTTTCAATGTTGAGGTTGTTGTTGAATTTGTTGGTGTTTTTCAATGTTGAGGTTGTTGTTGTTTTTCAATGTTGAGGTTGTTGTTGAATTTGTTGGTGTTTTTCAACGTTGAGGTTGTTGTTGAATTTGTTGGTGTTTTTCAATGTTGAGGTTGTTGTTGTTTTTCAATGTTGAGGTTTTTGTTGAATTTGTTGGTGTTTTTCAATGTTTAGGTTGTTGTTGAATTTGTTGGTGTTTTTCAATTTCGAGGTTGTTGTTGAATTTGTTGGTGTTTTTCAATGTTGAAGTTGTTGTTGTTTTTCAATGTTGAGGTTGTTGTTGAATTTGTTGGTGTTTTCATTGTTGAGGTTGTTGTTGAATTTGTTGGTGTTTTTCAATTTCGAGGTTGTTGTTGAATTTGTTTGTGTTTTTCAATGTTGAGGTTCTTGTTGTTTTTCAATGTTGAGGTTATTGTTGAATTTGTTGGTGTTTTTCAATGTTGAGGTTGTTGTTGTTTTTCAATGTTGAGGTTGTTGTTGAATTTGTTGGTGTTTTTCAATGTTGAGTTTGTTGTTGTTTTTCAATGTTGAGGTTGTTGTTGAATTTGTTGGTGTTTTGCAATGTTGAGGTTGTTGTTGTTTTTCAATGTTGAGGTTATTGCTGAATTTGTTTGTGTTTTTCAATGTTGAGGTTTTTGTTGTATTTGTTGGTGTTTTTCAATTTCGAGGTTGTTGTTGAATTTGTTGGTGTTTTTCAATGTTGAAGTTGTTGTTGAATTTGTCGGTGTTTTTCAATGTTGAGGTTGTTGTTGTTTTTCAATGTTGAGGTTGTTGTTGAATTTGCTGGTGTTTTTTCAATTTTGAGGTTGTTGGTCTTGTTCAATGTTGAGGTTGATTTTGAATTTGAGGGTGTTTTTCAATGTCGAGGTTGTTGTTGAATTTGTTGGTGTTTTTCAATGTTGAGGTTGTTGTTGTTTTTCAATGTTGAGGTTGTTGTTGAATTTGTTGGTGTTTTTAAATGTTGAGGTTGTTGTTGAATTTGTTGGTGTTTTGCAATGTTGAGGTTGTTGTTGTTTTTCAATGTTGAGGTTGTTGTTGAATTTGTTGGTGTTTTTCAATGTTGAGGTTTTTGTTGTTTTTCAATGTTGAGGTTGTTGTTGTATTTGTTGGTGTTTTTCAATTTCGAGGTTGTTGTTGAATTTGTCGGTGTTTTTCAATGTTGAAGTTGTTGTTGAATTTGTCGGTGTTTTTCAATGTTGAGGTTGTTGTTGTTTTTCAATGTTGAGGTTGTTGTTGAATTTGTTGGTGTTTTTCAATGTTGAGGTTGTTGTTGTTTTTCAATGCTGAGGTTGTTGTTGAATTTGTTGGTGTTTTTCAATGTTGAGGTTGTTGTTGAATTTGTTGGTGTTTTTCAATGTTGAGGTTGTTGTTGTTTTTCATTGTTGAGGTTGTTGTTGAATTTTTGGTGTTTTTCAATGTTGAGATTGTTGTTGTTTTTCAATGTTGAGGTTGTTGTTGAATTTGTTGGTGTTTTTAAATGTTGAGGTTGTTGTTGAATTTGTTGGTGTTTTGCAATGTTGAGGTTGTTGTTGTTTTTCAATGTTGAGGTTGTTGTTGAATTTGTTGGTGTTTTTCAATGTTGAGGTTGTTGTTGTTTTTCAATGTTGAGGTTGTTGTTGAATTTGTTGGTGTTTTTCAATGTTGAGTTTGTTGTTGTTTTTCAATGTTGAGGTTGTTGTTGAATTTGTTGGTGTTTTTCAGTGTTGAGGTTGTTGTTGTTTTTCAATGTTGAGGTTGTTGTTGAATTTGTTGGTGTTTTTCAATGTTGAGGTTGTTGTTGTTTTTCAATGTTGAGGTTGTTGTTGAATTTGTTGGTGTTTTTCAATGTTGAGGTTGTTGTTGTTTTTCAATGTTGAGGTTGTTGTTGAATTTGTTGGTGTTTTTCAATGTTGAGGTTGTTGTTGAATTTGTTGGTGTTTTTCAATGTTGAGGTTGTTGTTATTTTTCAATGTTCAGGTTGTTGTTGAGTTTGTTGGTGTTTTTCAATGTTAAGGTTGTTGTTGAATTTGTTGGTGTTTTTCAATGTTGAGGTTGTTGTTGAATTTGTTGGTGTTTTTCAATGTTGAGGTTGTTGTTGTTTTTAAATGTTGAGGTTGTTGTTGAATTTGCTGGTGTTTTTTCAATTTTGTGGTTGTTGGTGTTGTTCAATGTTGAGGTTGATTTTGAATTTGAGGGTGTTTTTCAATGTCGAGGTTGTTGTTGAATTTGTTGGTGTTTTTCAATGTTGAGGTTGTTGTTGTTTTTCAATGTTGAGGTTGTTGTTGAATTTGTTGGTGTTTTTCAATGTTGAGATTGTTGTTGTTTTTCAAAGTTGAGGTTGTTGTTGAATTTGTTGGTGTTTTTCAATGTTGAGGTTGTTGTTGAATTTGTTGGTGTTTTTCAATGTTGAGGTTGTTGTAATTTTTCAATGTTGAGGTTGTTGTTGAGTTTGTTGGTGTTCTTCAATGTTGAGGTTGTTGTTGAATTTGTTGGCGTTTTTCAATGTTGAGGTTGTTGTTGAATTTGTTGGTGTTTTTCAATGTTGAGGTTGTTGTTGTTTTTCAATGTTGAGGTTGTTGTTGAATTTGTTGGTGTTTTTCAACGTTGAGGTTGTTGTTGAATTTGTTGGTGTTTTTCAATGTTGAGGTTGTTGTTGTTTTTCAATGTTGAGGTTTTTGTTGAATTTGTTGGTGTTTTTCAATGTTTAGGTTGTTGTTGAATTTGTTGGTGTTTTTCAATTTCGAGGTTGTTGTTGAATTTGTTGGTGTTTTTCAATGTTGAAGTTGTTGTTGTTTTTCAATGTTGAGGTTGTTGTTGAATTTGTTGGTGTTTTTCATTGTTGAGGTTGTTGTTGAATTTGTTGGTGTTTTTCAATTTCGAGGTTGTTGTTGAATTTGTTTGTGTTTTTCAATGTTGAGGTTCTTGTTGTTTTTCAATGTTGAGGTTATTGTTGAATTTGTTGGTGTTTTTCAATGTTGAGGTTGTTGTTGTTTTTCAATGTTGAGGTTGTTGTTGAATTTGTTGGTGTTTTTCAATGTTGAGTTTGTTGTTGTTTTTCAAAGTTGAGGTTGTTGTTGAATTTGTTGGTGTTTTTCAGTGTTGAGGTTGTTGTTGTTTTTCAATGTTGAGGTTGTTGTTGAATTTGTTGGTGTTTTTCAATGTTGAGGTTGTTGTTGTTTTTCAATGTTGAGGTTGTTGTTGAATTTGTTGGTGTTTTTCAATGTTGAGGTTGTTGTTGTTTTTCAATGTTGAGGTTGTTGTTGAATTTGTTGGTGTTTTTCAATGTTGAGGTTGTTGTTGAATTTGTTGGTGTTTTTCAATGTTGAGGTTGTTGTTGTTTTTCAATGTTGAGGTTGTTCTTGAATTTGTTGGTGTTTTTCAAAGTTTAGGTTGTTGTTGTTTTTCAATGTTGAGGTTGTTGTTCAATTTGTTGGTGTCTTTCAATGTTGAGGTTGTTGTTGAATTTGTTGGTGTTTTTCAATGTTTAGGTTGTTGTTATTTTTCAATGTTGAGGTTGTTGTTGAGTTTGTTGGTGTTTTTCAATGTTGAGGTTGTTGTTGAATTTGTTGGTGTTTTTCAATGTTGAGGTTGTTGTTGAATTTGTTGGTCTTTTTCAATGTTGAGGTTGTTGTTGTTTTTCAATGTTGAGGTTGTTGTTGAATCTGTTGGTGTTTTTCAACGTTGAGGTTGTTGTTGAATTTGTTGGTGTTTTTCAATGTTGAGGTTGTTGTTGTTTCTCAATGTTGAGGTTGTTGTTGAATTTGTTGGTGTTTTTCAATGTTTAGGTTGTTGTTGAATTTGTTGGTGTTTTTCAATTTCGAGGTTGTTGTTGAATTTGTTGGTGTTTTTCAATGTTGAAGTTGTTGTTGTTTTTCAATGTTGAGGTTGTTGTTGAATTTGTTGGTGTTTTTCATTGTTGAGGTTGTTGTTGAATTTGTTGGTGTTTTTCAATTTCGAGGTTGTTGTTGAATTTGTTTGTGTTTTTCAATGTTGAGGTTCTTGTTGTTTTTCAATGTTGAGGTTATTGTTGAATTTGTTGGTGTTTTTCAATGTTGAGGTTGTTGTTGTTTTTAAATGTTGAGGTTGTTGTTGAATTTGTTGGTGTTTTTCAATGTTGAGTTTGTTGTTGTTTTTCAATGTTGAGGTTGTTGTTGAATTTGTTGGTGTTTTTCAGTGTTGAGGTTGTTGTTGTTTTTCAATGTTGAGGTTGTTGTTGAATTTGTTGGTGTTTTTCAATGTTGAGGTTGTTGTTGTTTTTCAATGTTGAGGTTGTTGTTGAATTTGTTGGTGTTTTTCAATGTTGTGGTTGTTGTTGTTTTTCAATGTTGAGGTTGTTGTTGAATTTGTTGGTGTTTTTCAATGTTGAGGTTGTTGTTGAATTTGTTGGTGTTTTTCAATGTTGAGATTGTTCTTATTTTTCAATGTTGAGGTTGTTGTTGAGTTTGTTGGTGTTTTTCAATGTTGAGGTTGTTGTTGAATTTGTTGGTGTTTTTCAATGTTGAGGTTGTTGTTGAATTTGTTGGTGTTTTTCAATGTTGAGGTTGTTGTTGTTTTTAAATGTTGAGGTTGTTGTTGAATTTGCTGGTGTTTTTTCAATTTTGAGGTTGTTGGTGTTGTTCAATGTTGAGGTTGATTTTGAATTTGAGGGTATTTTTCAATGTCGAGGTTGTTGTTGAATTTGTTGGTGTTTTTCAATGTTGAGGTTGTTGTTGTTTTTCAATGTTGAGGTTGTTGTTGAATTTGTTGGTGTTTTTCAATGTTGAGATTGTTGTTGTTTTTCAATGTTGAGGTTGTTGTTGAATTTGTTGGTGTTTTTAAATGTTGAGGTTGTTGTTGAATTTGTTGGTGTTTTGCAATGTTGAGGTTGTTGTTGTTTTTCAATGTTGAGGTTGTTGCTGAATTTGTTGGTGTTTTTCAATGTTGAGGTTTTTGTTGTTCTTCAATGTTGAGGTTGTTGTTGTATTTGTTGGTGTTTTTCAATTTCGAGGTTGTTGTTGAATTTGTTGGTGTTTTTCAATGTTGAAGTTGTTGTTGAATTTGTCGGTGTTTTTCAATGTTGAGGTTGTTGTTGTTTTTCAATGTTGAGGTTGTTGTTGAATTTGCTGGTGTTTTTTCAATTTTGAGGTTGTTGGTGTTGTTCAATGTTGAGGTTGATTTTGAATTTGAGGGTGTTTTTCAATGTCGAGGTTGTTGTTGAATTTGTTGGTGTTTTTCAATGTTGAGGTTGTTGTTGTTTTTCAATGTTGAGGTTGTTGTTGAATTTTTGGTGTTTTTCAATGTTGAGATTGTTGTTGTTTTTCAATGTTGAGGTTGTTGTTGAATTTGTTGGTGTTTTTAAATGTTGAGGTTGTTGTTGAATTTGTTGGTGTTTTGCAATGTTGAGGTTGTTGTTGTTTTTCAATGTTGAGGTTGTTGTTGAATTTGTTGGTGTTTTTCAATGTTGAGGTTTTTGTTGTTTTTCAATGTTGAGGTTGTTGTTGTATTTGTTGGTGTTTTTCAATTTCGAGGTTGTTGTTGAATTTGTCGGTGTTTTTCAATGTTGAAGTTGTTGTTGAATTTGTCGGTGTTTTTCAATGTTGAGGTTGTTGTTGTTTTTCAATGTTGAGGTTGTTGTTGAATTTGTTGGTGTTTTTCAATGTTGAGGTTGTTGTTGTTTTTCAATGCTGAGGTTGTTGTTGAATTTGTTGGTGTTTTTCAAAGTTGAGGTTGTTGTTGAATTTGTTGGTGTTTTTCAATGTTGAGGTTGTTGTTGTTTTTCATTGTTGAGGTTGTTGTTGAATTTTTGGTGTTTTTCAATGTTGAGGTTGTTGTTGTTTTTCAATGTTGAGGTTGTTGTTGAATCTGTTGGTGTTTTTCAACGTTGAGGTTGTTGTTGAATTTGTTGGTGTTTTTCAATGTTGAGGTTGTTGTTGTTTCTCAATGTTGAGGTTGTTGTTGAATTTGTTGGTGTTTTTCAATGTTTAGGTTGTTGTTGAATTTGTTGGTGTTTTTCAATTTCGAGGTTGTTGTTGAATTTGTTGGTGTTTTTCAATGTTGAAGTTGTTGTTGTTTTTCAATGTTGAGGTTGTTGTTGAATTTGTTGGTGTTTTTCATTGTTGAGGTTGTTGTTGAATTTGTTGGTGTTTTTCAATTTCGAGGTTGTTGTTGAATTTGTTTGTGTTTTTCAATGTTGAGGTTCTTGTTGTTTTTCAATGTTGAGGTTATTGTTGAATTTGTTGGTGTTTTTCAATGTTGAGGTTGTTGTTGTTTTTAAATGTTGAGGTTGTTGTTGAATTTGTTGGTGTTTTTCAATGTTGAGTTTGTTGTTGTTTTTCAATGTTGAGGTTGTTGTTGAATTTGTTGGTGTTTTTCAGTGTTGAGGTTGTTGTTGTTTTTCAATGTTGAGGTTGTTGTTGAATTTGTTGGTGTTTTTCAATGTTGAGGTTGTTGTTGTTTTTCAATGTTGAGGTTGTTGTTGAATTTGTTGGTGTTTTTCAATGTTGTGGTTGTTGTTGTTTTTCAATGTTGAGGTTGTTGTTGAATTTGTTGGTGTTTTTCAATGTTGAGGTTGTTGTTGAATTTGTTGGTGTTTTTCAATGTTGAGATTGTTCTTATTTTTCAATGTTGAGGTTGTTGTTGAGTTTGTTGGTGTTTTTCAATGTTGAGGTTGTTGTTGAATTTGTTGGTGTTTTTCAATGTTGAGGTTGTTGTTGAATTTGTTGGTGTTTTTCAATGTTGAGGTTGTTGTTGTTTTTAAATGTTGAGGTTGTTGTTGAATTTGCTGGTGTTTTTTCAATTTTGAGGTTGTTGGTGTTGTTCAATGTTGAGGTTGATTTTGAATTTGAGGGTATTTTTCAATGTCGAGGTTGTTGTTGAATTTGTTGGTGTTTTTCAATGTTGAGGTTGTTGTTGTTTTTCAATGTTGAGGTTGTTGTTGAATTTGTTGGTGTTTTTCAATGTTGAGATTGTTGTTGTTTTTCAATGTTGAGGTTGTTGTTGAATTTGTTGGTGTTTTTAAATGTTGAGGTTGTTGTTGAATTTGTTGGTGTTTTGCAATGTTGAGGTTGTTGTTGTTTTTCAATGTTGAGGTTGTTGCTGAATTTGTTGGTGTTTTTCAATGTTGAGGTTTTTGTTGTTTTTCAATGTTGAGGTTGTTGTTGTATTTGTTGGTGTTTTTCAATTTCGAGGTTGTTGTTGAATTTGTTGGTGTTTTTCAATGTTGAAGTTGTTGTTGAATTTGTCGGTGTTTTTCAATGTTGAGGTTGTTGTTGTTTTTCAATGTTGAGGTTGTTGTTGAATTTGCTGGTGTTTTTTCAATTTTGAGGTTGTTGGTGTTGTTCAATGTTGAGGTTGATTTTGAATTTGAGGGTGTTTTTCAATGTCGAGGTTGTTGTTGAATTTGTTGGTGTTTTTCAATGTTGAGGTTGTTGTTGTTTTTCAATGTTGAGGTTGTTGTTGAATTTTTGGTGTTTTTCAATGTTGAGATTGTTGTTGTTTTTCAATGTTGAGGTTGTTGTTGAATTTGTTGGTGTTTTTAAATGTTGAGGTTGTTGTTGAATTTGTTGGTGTTTTGCAATGTTGAGGTTGTTGTTGTTTTTCAATGTTGAGGTTGTTGTTGAATTTGTTGGTGTTTTTCAATGTTGAGGTTTTTGTTGTTTTTCAATGTTGAGGTTGTTGTTGTATTTGTTGGTGTTTTTCAATTTCGAGGTTGTTGTTGAATTTGTCGGTGTTTTTCAATGTTGAAGTTGTTGTTGAATTTGTCGGTGTTTTTCAATGTTGAGGTTGTTGTTGTTTTTCAATGTTGAGGTTGTTGTTGAATTTGTTGGTGTTTTTCAATGTTGAGGTTGTTGTTGTTTTTCAATGCTGAGGTTGTTGTTGAATTTGTTGGTGTTTTTCAAAGTTGAGGTTGTTGTTGAATTTGTTGGTGTTTTTCAATGTTGAGGTTGTTGTTGTTTTTCATTGTTGAGGTTGTTGTTGAATTTTTGGTGTTTTTCAATGTTGAGATTGTTGTTGTTTTTCAATGTTGAGGTTGTTGTTGAATTTGTTGGTGTTTTTAAATGTTGAGGTTGTTGTTGAATTTGTTGGTGTTTTGCAATGTTGAGGTTGTTGTTGTTTTTCAATGTTCAGGTTGTTGTTGAATTTGTTGGTGTTTCTCAATGTTGAGGTTTTTGTTGTTTTTCAATGTTGAGGTTGTTGTTGTATTTGTTGGTGTTTTTCAATTTCGAGGTTGTTGTTGAATTTGTTGGTGTTTTTCAATGTTGAAGTTGTTGTTGAATTTGTCGGTGTTTTTCAATGTTGAGGTTGTTGTTGTTTTTCAATGTTGAGGTTGTTGTTGAATTTGTTGGTGTTTTTCAATGTTGAGGTTGTTGTTGTTTTTCAATGCTGAGGTTGTTGTTGAATTTGTTGGTGTTTTTCAATGTTGAGGTTGTTGTTGAATTTGTTGGTGTTTTTCAATGTTGAGGTTGTTGTTGTTTTTCAATGTTGAGGTTGTTGTTGAATTTGTTGGTGTTTTTCAAAGTTTAGGTTGTTGTTGTTTTTCAATGTTGAGGTTGTTGTTGAATTTGTTGGTGTTTTTCAATGTTGAGGTTGTTGTTGAATTTGTTGGTGTTTTTCAATGTTGAGGTTGTTGTTATTTTTCAATGTTGAGGTTGTTGTTGAGTTTGTTGGTGTTTTTCAATGTTGAGGTTGTTGTTGAATTTGTTGGTGTTTTTCAATGTTGAGGTTGTTGTTGAATTTGTTGGTGTTTTTCAATCTTGAGGTTGTTGTTGTTTTTCAATGTTGAGGTTGGTGCTGAATTTGTTGGTGTTTTTCAACGTTGAGGTTGTTGTTGAATTTGTTGGTGTTTTTCAATGTTGAGGTTGTTGTTGTTTTTCAATGTTGAGGTTGTTGTTGAATTTGTTGGTGTTTTTCAATGTTTAGGTTGTTGTTGAATTTGTTGGTGTTTTTCAATTTCGAGGTTGTTGTTGAATTTGTTGGTGTTTTTCAATGTTGAAGTTGTTGTTGTTTTTCAATGTTGAGGTTGTTGTTGAATTTGTTGGTGTTTTTCATTGTTGAGGTTGTTGTTGAATTTGTTGGTGTTTTTCAATTTCGAGGTTGTTGTTGAATTTGTTTGTGTTTTTCAATGTTGAGGTTCTTGTTGTTTTTCAATGTTGAGGTTATTGTTGAATTTGTTGGTGTTTTTCAATGTTGAGGTTGTTGTTGTTTTTCAATGTTGAGGTTGTTGTTGAATTTGTTGGTGTTTTTCAATGTTGAGTTTGTTGTTGTTTTTCAATGTTGAGGTTGTTGTTGAATTTGTTGGTGTTTTTCAGTGTTGAGGTTGTTGTTGTTTTTCAATGTTGAGGTTGTTGTTTAATTTGTTGGTGTTTTTCAATGTTGAGGTTGTTGTTGTTTTTCAATGTTGAGGTTGTTGTTGAATTTGTTGGTGTTTTTCAATGTTGAGGTTGTTGTTGTTTTTCAATGTTGAGGTTGTTGTTGAATTTGTTGGTGTTTTTCAATGTTGAGGTTGTTGTTAATTTTCAATGTTGAGGTTGTTGTTGAGTTTGTTGGTGTTTTTCAATGTTGAGGTTGTTGTTGAATTTGTTGGTGTTTTTCAATGTTGAGGTTGTTGTTGAATTTGTTGGTGTTTTTCAATGTTGAGGTTGTTGTTGTTTTTAAATGTTGAGGTTGTTGTTGAATTTGCTGGTGTTTTTTCAATTTTGAGGTTGTTGGTGTTGTTCAATGTTGAGGTTGATTTTGAATTTGAGGGTGTTTTTCAATGTCGAGGTTGTTGTTGAATTTGAAAAACACCAACAATGTTGAGGTTGTTGTTGTTTTTCAATGTTGAGGTTGTTGTTGAATTTGTTGGTGTTTTTCAATGTTGAGATTGTTGTTGTTTTTCAATGTTGAGGTTGTTGTTGAATTTGTTGGTGTTTTTCAATGTTGAGGTTGTTGTTGAATTTGTTGGTGTTTTTCAATGTTGAGGTTGTTGTTATTTTTCAATGTTGAGGTTGTTGTTGAGTTTGTTGGTGTTTTTCAATGTTGAGGTTGTTGTTGAATTTGTTGGTGTTTTTCAATGTTGAGGTTGTTGTTGAATTTGTTGGTGTTTTTCAATGTTGAGGTTGTTGTTGTTTTTCAATGTTGAGGTTGTTGTTGAATTTGTTGGTGTTTTTCAACGTTGAGGTTGTTGTTGAATTTGTTGGTGTTTTTCAATGTTGAGTTTGTTGTTGTTTTTCAATGTTGAGGTTGTTGTTGAATTTGTTGGTGTTTTTCAATGTTTAGGTTGTTGTTGAATTTGTTGGTGTTTTTCAATTTCGAGGTTGTTGTTGAATTTGTTGGTGTTTTTCAATGTTGAAGTTGTTGTTTTTCAATGTTGAGGTTGTTGTTGAATTTGTTGGTGTTTTTCATTGTTGAGGTTGTTGTTGAATTTGTTGGTGTTTTTCAATTTCGAGGTTGTTGTTGAATTTGTTTGTGTTTTTCAATGTTGAGGTTCTTGTTGTTTTTCAATGTTGAGGTTATTGTTGAATTTGTTGGTGTTTTTCAATGTTGAGGTTGTTGTTGTTTTTCAATGTTGAGGTTGTTGTTGAAGTTGTTGGTGTTTTTCAAAATTGAGTTTTTTGTTGTTTTTCAATGTTGATTGTTGTTGTTGAATTTGTTGGTGTTTTTCAGTGTTGAGGTTGTTGTTGTTTTTCAATGTTGAGGTTGTTGTTGAATTTGTTGGTGTTTTTCAATGTTGAGGTTGTTGTTGTTTTTCAATGTTGAGGTTGTTGTTGAATTTGTTGGTGTTTTTCAATGTTGAGGTTGTTGTTGTTTTTCAATGTTGAGGTTGTTGTTGAATTTGTTGGTGTTTTTCAATGTTGAGGTTGTTGTTGAATTTGTTGGTGTTTTTCAATGTTGAGGTTGTTGTTATTTTTCAATGTTGAGGTTGTTATTGAGTTTGTTGGTGTTTTTCAATGTTGAGGTTGTTGTTGAATTTGTTGGTGTTTTTCAATTTCGAGGTTGTTGTTGAATTTGTTGGTGTTTTTCAATGTTGAAGTTGTTGTTGTTTTTCAATGTTGAGGTTGTTGTTGAATTTGTTGGTGTTTTTCATTGTTGAGGTTGTTGTTGAATTTGTTGGTGTTTTTCAATTTCGAGGTTGTTGTTGAATTTGTTTGTGTTTTTCAATGTTGAGGTTCTTGTTGTTTTTCAATGTTGAGGTTATTGTTGAATTTGTTGGTGTTTTTCAATGTTGAGGTTGTTGTTGTTTTTCAATGTTGAGGTTGTTGTTGAATTTGTTGGTGTTTTTCAATGTTGAGTTTGTTGTTGTTTTTCAATGTTGAGGTTGTTGTTGAATTTGTTGGTGTTTTTCAGTGTTGAGGTTGTTGTTGTTTTTCAATGTTGAGGTTGTTGTTTAATTTGTTGGTGTTTTTCAATGTTGAGGTTGTTGTTGTTTTTCAATGTTGAGGTTGTTGTTGCATTTGTTGGTGTTTTTCAATGTTGAGTTTGTTGTTGTTTTTCAATGTTGAGGTTGTTGTTGAATTTGTTGGTGTTTTTCAATGTTGAGGTTGTTGTTAATTTTCAATGTTGAGGTTGTTGTTGAGTTTGTTGGTGTTTTTCAATGTTGAGGTTGTTGTTGAATTTGTTGGTGTTTTTCAATGTTGAGGTTGTTGTTGAATTTGTTGGTGTTTTTCAATGTTGAGGTTGTTGTTGTTTTTAAATGTTGAGGTTGTTGTTGAATTTGCTGGTGTTTTTTCAATTTTGAGGTTGTTGGTGTTGTTCAATGTTGAGGTTGATTTTGAATTTGAGGGTGTTTTTCAATGTCGAGGTTGTTGTTGAATTTGTTGGTGTTTTTCAATCTTGAGTTTGTTGTTGTTTTTCAATGTTGAGGTTGTTGTTGAATTTGTTGGTGTTTTTCAATGTTGAGATTGTTGTTGTTTTTCAATGTTGAGGTTGTTGTTGAATTTGTTGGTGTTTTTCAATGTTGAGGTTGTTGTTGAATTTGTTGGTGTTTTTCAATGTTGAGGTTGTTGTTATTTTTCAATGTTGAGGTTGTTGTTGAGTTTGTTGGTGTTTTTCAATGTTGAGGTTGTTGTTGAATTTGTTGGTGTTTTTCAATGTTGAGGTTGTTGTTGAATTTGTTGGTGTTTTTCAATGTTGAGGTTGTTGTTGTTTTTCAATGTTGAGGTTGTTGTTGAATTTGTTGGTGTTTTTCAACGTTGAGGTTGTTGTTGAATTTGTTGGTGTTTTTCAATGTTGAGGTTGTTGTTGTTTTTCAATGTTGAGGTTGTTGTTGAATTTGTTGGTGTTTTTCAATGTTTAGGTTGTTGTTGAATTTGTTGGTGTTTTTCAATTTCGGGGTTGTTGTTGAATTTGTTGGTGTTTTTCAATGTTGAAGTTGTTGTTGTTTTTCAATGTTGAGGTTGTTGTTGAATTTGTTGGTGTTTTTCATTGTTGAGGTTGTTGTTGAATTTGTTGGTGTTTTTCAATTTCGAGGTTGTTGTTGAATTTGTTTGTGTTTTTCAATGTTGAGGTTCTTGTTGTTTTTCAATGTTGAGGTTATTGTTGAATTTGTTGGTGTTTTTCAATGTTGAGGTTGTTGTTGTTTTTCAATGTTGAGGTTGTTGTTGAAGTTGTTGGTGTTTTTCAATGTTGAGTTTGTTGTTGTTTTTCAATGTTGAGGTTGTTGTTGAATTTGTTGGTGTTTTTCAGTGTTGAGGTTGTTGTTGTTTTTCAATGTTGAGGTTGTTGTTGAATTTGTTGGTGTTTTTCAATGTTGAGGTTGTTGTTGTTTTTCAATGTTGAGGTTGTTGTTGAATTTGTTGGTGTTTTTCAATGTTGAGGTTGTTGTTGTTTTTCAATGTTGAGGTTGTTGTTGAATTTGTTGGTGTTTTTCAATGTTGAGGTTGTTGTTGAATTTGTTGGTGTTTTTCAATGTTGAGGTTGTTGTTATTTTTCAATGTTGAGGTTGTTGTTGAGTTTGTTGGTGTTTTTCAATGTTGAGGTTGTTGTTGAATTTGTTGGTGTTTTTCAATGTTGAGGTTGTTGTTGTTTTTAAATGTTGAGGTTGTTGTTGAATTTGCTGGTGTTTTTCAATGTTGAGGTTGTTGTTGAATTTGTTGGTGTTTTTCAATGTTGAGGTTGTTGTTGTTTTTAAATGTTGAGGTTGTTGTTGAATTTGCTGGTGTTTTTTCAATTTTGAGGTTGTTGGTGTTGTTCAATGTTGAGGTTGATTTTGAATTTGAGGGTGTTTTTCAATGTCGAGGTTGTTGTTGAATTTGTTGGTGTTTTTCAATGTTGAGGTTGTTGTTGTTTTTCAATGTTGAGGTTGTTGTTGAATTTGTTGGTGTTTTTCAATGTTGAGATTGTTGTTGTTTTTCAATGTTGAGGTTGTTGTTGAATTTGTTGGTGTTTTTAAATGTTGAGGTTGTTGTTGAATTTGTTGGTGTTTTGCAATGTTGAGGTTGTTGTTGTTTTTCAATGTTGAGGTTGTTGCTGAATTTGTTGGTGTTTTTCAATGTTGAGGTTTTTGTTGTTTTTCAATGTTGAGGTTGTTGTTGTATTTGTTGGTGTTTTTCAATTTCGAGGTTGTTGTTGAATTTGTTGGTGTTTTTCAATGTTGAAGTTGTTGTTGAATTTGTCGGTGTTTTTCAATGTTGAGGTTGTTGTTGTTTTTCAATGTTGAGGTTGTTGTTGAATTTGTTGGTGTTTTTCAATGTTGAGGTTGTTGTTGTTTTTCAATGCTGAGGTTGTTGTTGAATTTGTTGGTGTTTTTCAATGTTGAGGTTGTTGTTGAATTTGTTGGTGTTTTTCAATGTTGAGGTTGTTGTTGTTTTTCAATGTTGAGGTTGTTGTTGAATTTTTGGTGTTTTTCAATGTTGAGATTGTTGTTGTTTTTCAATGTTGAGGTTGTTGTTGAATTTGTTGGTGTTTTTAAATGTTGAGGTTGTTGTTGAATTTGTTGGTGTTTTGCAATGTTGAGGTTGTTGTTGTTTTTCAATGTTGAGGTTGTTGTTGAATTTGTTGGTGTTTTTCAATGTTGAGGTTTTTGTTGTTTTTCAATGTTGAGGTTGTTGTTGTATTTGTTGGTGTTTTTCAATTTCGAGGTTGTTGTTGAATTTGTTGGTGTTTTTCAATGTTGAAGTTGTTGTTGAATTTGTCGGTGTTTTTCAATGTTGAGGTTGTTGTTGTTTTTCAATGTTGAGGTTGTTGTTGAATTTGTTGGTGTTTTTCAATGTTGAGGTTGTTGTTGTTTGTCAATGCTGAGGTTGTTGTTGAATTTGTTGGTGTTTTTCAATGTTGAGGTTGTTGTTGAATTTGTTGATGTTTTTCAATGTTGAGGTTGTTGTTGTTTTTCAATGTTGAGGTTGTTGTTGAATTTGTTGGTCTTTTTCAAAGTTTAGGTTGTTGTTGTTTTTCAATGTTGAGGTTGTTGTTGAATTTGTTGGTGTTTTTCAATGTTGAGGTTGTTGTTGAATTTGTTGGTGTTTTTCAATGTTGAGGTTGTTGTTATTTTTCAATGTTGAGGTTGTTGTTGAGTTTGTTGGTGTTTTTCAATGTTGAGGTTGTTGTTATTTTTCAATGTTGAGGTTGTTGTTGAGTTTGTTGGTGTTTTTCAATGTTGAGGTTGTTGTTGAATTTGTTGGTGTTTTTCAATGTTGAGGTTGTTGTTGTTTTTAAATGTTGAGGTTGTTGTTGAATTTGCTGGTGTTTTTCAATGTTGAGGTTGTTGTTGAATTTGTTGGTGTTTTTCAATGTTGAGGTTGTTGTTGTTTTTAAATGTTGAGGTTGTTGTTGAATTTGCTGGTGTTTTTTCAATTTTGAGGTTGTTGGTGTTGTTCAATGTTGAGGTTGATTTTGAATTTGAGGGTGTTTTTCAATGTCGAGGTTGTTGTTGAATTTGTTGGTGTTTTTCAATGTTGAGGTTGTTGTTGTTTTTCAATGTTGAGGTTGTTGTTGAATTTGTTGGTGTTTTTCAATGTTGAGATTGTTGTTGTTTTTCAATGTTGAGGTTGTTGTTGAATTTGTTGGTGTTTTTAAATGTTGAGGTTGTTGTTGAATTTGTTGGTGTTTTGCAATGTTGAGGTTGTTGTTGTTTTTCAATGTTGAGGTTGTTGCTGAATTTGTTGGTGTTTTTCAATGTTGAGGTTTTTGTTGTTTTTCAATGTTGAGGTTGTTGTTGTATTTGTTGGTGTTTTTCAATTTCGAGGTTGTTGTTGAATTTGTTGGTGTTTTTCAATGTTGAAGTTGTTGTTGAATTTGTCGGTGTTTTTCAAAGTTGAGGTTGTTGTTGTTTTTCAATGTTGAGGTTGTTGTTGAATTTGTTGGTGTTTTTCAATGTTGAGGTTGTTGTTGTTTTTCAATGCTGAGGTTGTTGTTGAATTTGTTGGTGTTTTTCAATGTTGAGGTTGTTGTTGAATTTGTTGGTGTTTTTCAATGTTGAGGTTGTTGTTGTTTTTCAATGTTGAGGTTGTTGTTGAATTTTTGGTGTTTTTCAATGTTGAGATTGTTGTTGTTTTTCAATGTTGAGGTTGTTGTTGAATTTGTTGGTGTTTTTAAATGTTGAGGTTGTTGTTGAATTTGTTGGTGTTTTGCAATGTTGAGGTTGTTGTTGTTATTCAATGTTGAGGTTGTTGTTGAATTTGTTGGTGTTTTTCAATGTTGAGGTTTTTGTTGTTTTTCAATGTTGAGGTTGTTGTTGTATTTGTTGGTGTTTTTCAATTTCGAGGTTGTTGTTGAATTTGTTGGTGTTTTTCAATGTTGAAGTTGTTGTTGAATTTGTCGGTGTTTTTCAATGTTGAGGTTGTTGTTGTTTTTCAATGTTGAGGTTGTTGTTGAATTTGTTGGTGTTTTTCATTGTTGAGGTTGTTGTTGTTTTTCAATGCTGAGGTTGTTGTTGAATTTGTTGGTGTTTTTCAATGTTGAGGTTGTTGTTGAATTTGTTGATGTTTTTCAATGTTGAGGTTGTTGTTGTTTTTCAATGTTGAGGTTGTTGTTGAATTTGTTGGTCTTTTTCAAAGTTTAGGTTGTTGTTGTTTTTCAATGTTGAGGTTGTTGTTGAATTTGTTGGTGTTTTTCAATGTTGAGGTTGTTGTTGAATTTGTTGGTGTTTTTCAATGTTGAGGTTGTTGTTATTTTTCAATGTTGAGGTTGTTGTTGAGTTTGTTGGTGTTTTTCAATGTTGAGGTTGTTGTTGAATTTGTTGGTGTTTTTCAATGTTGAGGTTGTTGTTGAATTTGTTGGTGTTTTTCAATGTTGAGGTTGTTGTTGTTTTTCAATGTTGAGGTTGTTGTTGAATTTGTTGGTGTTTTTCAACGTTGAGGTTGTTGTTGAATTTGTTGGTGTTTTTCAATGTTGAAGTTGTTGTTGTTTTTCAATGTTGAGGTTGTTGTTGAATTTGTTGGTGTTTTTCATTGTTGAGGTTGTTGTTGAATTTGTTGGTGTTTTTCAATTTCGAGGTTGTTGTTGAATTTGTTTGTGTTTTTCAATGTTGAGGTTCTTGTTGTTTTTCAATGTTGAGCTTATTGTTGAATTTGTTGGTGTTTTTCAATGTTGAGGTTGTTGTTGTTTTTCAATGTTGAGGTTGTTGTTGAATTTGTTGGTGTTTTTCAATGTTGAGTTTGTTGTTGTTTTTCAATGTTGAGGTTGTTGTTGAATTTGTTGGTGTTTTTCAGTGTTGAGGTTGTTGTTGTTTTTCAATGTTGAGGTTGTTGTTGAATTTGTTGGTGTTTTTCAATGTTGAGGTTGTTGTTGTTTTTCAATGTTGAGGTTGTTGTTGAATTTGTTGGTGTTTTTCAATGTTGAGGTTGTTGTTGTTTTTCAATGTTGAGGTTGTTGTTGAATTTGTTGGTGTTTTTCAATGTTGAGGTTGTTGTTGAATTTGTTGGTGTTTTTCAATGTTGAGGTTGTTGTTATTTTTCAATGTTCAGGTTGTTGTTGAGTTTGTTGGTGTTTTTCAATGTTGAGGTTGTTGTTGAATTTG
This sequence comes from Isurus oxyrinchus, assembly GCA_026770705.1. Lineage (NCBI taxonomy): Eukaryota > Metazoa > Chordata > Chondrichthyes > Lamniformes > Lamnidae > Isurus > Isurus oxyrinchus. The sequence goes on along the minus strand of JANJGN010000143.1, from coordinate 494,303 downwards.
TTGGTGTTTTTCAATGTTGAGGTTGTTGTTGAATTTGTTGGTGTTTTTCAATGTTGAGGTTGTTGTTGTTTTTAAATGTTGAGGTTGTTGTTGAATTTGCTGGTGTTTTTTCAATTTTGAGGTTGTTGGTGTTGTTCAATGTTGAGGTTGATTTTGAATTTGAGGGTGTTTTTCAATGTCGAGGTTGTTGTTGAATTTGTTGGTGTTTTTCAATGTTGAGGTTGTTGTTGTTTTTCAATGTTGAGGTTGTTGTTGAATTTGTTGGTGTTTTTCAATGTTGAGATTGTTGTTGTTTTTCAATGTTGAGGTTGTTGTTGAATTTGTTGGTGTTTTTAAATGTTGAGGTTGTTGTTGAATTTGTTGGTGTTTTGCAATGTTGAGGTTGTTGTTGTTTTTCAATGTTGAGGTTGTTGCTGAATTTGTTGGTGTTTTTCAATGTTGAGGTTTTTGTTGTTTTTCAATTTCGAGGTTGTTGTTGAATTTGTTGGTGTTTTTCAATGTTGAAGTTGTTGTTGAATTTGTCGGTGTTTTTCAATGTTGAGGTTGTTGTTGTTTTTCTATGTTGAGGTTGTTGTTGAATTTGCTGGTGTTTTTTCAATTTTGAGGTTGTTGGTGTTGTTCAATGTTGAGGTTGATTTTGAATTTGAGGGTGTTTTTCAATGTCGAGGTTGTTGTTGAATTTGTTCGTGTTTTTCAATGTTGAGGTTGTTGTTGTTTTTCAATGTTGAGGTTTTTGTTGAATTTTTGGTGTTTTTCAATGTTGAGATTGTTGTTGTTTTTCAAAGTTGAGGTTGTTGTTGAATTTGTTGGTGTTTTTAAATGTTGAGGTTGTTGTTGAATTTGTTGGTGTTTTGCAATGTTGAGGTTGTTGTTGTTTTTCAATGTTGAGGTTGTTGTTGAATTTGTTGGTGTTTTTCAATGTTGAGGTTTTTGTTGTTTTTCAATGTTGAGGTTGTTGTTGTATTTGTTGGTGTTTTTCAATTTCGAGGTTGTTGTTGAATTTGTTGGTGTTTTTCAATGTTGAAGTTGTTGTTGAATTTGTCGGTGTTTTTCAATGTTGAGGTTGTTGTTGTTTTTCAATGTTGAGGTTGTTGTTGAATTTGTTGGTGTTTTTCAATGTTGACTTTGTTGTTGTTTTTCAATGCTGAGGTTGTTGTTGAATTTGTTGGTGTTTTTCAATGTTGAGGTTGTTGTTGAATTTGTTGGTGTTTTTCAATGTTGAGGTTGTTGTTGTTTTTCAATGTTGAGGTTGTTGTTGAATTTGTTGGTGTTTTTCAAAGTTTAGGTTGTTGTTGTTTTTCAATGTTGAGGTTGTTGTTGAATTTGTTGGTGTTTTTCAATGTTGAGGTTGTTGTTGAATTTGTTGGTGTTTTTCAATGTTGAGGTTGTTGTTGAGTTTGTTGTTGTTTTTCAATGTTGAGGTTGTTGTTGAATTTGTTGGTGTTTTTCAATGTTGAGGTTGTTGTTGTTTTTCAATGTTGAGGTTGTTGTTGAATTTGTTGGTGTTTTTCAATGTTGAGGTTGTTGTTGTTTTTCAATGCTGAGGTTGTTGTTGAATTTGTTGGTGTTTTTCAATGTTGAGGTTGTTGTTGAATTTGTTGGTGTTTTTCAATGTTGAGGTTGTTGTTGTTTTTCAATGTTGAGGTTGTTGTTGAATTTGTTGGTGTTTTTCAAAGTTTAGGTTGTTGTTGTTTTTCAATGTTGAGGTTGTTGTTGAATTTGTTGGTGTTTTTCAATGTTGAGGTTGTTGTTGAATTTGTTGGTGTTTTTCAATGTTGAGGTTGTTGTTGAGTTTGTTGTTGTTTTTCAATGTTGAGGTTGTTGTTGAATTTGTTGGTGTTTTTCAATGTTGAGGTTGTTGTTGAATTTGTTGGTGTTTTTCAATGTTGAGGTTGTTGTTGTTTTTAAATGTTGAGGTTGTTGTTGAATTTGCTGGTGTTTTTTCAATTTTGAGATTGTTGGTGTTGTTCAATGTTGAGGTTGATTTTGAATTTGAGGGTGTTTTTCAATGTCGAGGTTGTTGTTGAATTTGTTGGTGTTTTTCAATGTTGAGGTTGTTGTTGTTTTTCAATGTTGAGGTTGTTGTTGAATTTGTTGGTGTTTTTCAATGTTGAGATTGTTGTTGTTTTTCAATGTTGAGGTTGTTGTTGAATTTGTTGCTGTTTTTAAATGTTGAGGTTGTTGTTGAATTTGTTGGTGTTTTGCAATGTTGAGGTTGTTGTTGTTTTTCAATGTTGAGGTTGTTGCTGAATTTGTTGGTGTTTTTCAATGTTGAGGTTTTTGTTGTTTTTCAATGTTGAGGTTGTTGTTGAATTTGTTGGTGTTTTTCAATGTTGAGGTTGTTGTTGAATTTGTTGGTGTTTTTCAATGTTGAGGTTGTTGTTGAATTTGTTGGTGTTTTTCAATGTTGAGGTTGTTGTTATTTTTCAATGTTGAGGTTGTTGTTGAGTTTGTTGGTGTTTTTCAATGTTGAGGTTGTTGTTGAATTTGTTGGTGTTTTTCAATGTTGAGGTTGTTGTTGAATTTGTTGGTGTTTTTCAATGTTGAGGTTGTTGTTGTTTTTCAATGTTGAGGTTGTTGTTGAATTTGTTGGTGTTTTTCAACGTTGAGGTTGTTGTTGAATTTGTTGGTGTTTTTCAATGTTGAGGTTGTTGTTGTTTTTCAATGTTGAGGTTGTTGTTGAATTTGTTGGTGTTTTTCAATGTTTAGGTTGTTGTTGAATTTGTTGGTGTTTTTCAATTTCGAGGTTGTTGTTGAATTTGTTGGTGTTTTTCAATGTTGAAGTTGTTGTTGTTTTTCAATGTTGAGGTTGTTGTTGAATTTGTTGGTGTTTTTCATTGTTGAGGTTGTTGTTGAATTTGTTGGTGTTTTTCAATTTCGAGGTTGTTGTTGAATTTGTTTGTGTTTTTCAATGTTGAGGTTCTTGTTGTTTTTCAATGTTGAGCTTATTGTTGAATTTGTTGGTGTTTTTCAATGTTGAGGTTGTTGTTGTTTTTCAATGTTGAGGTTGTTGTTGAATTTGTTGGTGTTTTTCAATGTTGAGTTTGTTGTTGTTTTTCAATGTTGAGGTTGTTGTTGAATTTGTTGGTGTTTTTCAGTGTTGAGGTTGTTGTTGTTTTTCAATGTTGAGGTTGTTGTTGAATTTGTTGGTGTTTTTCAATGTTGAGGTTGTTGTTGTTTTTCAATGTTGAGGTTGTTGTTGAATTTGTTGGTGTTTTTCAATGTTGAGGTTGTTGTTGTTTTTCAATGTTGAGGTTGTTGTTGAATTTGTTGGTGTTTTTCAATGTTGAGGTTGTTGTTGAATTTGTTGGTGTTTTTCAATGTTGAGGTTGTTGTTATTTTTCAATGTTGAGGTTGTTGTTGAGTTTGTTGGTGTTTTTCAATGTTGAGGTTGTTGTTGAATTTGTTGGTGTTTTTCAATGTTGAGGTTGTTGTTGAATTTGTTGGTGTTTTTCAATGTTGAGGTTGTTGTTGTTTTTAAATGTTGAGGTTGTTGTTGAATTTGCTGGTGTTTTTTCAATTTTGAGGTTGTTGGTGTTGTTCAATGTTGAGGTTGATTTTGAATTTGAGGGTGTTTTTCAATGTCGAGGTTGTTGTTGAATTTGTTGGTGTTTTTCAATGTTGAGGTTGTTGTTGTTTTTCAATGTTGAGGTTGTTGTTGAATTTGTTGGTGTTTTTCAATGTTGAGATTGTTGTTGTTTTTCAATGTTGAGGTTGTTGTTGAATTTGTTGGTGTTTTTAAATGTTGTGGTTGTTGTTGAATTTGTTGGTGTTTTGCAATGTTGAGGTTGTTGTTGTTTTTCAATGTTGAGGTTGTTGCTGAATTTGTTGGTGTTTTTCAATGTTGAGGTTTTTGTTGTTTTTCAATGTTGAGGTTGTTGTTGTATTTGTTGGTGTTTTTCAATTTCGAGGTTGTTGTTGAATTTGTTGGTGTTTTTCAATGTTGAAGTTGTTGTTGAAATTTGTCGGTGTTTTTCAATGTTGAGGTTGTTGTTGTTTTTCTATGTTGAGGTTGTTGTTGAATTTGCTGGTGTTTTTTCAATTTTGAGGTTGTTGGTGTTGTTCAATGTTGAGGTTGATTTTGAATTTGAGGGTGTTTTTCAATGTCGAGGTTGTTGTTGAATTTGTTCGTGTTTTTCAATGTTGAGGTTGTTGTTGTTTTTCAATGTTGAGGTTTTTGTTGAATTTTTGGTGTTTTTCAATGTTGAGATTGTTGTTGTTTTTCAAAGTTGAGGTTGTTGTTGAATTTGTTGGTGTTTTTAAATGTTGAGGTTGTTGTTGAATTTGTTGGTGTTTTGCAATGTTGAGGTTGTTGTTGTTTTTCAATGTTGAGGTTGTTGTTGAATTTGTTGGTGTTTTTCAATGTTGAGGTTTTTGTTGTTTTTCAATGTTGAGGTTGTTGTTGTATTTGTTGGTGTTTTTCAATTTCGAGGTTGTTGTTGAATTTGTTGGTGTTTTTCAATGTTGAAGTTGTTGTTGAATTTGTCGGTGTTTTTCAATGTTGAGGTTGCTGTTGTTTTTCAATGTTGAGGTTGTTGTTGAATTTGTTGGTGTTTTTCAATGTTGAGGTTGTTGTTGTTTTTCAATGCTGAGGTTGTTGTTGAATTTGTTGGTGTTTTTCAATGTTGAGGTTGTTGTTGAATTTGTTGGTGTTTTTCAATGTTGAGGTTGTTGTTGTTTTTCAATGTTGAGGTTGTTGTTGAATTTGTTGGTGTTTTTCAAAGTTTAGGTTGTTGTTGTTTTTCAATGTTGAGGTTGTTGTTGAATTTGTTGGTGTTTTTCAATGTTGAGGTTGTTGTTGAATTTGTTGGTGTTTTTCAATGTTGAGGTTGTTGTTGAGTTTGTTGTTGTTTTTCAATGTTGAGGTTGTTGTTGAATTTGTTGGTGTTTTTCAATGTTGAGGTTGTAGTTGAATTTGTTGGTGTTTTTCAATGTTGAGGTTGTTGTTGTTTTTAAATGTTGAGGTTGTTGTTGAATTTGCTGGTGTTTTTTCAATTTTGAGGTTGTTGGTGTTGTTCAATGTTGAGGTTGATTTTGAATTTGAGGGTGTTTTTCAATGTCGAGGTTGTTGTTGAATTTGTTGGTGTTTTTCAATGTTGAGGTTGTTGTTGTTTTTCAATGTTGAGGTTGTTGTTGAATTTGTTGGTGTTTTTCAATGTTGAGATTGTTGTTGTTTTTCAATGTTGAGGTTGTTGTTGAATTTGTTGCTGTTTTTAAATGTTGAGGTTGTTGTTGAATTTGTTGGTGTTTTGCAATGTTGAGGTTGTTGTTGTTTTTCAATGTTGAGGTTGTTGCTGAATTTGTTGGTGTTTTTCAATGTTGAGGTTTTTGTTGTTTTTCAATGTTGAGGTTGTTGTTGAATTTGTTGGTGTTTTTCAATGTTGAGGTTGTTGTTGAATTTGTTGGTGTTTTTCAATGTTGAGGTTGTTCTTAGTTTTCAATGTTGAGGTTGTTGTTGAGTTTGTTGGTGTTTTTCAATGTTGAGGTTGTTGTTGAATTTGTTGGTGTTTTTCAATGTTGAGGTTGTTGTTGTTTTTCAATGTTGAGGTTGTTGTTGAATTTGTTGGTGTTTTTCAACGTTGAGGTTGTTGTTGAATTTGTTGGTGTTTTTCAATGTTGAGGTTGTTGTTGTTTTTCAATGTTGAGGTTGTTGTTAAATTTGTTGGTGTTTTTCAATGTTTAGGTTGTTGTTGAATTTGTTGGTGTTTTTCAATTTCGAGGTTGTTGTTGAATTTGTTGGTGTTTTTCAATGTTGAAGTTGTTGTTGAATTTGTTGGTGTTTTTCAATGTTGAGGTTGTTGTTGTTTTTCAATGTTGAGGTTGTTGTTGAATTTGTTGGTGTTTTTCAATGTTGAGGTTGTTGTTGTTTTTCAATGCTGAGGTTCTTGTTGAATTTGTTGGTGTTTTTCAATGTTGAGGTTGTTGTTGAATTTGTTGGTGTTTTTCAATGTTGAGGTTGTTGTTGTTTTTCAATGTTGAGGTTGTTGTTGAATTTGTTGGTGTTTTTCAATGTTGAGGTTGTTGTTGTTTTTCAATGTTGAGGTTGTTGTTCAATTTGTTTGTGTTTTTCAATTTCGAGGTTGTTGTTGGATTTGTTTATGTTTTTCAATGTTGAGGTTGTTGTTGTTTTTCAATGTTGAGGTTATTGTTGAAATTGTTGGTATTTTTCAATGTTGAGTTTGTTGTTGTTTTTCAATGTTGAGGTTGTTGTTGAATTTGTTGGTGTTTTTCAATGTTGAGTTTGTTGGTGTTTTTCAATGTTGAGGTTGTTGTTGAATTTGTTGGTGTTTTTCAATGTTGAGGTTGTTGTTGTTTTTCAATGTTGAGGTTGTTGTTGAATTTGTTGGTGTTTTTCAATGTTGAGGTTGTTGTTGTTTTTCAATGTTGAGGTTGTTGTTGAATTTGTTGGTGTTTTTCAATGTTGAGGTTGTTGTTGAATTTGTTGGTGTTTTTCAATGATGAGGTTGTTGTTGTTTTTCAATGTTGAGGTTGTTGAATTTGTGGGTGTTTTTCAATCTTGAGTTTGTTGTTGAATTTGTTGGTGTTTTTCAATGTTGAGGTTGTTGTTGAATTTGTTGGTGTTTTTCAATGTTGAGGTTGTTGCTATTTTTCAATGTTGAGGTTGTTGTTGAGTTTGTTGGTGTTTTTCAATGTTGAGGTTGTTGTTGAATTTGTTGGTGTTTTTCAATGTTGAGGTTGTTGTTGAATTTGTTGGTGTTTTTCAATGTTGAGGTTGTTGTTGTTTTTCAATGTTGAGGTTGTTGTTGAATTTGTTGGTGTTTTTCAATGTTGAGATTGTTGTTGTTTTTCAATGTTGAGGTTGTTGTTGAATTTGTTGGTGTTTTTAAATGTGAGGTTGTTGTTGAATTTGCTGGTGTTTTGCAATGTTGAGGTTGTTGTTGTTTTTCAATGTTGAGGTTGTTGTTGAATTTGTTGGTGTTTTTCAATGTTGAGGTTTTTGTTGTTTTTCAATGTTGAGGTTGTTGTTGTATTTGTTGGTGTTTTTCAATGTTGAGGCTGTTGTTGTTTTTCAATGTTGAGGTTGTTGTTGAATTTGTTGGTGTTTTTCAATGTTTAGGTTGTTGTTGAATTTGTTGGTGTTTTTCAATTTCGAGGTTGTTGTTGAATTTGTTGGTGTTTTTCAATGTTGAAGTTGTTGTTGAATTTGTTGGTGTTTTTCAATGTTGAGGTTGTTGTTGTTTTTCAATGTTGAGGTTGTTGTTGAATTTGTTGGTGTTTTTCAATGTTGAGGTTGTTGTTGTTTTTCAATGCTGAGGTTCTTGTTGAATTTGTTGGTGTTTTTCAATGTTGAGGTTGTTGTTGAATTTGTTGGTGTTTTTCAATGTTGAGGTTGTTGTTGTTTTTCAATGTTGAGGTTGTTGTTGAATTTGTTGGTGTTTTTCAATGTTGAGGTTGTTGTTATTTTTCAATGTTGAGGTTGTTGTTGAATTTGTTGGTGTTTTTCAATTTCGAGGTTGTTGTTGGATTTGTTTGTGTTTTTCAATGTTGAGGTTGTTGTTGTTTTTCAATGTTGAGGTTATTGTTGAATTTGTTGGTGTTTTTCAATGTTGAGGTTGTTGTTGTTTTTCAATGTTAAGGTTGTTGTTGAATTTGTTGGTGTTTTTCAATGTTGAGTTTGTTGGTGTTTTTCAATGTTGAGGTTGTTGTTGAATTTGTTGCTGTTTTTCAATGTTGAGGTTGTTGTTGTTTTTCAATGTTGAGGTTGTTGTTGAATTTGTTGGTGTTTTTCAATGTTGAGGTTGTTGTTGTTTTTCAATGTTGAGGTTGTTGTTGAATTTGTTGGTGTTTTTCAATGTTGAGGTTGTTGTTGAATTTGTTGGTGTTTTTCAATGATGAGGTTGTTGTTGTTTTTCAATGTTGAGGTTGTTGAATTTGTGGGTGTTTTTCAATCTTGAGTTTGTTGTTGAATTTGTTGGTGTTTTTCAATGTTGAGGTTGTTGTTGAATTTGTTGGTGTTTTTCAATGTTGAGGTTGTTGCTATTTTTCAATGTTGAGGTTGTTGTTGAGTTTGTTGGTGTTTTTCAATGTTGAGGTTGTTGTTTAATTTGTTGGTGTTTTTCAATGTTGAGGTTGTTGTTGAATTTGTTGGTGTTTTTCAATGTTGAGGTTGTTGTTGTTTTTCAATGTTGAGGTTGTTGTTGAATTTGTTGGTGTTTTTCAATGTTGAGATTGTTGTTGTTTTTCAATGTTGAAGTTGTTGTTGAATTTGTTGGTGTTTTTAAATGTTGAGGTTGTTGTTGAATTTGCTGGTGTTTTGCAATGTTGAGGTTGTTGTTGTTTTTCAATGTTGAGGTTGTTGTTGAATTTGTTGGTGTTTTTCAATGATGAGGTTGTTGTTGTTTTTCAACGTTGAGGTTGTTGAATTTGTGGGTATTTTTCAATCTTGAGTTTGTTGTTGAATTTGTTGGTGTTTTTCAATGTTGAGGTTGTTGTTGAATTTGTTGGTGTTTTTCAATGTTGAGGTTGTTGCTATTTTTCAATGTTGAGGTTGTTGTTGAGTTTGTTGGTGTTTTTCAATGTTGAGGTTGTTGTTGAATTTGTTGGTGTTTTTCAATGTTGAGGTTGTTGTTGAATTTGTTGGTGTTTTTCAATGTTGAGGTTGTTGTTGTTTTTCAATGTTGAGGTTGTTGTTGAATTTGTTGGTGTTTTTCAATGTTGAGATTGTTGTGGTTTTTCAATGTTGAGGTTGTTGTTGAATTTGTTGGTGTTTTTAAATGTTGAGGTTGTTGTTGAATTTGCTGGTGTTTTGCAATGTTGAGGTTGTTGTTGTTTTTCAATGTTGAGGTTGTTGTTGAATTTGTTGGTGTTTTTCAATGTTGAGGTTTTTGTTGTTTTTCAATGTTGAGGTTGTTGTTGTATTTGTTGGTGTTTTTCAATTTCGAGGTTGTTGTTGAATTTGTTGGTGTTTTTCAATGTTGAAGTTGTTGTTGAATTTGCTGGTGCTTTTCAATGTTGAGGCTGTTGTTGAATTTGTTGGTGTTTTTCAATGTTGAGGTTGTTGTTGAATTTGTTGGTGTTTTTCAATGTTGAGGTTGTTGTTGTTTTTCAATGTTGAGGCTGTTGTTGAATTTGTTGGTGTTTTTCAATGTTGTGGTTGTTGTTGTTTTTCAATGTTGAGGTTGTTGTTGAATTTGTTGCTGTTTTTCAATGTTGAGGTTTTTGTTGAATTTGTTGGTGTTTTTCAATGTTGTGGTTGTTGTTGAATTTGTTGGTGTTTTTCAATGTTGAGGTTGTTGTTTTTAAATGTTGACGTTGTTGTTGAATTTGTTGGTGTTTTTTCAATTTTGAGGTTGTTGGTGTTTTCCAATGTTGAGTTTGATTTTGAATTTGAGGGTGTTTTTCAATGTCGAGGTTGTTGTTGAATTTGTTGGTGTTTTTCAATGTTGAGGTTGTTGTTGTATTTGTTGGTGTTTTTCAATGTTGAGATTGTTGTTGTTTTTCAATGTTGAGGTTGTTTTTGAATTTGTTGGTGTTTTTCAATGTTGAGATTGTTGTTGTTTTTCAATGTTGAGGTTGTTGTTGAATTTGTTAGTGTTTTTAAATGTTGAGGTTGTTGTTGAATTTGTTGGTGTTTTGCAATGTTGAGGTTGTTGTTGTTTTTCAATGTTGAGGTTGTTGCTGAATTTGTTGGTGTTTTTCAATGTTGAGGTTTTTGTTGTTTTTCAATGTTGAGGTTGTTGTTGTATTTGTTGGTGTTTTTCAATTTCGAGGTTGTTGTTGAATTTGTTGGTGTTTTTCAATGTTGAAGTTGTTGTTGAATTTGTCGGTGTTTTTCAATGTTGAGGTTGTTGTTGTTTTTCAATGTTGAGGTTGTTGTTGAATTTGCTGGTGTTTTTTCAATTTTGAGGTTGTTGGTGTTGTTCAATGTTGAGGTTGATTTTGAATTTGAGGGTGTTTTTCAATGTCGAGGTTGTTGTTGAATTTGTTCGTGTTTTTCAATGTTGAGGTTGTTGTTGTTTTTCAATGTTGAGGTTGTTGAATTTGTGGGTGTTTTTCAATCTTGAGTTTGTTGTTGAATTTGTTGGTGTTTTTCAATGTTGAGGTTGTTGTTGAATTTGTTGGTGTTTTTCAATGTTGAGGTTGTTGCTATTTTTCAATGTTGAGGTTGTTGTTGAGTTTGTTGGTGTTTTTCAATGTTGAGGTTGTTGTTGAATTTGTTGGTGTTTTTCAATGTTGAGGTTGTTGTTGAATTTGTTGGTGTTTTTCAATGTTGAGGTTGTTGTTGTTTTTCAATGTTGAGGTTGTTGTTGAATTTGTTGGTGTTTTTCAATGTTGAGATTGTTGTTGTTTTTCAATGTTGAGGTTGTTGTTGAATTTGTTGGTGTTTTTAAATGTTGAGGTTGTTGTTGAATTTGCTGGTGTTTTGCAATGTTGAGGTTGTTGTTGTTTTTCAATGTTGAGGTTGTAGTTGAATTTGTTGGTGTTTTTCAATGTTGAGGTTTTTGTTGTTTTTCAATGTTGAGGTTGTTGTTGTATTTGTTGGTGTTTTTCAATGTTGAGGCTGTTGTTGTTTTTCAATGTTGAGGTTGTTGTTGAATTTGTTGGTGTTTTTCAATGTTTAGGTTGTTGTTGAATTTGTTGGTGTTTTTCAATTTCGAGGTTGTTGTTGAATTTGTTGGTGTTTTTCAATGTTGAAGTTGTTGTTGAATTTGTTGGTGTTTTTCAATGTTGAGGTTGTTGTTGTTTTTCAATGTTGAGGTTGTTGTTGAATTTGTTGGTGTTTTTCAATGTTGAGGTTGTTGTTGTTTTTCAATGCTGAGGTTCTTGTTGAATTTGTTGGTGTTTTTAAATGTTGAGGTTGTTGTTGAATTTGTTGGTGTTTTTCAATGTTGAGGTTGTTGTTGTTTTTCAATGTTGAGGTTGTTGTTGAATTTGTTGGTGTTTTTCAATGTTGAGGTTGTTGTTATTTTTCAATGTTGAGGTTGTTGTTGAATTTGTTGGTGTTTTTCAATTTCGAGGTTGTTGTTGGATTTGTTTGTGTTTTTCAATGTTGAGGTTGTTGTTGTTTTTCAATGTTGAGGTTATTGTTGAATTTGTTGGTGTTTTTCAATGTTGAGGTTGTTGTTGTTTTTCAATGTTCAGGTTGTTGTTGAATTTGTTGGTGTTTTTCAATGTTGAGTTTGTTGGTGTTTTTCAATGTTGAGGTTGTTGTTGTTTTTCAATGTTGAGGCTGTTGTTGAATTTGTTGGTGTTTTTCAATGTTGAGGTTGTTGTTGTTTTTCAATGTTGAGGTTGTTGTTGAATTTGTTGGTGTTTTTCAATGTTGAGGTTGTTGTTGAATTTGTTGGTGTTTTTCAATGATGAGGTTGTTGTTGTTTTTCAATGTTGAGGTTGTTGAATTTGTGGGTGTTTTTCAATCTTGAGTTTGTTGTTGAATTTGTTGGTGTTTTTCAATGTTGAGGTTGTTGTTGAATTTGTTGGTGTTTTTCAATGTTGAGGTTGTTGCTATTTTTCAATGTTGAGGTTGTTGTGGAGTTTGTTGGTGTTTTTCAATGTTGAGGTTGTTGTTTAATTTGTTGGTGTTTTTCAATGTTGAGGTTGTTGTTGAATTTGTTGGTGTTTTTCAATGTTGAGGTTGTTGTTGTTTTTCAATGTTGAGGTTGTTGTTGAATTTGTTGGTGTTTTTCAATGTTGAGATTGTTGTTGTTTTTCAATGTTGAAGTTGTTGTTGAATTTGTTGGTGTTTTTAAATGTTGAGGTTGTTGTTGAATTTGCTGGTGTTTTGCAATGTTGAGGTTGTTGTTGTTTTTCAATGTTGAGGTTGTTGTTGAATTTGTTGGTGTTTTTCAATGTTGAGGTTTTTGTTGTTTTTCAATGTTGAGGTTGTTGTTGTATTTGTTGGTGTTTTTCAATGTTGAGGCTGTTGTTGTTTTTCAATGTTGAGGTTGTTGTTGAATTTGTTGGTGTTTTTCAATGTTTAGGTTGTTGTTGAATTTGTTGGTGTTTTTCAATGTTGAGGTTGTTGTTGAATTTGTTGGTGTTTTTCAATGTTGAAGTTGTTGTTGAATTTGTTGGTGTTTTTCAATGTTGAGGTTGTTGTTGTTTTTCAATGTTGAGGTTGTTGTTGAATTTGTTGGTGTTTTTCAATGTTGAGGTTGTTGTTGTTTTTCAATGCTGAGGTTCTTGTTGAATTTGTTGGTGTTTTTCAATGTTGAGGTTGTTGGTGTTTTTCAATGTTGAGGTTGTTGTTGAATTTGTTGCTGTTTTTCAATGTTGAGGTTGTTGTTGTTTTTCAATGTTGAGGTTGTTGTTGAATTTGTTGGTGTTTTTCAATGTTGAGGTTGTTGTTGTTTTTCAATGTTGAGGTTGTTGTTGAATTTGTTGGTGTTTTACAATGTTGAGGTTGTTGTTGAATTTGTTGGGGTTTTTCAATGATGAGGTTGTTGTTGTTTTTCAATGTTGAGGTTGTTGAATTTGTGGGTGTTTTTCAATCTTGAGTTTGTTGTTGAATTTGTTGGTGTTTTTCAATGTTGAGGTTGTTGTTGAATTTGTTGGTGTTTTTCAATGTTGAGGTTGTTGCTATTTTTCAATGTTGAGGTTGTTGTTGAGTTTGTTGGTGTTTTTCAATGTTGAGGTTGTTGTTTAATTTGTTGGTGTTTTTCAATGTTGAGGTTGTTGTTGAATTTGTTGGTGTTTTTCAATGTTGAGGTTGTTGTTGTTTTTCAATGTTGAGGTTGTTGTTGAATTTGTTGGTGTTTTTCAATGTTGAGATTGTTGTTGTTTTTCAATGTTGAAGTTGTTGTTGAATTTGTTGGTGTTTTTAAATGTTGAGGTTGTTGTTGAATTTGCTGGTGTTTTGCAATGTTGAGGTTGTTGTTGTTTTTCAATGTTGAGGTTGTTGTTGAATTTGTTGGTGTTTTTCAATGATGAGGTTGTTGTTGTTTTTCAACGTTGAGGTTGTTGAATTTGTGGGTATTTTTCAATCTTGAGTTTGTTGTTGAATTTGTTGGTGTTTTTCAATGTTGAGGTTGTTGTTGAATTTGTTGGTGTTTTTCAATGTTGAGGTTGTTGCTATTTTTCAATGTTGAGGTTGTTGTTGAGTTTGTTGGTGTTTTTCAATGTTGAGGTTGTTGTTGAATTTGTTGGTGTTTTTCAATGTTGAGGTTGTTGTTGAATTTGTTGGTGTTTTTCAATGTTGAGGTTGTTGTTGTTTTTCAATGTTGAGGTTGTTGTTGAATTTGTTGGTGTTTTTCAATGTTGAGATTGTTGTGGTTTTTCAATGTTGAGGTTGTTGTTGAATTTGTTGGTGTTTTTAAATGTTGAGGTTGTTGTTGAATTTGCTGGTGTTTTGCAATGTTGAGGTTGTTGTTGTTTTTCAATGTTGAGGTTGTTGTTGAATTTGTTGGTGTTTTTCAATGTTGAGGTTTTTGTTGTTTTTCAATGTTGAGGTTGTTGTTGTATTTGTTGGTGTTTTTCAATTTCGAGGTTGTTGTTGAATTTGTTGGTGTTTTTCAATGTTGAAGTTGTTGTTGAATTTGCTGGTGTTTTTCAATGTTGAGGTTGTTGTTGAATTTGTTGGTGTTTTTCAATGTTGAGGTTGTTGTTGTTTTTCAATGTTGAGGCTGTTGTTGAATTTGTTGGTGTTTTTCAATGTTGTGGTTGTTGTTGTTTTTCAATGTTGAGGTTGTTGTTGAATTTGTTGCTGTTTTTCAATGTTGAGGTTTTTGTTGAATTTGTTGGTGTTTTTCAATGTTGTGGTTGTTGTTGAATTTGTTGGTGTTTTTCAATGTTGAGGTTGTTGTTTTTAAATGTTGACGTTGTTGTTGAATTTGTTGGTGTTTTTTCAATTTTGAGGTTGTTGGTGTTTTTCAATGTTGAGGTTGTTGTTGAATTTGCTGGTGTTTTTTCAATTTTGAGGTTGTTGGTGTTGTTCAATGTTGAGGTTGATTTTGAATTTGAGGGTGTTTTTCAATGTCGAGGTTGTTGTTGAATTTGTTCGTGTTTTTCAATGTTGAGGTTGTTGTTGTTTTTCAATGTTGAGGTTGTTGAATTTGTGGGTGTTTTTCAATCTTGAGTTTGTTGTTGAATTTGTTGGTGTTTTTCAATGTTGAGGTTGTTGTTGAATTTGTTGGTGTTTTTCAATGTTGAGGTTGTTGCTATTTTTCAATGTTGAGGTTGTTGTTGAGTTTGTTGGTGTTTTTCAATGTTGAGGTTGTTGTTGAATTTGTTGGTGTTTTTCAATGTTGAGGTTGTTGTTGAATTTGTTGGTGTTTTTCAATGTTGAGGTTGTTGTTGTTTTTCAATGTTGAGGTTGTTGTTGAATTTGTTGGTGTTTTTCAATGTTGAGATTGTTGTTGTTTTTCAATGTTGAGGTTGTTGTTGAATTTGTTGGTGTTTTTAAATGTTGAGGTTGTTGTTGAATTTGCTGGTGTTTTGCAATGTTGAGGTTGTTGTTGTTTTTCAATGTTGAGGTTGTTGTTGAATTTGTTGGTGTTTTTCAATGTTGAGGTTTTTGTTGTTTTTCAATGTTGAGGTTGTTGTTGTATTTGTTGGTGTTTTTCAATGTTGAGGCTGTTGTTGTTTTTCAATGTTGAGGTTGTTGTTGAATTTGTTGGTGTTTTTCAATGTTTAGGTTGTTGTTGAATTTGTTGGTGTTTTTCAATTTCGAGGTTGTTGTTGAATTTGTTGGTGTTTTTCAATGTTGAAGTTGTTGTTGAATTTGTTGGTGTTTTTCAATGTTGAGGTTGTTGTTGTTTTTCAATGTTGAGGTTGTTGTTGAATTTGTTGGTGTTTTTCAATGTTGAGGTTGTTGTTGTTTTTCAATGCTGAGGTTCTTGTTGAATTTGTTGGTGTTTTTAAATGTTGAGGTTGTTGTTGAATTTGTTGGTGTTTTTCAATGTTGAGGTTGTTGTTGTTTTTCAATGTTGAGGTTGTTGTTGAATTTGTTGGTGTTTTTCAATGTTGAGGTTGTTGTTATTTTTCAATGTTGAGGTTGTTGTTGAATTTGTTGGTGTTTTTCAATTTCGAGGTTGTTGTTGGATTTGTTTGTGTTTTTCAATGTTGAGGTTGTTGTTGTTTTTCAATGTTGAGGTTATTGTTGAATTTGTTGGTGTTTTTCAATGTTGAGGTTGTTGTTGTTTTTCAATGTTCAGGTTGTTGTTGAATTTGTTGGTGTTTTTCAATGTTGAGTTTGTTGGTGTTTTTCAATGTTGAGGTTGTTGTTGTTTTTCAATGTTGAGGCTGTTGTTGAATTTGTTGGTGTTTTTCAATGTTGAGGTTGTTGTTGTTTTTCAATGTTGAGGTTGTTGTTGAATTTGTTGGTGTTTTTCAATGTTGAGGTTGTTGTTGAATTTGTTGGTGTTTTTCAATGATGAGGTTGTTGTTGTTTTTCAATGTTGAGGTTGTTGAATTTGTGGGTGTTTTTCAATCTTGAGTTTGTTGTTGAATTTGTTGGTGTTTTTCAATGTTGAGGTTGTTGTTGAATTTGTTGGTGTTTTTCAATGTTGAGGTTGTTGCTATTTTTCAATGTTGAGGTTGTTGTGGAGTTTGTTGGTGTTTTTCAATGTTGAGGTTGTTGTTTAATTTGTTGGTGTTTTTCAATGTTGAGGTTGTTGTTGAATTTGTTGGTGTTTTTCAATGTTGAGGTTGTTGTTGTTTTTCAATGTTGAGGTTGTTGTTGAATTTGTTGGTGTTTTTCAATGTTGAGATTGTTGTTGTTTTTCAATGTTGAAGTTGTTGTTGAATTTGTTGGTGTTTTTAAATGTTGAGGTTGTTGTTGAATTTGCTGGTGTTTTGCAATGTTGAGGTTGTTGTTGTTTTTCAATGTTGAGGTTGTTGTTGAATTTGTTGGTGTTTTTCAATGTTGAGGTTTTTGTTGTTTTTCAATGTTGAGGTTGTTGTTGTATTTGTTGGTGTTTTCAATGTTGAGGCTGTTGTTGCTTTTCAATGTTGAGGTTGTTGTTGAATTTGTTGGTGTTTTTCAATGTTTAGGTTGTTGTTGAATTTGTTGGTGTTTTTCAATGTTGAGGTTGTTGTTCAATTTGTTGGTGTTTTTCAATGTTGAAGTTGTTGTTGAATTTGTTGGTGTTTTTCAATGTTGAGGTTGTTGTTGTTTTTCAATGTTGAGGTTGTTGTTGAATTTGTTGGTGTTTTTCAATGTTGAGGTTGTTGTTGTTTTTCAATGCTGAGGTTCTTGTTGAATTTGTTGGTGTTTTTCAATGTTGAGGTTGTTGTTGAATTTGTTGGTGTTTTTCAATGTTGAGGTTGTTGTTGTTTTTCAATGTTGAGGTTGTTGTTGAATTTGTTGGTGTTTTTCAATGTTGAGGTTGTTGTTGTTTTTCAATGTTGAGGTTGGTGTTGAATTTGTTGGTGTTTTTCAATTTCGAGGTTGTTGTTGGATTTGTTTGTGTTTTTCAATGTTGAGGTTGTTGTTGTTTTTCAATGTTGAGGTTATTGTTGAATTTGTTGGTGTTTTTCAATGTTGAGTTTGTTGTTGTTTTTCAATGTTGAGGTTGTTGTTGAATTTGTTGGTGTTTTTCAATGTTGAGTTTGTTGGTGTTTTTCAATGTTGAGGTTGTTGTTGAATTTGTTGGTGTTTTTCAATGTTGAGGTTGTTGTTGTTTTTCAATGTTGAGGTTGTTGTTGAATTTGTTGGTGTTTTTCAATGTTGAGGTTGTTGTTGTTTTTCAATGTTGAGGTTGTTGTTGTTTTTCAATGTTGAGGTTGTTGTTGAATTTGTTGGTGTTTTTCAATGATGAGGTTGTTGTTGTTTTTCAATGTTGAGGTTGTTGAATTTGTGGGTGTTTTTCAATCTTGAGTTTGTTGTTGAATTTGTTGGTGTTTTTCAATGTTGAGGTTGTTGTTGAATTTGTTGGTGTTTTTCAATGTTGAGGTTGTTGCTATTTTTCAATGTTGAGGTTGTTGTTGAGTTTGTTGGTGTTTTTCAATGTTGAGGTTGTTGTTGAATTTGTTGGTGTTTTTCAATGTTGAGGTTGTTGTTGAATTTGTTGGTGTTTTTCAATGTTGAGGTTGTTGTTGTTTTTCAATGTTGAGGTTGTTGTTGAATTTGTTGGTGTTTTTCAATGTTGAGATTGTTGTTGTTTTTCAATGTTGAGGTTGTTGTTGAATTTGTTGGTGTTTTTAAATGTTGAGGTTGTTGTTGAATTTGCTGGTGTTTTGCAATGTTGAGGTTGTTGTTGTTTTTCAATGTTGAGGTTGTTGTTGAATTTGTTGGTGTTTTTCAATGTTGAGGTTTTTGTTGTTTTTCAATGTTGAGGTTGTTGTTGTATTTGTTGGTGTTTTTCAATTTCGAGGTTGTTGTTGAATTTGTTGGTGTTTTTCAATGTTGAAGTTGTTGTTGAATTTGCTGGTGCTTTTCAATGTTGAGGTTGTTGTTGAATCTGTTGGTGTTTTTCAATGTTGAGGTTGTTGTTGAATTTGTTGGTGTTTTTCAATGTTGAGGTTGTTGTTGTTTTTCAATGTTGAGGCTGTTGTTGAATTTGTTGGTGTTTTTCAATGTTGTGGTTGTTGTTGTTTATCAATGTTGAGGTTGTTGTTGAATTTGTTGCTGTTTTTCAATGTTGAGGTTTTTGTTGAATTTGTTGGTGTTTTTCAATGTTGTGGTTGTTGTTGAATTTGTTGGTGTTTTTCAATGTTGAGGTTGTTGTTTTTAAATGTTGAGGTTGTTGTTGAATTTGTTGGTGTTTTTTCAATTTTGAGGTTGTTGGTGTTTTCCAATGTTGAGGTTGATTTTGAATTTGAGGGTGTTTTTCAATGTCGAGGTTGTTGTTGAATTTGTTGGTGTTTTTCAATGTTGAGGTTGTTGTTGTTTTTCAATGTTGAGGTTGTTGTTGTATTTGTTGGTGTTTTTCAATGTTGAGATTGTTGTTGTTTTTCAATGTTGAGGTTGTTTTTGAATTTGTTGGTGTTTTTCAATGTTGAGATTGTTGTTGTTTTTCAATGTTGAGGTTGTTGTTGAATTTGTTAGTGTTTTTAAATGTTGAGGTTGTTGTTGAATTTGTTGGTGTTTTGCAATGTTGAGGTTGTTGTTGTTTTTCAATGTTGAGGTTGTTGCTGAATTTGTTGGTGTTTTTCAATGTTGAGGTTTTTGTTGTTTTTCAATGTTGAGGTTGTTGTTGTATTTGTTGGTGTTTTTCAATTTCGAGGTTGTTGTTGAATTTGTTGGTGTTTTTCAATGTTGAAGTTGTTGTTGAATTTGTCGGTGTTTTTCAATGTTGAGGTTCTTGTTGTTTTTCAATGTTGAGGTTGTTGTTGAATTTGCTGGTGTTTTTTCAATTTTGAGGTTGTTGGTGTTGTTCAATGTTGAGGTTGATTTTGAATTTGAGGGTGTTTTTCAATGTCGAGGTTGTTGTTGAATTTGTTCGTGTTTTTCAATGTTGAGGTTGTTGTTGTTTTTCAATGTTGAGGTTGTTGTTGAATTTTTGGTGTTTTTCAATGTTGAGATTGTTGTTGTTTTTCAATGTTGAGGTTGTTGTTGAATTTGTTGGTGTTTTTAAATGTTGAGGTTGTTGTTGAATTTGTTGGTGTTTTGCAATGTTGAGGTTGTTGTTGTTTTTCAATGTTGAGGTTGTTGTTGAATTTGTTGGTGTTTTTCAATGTTGAGGTTTTTGTTGTTTTTCAATGTTGAGGTTGTTGTTGTATTTGTTGGTGTTTTTCAATTTCGAGGTTGTTGTTGAATTTGTTGGTGTTTTTCAATGTTGAAGTTGTTGTTGAATTTGTCGGTGTTTTTCAATGTTGAGGTTGTTGTTGTTTTTCAATGTTGAGGTTGTTGTTGAATTTGTTGGTGTTTTTCAATGTTGAGGTTGTTGTTGTTTTTCAATGCTGAGGTTGTTGTTGAATTTGTTGGTGTTTTTCAATGTTGAGGTTGTTGTTGAATTTGTTGGTGTTTTTCAATGTTGAGGTTGTTGTTGTTTTTCAATGTTGAGGTTGTTGTTGAATTTGTTGGTGTTTTTCAAAGTTTAGGTTGTTGGTGTTTTTCAATGTTGAGGTTGTTGTTGAATTTGTTGGTGTTTTTCAATGTTGAGGTTGTTGTTATTTTTCAATGTTGAGGTTGTTGTTGAGTTTGTTGGTGTTTTTCAATGTTGAGGTTGTTGTTGAATTTGTTGGTGTTTTTCAATGTTGAGGTTGTTGTTGAATTTGTTGGTGTTTTTCAATGTTGAGGTTGTTGTTGTTTTTCAATGTTGAGGTTGTTGTTGAATTTGTTGGTGTTTTTCAATGTTGAGGTTGTTGTTGTTTTTCAATGTTGAGGTTGTTGTTGAATTTGTTGGTGTTTTTCAATGTTTAGGTTGTTGTTGAATTTGTTGGTGTTTTTCAATTTCGAGGTTGTTGTTGAATTTGTTGGTGTTTTTCAATGTTGAAGTTGTTGTTGAATTTGTTGGTGTTTTTCAATGTTGAGGTTGTTGTTGTTTTTCAATGTTGAGGTTGTTGTTGAATTTGTTGGTGTTTTTCAATGTTGAGGTTGTTGTTGAATTTGTTGGTGTTTTTCAATGTTGAGGTTGTTGTTGTTTTTCAATGTTGAGGTTGTTGTTGAATTTGTTGGTGTTTTTCAATGTTGAGGTTGTTGTTGTTTTTCAATGTTGAGGTTGTTGTTGAATTTGTTGGTGTTTTTCAATTTCGAGGTTGTTGTTGGATTTGTTTGTGTTTTTCAATGTTGAGGTTGTTGTTGTTTTTCAATGTTGAGGTTGTTGTTGAAATTGTTGGTGTTTTTCAATGTTGAGTTTGTTGTTGTTTTTCAATGTTGAGGTTGTTGTTGAATTTGTTGGTGTTTTTCAATGTTGAGTTTGTTGGTGTTTTTCAATGTTGAGGTTGTTGTTGAATTTGTTGGTGTTTTTCAATGTTGAGGTTGTTGTTGTTTTTCAATGTTGAGGTTGTTGTTGAATTTGTTGGTGTTTTTCAATGTTGAGGTTGTTGTTGTTTTTCAATGTTGAGGTTGTTGTTGAATTTGTTGGTGTTTTGCAATGTTGAGGTTGTTGTTGTTTTTCAATGTTGAGGTTGTTGCTGAATTTGTTGGTGTTTTTCAATGTTGAGGTTTTTGTTGTTTTTCAATGTTGAGGTTGTTGTTGTATTTGTTGGTGTTTTTCAATTTCGAGGTTGTTGTTGAATTTGTTGCTGTTTTTCAATGTTGAAGTTGTTGTTGAATTTGTCGGTGTTTTTCAATGTTGAGGTTGTTGTTGTTTTTCAATGTTGAGGTTGTTGTTGAATTTGCTGGTGTTTTTTCAATTTTGAGGTTGTTGGTGTTGTTCAATGTTGAGGTTGATTTTGAATTTGATGGTGTTTTTCAATGTCGAGGTTGTTGTTGAATTTGTTCGTGTTTTTCAATGTTGAGGTTGTTGTTGTTTTTCAATGTTGAGGTTGTTGTTGAATTTTTGGTGTTTTTCAATGTTGAGATTGTTGTTGTTTTTCAATGTTGAGGTTGTTGTTGAATTTGTTGGTGTTTTTAAATGTTGAGGTTGTTGTTGAATTTGTTGGTGTTTTGCAATGTTGAGGTTGTTGTTGTTTTTCAATGTTGAGGTTGTTGTTGAATTTGTTGGTGTTTTTCAATGTTGAGGTTTTTGTTGTTTTTCAATGTTGAGGTTGTTGTTGTATTTGTTGGTGTTTTTCAATTTCGAGGTTGTTGTTGAATTTGTTGGTGTTTTTCAATGTTGAAGTTGTTGTTGAATTTGTCGGTGTTTTTCAATGTTGAGGTTGTTGTTGTTTTTCAATGTTGAGGTTGTTGTTGAATTTGTTGGTGTTTTTCAATGTTGAGGTTGTTGTTGTTTTTCAATGCTGAGGTTGTTGTTGAATTTGTTGGTGTTTTTCAATGTTGAGGTTGTTGTTGAATTTGTTGGTGTTTTTCAATGTTGAGGTTGTTGTTGTTTTTCAATGTTGAGGTTGTTGTTGAATTTGTTGGTGTTTTTCAAAGTTTAGGTTGTTGTTGTTTTTCAATGTTGAGGTTGTTGTTGAATTTGTTGGTGTTTTTCAATGTTGAGGTTGTTGTTGAATTTGTTGGTGGTTTTCAATGTTGAGGTTGTTGTTATTTTTCAATGTTGAGGTTGTTGTTGAGTTTGTTGGTGTTTTTCAATGTTGAGGTTGTTGTTGAATTTGTTGGTGTTTTTCAATGTTGAGGTTGTTGTTGAATTTGTTGGTGTTCTTCAATGTTGAGGTTGTTGTTGTTTTTCAATGTTGAGGTTGTTGTTGAATTTGTTGGTGTTTTTCAACGTTGAGGTTGTTGTTGAATTTGTTGGTGTTTTTCAATGTTGAGGTTGTTGTTGTTTTTCAATGTTGAGGTTGTTGTTGAATTTGTTGGTGTTTTTCAATGTTTAGGTTGTTGTTGAATTTGTTGGTGTTTTTCAATTTCGAGGTTGTTGTTGAATTTGTTGGTGTTTTTCAATGTTGAAGTTGTTGTTGAATTTGTTGGTGTTTTTCAATGTTGAGGTTGTTGTTGTTTTTCAATGTTGAGGTTGTTGTTGAATTTGTTGGTGTTTTTCAATGTTGAGGTTGTTGTTGTTTTTCAATGCTGAGGTTCTTGTTGAATTTGTTGGTGTTTTTCAATGTTGAGGTTGTTGTTGAATTTGTTGGTGTTTTTCAATGTTGAGGTTGTTGTTGTTTTTCAATGTTGAGGTTGTTGTTGAATTTGTTGGTGTTTTTCAATGTTGAGGTTGTTGTTGTTTTTCAATGTTGAGGTTGTTGTTGAATTTGTTGGTGTTTTTCAATTTCGAGGTTGTTGTTGGATTTGTTTGTGTTTTTCAATGTTGAGGTTGTTGTTGTTTTTCAATGTTGAGGTTGTTGTTGAAATTGTTGGTGTTTTTCAATGTTGAGTTTGTTGTTGTTTTTCAATGTTGAGGTTGTTGTTGAATTTGTTGGTGTTTTTCAATGTTGAGTTTGTTGTTGTTTTTCAATGTTGAGGTTGTTGCTGAATTTGTTGGTGTTTTTCAATGTTGAGGTTTTTGTTGTTTTTCAATGTTGAGGTTGTTGTTGTATTTGTTGGTGTTTTTCAATTTCGAGGTTGTTGTTGAATTTGTTGGTGTTTTTCAATGTTGAAGTTGTTGTTGAATTTGTTGGTGTTTTGCAATGTTGAGTTTGTTGTTGTTTTTCAATGTTGAGGTTGTTGCTGAATTTGTTGGTGTTTTTCAATGTTGAGGTTTTTGTTGTTTTTCAATGTTGAGGTTGTTGTTGTATTTGTTGGTGTTTTTCAATTTCGAGGTTGTTGTTGAATTTGTTGGTGTTTTTCAATGTTGAAGTTGTTGTTGAATTTGTCGGTGTTTTTCAATGTTGAGGTTCTTGTTGTTTTTCAATGTTGAGGTTGTTGTTGAATTTGCTGGTGTTTTTTCAATTTTGAGGTTGTTGGTGTTGTTCAATGTTGAGGTTGATTTTGAATTTGAGGGTGTTTTTCAATGTCGAGGTTGTTGTTGAATTTGTTCGTGTTTTTCAATGTTGAGGTTGTTGTTGTTTTTCAATGTTGAGGTTGTTGTTGAATTTTTGGTGTTTTTCAATGTTGAGATTGTTGTTGTTTTTCAATGTTGAGGTTGTTGTTGAATTTGTTGGTGTTTTTAAATGTTGAGGTTGTTGTTGAATTTGTTGGTGTTTTGCAATGTTGAGGTTGTTGTTGTTTTTCAATGTTGAGGTTGTTGTTGAATTTGTTGGTGTTTTTCAATGTTGAGGTTTTTGTTGTTTTTCAATGTTGAGGTTGTTGTTGTATTTGTTGGTGTTTTTCAATTTCGAGGTTGTTGTTGAATTTGTTGGTGTTTTTCAATGTTGAAGTTGTTGTTGAATTTGTCGGTGTTTTTCAATGTTGAGGTTGTTGTTGTTTTTCAATGTTGAGGTTGTTGTTGAATTTGTTGGTGTTTTTCAATGTTGAGGTTGTTGTTGTTTTTCAATGCTGAGGTTGTTGTTGAATTTGTTGGTGTTTTTCAATGTTGAGGTTGTTGTTGAATTTGTTGGTGTTTTTCAATGTTGAGGTTGTTGTTGTTTTTCAATGTTGAGGTTGTTGTTGAATTTGTTGGTGTTTTTCAAAGTTTAGGTTGTTGGTGTTTTTCAATGTTGAGGTTGTTGTTGAATTTGTTGGTGTTTTTCAATGTTGAGGTTGTTGTTATTTTTCAATGTTGAGGTTGTTGTTGAGTTTGTTGGTGTTTTTCAATGTTGAGGTTGTTGTTGAATTTGTTGGTGTTTTTCAATGTTGAGGTTGTTGTTGAATTTGTTGGTGTTTTTCAATGTTGAGGTTGTTGTTGTTTTTCAATGTTGAGGTTGTTGTTGAATTTGTTGGTGTTTTTCAATGTTGAGGTTGTTGTTGTTTTTCAATGTTGAGGTTGTTGTTGAATTTGTTGGTGTTTTTCAATGTTTAGGTTGTTGTTGAATTTGTTGGTGTTTTTCAATTTCGAGGTTGTTGTTGAATTTGTTGGTGTTTTTCAATGTTGAAGTTGTTGTTGAATTTGTTGGTGTTTTTCAATGTTGAGGTTGTTGTTGTTTTTCAATGTTGAGGTTGTTGTTGAATTTGTTGGTGTTTTTCAATGTTGAGGTTGTTGTTGAATTTGTTGGTGTTTTTCAATGTTGAGGTTGTTGTTGTTTTTCAATGTTGAGGTTGTTGTTGAATTTGTTGGTGTTTTTCAATGTTGAGGTTGTTGTTGTTTTTCAATGTTGAGGTTGTTGTTGAATTTGTTGGTGTTTTTCAATTTCGAGGTTGTTGTTGGATTTGTTTGTGTTTTTCAATGTTGAGGTTGTTGTTGTTTTTCAATGTTGAGGTTGTTGTTGAAATTGTTGGTGTTTTTCAATGTTGAGTTTGTTGTTGTTTTTCAATGTTGAGGTTGTTGTTGAATTTGTTGGTGTTTTTCAATGTTGAGTTTGTTGGTGTTTTTCAATGTTGAGGTTGTTGTTGAATTTGTTGGTGTTTTTCAATGTTGAGGTTGTTGTTGTTTTTCAATGTTGAGGTTGTTGTTGAATTTGTTGGTGTTTTTCAATGTTGAGGTTGTTGTTGTTTTTCAATGTTGAGGTTGTTGTTGAATTTGTTGGTGTTTTGCAATGTTGAGGTTGTTGTTGTTTTTCAATGTTGAGGTTGTTGCTGAATTTGTTGGTGTTTTTCAATGTTGAGGTTTTTGTTGTTTTTCAATGTTGAGGTTGTTGTTGTATTTGTTGGTGTTTTTCAATTTCGAGGTTGTTGTTGAATTTGTTGCTGTTTTTCAATGTTGAAGTTGTTGTTGAATTTGTCGGTGTTTTTCAATGTTGAGGTTGTTGTTGTTTTTCAATGTTGAGGTTGTTGTTGAATTTGCTGGTGTTTTTTCAATTTTGAGGTTGTTGGTGTTGTTCAATGTTGAGGTTGATTTTGAATTTGATGGTGTTTTTCAATGTCGAGGTTGTTGTTGAATTTGTTCGTGTTTTTCAATGTTGAGGTTGTTGTTGTTTTTCAATGTTGAGGTTGTTGTTGAATTTTTGGTGTTTTTCAATGTTGAGATTGTTGTTGTTTTTCAATGTTGAGGTTGTTGTTGAATTTGTTGGTGTTTTTAAATGTTGAGGTTGTTGTTGAATTTGTTGGTGTTTTGCAATGTTGAGGTTGTTGTTGTTTTTCAATGTTGAGGTTGTTGTTGAATTTGTTGGTGTTTTTCAATGTTGAGGTTTTTGTTGTTTTTCAATGTTGAGGTTGTTGTTGTATTTGTTGGTGTTTTTCAATTTCGAGGTTGTTGTTGAATTTGTTGGTGTTTTTCAATGTTGAAGTTGTTGTTGAATTTGTCGGTGTTTTTCAATGTTGAGGTTGTTGTTGTTTTTCAATGTTGAGGTTGTTGTTGAATTTGTTGGTGTTTTTCAATGTTGAGGTTGTTGTTGTTTTTCAATGCTGAGGTTGTTGTTGAATTTGTTGGTGTTTTTCAATGTTGAGGTTGTTGTTGAATTTGTTGGTGTTTTTCAATGTTGAGGTTGTTGTTGTTTTTCAATGTTGAGGTTGTTGTTGAATTTGTTGGTGTTTTTCAAAGTTTAGGTTGTTGTTGTTTTTCAATGTTGAGGTTGTTGTTGAATTTGTTGGTGTTTTTCAATGTTGAGGTTGTTGTTGAATTTGTTGGTGGTTTTCAATGTTGAGGTTGTTGTTATTTTTCAATGTTGAGGTTGTTGTTGAGTTTGTTGGTGTTTTTCAATGTTGAGGTTGTTGTTGAATTTGTTGGTGTTTTTCAATGTTGAGGTTGTTGTTGAATTTGTTGGTGTTCTTCAATGTTGAGGTTGTTGTTGTTTTTCAATGTTGAGGTTGTTGTTGAATTTGTTGGTGTTTTTCAACGTTGAGGTTGTTGTTGAATTTGTTGGTGTTTTTCAATGTTGAGGTTGTTGTTGTTTTTCAATGTTGAGGTTGTTGTTGAATTTGTTGGTGTTTTTCAATGTTTAGGTTGTTGTTGAATTTGTTGGTGTTTTTCAATTTCGAGGTTGTTGTTGAATTTGTTGGTGTTTTTCAATGTTGAAGTTGTTGTTGAATTTGTTGGTGTTTTTCAATGTTGAGGTTGTTGTTGTTTTTCAATGTTGAGGTTGTTGTTGAATTTGTTGGTGTTTTTCAATGTTGAGGTTGTTGTTGTTTTTCAATGCTGAGGTTCTTGTTGAATTTGTTGGTGTTTTTCAATGTTGAGGTTGTTGTTGAATTTGTTGGTGTTTTTCAATGTTGAGGTTGTTGTTGTTTTTCAATGTTGAGGTTGTTGTTGAATTTGTTGGTGTTTTTCAATGTTGAGGTTGTTGTTGTTTTTCAATGTTGAGGTTGTTGTTGAATTTGTTGGTGTTTTTCAATTTCGAGGTTGTTGTTGGATTTGTTTGTGTTTTTCAATGTTGAGGTTGTTGTTGTTTTTCAATGTTGAGGTTGTTGTTGAAATTGTTGGTGTTTTTCAATGTTGAGTTTGTTGTTGTTTTTCAATGTTGAGGTTGTTGTTGAATTTGTTGGTGTTTTTCAATGTTGAGTTTGTTGGTGTTTTTCAATGTTGAGGTTGTTGTTGAATTTGTTGGTGTTTTTCAATGTTGAGGTTGTTGTTGTTTTTCAATGTTGAGGTTGTTGTTGAATTTGTTGGTGTTTTTCAATGTTGAGGTTGTTGTTGTTTTTCAATGTTGAGGTTGTTGTTGAATTTGTTGGTGTTTTTCAATGTTGAGGTTGTTGTTGAATTTGTTGGTGTTTTTCAATGATGAGGTTGTTGTTGTTTTTCAATGTTGAGGTTGTTGAATTTGTGGGTGTTTTTCAATCTTGAGTTTGTTGTTGAATTTGTTGGTGTTTTTCAATTTTGAGGTTGTTGTTGAATTTGTTGGTGTTTTTCAATGTTGAGGTTGTTGCTATTTTTCAATGTTGAGGTTGTTGTTGAGTTTGTTGGTGTTTTTCAATGTTGAGGTTGTTGTTGAATTTGTTGGTGTTTTTCAATGTTGAGGTTGTTGTTGTTTTTCAATGCTGAGGTTCTTGTTGAATTTGTTGGTGTTTTTCAATGTTGAGGTTGTTGTTGAATTTGTTGGTGTTTTTCAATGTTGAGGTTGTTGTTGTTTTTCAATGTTGAGGTTGTTGTTGAATTTGTTGGTGTTTTTCAATGTTGAGGTTGTTGTTGTTTTTCAATGTTGAGGTTGTTGTTGAATTTGTTGGTGTTTTTCAATTTCGAGGTTGTTGTTGGATTTGTTTGAGTTTTTCAATGTTGAGGTTGTTGTTGTTTTTCAATGTTGAGGTTGTTGTTGAAATTGTTGGTGTTTTTCAATGTTGAGTTTGTTGTTGTTTTTCAATGTTGAGGTTGTTGTTGAATTTGTTGGTGTTTGTCAATGTTGAGTTTGTTGGTGTTTTTCAATGTTGAGGTTGTTGTTGAATTTGTTGGTGTTTTTCAATGTTGAGGTTGTTGTTGTTTTTCAATGTTGAGGTTGTTGTTGAATTTGTTGGTGTTTTTCAATGTTGAGGTTGTTGTTGTTTTTCAATGTTGAGGTTGTTGTTGAATTTGTTGGTGTTTTTCAATGTTGAGGTTGTTGTTGAATTTGTTGGTGTTTTTCAATGATGAGGTTGTTGTTGTTTTTCAATGTTGAGGTTGTTGAATTTGTGGGTGTTTTTCAATCTTGAGTTTGTTGTTGAATTTGTTGGTGTTTTTCAATGTTGAGGTTGTTGTTGAATTTGTTGGTGTTTTTCAATGTTGAGGTTGTTGCTATTTTTCAATGTTGAGGTTGTTGTTGAGTTTGTTGGTGTTTTTCAATGTTGAGGTTGTTGTTGAATTTGTTGGTGTTTTTCAATGTTGAGGTTGTTGTTGAATTTGTTGGTGTTTTTCAATGTTGAGGTTGTTGTTGTTTTTCAATGTTGAGGTTGTTGTTGAATTTGTTGGTGTTTTTCAATGTTGAGATTGTTGTTGTTTTTCAATGTTGAGGTTGTTGTTGAATTTGTTGGTGTTTTTAAATGTTGAGGTTGTTGTTGAATTTGCTGGTGTTTTGCAATGTTGAGGTTGTTGTTGTTTTTCAATGTTGAGGTTGTTGTTGAATTTGTTGGTGTTTTTCAATGTTGAGTTTGTTGGTGTTTTTCAATGTTGAGGTTGTTGTTGAATTTGTTGGTGTTTTTCAATGTTGAGGTTGTTGTTGTTTTTCAATGTTGAGGTTGTTGTTGAATTTGTTGGTGTTTTTCAATGTTGAGGTTGTTGTTGTTTTTCAATGTTGAGGTTGTTGTTGAATTTGTTGGTGTTTTGCAATGTTGAGGTTGTTGTTGTTTTTCAATGTTGAGGTTGTTGCTGAATTTGTTGGTGTTTTTCAATGTTGAGGTTTTTGTTGTTTTTCAATGTTGAGGTTGTTGTTGTATTTGTTGGTGTTTTTCAATTTCGAGGTTGTTGTTGAATTTGTTGGTGTTTTTCAATGTTGAAGTTGTTGTTGAATTTGTCGGTGTTTTTCAATGTTGAGGTTGTTGTTGTTTTTCAATGTTGAGGTTGTTGTTGAATTTGCTGGTGTTTTTTCAATGTTGAGGTTGTTGTTGAATTTGTTGGTGTTTTTCAATGTTGAGGTTTTTGTTGTTTTTCAATGTTGAGGTTGTTGTTGTATTTGTTGGTGTTTTTCAATTTCGAGGTTGTTGTTGAATTTGTTGGTGTTTTTCAATGTTGAAGTTGTTGTTGAATTTGTCGGTGTTTTTCAATGTTGAGGTTGTTGTTGTTTTTCAATGTTGAGGTTGTTGTTGAATTTGTTGGTGTTTTTCAATGTTGAGGTTGTTGTTGTTTTTCAATGCTGAGGTTGTTGTTGAATTTGTTGGTGTTTTTCAATGTTGAGGTTGTTGTTGAATTTGTTGGTGTTTTTCAATGTTGAGGTTGTTGT
The DNA here is from genome assembly GCA_026770705.1 of Isurus oxyrinchus. Classification (NCBI taxonomy): domain Eukaryota; kingdom Metazoa; phylum Chordata; class Chondrichthyes; order Lamniformes; family Lamnidae; genus Isurus; species Isurus oxyrinchus. The sequence goes on along the minus strand of JANJGN010000143.1, from coordinate 466,085 downwards.
TGTTTTTCAATGTTGAGGTTGTTGTTGAATTTGTTGGTGTTTTTCAAAGTTTAGGTTGTTGGTGTTTTTCAATGTTGAGGTTGTTGTTGAATTTGTTGGTGTTTTTCAATGTTGAGGTTGTTGTTATTTTTCAATGTTGAGGTTGTTGTTGAGTTTGTTGGTGTTTTTCAATGTTGAGGTTGTTGTTGAATTTGTTGGTGTTTTTCAATGTTGAGGTTGTTGTTGAATTTGTTGGTGTTTTTCAATGTTGAGGTTGTTGTTGTTTTTCAATGTTGAGGTTGTTGTTGAATTTGTTGGTGTTTTTCAATGTTGAGGTTGTTGTTGTTTTTCAATGTTGAGGTTGTTGTTGAATTTGTTGGTGTTTTTCAATGTTTAGGTTGTTGTTGAATTTGTTGGTGTTTTTCAATTTCGAGGTTGTTGTTGAATTTGTTGGTGTTTTTCAATGTTGAAGTTGTTGTTGAATTTGTTGGTGTTTTTCAATGTTGAGGTTGTTGTTGTTTTTCAATGTTGAGGTTGTTGTTGAATTTGTTGGTGTTTTTCAATGTTGAGGTTGTTGTTGAATTTGTTGGTGTTTTTCAATGTTGAGGTTGTTGTTGTTTTTCAATGTTGAGGTTGTTGTTGAATTTGTTGGTGTTTTTCAATGTTGAGGTTGTTGTTGTTTTTCAATGTTGAGGTTGTTGTTGAATTTGTTGGTGTTTTTCAATTTCGAGGTTGTTGTTGGATTTGTTTGTGTTTTTCAATGTTGAGGTTGTTGTTGTTTTTCAATGTTGAGGTTGTTGTTGAAATTGTTGGTGTTTTTCAATGTTGAGTTTGTTGTTGTTTTTCAATGTTGAGGTTGTTGTTGAATTTGTTGGTGTTTTTCAATGTTGAGTTTGTTGGTGTTTTTCAATGTTGAGGTTGTTGTTGAATTTGTTGGTGTTTTTCAATGTTGAGGTTGTTGTTGTTTTTCAATGTTGAGGTTGTTGTTGAATTTGTTGGTGTTTTTCAATGTTGAGGTTGTTGTTGTTTTTCAATGTTGAGTTTGTTGTTGAATTTGTTGGTGTTTTGCAATGTTGAGGTTGTTGTTGTTTTTCAATGTTGAGGTTGTTGCTGAATTTGTTGGTGTTTTTCAATGTTGAGGTTTTTGTTGTTTTTCAATGTTGAGGTTGTTGTTGTATTTGTTGGTGTTTTTCAATTTCGAGGTTGTTGTTGAATTTGTTGCTGTTTTTCAATGTTGAAGTTGTTGTTGAATTTGTCGGTGTTTTTCAATGTTGAGGTTGTTGTTGTTTTTCAATGTTGAGGTTGTTGTTGAATTTGCTGGTGTTTTTTCAATTTTGAGGTTGTTGGTGTTGTTCAATGTTGAGGTTGATTTTGAATTTGATGGTGTTTTTCAATGTCGAGGTTGTTGTTGAATTTGTTCGTGTTTTTCAATGTTGAGGTTGTTGTTGTTTTTCAATGTTGAGGTTGTTGTTGAATTTTTGGTGTTTTTCAATGTTGAGATTGTTGTTGTTTTTCAATGTTGAGGTTGTTGTTGAATTTGTTGGTGTTTTTAAATGTTGAGGTTGTTGTTGAATTTGTTGGTGTTTTGCAATGTTGAGGTTGTTGTTGTTTTTCAATGTTGAGGTTGTTGTTGAATTTGTTGGTGTTTTTCAATGTTGAGGTTTTTGTTGTTTTTCAATGTTGAGGTTGTTGTTGTATTTGTTGGTGTTTTTCAATTTCGAGGTTGTTGTTGAATTTGTTGGTGTTTTTCAATGTTGAAGTTGTTGTTGAATTTGTCGGTGTTTTTCAATGTTGAGGTTGTTGTTGTTTTTCAATGTTGAGGTTGTTGTTGAATTTGTTGGTGTTTTTCAATGTTGAGGTTGTTGTTGTTTTTCAATGCTGAGGTTGTTGTTGAATTTGTTGGTGTTTTTCAATGTTGAGGTTGTTGTTGAATTTGTTGGTGTTTTTCAATGTTGAGGTTGTTGTTGTTTTTCAATGTTGAGGTTGTTGTTGAATTTGTTGGTGTTTTTCAAAGTTTAGGTTGTTGTTGTTTTTCAATGTTGAGGTTGTTGTTGAATTTGTTGGTGTTTTTCAATGTTGAGGTTGTTGTTGAATTTGTTGGTGGTTTTCAATGTTGAGGTTGTTGTTATTTTTCAATGTTGAGGTTGTTGTTGAGTTTGTTGGTGTTTTTCAATGTTGAGGTTGTTGTTGAATTTGTTGGTGTTTTTCAATGTTGAGGTTGTTGTTGAATTTGTTGGTGTTCTTCAATGTTGAGGTTGTTGTTGTTTTTCAATGTTGAGGTTGTTGTTGAATTTGTTGGTGTTTTTCAACGTTGAGGTTGTTGTTGAATTTGTTGGTGTTTTTCAATGTTGAGGTTGTTGTTGTTTTTCAATGTTGAGGTTGTTGTTGAATTTGTTGGTGTTTTTCAATGTTTAGGTTGTTGTTGAATTTGTTGGTGTTTTTCAATTTCGAGGTTGTTGTTGAATTTGTTGGTGTTTTTCAATGTTGAAGTTGTTGTTGAATTTGTTGGTGTTTTTCAATGTTGAGGTTGTTGTTGTTTTTCAATGTTGAGGTTGTTGTTGAATTTGTTGGTGTTTTTCAATGTTGAGGTTGTTGTTGTTTTTCAATGCTGAGGTTCTTGTTGAATTTGTTGGTGTTTTTCAATGTTGAGGTTGTTGTTGAATTTGTTGGTGTTTTTCAATGTTGAGGTTGTTGTTGTTTTTCAATGTTGAGGTTGTTGTTGAATTTGTTGGTGTTTTTCAATGTTGAGGTTGTTGTTGTTTTTCAATGTTGAGGTTGTTGTTGAATTTGTTGGTGTTTTTCAATTTCGAGGTTGTTGTTGGATTTGTTTGTGTTTTTCAATGTTGAGGTTGTTGTTGTTTTTCAATGTTGAGGTTGTTGTTGAAATTGTTGGTGTTTTTCAATGTTGAGTTTGTTGTTGTTTTTCAATGTTGAGGTTGTTGTTGAATTTGTTGGTGTTTTTCAATGTTGAGTTTGTTGGTGTTTTTCAATGTTGAGGTTGTTGTTGAATTTGTTGGTGTTTTTCAATGTTGAGGTTGTTGTTGTTTTTCAATGTTGAGGTTGTTGTTGAATTTGTTGGCGTTTTTCAATGTTGAGGTTGTTGTTGTTTTTCAATGTTGAGGTTGTTGTTGAATTTGTTGGTGTTTTTCAATGTTGAGGTTGTTGTTGAATTTGTTGGTGTTTTTCAATGATGAGGTTGTTGTTGTTTTTCAATGTTGAGGTTGTTGAATTTGTGGGTGTTTTTCAATCTTGAGTTTGTTGTTGAATTTGTTGGTGTTTTTCAATTTTGAGGTTGTTGTTGAATTTGTTGGTGTTTTTCAATGTTGAGGTTGTTGCTATTTTTCAATGTTGAGGTTGTTGTTGAGTTTGTTGGTGTTTTTCAATGTTGAGGTTGTTGTTGAATTTGTTGGTGTTTTTCAATGTTGAGGTTGTTGTTGTTTTTCAATGCTGAGGTTCTTGTTGAATTTGTTGGTGTTTTTCAATGTTGAGGTTGTTGTTGAATTTGTTGGTGTTTTTCAAAGTTTAGGTTGTTGGTGTTTTTCAATGTTGAGGTTGTTGTTGAATTTGTTGGTGTTTTTCAATGTTGAGGTTGTTGTTATTTTTCAATGTTGAGGTTGTTGTTGAGTTTGTTGGTGTTTTTCAATGTTGAGGTTGTTGTTGAATTTGTTGGTGTTTTTCAATGTTGAGGTTGTTGTTGAATTTGTTGGTGTTTTTCAATGTTGAGGTTGTTGTTGTTTTTCAATGTTGAGGTTGTTGTTGAATTTGTTGGTGTTTTTCAATGTTGAGGTTGTTGTTGTTTTTCAATGTTGAGGTTGTTGTTGAATTTGTTGGTGTTTTTCAATGTTTAGGTTGTTGTTGAATTTGTTGGTGTTTTTCAATTTCGAGGTTGTTGTTGAATTTGTTGGTGTTTTTCAATGTTGAAGTTGTTGTTGAATTTGTTGGTGTTTTTCAATGTTGAGGTTGTTGTTGTTTTTCAATGTTGAGGTTGTTGTTGAATTTGTTGGTGTTTTTCAATGTTGAGGTTGTTGTTGAATTTGTTGGTGTTTTTCAATGTTGAGGTTGTTGTTGTTTTTCAATGTTGAGGTTGTTGTTGAATTTGTTGGTGTTTTTCAATGTTGAGGTTGTTGTTGTTTTTCAATGTTGAGGTTGTTGTTGAATTTGTTGGTGTTTTTCAATTTCGAGGTTGTTGTTGGATTTGTTTGTGTTTTTCAATGTTGAGGTTGTTGTTGTTTTTCAATGTTGAGGTTGTTGTTGAAATTGTTGGTGTTTTTCAATGTTGAGTTTGTTGTTGTTTTTCAATGTTGAGGTTGTTGTTGAATTTGTTGGTGTTTTTCAATGTTGAGTTTGTTGGTGTTTTTCAATGTTGAGGTTGTTGTTGAATTTGTTGGTGTTTTTCAATGTTGAGGTTGTTGTTGTTTTTCAATGTTGAGGTTGTTGTTGAATTTGTTGGTGTTTTTCAATGTTGAGGTTGTTGTTGTTTTTCAATGTTGAGGTTGTTGTTGAATTTGTTGGTGTTTTGCAATGTTGAGGTTGTTGTTGTTTTTCAATGTTGAGGTTGTTGCTGAATTTGTTGGTGTTTTTCAATGTTGAGGTTTTTGTTGTTTTTCAATGTTGAGGTTGTTGTTGTATTTGTTGGTGTTTTTCAATTTCGAGGTTGTTGTTGAATTTGTTGCTGTTTTTCAATGTTGAAGTTGTTGTTGAATTTGTCGGTGTTTTTCAATGTTGAGGTTGTTGTTGTTTTTCAATGTTGAGGTTGTTGTTGAATTTGCTGGTGTTTTTTCAATTTTGAGGTTGTTGGTGTTGTTCAATGTTGAGGTTGATTTTGAATTTGATGGTGTTTTTCAATGTCGAGGTTGTTGTTGAATTTGTTCGTGTTTTTCAATGTTGAGGTTGTTGTTGTTTTTCAATGTTGAGGTTGTTGTTGAATTTTTGGTGTTTTTCAATGTTGAGATTGTTGTTGTTTTTCAATGTTGAGGTTGTTGTTGAATTTGTTGGTGTTTTTAAATGTTGAGGTTGTTGTTGAATTTGTTGGTGTTTTGCAATGTTGAGGTTGTTGTTGTTTTTCAATGTTGAGGTTGTTGTTGAATTTGTTGGTGTTTTTCAATGTTGAGGTTTTTGTTGTTTTTCAATGTTGAGGTTGTTGTTGTATTTGTTGGTGTTTTTCAATTTCGAGGTTGTTGTTGAATTTGTTGGTGTTTTTCAATGTTGAAGTTGTTGTTGAATTTGTCGGTGTTTTTCAATGTTGAGGTTGTTGTTGTTTTTCAATGTTGAGGTTGTTGTTGAATTTGTTGGTGTTTTTCAATGTTGAGGTTGTTGTTGTTTTTCAATGCTGAGGTTGTTGTTGAATTTGTTGGTGTTTTTCAATGTTGAGGTTGTTGTTGAATTTGTTGGTGTTTTTCAATGTTGAGGTTGTTGTTGTTTTTCAATGTTGAGGTTGTTGTTGAATTTGTTGGTGTTTTTCAAAGTTTAGGTTGTTGTTGTTTTTCAATGTTGAGGTTGTTGTTGAATTTGTTGGTGTTTTTCAATGTTGAGGTTGTTGTTGAATTTGTTGGTGGTTTTCAATGTTGAGGTTGTTGTTATTTTTCAATGTTGAGGTTGTTGTTGAGTTTGTTGGTGTTTTTCAATGTTGAGGTTGTTGTTGAATTTGTTGGTGTTTTTCAATGTTGAGGTTGTTGTTGAATTTGTTGGTGTTCTTCAATGTTGAGGTTGTTGTTGTTTTTCAATGTTGAGGTTGTTGTTGAATTTGTTGGTGTTTTTCAACGTTGAGGTTGTTGTTGAATTTGTTGGTGTTTTTCAATGTTGAGGTTGTTGTTGTTTTTCAATGTTGAGGTTGTTGTTGAATTTGTTGGTGTTTTTCAATGTTTAGGTTGTTGTTGAATTTGTTGGTGTTTTTCAATTTCGAGGTTGTTGTTGAATTTGTTGGTGTTTTTCAATGTTGAAGTTGTTGTTGAATTTGTTGGTGTTTTTCAATGTTGAGGTTGTTGTTGTTTTTCAATGTTGAGGTTGTTGTTGAATTTGTTGGTGTTTTTCAATGTTGAGGTTGTTGTTGTTTTTCAATGCTGAGGTTCTTGTTGAATTTGTTGGTGTTTTTCAATGTTGAGGTTGTTGTTGAATTTGTTGGTGTTTTTCAATGTTGAGGTTGTTGTTGTTTTTCAATGTTGAGGTTGTTGTTGAATTTGTTGGTGTTTTTCAATGTTGAGGTTGTTGTTGTTTTTCAATGTTGAGGTTGTTGTTGAATTTGTTGGTGTTTTTCAATTTCGAGGTTGTTGTTGGATTTGTTTGTGTTTTTCAATGTTGAGGTTGTTGTTGTTTTTCAATGTTGAGGTTGTTGTTGAAATTGTTGGTGTTTTTCAATGTTGAGTTTGTTGTTGTTTTTCAATGTTGAGGTTGTTGTTGAATTTGTTGGTGTTTTTCAATGTTGAGTTTGTTGGTGTTTTTCAATGTTGAGGTTGTTGTTGAATTTGTTGGTGTTTTTCAATGTTGAGGTTGTTGTTGTTTTTCAATGTTGAGGTTGTTGTTGAATTTGTTGGCGTTTTTCAATGTTGAGGTTGTTGTTGTTTTTCAATGTTGAGGTTGTTGTTGAATTTGTTGGTGTTTTTCAATGTTGAGGTTGTTGTTGAATTTGTTGGTGTTTTTCAATGATGAGGTTGTTGTTGTTTTTCAATGTTGAGGTTGTTGAATTTGTGGGTGTTTTTCAATCTTGAGTTTGTTGTTGAATTTGTTGGTGTTTTTCAATTTTGAGGTTGTTGTTGAATTTGTTGGTGTTTTTCAATGTTGAGGTTGTTGCTATTTTTCAATGTTGAGGTTGTTGTTGAGTTTGTTGGTGTTTTTCAATGTTGAGGTTGTTGTTGAATTTGTTGGTGTTTTTCAATGTTGAGGTTGTTGTTGTTTTTCAATGCTGAGGTTCTTGTTGAATTTGTTGGTGTTTTTCAATGTTGAGGTTGTTGTTGAATTTGTTGGTGTTTTTCAATGTTGAGGTTGTTGTTGTTTTTCAATGTTGAGGTTGTTGTTGAATTTGTTGGTGTTTTTCAATGTTGAGGTTGTTGTTGTTTTTCAATGTTGAGGTTGTTGTTGAATTTGTTGGTGTTTTTCAATTTCGAGGTTGTTGTTGGATTTGATTGAGTTTTTCAATGTTGAGGTTGTTGTTGTTTTTCAATGTTGAGGTTGTTGTTGAAATTGTTGGTGTTTTTCAATGTTGAGTTTGTTGTTGTTTTTCAATGTTGAGGTTGTTGTTGAATTTGTTGGTGTTTGTCAATGTTGAGTTTGTTGGTGTTTTTCAATGTTGAGGTTGTTGTTGAATTTGTTGGTGTTTTTCAATGTTGAGGTTGTTGTTGTTTTTCAATGTTGAGGTTGTTGTTGAATTTGTTGGTGTTTTTCAATGTTGAGGTTGTTGTTGTTTTTCAATGTTGAGGTTGTTGTTGAATTTGTTGGTGTTTTTCAATGTTGAGGTTGTTGTTGAATTTGTTGGTGTTTTTCAATGATGAGGTTGTTGTTGTTTTTCAATGTTGAGGTTGTTGAATTTGTTGGTGTTTTTCAATGTTGAGTTTGTTGGTGTTTTTCAATGTTGAGGTTGTTGTTGAATTTGTTGGTGTTTTTCAATGTTGAGGTTGTTGTTGTTTTTCAATGTTGAGGTTGTTGTTGAATTTGTTGGTGTTTTTCAATGTTGAGGTTGTTGTTGTTTTTCAATGTTGAGGTTGTTGTTGAATTTGTTGGTGTTTTGCAATGTTGAGGTTGTTGTTGTTTTTCAATGTTGAGGTTGTTGCTGAATTTGTTGGTGTTTTTCAATGTTGAGGTTTTTGTTGTTTTTCAATGTTGAGGTTGTTGTTGTATTTGTTGGTGTTTTTCAATTTCGAGGTTGTTGTTGAATTTGTTGGTGTTTTTCAATGTTGAAGTTGTTGTTGAATTTGTCGGTGTTTTTCAATGTTGAGGTTGTTGTTGTTTTTCAATGTTGAGGTTGTTGTTGAATTTGCTGGTGTTTTTTCAATTTTGAGGTTGTTGGTGTTGTTCAATGTTGAGGTTGATTTTGAATTTGATGGTGTTTTTCAATGTCGAGGTTGTTGTTGAATTTGTTCGTGTTTTTCAATGTTGAGGTTGTTGTTGTTTTTCAATGTTGAGGTTGTTGTTGAATTTTTGGTGTTTTTCAATGTTGAGATTGTTGTTGTTTTTCAATGTTGAGGTTGTTGTTGAATTTGTTGGTGTTTTTAAATGTTGAGGTTGTTGTTGAATTTGTTGGTGTTTTGCAATGTTGAGGTTGTTGTTGTTTTTCAATGTTGAGGTTGTTGTTGAATTTGTTGGTGTTTTTCAATGTTGAGGTTTTTGTTGTTTTTCAATGTTGAGGTTGTTGTTGTATTTGTTGGTGTTTTTCAATTTCGAGGTTGTTGTTGAATTTGTTGGTGTTTTTCAATGTTGAAGTTGTTGTTGAATTTGTCGGTGTTTTTCAATGTTGAGGTTGTTGTTGTTTTTCAATGTTGAGGTTGTTGTTGAATTTGTTGGTGTTTTTCAATGTTGAGGTTGTTGTTGTTTTTCAATGCTGAGGTTGTTGTTGAATTTGTTGGTGTTTTTCAATGTTGAGGTTGTTGTTGAATTTGTTGGTGTTTTTCAATGTTGAGGTTGTTGTTGTTTTTCAATGTTGAGGTTGTTGTTGAATTTGTTGGTGTTTTTCAAAGTTTAGGTTGTTGTTGTTTTTCAATGTTGAGGTTGTTGTTGAATTTGTTGGTGTTTTTCAATGTTGAGGTTGTTGTTGAATTTGTTGGTGGTTTTCAATGTTGAGGTTGTTGTTATTTTTCAATGTTGAGGTTGTTGTTGAGTTTGTTGGTGTTTTTCAATGTTGAGGTTGTTGTTGAATTTGTTGGTGTTTTTCAATGTTGAGGTTGTTGTTGAATTTGTTGGTGTTCTTCAATGTTGAGGTTGTTGTTGTTTTTCAATGTTGAGGTTGTTGTTGAATTTGTTGGTGTTTTTCAACGTTGAGGTTGTTGTTGAATTTGTTGGTGTTTTTCAATGTTGAGGTTGTTGTTGTTTTTCAATGTTGAGGTTGTTGTTGAATTTGTTGGTGTTTTTCAATGTTTAGGTTGTTGTTGAATTTGTTGGTGTTTTTCAATTTCGAGGTTGTTGTTGAATTTGTTGGTGTTTTTCAATGTTGAAGTTGTTGTTGAATTTGTTGGTGTTTTTCAATGTTGAGGTTGTTGTTGTTTTTCAATGTTGAGGTTGTTGTTGAATTTGTTGGTGTTTTTCAATGTTGAGGTTGTTGTTGTTTTTCAATGCTGAGGTTCTTGTTGAATTTGTTGGTGTTTTTCAATGTTGAGGTTGTTGTTGAATTTGTTGGTGTTTTTCAATGTTGAGGTTGTTGTTGTTTTTCAATGTTGAGGTTGTTGTTGAATTTGTTGGTGTTTTTCAATGTTGAGGTTGTTGTTGTTTTTCAATGTTGAGGTTGTTGTTGAATTTGTTGGTGTTTTTCAATTTCGAGGTTGTTGTTGGATTTGTTTGTGTTTTTCAATGTTGAGGTTGTTGTTGTTTTTCAATGTTGAGGTTGTTGTTGAAATTGTTGGTGTTTTTCAATGTTGAGTTTGTTGTTGTTTTTCAATGTTGAGGTTGTTGTTGAATTTGTTGGTGTTTTTCAATGTTGAGTTTGTTGGTGTTTTTCAATGTTGAGGTTGTTGTTGAATTTGTTGGTGTTTTTCAATGTTGAGGTTGTTGTTGTTTTTCAATGTTGAGGTTGTTGTTGAATTTGTTGGCGTTTTTCAATGTTGAGGTTGTTGTTGTTTTTCAATGTTGAGGTTGTTGTTGAATTTGTTGGTGTTTTTCAATGTTGAGGTTGTTGTTGAATTTGTTGGTGTTTTTCAATGATGAGGTTGTTGTTGTTTTTCAATGTTGAGGTTGTTGAATTTGTGGGTGTTTTTCAATCTTGAGTTTGTTGTTGAATTTGTTGGTGTTTTTCAATTTTGAGGTTGTTGTTGAATTTGTTGGTGTTTTTCAATGTTGAGGTTGTTGCTATTTTTCAATGTTGAGGTTGTTGTTGAGTTTGTTGGTGTTTTTCAATGTTGAGGTTGTTGTTGAATTTGTTGGTGTTTTTCAATGTTGAGGTTGTTGTTGTTTTTCAATGCTGAGGTTCTTGTTGAATTTGTTGGTGTTTTTCAATGTTGAGGTTGTTGTTGAATTTGTTGGTGTTTTTCAATGTTGAGGTTGTTGTTGTTTTTCAATGTTGAGGTTGTTGTTGAATTTGTTGGTGTTTTTCAATGTTGAGGTTGTTGTTGTTTTTCAATGTTGAGGTTGTTGTTGAATTTGTTGGTGTTTTTCAATTTCGAGGTTGTTGTTGGATTTGTTTGAGTTTTTCAATGTTGAGGTTGTTGTTGTTTTTCAATGTTGAGGTTGTTGTTGAAATTGTTGGTGTTTTTCAATGTTGAGTTTGTTGTTGTTTTTCAATGTTGAGGTTGTTGTTGAATTTGTTGGTGTTTTTCAATGTTGAGTTTGTTGGTGTTTTTCAATGTTGAGGTTGTTGTTGAATTTGTTGGTGTTTTTCAATGTTGAGGTTGTTGTTGTTTTTCAATGTTGAGGTTGTTGTTGAATTTGTTGGTGTTTTTCAATGTTGAGGTTGTTGTTGTTTTTCAATGTTGAGGTTGTTGTTGAATTTGTTGGTGTTTTTCAATGTTGAGGTTGTTGTTGAATTTGTTGGTGTTTTTCAATGATGAGGTTGTTGTTGTTTTTCAATGTTGAGGTTGTTGAATTTGTGGGTGTTTTTCAATCTTGAGTTTGTTGTTGAATTTGTTGGTGTTTTTCAATGTTGAGGTTGTTGTTGAATTTTTTGGTGTTTTTCAATGTTGAGGTTGTTGCTATTTTTTAATGTTGAGGTTGTTGTTGAGTTTGTTGGTGTTTTTCAATGTTGAGGTTGTTGTTGAATTTGTTGGTGTTTTTCAATGTTGAGGTTGTTGTTGAATTTGTTGGTGTTTTTCAATGTTGAGGTTGTTGTTGTTTTTCAATGTTGAGGTTGTTGTTGAATTTGTTGGTGTTTTTCAATGTTGAGATTGTTGTTGTTTTTCAATGTTGAGGTTGTTGTTGAATTTGTTGGTGCTTTTAAATGTTGAGGTTGTTGTTGAATTTGCTGGTGTTTTGCAATGTTGAGGTTGTTGTTGTTTTTCAATGTTGAGGTTGTTGTTGAATTTGTTGGTGTTTTTCAATGTTGAGGTTTTTGTTGTTTTTCAATGTTGAGGTTGTTGTTGTATTTGTTGGTGTTTTTCAATGTTGAGGCTGTTGTTGTTTTTCAATGTTGAGGTTGTTGTTGAATTTGTTGGTGTTTTTCAATGTTTAGGTTGTTGTTGAATTTGTTGGTGTTTTTCAATTTCGAGGTTGTTGTTGAATTTGTTGGTGTTTTTCAATGTTGAAGTTGTTGTTGAATTTGTTGGTGTTTTTCAATGTTGAGGTTGTTGTTGTTTTTCAATGTTGAGGTTGTTGTTGAATTTGTTGGTGTTTTTCAATGTTGAGGTTGTTGTTGTTTTTCAATGCTGAGGTTCTTGTTGAATTTGTTGGTGTTTTTCAATGTTGAGGTTGTTGTTGAATTTGTTGGTGTTTTTAAATGTTGAGGTTGTTGTTGAATTTGTTGGTGTTTTTCAACGTTGAGGTTGTTGTTGAATTTGTTGGTGTTTTTCAATGTTGAGGTTGTTGTTGTTTTTCAATGTTGAGGTTGTTGTTGAATTTGTTGGTGTTTTTCAATGTTTAGGTTGTTGTTGTTTTTCAATGTTGAGGTTGTTGTTGAATTTGCTGGTGTTTTTCAATTTCGAGGTTGTTGTTGAATTTGTTGGTGTTTTTCAATGTTGAAGTTGTTGTTGATTTTGTCGGTGTTTTTCAATGTTTAGGTTGTTGTTGTTTTTCAATGTTGAGGTTGTTGTTGTATTTGTTGGTGTTTTTCAATTTCGAGGTTGTTGTTGAATTTGTTGGTGTTTTTCAATGTTGAAGTTGTTGTTGAATTTGTCGGTGTTTTTCAATGTTGAGGTTGTTGTTGTTTTTCAATGTTGAGGTTGTTGTTGAATTTGCTGGTGTTTTTTCAATTTTGAGGTTGTTGGTGTTGTTCAATGTTGAGGTTGATTTTGAATTTGAGGGTGTTTTTCAATGTCGAGGTTGTTGTTGAATTTGTTCGTGTTTTTCAATGTTGAGGTTGTTGTTGTTTTTCAATGTTGAGGTTGTTGTTGAATTTTTGGTGTTTTTCAATGTTGAGATTGTTGTTGTTTTTCAATGTTGAGGTTGTTGTTGAATTTGTTGGTGTTTTTAAATGTTGAGGTTGTTGTTGAATTTGTTGGTGTTTTTCAACGTTGAGGTTGTTGTTGAATTTGTTGGTGTTTTTCAATGTTGAGGTTGTTGTTGTTTTTCAATGTTGAGGTTGTTGTTGAATTTGTTGGTGTTTTTCAATGTTTAGGTTGTTGTTGAATTTGTTGGTGTTTTTCAATTTCGAGGTTGTTGTTGAATTTGTTGGTGTTTTTCAATGTTGAAGTTGTTGTTGAATTTGTTGGTGTTTTTCAATGTTGAGGTTGTTGTTGTTTTTCAATGTTGAGGTTGTTGTTGAATTTGTTGGTGTTTTTCAATGTTGAGGTTGTTGTTGTTTTTCAATGCTGAGGTTCTTGTTGAATTTGTTGGTGTTTTTCAATGTTGAGGTTGTTGTTGTTTTTCAATGTTGAGGTTGTTGTTGAATTTGTTGGTGTTTTTCAATGTTGAGGTTGTTGTTGTTTTTCAATGTTGAGGTTGTTGTTGAATTTGTTGGTGTTTTTCAATTTCGAGGTTGTTGTTGGATTTGTTTGTGTTTTTCAATGTTGAGGTTGTTGTTGTTTTTCAATGTTGAGGTTGTTGTTGAAATTGTTGGTGTTTTTCAATGTTGAGTTTGTTGTTGTTTTTCAGTGTTGAGGTTGTTGTTGAATTTGTTGGTGTTTTTCAATGTTGAGTTTGTTGGTGTTTTTCAATGTTGAGGTTGTTGTTGAATTTGTTGGTGTTTTTCAATGTTGAGGTTGTTGTTGTTTTTCAATGTTGAGGTTGTTGTTGAATTTGTTGGTGTTTTTCAATGTTGAGGTTGTTGTTGTTTTTCAATGTTGAGGTTGTTGTTGAATTTGTTGGTGTTTTTCAATGTTGAGGTTGTTGTTGAATTTGTTGGTGTTTTTCAATGATGAGGGTGTTGTTGTTTTTCAATGTTGAGGTTGTTGAATTTGTGGGTGTTTTTCAATCTTGAGTTTGTTGTTGAATTTGTTGGTGTTTTTCAATGTTGAGGTTGTTGTTGAATTTGTTGGTGTTTTTCAATGTTGAGGTTGTTGCTATTTTTCAATGTTGAGGTTGTTGTTGAGTTTGTTGGTGTTTTTCAATGTTGAGGTTGTTGTTGAATTTGTTGGTGTTTTTCAATGTTGAGGTTGTTGTTGTTTTTCAATGCTGAGGTTCTTGTTGAATTTGTTGGTGTTTTTCAATGTTGAGGTTGTTGTTGAATTTGTTGGTGTTTTTCAATGTTGAGGTTGTTGTTGTTTTTCAATGTTGAGGTTGTTGTTGAATTTGTTGGTGTTTTTCAATGTTGAGGTTGTTGTTGTTTTTCAATGTTGAGGTTGTTGTTGAATTTGTTGGTGTTTTTCAATTTCGAGGTTGTTGTTGGATTTGTTTGAGTTTTTCAATGTTGAGGTTGTTGTTGTTTTTCAATGTTGAGGTTGTTGTTGAAATTGTTGGTGTTTTTCAATGTTGAGTTTGTTGTTGTTTTTCAATGTTGAGGTTGTTGTTGAATTTGTTGGTGTTTTTCAATGTTGAGTTTGTTGGTGTTTTTCAATGTTGAGGTTGTTGTTGAATTTGTTGGTGTTTTTCAATGTTGAGGTTGTTGTTGTTTTTCAATGTTGAGGTTGTTGTTGAATTTGTTGGTGTTTTTCAATGTTGAGGTTGTTGTTGTTTTTCAATGTTGAGGTTGTTGTTGAATTTGTTGGTGTTTTTCAATGTTGAGGTTGTTGTTGTTTTTCAATGTTGAGGTTGTTGTTGAATTTGTTGGTGTTTTTCAATGTTGAGGTTGTTGTTGAATTTGTTGGTGTTTTTCAATGATGAGGTTGTTGTTGTTTTTCAATGTTGAGGTTGTTGAATTTGTGGGTGTTTTTCAATCTTGAGTTTGTTGTTGAATTTGTTGGTGTTTTTCAATGTTGAGGTTGTTGTTGAATTTGTTGGTGTTTTTCAATGTTGAGGTTGTTGCTATTTTTCAATGTTGAGGTTGTTGTTGAGTTTGTTGGTGTTTTTCAATGTTGAGGTTGTTGTTGAATTTGTTGGTGTTTTTCAATGTTGAGGTTGTTGTTGTTTTTCAATGCCGAGGTTCTTGTTGAATTTGTTGGTGTTTTTCAATGTTGAGGTTGTTGTTGAATTTGTTGGTGTTTTTCAATGTTGAGGTTGTTGTTGTTTTTCAATGTTGAGGTTGTTGTTGAATTTGTTGGTGTTTTTCAATGTTGAGGTTGTTGTTGTTTTTCAATGTTGAGGTTGTTGTTGAATTTGTTGGTGTTTTTCAATTTCGAGGTTGTTGTTGGATTTGTTTGAGTTTTTCAATGTTGAGGTTGTTGTTGTTTTTCAATGTTGAGGTTGTTGTTGAAATTGTTGGTGTTTTTCAATGTTGAGTTTGTTGTTGTTTTTCAATGTTGAGGTTGTTGTTGAATTTGTTGGTGTTTTTCAATGTTGAGTTTGTTGGTGTTTTTCAATGTTGAGGTTGTTGTTGAATTTGTTGGTGTTTTTCAATGTTGAGGTTGTTGTTCTTTTTCAATGTTGAGGTTGTTGTTGTTTTTCAATGTTGAGGTTGTTGTTGAATTTGTTGGTGTTTTTCAATGTTGAGGTTGTTGTTGAATTTGTTGGTGTTTTTCAATGATGAGGTTGTTGTTGTTTTTCAATGTTGAGGTTGTTGAATTTGTGGGTGTTTTTCAATCTTGAGTTTGTTGTTGAATTTGTTGGTGTTTTTCAATGTTGAGGTTGTTGTTGAATTTGTTGGTGTTTTTCAATGTTGAGGTTGTTGCTATTTTTCAATGTTGAGGTTGTTGTTGAGTTTGTTGGTGTTTTTCAATGTTGAGGTTGTTGTTGAATTTGTTGGTGTTTTTCAATGTTGAGGTTGTTGTTGAATTTGTTGGTGTTTTTCAATGTTGAGGTTGTTGTTGTTTTTCAATGTTGAGGTTGTTGTTGAATTTGTTGGTGTTTTTCAATGTTGAGATTGTTGTTGTTTTTCAATGTTGAGGTTGTTGTTGAATTTGTTGGTGTTTTTAAATGTTGAGGTTGTTGTTGAATTTGCTGGTGTTTTGCAATGTTGAGGTTGTTGTTGTTTTTCAATGTTGAGGTTGTTGTTGAATTTGTTGGTGTTTTTCAATGTTGAGGTTTTTGTTGTTTTTCAATGTTGAGGTTGTTGTTGTATTTGTTGGTGTTTTTCAATGTTGAGGCTGTTGTTGTTTTTCAATGTTGAGGTTGTTGTTGAATTTGTTGGTGTTTTTCAATGTTTAGGTTGTTGTTGAATTTGTTGGTGTTTTTCAATTTCGAGGTTGTTGTTGAATTTGTTGGTGTTTTTCAATGTTGAAGTTGTTGTTGAATTTGTTGGTGTTTTTCAATGTTGAGGTTGTTGTTGTTTTTCAATGTTGAGGTTGTTGTTGAATTTGTTGGTGTTTTTCAATGTTGAGGTTGTTGTTGTTTTTCAATGCTGAGGTTGTTGTTGAATTTGTTGGTGTTTTTCAATGTTGAGGTTGTTGTTGAATTTGTTGGTGTTTTTAAATGTTGAGGTTGTTGTTGAATTTGTTGGTGTTTTTCAACGTTGAGGTTGTTGTTGAATTTGTTGGTGTTTTTCAATGTTGAGGTTGTTGTTGTTTTTCAATGTTGAGGTTGTTGTTGAATTTGTTGGTGTTTTTCAATGTTTAGGTTGTTGTTGTTTTTCAATGTTGAGGTTGTTGTTGAATTTGCTGGTGTTTTTCAATTTCGAGGTTGTTGTTGAATTTGTTGGTGTTTTTCAATGTTGAAGTTGTTGTTGAATTTGTCGGTGTTTTTCAATGTTTAGGTTGTTGTTGTTTTTCAATGTTGGGGTTGTTGTTGTATTTGTTGGTGTTTTTCAATTTCGAGGTTGTTGTTGAATTTGTTGGTGTTTTTCAATGTTGAAGTTGTTGTTGAATTTGTCGGTGTTTTTCAATGTTGAGGTTGTTGTTGTTTTTCAATGTTGAGGTTGTTGTTGAATTTGCTGGTGTTTTTTCAATTTTGAGGTTGTTGGTGTTGTTCAATGTTGAGGTTGATTTTGAATTTGAGGGTGTTTTTCAATGTCGAGGTTGTTGTTGAATTTGTTCGTGTTTTTCAATGTTGAGGTTGTTGTTCTTTTTCAATGTTGAGGTTGTTGTTGAATTTTTGGTGTTTTTCAATGTTGAGATTGTTGTTGTTTTTCAATGTTGAGGTTGTTGTTGAATTTGTTGGTGTTTTTCAATGTTGAGGTTGTTGTTGTTTTTCAATGTTGAGGTTGTTGTTGAATTTGTTGGTGTTTTTCAATGTTGAGGTTGTTGTTGTTTTTCAATGTTGAGGTTGTTGTTGAATTTGTTGGTGTTTTTCAATGTTGAGGTTGTTGTTGAATTTGTTGGTGTTTTTCAATGATGAGGGTGTTGTTGTTTTTCAATGTTGAGGTTGTTGAATTTGTGGGTGTTTTTCAATCTTGAGTTTGTTGTTGAATTTGTTGGTGTTTTTCAATGTTGAGGTTGTTGTTGAATTTGTTGGTGTTTTTCAATGTTGAGGTTGTTGCTATTTTTCAATGTTGAGGTTGTTGTTGAGTTTGTTGGTGTTTTTCAATGTTGAGGTTGTTGTTGAATTTGTTGGTGTTTTTCAATGTTGAGGTTGTTGTTGTTTTTCAATGCTGAGGTTCTTGTTGAATTTGTTGGTGTTTTTCAATGTTGAGGTTGTTGTTGAATTTGTTGGTGTTTTTCAATGTTGAGGTTGTTGTTGTTTTTCAATGTTGAGGTTGTTGTTGAATTTGTTGGTGTTTTTCAATGTTGAGGTTGTTGTTGTTTTTCAATGTTGAGGTTGTTGTTGAATTTGTTGGTGTTTTTCAATTTCGAGGTTGTTGTTGGATTTGTTTGAGTTTTTCAATGTTGAGGTTGTTGTTGTTTTTCAATGTTGAGGTTGTTGTTGAAATTGTTGGTGTTTTTCAATGTTGAGTTTGTTGTTGTTTTTCAATGTTGAGGTTGTTGTTGAATTTGTTGGTGTTTTTCAATGTTGAGTTTGTTGGTGTTTTTCAATGTTGAGGTTGTTGTTGAATTTGTTGGTGTTTTTCAATGTTGAGGTTGTTGTTGTTTTTCAATGTTGAGGTTGTTGTTGAATTTGTTGGTGTTTTTCAATGTTGAGGTTGTTGTTGTTTTTCAATGTTGAGGTTGTTGTTGAATTTGTTGGTGTTTTTCAATGTTGAGGTTGTTGTTGTTTTTCAATGTTGAGGTTGTTGTTGAATTTGTTGGTGTTTTTCAATGTTGAGGTTGTTGTTGAATTTGTTGGTGTTTTTCAATGATGAGGTTGTTGTTGTTTTTCAATGTTGAGGTTGTTGAATTTGTGGGTGTTTTTCAATCTTGAGTTTGTTGTTGAATTTGTTGGTGTTTTTCAATGTTGAGGTTGTTGTTGAATTTGTTGGTGTTTTTCAATGTTGAGGTTGTTGCTATTTTTCAATGTTGAGGTTGTTGTTGAGTTTGTTGGTGTTTTTCAATGTTGAGGTTGTTGTTGAATTTGTTGGTGTTTTTCAATGTTGAGGTTGTTGTTGTTTTTCAATGCCGAGGTTCTTGTTGAATTTGTTGGTGTTTTTCAATGTTGAGGTTGTTGTTGAATTTGTTGGTGTTTTTCAATGTTGAGGTTGTTGTTGTTTTTCAATGTTGAGGTTGTTGTTGAATTTGTTGGTGTTTTTCAATGTTGAGGTTGTTGTTGTTTTTCAATGTTGAGGTTGTTGTTGAATTTGTTGGTGTTTTTCAATTTCGAGGTTGTTGTTGGATTTGTTTGAGTTTTTCAATGTTGAGGTTGTTGTTGTTTTTCAATGTTGAGGTTGTTGTTGAAATTGTTGGTGTTTTTCAATGTTGAGTTTGTTGTTGTTTTTCAATGTTGAGGTTGTTGTTGAATTTGTTGGTGTTTTTCAATGTTGAGTTTGTTGGTGTTTTTCAATGTTGAGGTTGTTGTTGAATTTTTTGGTGTTTTTCAATGTTGAGGTTGTTGTTGTTTTTCAATGTTGAGGTTGTTGTTGTTTTTCAATGTTGAGGTTGTTGTTGAATTTGTTGGTGTTTTTCAATGTTGAGGTTGTTGTTGAATTTGTTGGTGTTTTTCAATGATGAGGTTGTTGTTGTTTTTCAATGTTGAGGTTGTTGAATTTGTGGGTGTTTTTCAATCTTGAGTTTGTTGTTGAATTTGTTGGTGTTTTTCAATGTTGAGGTTGTTGTTGAATTTGTTGGTGTTTTTCAATGTTGAGGTTGTTGCTATTTTTCAATGTTGAGGTTGTTGTTGAGTTTGTTGGTGTTTTTCAATGTTGAGGTTGTTGTTGAATTTGTTGGTGTTTTTCAATGTTGAGGTTGTTGTTGAATTTGTTGGTGTTTTTCAATGTTGAGGTTGTTGTTGTTTTTCAATGTTGAGGTTGTTGTTGAATTTGTTGGTGTTTTTCAATGTTGAGATTGTTGTTGTTTTTCAATGTTGAGGTTGTTGTTGAATTTGTTGGTGTTTTTAAATGTTGAGGTTGTTGTTGAATTTGCTGGTGTTTTGCAATGTTGAGGTTGTTGTTGTTTTTCAATGTTGAGGTTGTTGTTGAATTTGTTGGTGTTTTTCAATGTTGAGGTTTTTGTTGTTTTTCAATGTTGAGGTTGTTGTTGTATTTGTTGGTGTTTTTCAATGTTGAGGCTGTTGTTGTTTTTCAATGTTGAGGTTGTTGTTGAATTTGTTGGTGTTTTTCAATGTTTAGGTTGTTGTTGAATTTGTTGGTGTTTTTCAATTTCGAGGTTGTTGTTGAATTTGTTGGTGTTTTTCAATGTTGAAGTTGTTGTTGAATTTGTTGGTGTTTTTCAATGTTGAGGTTGTTGTTGTTTTTCAATGTTGAGGTTGTTGTTGAATTTGTTGGTGTTTTTCAATGTTGAGGTTGTTGTTGTTTTTCAATGCTGAGGTTCTTGTTGAATTTGTTGGTGTTTTTCAATGTTGAGGTTGTTGTTGAATTTGTTGGTGTTTTTAAATGTTGAGGTTGTTGTTGAATTTGTTGGTGTTTTTCAACGTTGAGGTTGTTGTTGAATTTGTTGGTGTTTTTCAATGTTGAGGTTGTTGTTGTTTTTCAATGTTGAGGTTGTTGTTGAATTTGTTGGTGTTTTTCAATGTTTAGGTTGTTGTTGTTTTTCAATGTTGAGGTTGTTGTTGAATTTGCTGGTGTTTTTCAATTTCGAGGTTGTTGTTGAATTTGTTGGTGTTTTTCAATGTTGAAGTTGTTGTTGAATTTGTCGGTGTTTTTCAATGTTTAGGTTGTTGTTGTTTTTCAATGTTGGGGTTGTTGTTGTATTTGTTGGTGTTTTTCAATTTCGAGGTTGTTGTTGAATTTGTTGGTGTTTTTCAATGTTGAAGTTGTTGTTGAATTTGTCGGTGTTTTTCAATGTTGAGGTTGTTGTTGTTTTTCAATGTTGAGGTTGTTGTTGAATTTGCTGGTGTTTTTTCAATTTTGAGGTTGTTGGTGTTGTTCAATGTTGAGGTTGATTTTGAATTTGAGGGTGTTTTTCAATGTCGAGGTTGTTGTTGAATTTGTTCGTGTTTTTCAATGTTGAGGTTGTTGTTCTTTTTCAATGTTGAGGTTGTTGTTGAATTTTTGGTGTTTTTCAATGTTGAGATTGTTGTTGTTTTTCAATGTTGAGGTTGTTGTTGAATTTGTTGGTGTTTTTAAATGTTGAGGTTGTTGTTGAATTTGTTGGTGTTTTGCAATGTTGAGGTTGTTGTTGTTTTTCAATGTTGAGGTTGTTGTTGAATTTGTTGGTGTTTTTCAATGTTGAGGTTTTTGTTGTTTTTCAATGTTGAGGTTGTTGTTGTATTTGTTGGTGTTTTTCAATTTCGAGGTTGTTGTTGAATTTGTTGGTGTTTTTCAATGTTGAAGTTGTTGTTGAATTTGTCGGTGTTTTTCAATGTTGAGGTTGTTGTTGTTTTTCAATGTTGAGGTTGTTGTTGAATTTGTTGGTGTTTTTCAATGTTGAGGTTGTTGTTGTTTTTCAATGCTGAGGTTGTTGTTGAACTTGTTGGTGTTTTTCAATGTTGAGGTTGTTGTTGAATTTGTTGGTGTTTTTCAATGTTGAGGTTGTTGTTGTTTTTCAATGTTGAGGTTGTTGAATTTGTTGGTGTTTTTCAAAGTTTAGGTTGTTGTTGTTTTTCAATGTTGAGGTTGTTGTTGAATTTGTTGGTGTTTTTCAATGTTGAGGTTGTTGTTGAATTTGTTGGTGTTTTTCAATGTTGAGGTTGTTGTTGTTTTTCAATGTTGAGGTTGTTGTTGAATTTGTTGGTGTTTTTCAACGTTGAGGTTGTTGTTGAATTTGTTGGTGTTTTTCAATGTTGAGGTTGTTGTTGTTTTTCAATGTTGAGGTTGTTGTTGAATTTGTTGGTGTTTTTCAATGTTTAGGTTGTTGTTGAATTTGTTGGTGTTTTTCAATTTCGAGGTTGTTGTTGAATTTGTTGGTGTTTTTCAATGTTGAAGTTGTTGTTGAATTTGTTGGTGTTTTTCAATGTTGAGGTTGTTGTTGTTTTTCAATGTTGAGGTTGTTGTTGAATTTGTTGGTGTTTTTCAATGTTGAGGTTGTTGTTGTTTTTCAATGCTGAGGTTCTTGTTGAATTTGTTGGTGTTTTTCAATGTTGAGGTTGTTGTTGAATTTGTTGGTGTTTTTCAATGTTGAGGTTGTTGTTGTTTTTCAATGTTGAGGTTGTTGTTGAATTTGTTGGTGTTTTTCAATGTTGAGGTTGTTGTTGTTTTTCAATGTTGAGGTTGTTGCTGAATTTGTTGGTGTTTTTCAATTTCGAGGTTGTTGTTGGATTTGTTTGTGTTTTTCAATGTTGAGGTTGTTGTTGTTTTTCAATGTTGAGGTTGTTGTTGAAATTGTTGGTGTTTTTCAATGTTGAGTTTTTTGTTGTTTTTCAATGTTGAGGTTGTTGTTGAATTTGTTGGTGTTTTTCAATGTTGAGTTTGTTGGTGTTTTTCAATGTTGAGGTTGTTGCTGAATTTGTTGGTGTTTTTCAATGTTTAGGTTGTTGTTGTTTTTCAATGTTGGGGTTGTTGTTGTATTTGTTGGTGTTTTTCAATTTCGAGGTTGTTGTTGAATTTGTTGGTGTTTTTCAATGTTGAAGTTGTTGTTGAATTTGTCGGTGTTTTTCAATGTTTAGGTTGTTGTTGTTTTTCAATGTTGGGGTTGTTGTTGTATTTGTTGGTGTTTTTCAATTTCGAGGTTGTTGTTGAATTTGTTGGTGTTTTTCAATGTTGAAGTTGTTGTTGAATTTGTCGGTGTTTTTCAATGTTGAGGTTGTTGTTGTTTTTCAATGTTGAGGTTGTTGTTGAATTTGCTGGTGTTTTTTCAATTTTGAGGTTGTTGGTGTTGTTCAATGTTGAGGTTGATTTTGAATTTGAGGGTGTTTTTCAATGTCGAGGTTGTTGTTGAATTTGTTCGTGTTTTTCAATGTTGAGGTTGTTGTTCTTTTTCAATGTTGAGGTTGTTGTTGAATTTTTGGTGTTTTTCAATGTTGAGATTGTTGTTGTTTTTCAATGTTGAGGTTGTTGTTGAATTTGTTGGTGTTTTTAAATGTTGAGGTTGTTGTTGAATTTGTTGGTGTTTTGCAATGTTGAGGTTGTTGTTGTTTTTCAATGTTGAGGTTGTTGTTGAATTTGTTGGTGTTTTTCAATGTTGAGGTTTTTGTTGTTTTTCAATGTTGAGGTTGTTGTTGTATTTGTTGGTGTTTTTCAATTTCGAGGTTGTTGTTGAATTTGTTGGTGTTTTTCAATGTTGAAGTTGTTGTTGAATTTGTCGGTGTTTTTCAATGTTGAGGTTGTTGTTGTTTTTCAATGTTGAGGTTGTTGTTGAATTTGTTGGTGTTTTTCAATGTTGAGGTTGTTGTTGTTTTTCAATGCTGAGGTTGTTGTTGAACTTGTTGGTGTTTTTCAATGTTGAGGTTGTTGTTGAATTTGTTGGTGTTTTTCAATGTTGAGGTTGTTGTTGTTTTTCAATGTTGAGGTTGTTGTTGAATTTGTTGGTGTTTTTCAAAGTTTAGGTTGTTGTTGTTTTTCAATGTTGAGGTTGTTGTTGAATTTGTTGGTGTTTTTCAATGTTGAGGTTGTTGTTGAATTTGTTGGTGTTTTTCAATGTTGAGGTTGTTGTTGTTTTTCAATGTTGAGGTTGTTGTTGAATTTGTTGGTGTTTTTCAACGTTGAGGTTGTTGTTGAATTTGTTGGTGTTTTTCAATGTTGAGGTTGTTGTTGTTTTTCAATGTTGAGGTTGTTGTTGAATTTGTTGGTGTTTTTCAATGTTTAGGTTGTTGTTGAATTTGTTGGTGTTTTTCAATTTCGAGGTTGTTGTTGAATTTGTTGGTGTTTTTCAATGTTGAAGTTGTTGTTGAATTTGTTGGTGTTTTTCAATGTTGAGGTTGTTGTTGTTTTTCAATGTTGAGGTTGTTGTTGAATTTGTTGGTGTTTTTCAATGTTGAGGTTGTTGTTGTTTTTCAATGCTGAGGTTCTTGTTGAATTTGTTGGTGTTTTTCAATGTTGAGGTTGTTGTTGAATTTGTTGGTGTTTTTCAATGTTGAGGTTGTTGTTGTTTTTCAATGTTGAGGTTGTTGTTGAATTTGTTGGTGTTTTTCAATGTTGAGGTTGTTGTTGTTTTTCAATGTTGAGGTTGTTGCTGAATTTGTTGGTGTTTTTCAATTTCGAGGTTGTTGTTGGATTTGTTTGTGTTTTTCAATGTTGAGGTTGTTGTTGTTTTTCAATGTTGAGGTTGTTGTTGAAATTGTTGGTGTTTTTCAATGTTGAGTTTTTTGTTGTTTTTCAATGTTGAGGTTGTTGTTGAATTTGTTGGTGTTTTTCAATGTTGAGTTTGTTGGTGTTTTTCAATGTTGAGGTTGTTGCTGAATTTGTTGGTGTTTTTCAATGTTGAGGTTTTTGTTGTTTTTCAAAGTTGAGGTTGTTGTTGTATTTGTTGGTGTTTTTCAATTTCGAGGTTGTTGTTGAATTTGTTGGTGTTTTTCAATGTTGAAGTTGTTGTTGAATTTGTCGGTGTTTTTCAATGTTGAGGTTGTTGTTGTTTTTCAATGTTGAGGTTGTTGTTGAATTTGCTGGTGTTTTTTCAATTTTGAGGTTGTTGGTGTTGTTCAATGTTGAGGTTGATTTTGAATTTGAGGGTGTTTTTCAATGTCGAGGTTGTTGTTGAATTTGTTCGTGTTTTTCAATGTTGAGGTTGTTGTTGTTTTTCAATGTTGAGGTTGTTGTTGAATTTTTGGTGTTTTTCAATGTTGAGATTGTTGTTGTTTTTCAATGCTGAGGTTCTTGTTGAATTTGTTGGTGTTTTTCAATGTTGAGGTTGTTGTTGAATTTGTTGGTGTTTTTAAATGTTGAGGTTGTTGTTGAATTTGTTGGTGTTTTTCAACGTTGAGGTTGTTGTTGAATTTGTTGGTGTTTTTCAATGTTGAGGTTGCTGTTGTTTTTCAATGTTGAGGTTGTTGTTGAATTTGTCGGTGTTTTTCAATGTTTAGGTTGTTGTTGTTTTTCAATGTTGAGGTTGTTGTTGAATTTGCTGGTGTTTTTCAATTTCGAGGTTGTTGTTGAATTTGTTGGTGTTTTTCAATGTTGAAGTTGTTGTTGAATTTGTCGGTGTTTTTCAATGTTTAGGTTGTTGTTGTTTTTCAATGTTGAGGTTGTTGTTGTATTTGTTGGTGTTTTTCAATTTCGAGGTTGTTGTTGAATTTGTTGGTGTTTTTCAATGTTGAAGTTGTTGTTGAATTTGTCGGTGTTTTTCAATGTTGAGGTTGTTGTTGTTTTTCAATGTTGAGGTTGTTGTTGAATTTGCTGGTGTTTTTTCAATTTTGAGGTTGTTGGTGTTGTTCAATGTTGAGGTTGATTTTGAATTTGAGGGTGTTTTTCAATGTCGAGGTTGTTGTTGAATTTGTTCGTGTTTTTCAATGTTGAGGTTGTTGTTCTTTTTCAATGTTGAGGTTGTTGTTGAATTTTTGGTGTTTTTCAATGTTGAGATTGTTGTTGTTTTTCAATGTTGAGGTTGTTGTTGAATTTGTTGGTGTTTTTAAATGTTGAGGTTGTTGTTGAATTTGTTGGTGTTTTGCAATGTTGAGGTTGTTGTTGTTTTTCAATGTTGAGGTTGTTGTTGAATTTGTTGGTGTTTTTCAATGTTGAGGTTTTTGTTGTTTTTCAATGTTGAGGTTGTTGTTGTATTTGTTGGTGTTTTTCAATTTCGAGGTTGTTGTTGAATTTGTTGGTGTTTTTCAATGTTGAAGTTGTTGTTGAATTTGTCGGTGTTTTTCAATGTTGAGGTTGTTGTTGTTTTTCAATGTTGAGGTTGTTGTTGAATTTGTTGGTGTTTTTCAATGTTGAGGTTGTTGTTGTTTTTCAATGCTGAGGTTGTTGTTGAATTTGTTGGTGTTTTTCAATGTTGAGGTTGTTGTTGAATTTGTTGGTGTTTTTCAATGTTGAGGTTGTTGTTGTTTTTCAATGTTGAGGTTGTTGTTGAATTTGTTGGTGTTTTTCAAAGTTTAGGTTGTTGTTGTTTTTCAATGTTGAGGTTGTTGTTGAATTTGTTGGTGTTTTTCAATGTTGAGGTTGTTGTTGAATTTGTTGGTGTTTTTCAATGTTGAGGTTGTTGTTATTTTTCAATGTTGAGGTTGTTGTTGAGTTTGTTGGTGTTTTTCAATGTTGAGGTTGTTGTTGAATTTGTTGGTGCTTTTCAATGTTGAGGTTGTTGTTGAATTTGTTGGTGTTTTTCAATGTTGAGGTTGTTGTTGTTTTTCAATGTTGAGGTTGTTGTTGAATTTGTTGGTGTTTTTCAACGTTGAGGTTGTTGTTGAATTTGTTGGTGTTTTTCAATGTTGAGGTTGTTGTTGTTTTTCAATGTTGAGGTTGTTGTTGAATTTGTTGGTGTTTTTCAATGTTTAGGTTGTTGTTGAATTTGTTGGTGTTTTTCAATTTCGAGGTTGTTGTTGAATTTGTTGGTGTTTTTCAATGTTGAAGTTGTTGTTGAATTTGTTGGTGTTTTTCAATGTTGAGGTTGTTGTTGTTTTTCAATGTTGAGGTTGTTGTTGAATTTGTTGGTGTTTTTCAATGTTGAGGTTGTTGTTGTTTTTCAATGCTGAGGTTCTTGTTGAATTTGTTGGTGTTTTTCAATGTTGAGGTTGTTGTTGAATTTGTTGGTGTTTTTCAATGTTGAGGTTGTTGTTGTTTTTCAATGTTGAGGTTGTTGTTGAATTTGTTGGTGTTTTTCAATTTCGAGGTTGTTGTTGGATTTGTTTGTGTTTTTCAATGTTGAGGTTGTTGTTGTTTTTCAATGTTGAGGTTGTTGTTGAAATTGTTGGTGTTTTTCAATGTTGAGTTTGTTGTTGTTTTTCAATGTTGAGGTTGTTGTTGAATTTGTTGGTGTTTTTCAATGTTGAGTTTGTTGGTGTTTTTCAATGTTGAGGTTGTTGTTGAATTTGTTGGTGTTTTTCAATGTTGAGGTTGTTGTTGTTTTTCAATGTTGAGGTTGTTGTTGAATTTGTTGGTGTTTTTCAATGTTGAGGTTGTTGTTGTTTTTCAATGTTGAGGTTGTTGTTGAATTTGTTGGTGTTTTGCAATGTTCAGGTTGTTGTTGTTTTTCAATGTTGAGGTTGTTGCTGAATTTGTTGGTGTTTTTCAATGTTGAGGTTTTTGTTGTTTTTCAAAGTTGAGGTTGTTGTTGTATTTGTTGGTGTTTTTCGATTTCGAGGTTGTTGTTGAATTTGTTGGTGTTTTTCAATGTTGAAGTTGTTGTTGAATTTGTCGGTGTTTTTCAATGTTGAGGTTGTTGTTGTTTTTCAATGTTGAGGTTGTTGTTGAATTTGCTGGTGTTTTTTCAATTTTGAGGTTGTTCGTGTTGTTCAATGTTGAGGTTGATTTTGAATTTGAGGGTGTTTTTCAATGTCGACGTTGTTGTTGAATTTGTTCGTGTTTTTCAATGTTGAGGTTGTTGTTGTTTTTCAATGTTGAGGTTGTTGTTGAATTTTTGGTGTTTTTCAATGTTGAGATTGTTGTTGTTTTTCAATGTTGAGGTTGTTGTTGAATTTGTTGGTGTTTTTAAATGTTGAGGTTGTTGTTGAATTTGTTGGTGTTTTGCAATGTTGAGGTTGTTGTTGTTTTTCAATGTTGAGGTTGTTGTTGAATTTGTTGGTGTTTTTCAATGTTGAGGTTTTTGTTGTTTTTCAATGTTGAGGTTGTTGTTGTATTTGTTGGTGTTTTTCAATTTCGAGGTTGTTGTTGAATTTGTTGGTGTTTTTCAATGTTGAAGTTGTTGTTGAATTTGTCGGTGTTTTTCAATGTTGAGGTTGTTGTTGTTTTTCAATGTTGAGGTTGTTGTTGAATTTGTTGGTGTTTTTCAATGTTGAGGTTGTTGTTGTTTTTCAATGCTGAGGTTGTTGTTGAATTTGTTGGTGTTTTTCAATGTTGAGGTTGTTGTTGAATTTGTTGGTGTTTTTCAATGTTGAGGTTGTTGTTGTTTTTCAATGTTGAGGTTGTTGTTGAATTTGTTGGTGTTTTTCAAAGTTTAGGTTGTTGTTGTTTTTCAATGTTGAGGTTGTTGTTGAATTTGTTGGTGTTTTTCAATGTTGAGGTTGTTGTTGAATTTGTTGGTGTTTTTCAATGTTGAGGTTGTTGTTATTTTTCAATGTTGAGGTTGTTGTTGAGTTTGTTGGTGTTTTTCAATGTTGAGGTTGTTGTTGAATTTGTTGGTGTTTTTCAATGTTGAGGTTGTTGTTGAATTTGTTGGTGTTTTTCAATGTTGAGGTTGTTGTTGTTTTTCAATGTTGAGGTTGTTGTTGAATTTGTTGGTGTTTTTCAACGTTGAGGTTGTTGTTGAATTTGTTGGTGTTTTTCAATGTTGAGGTTGTTGTTGTTTTTCAATGTTGAGGTTGTTGTTGAAATTGTTGGTGTTTTTCAATGTTGAGTTTGTTGTTGTTTTTCAATGTTGAGGTTGTTGTTGAATTTGTTGGTGTTTTTCAATGTTGAGGTTGTTGTTGAATTTGTTGGTGTTTTTCAATGTTGAGGTTGTTGTTGTTTTTCAATGTTGAGGTTGTTGTTGAATTTGTTGGTGTTTTTCAATGTTTAGGTTGTTGTTGAATTTGTTGGTGTTTTTCAATGTTGAGGTTGTTGTTGTTTTTCAATGTTGAGGTTGTTGTTGAATTTGTTGGTGTTTTTCAAAGTTTAGGTTGTTGTTGTTTTTCAATGTTGAGGTTGTTGTTGAATTTGTTGGTGTTTTTCAATGTTGAGGTTGTTGTTGAATTTGTTGGTGTTTTTCAATGTTGAGGTTGTTGTTATTTTTCAATGTTGAGGTTGTTGTTGAGTTTGTTGGTGTTTTTCAATGTTGAGGTTGTTGTTGAATTTGTTGGTGTTTTTCAATGTTGAGGTTGTTGTTGAATTTGTTGGTGTTTTTCAATGTTGAGGTTGTTGTTGTTTTTCAATGTTGAGGTTGTTGTTGAATTTGTTGGTGTTTTTCAACGTTGAGGTTGTTGTTGAATTTGTTGGTGTTTTTCAATGTTGAGGTTGTTGTTGTTTTTCAATGTTGAGGTTGTTGTTGAATTTGTTGGTGTTTTTCAATGTTTAGGTTGTTGTTGAATTTGTTGGTGTTTTTCAATTTCGAGGTTGTTGTTGAATTTGTTGGTGTTTTTCAATGTTGAAGTTGTTGTTGAATTTGTTGGTGTTTTTCAATGTTGAGGTTGTTGTTGTTTTTCAATGTTGAGGTTGTTGTTGAATTTGTTGGTGTTTTTCAATGTTGAGGTTGTTGTTGTTTTTCAATGCTGAGGTTCTTGTTGAATTTGTTGGTGTTTTTCAATGTTGAGGTTGTTGTTGAATTTGTTGGTGTTTTTCAATGTTGAGGTTGTTGTTGTTTTTCAATGTTGAGGTTGTTGTTGAATTTGTTGGTGTTTTTCAATGTTGAGGTTGTTGTTGTTTTTCAATGTTGAGGTTGTTGTTGAATTTGTTGGTGTTTTTCAATTTCGAGGTTGTTGTTGGATTTGTTTGTGTTTTTCAATGTTGAGGTTGTTGTTGTTTTTCAATGTTGAGGTTGTTGTTGAAATTGTTGGTGTTTTTCAATGTTGAGTTTGTTGTTGTTTTTCAATGTTGAGGTTGTTGTTGAATTTGTTGGTGTTTTTCAATGTTGAGTTTGTTGGTGTTTTTCAATGTTGAGGTTGTTGTTGAATTTGTTGGTGTTTTTCAATGTTGAGGTTGTTGTTGTTTTTCAATGTTGAGGTTGTTGTTGAATTTGTTGGTGTTTTTCAATGTTGAGGTTGTTGTTGTTTTTCAATGTTGAGGTTGTTGTTGAATTTGTTGGTGTTTTGCCATGTTCAGGTTGTTGTTGTTTTTCAATGTTGAGGTTGTTGCTGAATTTGTTGGTGTTTTTCAATGTTGAGGTTTTTGTTGTTTTTCAAAGTTGAGGTTGTTGTTGTATTTGTTGGTGTTTTTCGATTTCGAGGTTGTTGTTGAATTTGTTGGTGTTTTTCAATGTTGAAGTTGTTGTTGAATTTGTCGGTGTTTTTCAATGTTGAGGTTGTTGTTGTTTTTCAATGTTGAGGTTGTTGTTGAATTTGCTGGTGTTTTTTCAATTTTGAGGTTGTTGGTGTTGTTCAATGTTGAGGTTGATTTTGAATTTGAGGGTGTTTTTCAATGTCGACGTTGTTGTTGAATTTGTTCGTGTTTTTCAATGTTGAGGTTGTTGTTGTTTTTCAATGTTGAGGTTGTTGTTGAATTTTTGGTGTTTTTCAATGTTGAGATTGTTGTTGTTTTTCAATGTTGAGGTTGTTGTTGAATTTGTTGGTGTTTTTAAATGTTGAGGTTGTTGTTGAATTTGTTGGTGTTTTGCAATGTTGAGGTTGTTGTTGTTTTTCAATGTTGAGGTTGTTGTTGAATTTGTTGGTGTTTTTCAATGTTGAGGTTTTTGTTGTTTTTCAATGTTGAGGTTGTTGTTGTATTTGTTGGTGTTTTTCAATTTCGAGGTTGTTGTTGAATTTGTTGGTGTTTTTCAATGTTGAAGTTGTTGTTGAATTTGTCGGTGTTTTTCAATGTTGAGGTTGTTGTTGTTTTTCAATGTTGAGGTTGTTGTTGAATTTGTTGGTGTTTTTCAATGTTGAGGTTGTTGTTGTTTTTCAATGCTGAGGTTGTTGTTGAATTTGTTGGTGTTTTTCAATGTTGAGGTTGTTGTTGAATTTGTTGGTGTTTTTCAATGTTGAGGTTGTTGTTGTTTTTCAATGTTGAGGTTGTTATTGAATTTGTTGGTGTTTTTCAAAGTTTAGGTTGTTGTTGTTTTTCAATGTTGAGGTTGTTGTTGAATTTGTTGGTGTTTTTCAATGTTGAGGTTGTTGTTGAATTTGTTGGTGTTTTTCAATGTTGAGGTTGTTGTTATTTTTCAATGTTGAGGTTGTTGTTGAGTTTGTTGGTGTTTTTCAATGTTGAGGTTGTTGTTGAATTTGTTGGTGTTTTTCAATGTTGAGGTTGTTGTTGAATTTGTTGGTGTTTTTCAATGTTGAGGTTGTTGTTGTTTTTCAATGTTGAGGTTGTTGTTGAATTTGTTGGTGTTTTTCAACGTTGAGGTTGTTGTTGAATTTGTTGGTGTTTTTCAATGTTGAGGTTGTTGTTGTTTTTCAATGTTGAGGTTGTTGTTGAAATTGTTGGTGTTTTTCAATGTTGAGTTTGTTGTTGTTTTTCAATGTTGAGGTTGTTGTTGAATTTGTTGGTGTTTTTCAATGTTGAGGTTGTTGTTGAATTTGTTGGTGTTTTTCAATGTTGAGGTTGTTGTTGTTTTTCAATGTTGAGGTTGTTGTTGAATTTGTTGGTGTTTTTCAATGTTTAGGTTGTTGTTGAATTTGTTGGTGTTTTTCAATTTCGAGGTTGTTGTTGAATTTGTTGGTGTTTTTCAATGTTGAAGTTGTTGTTGAATTTGTTGGTGTTTTTCAATGTTGAGGTTGTTGTTGTTTTTCAATGTTGAGGTTGTTGTTGAATTTGTTGGTGTTTTTCAATGTTGAGGTTGTTGTTGTTTTTCAATGCTGAGGTTCTTGTTGAATTTGTTGGTGTTTTTCAATGTTGAGGTTGTTGTTGAATTTGTTGGTGTTTTTCAATGTTGAGGTTGTTGTTGTTTTTCAATGTTGAGGTTGTTGTTGAATTTGTTGGTGTTTTTCAATGTTGAGGTTTTTGTTGTTTTTCAATGTTGAGGTTGTTGCTGAATTTGTTGGTGTTTTTCAATTTCGAGGTTGTTGTTGGATTTGTTTGTGTTTTTCAATGTTGAGGTTGTTGTTGTTTTTCAATGTTGAGGTTGTTGTTGAAATTGTTGGTGTTTTTCAATGTTGAGTTTTTTGTTGTTTTTCAATGTTGAGGTTGTTGTTGAATTTGTTGGTGTTTTTCAATGTTGAGTTTGTTGGTGTTTTTCAATGTTGAGGTTGTTGTTGAATTTGTTGGTGTTTTTCAATGTTGAGGTTGTTGTTGTTTTTCAATGTTGAGGTTGTTGTTGAATTTGTTGGTGTTTTTCAATGTTGAGGTTGTTGTTGTTTTTCAATGTTGAGGTTGTTGTTGAATTTGTTGGTGTTTTGCAATGTTGAGGTTGTTGTTGTTTTTCAATGTTGAGGTTGTTGCTGAATTTGTTGGTGTTTTTCAATGTTGAGGTTTTTGTTGTTTTTCAAAGTTGAGGTTGTTGTTGTATTTGTTGGTGTTTTTCAATTTCGAGGTTGTTGTTGAATTTGTTGGTGTTTTTCAATGTTGAAGTTGTTGTTGAATTTGTCGGTGTTTTTCAATGTTGAGGTTGTTGTTGTTTTTCAATGTTGAGGTTGTTGTTGAATTTGCTGGTGTTTTTTCAATTTTGAGGTTGTTGGTGTTGTTCAATGTTGAGGTTGATTTTGAATTTGAGGGTGTTTTTCAATGTCGAGGTTGTTGTTGAATTTGTTCGTGTTTTTCAATGTTGAGGTTGTTGTTGTTTTTCAATGTTGAGGTTGTTGTTGAATTTTTGGTGTTTTTCAATGTTGAGATTGTTGTTGTTTTTCAATGCTGAGGTTCTTGTTGAATTTGTTGGTGTTTTTCAATGTTGAGGTTGTTGTTGAATTTGTTGGTGTTTTTAAATGTTGAGGTTGTTGTTGAATTTGTTGGTGTTTTTCAACGTTGAGGTTGTTGTTGAATTTGTTGGTGTTTTTCAATGTTGAGGTTGTTGTTGTTTTTCAATGTTGAGGTTGTTGTTGAATTTGTTGGTGTTTTTCAATGTTTAGGTTGTTGTTGTTTTTCAATGTTGAGGTTGTTGTTGAATTTGCTGGTGTTTTTCAATTTCGAGGTTGTTGTTGAATTTGTTGGTGTTTTTCAATGTTGAAGTTGTTGTTGAATTTGTCGGTGTTTTTCAATGTTTAGGTTGTTGTTGTTTTTCAATGTTGAGGTTGTTGTTGTATTTGTTGGTGTTTTTCAATTTCGAGGTTGTTGTTGAATTTGTTGGTGTTTTTCAATGTTGAAGTTGTTGTTGAATTTGTCGGTGTTTTTCAATGTTGAGGTTGTTGTTGTTTTTCAATGTTGAGGTTGTTGTTGAATTTGCTGGTGTTTTTTCAATTTTGAGGTTGTTGGTGTTGTTCAATGTTGAGGTTGATTTTGAATTTGAGGGTGTTTTTCAATGTCGAGGTTGTTGTTGAATTTGTTCGTGTTTTTCAATGTTGAGGTTGTTGTTGTTTTTCAATGTTGAGGTTGTTGTTGAATTTTTGGTGTTTTTCAATGTTGAGATTGTTGTTGTTTTTCAATGTTGAGGTTGTTGTTGAATTTGTTGGTGTTTTTAAATGTTGAGGTTGTTGTTGAATTTGTTGGTGTTTTGCAATGTTGTGGTTGTTGTTGTTTTTCAATGTTGAGGTTGTTGTTGAATTTGTTGGTGTTTTTCAATGTTGAGGTTTTTGTTGTTTTTCAATGTTGAGGTTGTTGTTGTATTTGTTGGTGTTTTTCAATTTCGAGGTTGTTGTTGAATTTGTTGGTGTTTTTCAATGTTGAGGTTGTTGTTGAATTTGTCGGTGTTTTTCAATGTTGAGGTTGTTGTTGTTTTTCAATGTTGAGGTTGTTGTTGAATTTGTTGGTGTTTTTCAATGTTGAGGTTGTTGTTGTTTTTCAATGCTGAGGTTGTTGTTGAATTTGTTGGTGTTTTTCAATGTTGAGGTTGTTGTTGAATTTGTTGGTGTTTTTCAATGTTGAGGTTGTTGTTGTTTTTCAATGTTGAGGTTGTTGTTGAATTTGTTGGTGTTTTTCAAAGTTTAGGTTGTTGTTGTTTTTCAATGTTGAGGTTGTTGTTGAATTTGTTGGTGTTTTTCAATGTTGAGGTTGTTGTTGAATTTGTTGGTGTTTTTCAATGTTGAGGTTGTTGTTATTTTTCAATGTTGAGGTTGTTGTTGAGTTTGTTGGTGTTTTTCAATGTTGAGGTTGTTGTTGAATTTGTTGGTGTTTTTCAATGTTGAGGTTGTTGTTGAATTTGTTGGTGTTTTTCAATGTTGAGGTTGTTGTTGTTTTTCAATGTTGAGGTTGTTGTTGAATTTGTTGGTGTTTTTCAACGTTGAGGTTGTTGTTGAATTTGTTGGTGTTTTTCAATGTTGAGGTTGTTGTTGTTTTTCAATGTTGAGGTTGTTGTTGAATTTGTTGGTGTTTTTCAATGTTTAGGTTGTTGTTGAATTTGTTGGTGTTTTTCAATTTCGAGGTTGTTGTTGAATTTGTTGGTGTTTTTCAATGTTGAAGTTGTTGTTGAATTTGTTGGTGTTTTTCAATGTTGAGGTTGTTGTTGTTTTTCAATGTTGAGGTTGTTGTTGAATTTGTTGGTGTTTTTCAATGTTGAGGTTGTTGTTGTTTTTCAATGCTGAGGTTCTTGTTGAATTTGTTGGTGTTTTTCAATGTTGAGGTTGTTGTTGAATTTGTTGGTGTTTTTCAATGTTGAGGTTGTTGTTGTTTTTCAATGTTGAGGTTGTTGTTGAATTTGTTGGTGTTTTTCAATGTTGAGGTTGTTGTTGTTTTTCAGTGTTGAGGTTGTTGTTGAATTTGTTGGTGTTTTTCAATTTCGAGGTTGTTGTTGGATTTGTTTGTGTTTTTCAATGTTGAGGTTGTTGTTGTTTTTCAATGTTGAGGTTGTTGTTGAAATTGTTGGTGTTTTTCAATGTTGAGTTTGTTGTTGTTTTTCAATGTTGAGGTTGTTGTTGAATTTGTTGGTGTTTTTCAATGTTGAGTTTGTTGGTGTTTTTCAATGTTGAGGTTGTTGTTGAATTTGTTGGTGTTTTTCAATGTTGAGGTTGTTGTTGTTTTTCAATGTTGAGGTTGTTGTTGAATTTGTTGGTGTTTTTCAATGTTGAGGTTGTTGTTGTTTTTCAATGTTGAGGTTGTTGTTGAATTTGTTGGTGTTTTGCAATGTTGAGGTTGTTGTTGTTTTTCAATGTTGAGGTTGTTGCTGAATTTGTTGGTGTTTTTCAATGTTGAGGTTTTTGTTGTTTTTCAAAGTTGAGGTTGTTGTTGTATTTGTTGGTGTTTTTCGATTTCGAGGTTGTTGTTGAATTTGTTGGTGTTTTTCAATGTTGAAGTTGTATTTGAATTTGTCGGTGTTTTTCAATGTTGAGGTTGTTGTTGTTTTTCAATGTTGAGGTTGTTGTTGAATTTGCTGGTGTTTTTTCAATTTTGAGGTTGTTGGTGTTGTTCAATGTTGAGGTTGATTTTGAATTTGAGGGTGTTTTTCAATGTCGACGTTGTTGTTGAATTTGTTCGTGTTTTTCAATGTTGAGGTTGTTGTTGTTTTTCAATGTTGAGGTTGTTGTTGAATTTTTGGTGTTTTTCAATGTTGAGATTGTTGTTGTTTTTCAATGTTGAGGTTGTTGTTGAATTTGTTGGTGTTTTTAAATGTTGAGGTTGTTGTTGAATTTGTTGGTGTTTTGCAATGTTGAGGTTGTTGTTGTTTTTCAATGTTGAGGTTGTTGTTGAATTTGTTGGTGTTTTTCAATGTTGAGGTTTTTGTTGTTTTTCAATGTTGAGGTTGTTGTTGTATTTGTTGGTGTTTTTCAATTTCGAGGTTGTTGTTGAATTTGTTGGTGTTTTTCAATGTTGAAGTTGTTGTTGAATTTGTCGGTGTTTTTCAATGTTGAGGTTGTTGTTGTTTTTCAATGTTGAGGTTGTTGTTGAATTTGTTGGTGTTTTTCAATGTTGAGGTTGTTGTTGTTTTTCAATGCTGAGGTTGTTGTTGAATTTGTTGGTGTTTTTCAATGTTGAGGTTGTTGTTGAATTTGTTGGTGTTTTTCAATGTTGAGGTTGTTGTTGTTTTTCAATGTTGAGGTTGTTGTTGAATTTGTTGGTGTTTTTCAAAGTTTAGGTTGTTGTTGTTTTTCAATGTTGAGGTTGTTGTTGAATTTGTTGGTGTTTTTCAATGTTGAGGTTGTTGTTGAATTTGTTGGTGTTTTTCAATGTTGAGGTTGTTGTTATTTTTCAATGTTGAGGTTGTTGTTGAGTTTGTTGGTGTTTTTCAATGTTGAGGTTGTTGTTGAATTTGTTGGTGTTTTTCAATGTTGAGGTTGTTGTTGAATTTGTTGGTGTTTTTCAATGTTGAGGTTGTTGTTGTTTTTCAATGTTGAGGTTGTTGTTGAATTTGTTGGTGTTTTTCAACGTTGAGGTTGTTGTTGAATTTGTTGGTGTTTTTCAATGTTGAGGTTGTTGTTGTTTTTCAATGTTGAGGTTGTTGTTGAAATTGTTGGTGTTTTTCAATGTTGAGTTTGTTGTTGTTTTTCAATGTTGAGGTTGTTGTTGAATTTGTTGGTGTTTTTCAATGTTGAGTTTGTTGGTGTTTTTCAATGTTGAGGTTGTTGTTGAATTTGTTGGTGTTTTTCAATGTTGAGGTTGTTGTTGTTTTTCAATGTTGAGGTTGTTGTTGAATTTGTTGGTGTTTTTCAATGTTGAGGTTGTTGTTGTTTTTCAATGTTGAGGTTGTTGTTGAATTTGTTGGTGTTTTTCAATGTTGAGGTTGTTGTTGAATTTGTTGGTGTTTTTCAATGATGAGGTTGTTGTTGTTTTTCAATGTTGAGGTTGTTGAATTTGTGGGTGTTTTTCAATCTTGAGTTTGTTGTTGAATTTGTTGGTGTTTTTCAATGTTGAGGTTGTTGTTGAATTTGTTGGTGTTTTTCAATGTTGAGGTTGCTGCTATTTTTCAATGTTGAGGTTGTTGTTGAGTTTGTTGGTGTTTTTCAATGTTGAGGTTGTTGTTGAATTTGTTGGTGTTTTTCAATGTTGAGGTTGTTGTTGAATTTGTTGGTGTTTTTCAATGTTGAGGTTGTTGTTGTTTTTCAATGTTGAGGTTGTTGTTGAATTTGTTGGTGTTTTTCAATGTTGAGATTGTTGTTGTTTTTCAATGTTGAGGTTGTTGTTGAATTTGTTGGTGTTTTTAAATGTTGAGGTTGTTGTTGAATTTGCTGGTGTTTTGCAATGTTGAGGTTGTTGTTGTTTTTCAATGTTGAGGTTGTTGTTGAATTTGTTGGTGTTTTTCAATGTTGAGGTTTTTGTTGTTTTTCAATGTTGAGGTTGTTGTTGTATTTGTTGGTGTTTTTCAATGTTGAGGCTGTTGTTGTTTTTCAATGTTGAGGTTGTTGTTGAATTTGTTGGTGTTTTTCAATGTTTAGGTTGTTGTTGAATTTGTTGGTGTTTTTAAATGTTGAGGTTGTTGTTGAATTTGTTGGTGTTTTTCAACGTTGAGGTTGTTGTTGAATTTGTTGGTGTTTTTCAATGTTGAGGTTGTTGTTGTTTTTCAATGTTGAGGTTGTTGTTGAATTTGTTGGTGTTTTTCAATGTTTAGGTTGTTGTTGTTTTTCAATGTTGAGGTTGTTGTTGAATTTGCTGGTGTTTTTCAATTTCGAGGTTGTTGTTGAATTTGTTGGTGTTTTTCAATGTTGAAGTTGTTGTTGAATTTGTCGGTGTTTTTCAATGTTTAGGTTGTTGTTGTTTTTCAATGTTGAGGTTGTTGTTGAATTTGCTGGTGTTTTTTCAATTTTGAGGTTGTTGGTGTTGTTCAATGTTGAGGTTGATTTTGAATTTGAGGGTGTTTTTCAATGTCGAGGTTGTTGTTGAATTTGTTCGTGTTTTTCAATGTTGAGGTTGTTGTTGTTTTTCAATGTTGAGGTTGTTGTTGAATTTTTGGTGTTTTTCAATGTTGAGATTGTTGTTGTTTTTCAATGTTGAGGTTGTTGTTGAATTTGTTGGTGTTTTTAAATGTTGAGGTTGTTGTTGAATTTGTTGGTGTTTTGCAATGTTGAGGTTGTTGTTGTTTTTCAATGTTGAGGTTGTTGTTGAATTTGTTGGTGTTTTTCAATGTTGAGGTTTTTGTTGTTTTTCAATGTTGAGGTTGTTGTTGTATTTGTTGGTGTTTTTCAATTTCGAGGTTGTTGTTGAATTTGTTGGTGTTTTTCAATGTTGAAGTTGTTGTTGAATTTGTCGGTGTTTTTCAATGTTGAGGTTGTTGTTGTTTTTCAATGTTGAGGTTGGTGTTGAATTTGTTGGTGTTTTTCAATGTTGAGGTTGTTGTTGTTTTTCAATGCTGAGGTTGTTGTTGAATTTGTCGGTGTTTTTCAATGTTTAGGTTGTTGTTGTTTTTCAATGTTGAGGTTGTTGTTGAATTTGCTGGTGTTTTTTCAATTTTGAGGTTGTTGGTGTTGTTCAATGTTGAGGTTGATTTTGAATTTGAGGGTGTTTTTCAATGTCGAGGTTGTTGTTGAATTTGTTCGTGTTTTTCAATGTTGAGGTTGTTGTTGTTTTTCAATGTTGAGGTTGTTGTTGAATTTTTGGTGTTTTTCAATGTTGAGATTGTTGTTGTTTTTCAATGTTGAGGTTGTTGTTGAATTTGTTGGTGTTTTTAAATGTTGAGGTTGTTGTTGAATTTGTTGGTGTTTTGCAATGTTGAGGTTGTTGTTGTTTTTCAATGTTGAGGTTGTTGTTGAATTTGTTGGTGTTTTTCAATGTTGAGGTTTTTGTTGTTTTTCAATGTTGAGGTTGTTGTTGTATTTGTTGGTGTTTTTCAATTTCGAGGTTGTTGTTGAATTTGTTGGTGTTTTTCAATGTTGAAGTTGTTGTTGAATTTGTCGGTGTTTTTCAATGTTGAGGTTGTTGTTGTTTTTCAATGTTGAGGTTGTTGTTGAATTTGTTGGTGTTTTTCAATGTTGAGGTTGTTGTTGTTTTTCAATGCTGAGGTTGTTGTTGAATTTGTTGGTGTTTTTCAATGTTGAGGTTGTTGTTGAATTTGTTGGTGTTTTTCAATGTTGAGGTTGTTGTTGTTTTTCAATGTTGAGGTTGTTGTTGAATTTGTTGGTGTTTTTCAAAGTTTAGGTTGTTGTTGTTTTTCAATGTTGAGGTTGTTGTTGAATTTGTTGGTGTTTTTCAATGTTGAGGTTGTTGTTGAATTTGTTGGTGTTTTTCAATGTTGAGGTTGTTGTTATTTTTCAATGTTGAGGTTGTTGTTGAGTTTGTTGGTGTTTTTCAATGTTGAGGTTGTTGTTGAATTTGTTGGTGTTTTTCAATGTTGAGGTTGTTGTTGAATTTGTTGGTGTTTTTCAATGTTGAGGTTGTTGTTGTTTTTCAATGTTGAGGTTGTTGTTGAATTTGTTGGTGTTTTTCAACGTTGAGGTTGTTGTTGAATTTGTTGGTGTTTTTCAATTTCGAGGTTGTTGTTGAATTTGTTGGTGTTTTTCAATGTTGAAGTTGTTGTTGAATTTGTTGGTGTTTTTCAATGTTGAGGTTGTTGTTGTTTTTCAAAGTTGAGGTTGTTGTTGAATTTGTTGGTGTTTTTCAATGTTGAGGTTGTTGTTGTTTTTCAATGCTGAGGTTCTTGTTGAATTTGTTGGTGTTTTTCAATGTTGAGGTTGTTGTTGAATTTGTTGGTGTTTTTCAATGTTGAGGTTGTTGTTGAATTTGTTGGTGTTTTTCAATGTTGAGGTTGTTGTTGTTTTTCAATGTTGAGGTTGTTGTTGAATTTGTTGGTGTTTTTCAATTTCGAGGTTGTTGTTGGATTTGTTTGTGTTTTTCAATGTTGAGGTTGTTGTTGTTTTTCAATGTTGAGGTTGTTGTTGAAATTGTTGGTG
This sequence comes from Isurus oxyrinchus, assembly GCA_026770705.1. Classification (NCBI taxonomy): domain Eukaryota; kingdom Metazoa; phylum Chordata; class Chondrichthyes; order Lamniformes; family Lamnidae; genus Isurus; species Isurus oxyrinchus. The sequence goes on along the minus strand of JANJGN010000143.1, from coordinate 427,844 downwards.
TTTTTCAATGTTGAGTTTGTTGTTGTTTTTCAATGTTGAGGTTGTTGTTGAATTTGTTGGTGTTTTTAAATGTTGAGGTTGTTGTTGAATTTGTTGGTGTTTTGCAATGTTGAGGTTGTTGTTGTTTTTCAATGTTGAGGTTGTTGTTGAATTTGTTGGTGTTTTTCAATGTTGAGGTTTTTGTTGTTTTTCAATGTTGAGGTTGTTGTTGTATTTGTTGGTGTTTTTCAATTTCGAGGTTGTTGTTGAATTTGTTGGTGTTTTTCAATGTTGAAGTTGTTGTTGAATTTGTCGGTGTTTTTCAATGTTGAGGTTGTTGTTGTTTTTCAATGTTGAGGTTGTTGTTGAATTTGTTGGTGTTTTTCAATGTTGAGGTTGTTGTTGTTTTTCAATGCTGAGGTTGTTGTTGAATTTGTTGGTGTTTTTCAATGTTGAGGTTGTTGTTGAATTTGTTGGTGTTTTTCAATGTTGAGGTTGTTGTTGTTTTTCAATGTTGAGGTTGTTGTTGAATTTGTTGGTGTTTTTCAAAGTTTAGGTTGTTGTTGTTTTTCAATGTTGAGGTTGTTGTTGAATTTGTTGGTGTTTTTCAATGTTGAGGTTGTTGTTGAATTTGTTGGTGTTTTTCAATGTTGAGGTTGTTGTTATTTTTCAATGTTGAGGTTGTTGTTGAGTTTGTTGGTGTTTTTCAATGTTGAGGTTGTTGTTGAATTTGTTGGTGTTTTTCAATGTTGAGGTTGTTGTTGAATTTGTTGGTGTTTTTCAATGTTGAGGTTGTTGTTGTCTTTCAATGTTGAGGTTGTTGTTGAATTTGTTGGTGTTTTTCAACGTTGAGGTTGTTGTTGAATTTGTTGGTGTTTTTCAATGTTGAGGTTGTTGTTGTTTTTCAATGTTGAGGTTGTTGTTGAATTTGTTGGTGTTTTTCAATGTTTAGGTTGTTGTTGAATTTGTTGGTGTTTTTCAATTTCGAGGTTGTTGTTGAATTTGTTGGTGTTTTTCAATGTTGAAGTTGTTGTTGAATTTGTTGGTGTTTTTCAATGTTGAGGTTGTTGTTGTTTTTCAATGTTGAGGTTGTTGTTGAATTTGTTGGTGTTTTTCAATGTTGAGGTTGTTGTTGTTTTTCAATGCTGAGGTTCTTGTTGAATTTGTAGGTGTTTTTCAATGTTGAGGTTGTTGTTGAATTTGTTGGTGTTTTTCAATGTTGAGGTTGTTGTTGTTTTTCAATGTTGAGGTTGTTGTTGAATTTGTTGGTGTTTTTCAATGTTGAGGTTGTTGTTGTTTTTCAATGTTGAGGTTGTTGTTGAATTTGTTGGTGTTTTTCAATTTCGAGGTTGTTGTTGGATTTGTTTGTGTTTTTCAATGTTGAGGTTGTTGTTGTTTTTCAATGTTGAGGTTGTTGTTGAAATTGTTGGTGTTTTTCAATGTTGAGTTTGTTGTTGTTTTTCAATGTTGAGGTTGTTGTTGAATTTGTTGGTGTTTTTCAATGTTGAGTTTGTTGGTGTTTTTCAATGTTGAGGTTGTTGTTGAATTTGTTGGTGTTTTTCAATGTTGAGGTTGTTGTTGTTTTTCAATGTTGAGGTTGTTGTTGAATTTGTTGGTGTTTTTCAATGTTGAGGTTGTTGTTGTTTTTCAATGTTGAGGTTGTTGTTGAATTTGTTGGTGTTTTGCAATGTTGAGGTTGTTGTTGTTTTTCAATGTTGAGGTTGTTGCTGAATTTGTTGGTGTTTTTCAATGTTGAGGTTTTTGTTGTTTTTCAAAGTTGAGGTTGTTGTTGTATTTGTTGGTGTTTTTCAATTTCGAGGTTGTTGTTGAATTTGTTGGTGTTTTTCAATGTTGAAGTTGTTGTTGAATTTGTCGGTGTTTTTCAATGTTGAGGTTGTTGTTGTTTTTCAATGTTGAGGTTGTTGTTGAATTTGCTGGTGTTTTTTCAATTTTGAGGTTGTTGGTGTTGTTCAATGTTGAGGTTGATTTTGAATTTGAGGGTGTTTTTCAATGTCGAGGTTGTTGTTGAATTTGTTCGTGTTTTTCAATGTTGAGGTTGTTGTTGTTTTTCAATGTTGAGGTTGTTGTTGAATTTTTGGTGTTTTTCAATGTTGAGATTGTTGTTGTTTTTCAATGTTGAGGTTGTTGTTGAATTTGTTGGTGTTTTTAAATGTTGAGGTTGTTGTTGAATTTGTTGGTGTTTTGCAATGTTGAGGTTGTTGTTGTTTTTCAATGTTGAGGTTGTTGTTGAATTTGTTGGTGTTTTTCAATGTTGAGGTTTTTGTTGTTTTTCAATGTTGAGGTTCTTGTTGTATTTGTTGGTGTTTTTCAATTTCGAGGTTGTTGTTGAATTTGTTGGTGTTTTTCAATGTTGAAGTTGTTGTTGAATTTGTCGGTGTTTTTCAATGTTGAGGTTGTTGTTGTTTTTCAATGTTGAGGTTGTTGTTGAATTTGTTGGTGTTTTTCAATGTTGAGGTTGTTGTTGTTTTTCAATGCTGAGGTTGTTGTTGAATTTGTTGGTGTTTTTCAATGTTGAGGTTGTTGTTGTTTTTCAATGTTGAGGTTGTTGTTGAATTTGTTGGTGTTTTTCAAAGTTTAGGTTGTTGTTGTTTTTCAATGTTGAGGTTGTTGTTGAATTTGTTGGTGTTTTTCAATGTTGAGGTTGTTGTTGAATTTGTTGGTGTTTTGCAATGTTGAGGTTGTTGTTGTTTTTCAATGTTGAGGTTGTTGTTGAGTTTGTTGGTGTTTTTCAATGTTGAGGTTGTTGTTGAATTTGTTGGTGTTTTTCAATGTTGAGGTTGTTGTTGAATTTGTTGGTGTTTTTCAATGTTGAGGTTGTTGTTGTTTTTCAATGTTGAGGTTGTTGTTGAATTTGTTGGTGTTTTTCAACGTTGAGGTTGTTGTTGAATTTGTTGGTGTTTTTCAATGTTGAGGTTGTTGTTGTTTTTCAATGTTGAGGTTGTTGTTGAATTTGTTGGTGTTTTTCAATGTTTAGGTTGTTGTTGAATTTGTTGGTGTTTTTCAATTTCGAGGTTGTTGTTGAATTTGTTGGTGTTTTTCAATGTTGAAGTTGTTGTTGAATTTGTTGGTGTTTTTCAATGTTGAGGTTGTTGTTGTTTTTCAATGTTGAGGTTGTTGTTGAATTTGTTGGTGTTTTTCAATGTTGAGGTTGTTGTTGTTTTTCAATGCTGAGGTTCTTGTTGAATTTGTAGGTGTTTTTCAATGTTGAGGTTGTTGTTGAATTTGTTGGTGTTTTTCAATGTTGAGGTTGTAGTTGTTTTTCAATGTTGAGGTTGTTGTTGAATTTGTTGGTGTTTTTCAATGTTGAGGTTGTTGTTGTTTTTCAATGTTGAGGTTGTTGTTGAATTTGTTGGTGTTTTTCAATTTCGAGGTTGTTGTTGGATTTGTTTGTGTTTTTCAATGTTGAGGTTGTTGTTGTTTTTCAATGTTGAGGTTGTTGTTGAAATTGTTGGTGTTTTTCAATGTTGAGTTTGTTGTTGTTTTTCAATGTTGAGGTTGTTGTTGAATTTGTTGGTGTTTTTCAATGTTGAGTTTGTTGGTGTTTTTCAATGTTGAGGTTGTTGTTGAATTTGTTGGTGTTTTTCAATGTTGAGGTTGTTGTTGTTTTTCAATGTTGAGGTTGTTGTTGAATTTGTTGGTGTTTTTCAATGTTGAGGTTGTTGTTGTTTTTCAATGTTGAGGTTGTTGTTGAATTTGTTGGTGTTTTGCAATGTTGAGGTTGTTGTTGTTTTTCAATGTTGAGGTTGTTGCTGAATTTGTTGGTGTTTTTCAATGTTGAGGTTTTTGTTGTTTTTCAAAGTTGAGGTTGTTGTTGTATTTGTTGGTGTTTTTCAATTTCGAGGTTGTTGTTGAATTTGTTGGTGTTTTTCAATGTTGAAGTTGTTGTTGAATTTGTCGGTGTTTTTCAATGTTGAGGTTGTTGTTGTTTTTCAATGTTGAGGTTGTTGTTGAATTTGCTGGTGTTTTTTCAATTTTGAGGTTGTTGGTGTTGTTCAATGTTGAGGTTGATTTTGAATTTGAGGGTGTTTTTCAATGTCGAGGTTGTTGTTGAATTTGTTCGTGTTTTTCAATGTTGAGGTTGTTGTTGTTTTTCAATGTTGAGGTTGTTGTTGAATTTTTGGTGTTTTTCAATGTTGAGATTGTTGTTGTTTTTCAATGTTGAGGTTGTTGTTGAATTTGTTGGTGTTTTTAAATGTTGAGGTTGTTGTTGAATTTGTTGGTGTTTTGCAATGTTGAGGTTGTTGTTGTTTTTCAATGTTGAGGTTGTTGTTGAATTTGTTGGTGTTTTTCAATGTTGAGGTTTTTGTTGTTTTTCAATGTTGAGGTTCTTGTTGTATTTGTTGGTGTTTTTCAATTTCGAGGTTGTTGTTGAATTTGTTGGTGTTTTTCAATGTTGAAGTTGTTGTTGAATTTGTCGGTGTTTTTCAATGTTGAGGTTGTTGTTGTTTTTCAATGTTGAGGTTGTTGTTGAATTTGTTGGTGTTTTTCAATGTTGAGGTTGTTGTTGTTTTTCAATGCTGAGGTTGTTGTTGAATTTGTTGGTGTTTTTCAATGTTGAGGTTGTTGTTGAATTTGTTGGTGTTTTTCAATGTTGAGGTTGTTGTTGTTTTTCAATGTTGAGGTTGTTGTTGAATTTGTTGGTGTTTTTCAAAGTTTAGGTTGTTGTTGTTTTTCAATGTTGAGGTTGTTGTTGAATTTGTTGGTGTTTTTCAATGTTGAGGTTGTTGTTGAATTTGTTGGTGTTTTTCAATGTTGAGGTTGTTGTTATTTTTCAATGTTGAGGTTGTTGTTGAGTTTGTTGGTGTTTTTCAATGTTGAGGTTGTTGTTGAATTTGTTGGTGTTTTTCAATGTTGAGGTTGTTGTTGAATTTGTTGGTGTTTTTCAATGTTGAGGTTGTTGTTGTTTTTCAATGTTGAGGTTGTTGTTGAATTTGTTGGTGTTTTTCAACGTTGAGGTTGTTGTTGAATTTGTTGGTGTTTTTCAATGTTGAGGTTGTTGTTGTTTTTCAATGTTGAGGTTGTTGTTGAAATTGTTGGTGTTTTTCAATGTTGAGTTTGTTGTTGTTTTTCAATGTTGAGGTTGTTGTTGAATTTGTTGGTGTTTTTCAATGTTGAGTTTGTTGGTGTTTTTCAATGTTGAGGTTGTTGTTGAATTTGTTGGTGTTTTTCAATGTTGAGGTTATTGTTGTTTTTCAATGTTGAGGTTGTTGTTGAATTTGTTGGTGTTTTTCAATGTTGAGGTTGTTGTTGTTTTTCAATGTTGAGGTTGTTGTTGAATTTGTTGGTGTTTTTCAATGTTGAGGTTGTTGTTGAATTTGTTGGTGTTTTTCAATGATGAGGTTGTTGTTGTTTTTCAATGTTGAGGTTGTTGAATTTGTGGGTGTTTTTCAATCTTGAGTTTGTTGTTGAATTTGTTGGTGTTTTTCAATGTTGAGGTTGTTGTTGAATTTGTTGGTGTTTTTCAATGTTGAGGTTGTTGCTATTTTTCAATGTTGAGGTTGTTGTTGAGTTTGTTGGTGTTTTTCAATGTTGAGGTTGTTGTTGAATTTGTTGGTGTTTTTCAATGTTGAGGTTGTTGTTGAATTTGTTGGTGTTTTTCAATGTTGAGGTTGTTGTTGTTTTTCAATGTTGAGGTTGTTGTTGAATTTGTTGGTGTTTTTCAATGTTGAGATTGTTGTTGTTTTTCAATGTTGAGGTTGTTGTTGAATTTGTTGGTGTTTTTAAATGTTGAGGTTGTTGTTGAATTTGCTGGTGTTTTGCAATGTTGAGGTTGTTGTTGTTTTTCAATGTTGAGGTTGTTGTTGAATTTGTTGGTGTTTTTCAATGTTGAGGTTTTTGTTGTTTTTCAATGTTGAGGTTGTTGTTGTATTTGTTGGTGTTTTTCAATGTTGAGGCTGTTGTTGTTTTTCAATGTTGAGGTTGTTGTTGAATTTGTTGGTGTTTTTCAATGTTTAGGTTGTTGTTGAATTTGTTGGTGTTTTTCAATTTCGAGGTTGTTGTTGAATTTGTTGGTGTTTTTCAATGTTGAAGTTGTTGTTGAATTTGTTGGTGTTTTTCAATGTTGAGGTTGTTGTTGTTTTTCAATGTTGAGGTTGTTGTTGAATTTGTTGGTGTTTTTCAATGTTGAGGTTGTTGTTGTTTTTCAATGCTGAGGTTCTTGTTGAATTTGTTGGTGTTTTTCAATGTTGAGGTTGTTGTTGAATTTGTTGGTGTTTTTCAATGTTGAGGTTGTTGTTGTTTTTCAATGTTGAGGTTGTTGTTGAATTTGTTGGTGTTTTTCAATGTTGAGGTTGTTGTTGTTTTCCAATGTTGAGGTTGTTGTTGAATTTGTTGGTGTTTTTCAATTTCGAGGTTGTTGTTGGATTTGTTTGTGTTTTTCAATGTTGAGGTTGTTGTTGTTTTTCAATGTTGAGGTTGTTGTTGAAATTGTTGGTGTTTTTCAATGTTGAGTTTGTTGTTGTTTTTCAATGTTGAGGTTGTTGTTGAATTTGTTGGTGTTTTTCAATGTTGAGTTTGTTGGTGTTTTTCAATGTTGAGGTTGTTGTTGAATTTGTTGGTGTTTTTCAATGTTGAGGTTGTTGTTGTTTTTCAATGTTGAGGTTGTTGTTGAATTTGTTGGTGTTTTTCAATGTTGAGGTTGTTGTTGTTTTTCAATGTTGAGGTTGTTGTTGAATTTGTTGGTGTTTTGCAATGTTGAGGTTGTTGTTGTTTTTCAATGTTGAGGTTGTTGCTGAATTTGTTGGTGTTTTTCAATGTTGAGGTTTTTGTTGTTTTTCAAAGTTGAGGTTGTTGTTGTATTTGTTGGTGTTTTTCAATTTCGAGGTTGTTGTTGAATTTGTTGGTGTTTTTCAATGTTGAAGTTGTTGTTGAATTTGTCGGTGTTTTTCAATGTTGAGGTTGTTGTTGTTTTTCAATGTTGAGGTTGTTGTTGAATTTGCTGGTGTTTTTTCAATTTTGAGGTTGTTGGTGTTGTTCAATGTTGAGGTTGATTTTGAATTTGAGGGTGTTTTTCAATGTCGAGGTTGTTGTTGAATTTGTTCGTGTTTTTCAATGTTGAGGTTGTTGTTGTTTTTCAATGTTGAGGTTGTTGTTGAATTTTTGGTGTTTTTCAATGTTGAGATTGTTGTTGTTTTTCAATGTTGAGGTTGTTGTTGAATTTGTTGGTGTTTTTAAATGTTGAGGTTGTTGTTGAATTTGTTGGTGTTTTGCAATGTTGAGGTTGTTGTTGTTTTTCAATGTTGAGGTTGTTGTTGAATTTGTTGGTGTTTTTCAATGTTGAGGTTTTTGTTGTTTTTCAATGTTGAGGTTGTTGTTGTATTTGTTGGTGTTTTTCAATTTCGAGGTTGTTGTTGAATTTGTTGGTGTTTTTCAATGTTGAAGTTGTTGCTGAATTTGTCGGTGTTTTTCAATGTTGAGGTTGTTGTTGTTTTTCAATGTTGAGGTTGTTGTTGAATTTGTTGGTGTTTTTCAATGTTGAGGTTGTTGTTGTTTTTCAATGCTGAGGTTGTTGTTGAATTTGTTGGTGTTTTTCAATGTTGAGGTTGTTGTTGAATTTGTTGGTGTTTTTCAATGTTGAGCTTGTTGTTGTTTTTCAATGTTGAGGTTGTTGTTGAATTTGTTGGTGTTTTTCAAAGTTTAGGTTGTTGTTGTTTTTCAATGTTGAGGTTGTTGTTGAATTTGTTGGTGTTTTTCAATGTTGAGGTTGTTGTTGAATTTGTTGGTGTTTTTCAATGTTGAGGTTGTTGTTATTTTTCAATGTTGAGGTTGTTGTTGAGTTTGTTGGTGTTTTTCAATGTTGAGGTTGTTGTTGAATTTGTTGGTGTTTTTCAATGTTGAGGTTGTTGTTGAATTTGTTGGTGTTTTTCAATGTTGAGGTTGTTGTTGTTTTTCAATGTTGAGGTTGTTGTTGAATTTGTTGGTGTTTTTCAACGTTGAGGTTGTTGTTGAATTTGTTGGTGTTTTTCAATGTTGAGGTTGTTGTTGTTTTTCAATGTTGAGGTTGTTGTTGAAATTGTTGGTGTTTTTCAATGTTGAGTTTGTTGTTGTTTTTCAATGTTGAGGTTGTTGTTGAATTTGTTGCTGTTTTTCAATGTTGAGTTTGTTGGTGTTTTTCAATGTTGAGGTTGTTGTTGAATTTGTTGGTGTTTTTCAATGTTGAGGTTATTGTTGTTTTTCAATGTTGAGGTTGTTGTTGAATTTGTTGGTGTTTTTCAATGTTGAGGTTGTTGTTGTTTTTCAATGTTGAGGTTGTTGTTGAATTTGTTGGTGTTTTTCAATGTTGAGGTTGTTGTTGAATTTGTTGGTGTTTTTCAATGATGAGGTTGTTGTTGTTTTTCAATGTTGAGGTTGTTGTTGAATTTGTTGGTGTTTTTCAATGTTGAGGTTGTTGTTGAATTTGTTGGTGTTTTTCAATGTTGAGGTTGTTGTTGAATTTGTTGGTGTTTTTCAATGTTGAGGTTGTTGTTGTTTTTCAATGTTGAGGTTGTTGTTGAATTTGTTGGTGTTTTTCAATGTTGAGATTGTTGTTGTTTTTCAATGTTGAGGTTGTTGTTGAATTTGTTGGTGTTTTTAAATGTTGAGGTTGTTGTTGAATTTGCTGGTGTTTTGCAATGTTGAGGTTGTTGTTGTTTTTCAATGTTGAGGTTGTTGTTGAATTTGTTGGTGTTTTTCAATGTTGAGGTTTTTGTTGTTTTTCAATGTTGAGGTTGTTGTTGTATTTGTTGGTGTTTTTCAATGTTGAGGCTGTTGTTGTTTTTCAATGTTGAGGTTGTTGTTGAATTTGTTGGTGTTTTTCAATGTTTAGGTTGTTGTTGAATTTGTTGGTGTTTTTCAATTTCGAGGTTGTTGTTGTTTTTCAATGTTGAGGTTGTTGTTGAATTTGTTGGTGTTTTTCAAAGTTTAGGTTGTTGTTGTTTTTCAATGTTGAGGTTGTTGTTGAATTTGTTGGTGTTTTTCAATGTTGAGGTTGTTGTTGAATTTGTTGGTGTTCTTCAATGTTGAGGTTGTTGTTATTTTTCAATGTTGAGGTTGTTGTTGAGTTTGTTGGTGTTTTTCAATGTTGAGGTTGTTGTTGAATTTGTTGGTGTTTTTCAATGTTGAGGTTGTTGTTGAATTTGTTGGTGTTTTTCAATGTTGAGGTTGTTGTTGTTTTTCAATGTTGAGGTTGTTGTTGAATTTGTTGGTGTTTTTCAACGTTGAGGTTGTTGTTGAATTTGTTGGTGTTTTTCAATTTCGAGGTTGTTGTTGAATTTGTTGGTGTTTTTCAATGTTGAAGTTGTTGTTGAATTTGTTGGTGTTTTTCAATGTTGAGGTTGTTGTTGTTTTTCAATGTTGAGGTTGTTGTTGAATTTGTTGGTGTTTTTCAATGTTGAGGTTGTTGTTGTTTTTCAATGCTGAGGTTCTTGTTGAATTTGTTGGTGTTTTTCAATGTTGAGGTTGTTGTTGAATTTGTTGGTGTTTTTCAATGTTGAGGTTGTTGTTGAATTTGTTGGTGTTTTTCAATGTTGAGGTTGTTGTTGTTTTTCAATGTTGAGGTTGTTGTTGAATTTGTTGGTGTTTTTCAATTTCGAGGTTGTTGTTGGATTTGTTTGTGTTTTTCAGTGTTGAGGTTGTTGTTGTTTTTCAATGTTGAGGTTGTTGTTGAAATTGTTGGTGTTTTTCAATGTTGAGTTTGTTGTTGTTTTTCAATGTTGAGGTTGTTGTTGAATTTGTTGGTGTTTTTAAATGTTGAGGTTGTTGTTGAATTTGTTGGTGTTTTGCAATGTTGAGGTTGTTGTTGTTTTTCAATGTTGAGGTTGTTGTTGAATTTGTTGGTGTTTTTCAATGTTGAGGTTTTTGTTGTTTTTCAATGTTGAGGTTGTTGTTGTATTTGTTGGTGTTTTTCAATTTCGAGGTTGTTGTTGAATTTGTTGGTGTTTTTCAATGTTGAAGTTGTTGTTGAATTTGTCGGTGTTTTTCAATGTTGAGGTTGTTGTTGTTTTTCAATGTTGAGGTTGTTGTTGAATTTGTTGGTGTTTTTCAATGTTGAGGTTGTTGTTGTTTTTCAATGCTGAGGTTGTTGTTGAATTTGTTGGTGTTTTTCAATGTTGAGGTTGTTGTTGAATTTGTTGGTGTTTTTCAATGTTGAGGTTGTTGTTGTTTTTCAATGTTGAGGTTGTTGTTGAATTTGTTGGTGTTTTTCAAAGTTTAGGTTGTTGTTGTTTTTCAATGTTGAGGTTGTTGTTGAATTTGTTGGTGTTTTTCAATGTTGAGGTTGTTGTTGAATTTGTTGGTGTTTTTCAATGTTGAGGTTGTTGTTATTTTTAAATGTTGAGGTTGTTGTTGAGTTTGTTGGTGTTTTTCAATGTTGAGGTTGTTGTTGAATTTGTTGGTGTTTTTCAATGTTGAGGTTGTTGTTGAATTTGTTGGTGTTTTTCAATGTTGAGGTTGTTGTTGTTTTTCAATGTTGAGGTTGTTGTTGAATTTGTTGGTGTTTTTCAACGTTGAGGTTGTTGTTGAATTTGTTGGTGTTTTTCAATGTTGAGGTTGTTGTTGTTTTTCAATGTTGAGGTTGTTGTTGAATTTGTTGGTGTTTTTCAATGTTTAGGTTGTTGTTGAATTTGTTGGTGTTTTTCAATTTCGAGGTTGTTGTTGAATTTGTTGGTGTTTTTCAATGTTGAAGTTGTTGTTGAATTTGTTGGTGTTTTTCAATGTTGAGGTTGTTGTTGTTTTTCAATGTTGAGGTTGTTGTTGAATTTGTTGGTGTTTTTCAATGTTGAGGTTGTTGTTGTTTTTCAATGCTGAGGTTCTTGTTGAATTTGTAGGTGTTTTTCAATGTTGAGGTTGTTGTTGAATTTGTTGGTGTTTTTCAATGTTGAGGTTGTTGTTGTTTTTCAATGTTGAGGTTGTTGTTGAATTTGTTGGTGTTTTTCAATGTTGAGGTTGTTGTTGTTTTTCAATGTTGAGGTTGTTGTTGAATTTGTTGGTGTTTTTCAATTTCGAGGTTGTTGTTGGATTTGTTTGTGTTTTTCAATGTTGAGGTTGTTGTTGTTTTTCAATGTTGAGGTTGTTGTTGAAATTGTTGGTGTTTTTCAATGTTGAGTTTGTTGTTGTTTTTCAATGTTGAGGTTGTTGTTGAATTTGTTGGTGTTTTTCAATGTTGAGTTTGTTGGTGTTTTTCAATGTTGAGGTTGTTGTTGAATTTGTTGGTGTTTTTCAATGTTGAGGTTGTTGTTGTTTTTCAATGTTGAGGTTGTTGTTGAATTTGTTGGTGTTTTTCAATGTTGAGGTTGTTGTTGTTTTTCAATGTTGAGGTTGTTGTTGAATTTGTTGGTGTTTTGCAATGTTGAGGTTGTTGTTGTTTTTCAATGTTGAGGTTGTTGCTGAATTTGTTGGTGTTTTTCAATGTTGAGGTTTTTGTTGTTTTTCAAAGTTGAGGTTGTTGTTGTATTTGTTGGTGTTTTTCAATTTCGAGGTTGTTGTTGAATTTGTTGGTGTTTTTCAATGTTGAAGTTGTTGTTGAATTTGTCGGTGTTTTTCAATGTTGAGGTTGTTGTTGTTTTTCAATGTTGAGGTTGTTGTTGAATTTGCTGGTGTTTTTTCAATTTTGAGGTTGTTGGTGTTGTTCAATGTTGAGGTTGATTTTGAATTTGAGGGTGTTTTTCAATGTCGAGGTTGTTGTTGAATTTGTTCGTGTTTTTCAATGTTGAGGTTGTTGTTGTTTTTCAATGTTGAGGTTGTTGTTGAATTTTTGGTGTTTTTCAATGTTGAGATTGTTGTTGTTTTTCAATGTTGAGGTTGTTGTTGAATTTGTTGGTGTTTTTAAATGTTGAGGTTGTTGTTGAATTTGTTGGTGTTTTGCAATGATGAGGTTGTTGTTGTTTTTCAATGTTGAGGTTGTTGTTGAATTTGTTGGTGTTTTTCAATGTTGAGGTTTTTGTTCTTTTTCAATGTTGAGGTTCTTGTTGTATTTGTTGGTGTTTTTCAATTTCGAGGTTGTTGTTGAATTTGTTGGTGTTTTTCAATGTTGAAGTTGTTGTGGAATTTGTCGGTGTTTTTCAATGTTGAGGTTGTTGTTGTTTTTCAATGTTGAGGTTGTTGTTGTTTTTCAATGCTGAGGTTGTTGTTGAATTTGTTGGTGTTTTTCAATGTTGAGGTTGTTGTTGAATTTGTTGGTGTTTTTCAATGTTGAGGTTGTTGTTGTTTTTCAATGTTGAGGTTGTTGTTGAATTTGTTGGTGTTTTTCAAAGTTTAGGTTGTTGTTGTTTTTCAATGTTGAGGTTGTTGTTGAATTTGTTGGTGTTTTTCAATGTTGAGGTTGTTGTTGAATTTGTTGGTGTTTTTCAATGTTGAGGTTGTTGTTATTTTTCAATGTTGAGGTTGTTGTTGAGTTTGTTGGTGTTTTTCAATGTTGAGGTTGTTGTTGAATTTGTTGGTGTTTTTCAATGTTGAGGTTGTTGTTGAATTTGTTGGTGTTTTTCAATGTTGAGGTTGTTGTTGTTTTTCAATGTTGAGGTTGTTGTTGAATTTGTTGGTGTTTGTCAACGTTGAGGTTGTTGTTGAATTTGTTGGTGTTTTTCAATGTTGAGGTTGTTGTTGTTTTTCAATGTTGAGGTTGTTGTTGAAATTGTTGGTGTTTTTCAATGTTGAGTTTGTTGTTGTTTTTCAATGTTGAGGTTGTTGTTGAATTTGTTGGTGTTTTTCAATGTTGAGTTTGTTGGTGTTTTTCAATGTTGAGGTTGTTGTTGAATTTGTTGGTGTTTTTCAATGTTGAGGTTATTGTTGTTTTTCAATGTTGAGGTTGTTGTTGAATTTGTTGGTGTTTTTCAATGTTGAGGTTGTTGTTGTTTTTCAATGTTGAGGTTGTTGTTGAATTTGTTGGTGTTTTTCAATGTTGAGGTTGTTGTTGAATTTGTTGGTGTTTTTCAATGATGAGGTTGTTGTTGTTTTTCAATGTTGAGGTTGTTGAATTTGTGGGTGTTTTTCAATCTTGAGTTTGTTGTTGAATTTGTTGGTGTTTTTCAATGTTGAGGTTGTTGTTGAATTTGTTGGTGTTTTTCAATGTTGAGGTTGTTGCTATTTTTCAATGTTGAGGTTGTTGTTGAGTTTGTTGGTGTTTTTCAATGTTGAGGTTGTTGTTGAATTTGTTGGTGTTTTTCAATGTTGAGGTTGTTGTTGAATTTGTTGGTGTTTTTCAATGTTGAGGTTGTTGTTGTTTTTCAATGTTGAGGTTGTTGTTGAATTTGTTGGTGTTTTTCAATGTTGAGATTGTTGTTGTTTTTCAATGTTGAGGTTGTTGTTGAATTTGTTGGTGTTTTTAAATGTTGAGGTTGTTGTTGAATTTGCTGGTGTTTTGCAATGTTGAGGTTGTTGTTGTTTTTCAATGTTGAGGTTGTTGTTGAATTTGTTGGTGTTTTTCAATGTTGAGGTTTTTGTTGTTTTTCAATGTTGAGGTTGTTGTTGTATTTGTTGGTGTTTTTCAATGTTGAGGCTGTTGTTGTTTTTCAATGTTGAGGTTGTTGTTGAATTTGTTGGTGTTTTTCAATGTTTAGGTTGTTGTTGAATTTGTTGGTGTTTTTCAATTTCGAGGTTGTTGTTGAATTTGTTGGTGTTTTTCAATGTTGAAGTTGTTGTTGAATTTGTTGGTGTTTTTCAATGTTGAGGTTGTTGTTGTTTTTCAATGTTGAGGTTGTTGTTGAATTTGTTGGTGTTTTTCAATGTTGAGGTTGTTGTTGTTTTTCAATGCTGAGGTTCTTGTTGAATTTGTTGGTGTTTTTCAATGTTGAGGTTGTTGTTGAATTTGTTGGTGTTTTTCAATGTTGAGGTTGTTGTTGTTTTTCAATGTTGAGGTTGTTGTTGAATTTGTTGGTGTTTTTCAATGTTGAGGTTGTTGTTGTTTTCCAATGTTGAGGTTGTTGTTGAATTTGTTGGTGTTTTTCAATTTCGAGGTTGTTGTTGGATTTGTTTGTGTTTTTCAATGTTGAGGTTGTTGTTGTTTTTCAATGTTGAGGTTGTTGTTGAAATTGTTGGTGTTTTTCAATGTTGAGTTTGTTGTTGTTTTTCAATGTTGAGGTTGTTGTTGAATTTGTTGGTGTTTTTCAATGTTGAGTTTGTTGGTGTTTTTCAATGTTGAGGTTGTTGTTGAATTTGTTGGTGTTTTTCAATGTTGAGGTTGTTGTTGTTTTTCAATGTTGAGGTTGTTGTTGAATTTGTTGGTGTTTTTCAATGTTGAGGTTGTTGTTGTTTTTCAATGTTAAGGTTGTTGTTGAATTTGTTGGTGTTTTGCAATGTTGAGGTTGTTGTTGTTTTTCAATGTTGAGGTTGTTGCTGAATTTGTTGGTGTTTTTCAATGTTGAGGTTTTTGTTGTTTTTCAAAGTTGAGGTTGTTGTTGTATTTGTTGGTGTTTTTCAATTTCGAGGTTGTTGTTGAATTTGTTGGTGTTTTTCAATGTTGAAGTTGTTGTTGAATTTGTCGGTGTTTTTCAATGTTGAGGTTGTTGTTGTTTTTCAATGTTGAGGTTGTTGTTGAATTTGCTGGTGTTTTTTCAATTTTGAGGTTGTTGGTGTTGTTCAATGTTGAGGTTGATTTTGAATTTGAGGGTGTTTTTCAATGTCGAGGTTGTTGTTGAATTTGTTCGTGTTTTTCAATGTTGAGGTTGTTGTTGTTTTTCAATGTTGAGGTTGTTGTTGAATTTTTGGTGTTTTTCAATGTTGAGATTGTTGTTGTTTTTCAATGTTGAGGTTGTTGTTGAATTTGTTGGTGTTTTTAAATGTTGAGGTTGTTGTTGAATTTGTTGGTGTTTTGCAATGTTGAGGTTGTTGTTGTTTTTCAATGTTGAGGTTGTTGTTGAATTTGTTGGTGTTTTTCAATGTTGAGGTTTTTGTTGTTTTTCAATGTTGAGGTTCTTGTTGTATTTGTTGGTGTTTTTCAATTTCGAGGTTGTTGTTGAATTTGTTGGTGTTTTTCAATGCTGAAGTTGTTGTTGAATTTGTCGGTGTTTTTCAATGTTGAGGTTGTTGTTGTTTTTCAATGTTGAGGTTGTTGTTGAATTTGTTGGTGTTTTTCAATGTTGAGGTTGTTGTTGTTTTTCAATGCTGAGGTTGTTGTTGAATTTGTTGGTGTTTTTCAATGTTGAGGTTGTTGTTGAATTTGTTGGTGTTTTTCAATGTTGAGGTTGTTGTTGTTTTTCAATGTTGAGGTTGTTGTTGAATTTGTTGGTGTTTTTCAAAGTTTAGGTTGTTGTTGTTTTTCAATGTTGAGGTTGTTGTTGAATTTGTTGGTGTTTTTCAATGTTGAGGTTGTTGTTGAATTTGTTGGTGTTTTTCAATGTTGAGGTTGTTGTTATTTTTCAATGTTGAGGTTGTTGTTGAGTTTGTTGGTGTTTTTCAATGTTGAGGTTGTTGTTGAATTTGTTGGTGTTTTTCAATGTTGAGGTTGTTGTTGAATTTGTTGGTGTTTTTCAATGTTGAGGTTGTTGTTGTTTTTCAATGTTGAGGTTGTTGTTGAATTTGTTGGTGTTTTTCAACGTTGAGGTTGTTGTTGAATTTGTTGGTGTTTTTCAATGTTGAGGTTGTTGTTGTTTTTCAATGTTGAGGTTGTTGTTGAAATTGTTGGTGTTTTTCAATGTTGAGTTTGTTGTTGTTTTTCAATGTTGAGGTTGTTGTTGAATTTGTTGGTGTTTTTCAATGTTGAGTTTGTTGGTGTTTTTCAATGTTGAGGTTGTTGTTGAATTTGTTGGTGTTTTTCAATGTTGAGGTTATTGTTGTTTTTCAATGTTGAGGTTGTTGTTGAATTTGTTGGTGTTTTTCAATGTTGAGGTTGTTGTTGTTTTTCAATGTTGAGGTTGTTGTTGAATTTGTTGGTGTTTTTCAATGTTGAGGTTGTTGTTGAATTTGTTGGTGTTTTTCAATGATGAGGTTGTTGTTGTTTTTCAATGTTGAGGTTGTTGAATTTGTGGGTGCTTTTCAATCTTGAGTTTGTTGTTGAATTTGTTGGTGTTTTTCAATGTTGAGGTTGTTGTTGAATTTGTTGGTGTTTTTCAATGTTGAGGTTGTTGCTATTTTTCAATGTTGAGGTTGTTGTTGAGTTTGTTGGTGTTTTTCAATGTTGAGGTTGTTGTTGAATTTGTTGGTGTTTTTCAATGTTGAGGTTGTTGTTGAATTTGTTGGTGTTTTTCAATGTTGAGGTTGTTGTTGTTTTTCAATGTTGAGGTTGTTGTTGAATTTGTTGGTGTTTTTCAATGTTGAGATTGTTGTTGTTTTTCAATGTTGAGGTTGTTGTTGAATTTGTTGGTGTTTTTAAATGTTGAGGTTGTTGTTGAATTTGCTGGTGTTTTGCAATGTTGAGGTTGTTGTTGTTTTTCAATGTTGAGGTTGTTGTTGAATTTGTTGGTGTTTTTCAATGTTGAGGTTTTTGTTGTTTTTCAATGTTGAGGTTGTTGTTGTATTTGTTGGTGTTTTTCAATGTTGAGGCTGTTGTTGTTTTTCAATGTTGAGGTTGTTGTTGAATTTGTTGGTGTTTTTCAATGTTTAGGTTGTTGTTGAATTTGTTGGTGTTTTTCAATTTCGAGGTTGTTGTTGAATTTGTTGGTGTTTTTCAATGTTGAAGTTGTTGTTGAATTTGTTGGTGTTTTTCAATGTTGAGGTTGTTGTTGTTTTTCAATGTTGAGGTTGTTGTTGAATTTGTTGGTGTTTTTCAATGTTGAGGTTGTTGTTGTTTTTCAATGCTGAGGTTCTTGTTGAATTTGTTGGTGTTTTTCAATGTTGAGGTTGTTGTTGAATTTGTTGGTGTTTTTCAATGTTGAGGTTGTTGTTGTTTTTCAATGTTGAGGTTGTTGTTGAATTTGTTGGTGTTTTTCAATGTTGAGGTTGTTGTTGTTTTCCAATGTTGAGGTTGTTGTTGAATTTGTTGGTGTTTTTCAATTTCGAGGTTGTTGTTGGATTTGTTTGTGTTTTTCAATGTTGAGGTTGTTGTTGTTTTTCAATGTTGAGGTTGTTGTTGAAATTGTTGGTGTTTTTCAATGTTGAGTTTGTTGTTGTTTTTCAATGTTGAGGTTGTTGTTGAATTTGTTGGTGTTTTTCAATGTTGAGTTTGTTGGTGTTTTTCAATGTTGAGGTTGTTGTTGAATTTGTTGGTGTTTTTCAATGTTGAGGTTGTTGTTGTTTTTCAATGTTGAGGTTGTTGTTGAATTTGTTGGTGTTTTTCAATGTTGAGGTTGTTGTTGTTTTTCAATGTTAAGGTTGTTGTTGAATTTGTTGGTGTTTTGCAATGTTGAGGTTGTTGTTGTTTTTCAATGTTGAGGTTGTTGCTGAATTTGTTGGTGTTTTTCAATGTTGAGGTTTTTGTTGTTTTTCAAAGTTGAGGTTGTTGTTGTATTTGTTGGTGTTTTTCAATTTCGAGGTTGTTGTTGAATTTGTTGGTGTTTTTCAATGTTGAAGTTGTTGTTGAATTTGTCGGTGTTTTTCAATGTTGAGGTTGTTGTTGTTTTTCAATGTTGAGGTTGTTGTTGAATTTGCTGGTGTTTTTTCAATTTTGAGGTTGTTGGTGTTGTTCAATGTTGAGGTTGATTTTGAATTTGAGGGTGTTTTTCAATGTCGAGGTTGTTGTTGAATTTGTTCGTGTTTTTCAATGTTGAGGTTGTTGTTGTTTTTCAATGTTGAGGTTGTTGTTGAATTTTTGGTGTTTTTCAATGTTGAGATTGTTGTTGTTTTTCAATGTTGAGGTTGTTGTTGAATTTGTTGGTGTTTTTAAATGTTGAGGTTGTTGTTGAATTTGTTGGTGTTTTGCAATGTTGAGGTTGTTGTTGTTTTTCAATGTTGAGGTTGTTGTTGAATTTGTTGGTGTTTTTCAATGTTGAGGTTTTTGTTGTTTTTCAATGTTGAGGTTCTTGTTGTATTTGTTGGTGTTTTTCAATTTCGAGGTTGTTGTTGAATTTGTTGGTGTTTTTCAATGCTGAAGTTGTTGTTGAATTTGTCGGTGTTTTTCAATGTTGAGGTTGTTGTTGTTTTTCAATGTTGAGGTTGTTGTTGAATTTGTTGGTGTTTTTCAATGTTGAGGTTGTTGTTGTTTTTCAATGCTGAGGTTGTTGTTGAATTTGTTGGTGTTTTTCAATGTTGAGGTTGTTGTTGAATTTGTTGGTGTTTTTCAATGTTGAGGTTGTTGTTGTTTTTCAATGTTGAGGTTGTTGTTGAATTTGTTGGTGTTTTTCAAAGTTTAGGTTGTTGTTGTTTTTCAATGTTGAGGTTGTTGTTGAATTTGTTGGTGTTTTTCAATGTTGAGGTTGTTGTTGAATTTGTTGGTGTTTTTCAATGTTGAGGTTGTTGTTATTTTTCAATGTTGAGGTTGTTGTTGAGTTTGTTGGTGTTTTTCAATGTTGAGGTTGTTGTTGAATTTGTTGGTGTTTTTCAATGTTGAGGTTGTTGTTGAATTTGTTGGTGTTTTTCAATGTTGAGGTTGTTGTTGTTTTTCAATGTTGAGGTTGTTGTTGAATTTGTTGGTGTTTTTCAACGTTGAGGTTGTTGTTGAATTTGTTGGTGTTTTTCAATGTTGAGGTTGTTGTTGTTTTTCAATGTTGAGGTTGTTGTTGAAATTGTTGGTGTTTTTCAATGTTGAGTTTGTTGTTGTTTTTCAATGTTGAGGTTGTTGTTGAATTTGTTGGTGTTTTTCAATGTTGAGTTTGTTGGTGTTTTTCAATGTTGAGGTTGTTGTTGAATTTGTTGCTGTTTTTCAATGTTGAGGTTATTGTTGTTTTTCAATGTTGAGGTTGTTGTTGAATTTGTTGGTGTTTTTCAATGTTGAGGTTGTTGTTGTTTTTCAATGTTGAGGTTGTTGTTGAATTTGTTGGTGTTTTTCAATGTTGAGGTTGTTGTTGAATTTGTTGGTGTTTTTCAATGATGAGGTTGTTGTTGTTTTTCAATGTTGAGGTTGTTGAATTTGTGGGTGCTTTTCAATCTTGAGTTTGTTGTTGAATTTGTTGGTGTTTTTCAATGTTGAGGTTGTTGTTGAATTTGTTGGTGTTTTTCAATGTTGAGGTTGTTGCTATTTTTCAATGTTGAGGTTGTTGTTGAGTTTGTTGGTGTTTTTCAATGTTGAGGTTGTTGTTGAATTTGTTGGTGTTTTTCAATGTTGAGGTTGTTGTTGAATTTGTTGGTGTTTTTCAATGTTGAGGTTGTTGTTGTTTTTCAATGTTGAGGTTGTTGTTGAATTTGTTGGTGTTTTTCAATGTTGAGATTGTTGTTGTTTTTCAATGTTGAGGTTGTTGTTGAATTTGTTGGTGTTTTTAAATGTTGAGGTTGTTGTTGAATTTGCTGGTGTTTTGCAATGTTGAGGTTGTTGTTGTTTTTCAATGTTGAGGTTGTTGTTGAATTTGTTGGTGTTTTTCAATGTTGAGGTTTTTGTTGTTTTTCAATGTTGAGGTTGTTGTTGTATTTGTTGGTGTTTTTCAATGTTGAGGCTGTTGTTGTTTTTCAATGTTGAGGTTGTTGTTGAATTTGTTGGTGTTTTTCAATGTTTAGGTTGTTGTTGAATTTGTTGGTGTTTTTCAATTTCGAGGTTGTTGTTGAATTTGTTGGTGTTTTTCAATGTTGAAGTTGTTGTTGAATTTGTTGGTGTTTTTCAATGTTGAGGTTGTTGTTGTTTTTCAATGTTGAGGTTGTTGTTGAATTTGTTGGTGTTTTTCAATGTTGAGGTTGTTGTTGTTTTTCAATGCTGAGGTTCTTGTTGAATTTGTTGGTGTTTTTCAATGTTGAGGTTGTTGTTGAATTTGTTGGTGTTTTTAAATGTTGAGGTTGTTGTTGAATTTGTTGTTGTTTTTCAACGTTGAGGTTGTTGTTGAATTTGTTGGTGTTTTTCAATGTTGAGGTTGCTGTTGTTTTTCAATGTTGAGGTTGTTGTTGAATTTGTTGGTGTTTTTCAATGTTTAGGTTGTTGTTGTTTTTCAATGTTGAGGTTGTTGTTGAATTTGCTGGTGTTTTTCAATTTCGAGGTTGTTGTTGAATTTGTTGGTGTTTTTCAATGTTGAAGTTGTTGTTGAATTTGTCGGTGTTTTTCAATGTTTAGGTTGTTGTTGTTTTTCAATGTTGAGGTTGTTGTTGTATTTGTTGGTGTTTTTCAATTTCGAGGTTGTTGTTGAATTTGTTGGTGTTTTTCAATGTTGAAGTTGTTGTTGAATTTGTCGGTGTTTTTCAATGTTGAGGTTGTTGTTGTTTTTCAATGTTGAGGTTGTTGTTGAATTTGCTGGTGTTTTTTCAATTTTGAGGTTGTTGGTGTTGTTCAATGTTAAGGTTGATTTTGAATTTGAGGGTGTTTTTCAATGTCGAGGTTGTTGTTGAATTTGTTCGTGTTTTTCAATGTTGAGGTTGTTGTTGTTTTTCAATGTTGAGGTTGTTGTTGAATTTTTGGTGTTTTTCAATGTTGAGATTGTTGTTGTTTTTCAATGTTGAGGTTGTTGTTGAATTTGTTGGTGTTTTTAAATGTTGAGGTTGTTGTTGAATTTGTTGGTGTATTTCAACGTTGAGGTTGTTGTTGAATTTGTTGGTGTTTTTCAATGTTGAGGTTGTTGTTGTTTTTCAATGTTGAGGTTGTTGTTGAATTTGTTGGTGTTTTTCAATGTTTAGGTTGTTGTTGAATTTGTTGGTGTTTTTCAATTTCGAGGTTGTTGTTGAATTTGTTGGTGTTTTTCAATGTTGAAGTTGTTGTTGAATTTGTTGGTGTTTTTCAATGTTGAGGTTGTTGTTGTTTTTCAATGTTGAGGTTGTTGTTGAATTTGTTGGTGTTTTTCAATGTTGAGGTTGTTGTTGTTTTTCAATGCTGAGGTTCTTGTTGAATTTGTTGGTGTTTTTCAATGTTGAGGTTGTTGTTGAATTTGTTGGTGTTTTTCAATGTTGAGGTTGTTGTTGTTTTTCAATGTTGAGGTTGTTGTTGAATTTGTTGGTGTTTTTCAATGTTGAGGTTGTTGTTGTTTTTCAATGTTGAGGTTGTTGTTGAATTTGTTGGTGTTTTTCAATTTCGAGGTTGTTGTTGGATTTGTTTGTGTTTTTCAATGTTGAGGTTGTTGTTGTTTTTCAATGTTGAGGTTGTTGTTGAAATTGTTGGTGTTTTTCAATGTTGAGTTTGTTGTTGTTTTTCAATGTTGAGGTTGTTGTTGAATTTGTTGGTGTTTTTCAATGTTGAGTTTGTTGGTGTTTTTCAATGTTGAGGTTGTTGTTGAATTTGTTGGTGTTTTTCAATGTTGAGGTTGTTGTTGTTTTTCAATGTTGAGGTTGTTGTTGAATTTGTTGGTGTTTTTCAATGTTGAGGTTGTTGTTGTTTTTCAATGTTGAGGTTGTTGTTGAATTTGTTGGTGTTTTTCAATGTTGAGGTTGTTGTTGAATTTGTTGGTGTTTTTCAATGATGAGGTTGTTGTTGTTTTTCAATGTTGAGGTTGTTGAATTTGTGGGTGTTTTTCAATCTTGAGTTTGTTGTTGAATTTGTTGGTGTTTTTCAATGTTGAGGTTGTTGTTGAATTTGTTGGTGTTTTTCAATGTGTAGGTTGTTGCTATTTTTCAATGTTGAGGTTGTTGTTGAGTTTGTTGGTGTTTTTCAATGTTGAGGTTGTTGTTGAATTTGTTGGTGTTTTTCAATGTTGAGGTTGTTGTTGTTTTTCAATGCTGAGGTTCTTGTTGAATTTGTTGGTGTTTTTCAATGTTGAGGTTGTTGTTGAATTTGTTGGTGTTTTTCAATGTTGAGGTTGTTGTTTTTTTTCAATGTTGAGGTTGTTGTTGAATTTGTTGGTGTTTTTCAATGTTGAGGTTGTTGTTGAATTTGTTGGTGTTTTTCAATTTCGAGGTTGTTGTTGGATTTGTTTGAGTTTTTCAATGTTGAGGTTGTTGTTGTTTTTCAATGTTGAGGTTGTTGTTGAAATTGTTGGTGTTTTTCAATGTTGAGTTTGTTGTTGTTTTTCAATGTTGAGGTTGTTGTTGAATTTGTTGGTGTTTTTCAATGTTGAGGTTGTTGTTGTTTTTCAATGTTGAGGTTGTTGTTGAATTTGTTGCTGTTTTTCAATGTTGAGTTTGTTGTTGTTTTTCAATGTTGAGGTTGTTGTTGAATTGGTTGGTGTTTTTCAATGTTGAGGTTGTTGTTGTTTTTCAATGTTGAGGTTGTTGTTGAATTTGTTGGTGTTTTTCAATGTTGAGGTTGTTGTTGTTTTTCAATGTTGAGGTTGTTGTTGAATTTGTTGGTGTTTTTCAATGTTGAGGTTGTTGTTGAATTTGTTGGTGTTTTTCAATGATGAGGTTGTTGTTGTTTTTCAATGTTGAGGTTGTTGAATTTGTGGGTGTTTTTCAATCTTGAGTTTGTTGTTGAATTTGTTGGTGTTTTTCAATGTTGAGGTTGTTGTTGAATTTGTTGGTGTTTTTCAATGTTGAGGTTGTTGTTGAATTTGTTGGTGTTTTTCAATGTTGAGGTTGTTGTTGTTTTTCAATGCTGAGGTTCTTGTTGAATTTGTTGGTGTTTTTCAATGTTGAGGTTGTTGTTGAATTTGTTGGTGTTTTTCAATGTTGAGGTTGTTGTTTTTTTTCAATGTTGAGGTTGTTGTTGAATTTGTTGGTGTTTTTCAATGTTGAGGTTGTTGTTGAATTTGTTGGTGTTTTTCAATTTCGAGGTTGTTGTTGGATTTGTTTGAGTTTTTCAATGTTGAGGTTGTTGTTGTTTTTCAATGTTGAGGTTGTTGTTGAATTTGTTGGTGTTTTTCAATGTTGAGGTTTTTGTTGTTTTTCAATGTTGAGGTTCTTGTTGTATTTGTTGGTGTTTTTCAATTTCGAGGTTGTTGTTGAATTTGTTGGTGTTTTTCAATGCTGAAGTTGTTGTTGAATTTGTCGGTGTTTTTCAATGTTGAGGTTGTTGTTGTTTTTCAATGTTGAGGTTGTTGTTGAATTTGTTGGTGTTTTTCAATGTTGAGGTTGTTGTTGTTTTTCAATGCTGAGGTTGTTGTTGAATTTGTTGGTGTTTTTCAATGTTGAGGTTGTTGTTGAATTTGTTGGTCTTTTTCAATGTTGAGGTTGTTGTTGTTTTTCAATGTTGAGGTTGTTGTTGAATTTGTTGGTGTTTTTCAAAGTTTAGGTTGTTGTTGTTTTTCAATGTTGAGGTTGTTGTTGAATTTGTTGGTGTTTTTCAATGTTGAGGTTGTTGTTGAATTTGTTGGTGTTTTTCAATGTTGAGGTTGTTGTTATTTTTCAATGTTGAGGTTGTTGTTGAGTTTGTTGGTGTTTTTCAATGTTGAGGTTGTTGTTGAATTTGTTGGTGTTTTTCAATGTTGAGGTTGTTGTTGAAGTTGTTGGTGTTTTTCAATGTTGAGGTTGTTGTTGTTTTTCAATGTTGAGGTTGTTGTTGAATTTGTTGGTGTTTTTCAACGTTGAGGTTGTTGTTGAATTTGTTGGTGTTTTTCAATGTTGAGGTTGTTGTTGTTTTTCAATGTTGAGGTTGTTGTTGAAATTGTTGGTGTTTTTCAATGTTGAGTTTGTTGTTGTTTTTCAATGTTGAGGTTGTTGTTGAATTTGTTGGTGTTTTTCAATGTTGAGTTTGTTGGTGTTTTTCAATGTTGAGGTTGTTGTTGAATTTGTTGCTGTTTTTCAATGTTGAGGTTATTGTTGTTTTTCAATGTTGAGGTTGTTGTTGAATTTGTTGGTGTTTTTCAATGTTGAGGTTGTTGTTGTTTTTCAATGTTGAGGTTGTTGTTGAATTTGTTGGTGTTTTTCAATGTTGAGGTTGTTGTTGAATTTGTTGGTGTTTTTCAATGATGAGGTTGTTGTTGTTTTTCAATGTTGAGGTTGTTGAATTTGTGGGTGTTTTTCAATCTTGAGTTTGTTGTTGAATTTGTTGGTGTTTTTCAATGTTGAGGTTGTTGTTGAATTTGTTGGTGTTTTTCAATGTTGAGGTTGTTGCTATTTTTCAATGTTGAGGTTGTTGTTGAGTTTGTTGGTGTTTTTCAATGTTGAGGTTGTTGTTGAATTTGTTGGTGTTTTTCAATGTTGAGGTTGTTGTTGAATTTGTTGGTGTTTTTCAATGTTGAGGTTGTTGTTGTTTTTCAATGTTGAGGTTGTTGTTGAATTTGTTGGTGTTTTTCAATGTTGAGATTGTTGTTGTTTTTCAATGTTGAGGTTGTTGTTGAATTTGTTGGTGTTTTTAAATGTTGAGGTTGTTGTTGAATTTGCTGGTGTTTTGCAATGTTGAGGTTGTTGTTGTTTTTCAATGTTGAGGTTGTTGTTGAATTTGTTGGTGTTTTTCAATGTTGAGGTTTTTGTTGTTTTTCAATGTTGAGGTTGTTGTTGTATTTGTTGGTGTTTTTCAATGTTGAGGCTGTTGTTGTTTTTCAATGTTGAGGTTGTTGTTGAATTTGTTGGTGTTTTTCAATGTTTAGGTTGTTGTTGAATTTGTTGGTGTTTTTCAATTTCGAGGTTGTTGTTGAATTTGTTGGTGTTTTTCAATGTTGAAGTTGTTGTTGAATTTGTTGGTGTTTTTCAATGTTGAGGTTGTTGTTGTTTTTCAATGTTGAGGTTGTTGTTGAATTTGTTGGTGTTTTTCAATGTTGAGGTTGTTGTTGTTTTTCAATGCTGAGGTTCTTGTTGAATTTGTTGGTGTTTTTCAATGTTGAGGTTGTTGTTGAATTTGTTGGTGTTTTTAAATGTTGAGGTTGTTGTTGAATTTGTTGTTGTTTTTCAACGTTGAGGTTGTTGTTGAATTTGTTGGTGTTTTTCAATGTTGAGGTTGCTGTTGTTTTTCAATGTTGAGGTTGTTGTTGAATTTGTTGGTGTTTTTCAATGTTTAGGTTGTTGTTGTTTTTCAATGTTGAGGTTGTTGTTGAATTTGCTGGTGTTTTTCAATTTCGAGGTTGTTGTTGAATTTGTTGGTGTTTTTCAATGTTGAAGTTGTTGTTGAATTTGTCGGTGTTTTTCAATGTTTAGGTTGTTGTTGTTTTTCAATGTTGAGGTTGTTGTTGTATTTGTTGGTGTTTTTCAATTTCGAGGTTGTTGTTGAATTTGTTGGTGTTTTTCAATGTTGAAGTTGTTGTTGAATTTGTCGGTGTTTTTCAATGTTGAGGTTGTTGTTGTTTTTCAATGTTGAGGTTGTTGTTGAATTTGCTGGTGTTTTTTCAATTTTGAGGTTGTTGGTGTTGTTCAATGTTAAGGTTGATTTTGAATTTGAGGGTGTTTTTCAATGTCGAGGTTGTTGTTGAATTTGTTCGTGTTTTTCAATGTTGAGGTTGTTGTTGTTTTTCAATGTTGAGGTTGTTGTTGAATTTTTGGTGTTTTTCAATGTTGAGATTGTTGTTGTTTTTCAATGTTGAGGTTGTTGTTGAATTTGTTGGTGTTTTTAAATGTTGAGGTTGTTGTTGAATTTGTTGGTTTTTTTCAACGTTGAGGTTGTTGTTGAATTTGTTGGTGTTTTTCAATGTTGAGGTTGTTGTTGTTTTTCAATGTTGAGGTTGTTGTTGAATTTGTTGGTGTTTTTCAATGTTTAGGTTGTTGTTGAATTTGTTGGTGTTTTTCAATTTCGAGGTTGTTGTTGAATTTGTTGGTGTTTTTCAATGTTGAAGTTGTTGTTGAATTTGTTGGTGTTTTTCAATGTTGAGGTTGTTGTTGTTTTTCAATGTTGAGGTTGTTGTTGAATTTGTTGGTGTTTTTCAATGTTGAGGTTGTTGTTGTTTTTCAATGCTGAGGTTCTTGTTGAATTTGTTGGTGTTTTTCAATGTTGAGGTTGTTGTTGAATTTGTTGGTGTTTTTCAATGTTGAGGTTGTTGTTGTTTTTCAATGTTGAGGTTGTTGTTGAATTTGTTGGTGTTTTTCAATGTTGAGGTTGTTGTTGTTTTTCAATGTTGAGGTTGTTGTTGAATTTGTTGGTGTTTTTCAATTTCGAGGTTGTTGTTGGATTTGTTTGTGTTTTTCAATGTTGAGGTTGTTGTTGTTTTTCAATGTTGAGGTTGTTGTTGAAATTGTTGGTGTTTTTCAATGTTGAGTTTGTTGTTGTTTTTCAATGTTGAGGTTGTTGTTGAATTTGTTGGTGTTTTTCAATGTTGAGTTTGTTGGTGTTTTTCAATGTTGAGGTTGTTGTTGAATTTGTTGGTGTTTTTCAATGTTGAGGTTGTTGTTGTTTTTCAATGTTGAGGTTGTTGTTGAATTTGTTGGTGTTTTTCAATGTTGAGGTTGTTGTTGTTTTTCAATGTTGAGGTTGTTGTTGAATTTGTTGGTGTTTTTCAATGTTGAGGTTGTTGTTGAATTTGTTGGTGTTTTTCAATGATGAGGTTGTTGTTGTTTTTCAATGTTGAGGTTGTTGAATTTGTGGGTGTTTTTCAATCTTGAGTTTGTTGTTGAATTTGTTGGTGTTTTTCAATGTTGAGGTTGCTGTTGAATTTGTTGGTGTTTTTCAATGTGTAGGTTGTTGCTATTTTTCAATGTTGAGGTTGTTGTTGAGTTTGTTGGTGTTTTTCAATGTTGAGGTTGTTGTTGAATTTGTTGGTGTTTTTCAATGTTGAGGTTGTTGTTGTTTTTCAATGCTGAGGTTCTTGTTGAATTTGTTGGTGTTTTTCAATGTTGAGGTTGTTGTTGAATTTGTTGGTGTTTTTCAATGTTGAGGTTGTTGTTTTTTTTCAATGTTGAGGTTGTTGTTGAATTTGTTGGTGTTTTTCAATGTTGAGGTTGTTGTTGAATTTGTTGGTGTTTTTCAATTTCGAGGTTGTTGTTGGATTTGTTTGAGTTTTTCAATGTTGAGGTTGTTGTTGTTTTTCAATGTTGAGGTTGTTGTTGAAATTGTTGGTGTTTTTCAATGTTGAGTTTGTTGTTGTTTTTCAATGTTGAGGTTGTTGTTGAATTTGTTGGTGTTTTTCAATGTTGAGGTTGTTGTTGTTTTTCAATGTTGAGGTTGTTGTTGAATTTGTTGCTGTTTTTCAATGTTGAGTTTGTTGTTGTTTTTCAATGTTGAGGTTGTTGTTGAATTGGTTGGTGTTTTTCAATGTTGAGGTTGTTGTTGTTTTTCAATGTTGAGGTTGTTGTTGAATTTGTTGGTGTTTTTCAATGTTGAGGTTGTTGTTGTTTTTCAATGTTGAGGTTGTTGTTGAATTTGTTGGTGTTTTTCAATGTTGAGGTTGTTGTTGAATTTGTTGGTGTTTTTCAATGATGAGGTTGTTGTTGTTTTTCAATGTTGAGGTTGTTGAATTTGTGGGTGTTTTTCAATCTTGAGTTTGTTGTTGAATTTGTTGGTGTTTTTCAATGTTGAGGTTGTTGTTGAATTTGTTGGTGTTTTTCAATGTTGAGGTTGTTGTTGAATTTGTTGGTGTTTTTCAATGTTGAGGTTGTTGTTGTTTTTCAATGCTGAGGTTCTTGTTGAATTTGTTGGTGTTTTTCAATGTTGAGGTTGTTGTTGAATTTGTTGGTGTTTTTCAATGTTGAGGTTGTTGTTTTTTTTCAATGTTGAGGTTGTTGTTGAATTTGTTGGTGTTTTTCAATGTTGAGGTTGTTGTTGAATTTGTTGGTGTTTTTCAATTTCGAGGTTGTTGTTGGATTTGTTTGAGTTTTTCAATGTTGAGGTTGTTGTTGTTTTTCAATGTTGAGGTTGTTGTTGAAATTGTTGGTGTTTTTCAATGTTGAGTTTGTTGTTGTTTTTCAATGTTGAGGTTGTTGTTGAATTTGTTGGTGTTTTTCAATGTTGAGGTTGTTGTTGTTTTTCAATGTTGAGGTTGTTGTTGAATTTGTTGCTGTTTTTCAATGTTGAGTTTGTTGTTGTTTTTCAATGTTGAGGTTGTTGTTGAATTGGTTGGTGTTTTTCAATGTTGAGGTTGTTGTTGTTTTTCAATGTTGAGGTTGTTGTTGAATTTGTTGGTGTTTTTCAATGTTGAGGTTGTTGTTGTTTTTCAATGTTGAGGTTGTTGTTGAATTTGTTGGTGTTTTTCAATGTTGAGGTTGTTGTTGAATTTGTTGGTGTTTTTCAATGATGAGGTTGTTGTTGTTTTTCAATGTTGAGGTTGTTGAATTTGTGGGTGTTTTTCAATCTTGAGTTTGTTGTTGAATTTGTTGGTGTTTTTCAATGTTGAGGTTGTTGTTGAATTTGTTGGTGTTTTTCAATGTTGAGGTTGTTGCTATTTTTCAATGTTGAGGTTGTTGTTGAGTTTGTTGGTGTTTTTCAATGTTGAGGTTGTTGTTGAATTTGTTGTTGTTTTTCAATGTTGAGGTTGTTGTTGAATTTGTTGGTGTTTTTCAATGTTGAGGTTGTTGTTGTTTTTCAATGTTGAGGTTGTTGTTGAATTTGTTGGTGTTTTTCAATGTTTAGGTTGTTGTTGAATTTGTTGGTGTTTTTCAATTTCGAGGTTGTTGTTGAATTTGTTGGTGTTTTTCAATGTTGAAGTTGTTGTTGAATTTGTTGGTGTTTTTCAATGTTGAGGTTGTTGTTGTTTTTCAATGTTGAGGTTGTTGTTGAATTTGTTGGTGTTTTTCAATGTTGAGGTTGTTGTTGTTTTTCAATGCTGAGGTTCTTGTTGAATTTGTTGGTGTTTTTCAATGTTGAGGTTGTTGTTGAATTTGTTGGTGTTTTTCAATGATGAGGTTGTTGTTGTTTTTCAATGTTGAGGTTGTTGAATTTGTGGGTGTTTTTCAATCTTGAGTTTGTTGTTGAATTTGTTGGTGTTTTTCAATGTTGAGGTTGTTGTTGAATTTGTTGGTGTTTTTCAATGTGTAGGTTGTTGCTATTTTTCAATGTTGAGGTTGTTGTTGAGTTTGTTGGTGTTTTTCAATGTTGAGGTTGTTGTTGAATTTGTTGGTGTTTTTCAATGTTGAGGTTGTTGTTGTTTTTCAATGCTGAGGTTCTTGTTGAATTTGTTGGTGTTTTTCAATGTTGAGGTTGTTGTTGAATTTGTTGGTGTTTTTCAATGTTGAGGTTGTTGTTTTTTTTCAATGTTGAGGTTGTTGTTGAATTTGTTGGTGTTTTTCAATTTCGAGGTTGTTGTTGGATTTGTTTGAGTTTTTCAATGTTGAGGTTGTTGTTGTTTTTCAATGTTGAGGTTGTTGTTGAAATTGTTGGTGTTTTTCAATGTTGAGTTTGTTGTTGTTTTTCAATGTTGAGGTTGTTGTTGAATTTGTTGGTGTTTTTCAATGTTGAGGTTGTTGTTGTTTTTCAATGTTGAGGTTGTTGTTGAATTTGTTGCTGTTTTTCAATGTTGAGTTTGTTGTTGTTTTTCAATGTTGAGGTTGTTGTTGAATTGGTTGGTGTTTTTCAATGTTGAGGTTGTTGTTGTTTTTCAATGTTGAGGTTGTTGTTGAATTTGTTGGTGTTTTTCAATGTTGAGGTTGTTGTTGTTTTTCAATGTTGAGGTTGTTGTTGAATTTGTTGGTGTTTTTCAATGTTGAGGTTGTTGTTGAATTTGTTGGTGTTTTTCAATGATGAGGTTGTTGTTGTTTTTCAATGTTGAGGTTGTTGAATTTGTGGGTGTTTTTTCAATCTTGAGTTTGTTGTTGAATTTGTTGGTGTTTTTCAATGTTGAGGTTGTTGTTGAATTTGTTGGTGTTTTTCAATGTTGAGGTTGTTGTTGAATTTGTTGGTGTTTTTCAATGTTGAGGTTGTTGTTGTTTTTCAATGCTGAGGTTCTTGTTGAATTTGTTGGTGTTTTTCAATGTTGAGGTTGTTGTTGAATTTGTTGGTGTTTTTCAATGTTGAGGTTGTTGTTTTTTTTCAATGTTGAGGTTGTTGTTGAATTTGTTGGTGTTTTTCAATGTTGAGGTTGTTGTTGAATTTGTTGGTGTTTTTCAATTTCGAGGTTGTTGTTGGATTTGTTTGAGTTTTTCAATGTTGAGGTTGTTGTTGTTTTTCAATGTTGAGGTTGTTGTTGAAATTGTTGGTGTTTTTCAATGTTGAGTTTGTTGTTGTTTTTCAATGTTGAGGTTGTTGTTGAATTTGTTGGTGTTTTTCAATGTTGAGGTTGTTGTTGTTTTTCAATGTTGAGGTTGTTGTTGAATTTGTTGCTGTTTTTCAATGTTGAGTTTGTTGTTGTTTTTCAATGTTGAGGTTGTTGTTGAATTGGTTGGTGTTTTTCAATGTTGAGGTTGTTGTTGTTTTTCAATGTTGAGGTTGTTGTTGAATTTGTTGGTGTTTTTCAATGTTGAGGTTGTTGTTGTTTTTCAATGTTGAGGTTGTTGTTGAATTTGTTGGTGTTTTTCAATGTTGAGGTTGTTGTTGAATTTGTTGGTGTTTTTCAATGATGAGGTTGTTGTTGTTTTTCAATGTTGAGGTTGTTGAATTTGTGGGTGTTTTTCAATCTTGAGTTTGTTGTTGAATTTGTTGGTGTTTTTCAATGTTGAGGTTGTTGTTGAATTTGTTGGTGTTTTTCAATGTTGAGGTTGTTGCTATTTTTCAATGTTGAGGTTGTTGTTGAGTTTGTTGGTGTTTTTCAATGTTGAGGTTGTTGTTGAATTTGTTGTTGTTTTTCAATGTTGAGGTTGTTGTTGAATTTGTTGGTGTTTTTCAATGTTGAGGTTGTTGTTGTTTTTCAATGTTGAGGTTGTTGTTGAATTTGTTGGTGTTTTTCAATGTTTAGGTTGTTGTTGAATTTGTTGGTGTTTTTCAATTTCGAGGTTGTTGTTGAATTTGTTGGTGTTTTTCAATGTTGAAGTTGTTGTTGAATTTGTTGGTGTTTTTCAATGTTGAGGTTGTTGTTGTTTTTCAATGTTGAGGTTGTTGTTGAATTTGTTGGTGTTTTTCAATGTTGAGGTTGTTGTTGTTTTTCAATGTTGAGGTTGTTGTTGAATTTGTTGGTGTTTTTCAATTTCGAGGTTGTTGTTGGATTTGTTTGAGTTTTTCAATGTTGAGGTTGTTGTTGAATTTGTTGGTGTTTTTCAATGTTGAAGTTGTTGTTGAATTTGTTGGTGTTTTTCAATGTTGAGGTTGTTGTTGTTTTTCAATGTTGAGGTTGTTGTTGAATTTGTTGGTGTTTTTCAATGTTGAGGTTGTTGTTGTTTTTCAATGCTGAGGTTCTTGTTGAATTTGTTGGTGTTTTTCAATGTTGAGGTTGTTGTTGAATTTTTTGGTGTTTTTAAATGTTGAGGTTGTTGTTGAATTTGTTGGTGTTTTTCAACGTTGAGGTTGTTGTTGAATTTGTTGGTGTTTTTCAATGTTGAGGTTGTTGTTGTTTTTCAATGTTGAGGTTGTTGTTGAATTTGTTGGTGTTTTTCAATGTTTAGGTTGTTGTTGTTTTTCAATGTTGAGGTTGTTGTTGAATTTGCTGGTGTTTTTCAATTTCGAGGTTGTTGTTGAATTTGTTGGTGTTTTTCAATGTTGAAGCTGTTGTTGAATTTGTCGGTGTTTTTCAATGTTTAGGTTGTTGTTGTTTTTCAATGTTGAGGTTGTTGTTGTATTTGTTGGTGTTTTTTTCAATTTCGAGGTTGTTGTTGAATTTGTTGGTGTTTTTTCAATGTTGAAGTTGTTGTTGAATTTGTCGGTGTTTTTTCAATGTTGAGGTTGTTGTTGTTTTTCAATGTTGAGGTTGTTGTTGAATTTGCTGGTGTTTTTTTCAATTTTGAGGTTGTTGGTGTTGTTCAAATGTTGAGGTTGATTTTGAATTTGAGGGTGTTTTTCAATGTCGAGGTTGTTGTTGAATTTGTTCGTGTTTTTCAAATGTTGAGGTTGTTGTGTTGTTTTTCAATGTTGAGGTTGTTGTTGAATTTTTGGTGTTTTTCAAAGTTGAGATTGTTGTTGTTTTTCAATGTTGAGGTTGTTGTTGAATTTGTTGGTGTTTTTAAATGTTGAGGTTGTTGTTGAATTTGTTGGTGTTTTGCAATGTTGAGGTTGTTGTTGTTTTTCAATGTTGAGGTTGTTGTTGAATTTGTTGGTGTTTTTCAATGTTGAGGTTTTTGTTGTTTTTCAATGTTGAGGTTGTTGTTGTATTTGTTGGTGTTTTTTCAATTTCGAGGTTGTTGTTGAATTTGTTGGTGTTTTTCAATGTTGAAGTTGTTGTTGAATTTGTCGGTGTTTTTCAAATGTTGAGGTTGTTGTTGTTTTTTCAATGTTGAGGTTGTTGTTGAATTTGTTGGTGTTTTTCAATGTTGAGGTTGTTGTTGTTTTTCAATGCTGAGGTTGTTGTTGAATTTGTTGGTGTTTTTCAATGTTGAGGTTGTTGTTGAATTTGTTGGTGTTTTTCAATGTTGAGGTTGTTGTTGTTTTTCAATGTTGAGGTTGTTGTTGAATTTGTTGGTGTTTTTCAAAGTTTAGGTTGTTGTTGTTTTTCAATGTTGAGGTTGTTGTGGAATTGGTTGGTGTTTTTCAATGTTGAGGTTGTTGTTGAATTTGTTGGTGTTTTTTCAATGTTGAGGTTGTTGTTATTTTTCAATGTTGAGGTTGTTGTTGAGTTTATTGGTGTTTTTTCAATGTTGAGGTTGTTGTTGAATTTGTTGGTGTTTTTCAATGTTGAGGTTGTTGTTGAATTTGTTGGTGTTTTTTCAATGTTGAGGTTGTTGTTGTTTTTCAATGTTGAGGTTGTTGTTGAATTTGTTGGTGTTTTTCAACGTTGAGGTTGTTGTTGAATTTGTTGGTGTTTTTTCAATGTTGAGGTTGTTGTTGTTTTTCAATGTTGAGGTTGTTGTTGAATTTGTTGGTGTTTTTCAATGTTTAGGTTGTTGTTGAATTTGTTGGTGTTTTTCAATTTCGAGGTTGTTGTTGAATTTGTTGGTGTTTTTCAATGTTGAGGTTGTTGTTGAATTTGTTGGTGTTTTTCAATGTTGAGGTTGTTGTTGTTTTTTCAATGTTGAGGTTGTTGTTGAATTTGTTTGGTGTTTTTCAACGTTGAGGTTGTTGTTGAATTTGTTGGTGTTTTTCAATGTTGAGGTTGTTGTTGTTTTTTCAATGTTGAGGTTGTTGTTGAATTTGTTGTTGTTTTTTCAATGTTGAGGTTGTTGTTGAATTTGTTGGTGTTTTTCAATTTCGAGGTTGTTGTTGAATTTGTTGGTGTTTTTCAATGTTGAGGTTGTTGTTGTTTTTCAATGCTGAGGTTGCTGTTGAATTTGTTGGTGTTTTTCAATGTTGAGATTGCTGCTGTTTTTCAATGTTGAGGTTGTTGTTGAATTTGTTGGTGTTTTTAAATGTTGAGGTTGTTGTTGAATTTGTTGGTGTTTTTCAATGTTGAGGTTGTTGTTGTTTTTCAATGTTGAGGTTGTTGTTGAATTTGTTGGTGTTTTTTCAATTTCGAGGTTGTTGTTGAATTTGTTGGTGTTTTTCAATTTTGAAGTTTTTGTTGAATTTGTTGGTGTCTTTCAATGTTGAGGTTGTTGTTGTTTTTCAATGTTGAGGTTGTTGTTGAATTTGTTGGTGTTTTTCAATTTTGAAGTTTTTGTTGAATTTGTTGGTGTTTTTCAATGTTGAGGTTGTTGTTGTTTTTCAATGTTGAGGTTGTTGTTGAATTTGTTGGTGTTTTTCAATGTTGAGGTTGTTGTTGTTTTTCAATGCTGAGGTTGTTGTTGAATTTGTTGGTGTTTTTCAATGTTGAGGTTGTTGTTGAATTTGTTGGTGTTTTTCAATGTTGAGGTTGTTGTTGTTTTTCAATGTTGAGGTTGTTGTTGAATTTGTTGGTGTTTTTTCAATGTTGAGGATGTTGTTGAATTTGTTGGAGTTTTTCAAAGTTGAGATTGTTGTTGTTTTTTCAATGTTGAGGTTGTTGTTGAATTTGTTGGTGTTTTTCAATGTTGAGGTTGTTGTTGTTTTTCAATGTTGAGGTTGTTGAATTTGTTGGTGTTTTTCAATGTTGTGTTTGATATTGTTTTTCAATGTTGAGGTTGTTGTTGAATTTGTTGGTGTTTTTCAATGTTGAGGTTGTTGTTGAATTTGTTGGTGTTTTTCAATGTTGAGGTTGTTGTTGTTTTTCAATGTTGAGGTTGTTGTTGAATTTGTTGGTGTTTTTTCAATGTTGAGGTTGTTGTTGAATTTGTTGGTGTTTTTCAATGTTGAGGTTGTTGTTGTTTTTAAATGTAGAGGTTGTTGTTGAATTTGTTGGTGTTTTTTCAATTTTGAGGTTGTTGGTGTTTTTCAATGTTGAGGTTGCAGTTGAATTTGCTGGTGTTTTGCAATGTTGAGGTTGTTGTTGTTTTTCAATGTTAAGGTTTTTGTTGAATTTGTTGGTGTTTTTCAATGTTCAGGTTGTTGTTGTTTTTCAATGTTGAGGTTGTTGTTGTATTTGTTGTTGTTTTTCAATGTAGAGGTTGTTGATGAATTTGTTGGTGTTTTTCAATGTTGAGGTTGTTGTTGTTTTTCAATGCTGAGGTTGTTGTTGAATTTGTTGGTGTTTTTCAATGTTGAGGTTGTTGTTGAATTTGTTGGTGTTTTTCAATGTTGAGGTTGTTGTTGTTTTTCAATGTTGAGGTTGTTGTTGAATTTGTTGGTGTTTTTCAATGTTTAGGTTGTTGTTGTTTTTCAATGTTGAGGTTGTTGTTGAATTTGTTGGTGTTTTTCAATGTTGAGGTTGTTGTTGAATTTGTTGGTGTTTTTCAATGTTGAGGTTGTTGTTGTTTTTCAATGTTGAGGTTGTTGTTGAATTTGTTGGTGTTTTTCCATGTTGCGTTTGTTGTTGTTTTTCAATGTTGAGGTTGTTGTTGAATTTGTTGGTGTTTTTCAATGTTGAGGTTCTTGTTGTTTTTCAATGTTGAGGTTGTTGTTGAATTTGTTGGTATTTTTCAATGTTGAGGTTGTTGTTGAATTTGTTGGTGTTTTTCAATGTTGAGGTTGTTGTTGAATTTGTTGGTGTTTTTCAATGTTGAGGTTGTTGGTGTTTTTCAATTTTGAGGTTGTTGTTGAATTTGTTGGTGTTTTGCAATGTTGAGATTATTGTTGTTTTTCAATGTTGAGATTGTTGTTGAATTTGTTGGTGTTTTTAAATGTTGAGGTTGTTGTTGAATTTTTTGGTGTATTTCAATGTTGAGGTTGTTGTTGTTTTTCAATGTTGAGGTTGTTGTTGAATTTGTTGGTGTTTTTCAATTTCGAGGTTGTTGTTGAATTTGTTGCTCTTTTTCAATGTTGAGGTTGTGGTTGTTTTTCAATGTTGAGGTTGTTGTTGAATTTGTTGGTGTTTTTCAATGTTGAGGTTGTTGTTGAATTTGTTGGTGTTTTTCAATATTGAGGTTGTTGTTGTTTTTCAATGTTGAGGTTGTTGTTGAATATGTTGGTGTTTTTCAATTTCGAGGTTGTTGTTGAATTTGTTGGTTTTTTCAATGTTGAGGTTGTTGTTGTTTTTCAATGCTGAGGTTGTTGTTGAATTTGTTGGTGTTTTTCAATGTTGAGATTGCTGCTGTTTTTCAATGTTGAGGTTGTTGTTGAATTTGTTGGTGTTTTTAAATGTTGAGGTTGTTGTTGAATTTGTTGGTGTTTTTCAATGTTGAGGTTGTTGTTGTTTTTCAATGTTGAGGTTGTTGTTGAATTTGTTGGTGTTTTTCAATTTCGAGGTTGTTGTTGAATTTGTTGGTGTTTTTCAATTTTGAAGTTTTTGTTGAATTTGTTGGTGTTTTTCAATGTTGAGGTTGTTGTTGTTTTTCAATGTTGAGGTTGTTGTTGAATTTGTTGGTGTTTTTCAATGTTGAGGTTGTTGTTGTTTTTCAATGCTGAGGTTGTTGTTGAATTTGTTGGTGTTTTTCAATGTTGAGGTTGTTGTTGAATTTGTTGGTGTTTTTCAATGTTGAGGTTGTTGTTGTTTTTCAATGTTGAGGTTGTTGTTGAGTTTGTTGGTGTTTTTCAATGTTGAGGTTGTTGTTGAATTTGTTGGTGTTTTTCAATGTTGAGGTTGTTGTTGAATTTGTTGGTGTTTTTCAATGTTGAGGTTGTTGTTGTTTTTAAATGTAGAGGTTGTTGTTGAATTTATTGGTGTTTTTTCAATTTTGAGGTTGTTGGTGTTTTTCAATGTTGAGGTTGCTGTTGAATTTGCTCGTGGTTTGCAATGTTGAGGTTGTTGTTTTTTTTCAATGTAGAGGTTGTTGTTGAATTTGTTGGTGTTTTTCAATGTTGAGGTTGTTGTTGTTTTTCAATGTTGAGGTTGTTGTTGTATTTGTTGTTGTTTTTCAATGTAGAGGTTGTTGTTGAATTTGTTGGTGTTTTTCAATGTTGAGGTTGTTGTTGTTTTTCAATGTGGAGGTTGTTGTTGAATTTGTTGGTGTTTTTCAATGTTGAGGTTGTTGTTGTTTTTCAATGCTGAGGTTGTTGTTGAATTTGTTGGTGTTTTTCAATGTTGAGGTTGTTGTTGAATTTGTTGGTGTTTTTCAATGTTGAGGTTGTTGTTGTTTTTCAATGTTGAGGTTGTTGTTGAATTTGTTGGTGTTTTTCAATGTTTAGATTGTTGTTGTTTTTCAATGTTGAGGTTGTTGTTGAATTTGTTGGTGTTTTTCAATGTTGAGGTTGTTGTTGAATTTGCTGGTGTTTTTCAATGTTGTGGCTGTTGTTGTTTTTCAATGTTGAGGTTGTTGTTGAATTTGTTGGTGTTTTTCCATGTTGCGTTTGTTGTTGTTTTTCAATGTTGAGGTTGCTGTTGAATTTGCTGGTGTTTTGCAATGTTGAGGTTGTTGTTGTTTTTCAATGTTGAGGTTGTTGTTGAATTTGTTGGTGTTTTTCAATGTTGAGGTTGTTGTTGTTTTTCAATGTTGAGGTTGTTGTTGTATTTGTTGTTGTTTTTCAATGTAGAGGTTGTTGTTGAATTTGTTGGTGTTTTTCAATGTTGAGGTTGTTGTTGTTTTTCAATGTTGAGGTTGTTGTTGAATTTGTTGGTGTTTTTCAATGTTGAGGTTGTTGTTGCTTTTCAATGCTGAGGTTGTTGTTGAATTTGTTGGTGTTTTTCAATGTTGAGGTTGTTGTTGAATTTGTTGGTGTTTTTCAATGTTGAGGTTGTTGTTGTTTTTCAATGTTGAGGTTGTTGTTGAATTTGTTGGTGTTTTTCAATGTTTTGGTTGTTGTTGTTTTTCAATGTTGAGGTTGTTGTTGAATTTGTTGGTGTTTTTCAATGTTGAGGTTGTTGTTGAATTTGTTGGTGTTTCTCAATGTTGAGGTTGTTGTTGTTTTTCAATGTTGAGGTTGTTGTTGAATTTGTTGGTGTTTTTCCATGTTGCGTTTGTTGTTGTTTATCAATGTTGAGGTTGTTGTTGAATTTGTTGGTGTTTTTCAATGTTGAGGTTGTTGTTGTTTTTCAATGTTGAGGTTGTTGTTGAATTTGTTCGTATTTTTCAATGTTGAGGTTGTTGTTGAATTTGTTGGTGTATTTCAATGTTGAGGTTGTTGTTGAATTTGTTGGTGTTTTTCAATGTTGAGGTTGTTGGTGTTTTTCAATTTTGAGCTTGTTGTTGAATTTGTTGGTGTTTTTCAATGTTGAGATTATTGTTGTTTTTCAATGTTGAGGTTGTTGTTGAATTTGTTGGTGTTTTTAAATGTTGAGGTTGTTGTTGAATTTTTTGGTGTATTTCAATGTTGAGGTTGTTGTTGTTTTTCAATGTTGAGGTTGTTGTTGAATTTGTTGGTGTTTTTCAATTTCGAGGTTGTTGTTGAATTTGTTGCTGTTTTTCAATGTTGAGGTTGTTGTTGTTTTTCAATGTTGAGGTTGTTGTTGAATTTGTTGGTGTTCTTCAATGTTGAGGTTGTTGTTGAATTTGTTGGTGTTTTTCAATATTGAGGTTGTTGTTGTTTTTCAATGTAGAGGTTGTTGTTGAATTTTTTGGTGTTTTTCAATGTTGAGGTTGTTGTTGTTTTTCAATGTTGAGGTTGTTGTTGTATTTGTTGTTGTTTTTCAATGTAGAGGTTGTTGTTGAATTTGTTGGTGTTTTTCAATGTTGAGGTTGTTGTTGAATTTGTTGGTGTTTTTCAATGTTGAGGTTGTTGTTGTTTTTCAATGTTGAGGTTGTTGTTGAGTTTGTTGGTGTTTTTCAATGTTGAGGTTGTTGTTGAATTTGTTGGTGTTTTTCAATGTTGAGGTTGTTGTTGAATTTGTTGGTGTTTTTCAATGTTGAGGTTGTTGTTGTTTTTAAATGTAGAGGTTGTTGTTGAATTTGTTGGTGTTTTTTCAATTTTGAGGTTGTTGGTGTTTTTCAATGTTGAGGTTGCTGTTGAATTTGCTCGTGTTTTGCAATGTTGAGGTTGTTGTTGTTTTTCAATGTAGAGGTTGTTGTTGAATTTGTTGGTGTTTTTCAATGTTGAGGTTGTTGTTGTTTTTCAATGTTGAGGTTGTTGTTGAATATGTTGGTGTTTTTCAATTTCGAGGTTGTTGTTGAATTTGTTGGTGTTTTTCAATGTTGAGGTTGTTGTTGTTTTTCAATGCTGAGGTTGTTGTTGAATTTGTTGGTGTTTTTCAATGTTGAGATTGCTGCTGTTTTTCAATGTTGAGGTTGTTGTTGAATTTGTTGGTGTTTTTAAATGTTGAGGTTGTTGTTGAATTTGTTGGTGTTTTTCAATGTTGAGGTTGTTGTTGTTTTTCAATGTTGAGGTTGTTGTTGAATTTGTTGGTGTTTTTCAATTTCGAGGTTGTTGTTGAATTTGTTGGTGTTTTTCAATTTTGAAGTTTTTGTTGAATTTGTTGGTGTTTTTCAATGTTGAGGTTGTTGTTGTTTTTCAATGTTGAGGTTGTTGTTGAATTTGTTGGTGTTTTTCAATGTTGAGGTTGTTGTTGAATTTGTTGGTGTTTTTCAATGTTGAGGTTGTTGTTGTTTTTCAATGTTGAGGTTGTTGTTGAATTTGTTGGTGTTTTTCAATGTTGAGGATGTTGTTGAATTTGTTGGAGTTTTTCAAAGTTGAGATTGTTGTTGTTTTTCAATGTTGAGGTTGTTGTTGAATTTGTTGGTGTTTTTCAATGTTGAGGTTGTTGTTGTTTTTCAATGTTGAGGTTGTTGTTGAATTTGTTGGTGTTTTTCAATGTTGTGTTTGATATTGTTTTTCAATGTTGAGGTTGTTGTTGAATTTGTTCGTGTTTTTCAATGTTGAGGTAGTTGTTGAATTTGTTGGTGTTTTTCAATGTTGAGATTGCTGCTGTTTTTCAATGTTGAGGTTGTTGTTGAATTTGTTGGTGTTTTTAAATGTTGAGGTTGTTGTTGAATTTGTTGGTGTTTTTCAATGTTGAGGTTGTTGTTGTTTTTCAATGTTGAGGTTGTTGTTGAATTTGTTGGTGTTTTTCAATTTCGAGGTTGTTGTTGAATTTGTTGGTGTTTTTCAATTTTGAAGTTTTTGTTGAATTTGTTGGTGTTTTTCAATGTTGAGGTTGTTGTTGTTTTTCAATGTTGAGGTTGTTGTTGAATTTGTTGGTGTTTTTCAATGTTGAGGTTGTTGTTGTTTTTCAATGCTGAGGTTGTTGTTGAATTTGTTGGTGTTTTTCAATGTTGAGGTTGTTGTTGAATTTGTTGGTGTTTTTCAATGTTGAGGTTGTTGTTGTTTTTCAATGTTGAGGTTGTTGTTGAATTTGTTGGTGTTTTTCAATGTTGAGGATGTTGTTGAATTTGTTGGAGTTTTTCAAAGTTGAGATTGTTGTTGTTTTTCAATGTTGAGGTTGTTGTTGAATTTGTTGGTGTTTTTCAATGTTGAGGTTGTTGTTGTTTTTCAATGTTGAGGTTGTTGTTGAATTTGTTGGTGTTTTTCAATGTTGTGTTTGATATTGTTTTTCAATGTTGAGGTTGTTGTTGAATTTGTTGGTGTTTTTCAATGTTGAGGTTGTTGTTGAATTTGTTGTTGTTTTTCAATGTTGAGGTTGTTGATGAATTTGTTGGTGTTTTTCAATGTTGAGGTTCTTGTTGTTTTTCAATGTTGAGGTTGTTGTTGAATTTGTTAGTGTTTTTCAATGTTGAGGTTGTTGTTGTTTTTCAATGTCGAGGTTGTTGTTGAATTTGTTCGTGTTTTTCGATGTTGAGGTTGTTGTTGAATTTGTTTGTGTTTTTCAATGTTGAGGTTGTTGTTGTTTTTCAATGTTGAGTTTGTTGTTGAATTTGTTGGTGTTT
Organism: Isurus oxyrinchus; assembly: GCA_026770705.1. Taxonomy (NCBI): domain Eukaryota; kingdom Metazoa; phylum Chordata; class Chondrichthyes; order Lamniformes; family Lamnidae; genus Isurus; species Isurus oxyrinchus. Next base: position 387,920 of record JANJGN010000143.1, on the reverse strand, counting down.
TTCAATGTTGAGGTTGTTGTTGTTTTTCAATGTTGAGGTTGTTGTTGAATTTGTTGGTGTTTTTCAATGTTGAGGTTGTTGTTGAATTTGTTGGTGTTTTTCAATGTTGCGGTTGTTGTTGTTTTTCAATGTTGAGGTTGTTGAATTTGTTGGTGTTTTTCAATCTTGAGTTTGTTGTTGAATTTGTTGGTGTTTTTCAATGTTGAGGTTGTTGTAGAATTTCTTGGTGTTTTTCAGTGTTGAGGTTGTTGTTATTTTTCAATGTTGAGGTTGTTGTTGAGTTTGTTGGTGTTTTTCAATGTTGAGGTTGTTGTTGAATTTGTTGGTGTTTTTCAATGTTGAGGTTGTTGTTGTTTTTCAATGTTGAGGTTGTTGTTGAATTTGTTGGTGTTTTTCAATGTTGAGGTTGTTGTTGTTTTTCAATGCTGAGGTTGTTGTTGAATTTGTTGGTGTTTTTCAATGTTGAGGTTGTTGTTGAATTTGTTGGTGTTTTTCAATGTTGAGGTTGTCGTTGTTTTTCAATGTTGAGGTTGCTGTTGAATTTGTTGGTGTTTTTCAATGTTGAGGTTGTTGTTGTTTTTCAATGTTGAGGCTGTTGTTGAATTTGTTGGTGTTTTTCAATGTTGAGGATGTTGTTGAATTTGTTGGAGTTTTTCAAAGTTGAGGTTGTTGTTGTTTTTCAATGTTGAGGTTGTTGTTGAATTTGCTGGTGTTTTGCAATGTTGAGGTTGTTGTTGTTTTTCAATGTTGAGGTTGTTGTTGTATTTGTTGGTGTATTTCAATGTTGAGGTTGTTGTTGTTTTTCAATGCTGAGGTTGTTGTTGAATTTGTTGGTGTTTTTCAATGTTGAGGTTGTTGTTGAATTTGTTGGTGTTTTTCAATGTTGAGGTTGCTGTTGTTTTTCAATGTTGAGGTTGTTGTTGAATTTGTTGGTGTTTTTCAATGTTGAGGTTGTTGTTGTTTTTCAATGTTGAGGTTGTTGTTGAATTTGTTGGTGTTTTTCAATGTTGCGTTTGTTGTTGTTTTTCAATGTTGAGGTTGTTGTTGAATTTGTTGGTGTTTTTCAATGTTGAGGTTGTTGTTGTTTTTCAATGTTGAGGTTGTTGTTGAATTTGTTGGTATTTTTCAATGTTGAGGTTGTTGTTGTTTTTCAATGTTGAGGTTGTTGTTGAATTTGATGGTCCTTTTCAATGTTGAGATTGTTGTTGAATTTGTTGGTGTTTTTCAATGTTGAGGTTGTTGGTGTTTTTCAATGTTGAGGTTGTTGTTGAATTTGTTGGTGTTTTTCAATGTTGAGTTTGTTGTTGAATTTGTTGGTGTTTTTCAATGTTGAGGTTGTTGTTGAATTTGTTGTTGTTTTTCAATGTTGAGGTTTTTGATGAATTTGTTGGTGTTTTTCAATGTTGAGGTTCTTGTTGTTTTTCAATGTAGAGGTTGTTGTTGAATTTGTTAGTGTTTTTCAATGTTGAGGTTGTTGTTGTTTTTCAATGTTGAGGTTGTTGTTGAATTTGTTCGTGTTTTTCAATGTTGAGGTTGTTGTTGAATTTGTTGGTGTTTTTCAATGTTGAGGTTGTTGTTGTTTTTCAACGTTGAGGTTGTTGTTGAATTTGTTGGTGTTTTTCAATGTTGAGGTTGTTGTTGTTTTTCAATGTTGAGGTTGTTGTTGAATTTGTTGGTGTTTTTCAATGTTGAGGTTGTTGTTGAATTTGTTGGTGTTTTTCAATGTTGAGGTTGTTGTTGTTTTTCAATGTTGAGGTTGTTGAATTTGTTGGTGTTTTTCAATCTTGAGTTTGTTGTTGAATTTGTTGGTGTTTTTCAATGTTGAGGTTGTTGTAGAATTTCTTGGTGTTTTTCAGTGTTGAGGTTGTTGTTATTTTTCAATGTTGAGGTTGTTGTTGAGTTTGTTGGTGTTTTTCAATGTTGAGGTTGTTGTTGAATTTGTTGGTGTTTTTCAATGTTGAGGTTGTTGTTGTTTTTCAATGTTGAGGTTGTTGTTGAATTTGTTGGTGTTTTTCAATGTTGAGGTTGTTGTTGTTTTTCAATGCTGAGGTTGTTGTTGAATTTGTTGGTGTTTTTCAATGTTGAGGTTGTTGTTGAATTTGTTGGTGTTTTTCAATGTTGAGGTTGTCGTTGTTTTTCAATGTTGAGGTTGCTGTTGAATTTGTTGGTGTTTTTCAATGTTGAGGTTGTTGTTCTTTTTCAATGTTGAGGTTGTTGTTGAATTTGTTGGTGTTTTTCAATGTTGAGGATGTTGTTGAATTTGTTGGAGTTTTTCAAAGTTGAGGTTGTTGTTGTTTTTCAATGTTGAGGTTGTTGTTGAATTTGTTGGTGTTTTTCAATGTTGAGGTTGTTGTTGTTTTTCAATGTTGAGATTGTTGTTGAATTTGTTGGTGTTTTTCAATGTTGTGTTTGTTATTGTTTTTCAATGTTGAGGTTGTTGTTGAATTTGTTGGTGTTTTTCAATGTTGAGCTTGTTGTTGTTTTTCAATGTTGAGGTTGTTGTTGAATTTGTTGGTGTTTTTCAATGTTGAGGTTGTTGTTGTTTTTCAATGTTGAGGTTGTTGTTGAATTTGTTGGTGTTTTTCAATGTTGAGGTTGTTGTTGAATTTGTTGGTGTTTTTCAATGTTGAGGTTGTTGTTGTTTTTCAATGTTGAGGTTGTTGAATTTGTTGGTGTTTTTCAATCTTGAGTTTGTTGTTGAATTTGTTGGTGTTTTTCAATGTTGAGGTTGTTGTTGAATTTGTTGGTGTTTTTCAATGTTGAGGTTGTTGTTGTTTTTCAATGTTGAGGTTGTTGTTGAGTTTGTTGGTGTTTTTCAATGTTGAGGTTGTTGTTGAATTTGTTCGTGTTTTTCAATGTTGAGGTTGTTGTTGTTTTTCAATGTTGAGGTTGTTGTTGAATTTGTTGGTGTTTTTCAATGTTTAGGTTGTTGTTGTTTTTCAATGTTGAGGTTGTTGTTGAATTTGTTGGTGTTTTTCAATGTTGAGGTTGTTGTTGAATTTGTTGGTGTTTTTCAATGTTGAGGTTGTTGTTGAATTTGTTGGTGTTTTTCATTGTTGCGTTTGTTGTTGTTTTTCAATGTTGAGGTTGTTGTTGAATTTGTTGGTGTTTTTCAATGTTGAGGTTGTTGTTGTTTTTCAATGTTGAGGTTGTTGTTGAATTTGTTGGTATTTTTCAATGTTGAGGTTGTTGTTGTTTTTCAATGTTGAGGTTGTTGTTGAATTTGATGGTCCTTTTCAATGTTGAGGTTGTTGTTGAATTTGTTGGTGTTTTTCAATGTTGAGGTTGTTGGTGTTTTTCAATGTTGAGGTTGTTGTTGAATTTGTTGGTGTTTTTCAATGTTGAGTTTGTTGTTGAATTTGTTGGTGTTTTTCAATGTTGAGGTTGTTGTTGAATTTGTTGTTGTCTTTCAATGTTGAGGTTGTTGATGAATTTGTTGGTGTTTTTCAATGTTGAGGTTCTTGTTGTTTTTCAATGTTGAGGTTGTTGTTGAATTTGTTAGTGTTTTTCAATGTTGAGGTTGTTGTTGTTTTTCAATGTTGAGGTTGTTGTTGAATTTGTTCGTGTTTTTCGATGTTGAGGTTGTTGTTGAATTTGTTTGTGTTTTTCAATGTTGAGGTTGTTGTTGTTTTTCAATGTTGAGTTTGTTGTTGAATTTGTTGGTGTTTTTCAATGTTGAGGTTGTTGTTGTTTTTCAATGTTGAGGTTGTTGTTGAATTTGTTGGTGTTTTTCAATGTTGAGGTTGTTGTTGAATTTGTTGGTGTTTTTCAATGTTGCGGTTGTTGTTGTTTTTCAATGTTGAGGTTGTTGAATTTGTTGGTGTTTTTCAATCTTGAGTTTGTTGTTGAATTTGTTGGTGTTTTTCAATGTTGAGGTTGTTGTAGAATTTCTTGGTGTTTTTCAGTGTTGAGGTTGTTGTTATTTTTCAATGTTGAGGTTGTTGTTGAGTTTGTTGGTGTTTTTCAATGTTGAGGTTGTTGTTGAATTTGTTGGTGTTTTTCAATGTTGAGGTTGTTGTTGTTTTTCAATGTTGAGGTTGTTGTTGAATTTGTTGGTGTTTTTCAATGTTGAGGTTGTTGTTGTTTTTCAATGCTGAGGTTGTTGTTGAATTTGTTGGTGTTTTTCAATGTTGAGGTTGTTGTTGAATTTGTTGGTGTTTTTCAATGTTGAGGTTGTCGTTGTTTTTCAATGTTGAGGTTGCTGTTGAATTTGTTGGTGTTTTTCAATGTTGAGGTTGTTGTTGTTTTTCAATGTTGAGGCTGTTGTTGAATTTGTTGGTGTTTTTCAATGTTGAGGATGTTGTTGAATTTGTTGGAGTTTTTCAAAGTTGAGGTTGTTGTTGTTTTTCAATGTTGAGGTTGTTGTTGAATTTGCTGGTGTTTTGCAATGTTGAGGTTGTTGTTGTTTTTCAATGTTGAGGTTGTTGTTGTATTTGTTGGTGTATTTCAATGTTGAGGTTGTTGTTGTTTTTCAATGCTGAGGTTGTTGTTGAATTTGTTGGTGTTTTTCAATGTTGAGGTTGTTGTTGAATTTGTTGGTGTTTTTCAATGTTGAGGTTGCTGTTGTTTTTCAATGTTGAGGTTGTTGTTGAATTTGTTGGTGTTTTTCAATGTTTAGGTTGTTGTTGTTTTTCAATGTTGAGGTTGTTGTTGAATTTGTTGGTGTTTTTCAATGTTGAGGTTGTTGTTGAATTTGTTGGTGTTTTTCAATGTTGAGGTTGTTGTCCTTTTTCAATGTTGAGGTTGTTGTTGAATTTGTTGGTGTTTTTCAATGTTGCGTTTGTTGTTGTTTTTCAATGTTGAGGTTGTTGTTGAATTTGTTGGTGTTTTTCAATGTTGAGGTTGTTGTTGTTTTTCAATGTTGAGGTTGTTGTTGAATTTGTTGGTATTTTTCAATGTTGAGGTTGTTGTTGTTTTTCAATGTTGAGGTTGTTGTTGAATTTGATGGTCCTTTTCAATGTTGAGATTGTTGTTGAATTTGTTGGTGTTTTTCAATGTTGAGGTTGTTGGTGTTTTTCAATGTTGAGGTTGTTGTTGAATTTGTTGGTGTTTTTCAATGTTGAGTTTGTTGTTGAATTTGTTGGTGTTTTTCAATGTTGAGGTTGTTGTTGAATTTGTTGTTGTTTTTCAATGTTGAGGTTTTTGATGAATTTGTTGGTGTTTTTCAATGTTGAGGTTCTTGTTGTTTTTCAATGTAGAGGTTGTTGTTGAATTTGTTAGTGTTTTTCAATGTTGAGGTTGTTGTTGTTTTTCAATGTTGAGGTTGTTGTTGAATTTGTTCGTGTTTTTCAATGTTGAGGTTGTTGTTGAATTTGTTGGTGTTTTTCAATGTTGAGGTTGTTGTTGTTTTTCAACGTTGAGGTTGTTGTTGAATTTGTTGGTGTTTTTCAATGTTGAGGTTGTTGTTGTTTTTCAATGTTGAGGTTGTTGTTGAATTTGTTGGTGTTTTTCAATGTTGAGGTTGTTGTTGAATTTGTTGGTGTTTTTCAATGTTGAGGTTGTTGTTGTTTTTCAATGTTGAGGTTGTTGAATTTGTTGGTGTTTTTCAATCTTGAGTTTGTTGTTGAATTTGTTGGTGTTTTTCAATGTTGAGGTTGTTGTAGAATTTCTTGGTGTTTTTCAGTGTTGAGGTTGTTGTTATTTTTCAATGTTGAGGTTGTTGTTGAGTTTGTTGGTGTTTTTCAATGTTGAGGTTGTTGTTGAATTTGTTGGTGTTTTTCAATGTTGAGGTTGTTGTTGTTTTTCAATGTTGAGGTTGTTGTTGAATTTGTTGGTGTTTTTCAATGTTGAGGTTGTTGTTGTTTTTCAATGCTGAGGTTGTTGTTGAATTTGTTGGTGTTTTTCAATGTTGAGGTTGTTGTTGAATTTGTTGGTGTTTTTCAATGTTGAGGTTGTCGTTGTTTTTCAATGTTGAGGTTGCTGTTGAATTTGTTGGTGTTTTTCAATGTTGAGGTTGTTGTTCTTTTTCAATGTTGAGGTTGTTGTTGAATTTGTTGGTGTTTTTCAATGTTGAGGATGTTGTTGAATTTGTTGGAGTTTTTCAAAGTTGAGGTTGTTGTTGTTTTTCAATGTTGAGGTTGTTGTTGAATTTTTTGGTGTTTTTCAATGTTGAGGTTGTTGTTGTTTTTCAATGTTGAGATTGTTGTTGAATTTGTTGGTGTTTTTCAATGTTGTGTTTGTTATTGTTTTTCAATGTTGAGGTTGTTGTTGAATTTGTTGGTGTTTTTCAATGTTGAGGTTGTTGTTGTTTTTCAATGTTGAGGTTGTTGTTGAATTTGTTGGTGTTTTTCAATGTTGAGGTTGTTGTTGTTTTTCAATGTTGAGGTTGTTGTTGAATTTGTTGGTGTTTTTCAATGTTGAGGTTGTTGTTGAATTTGTTGGTGTTTTTCAATGTTGAGGTTGTTGTTGTTTTTCAATGTTGAGGTTGTTGAATTTGTTGGTGTTTTTCAATCTTGAGTTTGTTGTTGAATTTGTTGGTGTTTTTCAATGTTGAGGTTGTTGTTGAATTTGTTGGTGTTTTTCAATGTTGAGGTTGTTGTTGTTTTTCAATGTTGAGGTTGTTGTTGAATTTGTTGGTGTTTTTCAATGTTGAGGTTGTTGTTGTTTTTCAATGCTGAGGTTGTTGTTGAATTTGTTGGTGTTTTTCAATGTTGAGGTTGTTGTTGAATTTGTTGGTGTTTTTCAATGTTGAGGTTGTCGTTGTTTTTCAATGTTGAGGTTGCTGTTGAATTTGTTGGTGTTTTTCAATGTTGAGGTTGTTGTTCTTTTTCAATGTTGAGGTTGTTGTTGAATTTGTTGGTGTTTTTCAATGTTGAGGATGTTGTTGAATTTGTTGGAGTTTTTCAAAGTTGAGGTTGTTGTTGTTTTTCAATGTTGAGGTTGTTGTTGAATTTTTTGGTGTTTTTCAATGTTGAGGTTGTTGTTGTTTTTCAATGTTGAGATTGTTGTTGAATTTGTTGGTGTTTTTCAATGTTGTGTTTGTTATTGTTTTTCAATGTTGAGGTTGTTGTTGAATTTGTTGGTGTTTTTCAATGTTGAGGTTGTTGTTGTTTTTCAATGTTGAGGTTGTTGTTGAATTTGTTGGTGTTTTTCAATGTTGAGGTTGTTGTTGTTTTTCAATGTTGAGGTTGTTGTTGAATTTGTTGGTGTTTTTCAATGTTGAGGTTGTTGTTGAATTTGTTGGTGTTTTTCAATGTTGAGGTTGTTGTTGTTTTTCAATGTTGAGGTTGTTGAATTTGTTGGTGTTTTTCAATCTTGAGTTTGTTGTTGAATTTGTTGGTGTTTTTCAATGTTGAGGTTGTTGGTGTTTTTCAATGTTGAGGTTGTTGTTGTTTTTCAATGTTGAGGTTGTTGTTGAGTTTGTTGGTGTTTTTCAATGTTGAGGTTGTTGTTGAATTTGTTGGTGTTTTTCAATGTTGAGGTTGTTGTTGAATTTGTTGGTGTTTTTCAATGTTGAGGTTGTTGTTGTTTTTAAATGTAGAGGTTGTTGTTGAATTTGTTGGTGTTTTTTCAATTTTGAGGTTGTTGGTGTTTTTCAATGTTGAGGTTGCTGTTGAATTTGATGGTGTTTTTCAATTTCGAGGTTATTGTTGAATTTGTTGGTGTTTTTCAATGTTGAAGGTTTTGTTGAATTTGTTGGTGCCTTTCAATGTTGAGGTTGTTGTTGTTTTTCAATGTTGAGGTTGTTGTTGAATTTGTTGGTGTTTTTCAAAGTTGAGTTTGTTGTTTTTCAATGCTGAGGTTGTTGTTGAATTTGTTGGTGTTTTTCAATGTTGAGGTTGTTGTTGAATTTGTTGGTGTTTTTCAATGTTGAGGTTGTTGTTGTTTTTCAATGTTGAGGTTGTTGTTGAATTTGTTGGTGTTTTTCAATGTTGAGGTTGTTGTTGTTTTTCAATGTTGAGGTTGTTGTTGAATTTGTTGGTGTTTTTCAATTTTGAAGTTGTTGTTGAATTTGTTGGTGTTTTTCAAAGTTGAGGTTGTTGTTGTTTTTCAATGTTGAGGTTGTTGTTGAGTTTGTTGGTGTTTTTCATTGTTGAGTTTGTTGGTGTTTTTCAATGTTGAGGTTGTTGTTGAATTTGTTGGTGTTTTTCAATGTTGAGGTTGTTGTTGTTTTTCAATGTTGAGGTTGTTGTTGAATTTGTTGGTGTTTTTCAATGTTGAGGTTGTTTGTATTTTTCACTGTTGAGGTTGTTGTTGAATTTGTTGGTGCTTTTCAATGTTGAGGTTGTTGTTGAATTTGTTGGTGTTTTTCAATGTTGACGTTGTTGTTGGATTTGTTGGTGTTTTTCAATGTTGAGGTTGTTGCTGAATTTGTTGGTGTTTTTCAAAGTTGAGTTTGTTGTTGTTTTTCAATGCTGAGGTTGTTGTTGAATTTGTTGGTGTTTTTCAATGTTGAGGTTGTTGTTGAATTTGTTGGTGTTTTTCAATGTTGAGGTTGTTGTTGTTTTTCAATGTTGAGGTTGTTGTTGAATTTGTTGGTGTTTTTCAATGTTGAGGTTGTTGTTGTTTTTCAATGTTGAGGTTGTTGTTGAATTTGTTGGTGTTTTTCAATTTTGAAGTTGTTGTTGAATTTGTTGGTGTTTTTCAAAGTTGAGGTTGTTGTTGTTTTTCAATGTTGAGGTTGTTGTTGAATTTGTTGGTGTTTTTCAATGTTGAGTTTGTTGGTGTTTTTCAATGTTGAGGTTGTTGTTGAATTTGTTGGTGTTTTTCAATGTTGAGGTTGTTGTTGTTTTTCAATGTTGAGGTTGTTGTTGAATTTGTTGGTGTTTTTCAATGTTGAGGTTGTTTGTATTTTTCACTGTTGAGGTTGTTGTTGAATTTGTTGGTGCTTTTCAATGTTGAGGTTGTTGTTGAATTTGTTGGTGTTTTTCAATGTTGAGGTTGTTGTTGTTTTTCAATGTTGAGGTTGTTGTTGAATTTGTTGGTGTTTTTCAATGTTGAGGTTGTTGTTGGATTTGTTGGTGTTTTTCAATGTTGAGGTTGTTGCTGAATTTGTTGGTGTTTTTCAATGTTGAGGTTGTTGTTGTTTTTAAATGTTGGGGTTGTTGTTGAAATTCTTGGTGTTTTTCAATTTTGAGGATGTTGTTGTTTTTCATTGTTGAGGTTGTTGTTGAATTTGTTGGTGTTTTTCCATGATGAGGTTGTTGTTGTTTTTCAAAGTTGAGGTTGTTGTTGAATTTGTTGGTGTTTTTCAATGTCGGGGTTGTTGTTGAATTTGTTGGTGTTTTTCAATGTTGAATTTTTTGTTGAATTTGTTGGCGTTTTTCAGTGATGAGGTTGTTGTTTTTCAATGTTGAGGTTGTTGTTGAATTTGTTGGCGTTTTTAAATGTTAAGGTTGCTGTTGAATTTGTTGGTGTTTTCAATGTTGAGGTTGTTGTTGAATTTGTTGGTGTTTTTAAATGTTGAGGTTGTTGTTGTTTTTCAATGTTGAGCTTGTTGTTGAATTTGTTGGTGTTTTTCAATGTTGAGGTTGTTGTTGAATTTGTTGGTGTTTTTCAATGTTGAGGTTGTTGTTGAATTTGTGGTTGTTTTTCAATGTTGAGGTTGTTGTTGAATTTGTTGGTGTTTTTCAATGCTGAGGCTCTTGTTGTGTTTCAATGTTGAGGTTGTTGTTGAATTTGTTAGTGTTTTTCAATGTTGAGGTTGTTGTTGTTTTTCAATGTTGAGGTTGTTGTTGAATTTGTTGGTGTTTTTGAATGTTGAGGTTTTTGTTGTTTTTCAATGTTGAGGCTGTTGTTGAATTTGTTGGTGTTTTTCAATGTTGAGGTTGTTGTTGTTTTTCAATGTTGAGGTTGTTGTTGAATTTGTTGGTGTTTTTCAATATTGAGGTTGTTGTTGAATTAGTTCGTGTTTTTCAATGTTGAGGTTGTTGTTGTTTTTCAATGTTGAGGTTGTTGAATTTGTTGGTGTTTTTCAATCTTGAGTTTGTTGTTGAATTTGTGGGTGTTTTTCAATGTTGAGGTTGTTGTTGTTTTTCAATGTTGAGGTTGTTGTTGAATTTGTTGGTGTTTTTCAATGTTGAGGTTGTTGTTGTTTTTCAATGTTGAGGTTGTTGTTGAATTTGTTGGTGTTTTTCAATTTTGAGGTTGTTGTTGAATTTGTTGGTGTTTTTCAATTTTGAGGATGTTGTTGTTTTTCATTGTTGAGGTTGTTGTTCAATTTGTTGGTGTTTTTCCATGATGAGGTTGTTGTTGTTTTTCAAAGTTGAGGTTGTTGTTGAATTTGTTGGTGTTTTTCAATGTCGGGGTTGTTGTTGAATTTGTTGGTGTTTTTCAATGTTGAATTTTTTGTTGAATTTGTTGGCGTTTTTCAGTGTTGAGGTTATTGTTTTTCAATGTTGAGGTTGTTGTTGAATTTGTTGGCGTTTTTAAATGTTGAGGTTGTTGTTGAATTTGTTGGTGTTTTCAATGTTGAGGTTGTTGTTGAATTTGTTGGTGTTTTTAAATGTTGAGGTTGTTGTTGAATTTGCTGGTGTTTTGCAATGTTGAGGTTGTTGTTGTTTTTCAATGTTGAGCTTGTTGTTGAATTTGTTGGTGTTTTTCAATGTTGAGGTTGTTGTTGAATTTGTTGGTGTTTTTCAATGTTGAGGTTGTTGTTGAATTTGTTGTTGTTTTTCAATGTTGAGGTTGTTGTTGAAATTGCTGGTGTTTTTCAATGTTGAGGCTCTTGTTGTTTTTCTATGTTGAGGTTGTTGTTGAATTTGTTAGTGTTTTTCAATGTTGAGGTTGTTGTTGTTTTTCAATGTTGAGGATGTTGTTGAATTTGTTCGTGTTTTTCAATGTTGAGGTTGTTTTTGAATTTGTTGGTGTTTTTCAATGTTGAGGTTGTTGTTGTTTTTCAATGTTGAGGTTGTTGTTGAATTTGTTGGTGTTTTTCAATGTTGAGGTTGTTGTTGTTTTTCAATGTTGAGGTTGTTGTTGAATTTGTTGGTGTTTTTCAATGTTGAGGTTGTTGTTGAATTTGTTGGTGTTTTTCAATGTTGAGGTTGTTGTTGTTTTTCAATGTTGAGGTTGTTGAATTTGTTGGTGTTTTTCAATCTTGAGTTTGTTGTTGAATTTGTTGGTGTTTTTCAATGTTGAGGTTGTTGTTGAATTTGTTGGTGTTTTTCAATGTTGAGGTTGTTGTTGTTTTTCAGTGTTGAGGTTGTTGTTGAGTTTGTTGGTGTTTTTCAATGTTGAGGTTGTTGTTGAATTTGTTGGTGTTTTTCAATGTTGAGGTTGTTGTTGAATTTGTTGGTGTTTTTCAATGTTGAGGTTGTTGTTGAATTTGTTGGTGTTTTTCAATGTTGAGGTTGTTGTTGTTTTTCAATGTTGAGGTTGTTCAATTTGTTGGTGTTTTTCAATCTTGAGTTTGTTGTTGAATTTGTTGGTGTTTTTCAATGTTGAGGTTGTTGTTGAATTTGTTGGTGTTTTTCAATGTTGAGGTTGTTGTTGTTTTTCAATGTTGAGGTTGTTGTTGAGTTTGTTGGTGTTTTTCAAAGTTGAGGTTGTTGTTGAATTTGTTGCTGTTTTTCAATGTTGAGGTTGTTGTTGAATTTGTTGGTGTTTTTCAATGTTGAGGTTGTTGTTGTTTTTAAATGTTGAGGTTGCTGTTGAATTTGATGGTGTTTTTCAATGTCGAGGTTATTTTTGAATTTGTTGGTGTTTTTCAATGTTGAAGTTGTTGTTGAATTTGTTGCTGTTTTTCAATTTCGAGGTTGTTGTTGAATTTGTTGGTGTTTTTCAATGTTGAAGGTTTTGTTGAATTTGTTGGTGTTTTTCAATGTTGAGGTTGTTGTTGTTTTTCAATGTTGAGGTTGTTGTTGAATTTGTTGGTGTTTTTCAATGTTGAATTTTTTGTTGAATTTGTTGGCGTTTTTCAATGTTGAGGTTGTTGTTTTTCAATGTTGAGGATGTTGTTGAATTTGTTGGTGTTTTTCCATGATGAGGTTGTTGTTGTTTTTCAAAGTTGAGGTTGTTGTTGAATTTGTTGGTGTTTTTCAATGTCGGGGTTGTTGTTGAATTTGTTGGTGTTTTTCAATGTTGAATTTTTTGTTGAATTTGTTGGCGTTTTTCAGTGTTGAGGTTGTTGTTTTTCAATGTTGAGGATGTTGTTGAATTTGTTGGCGTTTTTAAATGTTGAGGTTGTTGTTGAATTTGCTGGTGTTTTGCAATGTTGAGGTTGTTGTTGTTTTTCAGTGTTGAGCTTGTTGTTGAATTTGTTGTTGTTTTTCAATGTTGAGGTTGTTGTTGAATTTGTAGGTGTTTTTCAATGTTGAGGTTGTTGTTGAATTTGTTGTTGTTTTTCAATGTTGAGGTTGTTGTTGAATTTGTTGGTGTTTTTCAATGTTGAGGCTCTTGTTGTTTTTCAATGTTGAGGTTGTTGTTGAATTTGTTAGTGTTTTTCAATGTTGAGGTTGTTGTTGTTTTTCAATGTTGAGGTTGTTGTTGAATTTGTTGGTGTTTTTCAATGTTGAGGTTGTTGTTGTTTTTCAATGCTGAGGTTGTTGTTGAATTTGTTGGTATTTTTCAATGTTGAGGTTGTTGTTGTTTTTCAATGTTGAGGTTGTTGTTGTTTTTAAATGTTGAGGTTGCTGTTGAATTTGATGGTGTTTTTCAATGTCGAGGTTATTTTTGAATTTGTTGGTGTTTTTCAATGTTGAAGTTGTTGTTGAATTTGTTGCTGTTTTTCAATTTCGAGGTTGTTGTTGAATTTGTTGGTGTTTTTCAATGTTGAAGGTTTTGTTGAATTTGTTGGTGTTTTTCAATGTTGAGGTTGTTGTTGTTTTTCAATGTTGAGGTTGTTGTTGAATTTGTTGGTGTTTTTCAATGTTGAATTTTTTGTTGAATTTGTTGGCGTTTTTCAATGTTGAGGTTGTTGTTTTTCAATGTTGAGGATGTTGTTGAATTTGTTGGTGTTTTTCCATGATGAGGTTGTTGTTGTTTTTCAAAGTTGAGGTTGTTGTTGAATTTGTTGGTGTTTTTCAATGTCGGGGTTGTTGTTGAATTTGTTGGTGTTTTTCAATGTTGAATTTTTTGTTGAATTTGTTGGCGTTTTTCAGTGTTGAGGTTGTTGTTTTTCAATGTTGAGGATGTTGTTGAATTTGTTGGCGTTTTTAAATGTTGAGGTTGTTGTTGAATTTGCTGGTGTTTTGCAATGTTGAGGTTGTTGTTGTTTTTCAGTGTTGAGCTTGTTGTTGAATTTGTTGTTGTTTTTCAATGTTGAGGTTGTTGTTGAATTTGTAGGTGTTTTTCAATGTTGAGGTTGTTGTTGAATTTGTTGTTGTTTTTCAATGTTGAGGTTGTTGTTGAATTTGTTGGTGTTTTTCAATGTTGAGGCTCTTGTTGTTTTTCAATGTTGAGGTTGTTGTTGAATTTGTTAGTGTTTTTCAATGTTGAGGTTGTTGTTGTTTTTCAATGTTGAGGTTGTTGTTGAATTTGTTGGTGTTTTTCAATGTTGAGGTTGTTGTTGTTTTTCAATGCTGAGGTTGTTGTTGAATTTGTTGGTGTTTTTCAATGTTGAGGTTGTTGTTGTTTTTCAATGTTGAGGTTGTTGTTGAATTTGTTGGTGTTTTTCAATGTTGAGGTTGTTGTTGAATTTGTTGGTGTTTTTCAATGTTGAGGTTGTTGTTGTTTTTCAATGTTGAGGTTGTTGAATTTGTTGGTGTTTTTCAATCTTGAGTTTGTTGTTGAATTTGTTGGTGTTTTTCAATGTTGAGGTTGTTGTTGTTTTTCAATGTTGAGGTTGTTGTTGAATTTGTTGGTGTTTTTCAATGTTGAGTTTGTTGTTGTTTTTCAATGTTGAGGTTGTTGTTGAATTTGTTGGTGTTTTTCAATTTTGAGGTTGTTGTTGAATTTGTTGGTGTTTTTCAATTTTGAGGATGTTGTTGTTTTTCATTTTTGAGGTTGTTGTTGAATTTGTTGGTGTTTTTCCATGATGAGGTTGTTGTTGTTTTTCAAAGTTGAGGTTGTTGTTGAATTTGTTGGTGTTTTTCAATGTCGGGGTTGTTGTTGAATTTGTTGGTGTTTTTCAATGTTGAATTTTTTGTTGAATTTGTTGGCGTTTTTCAGTGTTGAGGTTGTTGTTTTTCAATGTTGAGGTTGTTGTTGAATTTGTTGGCGTTTTTAAATGTTGAGGTTGTTGTTGAATTTGTTGGTGTTTTCAATGTTGAGGTTGTTGTTGAATTTGTTGGTGTTTTTAAATGTTGAGGTTGTTGTTGAATTGGCTGGTGTTTTGCAATGTTGAGGTTGTTGTTGTTTTTCAATGTTGAGCCTGTTGTTGAATTTGTTGGTGTTTTTCAATGTTGAGGTTTTTGTTGAATTTGTTGGTGTTTTTCAATGTTGAGGTTGTTGTTGAATTTGTTGTTGTTTTTCAATGTTGAGGTTGTTGTTGAATTTGTTGGTGTTTTTCAATGTTGAGGCTCTTGTTGTTTTTCAATGTTGAGGTTGTTGTTGAATTTGTTAGTGTTTTTCAATGTTGAGGTTGTTGTCGTTTTTCAATGTTGAGGTTGTTGTTGAATTTGTTCGTGTTTTTCAATGTTGAGGTTGTTGTTGAATTTGTTGGTGTTTTCAATGTTGAGGTTGTTGTTGAATTTGTTGGTGTTTTTAAATGTTGAGGTTGTTGTTGAATTTGCTGGTGTTTTGCAATGTTGAGGTTGTTGTTGTTTTTCAATGTTGAGCTTGTTGTTGAATTTGTTGGTGTTTTTCAATGTTGTGGTTGTTGTTGAATTTGTTGGTGTTTTTCAATGTTGAGGTTGTTGTTGAATTTGTTGTTGTTTTTCAATGTTGAGGTTGTTGTTGAATTTGCTGGTGTTTTTCAATGTTGAGGCTCTTGTTGTTTTTCAATGTTGAGGTTGTTGTTGAATTTGTTAGTGTTTTTCAATGTTGAGGTTGTTGTTGTTTTTCAATGTTGAGGTTGTTGTTGAATTTGTTCGTGTTTTTCAATGTTGATGTTGTTGTTGAATTTGTTGGTGTTTTTCAATGTTGAGGTTGTTGTTGTTTTTCAATGTTGAGGTTGTTGTTGTTTTTCAATGTTGAGGTTGTTGAATTTGTTGGTGTTTTTCAATCTTGAGTTTGTTGTTGAATTTGTTGGTGTTTTTCAATGTTGAGGTTGTTGTTGAATTTGTTGGTGTTTTTCAATGTTGAGGTTGTTGTTGTTTTTCAATGTTGAGGTTTTTGTTGAGTTTGTTGGTGTTTTTCAATGTTGAGGTTGTTGTTGAATTTGTTGGTGTTTTTCAATGTTGAGGTTGTTGTTGAATTTGTTGGTGTTTTTCAATGTTGAGGTTGTTGTTGAATTTGTTGGTGTTTTTCAATGTTGAGGTTGTTGTTGTTTTTCAATGTTGAGGTTGTTCAATTTGTTGGTGTTTTTCAATCTTGAGTTTGTTGTTGAATTTGTTGGTGTTTTTCAATGTTGAGGTTGTTGTTGAATTTGTTGGTGTTTTTCAATGTTGAGGTTGTTGTTGTTTTTCAATGTTGAGGTTGTTGTTGAGTTTGTTGGTGTTTTTCAATGTTGAGGTTGTTGTTGAATTTGTTGCTGTTTTTCAATGTTGAGGTTGTTGTTGAATTTGTTGGTGTTTTTCAATGTTGAGGTTGTTGTTGTTTTTAAATGTTGAGGTTGCTGTTGAATGTGATGGTGCTTTTCAATGTCGAGGTTGTTGTTGAATTTGTTGGTGTTTTTCAATGTTGAAGTTGTTGTTGAATTTGTTGCTGTTTTTCAATTTCGAGGTTGTTGTTGAATTTGTTGGTGTTTTTCAATGTTGAAGGTTTTGTTGAATTTGTTGGTGTTTTTCAATGTTGAGGTTGTTGTTGTTTTTCAATGTTGAGGTTGTTGTTGAATTTGTTGGTGTTTTTCAACGTTGAGGTTGTTGTTGTTTTTCAATGCTGAGGTTGTTGTTGAATTTGTTGGTGTTTTTCAATGTTGAGGTTGTTGTTGAATTTGTTGGTGTTTTTCCATGATGAGGTTGTTGTTGTTTTTCAAAGTTGAGGTTGTTGTTGAATTTGTTGGTGTTTTTCAATGTCGGGGTTGTTGTTGAATTTGTTGGTGTTTTTCAATGTTGAATTTTTTGTTGAATTTGTTGGCGTTTTTCAGTGTTGAGGTTGTTGTTTTTCAATGTTGAGGATGTTGTTGAATTTGTTGGTGTTTTTCCATGATGAGGTTGTTGTTGTTTTTCAAAGTTGAGGTTGTTGTTGAATTTGTTGGTGTTTTTCAATGTCGGGGTTGTTGTTGAATTTGTTGGTGTTTTTCAATGTTGAATTTTTTGTTGAATTTGTTGGCGTTTTTCAGTGTTCAGGTTGTTGTTTTTCAATGTTGAGGATGTTGTTGAATTTGTTGGCGTTTTTAAATGTTGAGGTTGTTGTTGAATTTGTTGTTGTTTTTCAATGTTGAGGTTGTTGTTGAATTTGTTGGTGTTTTTCAATGTTGAGGTTGTTGTTGAATTTGTTGGTGTTTTTCAATGTTGAGGTTGTTGTTGAATTTGTTGTTGTTTTTCAATGTTGAGGTTGTTGTTGAATTTGTTGGTGTTTTTCAATGTTGAGGCTCTTGTTGTTTTTCAATGTTGAGGTTGTTGTTGAATTTGTTAGTGTTTTTCAATGTTGAGGTTGTTGTTGTTTTTCAATGTTGAGGTTGTTGTTGAATTTGTTGGTGTTTTTAAATGTTGAGGTTGTTGTTGTTTTTCAATGCTGAGGTTGTTGTTGAATTTGTTGGTGTTTTTCAATGTTGAGGTTGTTGTTGTTTTTCAATGTTGAGGTTGTTGTTGAATTTGTTGGTGTTTTTCAATGTTGAGGTTGTTGTTGAATTTGTTGGTGTTTTTCAATGTTGAGGTTTTTGTTGTTTTTCAATGTTGAGGTTGTTGAATTTGTTGGTGTTTTTCAATCTTGAGTTTGTTGTTGAATTTGTTGGTGTTTTTCAATGTTGAGGTTGTTGTTGTTTTTCAATGTTGAGGTTGTTGTTGAATTTGTTGGTGTTTTTCAATGTTGAGGTTGTTGTTGTTTTTCAATGTTGAGGTTGTTGTTGAATTTGTTGGTGTTTTTCAATTTTGAGGTTGTTGTTGAATTTGTTGGTGTTTTTCAATTTTGAGGATGTTGTTGTTTTTCATTGTTGAGGTTGTTGTTGAATTTGTTGGTGTTTTTCCATGATGAGGTTGTTGTTGTTTTTCAAAGTTGAGGTTGTTGTTGAATTTGTTGGTGTTTTTCAATGTCGGGGTTGTTGTTGAATTTGTTGGTGTTTTTCAATGTTGAATTTTTTGTTGAATTTGTTGGCGTTTTTCAGTGTTGAGGTTGTTGTTTTTCAATGTTGAGGTTGTTGTTGAATTTGTTGGCGTTTTTAAATGTTGAGGTTGTTGTTGAATTTGTTGGTGTTTTCAATGTTGAGGTTGTTGTTGAATTTGTTGGTGTTTTTAAATGTTGAGGTTGTTGTTGAATTTGCTGGTGTTTTGCAATGTTGAGGTTGTTGTTGTTTTTCAATGTTGAGCTTGTTGTTGAATTTGTTGGTGTTTTTCAATGTTGAGGTTGTTGTTGAATTTGTTGTTGTTTTTCAATGTTGAGGTTGTTGTTGAATTTGTTGGTGTTTTTCAATGTTGAGGCTCTTGTTGTTTTTAAATGTTGAGGTTGTTGTTGAATTTGTTAGTGTTTTTCAATGTTGAGGTTGTTGTTTTTCAATGTTGAGGTTGTTGTTGAATTTGTTCGTGTTTTTCAATGCTGAGGTTGTTGTTGAATTTGTTGGTGTTTTTCAATGTTGAGGTTGTTGTTGTTTTTCAATGTTGAGGTTGTTGTTGAATTTGTTGGTGTTTTTCAATGTTGAGGTTGTTGTTGAATTTGTTGGTGTTTTTCAATGTTGAGGTTGTAGTTGTTTTTCAATGTTGAGTTTGTTGAATTTGTTGGTGTTTTTCAATCTTGAGTTTGTTGTTGAATTTGTTGGTGTTTTTCAATGTTGAGGTGTTGTTGAATTTGTTGGTGTTTTTCAATGTTGAGGTTGTTGTTGTTTTTCAATGTTGAGGTTGCTGTTGAGTTTGTTGGTGTTTTTCAATGTTGAGGTTGTTGTTGAATTTGTTGCTGTTTTTCAATGTCGAGGTTGTTGTTGTTTTTCAATGTTGAGGTTGTTGTTGAATTTGTTGGTGTTTTTCAATGTTGAGGTTGTTGTTGTTTTTCAATGCTGAGGTTGTTGTTGAATTTGTTGGTGTTTTTCAATGTTGAGGTTGCTGTTGAATTTGTTGGTGTTTTTCAATGTTGAGGTTGTCGTTGTTTTTCAATGTTGAGGTTGCTGTTGAATTTGTTGGTGTTTTTCAATGTTGAGGTTGTTGTTGTTTTTCAATGTTGAGGTTGCTGTTGAGTTTGTTGGTGTTTTTCAATGTTGAGGTTGTTGTTGAATTTGTTGCTGTTTTTCAATGTCGAGGTTGTTGTTGTTTTTCAATGTTGAGGTTGTTGTTGAATTTGTTGGTGTTTTTCAATGTTGAGGTTGTTGTTGTTTTTCAATGTTGAGGTTGTTGTTGAATTTCTTAGTGTTTTTCAATGTTGTGTTTGTTATTGTTTTTCAATGTTGAGGTTGTTGTTGAATTTGTTGGTGTTTTTAAATGTTGAGGTTGTTGTTGAATTTGCTGGTGTTTTGCAATGTTGAGGTTGTTGTTGTTTTTCAATGTTGAGCTTGTTGTTGAATTTGTTGGTGTTTTTCAATGTTGTGGTTGTTGTTGAATTTGTTGGTGTTTTTCAATGTTGAGGTTGTTGTTGAATTTGTTGTTGTTTTTCAATGTTGATGTTGTTGTTGAATTTGCTGGTGTTTTTCAATGTTGAGGCTCTTGTTGTTTTTCAATGTTGAGGTTGTTGTTGAATTTGTTAGTGTTTTTCAATGTTGAGGTTGTTGTTGTTTTTCAATGTTGAGGTTGTTGTTGAATTTGTTCGTGTTTTTCAATGTTGATGTTGTTGTTGAATTTGTTGGTGTTTTTCAATGTTGAGGTTGTTGTTGTTTTTCAATGTTGAGGTTGTTGTTGTTTTTCAATGTTGAGGTTGTTGAATTTGTTGGTGTTTTTCAATCTTGAGTTTGTTGTTGAATTTGTTGGTGTTTTTCAATGTTGAGGTTGTTGTTGAATTTGTTGGTGTTTTTCAATGTTGAGGTTGTTGTTGTTTTTCAATGTTGAGGTTTTTGTTGAGTTTGTTGGTGTTTTTCAATGTTGAGGTTGTTGTTGAATTTGTTGGTGTTTTTCAATGTTGAGGTTGTTGTTGAATTTGTTGGTGTTTTTCAATGTTGAGGTTGTTGTTGAATTTGTTGGTGTTTTTCAATGTTGAGGTTGTTGTTGTTTTTCAATGTTGAGGTTGTTCAATTTGTTGGTGTTTTTCAATCTTGAGTTTGTTGTTGAATTTGTTGGTGTTTTTCAATGTTGAGGTTGTTGTTGAATTTGTTGGTGTTTTTCAATGTTGAGGTTGTTGTTGTTTTTCAATGTTGAGGTTGTTGTTGAGTTTGTTGGTGTTTTTCAATGTTGAGGTTGTTGTTGAATTTGTTGCTGTTTTTCAATGTTGAGGTTGTTGTTGAATTTGTTGGTGTTTTTCAATGTTGAGGTTGTTGTTGTTTTTAAATGTTGAGGTTGCTGTTGAATGTGATGGTGCTTTTCAATGTCGAGGTTGTTGTTGAATTTGTTGGTGTTTTTCAATGTTGAAGTTGTTGTTGAATTTGTTGCTGTTTTTCAATTTCGAGGTTGTTGTTGAATTTGTTGGTGTTTTTCAATGTTGAAGGTTTTGTTGAATTTGTTGGTGTTTTTCAATGTTGAGGTTGTTGTTGTTTTTCAATGTTGAGGTTGTTGTTGAATTTGTTGGTGTTTTTCAACGTTGAGGTTGTTGTTGTTTTTCAATGCTGAGGTTGTTGTTGAATTTGTTGGTGTTTTTCAATGTTGAGGTTGTTGTTGAATTTGTTGGTGTTTTTCCATGATGAGGTTGTTGTTGTTTTTCAAAGTTGAGGTTGTTGTTGAATTTGTTGGTGTTTTTCAATGTCGGGGTTGTTGTTGAATTTGTTGGTGTTTTTCAATGTTGAATTTTTTGTTGAATTTGTTGGCGTTTTTCAGTGTTGAGGTTGTTGTTTTTCAATGTTGAGGATGTTGTTGAATTTGTTGGTGTTTTTCCATGATGAGGTTGTTGTTGTTTTTCAAAGTTGAGGTTGTTGTTGAATTTGTTGGTGTTTTTCAATGTCGGGGTTGTTGTTGAATTTGTTGGTGTTTTTCAATGTTGAATTTTTTGTTGAATTTGTTGGCGTTTTTCAGTGTTCAGGTTGTTGTTTTTCAATGTTGAGGATGTTGTTGAATTTGTTGGCGTTTTTAAATGTTGAGGTTGTTGTTGAATTTGTTGTTGTTTTTCAATGTTGAGGTTGTTGTTGAATTTGTTGGTGTTTTTCAATGTTGAGGTTGTTGTTGAATTTGTTGGTGTTTTTCAATGTTGAGGTTGTTGTTGAATTTGTTGTTGTTTTTCAATGTTGAGGTTGTTGTTGAATTTGTTGGTGTTTTTCAATGTTGAGGCTCTTGTTGTTTTTCAATGTTGAGGTTGTTGTTGAATTTGTTAGTGTTTTTCAATGTTGAGGTTGTTGTTGTTTTTCAATGTTGAGGTTGTTGTTGAATTTGTTGGTGTTTTTAAATGTTGAGGTTGTTGTTGTTTTTCAATGCTGAGGTTGTTGTTGAATTTGTTGGTGTTTTTCAATGTTGAGGTTGTTGTTGTTTTTCAATGTTGAGGTTGTTGTTGAATTTGTTGGTGTTTTTCAATGTTGAGGTTGTTGTTGAATTTGTTGGTGTTTTTCAATGTTGAGGTTTTTGTTGTTTTTCAATGTTGAGGTTGTTGAATTTGTTGGTGTTTTTCAATCTTTAGTTTGTTGTTGAATTTGTTGGTGTTTTTCAATGTTGAGGTTGTTGTTGTTTTTCAATGTTGAGGTTGTTGTTGAATTTGTTGGTGTTTTTCAATGTTGAGGTTGTTGTTGTTTTTCAATGTTGAGGTTGTTGTTGAATTTGTTGGTGTTTTTCAATTTTGAGGTTGTTGTTGAATTTGTTGGTGTTTTTCAATTTTGAGGATGTTGTTGTTTTTCATTGTTGAGGTTGTTGTTGAATTTGTTGGTGTTTTTCCATGATGAGGTTGTTGTTGTTTTTCAAAGTTGAGGTTGTTGTTGAATTTGTTGGTGTTTTTCAATGTCGGGGTTGTTGTTGAATTTGTTGGTGTTTTTCAATGTTGAATTTTTTGTTGAATTTGTTGGCGTTTTTCAGTGTTGAGGTTGTTGTTTTTCAATGTTGAGGTTGTTGTTGAATTTGTTGGCGTTTTTAAATGTTGAGGTTGTTGTTGAATTTGTTGGTGTTTTCAATGTTGAGGTTGTTGTTGAATTTGTTGGTGTTTTTAAATGTTGAGGTTGTTGTTGAATTTGCTGGTGTTTTGCAATGTTGAGGTTGTTGTTGTTTTTCAATGTTGAGCTTGTTGTTGAATTTGTTGGTGTTTTTCAATGTTGAGGTTGTTGTTGAATTTGTTGTTGTTTTTCAATGTTGAGGTTGTTGTTGAATTTGTTGGTGTTTTTCAATGTTGAGGCTCTTGTTGTTTTTAAATGTTGAGGTTGTTGTTGAATTTGTTAGTGTTTTTCAATGTTGAGGTTGTTGTTTTTCAATGTTGAGGTTGTTGTTGAATTTGTTCGTGTTTTTCAATGCTGAGGTTGTTGTTGAATTTGTTGGTGTTTTTCAATGTTGAGGTTGTTGTTGTTTTTCAATGTTGAGGTTGTTGTTGAATTTGTTGGTGTTTTTCAATGTTGAGGTTGTTGTTGAATTTGTTGGTGTTTTTCAATGTTGAGGTTGTAGTTGTTTTTCAATGTTGAGTTTGTTGAATTTGTTGGTGTTTTTCAATCTTGAGTTTGTTGTTGAATTTGTTGGTGTTTTTCAATGTTGAGGTGTTGTTGAATTTGTTGGTGTTTTTCAATGTTGAGGTTGTTGTTGTTTTTCAATGTTGAGGTTGCTGTTGAGTTTGTTGGTGTTTTTCAATGTTGAGGTTGTTGTTGAATTTGTTGCTGTTTTTCAATGTCGAGGTTGTTGTTGTTTTTCAATGTTGAGGTTGTTGTTGAATTTGTTGGTGTTTTTCAATGTTGAGGTTGTTGTTGTTTTTCAATGCTGAGGTTGTTGTTGAATTTGTTGGTGTTTTTCAATGTTGAGGTTGCTGTTGAATTTGTTGGTGTTTTTCAATGTTGAGGTTGTCGTTGTTTTTCAATGTTGAGGTTGCTGTTGAATTTGTTGGTGTTTTTCAATGTTGAGGTTGTTGTTGTTTTTCAATGTTGAGGTTGCTGTTGAGTTTGTTGGTGTTTTTCAATGTTGAGGTTGTTGTTGAATTTGTTGCTGTTTTTCAATGTCGAGGTTGTTGTTGTTTTTCAATGTTGAGGTTGTTGTTGAATTTGTTGGTGTTTTTCAATGTTGAGGTTGTTGTTGTTTTTCAATGTTGAGGTTGTTGTTGAATTTCTTAGTGTTTTTCAATGTTGTGTTTGTTATTGTTTTTCAATGTTGAGGTTGTTGTTGAATTTGTTGGTGTTTTTCAATGTTGAGGTTGTTGTTGAATATGTTGGTGTTTTTCAATGTTGAGGTTGTTGTTGTTTTTCAATGTTGAGGTTGTTGTTGAATTTGTTGGTGTTTTTCAATGTTGAGGTTGTTGTTGAATTTGTTGGTGTTTTTCAATGTTGAGGTTGTTGTTGTTTTTCAATGTTGAGGTTGTTGAATTTGTTGGTGTTTTTCAATCTTGAGTTTGTTGTTGAATTTGTTGGTGTTTTTCAATGTTGAGGTTGTTGTTGAATTTGTTGGTGTTTTTCAATGTTGAGGTTGTTGCTGTTTTTAAATGTAGAGGTTGTTGTTGAATTTGTTGGTGTTTTTTCAATTTTGAGTTTGTTGGTGTTTTTCAATGTTGAGTTTGTTGTTGAATTTGTTGTTGTTTTTCAATGTTGAGGTTGTTGTAGAATTTGTTGGTGTTTTTCAATGTTGAGGTTGTTGTTGTTTTTCAATGTTGACGTTGTTGTTGAGTTTGTTGGTGTTTTTCAATGTTGAGGTTGTTGTTGAATTTGTTGGTGTTTTTCAATGTTGAGGTTGTTGTTGTTTTTCAATGTTGAGGTTGTTGTTGAATTTGTTGGTGTTTTTCAATGTTGAGGTTGTTGTTGTTTTTCAATGCTGAGGTTGTTGTTGAATTTGTTGGTGTTTTTCAATGTTGAGGATGTTGTTGAATTTGTTGGAGTTTTTCAAAGTTGAGGTTGTTGTTGTTTTTCAATGTTGATGTTGCTGTTGAATTTGTTGGTGTTTTTCAATGTTGAGGTTGTTGTTGAATTTGTTGGTGTTTTTCAATGTTGAGGTTGTTGTTGTTTTTCAATGTTGATGTTGTTGAATTTGTTGGTGTATTTTCAATCTTGAGTTTGTTGTTGAATTTGTTGGTTTTTTTCAATGTTGAGGTTGTTGTTGAATTTGTTGGTGTTTTTCAATGTTGAGGTTGTTGTTGTTTTTCAATTTTGAGGTTGTTGTTGAGTTTGTTGGTGTTTTTCAATGTTGAGGTTGTTGTTGAATTTGTTGGTGTTTTTCAATGTTGAGGTTGTTGTTGAATTTGTTGGTGTTTTTCAATGTTGAGGTTGTTGTTGTTTTTCAATGTTGAGGTTGTTGTTGAATTTGTTGGTGTTTT
This sequence comes from Isurus oxyrinchus, assembly GCA_026770705.1. Classification (NCBI taxonomy): domain Eukaryota; kingdom Metazoa; phylum Chordata; class Chondrichthyes; order Lamniformes; family Lamnidae; genus Isurus; species Isurus oxyrinchus. The sequence goes on along the minus strand of JANJGN010000143.1, from coordinate 364,298 downwards.
TTCAATTTTGAGTTTGTTGGTGTTTTTCAGTGTTGAGGTTGCTGTTGAATTTGATGGTGTTTTTCAATGTCGAGGTTATTGTTGAATTTGTTGGTGTTTTTCAATGTTGAAGTTGTTGTTGAATTTGTTGGTGTTTTTCAATTTCGAGGTTGTTGTTGAATTTGTTGGTGTTTTTCAATGTTGAAGGTTTTGTTGAATTTGTTAGTGTTTTTCAATGTTGAGGTTCTTGTTGTTTTTCAATGTTGAGGTTGTTGTTGAATTTGTTGGTGTTTTTCAACGTTGAGGTTGTTGTTGTTTTTCAATGCTGAGGTTGTTGTTGAATTTGTTGGTGTTTTTCAATGTTGAGGTTGTTGTTGAATTTGTTGGTGTTTTTCAATGTTGAGGTTGTTGTTGTTTTTCAATGTTGAGGTTGTTGTTGAATTTGTTGGTGTTTTTCAATGTTGAGGTTGTTGTTGTTTTTCAATGTTGAGGTTGTTGTTGAATTTGTTGGTGTTTTTCAATGTTGAAGTTGTTGTTGAATTTGTTGGTGTTTTTCAAAGTTGAGGTTGTTGTTGTTTTTCAATGTTGAGGTTGTTGTTGAATTTGTTGGTGTTTTTCAATGTTGAGTTTGTTGGTGTTTTTCAATGTTGAGGTTGTTGTTGAATTTGTTGGTGTTTTTCAATGTTGAGGTTGTTGTTGTTTTTCAATGTTGAGGTTGTTGTTGAATTTGTTGGTGTTTTTGAATGTTGAGGTTGTTTGTGTTTTTCAATGTTGAGGTTGTTGTTGAATTTGTTGGTGTTTTTCAATGTTGAGGTTGTTGTTGAATTTGTTGGTGTTTTTCAATGTTGAGGTTGTTGTTGTTTTTCAATGTTGAGGTTGTTGTTGAGTTTGTTGGTGTTTTTCAATGTTGAGGTTGTTGTTGGATTTGTTGGTGTTTTTCAATGTTGAGGTTGTTGTTGAATTTGTTGGTGTTTTTCAATGTTGAGGTTGTTGTTGTTTTTAAATGTTGGGGTTGTTGTTGAATTTCTTGGTGTTTTTCAATTTTGAGGATGTTGTTGTTTTTCATTGTTGAGGTTGTTGTTGAATTTGTTGGTGTTTTTCCATTATGAGGTTGTTGTTGTTTTTCAAAGTTGAGGTTGTTGTTGAATTTGTTGGTGTTTTTCAAAGCCGGGGTTGTTGTTGAATTTGTTGGTGTTTTTCAATATTGAATTTTTTGTTGAATTTGTTGTCGTTTTTCAGTGTTGAGGTTGTTGTTTTTCAATGTTGAGGTTGTTGTTGAATTTGTTGGTGTTTTCAATGTTGAGGTTGTTGTTGAATTTGTTGGTGTTTTTAAATGTTGAGGTTGTTGTTGAATTTGCTGGTGTTTTGCAATGTTGAGGTTGTTGTTGTTTTTCAATGTTGAGCTTGTTGTTGAATTTGTTGGTGTTTTTCAATGTTGAGGTTGTTGTTGAATTTGTTGGTGTTTTTCAATGTTGAGGTTGTTGTTGAATTTGTTGTTGTTTTTCAATGTTGAGGTTGTTGTTGTTTTTCAATGTTGAGGTTGTTGTTGAGTTTGTTGGTGTTTTTCAATGTTGAGGTTGTTGTTGAATTTGTTGGTGTTTTTCAATGTTGAGGTTGTTGTTGAATTTGTTGGTGTTTTTCAATGTTGAGGTTGTTGTTGAATTTGTTGGTGTTTTTCAATGTTGAGGTTGTTGTTGTTTTTCAATGTTGAGGTTGTTCAATTTGTTGGTGTTTTTCAATCTTGAGTTTGTTGTTGAATTTGTTGGTGTTTTTCAATGTTGAGGTTGTTGTTGAATTTGTTGGTGTTTTTCAATGTTGAGGTTGTTGTTGTTTTTCAATGTTGAGGTTGTTGTTGAGTTTGTTGGTGTTTTTCAATGTTGAGGTTGTTGTTGAATTTGTTGCTGTTTTTCAATGTTGAGGTTGTTGTTGAATTTGTTGGTGTTTTTCAATGTTGAGGTTGTTGTTGTTTTTAAATGTTGAGGTTGCTGTTGAATGTGATGGTGCTTTTCAATGTCGAGGTTATTGTTGAATTTGTTGGTGTTTTTCAATGTTGAAGTTGTTGTTGAATTTGTTGCTGTTTTTCAATTTCGAGGTTGTTGTTGAATTTGTTGGTGTTTTTCAATGTTGAAGGTTTTGTTGAATTTGTTGGTGTTTTTCAATGTTGAGGTTGTTGTTGTTTTTCAATGTTGAGGTTGTTGTTGAATTTGTTGGTGTTTTTCAACGTTGAGGTTGTTGTTGTTTTTCAATGCTGAGGTTGTTGTTGAATTTGTTGGTGTTTTTCAATGTTGAGGTTGTTGTTGAATTTGTTGGTGTTTTTCCATGATGAGGTTGTTGTTGTTTTTCAAAGTTGAGGTTGTTGTTGAATTTGTTGGTGTTTTTCAATGTCGGGGTTGTTGTTGAATTTGTTGGTGTTTTTCAATGTTGAATTTTTTGTTGAATTTGTTGGCGTTTTTCAGTGTTGAGGTTGTTGTTTTTCAATGTTGAGGATGTTGTTGAATTTGTTGGTGTTTTTCCATGATGAAGTTGTTGTTGTTTTTCAAAGTTGAGGTTGTTGTTGAATTTGTTGGTGTTTTTCAATGTCGGGGTTGTTGTTGAATTTATTGGTGTTTTTCAATGTTGAATTTTTTGTTGAATTTGTTGGCGTTTTTCAGTGTTGAGGTTGTTGTTTTTCAATGTTGAGGATGTTGTTGAATTTGTTGGCGTTTTTAAATGTTGAGGTTGTTGTTGAATTTGCTGGTGTTTTGCAATGTTGAGGTTGTTGTTGTTTTTCAGTGTTGAGCTTGTTGTTGAATTTGTTGTTGTTTTTCAATGTTGAGGTTGTTGTTGAATTTGTTGTTGTTTTTCAATGTTGAGGTTGTTGTTGAATTTGTTGTTGTTTTTCAATGTTGAGGTTGTTGTTGAATTTGTTGGTGTTTTTCAATGTTGAGGCTCTTGTTGTTTTTCAATGTTGAGGTTGTTGTTGAATTTGTTAGTGTTTTTCAATGTTGAGGTTGTTGTTGTTTTTCAATGTTGAGGTTGTTGTTGAATTTGTTGGTGTTTTTAAATGTTGAGGTTGTTGTTGTTTTTCAATGCTGAGGTTGTTGTTGAATTTGTTGGTGTTTTTCAATGTTGAGGTTGTTGTTGTTTTTCAATGTTGAGGTTGTTGTTGAATTTGTTGGTGTTTTTCAATGTTGAGGTTGTTGTTGAATTTGTTGGTGTTTTTCAATGTTGAGGTTGTTGTTGTTTTTCAATGTTGAGGTTGTTGAATTTGTTGTTGTTTTTCAATCTTGAGTTTGTTGTTGAATTTGTTGGTGTTTTTCAATGTTGAGGTTGTTGTTGTTTTTCAATGTTGAGGTTGTTGTTGAATTTGTTGGTGTTTTTCAATGTTGAGGTTGTTGTTGTTTTTCAATGTTGAGGTTGTTGTTGAATTTGTTGGTGTTTTTCAATTTTGAGGTTGTTGTTGAATTTGTTGGTGTTTTTCAATTTTGAGGTTGTTGTTGTTTTTCATTGTTGAGGTTGTTGTTGAATTTGTTGGTGTTTTTCCATGATGAGGTTGTTGTTGTTTTTCAAAGTTGAGGTTGTTGTTGAATTTGTTGGTGTTTTTCAATGTGGGGGTTGTTGTTGAATTTGTTGGTGTTTTTCAATGTTGAATTTTTTGTTGAATTTGTTGGCGTTTTTCAGTGTTGAGGTTGTTGTTTTTCAATGTTGAGGTTGTTGTTGAATTTGTTGGCGTTTTTAAATGTTGAGGTTGTTGTTGAATTTGTTGGTGTTTTCAATGTTGAGGTTGTTGTTGAATATGTTGGTGTTTTTAAATGTTGAGGTTGTTGTTGAATTTGCTGGTGTTTTGCAATGTTGAGGTTGTTGTTGTTTTTCAATGTTGAGCTTGTTGTTGAATTTGTTGGTGTTTTTCAATGTTGAGGTTTTTGTTGAATTTGTTGGTGTTTTTCAATGTTGAGGTTGTTGTTGAATTTGTTGTTGTTTTTCAATGTTGAGGTTGTTGTTGAATTTGTTGGTGTTTTTCAATGTTGAGGCTCTTGTTGTTTTTAAATGTTGAGGTTGTTGTTGAATTTGTTAGTGTTTTTCAATGTTGAGGTTGTTGTTTTTCAATGTTGAGGTTGTTGTTGAATTTGTTCGTGTTTTTCAATGTTGAGGTTGTTGTTGAATTTGTTGGTGTTTTTCAATGTTGAGGTTGTTGTTGTTTTTCAATGTTGAGGTTGTTGTTGAATTTGTTGGTGTTTTTCAATGTTGAGGTTGTTGTTGAATTTGTTGGTGTTTTTCAATGTTGAGGTTGTTGTTGTTTTTCAATGTTGAGGTTGTTGTTGAATTTGTTGGTGTTTTTCAATGTTGAGGTTGTTGTTGTTTTTCAATGTTGAGGTTGTTGTTGAATTTGTTGGTGTTTTTCAATGTTGAAGTTGTTGTTGAATTTGTTGGTGTTTTTCAAAGTTGAGGTTGTTGTTGTTTTTCAATGTTGAGGTTGTTGTTGAATTTGTTGGTGTTTTTCAATGTTGAGTTTGTTGGTGTTTTTCAATGTTGAGGTTGTTGTTGAATTTGTTGGTGTTTTTCAATGTTGAGGTTGTTGTTGTTTTTCAATGTTGAGGTTGTTGTTGAATTTGTTGGTGTTTTTCAATGTTGAGGTTGTTTGTGTTTTTCAATGTTGAGGTTGTTGTTGAATTTGTTGGTGTTTTTCAATGTTGAGGTTGTTGTTGAATTTGTTGGTGTTTTTCAATGTTGAGGTTGTTGTTGTTTTTCAATGTTGAGGTTGTTGTTGAGTTTGTTGGTGTTTTTCAATGTTGAGGTTGTTGTTGGATTTGTTGGTGTTTTTCAATGTTGAGGTTGTTGTTGAATTTGTTGGTGTTTTTCAATGTTGAGGTTGTTGTTGTTTTTAAATGTTGGGGTTGTTGTTGAATTTCTTGGTGTTTTTCAATTTTGAGGATGTTGTTGTTTTTCATTGTTGAGGTTGTTGTTGAATTTGTTGGTGTTTTTCCATTATGAGGTTGTTGTTGTTTTTCAAAGTTGAGGTTGTTGTTGAATTTGTTGGTGTTTTTCAAAGCCGGGGTTGTTGTTGAATTTGTTGGTGTTTTTCAATATTGAATTTTTTGTTGAATTTGTTGTCGTTTTTCAGTGTTGAGGTTGTTGTTTTTCAATGTTGAGGTTGTTGTTGAATTTGTTGTTGTTTTTCAATGTTGAGCTTGTTGTTGAATTTGTTGGTGTTTTTCAATGTTGAGGTTGTTGTTGAATTTGTTGGTGTTTTTCAATGTTGAGGTTGTTGTTGAATTTGTTGTTGTTTTTCAATGTTGAGGTTGTTGTTGTTTTTCAATGTTGAGGTTGTTGTTGAGTTTGTTGGTGTTTTTCAATGTTGAGGTTGTTGTTGAATTTGTTGGTGTTTTTCAATGTTGAGGTTGTTGTTGAATTTGTTGGTGTTTTTCAATGTTGAGGTTGTTGTTGAATTTGTTGGTGTTTTTCAATGTTGAGGTTGTTGTTGTTTTTCAATGTTGAGGTTGTTCAATTTGTTGGTGTTTTTCAATCTTGAGTTTGTTGTTGAATTTGTTGGTGTTTTTCAATGTTGAGGTTGTTGTTGAATTTGTTGGTGTTTTTCAATGTTGAGGTTGTTGTTGTTTTTCAATGTTGAGGTTGTTGTTGAGTTTGTTGGTGTTTTTCAATGTTGAGGTTGTTGTTGAATTTGTTGCTGTTTTTCAATGTTGAGGTTGTTGTTGAATTTGTTGGTGTTTTTCAATGTTGAGGTTGTTGTTGTTTTTAAATGTTGAGGTTGCTGTTGAATGTGATGGTGCTTTTCAATGTCGAGGTTATTGTTGAATTTGTTGGTGTTTTTCAATGTTGAAGTTGTTGTTGAATTTGTTGCTGTTTTTCAATTTCGAGGTTGTTGTTGAATTTGTTGGTGTTTTTCAATGTTGAAGGTTTTGTTGAATTTGTTGGTGTTTTTCAATGTTGAGGTTGTTGTTGTTTTTCAATGTTGAGGTTGTTGTTGAATTTGTTGGTGTTTTTCAACGTTGAGGTTGTTGTTGTTTTTCAATGCTGAGGTTGTTGTTGAATTTGTTGGTGTTTTTCAATGTTGAGGTTGTTGTTGAATTTGTTGGTGTTTTTCCATGATGAGGTTGTTGTTGTTTTTCAAAGTTGAGGTTGTTGTTGAATTTGTTGGTGTTTTTCAATGTCGGGGTTGTTGTTGAATTTGTTGGTGTTTTTCAATGTTGAATTTTTTGTTGAATTTGTTGGCGTTTTTCAGTGTTGAGGTTGTTGTTTTTCAATGTTGAGGATGTTGTTGAATTTGTTGGTGTTTTTCCATGATGAAGTTGTTGTTGTTTTTCAAAGTTGAGGTTGTTGTTGAATTTGTTGGTGTTTTTCAATGTCGGGGTTGTTGTTGAATTTGTTGGTGTTTTTCAATGTTGAATTTTTTGTTGAATTTGTTGGCGTTTTTCAGTGTTGAGGTTGTTGTTTTTCAATGTTGAGGATGTTGTTGAATTTGTTGGCGTTTTTAAATGTTGAGGTTGTTGTTGAATTTGCTGGTGTTTTGCAATGTTGAGGTTGTTGTTGTTTTTCAGTGTTGAGCTTGTTGTTGAATTTGTTGTTGTTTTTCAATGTTGAGGTTGTTGTTGAATTTGTTGTTGTTTTTCAATGTTGAGGTTGTTGTTGAATTTGTTGTTGTTTTTCAATGTTGAGGTTGTTGTTGAATTTGTTGGTGTTTTTCAATGTTGAGGCTCTTGTTGTTTTTCAATGTTGAGGTTGTTGTTGAATTTGTTAGTGTTTTTCAATGTTGAGGTTGTTGTTGTTTTTCAATGTTGAGGTTGTTGTTGAATTTGTTGGTGTTTTTAAATGTTGAGGTTGTTGTTGTTTTTCAATGCTGAGGTTGTTGTTGAATTTGTTGGTGTTTTTCAATGTTGAGGTTGTTGTTGTTTTTCAATGTTGAGGTTGTTGTTGAATTTGTTGGTGTTTTTCAATGTTGAGGTTGTTGTTGAATTTGTTGGTGTTTTTCAATGTTGAGGTTGTTGTTGTTTTTCAATGTTGAGGTTGTTGAATTTGTTGTTGTTTTTCAATCTTGAGTTTGTTGTTGAATTTGTTGGTGTTTTTCAATGTTGAGGTTGTTGTTGTTTTTCAATGTTGAGGTTGTTGTTGAATTTGTTGGTGTTTTTCAATGTTGAGGTTGTTGTTGTTTTTCAATGTTGAGGTTGTTGTTGAATTTGTTGGTGTTTTTCAATTTTGAGGTTGTTGTTGAATTTGTTGGTGTTTTTCAATTTTGAGGTTGTTGTTGTTTTTCATTGTTGAGGTTGTTGTTGAATTTGTTGGTGTTTTTCCATGATGAGGTTGTTGTTGTTTTTCAAAGTTGAGGTTGTTGTTGAATTTGTTGGTGTTTTTCAATGTCGGGGTTGTTGTTGAATTTGTTGGTGTTTTTCAATGTTGAATTTTTTGTTGAATTTGTTGGCGTTTTTCAGTGTTGAGGTTGTTGTTTTTCAATGTTGAGGTTGTTGTTGAATTTGTTGGCGTTTTTAAATGTTGAGGTTGTTGTTGAATTTGTTGGTGTTTTCAATGTTGAGGTTGTTGTTGAATATGTTGGTGTTTTTAAATGTTGAGGTTGTTGTTGAATTTGCTGGTGTTTTGCAATGTTGAGGTTGTTGTTGTTTTTCAATGTTGAGCTTGTTGTTGAATTTGTTGGTGTTTTTCAATGTTGAGGTTTTTGTTGAATTTGTTGGTGTTTTTCAATGTTGAGGTTGTTGTTGAATTTGTTGTTGTTTTTCAATGTTGAGGTTGTTGTTGAATTTGTTGGTGTTTTTCAATGTTGAGGCTCTTGTTGTTTTTAAATGTTGAGGTTGTTGTTGAATTTGTTAGTGTTTTTCAATGTTGAGGTTGTTGTTTTTCAATGTTGAGGTTGTTGTTGAATTTGTTCGTGTTTTTCAATGTTGAGGTTGTTGTTGAATTTGTTGGTGTTTTTCAATGTTGAGGTTGTTGTTGTTTTTCAATGTTGAGGTTGTTGTTGAATTTGTTGGTGTTTTTCAATGTTGAGGTTGTTGTTGAATTTGTTGGTGTTTTTCAATGTTGAGGTTGTTGTTGTTTTTCAATGTTGAGTTTGTTGAATTTGTTGGTGTTTTTCAATCTTGAGTTTGTTGTTGAATTTGTTGGTGTTTTTCAATGTTGAGGTTGTTGTTCAATTTGTTGGTGTTTTTCAATGTTGAGGTTGTTGTTGTTTTTCAATGTTGAGGTTGTTGTTGAATTTGTTGGTGTTTTTCAATGTTGAGGTTGTTTGTGTTTTTCAATGTTGAGGTTGTTGTTGAATTTGTTGGTGTTTTTCAATGTTGAGGTTGTTGTTGAATTTGTTGGTGTTTTTCAATGTTGAGGTTGTTGTTGTTTTTCAATGTTGAGGTTGTTGTTGAGTTTGTTGGTGTTTTTCAATGTTGAGGTTGTTGTTGGATTTGTTGGTGTTTTTCAATGTTGAGGTTGTTGTTGAATTTGTTGGTGTTTTTCAATGTTGAGGTTGTTGTTGTTTTTAAATGTTGGGGTTGTTGTTGAATTTCTTGGTGTTTTTCAATTTTGAGGATGATGTTGTTTTTCATTGTTGAGGTTGTTGTTGAATTTGTTGGTGTTTTTCCATTATGAGGTTGTTGTTGTTTTTCAAAGTTGAGGTTGTTGTTGAATTTGTTGTTGTTTTTCAATGTTGAGGTTGTTGTTGAATTTGTTGGTGTTTTTCAATGTTGAGGCTCTTGTTGTTTTTCAATGTTGAGGTTGTTGTTGAATTTGTTAGTGTTTTTCAATGTTGAGGTTGTTGTTGTTTTTCAATGTTGAGGTTGTTGTTGAATTTGTTGGTGTTTTTAAATGTTGAGGTTGTTGTTGTTTTTCAATGCTGAGGTTGTTGTTGAATTTGTTGGTGTTTTTCAATGTTGAGGTTGTTGTTGTTTTTCAATGTTGAGGTTGTTGTTGAATTTGTTGGTGTTTTTCAATGTTGAGGTTGTTGTTGAATTTGTTGGTGTTTTTCAATGTTGAGGTTGTTGTTGTTTTTCAATGTTGAGGTTGTTGAATTTGTTGTTGTTTTTCAATCTTGAGTTTGTTGTTGAATTTGTTGGTGTTTTTCAATGTTGAGGTTGTTGTTGTTTTTCAATGTTGAGGTTGTTGTTGAATTTGTTGGTGTTTTTCAATGTTGAGGTTGTTGTTGTTTTTCAATGTTGAGGTTGTTGTTGAATTTGTTGGTGTTTTTCAATTTTGAGGTTGTTGTTGAATTTGTTGGTGTTTTTCAATTTTGAGGATGTTGTTGTTTTTCATTGTTGAGGTTGTTGTTGAATTTGTTGGTGTTTTTCCATGATGAGGTTGTTGTTGTTTTTCAAAGTTGAGGTTGTTGTTGAATTTGTTGGTGTTTTTCAATGTCGGGGTTGTTGTTGAATTTGTTGGTGTTTTTCAATGTTGAATTTTTTGTTGAATTTGTTGGCGTTTTTCAGTGTTGAGGTTGTTGTTTTTCAATGTTGAGGTTGTTGTTGAATTTGTTGGCGTTTTTAAATGTTGAGGTTGTTGTTGAATTTGTTGGTGTTTTCAATGTTGAGGTTGTTGTTGAATTTGTTGGTGTTTTTAAATGTTGAGGTTGTTGTTGAATTTGCTGGTGTTTTGCAATGTTGAGGTTGTTGTTGTTTTTCAATGTTGAGCTTGTTGTTGAATTTGTTGGTGTTTTTCAATGTTGAGGTTTTTGTTGAATTTGTTGTTGTTTTTCAATGTTGAGGTTGTTGTTGAATTTGTTGGTTTTTTTCAATGTTGAGGTTGTTGTTGAATTTGTTGGTGTTTTTCAATGTTGAGGCTCTTGTTGTTTTTAAATGTTGAGGTTGTTGTTGAATTTGTTAGTGTTTTTCAATGTTGAGGTTGTTGTTTTTCAATGTTGAGGTTGTTGTTGAATTTGTTCGTGTTTTTCAATGTTGAGGTTGTTGTTGAATTTGTTGGTGTTTTTCAATGTTGAGGTTGTTGTTGTTTTTCAATGTTGAGGTTGTTGTTGAATTTGTTGGTGTTTTTCAATGTTGAGGTTGTTGTTGTTTTTCAATGTTGAGTTTGTTGAATTTGTTGGTGTTTTTCAATCTTGAGTTTGTTGTTGAATTTGTTGGTGTTTTTCAATGTTGAGGTTGTTGTTCAATTTGTTGGTGTTTTTCAATGTTGAGGTTGTTGTTGTTTTTCAATGTTGAGGTTGTTGTTGAATTTGTTGGTGTTTTTCAATGTTGAGGTTGTTTGTGTTTTTCAATGTTGAGGTTGTTGTTGAATTTGTTGGTGTTTTTCAATGTTGAGGTTGTTGTTGAATTTGTTGGTGTTTTTCAATGTTGAGGTTGTTGTTGTTTTTCAATGTTGAGGTTGTTGTTGAGTTTGTTGGTGTTTTTCAATGTTGAGGTTGTTGTTGGATTTGTTGGTGTTTTTCAATGTTGAGGTTGTTGTTGAATTTGTTGGTGTTTTTCAATGTTGAGGTTGTTGTTGTTTTTAAATGTTGGGGTTGTTGTTGAATTTCTTGGTGTTTTTCAATTTTGAGGATGATGTTGTTTTTCATTGTTGAGGTTGTTGTTGAATTTGTTGGTGTTTTTCCATTATGAGGTTGTTGTTGTTTTTCAAAGTTGAGGTTGTTGTTGAATTTGTTGGTGTTTTTCAATGCCGGGGTTGTTGTTGAATTTGTTGGTGTTTTTCAATATTGAATTTTTTGTTGAATTTGTTGTCGTTTTTCAGTGTTGAGGTTGTTGTTTTTCAATGTTGAGGTTGTTGTTGAATTTGTTGGTGTTTTCAATGTTGAGGTTGTTGTTGAATTTGTTGGTGTTTTTAAATGTTGAGGTTGTTGTTGAATTTGCTGGTGTTTTGCAATGTTGAGGTTGTTGTTGTTTTTCAATGTTGAGCTTGTTGTTGAATTTGTTGGTGTTTTTCAATGTTGAGGTTGTTGTTGAATTTGTTGGTGTTTTTCAATGTTGAGGTTGTTGTTGAATTTGTTGTTGTTTTTCAATGTTGAGGTTGTTGTTGTTTTTCAATGTTGAGGTTGTTGTTGAGTTTGTTGGTGTTTTTCAATGTTGAGGTTGTTGTTGAATTTGTTGGTGTTTTTCAATGTTGAGGTTGTTGTTGAATTTGTTGGTGTTTTTCAATGTTGAGGTTGTTGTTGAATTTGTTGGTGTTTTTCAATGTTGAGGTTGTTGTTGTTTTTCAGTGTTGAGGTTGTTCAATTTGTTGGTGTTTTTCAATCTTGAGTTTGTTGTTGAATTTGTTGGTGTTTTTCAATGTTGAGGTTGTTGTTGAATTTGTTGGTGTTTTTCAATGTTGAGGTTGTTGTTGTTTTTCAATGTTGAGGTTGTTGTTGAGTTTGTTGGTGTTTTTCAATGTTGAGGTTGTTGTTGAATTTGTTGCTGTTTTTCAATGTTGAGGTTGTTGTTGAATTTGTTGGTGTTTTTCAATGTTGTGGTTGTTGTTGTTTTTAAATGTTGAGGTTGCTGTTGAATGTGATGGTGCTTTTCAATGTCGAGGTTATTGTTGAATTTGTTGGTGTTTTTCAATGTTGAAGTTGTTGTTGAATTTGTTGCTGTTTTTCAATTTCGAGGTTGTTGTTGAATTTGTTGGTGTTTTTCAATGTTGAAGGTTTTGTTGAATTTGTTGGTGTTTTTCAATGTTGAGGTTGTTGTTGTTTTTCAATGTTGAGGTTGTTGTTGAATTTGTTGGTGTTTTTCAACGTTGAGGTTGTTGTTGTTTTTCAATGCTGAGGATGTTGTTGAATTTGTTGGTGTTTTTCAATGTTGAGGTTGTTGTTGAATTTGTTGGTGTTTTTCCATGATGAGGTTGTTGTTGTTTTTAAAAGTTGAGGTTGTTGTTGAATTTGTTGGTGTTTTTCAATGTCGGGGTTGTTGTTGAATTTGTTGGTGTTTTTCAATGTTGAGGTTGTTGTTGAATTTGTTGGTGTTTTTCAATGTTGAGGTTGTTGTTGTTTTTCAATGTTGAGTTTGTTGAATTTGTTGGTGTTTTTCAATCTTGAGTTTGTTGTTGAATTTGTTGGTGTTTTTCAATGTTGAGGTTGTTGTTCAATTTGTTGGTGTTTTTCAATGTTGAGGTTGTTGTTGTTTTTCAATGTTGAGGTTGTTGTTGAATTTGTTGGTGTTTTTCAATGTTGAGGTTGTTTGTGTTTTTCAATGTTGAGGTTGTTGTTGAATTTGTTGGTCTTTTTCAATGTTGAGGTTGTTGTTGAATTTGTTGGTGTTTTTCAATGTTGAGGTGTTGTTGTTTTTCAATGTTGAGGTTGTTGTTGAGTTTGTTGGTGTTTTTCAATGTTGAGGTTGTTGTTGGATTTGTTGGTGTTTTTCAATGTTGAGGTTGTTGTTGAATTTGTTGGTGTTTTTCAATGTTGAGGTTGTTGTTGTTTTTAAATGTTGGGGTTGTTGTTGAATTTCTTGGTGTTTTTCAATTTTGAGGATGATGTTGTTTTTCATTGTTGAGGTTGTTGTTGAATTTGTTGGTGTTTTTCCATTATGAGGTTGTTGTTGTTTTTCAAAGTTGAGGTTGTTGTTGAATTTGTTGGTGTTTTTCAATGTTGAGGCTCTTGTTGTTTTTCAATGTTGAGGTTGTTGTTGAATTTGTTAGTGTTTTTCAATGTTGAGGTTGTTGTTGTTTTTCAATGTTGAGGTTGTTGTTGAATTTGTTAGTGTTTTTCAATGTTGAGGTTGTTGTTGTTTTTCAATGTTGAGGTTGTTGTTGAATTTGTTGGTGTTTTTAAATGTTGAGGTTGTTGTTGTTTTTCAATGCTGAGGTTGTTGTTGAATTTGTTGGTGTTTTTCAATGTTGAGGTTGTTGTTGTTTTTCAATGTTGAGGTTGTTGTTGAATGTGTTGGTGTTTTTCAATGTTGAGGTTGTTGTTGAATTTGTTGGTGTTTTTCAATGTTGAGGTTGTTGTTGTTTTTCAATGTTGAGGTTGTTGTTGAATTTGTTGTTGTTTTTCAATGTTGAGGTTGTTGTTGAATTTGTTGTTGTTTTTCAATGTTGAGGTTGTTGTTGAATTTGTTGGTGTTTTTCAATGTTGAGGCTCTTGTTGTTTTTCAATGTTGAGGTTGTTGTTGAATTTGTTAGTGTTTTTCAATGTTGAGGTTGTTGTTGTTTTTCAATGTTGAGGTTGTTGTTGAATTTGTTGGTGTTTTTAAATGTTGAGGTTGTTGTTGTTTTTCAATGCTGAGGTTGTTGTTGAATTTGTTGGTGTTTTTCAATGTTGAGGTTGTTGTTGTTTTTCAATGTTGAGGTTGTTGTTGAATTTGTTGGTGTTTTTCAATGTTGAGGTTGTTGTTGAATTTGTTGGTGTTTTTCAATGTTGAGGTGGTTGTTGTTTTTCAATGTTGAGGTTGTTGAATTTGTTGTTGTTTTTCAATCTTGAGTTTGTTGTTGAATTTGTTGGTGTTTTTCAATGTTGAGGTTGTTGTTGTTTTTCAATGTTGAGGTTGTTGTTGAATTTGTTGGTGTTTTTCAATGTTGAGGTTGTTGTTGTTTTTCAATGTTGAGGTTGTTGTTGAATTTGTTGGTGTTTTTCAATTTTGAGGTTGTTGTTGAATTTGTTGGTGTTTTTCAATTTTGAGGTTGTTGTTGTTTTTCATTGTTGAGGTTGTTGTTGAATTTGTTGGTGTTTTTCCATGATGAGGTTGTTGTTGTTTTTCAAAGTTGAGGTTGTTGTTGAATTTGTTGGTGTTTTTCAATGTCGGGGTTGTTGTTGAATTTGTTGGTGTTTTTCAATGTTGAATTTTTTGTTGAATTTGTTGGCGTTTTTCAGTGTTGAGGTTGTTGTTTTTCAATGTTGAGGTTGTTGTTGAATTTGTTGGCGTTTTTAAATGTTGAGGTTGTTGTTGAATTTGTTGGTGTTTTCAATGTTGAGGTTGTTGTTGAATATGTTGGTCTTTTTAAATGTTGAGGTTGTTGTTGAATTTGCTGGTGTTTTGCAATGTTGAGGTTGTTGTTGTTTTTCAATGTTGAGCTTGTTGTTGAATTTGTTGGTGTTTTTCAATGTTGAGGTTTTTGTTGAATTTGTTGGTGTTTTTCAATGTTGAGGTTGTTGTTGAATTTGTTGTTGTTTTTCAATGTTGAGGTTGTTGTTGAATTTGTTGGTGTTTTTCAATGTTGAGGCTCTTGTTGTTTTTAAATGTTGAGGTTGTTGTTGAATTTGGTAGTGTTTTTCAATGTTGAGGTTGTTGTTTTTCAATGTTGAGGTTGTTGTTGAATTTGTTCGTGTTTTTCAATGTTGAGGTTGTTGTTGAATTTGTTGGTGTTTTTCAATGTTGAGGTTGTTGTTGTTTTTCAATGTTGAGGTTGTTGTTGAATTTGTTGGTGTTTTTCAATGTTGAGGTTGTTGTTGAATTTGTTGGTGTTTTTCAATGTTGAGGTTGTTGTTGTTTTTCAATGTTGAGTTTGTTGAATTTGTTGGTGTTTTTCAATCTTGAGTTTGTTGTTGAATTTGTTGGTGTTTTTCAATGTTGAGGTTGTTGTTCAATTTGTTGGTGTTTTTCAATGTTGAGGTTGTTGTTGTTTTTCAATGTTGAGGTTGTTGTTGAATTTGTTGGTGTTTTTCAATGTTGAGGTTGTTTGTGTTTTTCAATGTTGAGGTTGTTGTTGAATTTGTTGGTGTTTTTCAATGTTGAGGTTGTTGTTGAATTTGTTGGTGTTTTTCAATGTTGAGGTTGTTGTTGTTTTTCAATGTTGAGGTTGTTGTTGAGTTTGTTGGTGTTTTTCAATGTTGAGGTTGTTGTTGGATTTGTTGGTGTTTTTCAATGTTGAGGTTGTTGTTGAATTTGTTGGTGTTTTTCAATGTTGAGGTTGTTGTTGTTTTTAAATGTTGGGGTTGTTGTTGAATTTCTTGGTGTTTTTCAATTTTGAGGATGATGTTGCTTTTCATTGTTGAGGTTGTTGTTGAATTTGTTGGTGTTTTTCCATTATGAGGTTGTTGTTGTTTTTCAAAGTTGAGGTTGTTGTTGAATTTGTTGTTGTTTTTCAATGTTGAGGTTGTTGTTGAATTTGTTGGTGTTTTTCAATGTTGAGGCTCTTGTTGTTTTTCAATGTTGAGGTTGTTGTTGAATTTGTTAGTGTTTTTCAATGTTGAGGTTGTTGTTGTTTTTCAATGTTGAGGTTGTTGTTGAATTTGTTGGTGTTTTTAAATGTTGAGGTTGTTGTTGTTTTTCAATGCTGAGGTTGTTGTTGAATTTGTTGGTGTTTTTCAATGTTGAGGTTGTTGTTGTTTTTCAATGTTGAGGTTGTTGTTGAATTTGTTGGTGTTTTTCAATGTTGAGGTTGTTGTTGAATTTGTTGGTGTTTTTCAATGTTGAGGTTGTTGAATTTGTTGTTGTTTTTCAATCTTGAGTTTGTTGTTGAATTTGTTGGTGTTTTTCAATGTTGAGGTTGTTGTTGTTTTTCAATGTTGAGGTTGTTGTTGAATTTGTTGGTGTTTTTCAATGTTGAGGTTGTTGTTGTTTTTCAATGTTGAGGTTGTTGTTGAATTTGTTGGTGTTTTTCAATTTTGAGGTTGTTGTTGAATTTGTTGGTGTTTTTCAATTTTGAGGATGTTGTTGTTTTTCATTGTTGAGGTTGTTGTTGAATTTGTTGGTGTTTTTCCATGATGAGGTTGTTTTTGTTTTTCAAAGTTGAGGTTGTTGTTGAATTTGTTGGTGTTTTTCAATGTCGGGGTTGTTGTTGAATTTGTTGGTGTTTTTCAATGTTGAATTTTTTGTTGAATTTGTTGGCGTTTTTCAGTGTTGAGGTTGTTGTTTTTCAATGTTGAGGTTGTTGTTGAATTTGTTGGCGTTTTTAAATGTTGAGGTTGTTGTTGAATTTGTTGGTGTTTTCAATGTTGAGGTTGTTGTTGAATTTGTTGGTGTTTTTAAATGTTGAGGTTGTTGTTGAATTTGCTGGTGTTTTGCAATGTTGAGGTTGTTGTTGTTTTTCAATGTTGAGCTTGTTGTTGAATTTGTTGGTGTTTTTCAATGTTGAGGTTTTTGTTGAATTTGTTGTTGTTTTTCAATGTTGAGGTTGTTGTTGAATTTGTTGGTTTTTTTCAATGTTGAGGTTGTTGTTGAATTTGTTGGTGTTTTTCAATGTTGAGGCTCTTGTTGTTTTTAAATGTTGAGGTTGTTGTTGAATTTGTTAGTGTTTTTCAATGTTGAGGTTGTTGTTTTTCAATGTTGAGGTTGTTGTTGAATTTGTTCGTGTTTTTCAATGTTGAGGTTGTTGTTGAATTTGTTGGTGTTTTTCAATGTTGAGGTTGTTGTTGTTTTTCAATGTTGAGGTTGTTGTTGAATTTGTTGGTGTTTTTCAATGTTGAGGTTGTTGTTGTTTTTCAATGTTGAGTTTGTTGAATTTGTTGGTGTTTTTCAATCTTGAGTTTGTTGTTGAATTTGTTGGTGTTTTTCAATGTTGAGGTTGTTGTTCAATTTGTTGGTGTTTTTCAATGTTGAGGTTGTTGTTGTTTTTCAATGTTGAGGTTGTTGTTGAATTTGTTGGTGTTTTTCAATGTTGAGGTTGTTTGTGTTTTTCAATGTTGAGGTTGTTGTTGAATTTGTTGGTGTTTTTCAATGTTGAGGTTGTTGTTGAATTTGTTGGTGTTTTTCAATGTTGAGGTTGTTGTTGTTTTTCAATGTTGAGGTTGTTGTTGAGTTTGTTGGTGTTTTTCAATGTTGAGGTTGTTGTTGGATTTGTTGGTGTTTTTCAATGTTGAGGTTGTTGTTGAATTTGTTGGTGTTTTTCAATGTTGAGGTTGTTGTTGTTTTTAAATGTTGGGGTTGTTGTTGAATTTCTTGGTGTTTTTCAATTTTGAGGATGATGTTGTTTTTCATTGTTGAGGTTGTTGTTGAATTTGTTGGTGTTTTTCCATTATGAGGTTGTTGTTGTTTTTCAAAGTTGAGGTTGTTGTTGAATTTGTTGGTGTTTTTCAATGCCGGGGTTGTTGTTGAATTTGTTGGTGTTTTTCAATATTGAATTTTTTGTTGAATTTGTTGTCGTTTTTCAGTGTTGAGGTTGTTGTTTTTCAATGTTGAGGTTGTTGTTGAATTTGTTGGTGTTTTCAATGTTGAGGTTGTTGTTGAATTTGTTGGTGTTTTTAAATGTTGAGGTTGTTGTTGAATTTGCTGGTGTTTTGCAATGTTGAGGTTGTTGTTGTTTTTCAATGTTGAGCTTGTTGTTGAATTTGTTGGTGTTTTTCAATGTTGAGGTTGTTGTTGAATTTGTTGGTGTTTTTCAATGTTGAGGTTGTTGTTGAATTTGTTGTTGTTTTTCAATGTTGAGGTTGTTGTTGTTTTTCAATGTTGAGGTTGTTGTTGAGTTTGTTGGTGTTTTTCAATGTTGAGGTTGTTGTTGAATTTGTTGGTGTTTTTCAATGTTGAGGTTGTTGTTGAATTTGTTGGTGTTTTTCAATGTTGAGGTTGTTGTTGAATTTGTTGGTGTTTTTCAATGTTGAGGTTGTTGTTGTTTTTCAGTGTTGAGGTTGTTCAATTTGTTGGTGTTTTTCAATCTTGAGTTTGTTGTTGAATTTGTTGGTGTTTTTCAATGTTGAGGTTGTTGTTGAATTTGTTGGTGTTTTTCAATGTTGAGGTTGTTGTTGTTTTTCAATGTTGAGGTTGTTGTTGAGTTTGTTGGTGTTTTTCAATGTTGAGGTTGTTGTTGAATTTGTTGCTGTTTTTCAATGTTGAGGTTGTTGTTGAATTTGTTGGTGTTTTTCAATGTTGTGGTTGTTGTTGTTTTTAAATGTTGAGGTTGCTGTTGAATGTGATGGTGCTTTTCAATGTCGAGGTTATTGTTGAATTTGTTGGTGTTTTTCAATGTTGAAGTTGTTGTTGAATTTGTTGCTGTTTTTCAATTTCGAGGTTGTTGTTGAATTTGTTGGTGTTTTTCAATGTTGAAGGTTTTGTTGAATTTGTTGGTGTTTTTCAATGTTGAGGTTGTTGTTGTTTTTCAATGTTGAGGTTGTTGTTGAATTTGTTGGTGTTTTTCAACGTTGAGGTTGTTGTTGTTTTTCAATGCTGAGGATGTTGTTGAATTTGTTGGTGTTTTTCAATGTTGAGGTTGTTGTTGAATTTGTTGGTGTTTTTCCATGATGAGGTTGTTGTTGTTTTTCAAAGTTGAGGTTGTTGTTGAATTTGTTGGTGTTTTTCAATGTCGGGGTTGTTGTTGAATTTGTTGGTGTTTTTCAATGTTGAGGTTGTTGTTGAATTTGTTGGTGTTTTTCAATGTTGAGGTTGTTGTTGTTTTTCAATGTTGAGTTTGTTGAATTTGTTGGTGTTTTTCAATCTTGAGTTTGTTGTTGAATTTGTTGGTGTTTTTCAATGTTGAGGTTGTTGTTCAATTTGTTGGTGTTTTTCAATGTTGAGGTTGTTGTTGTTTTTCAATGTTGAGGTTGTTGTTGAATTTGTTGGTGTTTTTCAATGTTGAGGTTGTTTGTGTTTTTCAATGTTGAGGTTGTTGTTGAATTTGTTGGTCTTTTTCAATGTTGAGGTTGTTGTTGAATTTGTTGGTGTTTTTCAATGTTGAGGTGTTGTTGTTTTTCAATGTTGAGGTTGTTGTTGAGTTTGTTGGTGTTTTTCAATGTTGAGGTTGTTGTTGGATTTGTTGGTGTTTTTCAATGTTGAGGTTGTTGTTGAATTTGTTGGTGTTTTTCAATGTTGAGGTTGTTGTTGTTTTTAAATGTTGGGGTTGTTGTTGAATTTCTTGGTGTTTTTCAATTTTGAGGATGATGTTGTTTTTCATTGTTGAGGTTGTTGTTGAATTTGTTGGTGTTTTTCCATTATGAGGTTGTTGTTGTTTTTCAAAGTTGAGGTTGTTGTTGAATTTGTTGTTGTTTTTCAATGTTGAGGTTGTTGTTGAATTTGTTGGTGTTTTTCAATGTTGAGGCTCTTGTTGTTTTTCAATGTTGAGGTTGTTGTTGAATTTGTTAGTGTTTTTCAATGTTGAGGTTGTTGTTGTTTTTCAATGTTGAGGTTGTTGTTGAATTTGTTGGTGTTTTTAAATGTTGAGGTTGTTGTTGTTTTTCAATGCTGAGGTTGTTGTTGAATTTGTTGGTGTTTTTCAATGTTGAGGTTGTTGTTGTTTTTCAATGTTGAGGTTGTTGTTGAATGTGTTGGTGTTTTTCAATGTTGAGGTTGTTGTTGAATTTGTTGGTGTTTTTCAATGTTGAGGTTGTTGTTGTTTTTCAATGTTGAGGTTGTTGAATTTGTTGTTGTTTTTCAATCTTGAGTTTGTTGTTGAATTTGTTGGTGTTTTTCAATGTTGAGGTTGTTGTTGTTTTTCAATGTTGAGGTTGTTGTTGAATTTGTTGGTGTTTTTCAATGTTGAGGTTGTTGTTGTTTTTCAATGTTGAGGTTGTTGTTGAATTTGTTGGTGTTTTTCAATTTTGAGGTTGTTGTTGAATTTGTTGGTGTTTTTCAATTTTGAGGATGTTGTTGTTTTTCATTGTTGAGGTTGTTGTTGAATTTGTTGGTGTTTTTCCATGATGAGGTTGTTGTTGTTTTTCAAAGTTGAGGTTGTTGTTGAATTTGTTGGTGTTTTTCAATGTCGGGGTTGTTGTTGAATTTGTTGGTGTTTTTCAATGTTGAATTTTTTGTTGAATTTGTTGGCGTTTTTCAGTGTTGAGGTTGTTGTTTTTCAATGTTGAGGTTGTTGTTGAATTTGTTGGCGTTTTTAAATGTTGAGGTTGTTGTTGAATTTGTTGGTGTTTTCAATGTTGAGGTTGTTGTTGAATTTGTTGGTGTTTTTAAATGTTGAGGTTGTTGTTGAATTTGCTGGTGTTTTGCAATGTTGAGGTTGTTGTTGTTTTTCAATGTTGAGCTTGTTGTTGAATTTGTTGGTGTTTTTCAATGTTGAGGTTTTTGTTGAATTTGTTGGTGTTTTTCAATGTTGAGGTTGTTGTTGAATTTGTTGTTGTTTTTCAATGTTGAGGTTGTTGTTGAATTTGTTGGTGTTTTTCAATGTTGAGGCTCTTGTTGTTTTTAAATGTTGAGGTTGTTGTTGAATTTGTTAGTGTTTTTCAATGTTGAGGTTGTTGTTTTTCAATGTTGAGGTTGTTGTTGAATTTGTTCGTGTTTTTCAATGTTGAGGTTGTTGTTGAATTTGTTGGTGTTTTTCAATGTTGAGGTTGTTGTTGTTTTTCAATGTTGAGGTTGTTGTTGAATTTGTTGGTGTTTTTCAATGTTGAGGTTGTTGTTGAATTTGTTGGTGTTTTTCAATGTTGAGGTTGTTGTTGTTTTTCAATGTTGAGTTTGTTGAATTTGTTGGTGTTTTTCAATCTTGAGTTTGTTGTTGAATTTGTTGGTGTTTTTCAATGTTGAGGTTGTTGTTCAATTTGTTGGTGTTTTTCAATGTTGAGGTTGTTGTTGTTTTTCAATGTTGAGGTTGTTGTTGAATTTGTTGGTGTTTTTCAATGTTGAGGTTGTTTGTGTTTTTCAATGTTGAGGTTGTTGTTGAATTTGTTGGTGTTTTTCAATGTTGAGGTTGTTGTTGAATTTGTTGGTGTTTTTCAATGTTGAGGTTGTTGTTGTTTTTCAATGTTGAGGTTGTTGTTGAGTTTGTTGGTGTTTTTCAATGTTGAGGTTGTTGTTGGATTTGTTGGTGTTTTTCAATGTTGAGGTTGTTGTTGAATTTGTTGGTGTTTTTCAATGTTGAGGTTGTTGTTGTTTTTAAATGTTGGGGTTATTGTTGAATTTCTTGGTCTTTTTCAATTTTGAGGATGATGTTGTTTTTCATTGTTGAGGTTGTTGTTGAATTTGTTGGTGTTTTTCCATTATGAGGTTGTTGTTGTTTTTCAAAGTTGAGGTTGTTGTTGAATTTGTTGGTGTTTTTCAATGCCGGGGTTGTTGTTGAATTTGTTGTTGTTTTTCAATATTGAATTTTTTGTTGAATTTGTTGTCGTTTTTCAGTGTTGAGGTTGTTGTTTTTCAATGTTGAGGTTGTTGTTGAATTTGTTGGTGTTTTCAATGTTGAGGTTGTTGTTGAATTTGTTGGTGTTTTTAAATGTTGAGGTTGTTGTTGAATTTGCTGGTGTTTTGCAATGTTGAGGTTGTTGTTGTTTTTCAATGTTGAGCTTGTTGTTGAATTTGTTGGTGTTTTTCAATGTTGAGGTTGTTGTTGAATTTGTTGGTGTTTTTCAATGTTGAGGTTGTTGTTGAATTTGTTGTTGTTTTTCAATGTTGAGGTTGTTGTTGTTTTTCAATGTTGAGGTTGTTGTTGAGTTTGTTGGTGTTTTTCAATGTTGAGGTTGTTGTTGAATTTGTTGGTGTTTTTCAATGTTGAGGTTGTTGTTGAATTTGTTGGTGTTTTTCAATGTTGAGGTTGTTGTTGAATTTGTTGGTGTTTTTCAATGTTGAGGTTGTTGTTGTTTTTCAGTGTTGAGGTTGTTCAATTTGTTGGTGTTTTTCAATCTTGAGTTTGTTGTTGAATTTGTTGGTGTTTTTCAATGTTGAGGTTGTTGTTGAATTTGTTGGTGTTTTTCAATGTTGAGGTTGTTGTTGTTTTTCAATGTTGAGGTTGTTGTTGAGTTTGTTGGTGTTTTTCAATGTTGAGGTTGTTGTTGAATTTGTTGCTGTTTTTCAATGTTGAGGTTGTTGTTGAATTTGTTGGTGTTTTTCAATGTTGTGGTTGTTGTTGTTTTTAAATGTTGAGGTTGCTGTTGAATGTGATGGTGCTTTTCAATGTCGAGGTTATTGTTGAATTTGTTGGTGTTTTTCAATGTTGAAGTTGTTGTTGAATTTGTTGCTGTTTTTCAATTTCGAGGTTGTTGTTGAATTTGTTGGTGATTTTCAATGTTGAAGGTTTTGTTGAATTTGTTGGTGTTTTTCAATGTTGAGGTTGTTGTTGTTTTTCAATGTTGAGGTTGTTGTTGAATTTGTTGGTGTTTTTCAACGTTGAGGTTGTTGTTGTTTTTCAATGCTGAGGTTGTTGTTGAATTTGTTGGTGTTTTTCAATGTTGAGGTTGTTGTTGAATTTGTTGGTGTTTTTCAATGTCGGGGTTGTTGTTGAATTTGTTGGTGTTTTTCAATGTTGAATTTTTTGTTGAATTTATTGGCGTTTTTCAGTGTTGAGGTTGTTGTTTTTCAATGTTGAGGATGTTGTTGAATTTGTTGGCGTTTTTAAATGTTGAGGTTGTTGTTGAATTTGCTGGTGTTTTGCAATGTTGAGGTTGTTGTTGTTTTTCAGTGTTGAGCTTGTTGTTGAATTTGTTGTTGTTTTTCAATGTTGAGGTTGTTGTTGAATTTGTTGGTGTTTTTCAATGCTGAGGTTGTTGTTGAATTTGTTGTTGTTTTTCAATGTTGAGGTTGTTGTTGAATTTGTTGGTGTTTTTCAATGTTGAGGCTCTTGTTCTTTTTCAATGTTGAGGTTGTTGTTGAATTTGTTAGTGTTTTTCAATGTTGAGGTTGTTGTTGTTTTTCAATGTTGATGTTGTTGTTGAATTTGTTGGTGTTTTTAAATGTTGAGGTTGTTGTTGTTTTTCAATGCTGAGGTTGTTGTTGAATTTGTTGGTGTTTTTCAATGTTGAGGTTGTTGTTGTTTTTCAATGTTGAGGTTGTTGTTGAATTTGTTGGTGTTTTTCAATGTTGAGGTTGTTGTTGAATTTGTTGGTGTTTTTCAATGTTGAGGTTGTTGTTGTTTTTCAAAGTTGAGGTTGTTGTTGAATTTGTTGGTGTTTTTCAATGTCGGGGTTGTTGTTGAATTTGTTGGTGTTTTTCAATGTTGAATTTTTTGTTGAATTTGTTGGCGTTTTTCAGTGTTGAGGTTGTTGTTTTTCAATGTTGAGGATGTTGTTGAATTTGTTGGTGTTTTTCCATGATGAGGTTGTTGTTGTTTTTCAAAGTTGAGGTTGTTGTTGAATTTGTTGGTGTTTTTCAATGTCGGGGTTGTTGTTGAATTTGTTGGTGTTTTTCAATGTTGAATTTTTTGTTGAATTTATTGGCGTTTTTCAGTGTTGAGGTTGTTGTTTTTCAATGTTGAGGATGTTGTTGAATTTGTTGGCGTTTTTAAATGTTGAGGTTGTTGTTGAATTTGCTGGTGTTTTGCAATGTTGAGGTTGTTGTTGTTTTTCAGTGTTGAGCTTGTTGTTGAATTTGTTGTTGTTTTTCAATGTTGAGGTTGTTGTTGAATTTGTTGGTGTTTTTCAATGCTGAGGTTGTTGTTGAATTTGTTGTTGTTTTTCAATGTTGAGGTTGTTGTTGAATTTGTTGGTGTTTTTCAATGTTGAGGCTCTTGTTGTTTTTCAATGTTGAGGTTGTTGTTGAATTTGTTAGTGTTTTTCAATGTTGAGGTTGTTGTTGTTTTTCAATGTTGATGTTGTTGTTGAATTTGTTGGTGTTTTTAAATGTTGAGGTTGTTGTTGTTTTTCAATGCTGAGGTTGTTGTTGAATTTGTTGGTGTTTTTCAATGTTGAGGTTGTTGTTGTTTTTCAATGTTGAGGTTGTTGTTGAATTTGTTGGTGTTTTTCAATGTTGAGGTTGTTGTTGAATTTGTTGGTGTTTTTCAATGTTGAGGTTGTTGTTGTTTTTCAAAGTTGAGGTTGTTGAATTTGTTGTTGTTTTTCAATCTTGAGTTTGTTGTTGAATTTGTTGGTGTTTTTCAATGTTGAGGTTGTTGTTGTTTTTCAATGTTGAGGTTGTTGTTGAATTTGTTGGTGTTTTTCAATGTTGAGGTTGTTGATGTTTTTCAATGTTGAGGTTGTTGTTGAATTTGTTGGTGTTTTTCAATTTTGAGGTTGTTGTTGAATTTGTTGGTGTTTTTCAATTTTGAGGATGTTGTTGTTTTTCATTGTTGAGGTTGTTGTTGAATTTGTTGGTGTTTTTCCATGATGAGGTTGTTGTTGTTTTTCAAAGTTGAGGTTGTTGTTGAATTTGTTGGTGTTTTTCAATGTCGGGGTTGTTGTTGAATTTGTTGGTGTTTTTCAATGTTGAATTTTTTGTTGAATTTGTTGGCGTTTTTCAGTGTTGAGGTTGTTGTTTTTCAATGTTGAGGTTGTTGTTGAATTTGTTGGCGTTTTTAAATGTTGAGGTTGTTGTTGAATTTGTTGGTGTTTTCAATGTTGAGGTTGTTGTGGAATTTGTTGGTGTTTTTAAATGTTGAGGTTGTTGTTGAATTTGCTGGTGTTTTGCAATGTTGAGGTTGTTGTTGTTTTTCAATGTTGAGCTTGTTGTTGAATTTGTTGGTGTTTTTCAATGTTGAGGTTTTTGTTGAATTTGTTGGTGTTTTTCAATGTTGAGGTTGTTGTTGAATTTGTTGTTGTTTTTCAATGTTGAGGTTGTTGTTGAATTTGTTGGTGTTTTTCAATGTTGAGGCTCTTGTTGTTTTTAAATGTTGAGGTTGTTGTTGAATTTGTTAGTGTTTTTCAATGTTGAGGTTGTTGTTTTTCAATGTTGAGGTTGTTGTTGAATTTGTTCGTGTTTTTCAATGTTGAGGTTGTTGTTGAATTTGTTGGTGTTTTTCAATGTTGAGGTTGTTGTTTTTTTTCAATGTTGAGGTTGTTGTTGAATTTGTTGGTGTTTTTCAATGTTGAGGTTGTTGTTGAATTTGTTGGTGTTTTTCAATGTTGAGGTTGTTGTTGTTTTTCAATGTTGAGTTTGTTGAATTTGTTGGTGTTTTTCAATCATGAGTTTGTTGTTGAATTTGTTGGTGTTTTTCAATGTTGAGGTTGTTGTTGAATTTGTTGCTGTTTTTCAATGTTGAGGTTGTTGTTGTTTTTCAATGTTGAGGTTGTTGTTGAATTTGTTGCTGTTTTTCAATGTTGAGGTTGCTGTTGTTTTTCAATGTTGAGGTTGTTGTTGAATTTGTTGGTGTTTTTCAATGCTGAAGTTTTTGTTGAATTTGTTGCTGTTTTTCAATGTTGAGGTTGTTGTTGTTTTTCAATGTTGAGGTTGTTGTTGAATTTGTTGCTGTTTTTCAATGTTGAGGTTGCTGTTGTTTTTCAATGTTGAGGTTGTTGTTGAATTTGTTGGTGTTTTTCAATGTTGAGGTTGTTGTTGTTTTTCAATGCTGAGGTTGTTCTTGAATTTGTTGGTGTTTTTCAATGTTGAGGTTGTTGTTGTTTTTCAATGTTGAGGTTGTTGTTGAATTTGTTGGTGTTTTTCAATGTTGAGGTTGTTGTTGAATTTGTTGGTGTTTTTCAATGTTGAGGTTGTTGTTGTTTTTCAATGTTGAGGTTGTTGAATTTGTTGTTGTTTTTCAATCTTGAGTTTGTTGTTGAATTTGTTGGTGTTTTTCAATGTTGAGGTTGTTGTTGTTTTTCAATGTTGAGGTTGTTGTTGAATTTGTTGGTGTTTTTCAATGTTGAGGTTGTTGTTGTTTTTCAATGTTGAGGTTGTTGTTGAATTTGTTGGCGTTTTTAAATGTTGAGGTTGTTGTTGAATTTGTTGGTGTTTTCAATGTTGAGGTTGTTGTTGAATTTGTTGGTGTTTTTAAATGTTGAGGTTGTTGTTGAATTTGCTGGTGTTTTGCAATGTTGAGGTTGTTGTTGTTTTTCAATGTTGAGCTTGTTGTTGAATTTGTTGGTGTTTTTCAATGTTGAGGTTTTTGTTGAATTTGTTGGTGTTTTTCAATGTTGAGGTTGTTGTTGAATTTGTTGTTGTTTTTCAATGTTGAGGTTGTTGTTGAATTTGTTGGTGTTTTTCAATGTTGAGGCTCTTGTTGTTTTTAAATGTTGAGGTTGTTGTTGAATTTGTTAGTGTTTTTCAATGTTGAGGTTGTTGTTTTTCAATGTTGAGGTTGTTGTTGAATTTGTTCGTGTTTTTCAATGTTGAGGTTGTTGTTGAATTTGTTGGTGTTTTTCAATGTTGAGGTTGTTGTTGAATTTGTTGGTGTTTTTCAATGTTGAGGTTGTTGTTGTTTTTCAATGTTGAGTTTGTTGAATTTGTTGGTGTTTTTCAATCTTGAGTTTGTTGTTGAATTTGTTGGTGTTTTTCAATGTTGAGGTTGTTGTTGAATTTGTTGGTGTTTTTCAATGTTGAGGTTGTTGTTGTTTTTCAATGTTGAGGTTGTTGTTGAGTTTGTTGGTGTTTTTCAATGTTGAGGTTGTTGTTGAATTTGTTGCTGTTTTTCAATGTTGAGGTTGTTGTTGTTTTTCAATGTTGAGGTTGTTGTTGAATTTGTTGGTGTTTTTCAATGTTGAGATTGTTGTTGTTTTTCAATGCTGAGGTTGTTGTTGAATTTGTTGGTGTTTTTCAATGTTGAGGTTGCTGTTGAAATTGTTGGTGTTTTTCAATGTTGAGGTTGTCGTTGTTTTTCAATGTTGAGGTTGCTGTTGAATTTGTTGGTGTTTTTCAATGTTGAGGTTGTTGTTGTTTTTCAATGTTGTTGTTGTTGAATTTGTTGGTGTTTTTCAATGTTGAGGATGTTGTTGAATTTGTTGGAGTTTTTCAAAGTTGAGGTTGTTGTTGTTTTTCAATGTTGAGGTTATTGTTGAATTTGTTGGTGTTTTTCAATGTTGAGGTTGTTGTTGTTTTTCAATGTTGAGGTTGTTGTTGAATTTCTTAGTGTTTTTCAATGTTGTGTTTGTTATTGTTTTTCAATGTTGAGGTTGTTGTTGAATTTGTTGGTGTTTTTCAATGTTGAGGTTGTTGTTGAATATGTTGGTGTTTTTCAATGTTGAGGTTGTTGTTGTTTTTCAATGTTGAGGTTGTTGTTGAATTTGTTGGTGTTTTTCAATGTTGAGGTTGTTGTTGAATTTGTTGGTGTTTTTCAATGTTGAGGTTGTTGTTGTTTTTCAATGTTGAGGTTGTTGAATTTGTTGGTGTTTTTCAATCTTGAGTTTGTTGTTGAATTTGTTGGTGTTTTTCAATGTTGAGGTTGTTGTTGAATTTGTTGGTGTTTTTCAATGTTGAGGTTGTTGCTGTTTTTAAATGTAGAGGTTGTTGTTGAATTTGTTGGTGTTTTTTCAATTTTGAGTTTGTTGGTGTTTTTCAATGTTGAGTTTGTTGTTGAATTTGTTGTTGTTTTTCAATGTTGAGGTTGTTGTAGAATTTGTTGGTGTTTTTCAATGTTGAGGTTGTTGTTGTTTTTCAATGTTGAGGTTGTTGTTGAGTTTGTTGGTGTTTTTCAATGTTGAGGTTGTTGTTGAATTTGTTGGTTTTTTTCAATGTTGAGGTTGTTGTTGTTTTTCAATGTTGAGGTTGTTGTTGAATTTGTTGGTGTTTTTCAATGTTGAGGTTGTTGTTGTTTTTCAATGCTGAGGTTTTGTTGAATTTGTTGGTGTTTTTCAATGTTGAGGATGTTGTTGAATTTGTTGGAGTTTTTCAAAGTTGAGGTTGTTGGTGTTTTTCAATGTTGAGGTTGTTGTTGAATTTGTTGGTGTTTTTCAATGTTGAGGTTGTCGTTGTTTTTCAATGTTGAGGTTGCTGTTGAATTTGTTGGTGTTTTTCAATGTTGAGGTTGTTGTTGTTTTTCAATGTTGAGGTTGTTGTTGAATTTGTTGGAGTTTTTCAAAGTTGAGGTTGTTGTTGTTTTTCAATGTTGAGGTTATTGTTGAATTTGTTGGTGTTTTTCAATGTTGAGGTTGTTGTTGTTTTTCAATGTTGAGGTTGTTGTTGAATTTGTTGGTGTTTTTCAATGTTGTGTTTGTTATTGTTTTTCAATGTTGAGGTTGTTGTTGAATTTGTTGGTGTTTTTCAATGTTGAGGTTGTTGTTGTTTTTCAATGTTGAGGTTGTTGTTGAATTTGTTGGTGTTTTTCAATGTTGAGGTTGTTGTTGTTTTTCAATGTTGAGGTTGTTGTTGAATTTGTTGGTGTTTTTCAATGTTGAGGTTGTTGTTGAATTTGTTGGTGTTTTTCAATGTTGAGGTTGTTGTTGTTTTTCAATGTTGAGGTTGTTGAATTTGTTGGTGTATTTTCAATCTTGAGTTTGTTGTTGAATTTGTTGGTTTTTTTCAATGTTGAGGTTGTTGTTGAATTTGTTGGTGTTTTTCAATGTTGAGGTTGTTGTTGTTTTTCAATGTTGAGGTTGCTGTTGAGTTTGTTGGTGTTTTTCAATGTTGAGGTTGTTGTTGAATTTGTTGGTGTTTTTCAATGTTGAGGTTGTTGTTGAATTTGTTGGTGTTTTTCAATGTTGAGGTTGTTGTTGTTATTCAATGTTGAGGTTGTTGTTGAATTTGTTGGTGTTTTTTCAATTTTGAGTTTGTTGGTGTTTTTCAGTGTTGAGGTTGCTGTTGAATTTGATGGTGTTTTTCAATGTCGAGGTTATTGTTGAATTTGTTGGTGTTTTTCAATGTTGAAGTTGTTGTTGAATTTGTTGGTGTTTTTCAATTTCGAGGTTGTTGTTGAATTTGTTGGTGTTTTTCAATGTTGAAGGTTTTGTTGAATTTGTTAGTGTTTTTCAATGTTGAGGTTCTTGTTGTTTTTCAATGTTGAGGTTGTTGTTGAATTTGTTGGTGTTTTTCAACGTTGAGGTTGTTGTTGTTTTTCAATGCTGAGGTTGTTGTTGAATTTGTTGGTGTTTTTCAATGTTGAGGTTGTTGTTGAATTTGTTGGTGTTTTTCAATGTTGAGGTTGTTGTTGTTATTCAATGTTGAGGTTGTTGTTGAATTTGTTGGTGTTTTTCAATGTTGAGGTTGTTGTTGTTTTTCAATGTTGAGGTTGTTGTTGAATTTGTTGGTGTTTTTCAATGTTGAAGTTGTTGTTGAATTTGTTGGTGTTTTTCAAAGTTGAGGTTGTTGTTGTTTTTCAATGTTGAGGTTGTTTGTGAATTTGTTGGTGTTTTTCAATGTTGAGTTTGTTGGTGTTTATCAATGTTGAGGTTGTTGTTGAATTTGTTGGTGTTTTTCAATGTTGAGGTTGTTGTTGTTTTTCAATGTTGAGGTTGTTGTTGAATTTGTTGGTGTTTTTCAATGTTGAGGTTGTTTGTGTTTTTCAATGTTGAGGTTGTTGTTGAATTTGTTGGTGTTTTTCAATGTTGAGGTTGTTGTTGAATTTGTTGGTGTTTTTCAATGTTGAGGTTGTTGTTGTTTTTCAATGTTGAGGTTGTTGTTGAGTTTGTTGGTGTTTTTCAATGTTGAGGTTGTTGTTGGATTTGTTGGTGTTTTTCAATGTTGAGGTTGTTGTTGAATTTGTTGGTGTTTTTCAATGTTGAGGTTGTTGTTGTTTTTAAATGTTGGGGTTGTTGTTGAATTTCTTGGTGTTTTTCAATTTTGAGGATGTTGTTGTTTTTCATTGTTGAGGTTGTTGTTGAATTTGTTGGTGTTTTTCCATTATGAGGTTGTTGTTGTTTTTCAAAGTTGAGGTTGTTGTTGAATTTGTTGGTGTTTTTCAATGCCGGGGTTGTTGTTGAATTTGTTGGTGTTTTTCAATGTTGAATTTTTTGTTGAATTTGTTCTCGTTTTTCAGTGTTGAGGTTGTTGTTTTTCAATGTTGAGGTTGTTGTTGAATTTGTTGGTGTTTTCAATGTTGAGGTTGTTGTTGAATTTGTTGGTGTTTTTAAATGTTGAGGTTGTTGTTGAATTTGCTGGTGTTTTGCAATGTTGAGGTTGTTGTTGTTTTTCAATGTTGAGCTTGTTGTTGAATTTGTTAGTGTTTTTCAATGTTGAGGTTGTTGTTGAATTTGTTGGTGTTTTTCAATGTTGAGGTTGTTGTTGAATTTGTTGTTGTTTTTCAATGTTGAGGTTGTTGTTGAATTTGTTGGTGTTTTTCAATGTTGAGGTTCTTGTTGTTTTTCAATGTTGAGGTTGTTGTTGAATTTGTTAGTGTTTTTCAATGTTGAGGTTGTTGTTGTTTTTCAATGTTGAGGTTGTTGTTGAATTTGTTCGTGTTTTTCAATGTTGAGGTTGTTGTTGAATTTGTTGGTGTTTTTCAATGTTGAGGTTGTTGTTGTTTTTCAATGTTGAGGTTGTTGTTGAATTTGTTGGTGTTTTTCAATGTTGAGGTTGTTGTTGTTTTTCAATGTTGAGGATGTTGTTGAATTTGTTGGTGTTTTTCAATGTTGAGGTTATTGTTGAATTTGTTGGTGTTTTTCAATGTTGAGGTTGTTGTTGTTGTTCAATGTTGAGGTTGTTGAATTTGTTGGTGTTTTTCAATCTTGAGTTTGTTGTTGAATTTGTTGGTGTTTTTCAATGTTGAGGTTGTTGTTGTTTTTCAATGTTGAGGTTGTTGTTGAATTTGTTGGTGTTTTTCAATGTTGAGCTTGTTGTTGTTTTTCAATGCTGAGGTTGTTGTTGAATTTGTTGGTGTTTTTCAATGTTGAGGTTGTTGTTGAATTTGTTGGTGTTTTTCAAAGTTGAGGTTGTTGTTGTTTTTCAATGTTGAGGTTGTTGTTGAATATGTTGGTTTTTTTCAATGTTGTGTTTGTTATTGTTTTTCAATGTTGAGGTTGTTGTTGAATTTGTTGGTGTTTGTCAATGTTGAGGTTGTTGTTGTTTTTCAATGTTGAGGTTGTTGTTGAATTTGTTGGTGTTTTTCAATGTTGAGGTTGTTGTTGTTTTTCAATGTTGAGGTTGTTGAATTTGTTGGTGTTTTTCAATCTTGAGTTTGTTGTTGAATTTGTTGGTGTTTTTCAATGTTGAGGTTGTTGTTGAATTTGTTGGTGTTTTTCAATGTTGAGGTTGTTGCTGTTTTTAAATGTAGAGGTTGTTGTTGAATTTGTTGGTGTTTTTTCAATTTTGAGTTTGTTGGTGTTTTTCAATGTTGAGTTTGTTGTTGAATTTGTTGTTGTTTTTCAATGTTGAGGTTGTTGTAGAATTTGTTGGTGTTTTTCAATGTTGAGGTTGTTGTTGTTTTTCAATGTTGAGGTTGTTGTTGAGTTTGTTGGTGTTTTTCAATGTTGAGGTTGTTGTTGAATTTGTTGGTTTTTTTCAATGTTGAGGTTGTTGTTGTTTTTCAATGTTGAGGTTGTTGTTGAATTTGTTGGTGTTTTTCAATGTTGAGGTTGTTGTTGTTTTTCAATGCTGAGGTTGTTGTTGAATTTGTTGGTGTTTTTCAATGTTGAGGATGTTGTTGAATTTGTTGGAGTCTTTCAAAGTTGAGGTTGTTGGTGTTTTTCAATGTTGAGGTTGTTGTTGAATTTGTTGGTGTTTTTCAATGTTGAGGTTGTCGTTGTTTTTCAATGTTGAGGTTGCTGTTGAATTTGTTGGTGTTTTTCAATGTTGAGGTTGTTGTTGTTTTTCAATGTTGAGGTTGTTGTTGAATTTGTTGGTGTTTTTCAATGTTGAGGATGTTGTTGAATTTGTTGGAGTTTTTCAAAGTTGAGGTTGTTGTTGTTTTTCAATGTTGAGGTTATTGTTGAATTTGTTGGTGTTTTTCAATGTTGAGGTTGTTGTTGTTTTTCAATGTTGAGGTTGTTGTTGAATTTGTTGGTGTTTTTCAATGTTGTGTTTGTTATTGTTTTTCAATGTTGAGGTTGTTGTTGAATTTGTTGGTGTTTTTCAATGTTGAGGTTGTTGTTGTTTTTCAATGTTGAGGTTGTTGTTGAATTTGTTGGTGTTTTTCAATGTTGAGGTTGTTGTTGTTTTTCAATGTTGAGGTTGTTGTTGAATTTGTTGGTGTTTTTCAATGTTGAGGTTGTTGTTGAATTTGTTGGTGTTTTTCAATGTTGAGGTTGTTGTTGTTTTTCAATGTTGAGGTTGTTGAATTTGTTGGTGTATTTTCAATGTTGAGGTTGTTGTTGAATTTGTTGGTTTCTTTCAATGTTGAGGTTGTTGTTGAATTTGTTGGTGTTTTTCAATGTTGAGGTTGTTGTTGTTTTTCAATGTTGAGGTTGTTGTTGAGTTTGTTGGTGTTTTTCAATGTTGAGGTTGTTGTTGAATTTGTTGGTGTTTTTCAATGTTGAGGTTGTTGTTGAATTTGTTGGTGTTTTTCAATGTTGAGGTTGTTGTTGTTTTTCAATGTTGAGGTTGTTGTTGAATTTGTTGGTGTTTTTTCAATTTTGAGGTTGTTGGTGTTTTTCAGTGTTGAGGTTGCTGTTGAATTTGATGGTGTTTTTCAATGTCGAGGTTATTGTTGAATTTGTTGGTGTTTTTCAATGTTGAAGTTGTTGTTGAATTTGTTGGTGTTTTTCAATTTCGAGGTTGTTGTTGAATTTGTTGGTGTTTTTCAATGTTGAAGGTTTCGTTGAATTTGTTATTGTTTTTCAATGTTGAGGTTCTTGTTGTTTTTCAATGTTGAGGTTGTTGTTGAATTTGTTGGTGTTTTTCAAAGTTGAGGTTGTTGTTGTTTTTCAATGCTGAGGTTGTTGTTGAATTTGTTGGTGTTTTTCAATGTTGAGGTTGTTGTTGAATTTGTTGGTGTTTTTCAATGTTGAGGTTGTTGTTGTTTTTCAATGTTGAGGTTGTTGTTGAATTTGTTGGTGTTTTTCAATGTTGAGGTTGTTGTTGTTTTTCAATGTTGAGGTTGTTGTTGAATTTGTTGGTGTTTTTCAATGTTGAGGTTGTTGTTGAATTTGTTGGTGTTTTTCAATGTTGAGGTTGTTGTTGTTTTTCAATGTTGAGGTTGTTGAATTTGTTGGTGTATTTTCAATGTTGAGGTTGTTGTTGAATTTGTTGGTTTCTTTCAATGTTGAGGTTGTTGTTGAATTTGTTGGTGTTTTTCAATGTTGAGGTTGTTGTTGTTTTTCAATGTTGAGGTTGTTGTTGAGTTTGTTGGTGTTTTTCAATGTTGAGGTTGTTGTTGAATTTGTTGGTGTTTTTCAATGTTGAGGTTGTTGTTGAATTTGTTGGTGTTTTTCAATGTTGAGGTTGTTGTTGTTTTTCAATGTTGAGGTTGTTGTTGAATTTGTTGGTGTTTTTTCAATTTTGAGGTTGTTGGTGTTTTTCAGTGTTGAGGTTGCTGTTGAATTTGATGGTGTTTTTCAATGTCGAGGTTATTGTTGAATTTGTTGGTGTTTTTCAATGTTGAAGTTGTTGTTGAATTTGTTGGTGTTTTTCAATTTCGAGGTTGTTGTTGAATTTGTTGGTGTTTTTCAATGTTGAAGGTTTCGTTGAATTTGTTATTGTTTTTCAATGTTGAGGTTCTTGTTGTTTTTCAATGTTGAGGTTGTTGTTGAATTTGTTGGTGTTTTTCAACGTTGAGGTTGTTGTTGTTTTTCAATGCTGAGGTTGTTGTTGAATTTGTTGGTGTTTTTCAATGTTGAGGTTGTTGTTGAATTTGTTGGTGTTTTTCAATGTTGAGGTTGTTGTTGTTTTTCAATGTTGAGGTTGTTGTTGAATTTGTTGGTGTTTTTCAATGTTGAGGTTGTTGTTGTTTTTCAATGTTGAGGTTGTTGTTGAATTTGTTGGTGTTTTTCAATGTTGAAGTTGTTGTTGAATTTGTTGGTGTTTTTCAAAGTTGAGGTTGTTGTTGTTTTTCAATGTTGAGGTTGTTGTTGAATTTGTTTGTGTTTTTCAATGTTGAGTTTGTTGGTGTTTTTCAATGTTGAGGTTGTTGTTGAATTTGTTGGTGTTTTTCAATGTTGAGGTTGTTGTTGTTTTTCAATGTTGAGGTTGTTGTTGAATTTGTTGGTGTTTTTCAATGTTGAGGTTGTTTGTGTTTTTCAATGTTGAGGTTGTTGTTGAATTTGTTGTTGTTTTTCAATGTTGAGGTTGTTGTTGAATTTGTTGGTGTTTTTCAATGTTGAGGTTCTTGTTGTTTTTCAATGTTGAGGTTGTTGTTGAATTTGTTAGTGTTTTTCAATGTTGAGGTTGTTGTTGTTTTTCAATGTTGAGGTTGTTGTTGAATTTGTTCGTGTTTTTCAATGTTGAGGTTGTTGTTGAATTTGTTGGTGTTTTTCAATGTTGAGGTTGTTGTTGTTTTTCAATGTTGAGGTTGTTGTTGAATTTGTTGGTGTTTTTCAATGTTGAGGTTGTTGTTGTTTTTCAATGTTGAGGATGTTGTTGAATTTGTTGGTGTTTTTCAATGTTGAGGTTATTGTTGAATTTGTTGGTGTTTTTCAATGTTGAGGTTGTTGTTGTTGTTCAATGTTGAGGTTGTTGAATTTGTTGGTGTTTTTCAATCTTGAGTTTGTTGTTGAATTTGTTGGTGTTTTTCAATGTTGAGGTTGTTGTTGTTTTTCAATGTTGAGGTTGTTGTTGAATTTGTTGGTGTTTTTCAATGTTGAGCTTGTTGTTGTTTTTCAATGCTGAGGTTGTTGTTGAATTTGTTGGTGTTTTTCAATGTTGAGGTTGTTGTTGAATTTGTTGGTGTTTTTCAAAGTTGAGGTTGTTGTTGTTTTTCAATGTTGAGGTTGTTGTTGAATATGTTGGTTTTTTTCAATGTTGTGTTTGTTATTGTTTTTCAATGTTGAGGTTGTTGTTGAATTTGTTGGTGTTTGTCAATGTTGAGGTTGTTGTTGTTTTTCAATGTTGAGGTTGTTGTTGAATTTGTTGGTGTTTTTCAATGTTGAGGTTGTTGTTGTTTTTCAATGTTGAGGTTGTTGAATTTGTTGGTGTTTTTCAATCTTGAGTTTGTTGTTGAATTTGTTGGTGTTTTTCAATGTTGAGGTTGTTGTTGAATTTGTTGGTGTTTTTCAATGTTGAGGTTGTTGCTGTTTTTAAATGTAGAGGTTGTTGTTGAATTTGTTGGTGTTTTTTCAATTTTGAGTTTGTTGGTGTTTTTCAATGTTGAGTTTGTTGTTGAATTTGTTGTTGTTTTTCAATGTTGAGGTTGTTGTAGAATTTGTTGGTGTTTTTCAATGTTGAGGTTGTTGTTGTTTTTCAATGTTGAGGTTGTTGTTGAGTTTGTTGGTGTTTTTCAATGTTGAGGTTGTTGTTGAATTTGTTGGTTTTTTTCAATGTTGAGGTTGTTGTTGTTTTTCAATGTTGAGGTTGTTGTTGAATTTGTTGGTGTTTTTCAATGTTGAGGTTGTTGTTGTTTTTCAATGCTGAGGTTGTTGTTGAATTTGTTGGTGTTTTTCAATGTTGAGGATGTTGTTGAATTTGTTGGAGTCTTTCAAAGTTGAGGTTGTTGGTGTTTTTCAATGTTGAGGTTGTTGTTGAATTTGTTGGTGTTTTTCAATGTTGAGGTTGTCGTTGTTTTTCAATGTTGAGGTTGCTGTTGAATTTGTTGGTGTTTTTCAATGTTGAGGTTGTTGTTGTTTTTCAATGTTGAGGTTGTTGTTGAATTTGTTGGTGTTTTTCAATGTTGAGGATGTTGTTGAATTTGTTGGAGTTTTTCAAAGTTGAGGTTGTTGTTGTTTTTCAATGTTGAGGTTATTGTTGAATTTGTTGGTGTTTTTCAATGTTGAGGTTGTTGTTGTTTTTCAATGTTGAGGTTGTTGTTGAATTTGTTGGTGTTTTTCAATGTTGTGTTTGTTATTGTTTTTCAATGTTGAGGTTGTTGTTGAATTTGTTGGTGTTTTTCAATGTTGAGGTTGTTGTTGTTTTTCAATGTTGAGGTTGTTGTTGAATTTGTTGGTGTTTTTCAATGTTGAGGTTGTTGTTGTTTTTCAATGTTGAGGTTGTTGTTGAATTTGTTGGTGTTTTTCAATGTTGAGGTTGTTGTTGAATTTGTTGGTGTTTTTCAATGTTGAGGTTGTTGTTGTTTTTCAATGTTGAGGTTGTTGAATTTGTTGGTGTATTTTCAATGTTGAGGTTGTTGTTGAATTTGTTGGTTTCTTTCAATGTTGAGGTTGTTGTTGAATTTGTTGGTGTTTTTCAATGTTGAGGTTGTTGTTGTTTTTCAATGTTGAGGTTGTTGTTGAGTTTGTTGGTGTTTTTCAATGTTGAGGTTGTTGTTGAATTTGTTGGTGTTTTTCAATGTTGAGGTTGTTGTTGAATTTGTTGGTGTTTTTCAATGTTGAGGTTGTTGTTGTTTTTCAATGTTGAGGTTGTTGTTGAATTTGTTGGTGTTTTTTCAATTTTGAGGTTGTTGGTGTTTTTCAGTGTTGAGGTTGCTGTTGAATTTGATGGTGTTTTTCAATGTCGAGGTTATTGTTGAATTTGTTGGTGTTTTTCAATGTTGAAGTTGTTGTTGAATTTGTTGGTGTTTTTCAATTTCGAGGTTGTTGTTGAATTTGTTGGTGTTTTTCAATGTTGAAGGTTTCGTTGAATTTGTTATTGTTTTTCAATGTTGAGGTTCTTGTTGTTTTTCAATGTTGAGGTTGTTGTTGAATTTGTTGGTGTTTTTCAAAGTTGAGGTTGTTGTTGTTTTTCAATGCTGAGGTTGTTGTTGAATTTGTTGGTGTTTTTCAATGTTGAGGTTGTTGTTGAATTTGTTGGTGTTTTTCAATGTTGAGGTTGTTGTTGTTTTTCAATGTTGAGGTTGTTGTTGAATTTGTTGGTGTTTTTCAATGTTGAGGTTGTTGTTGTTTTTCAATGTTGAGGTTGTTGTTGAATTTGTTGGTGTTTTTCAATGTTGAGGTTGTTGTTGAATTTGTTGGTGTTTTTCAATGTTGAGGTTGTTGTTGTTTTTCAATGTTGAGGTTGTTGAATTTGTTGGTGTATTTTCAATGTTGAGGTTGTTGTTGAATTTGTTGGTTTCTTTCAATGTTGAGGTTGTTGTTGAATTTGTTGGTGTTTTTCAATGTTGAGGTTGTTGTTGTTTTTCAATGTTGAGGTTGTTGTTGAGTTTGTTGGTGTTTTTCAATGTTGAGGTTGTTGTTGAATTTGTTGGTGTTTTTCAATGTTGAGGTTGTTGTTGAATTTGTTGGTGTTTTTCAATGTTGAGGTTGTTGTTGTTTTTCAATGTTGAGGTTGTTGTTGAATTTGTTGGTGTTTTTTCAATTTTGAGGTTGTTGGTGTTTTTCAGTGTTGAGGTTGCTGTTGAATTTGATGGTGTTTTTCAATGTCGAGGTTATTGTTGAATTTGTTGGTGTTTTTCAATGTTGAAGTTGTTGTTGAATTTGTTGGTGTTTTTCAATTTCGAGGTTGTTGTTGAATTTGTTGGTGTTTTTCAATGTTGAAGGTTTCGTTGAATTTGTTATTGTTTTTCAATGTTGAGGTTCTTGTTGTTTTTCAATGTTGAGGTTGTTGTTGAATTTGTTGGTGTTTTTCAAAGTTGAGGTTGTTGTTGTTTTTCAATGCTGAGGTTGTTGTTGAATTTGTTGGTGTTTTTCAATGTTGAGGTTGTTGTTGAATTTGTTGGTGTTTTTCAATGTTGAGGTTGTTGTTGTTTTTCAATGTTGAGGTTGTTGTTGAATTTGTTGGTGTTTTTCAATGTTGAGGTTGTTGTTGTTTTTCAATGTTGAGGTTGTTGTTGAATTTGTTGGTGTTTTT
This sequence comes from Isurus oxyrinchus, assembly GCA_026770705.1. Taxonomy (NCBI): domain Eukaryota; kingdom Metazoa; phylum Chordata; class Chondrichthyes; order Lamniformes; family Lamnidae; genus Isurus; species Isurus oxyrinchus. Next base: position 327,258 of record JANJGN010000143.1, on the reverse strand, counting down.
CAATGTTGAAGTTGTTGTTGAATTTGTTGGTGTTTTTCAAAGTTGAGGTTGTTGTTGTTTTTCAATGTTGAGGTTGTTGTTGAATTTGTTTGTGTTTTTCAATGTTGAGTTTGTTGGTGTTTTTCAATGTTGAGGTTGTTGTTGAATTTGTTGGTGTTTTTCAATGTTGAGGTTGTTGTTGTTTTTCAATGTTGAGGTTGTTGTTGAATTTGTTGGTGTTTTTCAATGTTGAGGTTGTTTGTGTTTTTCAATGTTGAGGTTGTTGTTGAATTTGTTGGTGTTTTTCAATGTTGAGGTTGTTGTTGAATTTGTTGGTGTTTTTCAATGTTGAGGTTGTTGTTGTTTTTCAATGTTGAGGTTGTTGTTGAGTTTGTTGGTGTTTTTCAATGTTGAGGTTGTTGTTGGATTTGTTGGTGTTTTTCAATGTTGAGGTTGTTGTTGAATTTGTTGGTGTTTTTCAATGTTGAGGTTGTTGTTGTTCTTAAATGTTGGGGTTGTTGTTGAATTTCTTGGTGTTTTTCAATTTTGAGCATGTTGTTGTTTTTCATTGTTGAGGTTGTTGTTGAATTTGTTGGTGTTTTTCCATTATGAGGTTGTTGTTGTTTTTCAAAGTTGAGGTTGTTGTTGAATTTGTTGGTGTTTTTCAATGCCGGGGTTGTTGTTGAATTTGTCGGTGTTTTTCAATGTTGAATTTTTTGTTGAATTTGTTGTCGTTTTTCAGTGTTGAGGTTGTTGTTTTTCAATGTTGAGGTTGTTGTTGAATTTGTTGGTGTTTTCAATGTTGAGGTTGTTGTTGAATTTGTTGGTGTGTTTAAATGTTGAGGTTGTTGTTGAATTTGCTGGTGTTTTGCAATGTTGAGGTTTTTGTTGTTTTTCAATGTTGAGCTTGTTGTTGAATTTGTTGGTGTTTTTCAATGTTGAGGTTGTTGTTGAATTTGTTGGTGTTTTTCAATGTTGAGGTTGTTGTTGAATTTGTTGTTGTTTTTCAATGTTGAGGTTGTTGTTGAATTTGTTGGTGTTTTTCAATGTTGAGGTTCTTGTTGTTTTTCAATGTTGAGGTTGTTGTTGAATTTGTTAGTGTTTTTCAATGTTGAGGTTGTTGTTGTTTTTCAATGTTGAGGTTGTTGTTGAATTTGTTCGTGTTTTTCAATGTTGAGGTTGTTGTTGAATTTGTTGGTGTTTTTCAATGTTGAGGTTGTTGTTGTTTTTCAATGTTGAGGTTGTTGTTGAATTTGTTGGTGTTTTTCAATGTTGAGGTTGTTGTTGTTTTTCAATGTTGAGGATGTTGTTGAATTTGTTGGTGTTTTTCAATGTTGAGGTTATTGTTGAATTTGTTGGTGTTTTTCAATGTTGAGGTTGTTGTTGTTTTTCAATGTTGAGGTTGTTGAATTTGTTGGTGTTTTTCAATCTTGAGTTTGTTGTTGAATTTGTTGGTGTTTTTCAATGTTGAGGTTGTTGTTGTTTTTCAATGTTGAGGTTGTTGTTGAATTTGTTGGTGTTTTTCAATGTTGAGGTTGTCGTTGTTTTTCAATGTTGAGGTTGCTGTTGAATTTGTTGGTGTTTTTCAATGTTGAGGTTGTTGTTGTTTTTCAATGTTGAGGTTGTTGTTGAATTTGTTGGTGTTTTTCAATGTTGAGGATGTTGTTGAATTTGTTGGAGTTTTTCAAAGTTGAGGTTGTTGTTGTTTTTCAATGTTGAGGTTATTGTTGAATTTGTTGGTGTTTTTCAATGTTGAGGTTGTTGTTGTTTTTCAATGTTGAGGTTGTTGTTGAATTTGTTGGTGTTTTTCAATGTTGTGTTTGTTATTGTTTTTCAATGTTGAGGTTGTTGTTGAATTTGTTGGTGTTTTTCAATGTTGAGGTTGTTGTTGTTTTTCAATGTTGAGGTTGTTGTTGAATTTGTTGGTGTTTTTCAATGTTGAGGTTGTTGTTGTTTTTCAATGTTGAGGTTGTTGTTGAATTTGTTGGTGTTTTTCAATGTTGAGGTTGTTGTTGAATTTGTTGGTGTTTTTCAATGTTGAGGTTGTTGTTGTTTTTCAATGTTGAGGTTGTTGAATTTGTTGGTGTATTTTCAATGTTGAGGTTGTTGTTGAATTTGTTGGTTTCTTTCAATGTTGAGGTTGTTGTTGAATTTGTTGGTGTTTTTCAATGTTGAGGTTGTTGTTGTTTTTCAATGTTGAGGTTGTTGTTGAGTTTGTTGGTGTTTTTCAATGTTGAGGTTGTTGTTGAATTTGTTGGTGTTTTTCAATGTTGAGGTTGTTGTTGAATTTGTTGGTGTTTTTCAATGTTGAGGTTGTTGTTGTTTTTCAATGTTGAGGTTGTTGTTGAATTTGTTGGTGTTTTTTCAATTTTGAGGTTGTTGGTGTTTTTCAGTGTTGAGGTTGCTGTTGAATTTGATGGTGTTTTTCAATGTCGAGGTTATTGTTGAATTTGTTGGTGTTTTTCAATGTTGAAGTTGTTGTTGAATTTGTTGGTGTTTTTCAATTTCGAGGTTGTTGTTGAATTTGTTGGTGTTTTTCAATGTTGAAGGTTTCGTTGAATTTGTTATTGTTTTTCAATGTTGAGGTTCTTGTTGTTTTTCAATGTTGAGGTTGTTGTTGAATTTGTTGGTGTTTTTCAAAGTTGAGGTTGTTGTTGTTTTTCAATGCTGAGGTTGTTGTTGAATTTGTTGGTGTTTTTCAATGTTGAGGTTGTTGTTGAATTTGTTGGTGTTTTTCAATGTTGAGGTTGTTGTTGTTTTTCAATGTTGAGGTTGTTGTTGAATTTGTTGGTGTTTTTCAATGTTGAGGTTGTTGTTGTTTTTCAATGTTGAGGTTGTTGTTGAATTTGTTGGTGTTTTTCAATGTTGAGGTTGTTGTTGAATTTGTTGGTGTTTTTCAATGTTGAGGTTGTTGTTGTTTTTCAATGTTGAGGTTGTTGAATTTGTTGGTGTATTTTCAATGTTGAGGTTGTTGTTGAATTTGTTGGTTTCTTTCAATGTTGAGGTTGTTGTTGAATTTGTTGGTGTTTTTCAATGTTGAGGTTGTTGTTGTTTTTCAATGTTGAGGTTGTTGTTGAGTTTGTTGGTGTTTTTCAATGTTGAGGTTGTTGTTGAATTTGTTGGTGTTTTTCAATGTTGAGGTTGTTGTTGAATTTGTTGGTGTTTTTCAATGTTGAGGTTGTTGTTGTTTTTCAATGTTGAGGTTGTTGTTGAATTTGTTGGTGTTTTTTCAATTTTGAGGTTGTTGGTGTTTTTCAGTGTTGAGGTTGCTGTTGAATTTGATGGTGTTTTTCAATGTCGAGGTTATTGTTGAATTTGTTGGTGTTTTTCAATGTTGAAGTTGTTGTTGAATTTGTTGGTGTTTTTCAATTTCGAGGTTGTTGTTGAATTTGTTGGTGTTTTTCAATGTTGAAGGTTTCGTTGAATTTGTTATTGTTTTTCAATGTTGAGGTTCTTGTTGTTTTTCAATGTTGAGGTTGTTGTTGAATTTGTTGGTGTTTTTCAAAGTTGAGGTTGTTGTTGTTTTTCAATGCTGAGGTTGTTGTTGAATTTGTTGGTGTTTTTCAATGTTGAGGTTGTTGTTGAATTTGTTGGTGTTTTTCAATGTTGAGGTTGTTGTTGTTTTTCAATGTTGAGGTTGTTGTTGAATTTGTTGGTGTTTTTCAATGTTGAGGTTGTTGTTGTTTTTCAATGTTGAGGTTGTTGTTGAATTTGTTGGTGTTTTTCAATGTTGAAGTTGTTGTTGAATTTGTTGGTGTTTTTCAAAGTTGAGGTTGTTGTTGTTTTTCAATGTTGAGGTTGTTGTTGAATTTGTTTGTGTTTTTCAATGTTGAGTTTGTTGGTGTTTTTCAATGTTGAGGTTGTTGTTGAATTTGTTGGTGTTTTTCAATGTTGAGGTTGTTGTTGTTTTTCAATGTTGAGGTTGTTGTTGAATTTGTTGGTGTTTTTCAATGTTGAGGTTGTTTGTGTTTTTCAATGTTGAGGTTGTTGTTGAATTTGTTGGTGTTTTTCAATGTTGAGGTTGTTGTTGAATTTGTTGGTGTTTTTCAATGTTGAGGTTGTTGTTGTTTTTCAATGTTGAGGTTGTTGTTGAGTTTGTTGGTGTTTTTCAATGTTGAGGTTGTTGTTGGATTTGTTGGTGTTTTTCAATGTTGAGGTTGTTGTTGAATTTGTTGGTGTTTTTCAATGTTGAGGTTGTTGTTGTTCTTAAATGTTGGGGTTGTTGTTGAATTTCTTGGTGTTTTTCAATTTTGAGCATGTTGTTGTTTTTCATTGTTGAGGTTGTTGTTGAATTTGTTGGTGTTTTTCCATTATGAGGTTGTTGTTGTTTTTCAAAGTTGAGGTTGTTGTTGAATTTGTTGGTGTTTTTCAATGCCGGGGTTGTTGTTGAATTTGTCGGTGTTTTTCAATGTTGAATTTTTTGTTGAATTTGTTGTCGTTTTTCAGTGTTGAGGTTGTTGTTTTTCAATGTTGAGGTTGTTGTTGAATTTGTTGGTGTTTTCAATGTTGAGGTTGTTGTTGAATTTGTTGGTGTGTTTAAATGTTGAGGTTGTTGTTGAATTTGCTGGTGTTTTGCAATGTTGAGGTTTTTGTTGTTTTTCAATGTTGAGCTTGTTGTTGAATTTGTTGGTGTTTTTCAATGTTGAGGTTGTTGTTGAATTTGTTGGTGTTTTTCAATGTTGAGGTTGTTGTTGAATTTGTTGTTGTTTTTCAATGTTGAGGTTGTTGTTGAATTTGTTGGTGTTTTTCAATGTTGAGGTTCTTGTTGTTTTTCAATGTTGAGGTTGTTGTTGAATTTGTTAGTGTTTTTCAATGTTGAGGTTGTTGTTGTTTTTCAATGTTGAGGTTGTTGTTGAATTTGTTCGTGTTTTTCAATGTTGAGGTTGTTGTTGAATTTGTTGGTGTTTTTCAATGTTGAGGTTGTTGTTGTTTTTCAATGTTGAGGTTGTTGTTGAATTTGTTGGTGTTTTTCAATGTTGAGGTTGTTGTTGTTTTTCAATGTTGAGGATGTTGTTGAATTTGTTGGTGTTTTTCAATGTTGAGGTTATTGTTGAATTTGTTGGTGTTTTTCAATGTTGAGGTTGTTGTTGTTTTTCAATGTTGAGGTTGTTGAATTTGTTGGTGTTTTTCAATCTTGAGTTTGTTGTTGAATTTGTTGGTGTTTTTCAATGTTGAGGTTGTTGTTGTTTTTCAATGTTGAGGTTGTTGTTGAATTTGTTGGTGTTTTTCAATGTTGAGCTTGTTGTTGTTTTTCAATGCTGAGGTTGTTGTTGAATTTGTTGGTGTTTTTCAATGTTGAGGTTGTTGTTGAATTTGTTGGTGTTTTTCAAAGTTGAGGTTGTTGTTGTTTTTCAATGTTGAGGTTGTTGTTGAATATGTTGGTGTTTTTCAATGTTGTGTTTGTTATTGTTTTTCAATGTTGAGGTTGTTGTTGAATTTGTTGGTGTTTGCCAATGTTGAGGTTGTTGTTGTTTTTCAATGTTGAGGTTGTTGTTGAATTTGTTGGTGTTTTTCAATGTTGAGGTTGTTGTTGTTTTTCAATGTTGAGGTTGTTGAATTTGTTGGTGTTTTTCAATCTTGAGTTTGTTGTTGAATTTGTTGGTGTTTTTCAATGTTGAGGTTGTTGTTGAATTTGTTGGTGTTTTTCAATGTTGAGGTTGTTGTTGTTTTTCAATGTTGAGGTTGTTGTTGAGTTTGTTGTTGTTTTTCAATGTTGAGGTTGCTGTTGAATTTGATGGTGTTTTTCAATGTCGAGGTTATTGTTGAATTTGTTGGTGTTTTTCAATTTCGAGGTTGTTGTTGAATTTGTTGGTGTTTTTCAATGTTGAAGGTTTTGTTGAATTTGTTGGTGTTTTTCAATGTTGAGGTTGTTGTTGTTTTTCAATGTTGAGGTTGTTGTTGAATTTGTTGGTGTTTTTCAATGTTGAGGTTGTTTGTGTTTTTCAATGTTGAGGTTGTTGTTGAATTTGTTGGTGTTTTTCAATGTTGAGGTTGTTGTTGAATTTGTTGGTGTTTTTCAATGTTGAGGTTGTTGTTGTTTTTCAATGTTGAGGTTGTTGTTGAGTTTGTTGGTGTTTTTCAATGTTGAGGTTGTTGTTGGATTTGTTGGTGTTTTTCAATGTTGAGGTTGTTGTTGAATTTGTTGGTGTTTTTCAATGTTGAGGTTGTTGTTGTTCTTAAATGTTGGGGTTGTTGTTGAATTTCTTGGTGTTTTTCAATTTTGAGCATGTTGTTGTTTTTCATTGTTGAGGTTGTTGTTGAATTTGTTGGTGTTTTTCCATTATGAGGTTGTTGTTGTTTTTCAAAGTTGAGGTTGTTGTTGAATTTGTTGGTGTTTTTCAATGCCGGGGTTGTTGTTGAATTTGTCGGTGTTTTTCAATGTTGAATTTTTTGTTGAATTTGTTGTCGCTTTTCAGTGTTGAGGTTGTTGTTTTTCAATGTTGAGGTTGTTGTTGAATTTGTTGGTGTTTTCAATGTTGAGGTTGTTGTTGAATTTGTTGGTGTGTTTAAATGTTGAGGTTGTTGTTGAATTTGCTGGTGTTTTGCAATGTTGAGGTTTTTGTTGTTTTTCAATGTTGAGCTTGTTGTTGAATTTGTTGGTGTTTTTCAATGTTGAGGTTGTTGTTGAATTTGTTGGTGTTTTTCAATGTTGAGGTTGTTGTTGAATTTGTTGTTGTTTTTCAATGTTGAGGTTGTTGTTGAATTTGTTGGTGTTTTTCAATGTTGAGGTTCTTGTTGTTTTTCAATGTTGAGGTTGTTGTTGAATTTGTTAGTGTTTTTCAATGTTGAGGTTGTTGTTGTTTTTCAATGTTGAGGTTGTTGTTGAATTTGTTCGTGTTTTTCAATGTTGAGGTTGTTGTTGAATTTGTTGGTGTTTTTCAATGTTGAGGTTGTTGTTGTTTTTCAATGTTGAGGTTGTTGTTGAATTTGTTGGTGTTTTTCAATGTTGAGGTTGTTGTTGTTTTTCAATGTTGAGGATGTTGTTGAATTTGTTGGTGTTTTTCAATGTTGAGGTTATTGTTGAATTTGTTGGTGTTTTTCAATGTTGAGGTTGTTGTTGTTTTTCAATGTTGAGGTTGTTGAATTTGTTGGTGTTTTTCAATCTTGAGTTTGTTGTTGAATTTGTTGGTGTTTTTCAATGTTGAGGTTGTTGTTGTTTTTCAATGTTGAGGTTGTTGTTGAATTTGTTGGTGTTTTTCAATGTTGAGCTTGTTGTTGTTTTTCAATGCTGAGGTTGTTGTTGAATTTGTTGGTGTTTTTCAATGTTGAGGTTGTTGTTGAATTTGTTGGTGTTTTTCAAAGTTGAGGTTGTTGTTGTTTTTCAATGTTGAGGTTGTTGTTGAATATGTTGGTGTTTTTCAATGTTGTGTTTGTTATTGTTTTTCAATGTTGAGGTTGTTGTTGAATTTGTTGGTGTTTGCCAATGTTGAGGTTGTTGTTGTTTTTCAATGTTGAGGTTGTTGTTGAATTTGTTGGTGTTTTTCAATGTTGAGGTTGTTGTTGTTTTTCAATGTTGAGGTTGTTGAATTTGTTGGTGTTTTTCAATCTTGAGTTTGTTGTTGAATTTGTTGGTGTTTTTCAATGTTGAGGTTGTTGTTGAATTTGTTGGTGTTTTTCAATGTTGAGGTTGTTGTTGTTTTTCAATGTTGAGGTTGTTGTTGAGTTTGTTGTTGTTTTTCAATGTTGAGGTTGCTGTTGAATTTGATGGTGTTTTTCAATGTCGAGGTTATTGTTGAATTTGTTGGTGTTTTTCAATTTCGAGGTTGTTGTTGAATTTGTTGGTGTTTTTCAATGTTGAAGGTTTTGTTGAATTTGTTGGTGTTTTTCAATGTTGAGGTTGTTGTTGTTTTTCAATGTTGAGGTTGTTGTTGAATTTGTTGGTGTTTTTCAATGTTGAGGTTGTTGTTGAATTTGTTGGTGTTTTTCAATGTTGAGGTTGTTGTTGTTTTTCAATGTTGAGGTTGTTGAATTTGTTGGTGTTTTTCAATCTTGAGTTTGTTGTTGAATTTGTTGGTGTTTTTCAATGTTGAGGTTGTTGTTGAATTTGTTGGTGTTTTTCAATGTTGAGGTTGTTGTTGTTTTTCAATGTTGAGGTTGTTGTTGAGTTTGTTGTTGTTTTTCAATGTTCAGGTTGCTGTTGAATTTGTTGGTGTTTTTCCATGATGAGGTTGTTGTTGTTTTTCAAAGTTGAGGTTGTTGTTGAATTTGTTGGTGTTTTTCAATGTCGGGGTTGTTGTTGAATTTGTTGGTGTTTTTCAATGTTGAATTTTTTGTTGAATTTGTTGGCGTTTTTCAGTGTTGAGGTTGTTGTTTTTCAATGTTGAGGTTGTTGTTGAATTTGGTGGCGTTTTTAAATGTTGAGGTTGTTGTTGAATTTGTTGGTGTTTTCAATGTTGAGGTTGTTGTTGAATTTGTTGGTGTTTTTAAATGTTGAGGTTGTTGTTGAATTTGCTGGTGTTTTGCAATGTTGAGGTTGTTGTTGTTTTTCAATGTTGAGCTTGTTGTTGAATTTGTTGGTGTTTTTCAATGTTGAGGTTGTTGTTGAATTTGTTGGTGTTTTTCCAATTTGGAGGTTGTTGGTGTTTTTCAATGTTGAGGTTGCTGTTGAATTTGATGGTGTTTTTCAAAGTCGAGGTTATTGTTGAATTTGTTGGTGTTTTTCAATGTTGACGTTGTTGTTGAATTGTTGGTGTTTTTCAATTTCGAGGTTGTTGTTGAATTTGTTGGTGTTTTTCAATGTTGAAGGTTTTGTTGAATTTGTTGGTGTTTTTCAATGTTGAGGTTGTTGTTGTTTTTCAATGTTGAGGTTGTTGTTGAATTTGTTGGTGTTTTTCAACGTTGAGGTTGTTGTTGTTTTTCAATGCTGAGGTTGTTGTTGAATTTGTTGGTGTTTTTCAATGTTGAGGTTGTTGTTGAATTTGTTGGTGTTTTTCAATGTTGAGGTTGTTGTTGTTTTTCAATGTTGAGGTTGTTGTTGAATTTGTTGGTGTTTTTCAATGTTGAGGTTGTTGTTGTTTTTCAATGTTGAGGTTGTTGTTGAATTTGTTGGTGTTTTTCAATGTTGAAGTTGTTGTTGGATTTGTTGGTGTTTTTCAAAGTTGAGGTTGTTGTTGTTTTTCAATGTTGAGGTTGTTGTTGAATTTGTTGGTGTTTTTCAATGTTGAGTTTGTTGGTGTTTTTCAATGTTGAGGTTGTTGTTGAGTTTGTTGTTGTTTTTCAATGTTGAGGTTGCTGTTGAATTTGATGGTGTTTTTCAATGTCGAGGTTATTGTTGAATTTGTTGGTGTTTTTCAATTTCGAGGTTGTTGTTGAATTTGTTGGTGTTTTTCAATGTTGAAGGTTTTGTTGAATTTGTTGGTGTTTTTCAATGTTGAGGTTGTTGTTGTTTTTCAATGTTGAGGTTGTTGTTGAATTTGTTGGTGTTTTTCAATGTTGAGGTTGTTGTTGAATTTGTTGATGTTTTTCAATGTTGAGGTTGTTGTTGTTTTTCAATGTTGAGGTTGTTGAATTTGTTGGTGTTTTTCAATCTTGAGTTTGTTGTTGAATTTGTTGGTGTTTTTCAATGTTGAGGTTGTTGTTGAATTTGTTGGTGTTTTTCAATGTTGAGGTTGTTGTTGTTTTTCAATGTTGAGGTTGTTGTTGAGTTTGTTGTTGTTTTTCAATGTTGAGGTTGCTGTTGAATTTGTTGGTGTTTTTCCCTGATGAGGTTGTTGTTGTTTTTCAAAGTTGAGGTTGTTGTTGAATTTGTTGGTGTTTTTCAATGTCGGGGTTGTTGGTGAATTTGTTGGTATTTTTCAATGTTGAATTTTTTGTTGAATTTGTTGTCGTTTTTCAGTGTTGAGGTTGTTGTTTTTCAATGTTGAGGTTGTTGTTGAATTTGTTGGTGTTTTTAAATGTTGAGGTTGTTGTTGAATTTGCTGGTGTTTTGCAATGTTGAGGTTGTTGTTGTTTTTCAATGTTGAGCTTGTTGTTGAAATTGTTGGTGTTTTTCAATGTTGAGGTTGTTGTTGAATTTGTTGGTGTTTTTTCAATTTTGAGGTTGTTGGTGTTTTTCACAGTTGATGTTGCTGTTGAATTTGATGGTGTTTTTCAAAGTCGAGGTTATTGTTGAATTTGTTGGTGTTTTTCAATGTTGACGTTGTTGTTGAATTGTTGGTGTTTTTCAATTTCGAGGTTGTTGTTGTTTTTCAATGTTGAGGTTGTTGTTGAGTTTGTTGGTGTTTTTCAATGTTGAGGTTGTTGTTGGATTTGTTGGTGTTTTTCAATGTTGAGGTTGTTGTTGAATTTGTTGGTGTTTTTCAATGTTGAGGTTGTTGTTGTTCTTAAATGTTGGGGTTGTTGTTGAATTTCTTGGTGTTTTTCAATTTTGAGGATGTTGTTGTTTTTCATTGTTGAGGTTGTTGTTGAATTTGTTGGTGTTTTTCCATTATGAGGTTGTTGTTGTTTTTCAAAGTTGAGGTTGTTGTTGAATTTGTTGGTGTTTTTCAATGCCGGGGTTGTTGTTGAATTTGTCGGTGTTTTTCAATGTTGAATTTTTTGTTGAATTTGTTGTCGTTTTTCAGTGTTGAGGTTGTTGTTTTTCAATGATGAGGTTGTTGTTGAATTTGTTGGTGTTTTCAATGTTGAGGTTGTTGTTGAATTTGTTGGTGTTTTTAAATGTTGAGGTTGTTGTTGAATTTGCTGGTGTTTTGCAATGTTGAGGTTGTTGTTGTTTTTCAATGTTGAGCTTGTTGTTGAATTTGTTGGTGTTTTTCAATGTTGAGGTTGTTGTTGAATTTGTTGGTGTTTTTCAATGTTGAGGTTGTTGTTGAATTTGTTGTTGTTTTTCAATGTTGAGGTTGTTGTTGAATTTGTTGGTGTTTTTCAATGTTGAGGTTCTTGTTGTTTTTCAATGTTGAGGCTGTTGTTGAATTTGTTCGTGTTTTTCAATGTTGAGGTTGTTGTTGAATTTGTTGGTGTTTTTCAATGTTGAGGTTGTTGTTGTTTTTCAATGTTGAGGTTGTTGTTGAATTTGTTGGTGTTTTTCAATGTTGAGGTTGTTGTTGTTTTTCAATGTTGAGGATGTTGTTGAATTTGTTGGTGTTTTTCAATGTTGAGGTTATTGTTGAATTTGTTGGTGTTTTTCAATGTTGAGGTTGTTGTTGTTTTTCAATGTTGAGGTTGTTGAATTTGTTGGTGTTTTTCAATCTTGAGTTTGTTGCTGAATTTGTTGCTGTTTTTCAATGTTGAGGTTGTTGTTGTTTTTCAATGTTGAGGTTGTTGTTGAATTTGTTGGTGTTTTTCAATGTTGAGCTTGTTGTTGTTTTTCAATGCTGAGGTTGTTGTTGAATTTGTTGGTGTTTTTCAATGTTGAGGTTGTTGTTGAATTTGTTGGTGTTTTTCAAAGTTGAGGTTGTTGTTGTTTTTCAATGTTGAGGTTGTTGTTGAATATGTTGGTGTTTTTCAATGTTGTGTTTGTTATTGTTTTTCAATGTTGAGGTTGTTGTTGAATTTGTTGGTGGTTGTCAATGTTGAGGTTGTTGTTGTTTTTCAATGTTGAGGTTGTTGTTGAATTTGTTGGTGTTTTTCAATGTTGAGGTTGTTGTTGTTTTTCAATGTTGAGGTTGTTGAATTTGTTGGTGTTTTTCAATCTTGAGTTTGTTGTTGAATTTGTTGGTGTTTTTCAATGTTGAGGTTGTTGTTGAATTTGTTGGTGTTTTTCAATGTTGAGGTTGTTGTTGTTTTTCAATGTTGAGGTTGTTGTTGAGTTTGTTGTTGTTTTTCAATGTTGAGGTTGCTGTTGAATTTGATGGTGTTTTTCAATGTCGAGGTTATTGTTGAATTTGTTGGTGTTTTTCAATTTCGAGGTTGTTGTTGAATTTGTTGGTGTTTTTCAATGTTGAAGGTTTTGTTGAATTTGTTGGTGTTTTTCAATGTTGAGGTTGTTGTTGTTTTTCAATGATGAGGTTGTTGTTGAATTTGTTGGTGTTTTTCAATGTTGAGGTTGTTGTTGAATTTGTTGGTGTTTTTCAATGTTGAGGTTGTTGTTGTTTTTCAATGTTGAGGTTGTTGAATTTGTTGGTGTTTTTCAATCTTGAATTTGTTGTTGAATTTGTTGGTGTTTTTCAATGTTGAGGTTGTTGTTGAATTTTTTGGTGTTTTTCAATGTTGAGGTTGTTGTTGTTTTTCAATGTTGAGGTTGTTGTTGAGTTTGTTGTTGTATTTCAATGTTGAGGTTGCTGTTGAATTTGTTGGTGTTTTTCCATGATGAGGTTGTTGTTGTTTTTCAAAGTTGAGGTTGTTGTTGAATTTGTTGGTGTTTTTCAATGTCGGGGTTGTTGTTGAATTTGTTGGTGTTTTTCAATGTTGAATTTTTTGTTGAATTTGTTGGCGTTTTTCAGTGTTGAGGTTGTTGTTTTTCAATGTTGAGGTTGTTGTTGAATTTGGTGGCGTTTTTAAATGTTGAGGTTGTTGTTGAATTTGTTGGTGTTTTCAATGTTGAGGTTGTTGTTGAATTTGTTGGTGTTTTTAAATGTTGAGGTTGTTGTTGAATTTGCTGGTGTTTTGCAATGTTGAGGTTGTTGTTGTTTTTCAATGTTGAGCTTGTTGTTGAATTTGTTGGTGTTTTTCAATGTTGAGGTTGTTGTTGAATTTGTTGGTGTTTTTCCAATTTGGAGGTTGTTGGTGTTTTTCAATGTTGAGGTTGCTGTTGAATTTGATGGTGTTTTTCAAAGTCGAGGTTATTGTTGAATTTGTTGGTGTTTTTCAATGTTGACGTTGTTGTTGAATTGTTGGTGTTTTTCAATTTCGAGGTTGTTGTTGAATTTGTTGGTGTTTTTCAATGTTGAAGGTTTTGTTGAATTTGTTGGTGTTTTTCAATGTTGAGGTTGTTGTTGTTTTTCAATGTTGAGGTTGTTGTTGAATTTGTTGGTGTTTTTCAACGTTGAGGTTGTTGTTGTTTTTCAATGCTGAGGTTGTTGTTGAATTTGTTGGTGTTTTTCAATGTTGAGGTTGTTGTTGAATTTGTTGGTGTTTTTCAATGTTGAGGTTGTTGTTGTTTTTCAATGTTGAGGTTGTTGAATTTGTTGGTGTTTTTCAATCTTGAGTTTGTTGTTGAATTTGTTGGTGTTTTTCAATGTTGAGGTTGTTGTTGAATTTTTTGGTGTTTTTCAATGTTGAGGTTGTTGTTGTTTTTCAATGTTGAGCTTGTTGTTGAATTTGTTGGTGTTTTTCAATGTTGAGGTTGTTGTTGAATTTGTTGGTGTTTTTCCAATTTGGAGGTTGTTGGTGTTTTTCAATGTTGAGGTTGCTGTTGAATTTGATGGTGTTTTTCAAAGTCGAGGTTATTGTTGAATTTGTTGGTGTTTTTCAATGTTGACGTTGTTGTTGAATTGTTGGTGTTTTTCAATTTCGAGGTTGTTGTTGAATTTGTTGGTGTTTTTCAATGTTGAAGGTTTTGTTGAATTTGTTGGTGTTTTTCAATGTTGAGGTTGTTGTTGTTTTTCAATGTTGAGGTTGTTGTTGAATTTGTTGGTGTTTTTCAACGTTGAGGTTGTTGTTGTTTTTCAATGCTGAGGTTGTTGTTGAATTTGTTGGTGTTTTTCAATGTTGAGGTTGTTGTTGAATTTGTTGGTGTTTTTCAATGTTGAGGTTGTTGTTGTTTTTCAATGTTGAGGTTGTTGTTGAATTTGTTGGTGTTTTTCAATGTTGAGGTTGTTGTTGTTTTTCAATGTTGAGGTTGTTGTTGAATTTGTTGGTGTTTTTCAATGTTGAAGTTGTTGTTGGATTTGTTGGTGTTTTTCAAAGTTGAGGTTGTTGTTGTTTTTCAATGTTGAGGTTGTTGTTGAATTTGTTGGTGTTTTTCAATGTTGAGTTTGTTGGTGTTTTTCAATGTTGAGGTTGTTGTTGAGTTTGTTGTTGTTTTTCAATGTTGAGGTTGCTGTTGAATTTGATGGTGTTTTTCAATGTCGAGGTTATTGTTGAATTTGTTGGTGTTTTTCAATTTCGAGGTTGTTGTTGAATTTGTTGGTGTTTTTCAATGTTGAAGGTTTTGTTGAATTTGTTGGTGTTTTTCAATGTTGAGGTTGTTGTTGTTTTTCAATGTTGAGGTTGTTGTTGAATTTGTTGGTGTTTTTCAATGTTGAGGTTGTTGTTGAATTTGTTGATGTTTTTCAATGTTGAGGTTGTTGTTGTTTTTCAATGATGAGGTTGTTGTTGAATTTGTTGGTGTTTTTCAATGTTGAGGTTGTTGTTGAATTTGTTGGTGTTTTTCAATGTTGAGGTTGTTGTTGTTTTTCAATGTTGAGGTTGTTGAATTTGTTGGTGTTTTTCAATCTTGAGTTTGTTGTTGAATTTGTTGGTGTTTTTCAATGTTGAGGTTGTTGTTGAATTTTTTGGTGTTTTTCAATGTTGAGGTTGTTGTTGTTTTTCAATGTTGAGGTTGTTGTTGAGTTTGTTGTTGTTTTTCAATGTTGAGGTTGCTGTTGAATTTGTTGGTGTTTTTCCATGATGAGGTTGTTGTTGTTTTTCAAAGTTGAGGTTGTTGTTGAATTTGTTGGTGTTTTTCAATGTCTGGGTTGTTGTTGAATTTGTTGGTGTTTTTCAATGTTGAATTTTTTGTTGAATTTGTTGGCGTTTTTCAGTGTTGAGGTTGTTGTTTTTCAATGTTGAGGTTGTTGTTGAATTTGGTGGCGTTTTTAAATGTTGAGGTTGTTGTTGAATTTGTTGGTGTTTTCAATGTTGAGGTTGTTGTTGAATTTGTTGGTGTTTTTAAATGTTGAGGTTGTTGTTGAATTTGCTGGTGTTTTGCAATGTTGAGGTTGTTGTTGTTTTTCAATGTTGAGCTTGTTGTTGAATTTGTTGGTGTTTTTCAATGTTGAGGTTGTTGTTGAATTTGTTGGTGTTTTTCCAATTTGGAGGTTGTTGGTGTTTTTCAATGTTGAGGTTGCTGTTGAATTTGATGGTGTTTTTCAAAGTCGAGGTTATTGTTGAATTTGTTGGTGTTTTTCAATGTTGACGTTGTTGTTGAATTGTTGGTGTTTTTCAATTTCGAGGTTGTTGTTGAATTTGTTGGTGTTTTTCAATGTTGAAGGTTTTGTTGAATTTGTTGGTGTTTTTCAATGTTGAGGTTGTTGTTGTTTTTCAATGTTGAGGTTGTTGTTGAATTTGTTGGTGTTTTTCAACGTTGAGGTTGTTGTTGTTTTTCAATGCTGAGGTTGTTGTTGAATTTGTTGGTGTTTTTCAATGTTGAGGTTGTTGTTGAATTTGTTGGTGTTTTTCAATGTTGAGGTTGTTGTTGTTTTTCAATGTTGAGGTTGTTGTTGAATTTGTTGGTGTTTTTCAATGTTGAGGTTGTTGTTGTTTTTCAATGTTGAGGTTGTTGTTGAATTTGTTGGTGTTTTTCAATGTTGAAGTTGTTGTTGGATTTGTTGGTGTTTTTCAAAGTTGAGGTTGTTGTTGTTTTTCAATGTTGAGGTTGTTGTTGAATTTGTTGGTGTTTTTCAATGTTGAGTTTGTTGGTGTTTTTCAATGTTGAGGTTGTTGTTGAGTTTGTTGTTGTTTTTCAATGTTGAGGTTGCTGTTGAATTTGATGGTGTTTTTCAATGTCGAGGTTATTGTTGAATTTGTTGGTGTTTTTCAATTTCGAGGTTGTTGTTGAATTTGTTGGTGTTTTTCAATGTTGAAGGTTTTGTTGAATTTGTTGGTGTTTTTCAATGTTGAGGTTGTTGTTGTTTTTCAATGTTGAGGTTGTTGTTGAATTTGTTGGTGTTTTTCAATGTTGAGGTTGTTGTTGAATTTGTTGATGTTTTTCAATGTTGAGGTTGTTGTTGTTTTTCAATGTTGAGGTTGTTGAATTTGTTGGTGTTTTTCAATCTTGAGTTTGTTGTTGAATTTGTTGGTGTTTTTCAATGTTGAGGTTGTTGTTGAATTTGTTGGTGTTTTTCAATGTTGAGGTTGTTGTTGTTTTTCAATGTTGAGGTTGTTGTTGAGTTTGTTGTTGTTTTTCAATGTTGAGGTTGCTGTTGAATTTGTTGGTGTTTTTCCATGATGAGGTTGTTGTTGTTTTTCAAAGTTGAGGTTGTTGTTGAATTTGTTGGTGTTTTTCAATGTCGGGGTTGTTGGTGAATTTGTTGGTATTTTTCAATGTTGAATTTTTTGTTGAATTTGTTGTCGTTTTTCAGTGTTGAGGTTGTTGTTTTTCAATGTTGAGGTTGTTGTTGAATTTGGTGGCGTTTTTAAATGTTCAGGTTGTTGTTGAATTTGTTGGTGTTTTCAATGTTGAGGTTGTTGTTGAATTTGTTGGTGTTTTTAAATGTTGAGGTTGTTGTTGAATTTGCTGGTGTTTTGCAATGTTGAGGTTGTTGTTGTTTTTCAATGTTGAGCTTGTTGTTGAAATTGTTGGTGTTTTTCAATGTTGAGGTTGTTGTTGAATTTGTTGGTGTTTTTTCAATTTTGAGGTTGTTGGTGTTTTTCACAGTTGATGTTGCTGTTGAATTTGATGGTGTTTTTCAAAGTCGAGGTTATTGTTGAATTTGTTGGTGTTTTTCAATGTTGACGTTGTTGTTGAATTGTTGGTGTTTTTCAATTTCGAGGTTGTTGTTGTTTTTCAATGTTGAGGTTGTTGTTGAGTTTGTTGGTGTTTTTCAATGTTGAGGTTGTTGTTGGATTTGTTGGTGTTTTTCAATGTTGAGGTTGTTGTTGAATTTGTTGGTGTTTTTCAATGTTGAGGTTGTTGTTGTTCTTAAATGTTGGGGTTGTTGTTGAATTTCTTGGTGTTTTTCAATTTTGAGGATGTTGTTGTTTTTCATTGTTGAGGTTGTTGTTGAATTTGTTGGTGTTTTTCCATTATGAGGTTGTTGTTGTTTTTCAAAGTTGAGGTTGTTGTTGAATTTGTTGGTGTTTTTCAATGCCGGGGTTGTTGTTGAATTTGTCGGTGTTTTTCAATGTTGAATTTTTTGTTGAATTTGTTGTCGTTTTTCAGTGTTGAGGTTGTTGTTTTTCAATGATGAGGTTGTTGTTGAATTTGTTGGTGTTTTCAATGTTGAGGTTGTTGTTGAATTTGTTGGTGTTTTTAAATGTTGAGGTTGTTGTTGAATTTGCTGGTGTTTTGCAATGTTGAGGTTGTTGTTGTTTTTCAATGTTGAGCTTGTTGTTGAATTTGTTGGTGTTTTTCAATGTTGAGGTTGTTGTTGAATTTGTTGGTGTTTTTCAATGTTGAGGTTGTTGTTGAATTTGTTGTTGTTTTTCAATGTTGAGGTTGTCGTTGAATTTGTTGGTGTTTTTCAATGTTGAGGTTCTTGTTGTTTTTCAATGTTGAGGCTGTTGTTGAATTTGTTCGTGTTTTTCAATGTTGAGGTTGTTGTTGAATTTGTTGGTGTTTTTCAATGTTGAGGTTGTTGTTGTTTTTCAATGTTGAGGTTGTTGTTGAATTTGTTGGTGTTTTTCAATGTTGAGGTTGTTGTTGTTTTTCAATGTTGAGGATGTTGTTGAATTTGTTGGTGTTTTTCAATGTTGAGGTTATTGTTGAATTTGTTGGTGTTTTTCAATGTTGAGGTTGTTGTTGTTTTTCAATGTTGAGGTTGTTGAATTTGTTGGTGTTTTTCAATCTTGAGTTTGTTGTTGAATTTGTTGGTGTTTTTCAATGTTGAGGTTGTTGTTGTTTTTCAATGTTGAGGTTGTTGTTGAATTTGTTGGTGTTTTTCAATGTTGAGCTTGTTGTTGTTTTTCAATGCTGAGGTTGTTGTTGAATTTGTTGGTGTTTTTCAATGTTGAGGTTGTTGTTGAATTTGTTGGTGTTTTTCAAAGTTGAGGTTGTTGTTGTTTTTCAATGTTGAGGTTGTTGTTGAATATGTTGGTGTTTTTCAATGTTGTGTTTGTTATTGTTTTTCAATGTTGAGGTTGTTGTTGAATTTGTTGGTGTTTGTCAATGTTGAGGTTGTTGTTGTTTTTCAATGTTGAGGTTGTTGTTGAATTTGTTGGTGTTTTTCAATGTTGAGGTTGTTGTTGTTTTTCAATGTTGAGGTTGTTGAATTTGTTGGTGTTTTTCAATCTTGAGTTTGTTGTTGAATTTGTTGGTGTTTTTCAATGTTGAGGTTGTTGTTGAATTTGTTGGTGTTTTTCAATGTTGAGGTTGTTGTTGTTTTTCAATGTTGAGGTTGTTGTTGAGTTTGTTGTTGTTTTTCAATGTTGAGGTTGCTGTTGAATTTGATGGTGTTTTTCAATGTCGAGGTTATTGTTGAATTTGTTGGTGTTTTTCAATTTCGAGGTTGTTGTTGAATTTGTTGGTGTTTTTCAATGTTGAAGGTTTTGTTGAATTTGTTGGTGTTTTTCAATGTTGAGGTTGTTGTTGTTTTTCAATGATGAGGTTGTTGTTGAATTTGTTGGTGTTTTTCAATGTTGAGGTTGTTGTTGAATTTGTTGGTGTTTTTCAATGTTGAGGTTGTTGTTGTTTTTCAATGTTGAGGTTGTTGAATTTGTTGGTGTTTTTCAATCTTGAGTTTGTTGTTGAATTTGTTGGTGTTTTTCAATGTTGAGGTTGTTGTTGAATTTTTTGGTGTTTTTCAATGTTGAGGTTGTTGTTGTTTTTCAATGTTGAGGTTGTTGTTGAGTTTGTTGTTGTTTTTCAATGTTGAGGTTGCTGTTGAATTTGTTGGTGTTTTTCCATGATGAGGTTGTTGTTGTTTTTCAAAGTTGAGGTTGTTGTTGAATTTGTTGGTGTTTTTCAATGTCGGGGTTGTTGTTGAATTTGTTGGTGTTTTTCAATGTTGAATTTTTTGTTGAATTTGTTGGCGTTTTTCAGTGTTGAGGTTGTTGTTTTTCAATGTTGAGGTTGTTGTTGAATTTGGTGGCGTTTTTAAAGGTTGAGGTTGTTGTTGAATTTGTTGGTGTTTTCAATGTTGAGGTTGTTGTTGAATTTGTTGGTGTTTTTAAATGTTGAGGTTGTTGTTGAATTTGCTGGTGTTTTGCAATGTTGAGGTTGTTGTTGTTTTTCAATGTTGAGCTTGTTGTTGAATTTGTTGGTGTTTTTCAATGTTGAGGTTGTTGTTGAATTTGTTGGTGTTTTTCCAATTTGGAGGTTGTTGGTGTTTTTCAATGTTGAGGTTGCTGTTGAATTTGATGGTGTTTTTCAAAGTCGAGGTTATTGTTGAATTTGTTGGTGTTTTCAATGTTGACGTTGTTGTTGAATTGTTGGTGTTTTTCAATTTCGAGGTTGTTGTTGAATTTGTTGGTGTTTTTCAATGTTGAAGGTTTTGTTGAATTTGTTGGTGTTTTTCAATGTTGAGGTTGTTGTTGTTTTTCAATGTTGAGGTTGTTGTTGAATTTGTTGGTGTTTTTCAACGTTGAGGTTGTTGTTGTTTTTCAATGCTGAGGTTGTTGTTGAATTTGTTGGTGTTTTTCAATGTTGAGGTTGTTGTTGAATTTGTTGGTGTTTTTCAATGTTGAGGTTGTTGTTGTTTTTCAATGTTGAGGTTGTTGTTGAATTTGTTGGTGTTTTTCAATGTTGAGGTTGTTGTTGTTTTTCAATGTTGAGGTTGTTGTTGAATTTGTTGGTGTTTTTCAATGTTGAAGTTGTTGTTGGATTTGTTGGTGTTTTTCAAAGTTGAGGTTGTTGTTGTTTTTCAATGTTGAGGTTGTTGTTGAATTTGTTGGTGTTTTTCAATGTTGAGTTTGTTGGTGTTTTTCAATGTTGAGGTTGTTGTTGAGTTTGTTGTTGTTTTTCAATGTTGAGGTTGCTGTTGAATTTGATGGCGTTTTTCAATGTCGAGGTTATTGTTGAATTTGTTGGTGTTTTTCAATTTCGAGGTTGTTGTTGAATTTGTTGGTGTTTTTCAATGTTGAAGGTTTTGTTGAATTTGTTGGTGTTTTTCAATGTTGAGGTTGTTGTTGTTTTTCAATGTTGAGGTTGTTGTTGAATTTGTTGGTGTTTTTCAATGTTGAGGTTGTTGTTGAATTTGTTGATGTTTTTCAATGTTGAGGTTGTTGTTGTTTTTCAATGTTGAGGTTGTTGAATTTGTTGCTGTTTTTCAATCTTGAGTTTGTTGTTGAATTTGTTGGTGTTTTTCAATGTTGAGGTTGTTGTTGAATTTGTTGGTGTTTTTCAATGTTGAGGTTGTTGTTGTTTTTCAATGTTGAGGTTGTTGTTGAGTTTGTTGTTGTTTTTCAATGTTGAGGTTGCTGTTGAATTTGTTGGTGTTTTTCCATGATGAGGTTGTTGTTGTTTTTCAAAGTTGAGGTTGTTGTTGAATTTGTTGGTGTTTTTCAATGTCGGGGTTGTTGGTGAATTTGTTGGTATTTTTCAATGTTGAATTTTTTGTTGAATTTGTTGGCGTTTTTCAGTGTTGAGGTTGTTGTTTTTCAATGTTGAGGTTGTTGTTGAATTTGGTGGCGTTTTTTAAATGTTCAGGTTGTTGTTGAATTTGTTGGTGTTTTCAATGTTGAGGTTGTTGTTGAATTTGTTGGTGTTTTTAAATGTTGAGGTTGTTGTTGAATTTGCTGGTGTTTTGCAATGTTGAGGTTGTTGTTGTTTTTCAATGTTGAGCTTGTTGTTGAATTTGTTGGTGTTTTTCAATGTTGAGGTTGTTGTTGAATTTGTTGGTGTTTTTTCAATTTTGAGGTTGTTGGTGTTTTTCACAGTTGAGGTTGCTGTTGAATTTGATGGTGTTTTTCAAAGTCGAGGTTATTGTTGAATTTGTTGGTGTTTTCAATGTTGACGTTGTTGTTGAATTGTTGGTGTTTTTCAATTTCGAGGTTGTTGTTGAATTTGTTGGTGTTTTTCAATGTTGAAGGTTTTGTTGAATTTGTTGGTGTTTTTCAATGTTGAGGTTGTTGTTGTTTTTCAATGTTGAGGTTGTTGTTGAATTTGTTGGTGTTTTTCAACGTTGAGGTTGTTGTTGTTTTTCAATGCTGAGGTTGTTGTTGAATTTGTTGGTGTTTTTTCAATGTTGAGGTTGTTGTTGAATTTGTTGGTGTTTTTCAATGTTGAGGTTGTTGTTGTTTTTCAATGTTGAGGTTGTTGTTGAATTTGTTGGTGTTTTTCAATGTTGAGGTTGTTGTTGTTTTTCAATGTTGAGGTTGTTGTTGAATTTGTTGGTGTTTTTCAATGTTGAAGTTGTTGTTGAATTTGTTGGTGTTTTTCAAAGTTGAGGTTGTTGTTGTTTTTGAATGTTGAGGTTGTTGTTGAATTTGTTGGTGTTTTTCAATGTTGAGTTTGTTGGTGTTTTTCAATGTTGAGGTTGTTGTTGAATTTGTTGGTGTTTTTCAATGTTGAGGTTGTTGTTGTTTTTCAATGTTGAGGTTGTTGTTGAATTTGTTGGTGTTTTTCAATGTTGAGGTTGTTTGTGTTTTTCAATGTTGAGGTTGTTGTTGAATTTGTTGGTGTTTTTCAATGTTGAGGTTGTTGTTGAATTTGTTGGTGTTTTTCAATGTTGAGGTTGTTGTTGTTTTTCAATGTTGAGGTTGTTGTTGAGTTTGTTGGTGTTTTTCAATGTTGAGGTTGTTGTTGGATTTGTTGGTGTTTTTCAATGTTGAGGTTGTTGTTGAATTTGTTGGTGTTTTTCAATTTTGAGGATGTTGTTGTTTTTCATTGTTGAGGTTGTTGTTGAATTTGTTGGTGTTTTTCCATGATGAGGTTGTTGTTGTTATTCAAAGTTGAGGTTGTTGTTGAATTTGTTGGTGTTTTTCAATGTCGGGGTTGTTGTTGAATTTGTTGGTGTTTTTCAATGTTGAATTTTTTGTTGAATTTGTTGGCGTTTTTCAGTGTTGAGGTTGTTGTCTCTCAATGTTGAGGTTGTTGTTGAATTTGGTGGCGTTTTTAAATGTTCAGGTTGTTGTTGAATTTGTTGGTGTTTTCAATGTTGAGGTTGTTGTTGAATTTGTTGGTGTTTTTAAATGTTGAGGTTGTTGTTGAATTTGCTGGTGTTTTGCAATGTTGAGGTTGTTGTTGTTTGTCAATGTTGAGCTTGTTGTTGAATTTGTTGGTGTTTTTCAATGTTGAGGTTGTTGTTGAATTTGTTGGTGTTTTTTCAATTTTGAGGTTGTTGGTGTTTTTCACAGTTGAGGTTGCTGTTGAATTTGATGGTGTTTTTCAAAGTCGAGGTTATTGTTGAATTTGTTGGTGTTTTCAATGTTGACGTTGTTGTTGAATTGTTGGTGTTTTTCAATTTCGAGGTTGTTGTTGAATTTGTTGGTGTTTTTCAATGTTGAAGGTTTTGTTGAATTTGTTGGTGTTTTTCAATGTTGAGGTTGTTGTTGTTTTTCAATGTTGAGGTTGTTGTTGAATTTGTTGGTGTTTTTCAACGTTGAGGTTGTTGTTGTTTTTCAATGCTGAGGTTGTTGTTGAATTTGTTGGTGTTTTTCAATGTTGAGGTTGTTGTTGAATTTGTTGGTGTTTTTCAATGTTGAGGTTGTTGTTGTTTTTCAATGTTGAGGTTGTTGTTGAATTTGTTGGTGTTTTTCAATGTTGAGGTTGTTGTTGTTTTTCAATGTTGAGGTTGTTGTTGAATTTGTTGGTGTTTTTCAATGTTGAAGTTGTTGTTGAATTTGTTGGTGTTTTTCAAAGTTGAGGTTGTTGTTGTTTTTGAATGTTGAGGTTGTTGTTGAATTTGTTGGTGTTTTTCAATGTTGAGTTTGTTGGTGTTTTTCAATGTTGAGGTTGTTGTTGAATTTGTTGGTGTTTTTCAATGTTGAGGTTGTTGTTGTTTTTCAATGTTGAGGTTGTTGTTGAATTTGTTGGTGTTTTTCAATGTTGAGGTTGTTTGTGTTTTTCAATGTTGAGGTTGTTGTTGAATTTGTTGGTGTTTTTCAATGTTGAGGTTGTTGTTGAATTTGTTGGTGTTTTTCAATGTTGAGGTTGTTGTTGTTTTTCAATGTTGAGGTTGTTGTTGAGTTTGTTGGTGTTTTTCAATGTTGAGGTTGTTGTTGGATTTGTTGGTGTTTTTCAATGTTGAGGTTGTTGTTGAATTTGTTGGTGTTTTTCAATTTTGAGGATGTTGTTGTTTTTCATTGTTGAGGTTGTTGTTGAATGTGTTGGTGTTTTTCCATGATGAGGTTGTTGTTGTTATTCAAAGTTGAGGTTGTTGTTGAATTTGTTGGTGTTTTTCAATGTCGGGGTTGTTGTTGAATTTGTTGGTGTTTTTCAATGTTGAATTTTTTGTTGAATTTGTTGGCGTTTTTCAGTGTTGAGGTTGTTGTTTTTCAATGTTGAGGTTGTTGTTGAATTTGGTGGCGTTTTTAAATGTTGAGGTTGTTGTTGAATTTGTTGGTGTTTTCAATGTTGAGGTTGTTGTTGAATTTGTTGGTGTTTTTAAATGTTGAGGTTGTTGTTGAATTTGCTGGTGTTTTGCAATGTTGAGGTTGTTGTTGAATTTGTTGGTGTTTTTCAATGTTGAGGTTGTTGTTGAATTTGTTGTTGTTTTTCAATGTTGAGGTTGTTGTTGAATTTGTTGGTGTTTTTCAATGTTGAGGTTCTTGTTGTTTTTCAATGTTGAGGTTGTTGTTGAATTTGTTAGTGTTTTTCAATGTTGAGGTTGTTGTTGTTTTTCAATGTTGAGGTTGTTGTTGAATTTGTTCGTGTTTTTCAATGTTGAGGTTGTTGTTGAATTTGTTGGTGTTTTTCAATGTTGAGGTTGTTGTTGTTTTTCAATGTTGAGGTTGTTGTTGAATTTGTTGGTGTTTTTCAAAGTTGAGGTTGTTGTTGTTTTTCAATGTTGAGGTTGTTGTTGAATTTGTTGGTGTTTTTCAATGTTGAGGTTGTTGTTGAATTTGTTGGTGTTTTTCAATGTTGAGGTTGTTGTTGTTTTTCAATGTTGAGGTTGTTGAATTTGTTGGTGTTTTTCAATCTTGAGTTTATTGTTGAAATTGTTGGTGTTTTTCAATGTTGCGGTTGTTGTTGAATTTGTTGGTGTTTTTCAATGTTGAGGTTGTTGTTGTTTTTCAATGTTGAGGTTGTTGTTGAGTTTGTTGGTGTTTTTCAATGGTGAGGTTGTTGTTGAATTTGTTGGTGTTTTTCAATGTTGAGGTTGTTGTTGTTTTTCAATGTTGAGGTTGTTGTTGAATTTGTTGGTGTTTTTCAATGCTGAGGTTGTTGTTGTTTTTCAATGCTGAGGTTGTTGTTGAATTTGTTGGTGTTTTTCAATGTTGAGGTTGTTGTTGAATTAGTTGGTGTTTTTCAATGTTGAGGTTGTCGTTGTTTTTCAATGTTGAGGTTGCTGTTGAATTTGTTGGTGTTTTTCAATGTTGAGGTTGTTGTTGTTTTTCAATGTTGTTGTTGTTGTTGAATTTGTTGGTGTTTTTCAATGTTGAGGATGTTGTTGAATTTGTTGGAGTTTTTCAAAGTTGAGGTTGTTGTTGTTTTTCAATGTTGAGGTTATTGTTGAATTTGTTGGTGTTTTTCAATGTTGAGGTTGTTGTTGTTTTTCAATGTTGAGGTTGTTGTTGAATTTGTTGGTGTTTTTCAATGTTGTGTTTGTTATTGTTTTTCAATGTTGAGGTTGTTGTTGAATTTGTTGGTGTTTTTCAATGTTGAGGTTGTTGTTGAATTTGTTGGTGTTTTTCAATGTTGAGGTTGTTGTTGTTTTTCAATGTTGAGGTTGTTGTTGAATTTGTTGGTGTTTTTCAATGTTGAGGTTGTTGTTGAATTTGTTGGTGTTTTTCAATGTTGAGGTTGTTGTTGTTTTTCAATGTTGAGGTTGTTGAATTTGTTGGTGTTTTTCAATCTTGAGTTTGTTTTTGAATTTGTTGGTGTTTTTCAATGTTGAGGTTGTTGTTGAATTTGTTGGTGTTTTTCAATGTTGAGGTTGTTGTTGTTTTTCAATGTTGAGGTTATTGTTGAATTTGTTGGTGTTTTTCAATGTTGAGGTTGTTGTTGTTTTTCAATGTTGAGGTTATTGTTGAATTTGTTGGTGTTTTTCAATGTTGAGGTTGTTGTTGTTTTTCAATGTTGAGGTTGTTGTTGAATTTGTTGGTGTTTTTCAATGTTGTGTTTGTTATTGTTTTTCAATGTTGAGGTTGTTGTTGAATTTGTTGGTGTTTTTCAATGTTGAGGTTGTTGTTGAATTTGTTGGTGTTTTTCAATGTTGAGGTTGTTGTTGTTTTTCAATGTTGAGGTTGTTGTTGAATTTGTTGGTGTTTTTCAATGTTGAGGTTGTTGTTGAATTTGTTGGTGTTTTTCAATGTTGAGGTTGTTGTTGTTTTTCAATGTTGAGGTTGTTGAATTTGTTGGTGTTTTTCAATCTTGAGTTTGTTTTTGAATTTGTTGGTGTTTTTCAATGTTGAGGTTGTTGTTGAATTTGTTGGTGTTTTTCAATGTTGAGGTTGTTGTTGTTTTTCAATGTTGAGGTTATTGTTGAATTTGTTGGTGTTTTTCAATGTTGAGGTTGTTGTTGAATTTGTTGGTGTTTTTCAATGTTGAAGTTGTTGTTGAATTTGTTGGTGTTTTTCAAAGTTGAGGTTGTTGTTGTTTTTGAATGTTGAGGTTGTTGTTGAATTTGTTGGTGTTTTTCAATGTTGAGTTTGTTGGTGTTTTTCAATGTTGAGGTTGTTGTTGAATTTGTTGGTGTTTTTCAATGTTGAGGTTGTTGTTGTTTTTCAATGTTGAGGTTGTTGTTGAATTTGTTGGTGTTTTTCAATGTTGAGGTTGTTTGTGTTTTTCAATGTTGAGGTTGTTGTTGAATTTGTTGGTGTTTTTCAATGTTGAGGTTGTTGTTGAATTTGTTGGTGTTTTTCAATGTTGAGGTTGTTGTTGTTTTTCAATGTTGAGGTTGTTGTTGAGTTTGTTGGTGTTTTTCAATGTTGAGGTTGTTGTTGGATTTGTTGGTGTTTTTCAATGTTGAGGTTGTTGTTGAATTTGTTGGTGTTTTTCAATTTTGAGGATGTTGTTGTTTTTCATTGTTGAGGTTGTTGTTGAATTTGTTGGTGTTTTTCCATGATGAGGTTGTTGTTGTTATTCAAAGTTGAGGTTGTTGTTGAATTTGTTGGTGTTTTTCAATGTCGGGGTTGTTGTTGAATTTGTTGGTGTTTTTCAATGTTGAATTTTTTGTTGAATTTGTTGGCGTTTTTCAGTGTTGAGGTTGTTGTCTCTCAATGTTGAGGTTGTTGTTGAATTTGGTGGCGTTTTTAAATGTTCAGGTTGTTGTTGAATTTGTTGGTGTTTTCAATGTTGAGGTTGTTGTTGAATTTGTTGGTGTTTTTAAATGTTGAGGTTGTTGTTGAATTTGCTGGTGTTTTGCAATGTTGAGGTTGTTGTTGTTTGTCAATGTTGAGCTTGTTGTTGAATTTGTTGGTGTTTTTCAATGTTGAGGTTGTTGTTGAATTTGTTGGTGTTTTTTCAATTTTGAGGTTGTTGGTGTTTTTCACAGTTGAGGTTGCTGTTGAATTTGATGGTGTTTTTCAAAGTCGAGGTTATTGTTGAATTTGTTGGTGTTTTCAATGTTGACGTTGTTGTTGAATTGTTGGTGTTTTTCAATTTCGAGGTTGTTGTTGAATTTGTTGGTGTTTTTCAATGTTGAAGGTTTTGTTGAATTTGTTGGTGTTTTTCAATGTTGAGGTTGTTGTTGTTTTTCAATGTTGAGGTTGTTGTTGAATTTGTTGGTGTTTTTCAACGTTGAGGTTGTTGTTGTTTTTCAATGCTGAGGTTGTTGTTGAATTTGTTGGTGTTTTTCAATGTTGAGGTTGTTGTTGAATTTGTTGGTGTTTTTCAATGTTGAGGTTGTTGTTGTTTTTCAATGTTGAGGTTGTTGTTGAATTTGTTGGTGTTTTTCAATGTTGAGGTTGTTGTTGTTTTTCAATGTTGAGGTTGTTGTTGAATTTGTTGGTGTTTTTCAATGTTGAAGTTGTTGTTGAATTTGTTGGTGTTTTTCAAAGTTGAGGTTGTTGTTGTTTTTGAATGTTGAGGTTGTTGTTGAATTTGTTGGTGTTTTTCAATGTTGAGTTTGTTGGTGTTTTTCAATGTTGAGGTTGTTGTTGAATTTGTTGGTGTTTTTCAATGTTGAGGTTGTTGTTGTTTTTCAATGTTGAGGTTGTTGTTGAATTTGTTGGTGTTTTTCAATGTTGAGGTTGTTTGTGTTTTTCAATGTTGAGGTTGTTGTTGAATTTGTTGGTGTTTTTCAATGTTGAGGTTGTTGTTGAATTTGTTGGTGTTTTTCAATGTTGAGGTTGTTGTTGTTTTTCAATGTTGAGGTTGTTGTTGAGTTTGTTGGTGTTTTTCAATGTTGAGGTTGTTGTTGGATTTGTTGGTGTTTTTCAATGTTGAGGTTGTTGTTGAATTTGTTGGTGTTTTTCAATTTTGAGGATGTTGTTGTTTTTCATTGTTGAGGTTGTTGTTGAATGTGTTGGTGTTTTTCCATGATGAGGTTGTTGTTGTTATTCAAAGTTGAGGTTGTTGTTGAATTTGTTGGTGTTTTTCAATGTCGGGGTTGTTGTTGAATTTGTTGGTGTTTTTCAATGTTGAATTTTTTGTTGAATTTGTTGGCGTTTTTCAGTGTTGAGGTTGTTGTTTTTCAATGTTGAGGTTGTTGTTGAATTTGGTGGCGTTTTTAAATGTTGAGGTTGTTGTTGAATTTGTTGGTGTTTTCAATGTTGAGGTTGTTGTTGAATTTGTTGGTGTTTTTAAATGTTGAGGTTGTTGTTGAATTTGCTGGTGTTTTGCAATGTTGAGGTTGTTGTTGAATTTGTTGGTGTTTTTCAATGTTGAGGTTGTTGTTGAATTTGTTGTTGTTTTTCAATGTTGAGGTTGTTGTTGAATTTGTTGGTGTTTTTCAATGTTGAGGTTCTTGTTGTTTTTCAATGTTGAGGTTGTTGTTGAATTTGTTAGTGTTTTTCAATGTTGAGGTTGTTGTTGTTTTTCAATGTTGAGGTTGTTGTTGAATTTGTTCGTGTTTTTCAATGTTGAGGTTGTTGTTGAATTTGTTGGTGTTTTTCAATGTTGAGGTTGTTGTTGTTTTTCAATGTTGAGGTTGTTGTTGAATTTGTTGGTGTTTTTCAAAGTTGAGGTTGTTGTTGTTTTTCAATGTTGAGGTTGTTGTTGAATTTGTTGGTGTTTTTCAATGTTGAGGTTGTTGTTGAATTTGTTGGTGTTTTTCAATGTTGAGGTTGTTGTTGTTTTTCAATGTTGAGGTTGTTGAATTTGTTGGTGTTTTTCAATCTTGAGTTTATTGTTGAAATTGTTGGTGTTTTTCAATGTTGCGGTTGTTGTTGAATTTGTTGGTGTTTTTCAATGTTGAGGTTGTTGTTGTTTTTCAATGTTGAGGTTGTTGTTGAGTTTGTTGGTGTTTTTCAATGGTGAGGTTGTTGTTGAATTTGTTGGTGTTTTTCAATGTTGAGGTTGTTGTTGTTTTTCAATGTTGAGGTTGTTGTTGAATTTGTTGGTGTTTTTCAATGCTGAGGTTGTTGTTGTTTTTCAATGCTGAGGTTGTTGTTGAATTTGTTGGTGTTTTTCAATGTTGAGGTTGTTGTTGAATTAGTTGGTGTTTTTCAATGTTGAGGTTGTCGTTGTTTTTCAATGTTGAGGTTGCTGTTGAATTTGTTGGTGTTTTTCAATGTTGAGGTTGTTGTTGTTTTTCAATGTTGTTGTTGTTGTTGAATTTGTTGGTGTTTTTCAATGTTGAGGATGTTGTTGAATTTGTTGGAGTTTTTCAAAGTTGAGGTTGTTGTTGTTTTTCAATGTTGAGGTTATTGTTGAATTTGTTGGTGTTTTTCAATGTTGAGGTTGTTGTTGTTTTTCAATGTTGAGGTTGTTGTTGAATTTGTTGGTGTTTTTCAATGTTGTGTTTGTTATTGTTTTTCAATGTTGAGGTTGTTGTTGAATTTGTTGGTGTTTTTCAATGTTGAGGTTGTTGTTGAATTTGTTGGTGTTTTTCAATGTTGAGGTTGTTGTTGTTTTTCAATGTTGAGGTTGTTGTTGAATTTGTTGGTGTTTTTCAATGTTGAGGTTGTTGTTGAATTTGTTGGTGTTTTTCAATGTTGAGGTTGTTGTTGTTTTTCAATGTTGAGGTTGTTGAATTTGTTGGTGTTTTTCAATCTTGAGTTTGTTTTTGAATTTGTTGGTGTTTTTCAATGTTGAGGTTGTTGTTGAATTTGTTGGTGTTTTTCAATGTTGAGGTTGTTGTTGTTTTTCAATGTTGAGGTTGTTGTTGAGTTTGTTGGTGTTTTTCAATGTTGAGGTTGTTGTTGAATTTGTTGGTGTTTTTCAATGTTGAGGTTGTTGTTGAATTTGTTGGTGTTTTTCAATGTTGAGGTTGTTGCTGTTTTTAAATGTAGAGGTTGTTGTTGAATTTGTTGGTGTTTTTTCAATTTTGAGGTTGTTGGTGTTTTTCAATGTTCAGGTTGTTGTTGAATTTGATGGTGTTTTTCAATGTCGGGGTTATTGTTGAATTTGTTGGTGTTTTTCAATGTTGAAGTTGTTGTTGAATTTGTTGGTGTTTTTTCAATTTTGAGGTTGTTGGTGTTTTTCAATGTTCAGGTTGTTGTTGAATTTGATGGTGTTTTTCAATGTCGAGGTTATTGTTGAATTTGTTGGTGTTTTTCAATGTTGAGGTTGTTGTTGAATTTGGTGGCGTTTTTAAATGTTGAGGTTGTTGTTGAATTTGTTGGTGTTTTCAATGTTGAGGTTGTTGTTGAATTTGTTGGTGTTTTTAAATGTTGAGGTTGTTGTTGAATTTGCTGGTGTTTTGCAATGTTGAGGTTGTTGTTGAATTTGTTGGTGTTTTTCAATGTTGAGGTTGTTGTTGAATTTGTTGTTGTTTTTCAATGTTGAGGTTGTTGTTGAATTTGTTGGTGTTTTTCAACGTTGAGGTTCTTGTTGTTTTTCAATGTTGAGGTTGTTGTTGAATTTGTTAGTGTTTTTCAATGTTGAGGTTGTTGTTGTTTTTCAATGTTGAGGTTGTTGTTGAATTTGTTCGTGTTTTTCAATGTTGAGGTTGTTGTTGAATTTGTTGGTGTTTTTCAATGTTGAGGTTGTTGTTGTTTTTCAATGTTGAGGTTGTTGTTGAATTTGTTGGTGTTTTTCAAAGTTGAGGTTGTTGTTGTTTTTCAATGTTGAGGTTGTTGTTGAATTTGTTGGTGTTTTTCAATGTTGAGGTTGTTGTTGAATTTGTTGGTGTTTTTCAATGTTGAGGTTGTTGTTGTTTTTCAATGTTGAGGTTGTTGAATTTGTTGGTGTTTTTCAATCTTGAGTTTGTTGTTGAAATTGTTGGTGTTTTTCAATGTTGAGGTTGTTGTTGAATTTGTTGGTGTTTTTCAATGTTGAGGTTGTTGTTGTTTTTCAATGTTGAGGTTGTTGTTGAGTTTGTTGGTGTTTTTCAATGGTGAGGTTGTTGTTGAATTTGTTGGTGTTTTTCAATGTTGAGGTTGTTGTTGTTTTTCAATGTTGAGGTTGTTGTTGAATTTGTTGGTGTTTTTCAATGCTGAGGTTGTTGTTGTTTTTCAATGCTGAGGTTGTTGTTGAATTTGTTGGTGTTTTTCAATGTTGAGGTTGTTGTTGAATTTGTTGGTGTTTTTCAATGTTGAGGTTGTCGTTGTTTTTCAATGTTGAGGTTGCTGTTGAATTTGTTGGTGTTTTTCAATGTTGAGGTTGTTGTTGTTTTTCAATGTTGTTGTTGTTGTTGAATTTGTTGGTGTTTTTCAATGTTGAGGATGTTGTTGAATTTGTTGGAGTTTTTCAAAGTTGAGGTTGTTGTTGTTTTTCAATGTTGAGGTTATTGTTGAATTTGTTGGTGTTTTTCAATGTTGAGGTTGTTGTTGTTTTTCAATGTTGAGGTTGTTGTTGAATTTGTTGGTGTTTTTCAATCTTGTGTTTGTTATTGTTTTTCAATGTTGAGGTTGTTGTTGAATTTGTTGGTGTTTTTCAATGTTGAGGTTGTTGTTGAATTTGTTGGTGTTTTTCAATGTTGAGGTTGTTGTTGTTTTTCAATGTTGAGGTTGTTGTTGAATTTGTTGGTGTTTTTCAATGTTGAGGTTGTTGTTGAATTTGTTGGTGTTTTTCAATGTTGAGGTTGTTGTTGTTTTTCAATGTTGAGGTTGTTGAATTTGTTGGTGTTTTTCAATCTTGAGTTTGTTTTTGAATTTGTTGGTGTTTTTCAATGTTGAGGTTGTTGTTGAATTTGTTGGTGTTTTTCAATGTTGAGGTTGTTGTTGTTTATCAATGTTGAGGTTGTTGTTGAGTTTGTTGGTGTTTTTCAATGTTGAGGTTGTTGTTGAATTTGTTGGTGTTTTTCAATGTTGAGGTTGTTGTTGAATTTGTTGGTGTTTTTCAATGTTGAGGTTGTTGCTGTTTTTAAATGTAGAGGTTGTTGTTGAATTTGTTGGTGTTTTTTCAATTTTGAGGTTGTTGGTGTTTTTCAATGTTCAGGTTGTTGTTGAATTTGATGGTGTTTTTCAATGTCGAGGTTATTGTTGAATTTGTTGGTGTTTTTCAATGTTGAAGTTGTTGTTGAATTTGTTGGTGTTTTTTCAATTTTGAGGTTGTTGGTGTTTTTCAATGTTCAGGTTGTTGTTGAATTTGATGGTGTTTTTCAATGTCGAGGTTATTGCTGAATTTGTTGGTGTTTTTCAATGTTGAGGTTGTTGTTGAATTTGGTGGCGTTTTTAAATGTTGAGGTTGTTGTTGAATTTGTTGGTGTTTTCAATGTTGAGGTTGTTGTTGAATTTGTTGGTGTTTTTAAATGTTGAGGTTGTTGTTGAATTTGCTGGTGTTTTGCAATGTTGAGGTTGTTGTTGAATTTGTTGGTGTTTTTCAATGTTGAGGTTGTTGTTGAATTTGTTGTTGTTTTTCAATGTTGAGGTTGTTGTTGAATTTGTTGGTGTTTTTCAACGTTGAGGTTCTTGTTGTTTTTCAATGTTGAGGTTGTTGTTGAATTTGTTAGTGTTTTTCAATGTTGAGGTTGTTGTTGTTTTTCAATGTTGAGGTTGTTGTTGAATTTGTTCGTGTTTTTCAATGTTGAGGTTGTTGTTGAATTTGTTGGTGTTTTTCAATGTTGAGGTTGTTGTTGTTTTTCAATGTTGAGGTTGTTGTTGAATTTGTTGGTGTTTTTCAAAGTTGAGGTTGTTGTTGTTTTTCAATGTTGAGGTTGTTGTTGAATTTGTTGGTGTTTTTCAATGTTGAGGTTGTTGTTGAATTTGTTGGTGTTTTTCAATGTTGAGGTTGTTGTTGTTTTTCAATGTTGAGGTTGTTGAATTTGTTGGTGTTTTTCAATCTTGAGTTTGTTGTTGAAATTGTTGGTGTTTTTCAATGTTGAGGTTGTTGTTGAATTTGTTGGTGTTTTTCAATGTTGAGGTTGTTGTTGTTTTTCAATGTTGAGGTTGTTGTTGAGTTTGTTGGTGTTTTTCAATGGTGAGGTTGTTGTTGAATTTGTTGGTGTTTTTCAATGTTGAGGTTGTTGTTGTTTTTCAATGTTGAGGTTGTTGTTGAATTTGTTGGTGTTTTTCAATGCTGAGGTTGTTGTTGTTTTTCAATGCTGAGGTTGTTGTTGAATTTGTTGGTGTTTTTCAATGTTGAGGTTGTTGTTGAATTTGTTGGTGTTTTTCAATGTTGAGGTTGTCGTTGTTTTTCAATGTTGAGGTTGCTGTTGAATTTGTTGGTGTTTTTCAATGTTGAGGTTGTTGTTGAATTTGTTGGTGTTTTTCAATGTTGAGGTTGTTGTTGAATTTGTTGGTGTTTTTCAATGTTGAGGTTGTTGTTGTTTTTCAATGTTGAGGTTGTTGAATTTGTTGGTGTTTTTCAATCTTGAGTTTGTTGTTGAATTTGTTGGTGTTTTTCAATGTTGAGGTTGTTGTTGAATTTGTTGGTGTTTTTCAATGTTGAGGTTGTTGTTGTTTTTCAATGTTGAGGTTGTTGTTGAGTTTGCTGGTGTTTTTCAATGTTGAGGTTGTTGTTGAATTTGTTGGTGTTTTTCAATGTTGAGGTTGTTGTTGAATTTGTTGGTGTTTTTCAATGTTGAGGTTGTTGCTGTTTTTAAATGTAGAGGTTGTTGTTGAATTTGTTGGTGTTTTTTCAATTTTGAGGTTGTTGGTGTTTTTCAATGTTCAGGTTGTTGTTGAATTTGATGGTGTTTTTCAATGTCGAGGTTGTTGTTGAATTTGTTGGTGTTTTTCAATGTTGAGGTTGTTGTTGAATTTGTTGGTGTTTTTCAATGTTGAGGTTGTTGCTGTTTTTAAATGTAGAGGTTGTTGTTGAATTTGTTGGTGTTTTTTCAATTTTGAGGTTGTTGGTGTTTTTCAATGTTCAGGTTGTTGTTGAATTTGTTGGTGTTTTTCAATGTTGAAGTTGTTGTTGAATTTGTTGGTGTTTTTCAATTTCGAGGTTGTTGTTGAATTTGTTGGTGTTTTTCAATGTTCAACTTTTTGTTGAATTTGTTGGTGTTTTTCAATGTTGAGGTTGTTCTTGAATTTGTTGGTGTTTTTCAACGTTGAGGTTGCTGTTGTTTTTCAATGCTGAGGTTGTTGTTGAATTTGTTGGTGTTTTTCAATGTTGAGGTCGTTGTTGAATTTGTTGGTGTTTTTCAATGTTGAGGTTGTTGTTGTTTTTCAATGTTGAGGTTGTTGTTGAATTTGTTGGTGTTTTTCAATGTTGAGGTTGTTGTTGTTTTTCAATGTTGAGGTTGTTGTTGAATTTGTTGGTGTTTTTCAATGTCGAAGTTGTTGTTGAATTTGTTGGTGTTTTTCAAAGTTGAGGTTGTTGTTGTTTTTCAAAGTTGAGGTTGTTGTTGTTTTTCAATGTTGAGGTTGTTGTTGAATTTGTTGGTGTTTTTCAAAGTTGAGGTTGTTGTTGTTTTTCAATGTTGAGGTTGTTGTTGAATTTGTTGGTGTTTTTCAATGTTGAGGTTGTTGTTGAATTTGTTGGTGTTTTTCAATGTTGAGGTTGTTGCTGTTTTTAAATGTAGAGGTTGTTGTTGAATTTGTTGGTGTTTTTTCAATTTTGAGGTTGTTGGTGTTTTTCAATGTTCAGGTTGTTGTTGAATTTGATGGTGTTTTTCAATGTCGAAGTTATTGTTGATTTTGATGGTGTTTTTCAATGTTGAGGTTGTTGTTGAATTTGTTGGTGTTTTTCAATGTTGAGGACGTTGTTGTATTTGTTGAAGTTTTTCAAAGTTGAGGTTGTTGTTGTTTTTCAATGTTGAGGTTATTGCTGAATTTGTTGGTGTTTTTCAATGTTGAGGTTGTTGTTGTTTTTCAATGTTGAGGTTGTTGTTGAATTTGTTGGTGTTTTTCAATGTTGTCTTTGTTATTGTTTTTCAATGTTGAGGTTGTTGTTGAATTTGTTGGTGTTTTTCAATGTTGAGGTTGTTGTTGTTTTTCAATGTTGAGGTTGTTGTTGAATTTGTTGGTGTTTTTCAATGTTGAGGTTGTTGTTGTTTTTCAAAGTTGAGGTTGTTGTTGAATTTGTTGGTGTTTTTCAATGTTGAGGTTGTTGTTGAATTTGTTGGTGTTTTTCAATGTTGAGGTTGTTGTTGTTTTTCAATGTTGAGGTTGTTGAATTTGTTGGTGTTTTTCAATCTTGAGTTTGTTGTTGAATTTGTTGGTGTTTTTCAATGTTGAGGTTGTTGTTGAATTTGTTGGTGTTTTTCAATGTTGAGGTTGTTGTTGTTTTTCAATGTTGAGGTTGTTGTTGAGTTTGCTGGTGTTTTTCAATGTTGAGGTTGTTGTTGAATTTGTTGGTGTTTTTCAATGTTGAGGTTGTTGTTGAATTTGTTGGTGTTTTTCAATGTTGAGGTTGTTGTTGTTTTTAAATGTAGAGGTTGTTGTTGAATTTGTTGGTGTTTTTTCAATTTTGAGGTTGTTGTTGTTTTTCAATGTTCAGGTTGTTGTTGAATTTGATGCTGTTTTTCAATGTCGAGGTTTTTGTTGAATTTGTTGGTGTTTTTCAATGTTGAAGTTGTTGTTGAATTTGTTGGTGTTTTTCAATTTCGAGGTTGTTGTTGAATTTGTTGGTGTTTTTCAATGTTGAGGTTGTTGTTGTTTTTCAATGTTGAGGTTGTTGTTGAATTTGTTGGTGTTTTTCAACGTTGAGGTTGTTGTTGTATTTCAATGCTGAGGTTGTTGTTGAATTTGTTGGTGTTTTTCAATGTTGAGGTTGTTGTTGAATTTGTTGGTGTTTTTCAATGTTGAGGTTGTTGTTGTTTTTCAATGTTGAGGTTGTTGTTGAATTTGTTGGTGCTTTTCAATGTTGAGGTTTTTGTTGTTTTTCAATGTTGAGGTTGTTGTTGAATTTGTTGGTGTTTTTCAATGTTGAAGTTGTTGTTGAATTTGTTGGTGTTTTTCAAAGTTGAGGTTGTTGTTGTTTTTCAATGTTGAGGTTGTTGTTGAATTTGTTGGTGTTTTTCAATGTTGAGTTTGTTGGTGTTTTTCAATGTTGAGGTTGTTGTTGAATTTGTTGGTGTTTTTCAATGTTGAGGTTGTTGCTGTTTCTCAATGTTGAGGTTGTTGTTGAATTTGTTGGTTTTTTTCAATGTTGAGGTTGTTTGTGTTTTTCAATGTTGAGGTTGTTGTTGAATTTGTTGGTGTTTTTCAATGTTGAGGTTGTTGTTGAATTTGTTGGTGTTTTTCAATGTTGAGGTTATTGTTGTTTTTCAATGTTGAGGTTGTTGTTGAGTTTGTTGGTGTTTTTCAATGTTGAGGTTGTTGTTGAATTTGTTGGTGTTTTTCAATGTTGAGGTTGTTGTTGTTTTTAAAT
This sequence comes from Isurus oxyrinchus, assembly GCA_026770705.1. Taxonomy (NCBI): domain Eukaryota; kingdom Metazoa; phylum Chordata; class Chondrichthyes; order Lamniformes; family Lamnidae; genus Isurus; species Isurus oxyrinchus. The sequence continues at coordinate 291,638 of JANJGN010000143.1, read as the reverse complement.
GTTGGGTTTGTTGTTGAATTTCTTGGTGTTTTTCAATTTTGAGGATGTTGTTGTTTTTCATTGTTGAGGGTGTTGTTGTATTTGTTGGTGTTTTTCCATGATGAGGTTGTTGTTGTTTTTCAAAGTTGAGGTTGTTGTTGAATTTGTTGGTGTTTTTCAATGTCGGGGTTGTTGTTGAATTTGTTGGTGTTTTTCAATGTTGAATTTTTTGTTGAATTTGATGGTGTTTTTCAGTGTTGAGGTTGTTGTTTTTCAATGTTGAGGTTGTTGTTGAATTTGTTGGCGTTTTTAAATGTTGAGGTTGTTGTTGAATTTGTTGGTGTTTTCAATGTTGAGGTTGTTGTTGAATTTGTTGGTGTTTTTAAATCTTGAGGTTGTTGTTGAATTTGCTGGTCTTTTGCAATGTTGAGGTTGTTGTTGTTTTTCAATGTTGAGCTTGTTGTTGAATTTGTTGGTGTTTTTCAATGTTGAGGTTGTTGTTGAATTTGTTGGTGATTTTCAATGTTGAGGTTGTTGTTGAATTTGTTGTTGTTTTTCAATGTTGAGGTTGTTGTTGTATTTGTTGGTGTTTTTCAATGTTGAGGTTGTTGTTGAATTTGTTGGTGTTTTTCAATGTTGAGTTTGTTGGTGTTTTTCAATGTTGAGGTTGTTGTTGAATTTGTTGGTGTTTTTCAATGTTGAGGTTGTTGCTGTTTCTCAATGTTGAGGTTGTTGTTGAATTTGTTGGTTTTTTTCAATGTTGAGGTTGTTTGTGTTTTTCAATGTTGAGGTTGTTGTTGAATTTGTTGGTGTTTTTCAATGTTGAGGTTGTTGTTGAATTTGTTGGTGTTTTTCAATGTTGAGGTTATTGTTGTTTTTCAATGTTGAGGTTGTTGTTGAGTTTGTTGGTGTTTTTCAATGTTGAGGTTGTTGTTGAATTTGTTGGTGTTTTTCAATGTTGAGGTTGTTGTTGTTTTTAAATGTTGGGGTTGTTGTTGAATTTCTTGGTGTTTTTCAATTTTGAGGATGTTGTTGTTTTTCATTGTTGAGGTTGTTGTTGTATTTGTTGGTGTTTTTCCATGATGAGGTTGTTGTTGTTTTTCAAAGTTGAGGTTGTTGTTGAATTTGTTGGTGTTTTTCAATGTCGGGGTTGTTGTTGAATTTGTTGGTGTTTTTCAATGTTGAATTTTTTGTTGAATTTGATGGTGTTTTTCAGTGTTGAGGTTGTTGTTTTTCAATGTTGAGGTTGTTGTTGAATTTGTTGGCGTTTTTAAATGTTGAGGTTGTTGTTGAATTTGTTGGTGTTTTCAATGTTGAGGTTGTTGTTGAATTTGTTGGTGTTTTTAAATCTTGAGGTTGTTGTTGAATTTGCTGGTCTTTTGCAATGTTGAGGTTGTTGTTGTTTTTCAATGTTGAGCTTGTTGTTGAATTTGTTGGTGTTTTTCAATGTTGAGGTTGTTGTTGAATTTGTTGGTGATTTTCAATGTTGAGGTTGTTGTTGAATTTGTTGTTGTTTTTCAATGTTGAGGTTGTTGTTGTATTTGTTGGTGTTTTTCAATGTTGAGGTTCTTGTTGTTTTTCAATGTTGAGGTTGTTGTTGAATTTGTTAGTGTTTTTCAATGTTGAGGTTGTTGTTGTTTTTCAATGTTGAGGTTGTTGTTGAATTTGTTCGTGTTTTTCAATGTTGAGGTTGTTATTGAATTTGTTGGTGTTTTTCAATGTTGAGGTTGTTGTTGTTTTTCAATGTTGAGGTTGTTGTTGAATTTGTTGGTGTTTTTCAATGTTGAGGTTGTTGTTGTTTTTCAATGTTGAGGTTGTTGTTGAATTTGTTGGTGTTTTTCAATGTTGAGGTTGTTGTTGAATTTGTTGGTGTTTTTCAACGTTGAGGTTGTTGTTGTTTTTCAATGCTGAGGTTGTTGTTGAATTTGTTGGTGTTTTTCAATGTTGAGGTCGTTGTTGAATTTGTTGGTGTTTTTCAATGTTGAGGTTGTTGTTGTTTTTCAATGTTGAGGTTGTTGTTGAATTTGTTGGTGTTTTTCAATGTTGAGGTTGTTGTTGTTTTTCAATGTTGAGGTTGTTGTTGAATTTGTTGGTGTTTTTCAATGTCGAAGTTGTTGTTGAATTTGTTGGTGTTTTTCAAAGTTGAGGTTGTTGTTGTTTTTCAATGTTGAGGTTGTTGTTGAATTTGTTGGTGTTTTTCAAAGTTGAGGTTGTTGTTGTTTTTCAATGTTGAGGTTGTTGTTGAATTTGTTGGTGTTTTTCAATGTAGAGGTTGTTGTTGAATTTGTTGGTGTTTTTTCAATTTTGAGGTTGTTGGTGTTTTTCAATGTTCAGGTTGTTGTTGAATTTGATGGTGTTTTTCAATGTCGAGGTTATTGTTGAATTTGTTGGTGTTTTTCAATGTTGAGGTTGTTGTTGAATTTGTTGGTGTTTTTCAATGTTGAGGTTGTCGTTGTTTTTCAATGTTGAGGTTGCTGTTGAATTTGTTGGTGTTTTTCAATGTTGAGGTTGTTGTTGTTTTTCAATGTTGATGTTGTTGTTGAATTTGTTGGTGTTTTTCAATGTTGAGGATGTTGTTGTATTTGTTGAAGTTTTTCAAAGTTGAGGTTGTTGTTGTTTTTCAATGTTGAGGTTATTGTTGAATTTGTTGGTGTTTTTCAATGTTGAGGTTGTTGTTGTTTTTCAATGTTGAGGTTGTTGTTGAATTTGTTGGTGTTTTTCAATGTTGTCTTTGTTATTGTTTTTCAATGTTGAGGTTGTTGTTGAATTTGTTGGTGTTTTTCAATGTTGAGGTTGTTGTTGTTTTTCAATGTTGAGGTTGTTGTTGAATTTGTTGGTGTTTGTCAATGTTGAGGTTGTTGTTGTTTTTCAATGTTGAGGTTGTTGTTGAATTTGTTGGTGTTTTTCAATGTTGAGGTTGTTGTTGTTTTTCAATGTTGAGGTTGTTGAATTTGTTGGTGTTTTTCAATCTTGAGTTTGTTGTTGAATTTGTTGGTGTTTTTCAATGTTGAGGTTGTTGTTGAATTTGTTGGTGTTTTTCAATGTTGAGGTTGTTGTTGTTTTTCAATGTTGAGGTTGTTGTTGAGTTTGCTGGTGTTTTTCAATGTTGAGGTTGTTGTTGAATTTGTTGGTGTTTTTCAATGTTGAGGTTGTTGTTGAATTTGTTGGTGTTTTTCAATGTTGAGGTTGTTGTTGTTTTTAAATGTAGAGGTTGTTGTTGAATTTGTTGGTGTTTTTTCAATTTTGAGGTTGTTGTTGTTTTTCAATGTTCAGGTTGTTGTTGAATTTGATGGTGTTTTTCAATGTCGAGGTTTTTGTTGAATTTGTTGGTGTTTTTCAATGTTGAAGTTGTTGTTGAATTTGTTGGTGTTTTTCAATTTCGAGGTTGTTGTTGAATTTGTTGGTGTTTTTCAATGTTGAGGTTGTTGTTGTTTTTCAATGTTGAGGTTGTTGTTGAATTTGTTGGTGTTTTTCAACGTTGAGGTTGTTGTTGTATTTCAATGCTGAGGTTGTTGTTGAATTTGTTGGTGTTTTTCAATGTTGAGGTTGTTGTTGAATTTGTTGGTGTTTTTCAATGCTGAGGTTGTTGTTGTTTTTCAATGTTGAGGTTGTTGTTGAATTTGTTGGTGTTTTTCAATGTTGAGGTTGTTGTTGTTTTTCAATGTGGAGGTTGTTGTTGAATTTGTTGGTGTTTTTCAATGTTGAAGTTGTTGTTGAATTTGTTGATGTTTTTCAAAGTTGAGGTTGTTGTTGTTTTTCAATGTTGAGGTTGTTGTTGAATTTGTTGGTGTTTTTCAATGTTGAGTTTGTTGGTGTTTTTCAATGTTGAGGTTGTTGTTGAATTTGTTGGTGTTTTTCAATGTTGAGGTTGTTTTTGTTTTTCAATGTTGACGTTGTTGTTGAATTTGTTGGTGTTTTTCAATGTTGAGGTTGTTGTTGAATTTGTTGGTGTTTTTCAATGTTGAGGTTATTGTTGTTTTTCAATGTTGAGGTTGTTGTTGAGTTTGTTGGTGTTTTTCAATGTTGAGGTTGTTGTTGAATTTGTTGGTGTTTTTCAATGTTGAGGTTGTTGTTGAATTTGTTGGTGTTTTTCAATGTTGAGGTTGTTGTTGTTTTTAAATGTTGGGGTTGTTGTTGAATTTGTTGGTGTTTTTCCATGATGAGGTTGTTGTTGTTTTTCAAAGTTGAGGTTGTTGTTGAATTTGTTCGTGTTTTTCAATGTCCGGGTTGTTGTTGAATTTGTTGGTGTTTTTCAATGTTGAATTTTTTGTTGAATTTGATGGTGTTTTTCAGTGTTGAGGTTGTTGTTTTTCAATGTTGAGGTTGTTGTTGAATTTGTTGGCGTTTTTAAATGTTGAGGTTGTTGTTGAATTTGTTGGTGTTTTCAATGTTGAGGTTCTTGTTGAATTTGTTGGTGTTTTTAAATCTTGAGGTTGTTGTTGAATTTGCAGGTCTTTTGCAATGTTGAGGTTGTTGTTTTTCAATGTTGAGCTTGTTGTTGAATTTGTTGGTGTTTTTCAATGTTGAGGTTGTTGTTGAATTTGTTGGTGTTTTTCAATGTTGAGGTTGTTGTTGAATTTGTTGTTGTTTTTCAATGTTGAGGTTGTTGTTGTATTTGTTGGTGTTTTTCAATGTTGAGGTTCTTGTTGTTTTTCAATGTTGAGGTTGTTGTTGAATTTGTTAGTGTTTTTCAATGTTGAGGTTGTTGTTGTTTTTCAATGTTGAGGTTGTTGTTGAATTTGTTCGTGTTTTTCAATGTTGAGGTTGTTGTTGAATTTGCTGGTGTTTTTCAATGTTGAGGTTGTTGTTGTTTTTCAATGTTGAGGTGGTTGTTGAATTTGTTGGTGTTTTTCAATGTTGAGGTTGTTATTGTTTTTCAATGTTGAGGTTGTTGTTGAATTTGTTGGTGTTTTTCAATGTTGAGATTGTTGTTGAATTTGTTGGTGTTTTTCAATGTTGAGGTTGTTGTTGTTTTTCAATGTTGAGGTTGTTGAATTTGTTGGTGTTTTTCATTCTTGAGTTTGTTGTTGAATTTGTTGGTGTTTTTCAATGTTGAGGTTGTTGTTGTATTTGTTGGTGTTTTTCAATGTTGAGGTTGTTGCTGTTTTTAAATGTAGAGGTTGTTGTTGAATTTGTTGGTGTTTTTTCAATTTTGAGGTTGTTGGTGTTTTTCAATGTTCAGGTTGTTGTTGAATTTGATGGTGTTTTTCAATGTCAAGGTTATTGTTGAATTTGTTGGTGTTTTTCAATGTTGAGGTTGTTGTTGAATTTGTTGGTGTTTTTCAATGTTGAGGTTGTCGTTGTTTTTCAATGTTCAGGTTGCTGTTGAATTTGTTGGTGTTTTTCAATGTTGAGGTTGTTGTTGTTTTTCAATGTTGATGTTGTTGTTGAATTTGTTGGTGTTTTTCAATGTTGAGGATGTTGTTGTATTTGATGAAGTTTTTCAAAGTTGAGGTTGTTGTTGTTTTTCAATGTTGAGGTTATTGTTGAATTTGTTGGTGTTTTTCAATGTTGAGGTTGTTGTTGTTTTTCAATGTTGAGGTTGTTGTTGAATTTGTTGGTGTTTTTCAATGTTGTCTTTGTTATTGTTTTTCAATGTTGAGGTTGTTGTTGAATTTGTTGGTGTTTTTCAATGTTGAGGTTGTTGTTGTTTTTCAATGTTGAGGTTGTTGTTGAATTTGTTGGTGTTTTTCAATGTTGAGGTTGTTGTTGTTTTTCAATGTTGAGGTTGTTGTTGAATTTGTTGGTGTTTTTCAATGTTGAGGTTGTTGTTGAATATGTTGGTGTTTTTCAATGTTGAGGTTGTTGTTGTTTTTCAATGTTGAGGTTGTTGAATTTGTTGGTTTTTTTCAATCTTGAGTTTGTTGTTGAATTTGTTGGTGTTTTTCAATGTTGAGGTTGTTGTTGAATTTGTTGGTGTTTTTCAATGTTGAGGTTGTTGTTGTTTTTCAATGTTGAGGTTGTTGTTGAGTTTGCTGGTGTTTTTCAATGTTGAGGTTGTTGTTGAATTTGTTGGTGTTTTTCAATGTTGAGCTTGTTGTTGAATTTGTTGGTGTTTTTCAATGTTGAGGTTGTTGTTGTTATTAAATGTAGAGGTTGTTGTTGAATTTGTTGGTGTTTTTTCAATTTTGAGGTTGTTGTTGTTTTTCAATGTTCAGGTTGTTGTTGAATTTGATGGTGTTTTTCAATGTCGAGGTTTTTGTTGAATTTGTTGGTGTTTTTCAATGTTGAAGTTGTTGTTGAATTTGTTGGTGTTTTTCAATTTCGAGGTTGTTGTTGAATTTGTTGGTGTTTTTCAATGTTGAGGTTGTTGTTGTTTTTCAATGTTGAGGTTGTTGTTGAATTTGTTGGTGTTTTTCAACGTTGAGGTTTTTGTTGTATTTCAATGCCGAGGTTGTTGTTGAATTTGTTACTGTTTTTCAAAGTTGAGGTTGTTGTTGAATTTGTTGGTGATTTTCAATGTTGAGGTTGTTGTTGTTTTTCAATGTTGAGGTTGTTGTTGAATTTGTTGGTGTTTTTCAATGTTGAGGTTATTGTTGTTTTTCAATGTTGAGGTTGTTGTTGAATTTGTTGGTGTTTTTCAATGTTGAAGTTGTTGTTGAATTTGTTGGTGTTTTTCAAAGTTGAGGTTGTTGTTGTTTTTCAATGTTGAGGTTGTTATTGAATTTGTTGGTGTTTTTCAATGTTGAGTTTGTTGGTGTTTTTCAATGTTGAGGTTGTTGTTGAATTTGTTGGTGTTTTTCAATGTTGAGGTTGTTGTTGTTTTTCAATGTTGAGGTTGTTGTTGCATTTGTTGGTTTTTTTCAATGTTGAGGTTGTTTGTGTTTTTCAATGTTGAGGTTGTTGTTGAATTTGTTGGTGTTTTTCAATGTTGAGGTTATTGTTGTTTTTCAATGTTGAGGTTGTTGTTGAGTTTGTTGGTGTTTTTCAATGTTGAGTTTGTTGTTGAATTTGTTGGTGTTTTTCAATGTTGAGGTTGTTGTTGAATTTGTTGGTGTTTTTCAATGTTGAGGTTGTTGTTGTTTTTAAATGTTGGGGTTGTTGTTGAATTTCTTGGTGTTTTTCAATTTTGAGGATGTTGTTGTTTTTCATTGTTGAGGTTGTTGTTGAATTTGTTGGTGTTTTTCCATGATGAGGTTGTTGTTGTTTTTCAAAGTTGAGGTTGTTGTTGAATTTGTTGGTGTTTTTCAATGTCGGGGTTGTTGTTGAATTTGTTGGTGTTTTTCAATGTTGAATTTTTTGTTGAATTTGATGGTGTTTTTCAGTGTTGAGGTTGTTGTTTTTCAATGTTGAGGTTGTTGTTGAATTTGTTGGCGTTTTTAAATGTTGAGGTTGTTGTTGAATTTGTTGGTGTTTTCATTGTTGAGGTTGTTGTTGAATTTGTTGGTGTTTTTAAATCTTGAGGTTGTTGTTGAATTTGCTGGACTTTTGCAATCTTGAGGTTGTTGTTGTTTTTCAATGTTGAGCTTGTTGTTGAATTTGTTGCTGTTTTTCAATGTTGAGGTTGTTGTTGAATTTGTTGGTGTTTTTCAATGTTGAGGTTGTTGTTGAATTTGTTGTTGTTTTTCAATGTTGAGGTTGTTGTTGTATTTGTTGGTGTTTTTCAATGTTGTGGTTCTTGTTGTTTTTCAATGTTGAGGTTGTTGTTGAATTTGTTAGTGTTTTTCAATGTTGAGGTTGTTGTTGTTTTTCAATGTTGAGGTTGTTGTTGAATTTGTTCGTGTTTTTCAATGTTGAGGTTGTTGTTGAATTTGTTGGTGTTTTTCAATGTTGAGGTTGTTGTTGTTTTTCAATGTTGAGGTTGTTGTTGAATTTGTTGGTGTTTTTCAATGTTGAGGTTGTTGTTGTTTTTCAATGTTGAGGTTGTTGTTGAATTTGTTGGTGTTTTTCAATGTTGAGATTGTTGTTGAATTTGTTGGTGTTTTTCAATGTTGAGGTTGTTGTTGTTTTTCAATGTTGAGGTTGTTGAATTTGTTGGTGTTTTTCAATCTTGAGTTTGTTGTTGTATTTGTTGGTGTTTTTCAATGTTGAGGTTGTTGTTGAATTTGTTGGTGTTTTTCAATGTTGAGGTTGTTGTTGTTTTTCAATGTTGAGGTTGTTGTTGAGTTTGTTGGTGTTTTTCAATGTTGAGGTTGTTGTTGAATTTGTTGGTGTTTTTCAATGTTGAGGTTGTCTTTGTTTTTCAATGTTGAGGTTGCTGTTGAATTTGTTGGTGTTTTTCAATGTTGAGGTTGTTGTTGTTTTTCAATGTTGAGGTTGTTGTTGAATTTGTTGGTGTTTTTCAATGTTGAGGATGTTGTTGAATTTGTTGGAGTTTTTCAAAGTTGAGGTTGTTGTTGTTTTTCAATGTTGAGGTTATTGTTGAATTTGTTGGTGTTTTTCAATGTTGAGGTTGTTGTTGTTTTTCAATGTTGAGGTTGTTGTTGAATTTGTTGGTGTTTTTCAATGTTGTGTTTGTTATTGTTTTTCAATGTTGAGGTTGTTGTTGAATTTGTTGGTGTTTTTCAATGTTGAGGTTGTTGTTGTTTTTCAATGTTGAGGTTGTTGAATTTGTTGGTGTTTTTCAATCTTGAGTTTGTTGTTGAATTTGTTGGTGTTTTTCAATGTTGAGGTTGTTGTTGAATTTGTTGGTGTTTTTCAATGTTGAGGTTGTTGTTCTTTATCAATGTTGAGGTTGTTGTTGAGTTTGCTGGTGTTTTTCAATGTTGAGGTGGTTGTTGAATTTGTTGGTGTTTTTCAATGTTGAGGTTGTTGTTGAATTTGTTGGTGTTTTTCAATGTTGAGGTTGTTGTTGTTTTTAAATGCAGAGGTTGTTGTTGAATTTGTTGGTGTTTTTTCAATTTTGAGGTTGTTGGTGTTTTTCAATGTTGAGGTTGTTGTTGAATTTGATGGTGTTTTTCAATGTCGAGGTTATTGTTGAATTTATTGGTGTTTTTCAATGTTGAAGTTGTTGTTGAATTTGTGGGTGTTTTTCAATTTCGAGGTTGTTGTTGAATTTGTTGGTGTTTTTCAATGTTGAAGTTTTTGTTGAATTTGTTGGTGTTTTTCAATGTTGAGGTTGTTGTTGTTTTTCAATGATGAGGTTGTTGCTGAATTTGTTGGTGTTTTTCAACGTTGAGGTTGTTGTTGTTTTTCAATGCTGAGGTTGTTGTTGAATTTGTTGGTGTTTTTCAATGTTGAGGTTGTTGTTGAATATGTTGGTGTTTTTCAATGTTGAGGTTGTTGTTGTTTTTCAATGTTGAGGTTGTTGTTGAATTTTTTGGTGTTTTTCATTGTTGAGGTTGTTGTTGTTTTTCAATGTTGAGGTTGTTGTTGAATTTGTTGGTGTTTTTCAATGTTGAAGTTGTTGTTGAATTTGTTGGTGTTTTTCAAAGTTGAGGTTGTTGTTGTTTTTCAATGTTGAGGTTGTTGTTGAATTTTTTGGTGTTTTTCAATGTTGAGGTTGTTGGTGTTTTTCAATGTTGAGGTTGTTGTTGAATTTGTTGGTGTTTTTCAATGTTGTGTTTGTTATTATTTTTCAATGTTGAGGTTGTTGTTGAATTTGTTGGTGTTTTTCAATGTTGAGGTTGTTGTTGTTTTTGAATGTTGAGGTTGTTGTTGAATTTGTTGGTGTTTTTCAATGTTGAGGTTGTTGTTGTTTTTCAATGTTGAGGTTGTTGTTGAATTTGTTGGTGTTTTTCAATGTTGAGGTTGTTGCTGAATTTGTTGGTGTTTTTCAATGTTGAGGTTGTTGTTGTTTTTCAATGTTGAGGTTGTTGAATTTGTTGGTGTTTTTCAATCTTGAGTTTGTTGTTGAATTTGTTGGTGTTTTTCAATGTTGAGGTTGTTGTTGAATTTGTTGGTGTTTTTCAATGTTGAGGTTGTTGTTGTTTTTCAATGTTGAGGTTGTTGTTGAGTTTGCTGGTGTTTTTCAATGTTGAGGTTGTTGTTGAATTTGTTGGTGTTTTTCAATGTTGAGGTTGTTGTTGAATTTGTTGGTGTTTTTCAAAGTTGAGGTTGTTGTTGTTTTTAAATGTAGAGGTTGTTGTTGAATTGTGTTGGTGTTTTCTCAATTTTGAGGTTGTTGGTGTTTTTCAATGTTCAGGTTGTTGTTGAATTTGATGGTGTTTTTCAATGTCGAGGTTATTGTTGAATTTGTTGGTGTTTTTCAATGTTGAAGTTGTTGTTGAATTTGTTGGTGTTTTTCAATTTCGAGGTTGTTGTTGAATTTGTTGGTGTTTTTTAATGTTGAAGTTTTTGTTGAATTTGTTGGTGTTTTTCAATGTTGAGGTTGTTGAATTTGTTGGTGTTTTTCAATCTTGAGTTTGTTGTTGAATTTGTTGGTGTTTTTCAATGTTGAGGTTGTTGTTGTATTTGTTGGTGTTTTTCAATGTTGAGGTTGTTGCTGTTTTTAAATGTAGAGGTTGTTGTTGAATTTGTTGGTGTTTTTTCAATTTTGAGGTTGTTGGTGTTTTTCAATGTTCAGGTTGTTGTTGAATTTGATGGTGTTTTTCAATGTCAAGGTTATTGTTGAATTTGTTGGTGTTTTTCAATGTTGAGGTTGTTGTTGAATTTGTTGGTGTTTTTCAATGTTGAGGTTGTCGTTGTTTTTCAATGTTCAGGTTGCTGTTGAATTTGTTGGTGTTTTTCAATGTTGAGGTTGTTGTTGTTTTTCAATGTTGATGTTGTTGTTGAATTTGTTGGTGTTTTTCAATGTTGAGGATGTTGTTGTATTTGATGAAGTTTTTCAAAGTTGAGGTTGTTGTTGTTTTTCAATGTTGAGGTTATTGTTGAATTTGTTGGTGTTTTTCAATGTTGAGGTTGTTGTTGTTTTTCAATGTTGAGGTTGTTGTTGAATTTGTTGGTGTTTTTCAATGTTGTCTTTGTTATTGTTTTTCAATGTTGAGGTTGTTGTTGAATTTGTTGGTGTTTTTCAATGTTGAGGTTGTTGTTGTTTTTCAATGTTGAGGTTGTTGTTGAATTTGTTGGTGTTTTTCAATGTTGAGGTTGTTGTTGTTTTTCAATGTTGAGGTTGTTGTTGAATTTGTTGGTGTTTTTCAATGTTGAGGTTGTTGTTGAATATGTTGGTGTTTTTCAATGTTGAGGTTGTTATTGTTTTTCAATGTTGAGGTTGTTGAATTTGTTGGTTTTTTTCAATCTTGAGTTTGTTGTTGAATTTGTTGGTGTTTTTCAATGTTGAGGTTGTTGTTGAATTTGTTGGTGTTTTTCAATGTTGAGGTTGTTGTTGTTTTTCAATGTTGAGGTTGTTGTTGAGTTTGCTGGTGTTTTTCAATGTTGAGGTTGTTGTTGAATTTGTTGGTGTTTTTCAATGTTGAGGTTGTTGTTGAATTTGTTGGTGTTTTTCAATGTTGAGGTTGTTGTTGTTTTTAAATGTAGAGGTTGTTGTTGAATTTGTTGGTGTTTTTTCAATTTTGAGGTTGTTGTTGTTTTTCAATGTTCAGGTTGTTGTTGAATTTGATGGTGTTTTTCAATGTCGAGGTTTTTGTTGAATTTGTTGGTGTTTTTCAATGTTGAAGTTGTTGTTGAATTTGTTGGTGTTTTTCAATTTCGAGGTTGTTGTTGAATTTGTTGGTTTTTTTCAATGTTGAGGTTGTTGTTGTTTTTCAATGTTGAGGTTGTTGTTGAATTTGTTGGTGTTTTTCAACGTTGAGGTTTTTGTTGTATTTCAATGCCGAGGTTGTTGTTGAATTTGTTAGTGTTTTTCAAAGTTGAGGTTGTTGTTGAATTTGTTGGTGATTTTCAATGTTGAGGTTGTTGTTGTTTTTCAATGTTGAGGTTGTTGTTGAATTTGTTGGTGTTTTTCAATGTTGAGGTTATTGTTGTTTTTCAATGTTGAGGTTGTTGTTGAATTTGTTGGTGTTTTTCAATGTTGAAGTTGTTGTTGAATTTGTTGCTGTTTTTCAAAGTTGAGGTTGTTGTTGTTTTTCAATGTTGAGGTTGTTATTGAATTTGTTGGTGTTTTTCAATGTTGAGTTTGTTGGTGTTTTTCAATGTTGAGGTTGTTGTTGAATTTGTTGGTGTTTTTCAATGTTGAGGTTGTTGTTGTTTTTCAATGTTGAGGTTGTTGTTGAATTTGTTGGTTTTTTTCAATGTTGAGGTTGTTTGTGTTTTTCAATGTTGAGGTTGTTGTTGAATTTGTTGGTGTTTTTCAATGTTGAGGTTATTGTTGTTTTTCAATGTTGAGGTTGTTGTTGAGTTTGTTGGTGTTTTTCAATGTTGAGTTTGTTGTTGAATTTGTTGGTGTTTTTCAATGTTGAGGTTGTTGTTGAATTTGTTGGTGTTTTTCAATGTTGAGGTTGTTGTTGTTTTTAAATGTTGGGGTTGTTGTTGAATTTCTTGGTGTTTTTCAATTTTGAGGATGTTGTTGTTTTTCATTGTTGAGGTTGTTGTTGAATTTGTTGGTGTTTTTCCATGATGAGGTTGTTGTTGTTTTTCAAAGTTGAGGTTGTTGTTGAATTTGTTGGTGTTTTTCAATGTCGGGGTTGTTGTTGAATTTGTTGGTGTTTTTCAATGTTGAATTTTTTGTTGAATTTGATGGTGTTTTTCAGTGTTGAGGTTGTTGTTTTTCAATGTTGAGGTTGTTGTTGAATTTGTTGGCGTTTTTAAATGTTGAGGTTGTTGTTGAATTTGTTGGTGTTTTCATTGTTGAGGTTGTTGTTGAATTTGTTGGTGTTTTTAAATCTTGAGGTTGTTGTTGAATTTGCTGGACTTTTGCAATGTTGAGGTTGTTGTTGTTTTTCAATGTTGAGCTTGTTGTTGAATTTGTTGGTGTTTTTCAATGTTGAGGTTGTTGTTGAATTTGTTGGTGTTTTTCAATGTTGAGGTTGTTGTTGAATTTGTTGTTGTTTTTCAATGTTGAGGTTGTTGTTGTATTTGTTGGTGTTTTTCAATGTTGTGGTTCTTGTTGTTTTTCAATGTTGAGGTTGTTGTTGAATTTGTTAGTGTTTTTCAATGTTGAGGTTGTTGTTGTTTTTCAATGTTGAGGTTGTTGTTGAATTTGTTCGTGTTTTTCAATGTTGAGGTTGTTGTTGAATTTGTTGGTGTTTTTCAATGTTGAGGTTGCTGTTGTTTTTCAATGTTGAGGTTGTTGTTGAATTTGTTGGTGTTTTTCAATGTTGAGGTTGTTGTTGTTTTTCAATGTTGAGGTTGTTGTTGAATTTGTTGGTGTTTTTCAATGTTGAGATTGTTGTTGAATTTGTTGGTGTTTTTCAATGTTGAGGTTGTTGTTGTTTTTCAATGTTGAGGTTGTTGAATTTGTTGGTGTTTTTCAATCTTGAGTTTGTTGTTGTATTTGTTGGTGTTTTTCAATGTTGAGGTTGTTGTTGAATTTGTTGGTGTTTTTCAATGTTGAGGTTGTTGTTGTTTTTCAATGTTGAGGTTGTTGTTGAGTTTGTTGGTGTTTTTCAATGTTGAGGTTGTTGTTGAATTTGTTGGTGTTTTTCAATGTTGAGGTTGTCTTTGTTTTTCAATGTTGAGGTTGCTGTTGAATTTGTTGGTGTTTTTCAATGTTGAGCTTGTTGTTGTTTTTCAATGTTGAGGTTGTTGTTGAATTTGTTGGTGTTTTTCAATGTTGAGGATGTTGTTGAATTTGTTGGAGTTTTTCAAAGTTGAGGTTGTTGTTGTTTTTCAATGTTGAGGTTATTGTTGAATTTGTTGGTGTTTTTCAATGTTGAGGTTGTTGTTGTTTTTCAATGTTGAGGTTGTTGTTGAATTTGTTGGTGTTTTTCAATGTTGTGTTTGTTATTGTTTTTCAATGTTGAGGTTGTTGTTGAATTTGTTGGTGTTTTTCAATGTTGAGGTTGTTGTTGTTTTTCAATGTTGAGGTTGTTGAATTTGTTGGTGTTTTTCAATCTTGAGTTTGTTGTTGAATTTGTTGGTGTTTTTCAATGTTGAGGTTGTTGTTGAATTTGTTGGTGTTTTTCAATGTTGAGGTTGTTGTTCTTTATCAATGTTGAGGTTGTTGTTGAGTTTGCTGGTGTTTTTCAATGTTGAGGTGGTTGTTGAATTTGTTGGTGTTTTTCAATGTTGAGGTTGTTGTTGAATTTGTTGGTGTTTTTCAATGTTGAGGTTGTTGTTGTTTTTAAATGCAGAGGTTGTTGTTGAATTTGTTGGTGTTTTTTCAATTTTGAGGTTGTTGGTGTTTTTCAATGTTGAGGTTGTTGTTGAATTTGATGGTGTTTTTCAATGTCGAGGTTATTGTTGAATTTATTGGTGTTTTTCAATGTTGAAGTTGTTGTTGAATTTGTGGGTGTTTTTCAATTTCGAGGTTGTTGTTGAATTTGTTGGTGTTTTTCAATGTTGAAGTTTTTGTTGAATTTGTTGGTGTTTTTCAATGTTGAGGTTGTTGTTGTTTTTCAATGTTGAGGTTGTTGCTGAATTTGTTGGTGTTTTTCAACGTTGAGGTTGTTGTTGTTTTTCAATGCTGAGGTTGTTGTTGAATTTGTTGGTGTTTTTCAATGTTGAGGTTGTTGTTGAATATGTTGGTGTTTTTCAATGTTGAGGTTGTTGTTGTTTTTCAATGTTGAGGTTGTTGCTGAATTTTTTGGTGTTTTTCATTGTTGAGGTTGTTGTTGTTTTTCAATGTTGAGGTTGTTGTTTAATTTGTTGGTGTTTTTCAATGTTGAAGTTGTTGTTGAATTTGTTGGTGTTTTTCAAAGTTGAGGTTGTTGTTGTTTTTCAATGTTGAGGTTGTTGTTGAATTTTTTGGTGTTTTTCAATGTTGAGGTTGTTGGTGTTTTTCAATGTTGAGGTTGTTGTTGAATTTGTTGGTGTTTTTCAATGTTGTGTTTGTTATTATTTTTCAATGTTGAGGTTGTTGTTGAATTTGTTGGTGTTTTTCAATGTTGAGGTTGTTGTTGTTTTTGAATGTTGAGGTTGTTGTTGAATTTGTTGGTGTTTTTCAATGTTCAGGTTGTTGTTGTTTTTCAATGTTGAGGTTGTTGTTGAATTTGTTGGTGTTTTTCAATGTTGAGGTTGTTGCTGAATTTGTTGGTGTTTTTCAATGTTGAGGTTGTTGTTGTTTTTCAATGTTGAGGTTGTTGAATTTGTTGGTGTTTTTCAATCTTGAGTTTGTTGTTGAATTTGTTGGTGTTTTTCAATGTTGAGGTTGTTGTTGAATTTGTTGGTGTTTTTCAATGTTGAGGTTGTTGTTGTTTTTCAATGTTGAGGTTGTTGTTGAGTTTGCTGGTGTTTTTCAATGTTGAGGTTGTTGTTGAATTTGTTGGTGTTTTTCAATGTTGAGGTTGTTGTTGAATTTGTTGGTGTTTTTCAAAGTTGAGGTTGTTGTTGTTTTTAAATGTAGAGGTTGTTGTTGAATTGTGTTGGTGTTTTCTCAATTTTGAGGTTGTTGGTGTTTTTCAATGTTCAGGTTGTTGTTGAATTTGATGGTGTTTTTCAATGTCGAGGTTATTGTTGAATTTGTTGGTGTTTTTCAATGTTGAAGTTGTTGTTGAATTTGTTGGTGTTTTTCAATTTCGAGGTTGTTGTTGAATTTGTTGGTGTTTTTTAATGTTGAAGTTTTTGTTGAATTTGTTGGTGTTTTTCAATGTTGAGGTTGTTGCTGTTTTTCAATGTTGAGGTTGTTGTTGAATTTGTTGGTGTGTTTCAACGTTGAGGTTGTTGTTGTTTTTCAATGCTGAGGTTGTTGTTGAATTTGTTGGTGTTTTTCAATGTTGAGGTTGTTGTTGAATTTGTTGGTGTTTTTCAATGTTAAGGTTGTTGTTGTTTTTCAATGTTGAGGTTGTTGTTGAATTTGTTGGTGTTTTTCAATGTTGAGGTTGTTGTTGTTTTTCAATGTTGAGGTTGTTGTTGAATTTGTTGGTGTTTTTCAATGTTGAAGTTGTTGTTGAATTTGTTGGCGTTTTTCAAAGTTGAGGTTGTTGTTGTTTTTCAATGTTGAGGTTGTTGTTGAATTTGTTGGTGTTTTTCAATGTTGAGTTTGTTGGTGTTTTTCAATGTTGAGGTTGTTGTTGAATTTGTTGGTGTTTTTCAATGTTGAGGTTGTTGTTGTTTTTCAATGTTGAGGTTGTTGTTGAATTTGTTGGTTTTTTTCAATGTTGAGGTTGTTTGTGTTTTTCAATGTTGAGGTTGTTGTTGAATTTGTTGGTGTTTTTCAATGTTGAGGTTGTTGTTGAATTTGTTGGTGTTTTTCAATGTTGAGGTTGTTGTTGTTTTTCAATGTTGAGGTTGTTGTTGAGTTTGTTGGTGTTTTTCAATGTTGATGTTGTTGTTGAATTTGTTGGTGTTTTTCAATGTTGAGGTTGTTGTTGAATTTGTTGGTGTTTTTCAATGTTGAGGTTGTTGTTGTTTTTAAATGTTGGGGTTGTTGTTGAATTTCTTGGTGTTTTACAATTTTGAGGATCTTGTTGTTTTTCATTGTTGAGGTTGTTGTTGAATTTGTTGGTGTTTTTCAATGTTGAGGTTGTTGTTGAATTTGTTGGTGTTTTTCAATGTAGAGGTTGTTGTTGAGTTTGTTGTTGTTTTTCAATGTTGAGGTTGTTGTTGAATTTGTTGGTGTTTTTCAATGTTGAGGTTCTTGTTGTTTTTCAATGTTGAGGTTGTTGTTGAATTTGTTACTGTTTTTCAATGTTGAGGTTGTTGCTGTTTTTCAATGTTGAGGTTGTTGTTGAATTTGTTCGTGTTTTTCAATGTTGAGGTTGTTGTTGAATTTGTTGGTGTTTTTCAATGTTGAGGTTGTTGTTGTTTTTCAATGTTGATGTTGTTGTTGAATTTGTTGGTGTTTTTCAATGTTGAGGTTGTTGTTGATTTTCAATGTTGAGGTTGTTGTTGTTTTTCAATGTTGAGGTTGTTGAATTTGTTTGTGTTTTTCAATCTTGAGTTTGTTGTTGAATTTGTTGGTGTTTTTGAATGTTGAGGTTGTTGTTGAATTTGTTGGTGTTTTTCAATGTTGAGGTTGTTGTTGTTTTTCAATGTTGAGGTTGTTGTTGAGTTTGTTGGTGTTTTTCAATGTTGAGGTTGTTGTTGTTTTTCAATGTTGAGGTTGTTGTTGAATTTGTTGGTGTTTTTCAATGTTGAGGTTGTTGTTGTTTTTCAATGCTGAGGTTGTTGTTGAATTTGTTGGTGTTTTTCAATGTTGAGGTTGTTGTTGAATTTGTTGGTGTTTTTCAATGTTGAGGTTGTCGTTGTTTTTCAATGTTGAGGTTGCTGTTGAATTTGTTGGTGTTTTTCAATGTTGAGGTTGTTGTTGTTTTTCAATGTTGAGGTTGTTTTTGAATTTGTTGGTGTTTTTCAATGTTGAGGTTGTTGTTGTTTTTCAATGTTGAGGTTGTTCAATTCGTTGGTGTTTTTCAATCTTGAGTTTGTTGTTGAATTTGTTGGTGTTTTTCAATGTTGAGGTTGTTGTTGAATTTGGTGGTGTTTTTCAATGTTGATGTTCTTGTTGTTTTTCAAAGTTGAGGTTGTTGTTGGGTTTGCTGGTGTTTTTCAATGTTGAGGTTGTTGTTGAATTTGTTGGTGTTTTTCAATGTTGAGGTTGTTGTTGAATTTGTTGGTGTTTTTCAATGTTGAGGTTGTTGTTGTTTTTAAATGTAGAGGTTGTTGTTGAATTTGTTGGTGTTTTTTCAATTTTGAGGTTGTTGGTGTTTTTCAATGTTTAGGTTGTTGTTGAATTTGATGGTGTTTTTCAATGTCGAGGTTATTGTTGAATTTGTTGGTGTTTTTCAATGTTGAAGTTGTTGTTGAATTTGTTGGTGTTTTTCAATTTCGAGGTTGTTGTTGAATTTGTTGGTGTTTTTCAATGTTGAAGTTTTTGTTGAATTTGTTGGTTTTTTTCAATGTTGAGGTTGTTGTTGTTTTTCAATGCTGAGGTTGTTGTTGAATTTGTTGGTGTTTTTCAATGTTGAGGTTGTTGTTGAATTTGTTGGTGTTTTTCAATGTTAAGGTTGTTGTTGTTTTTCAATGTTGAGGTTGTTGTTGAATTTGTTGGTGTTTTTCAATGTTGAGGTTGTTGTTGTTTTTCAATGTTGAGGTTGTTGTTGAATTTGTTGGTGTTTTTCAATGTTGAAGTTGTTGTTGAATATGTTGGCGTTTTTCAAAGTTGAGGTTGTTGTTGTTTTTCAATGTTGAGGTTGTTGTTGAATTTGTTGGTGTTTTTCAATGTTGAGTTTGTTGGTGTTTTTCAATGTTGAGGTTGTTGTTGAATTTGTTGGTGTTTTTCAATGTTGAGGTTGTTGTTGTTTTTCAATGTTGAGGTTGTTGTTGAATTTGTTGGTGTTTTTCAATGTTGAGGTTGTTTGTGTTTTTCAATGTTGAGGTTGTTGTTGAATTTGTTGGTGTTTTTCAATGTTGAGGTTGTTGTTGAATTTGTTGGTGTTTTTCAATGTTGAGGTTGTTGTTGTTTTTCAATGTTGAGGTTGTTGTTGAGTTTGTTGGTGTTTTTCAATGTTGAGGTTGTTGTTGAATTTGTTGGTGTTTTTCAATGTTGAGGTTGTTGTTGAATTTGTTGGTGTTTTTCAATGTTGAGGTTGTTGTTGAATTTGTTGTTGTTTTTCAATGTTGAGGTTGTTGTTGAATTTGTTGGTGTTCTTCAATGTTGAGGTTGTTGTTGAATTTGCTGGTCTTTTGCAATGTTGAGGTTGTTGTTGTTTTTCAATGTTGAGCTTGTTGTTGAATTTGTTCGTGTTTTTCAATGTTGAGGTTGTTGTTGAATTTGTTGGTGTTTTTCAATGTAGAGGTTGTTGTTGAATTTGTTGTTGTTTTTCAATGTTGAGGTTGTTGTTGAATTTGTTGGTGTTTTTCAATGTTGAGGTTCTTGTTGTTTTTCAATGTTGAGGTTGTTGTTGAATTTGTTAGTGTTTTTCAATGTTGAGGTTGTTGTTGTTTTTCAATGTTGAGGTTGTTGTTGAATTTGTTCGTGTTTTTCAATGTTGAGGTTGTTGTTGAATTTGTTGGTGTTTTTCAATGTTGAGGTTGTTGTTGTTTTTCAATGTTGAGGTTGTTGTTGAATTTGTTGGTGTTTTTCAATGTTGAGGTTGTTGTTGATTTTCAATGTTGAGGTTGTTGTTGTTTTTCAATGTTGAGGTTGTTGAATTTGTTGGTGTTTTTCAATCTTGAGTTTGTTGTTGAATTTGTTGGTGTTTTTCAATGTTGAGGTTGTTGTTGAATTTGTTGGTGTTTTTCAATGTTGAGGTTGTTGTTGTTTTTCAATGTTGAGGTTGTTGTTGAGTTTGTTGGTGTTTTTCAATGTTGAGGTTGTTGTTGTTTTTCAATGTTGAGGTTGTTGTTGAATTTGTTCGTGTTTTTCAATGCTGAGGTTGTTGTTGAATTTGTTGGTGTTTTTCAATGTTGAGGTTGTTGTTGAATTTGTTGGTGTTTTTCAATGTTGAGGTTGTCGTTGTTTTTCAATGTTGAGGTTGCTGTTGAATGTGTTGGTGTTTTTCAATGTTGAGGTTGTTGTTGTTTTTCAATGTTGAGGTTGTTGTTGAATTTGTTGGTGTTTTTCAATGTTGAGGGTATTGTTGTTTTTCAATGTTGAGGTTGTTGAATTTGTTGGTGTTTTTCAATCTTGAGTTTGTTGTTGAATTTGTTGGTGTTTTTCAATGTTGAGGTTGTTGTTGAATTTGTTGGTGTTTTTTAATGTTGAGGTTGTTGTTGTTTTTCAATGTTGCGGTTGTTGTTGAGTTTGCTGGTGTTTTTCAATGTTGAGGTGGTTGTTGAATTTGTTGGTGTTTTTCAAAGTTGAGGTTGTTGTTGAATTTGTTGGTGTTTTTCAATGTTGAGGTTGTTGTTGTTTTTAAATGTAGAGGTTGTTGTTGAATTTGTTGGTGTTTTTTCAATTTTGAGGTTGTCGGTGTTTTTCAATGTTCAGGTTGTTGTTGAATTTAATGGTGTTTTTCAATGTCGAGGTTATTGTTGAATTTGTTGGTGTTTTTCAATGTTGAAGTTGTTGTTGAATTTGTTGGTGTTTTTCAATTTCGAGGTTGTTGTTGAATTTGTTGGTGTTTTTCAATGTTGAAGTTTTTGTTGAATTTGTTGGTTTTTTTCAATGTTGAGGTTGTTGTTGTTTTTCAATGTTGAGGTTGTTGTTGAATTTGTTGGTGTTTTTCAACGTTGAGGTTGTTGTTGTTTTTCGATGCTGAGGTTGTTGTTGAATTTGTTGGTGTTTTTGAATGTTGAGGTTGTTGTTGAATTTGTTGGTGTTTTTCAATGTTAAGGTTGTTGTTGTTTTTCAATGTTGAGGTTGTTGTTGAATTTGTTGGTGTTTTTCAATGTTGAGGTTGTTGTTGTTTTTCAATGTTGAGATTGTTGTTGAATTTGTTGGTGTTTTTCAATGTTGAAGTTGTTGTTGAATTTGTTGGCGTTTTTCAAAGTTGAGGTTGTTGTTGTTTTTCAATGTTGAGGTTGTTGTTGAATTTGTTGGTGTTTTTCAATGTTGAGTTTGTTGGTGTTTTTCAATGTTGAGGTTGTTGTTGAATTTGTTGGTGTTTTTCAATGTTGAGGTTGTTGTTGTTTTTCAATGTTGAGGTTGTTGTTGAATTTGTTGGTGTTTTTCAATGTTGAGGTTGTTTGTGTTTTTCAATGTTGAGGTTGTTGTTGAATTTGTTGGTGTTTTTCAATGTTGAGGTTGATGTTGAATTTGTTGGTGTTTTTCAATGTTGAGGATGTTGTTGAATTTGTTGGTGTTTTTCAATGTTGAGGTTGTTGTTGTTTTTAAATGTTGGGTTTTTTGTTGAATTTCTTGGTGTTTTTCAATTTTGAGGATGTTGTTGTTTTTCATTGTTGAGGTTGTTGTTGAATTTGTTGGTGTTTTTCAATGTTGAGGTTGTTGTTGAATTTTTTGGTGTTTTTCAATGTTGAGGTTGTTGTTGAATTAGTTGGTGTTTTTCAATGTTGAGGTTGTTGTTGAATTTGTTGGTGTTTTTCAATGTTGAGGTTGTTGTTGTTTTTAAATGTAGAGGTTGTTGTTGAATTTGTTGGTGTTTTTTCAATTTTGAGGTTGTTGTTGTTTTTCAATGTTCAGGTTGTTGTTGAATTTGATGGTGTTTTTCAATGTCGAGGTTTTTGTTGAATTTGTTGGTGTTTTTCAATGTTGAAGTTGTTGTTGAATTTGTTGGTGTTTTTCAATTTCGAGGTTGTTGTTGAATTTGTTGGTGTTTTTCAATGTTGAGGTTGTTGTTGTTTTTCAATGTTGAGGTTGTTGTTGAATTTGTTGGTGTTTTTCAACGTTGAGGTTGTTGTTGTATTTCAATGCCGAGGTTGTTGTTGAATTTGTTGGTGTTTTTCAAAGTTGAGGTTGTTGTTGAATTTGTTGGTGATTTTCAATGTTGAGGTTGTTGTTGTTTTTCAATGTTGAGGTTGTTGTTGAATTTGTTGGTGTTTTTCAATGTTGAGGCTGTTGTTGTTTTTCAATGTTGAGGTTGTTGTTGAATTTGTTGGTGTTTTTCAATGTTGAAGTTGTTGTTGAATTTGTTGGTGTTTTTCAAAGTTGAGGTTGTTGTTGTTTTTCAATGTTGAGGTTGTTGTTGAATTTGTTGGTGTTTTTCAATGTTGAGTTTGTTGGTGTTTTTCAATGTTGAGGTTGTTGTTGAATTTGTTGGTGTTTTTCAATGTTGAGGTTGTTGTTGTTTTTCAATGTTGAGGTTGTTGTTGAATTTGTTGGTTTTTTTCAATGTTGAGGTTGTTTGTGTTTTTCAATGTTGAGGTTGTTGTTGAATTTGTTGGTGTTTTTCAATGTTGAGGTTATTGTTGTTTTTCAATGTTGAGGTTGTTGTTGAGTTTGTTGGTGTTTTTCAATGTTGAGGTTGTTGTTGAATTTGTTGGTGTTTTTCAATTTTGAGTTTGTTGTTGAATTTGTTGGTGTTTTTCAATGTTGAGGTTGTTGTTGTTTTTAAATGTTGGGGTTGTTGTTGAATTTCTTGGTGTTTTTCAATTTTGAGGATGTTGTTGTTTTTCATTGTTGAGGTTGTTGTTGAATTTGTTGGTGTTTTTCCATGATGAGGTTGTTGTTGTTTTTCAAAGTTGAGGTTGTTGTTGAATTTGTTGGTGTTTTTCAATGTCGGGGTTGTTGTTGAATTTGTTGGTGTTTTTCAATGTTGAATTTTTTGTTGAATTTGATGGTGTTTTTCAGTGTTGAGGTTGTTGTTTTTCAATGTTGAGGTTGTTGTTGTATTTGTTGGCGTTTTTAAATGTTGAGGTTGTTGTTGAATTTGTTGGTGTTTTCATTGTTGAGGTTGTTGTTGAATTTGTTGGTGTTTTTAAATCTTGAGGTTGTTGTTGAATTTGCTGGTCTTTTGCAATGTTGAGGTTGTTGTTGTTTTTCAATGTTGAGCTTGTTGTTGAATTTGTTGGTGTTTTTCAATGTTGAGGTTGTTGTTGAATTTGTTGGTGTTTTTCAATGTTGAGGTTGTTGTTGAATTTGTTGTTGTTTTTCAATGTTGAGGTTGTTGTTGTATTTGTTGGTGTTTTTCAATGTTGAGGTTCTTGTTGTTTTTCAATGTTGAGGTTGTTGTTGAATTTGTTAGTGTTTTTCAATGTTGAGGTTGTTGTTGTTTTTCAATGTTGAGGTTGTTGTTGAATTTGTTGGTGTTTTTCAATGTTGAGGTTGTTGTTGAATTTGTTCGTGTTTTTCAATGTTGAGGTTGTTGTTGAATTTGTTGGTGTTTTTCAATGTTGAGGTTGTTGTTGTTTTTCAATGTTGAGGTTGTTGTTGAATTTGTTGGTGTTTTTCAATGTTGAGGTTGTTGTTGTTTTTCAATGTTGAGGTTGTTGTTGAATTTGTTGGTGTTTTTCAATGTTGAGGTTGTTTGTGTTTTTCAATGTTGAGGTTGTTGTTGAATTTGTTGGTGTTTTTCAATGTTGAGGTTGTTGTTGAATTTGTTGGTGTTTTTCAATGTTGAGGTTGTTGTTGTTTTTCAATGTTGAGGTTGTTGTTGAGTTTGTTGGTGTTTTTCAATGTTGAGGTTGTTGTTGAATTTGTTGGTGTTTTTCAATGTTGAGGTTGTTGTTGAATTTGTTGGTGTTTTTCAATGTTGAGGTTGTTGTTCTTTTTAAATGTTGGGTTTTTTGTTGAATTTCTTGGTGTTTTTCAATGTTGAGGTTGTTTGTGTTTTTCAATGTTGAGGTTGTTGTTGAATTTGTTGGTGTTTTTCAATGTTGAGGTTGTTGTTGAATTTGTTGGTGTTTTTCAATGTTGAGGTTGTTGTTGTTTTTCAATGTTGAGGTTGTTGTTGAATTTGTTGGTGTTTTTCAATGTTGAGGTTGTTGTTGAATTTGTTGGTGTTTTTCAATGTTGAGGTTGTTGTTGAATTTGTTGGTGTTTTTCAATGTTGAGGTTGTTGTTGTTTTTCAATGTTGAGGTTGTTGTTGAATTTGTTGGTGTTTTTCAATGTTGAGGTTGTTGTTGAATTTGTTGTTGTTTTTCAATGTTGAGGTTGTTGTTGAATTTGTTGGTGTTCTTCAATGTTGAGGTTGTTGTTGAATTTGCTGGTCTTTTGCAATGTTGAGGTTGTTGTTGTTTTTCAATGTTGAGCTTGTTGTTGAATTTGTTCGTGTTTTTCAATGTTGAGGTTGTTGTTGAATTTGTTGGTGTTTTTCAATGTAGAGGTTGTTGTTGAATTTGTTGTTGTTTTTCAATGTTGAGGTTGTTGTTGAATTTGTTGGTGTTTTTCAATGTTGAGGTTCTTGTTGTTTTTCAATGTTGAGGTTGTTGTTGAATTTGTTATTGTTTTTCAATGTTGAGGTTGTTGTTGTTTTTCAATGTTGAGGTTGTTGTTGAATTTGTTCGTGTTTTTCAATGTTGAGGTTGTTGTTGAATTTGTTGGTGTTTTTCAATGTTGAGGTTGTTGTTGTTTTTCAATGTTGAGGTTGTTGTTGAATTTGTTGGTGTTTTTCAATGTTGAGGTTGTTGTTGATTTTCAATGTTGAGGTTGTTGTTGTTTTTCAATGTTGAGGTTGTTCAATTTGTTGGTGTTTTTCAATCTTTAGTTTGTTGTTGAATTTGTTGGTGTTTTTCAATGTTGAGGTTGTTGTTGAATTTGTTGGTGTTTTTCAATGTTGAGGTTGTTGTTGTTTTTCAATGTGGAGGTTGTTGTTGAGTTTGTTGGTGTTTTTCAATGTTGAGGTTGTTGTTGTTTTTCAATGTTGAGGTTGTTGTTGAATTTGTTCGTGTTTTTCAATGCTGAGGTTGTTGTTGAATTTGTTGGTGTTTTTCAATGTTGAGGTTGTTGTTGAATTTGTTGGTGTTTTTCAATGTTGAGGTTGTCGTTGTTTTTCAATGTTGAGGTTGCTGTTGAATGTGTTGGTGTTTTTCAATGTTGAGGTTGTTGTTGTTTTTCAATGTTGAGGTTGTTGTTGAATTTGTTGGTGTTTTTCAATGTTGAGGTTATTGTTGTTTTTCAATGTTGAGGTTGTTGAATTTGTTGGTGTTTTTCAATCTAGAGTTTGTTGTTGAATTTGTTGGTGTTTTTCAATGTTGAGGTTGTTGTTGAATTTGTTGGTGTTTTTTAATGTTGAGGTTGTTGTTGTTTTTCAATGTTGCGGTTGTTGTTGAGTTTGCTGGTGTTTTTCAATGTTGAGGTGGTTGTTGAATTTGTTGGTGTTTTTCAATGTTGAGGTTGTTGTTGAATTTGTTGGTGTTTTTCAATGTTGAGGTTGTTGTTGTTTTTAAATGTAGAGGTTGTTGTTGAATTTGTTGGTGTTTTTTCAATTTTGAGGTTGTCGGTGTTTTTCAATGTTCAGGTTGTTGTTGAATTTAATGGTGTTTTTCAATGTCGAGGTTATTGTTGAATTTGTTGGTGTTTTTCAATGTTGAAGTTGTTGTTGAATTTGTTGGTGTTTTTCAATTTCGAGGTTGTTGTTGAATTTGTTGGTGTTTTTCAATGTTGAAGTTTTTGTTGAATTTGTTGGTTTTTTTCTATGTTGAGGTTGTTGTTGTTTTTCAATGTTGAGGTTGTTGTTGAATTTGTTGGTGTTTTTCAACGTTGAGGTTGTTGTTGTTTTTCGATGCAGAGGTTGTTGTTGAATTTGTTGGTGTTTTTGAATGTTGAGGTTGTTGTTGAATTTGTTGGTGTTTTTCAATGTTAAGGTTGTTGTTGTTTTTCAATGTTGAGGTTGTTGTTGAATTTGTTGGTGTTTTTCAATGTTGAGGTTGTTGTTGTTTTTCAATGTTGAGGTTGTTGTTGAATTTGTTGGTGTTTTTCAATGTTGAAGTTGTTGTTGAATTTGTTGGCGTTTTTCAAAGTTGAGGTTGTTGTTGTTTTTCAATGTTGAGGTTGTTGTTGAATTTGTTGGTGTTTTTCAATGTTGAGTTTGTTGGTGTTTTTCAATGTTGAGGTTGTTGTTGAATTTGTTGGTGTTTTTCAATGTTGAGGTTGTTGTTGTTTTTCAATGTTGAGGTTGTTGTTGAATTTGTTGGTGTTTTTCAATGTTGAGGTTGTTTGTGTTTTTCAATGTTGAGGTTGTTGTTGAATTTGTTGGTGTTTTTCAATGTTGAGGTTGATGTTGAATTTGTTGGTGTTTTTCAATGTTGAGGATGTTGTTGAATTTGTTGGTGTTTTTCAATGTTGAGGTTGTTGTTGTTTTTAAATGTTGGGTTTTTTGTTGAATTTCTTGGTGTTTTTCAATTTTGAGGATGTTGTTGTTTTTCATTGTTGAGGTTGTTGTTGAATTTGTTGGTGTTTTTCAATGTTGAGGTTGTTGTTGAATTTTTTGGTGTTTTTCAATGTTGAGGTTGTTGTTGAATTTGTTGGTGTTTTTCAATGTTGAGGTTGTTGTTGAATTTGTTGGTGTTTTTCAATGTTGAGGTTGTTGTTGTTTTTAAATGTAGAGGTTGTTGTTGAATTTGTTGGTGTTTTTTCAATTTTGAGGTTGTTGTTGTTTTTCAATGTTCAGGTTGTTGTTGAATTTGATGGTGTTTTTCAATGTCGATGTTTTTGTTGAATTTGTTGGTGTTTTTCAATGTTGAAGTTGTTGTTGAATTTGTTGGTGTTTTTCAATTTCGAGGTTGTTGTTGAATTTGTTGGTGTTTTTCAATGTTGAGGTTGTTGTTGTTTTTCAATGTTGAGGTTGTTGTTGAATTTGTTGGTGTTTTTCAACGTTGAGGTTGTTGTTGTATTTCAATGCCGAGGTTGTTGTTGAATTTGTTGGTGTTTTTCAAAGTTGAGGTTGTTGTTGAATTTGTTGGTGATTTTCAATGTTGAGGTTGTTGTTGTTTTTCAATGTTGAGGTTGTTGTTGAATTTGTTGGTGTTTTTCAATGTTGAGGTTGTTGTTGTTTTTCAATGTTGAGGTTGTTGTTGAATTTGTTGGTGTTTTTCAATGTTGAAGTTGTTGTTGAATTTGTTGGTGTTTTTCAAAGTTGAGGTTGTTGTTGTTTTTCAATGTTGAGGTTGTTGTTGAATTTGTTGGTGTTTTTCAATGTTGAGTTTGTTGGTGTTTTTCAATGTTGAGGTTGTTGTTGAATTTGTTGGTGTTTTTCAATGTTGAGGTTGTTGTTGTTTTTCAATGTTGAGGTTGTTGTTGAATTTGTTGGTTTTTTTCAATGTTGAGGTTGTTTGTGTTTTTCAATGTTGAGGTTGTTGTTGAATTTGTTGGTGTTTTTCAATGTTGAGGTTATTGTTGTTTTTCAATGTTGAGGTTGTTGTTGAGTTTGTTGGTGTTTTTCAATGTTGAGGTTGTTGTTGAATTTGTTGGTGTTTTTCAATGTTGAGGTTGTTGTTGAATTTGTTGGTGTTTTTCAATGTTGAGGTTGTTGTTGTTTTTAAATGTTGGGGTTGTTGTTGAATTTCTTGGTGTTTTTCAATTTTGAGGATGTTGTTGTTTTTCATTGTTGAGGTTGTTGTTGAATTTGTTGGTGTTTTTCCATGATGAGGTTGTTGTTGTTTTTCAAAGTTGAGGTTGTTGTTGAATTTGTTGGTGTTTTTCAATGTCGGGGTTGTTGTTGAATTTGTTGCTGTTTTTCAATGTTGAATTTTTTGTTGAATTTGATGGTGTTTTTCAGTGTTGAGGTTGTTGTTTTTCAATGTTGAGGTTGTTGTTGAATTTGTTGGCGTTTTTAAATGTTGAGGTTGTTGTTGAATTTGTTGGTGTTTTCATTGTTGAGGTTGTTGTTGAATTTGTTGGTGTTTTTAAATCTTGAGGTTGTTGTTGAATTTGCTGGTCTTTTGCAATGTTGAGGTTGTTGTTGTTTTTCAATGTTGAGCTTGTTGTTGAATTTGTTGGTGTTTTTCAATGTTGAGGTTGTTGTTGAATTTGTTGGTGTTTTTCAATGTTGAGGTTGTTGTTGAATTTGTTGTTGTTTTTCAATGTTGAGGTTGTTGTTGTATTTGTTGGTGTTTTTCAATGTTGAGGTTCTTGTTGTTTTTCAATGTTGAGGTTGTTGTTGAATTTGTTAGTGTTTTTCAATGTTGAGGTTGTTGTTGTTTTTCAATGTTGAGGTTGTTGTTGAATTTGTTCGTGTTTTTCAATGTTGAGGTTGTTGTTGAATTTGTTGGTGTTTTTCAATGTTGAGGTTGTTGTTGTTTTTCAATGTTGAGGTTGTTGTTGAATTTGTTGGTGTTTTTCAATGTTGAGGTTGTTGTTGTTTTTCAATGTTGAGGTTGTTGTTGAATTTGTTGGTGTTTTTCAATGTTGAGATTGTTGTTGAATTTGTTGGTGTTTTTCAATGTTGAGGTTGTTGTTGTTTTTCAATGTTGAGGTTGTTGAATTTGTTGGTGTTTTTCAATCTTGAGTTTGTTGTTGTATTTGTTGGTGTTTTTCAATGTTGAGGTTGTTGTTGAATTTGTTGGTGTTTTTCAATGTTGAGGTTGTTGTTGTTTTTCAATGTTGAGGTTGTTGTTGAGTTTGTTGTTGTTTTTCAATGTTGAGGTTGTTGTTGAATTTGTTGGTGCTTTTCAATGTTGAGGTTGTCTTTGTTTTTCAATGTTGAGGTTGCTGTTGAATTTGTTGGTGTTTTTCAATGTTGAGGTTGTTGTTGTTTTTCAATGTTGAGGTTGTTGTTGAATTTGTTGGTGTTTTTCAATGTTGAGGATGTTGTTGAATTTGTTGGAGTTTTTCAAAGTTGAGGTTGTTGTTGTTTTTCAATGTTGAGGTTATTGTTGAATTTGTTGGTGTTTTTCAATGTTGAGGTTGTTGTTGTTTTTAAATGTTGAGGTCGTTGTTGAATTTGTTGGTGTTTTTCAATGTTGTGTTTGTTATTGTTTTTCAATGTTGAGGTTGTTGTTGAATTTGTTGGTGTTTTTCAATGTTGAGGTTGTTGTTGTTTTTCAATCTTGAGTTTGTTGTTGAATTTGTTGGTGATTTTCAATGTTGAGGTTGTTGTTGAATTTGTTGGTGTTTTTCAATGTTGAGGTTGTTGTTGTTTATCAATGTTCAGGTTGTTGTTGAGTTTGCTGGTGTTTTTCAATGTTGAGGTGGTTGTTGAATTTGTTGGTGTTTTTCAATGTTGAGGTTGTTGTTGAATTTGTTGGTGTTTTTCAATGTTGAGGTTGTTGTTGTTTTTAAATGCAGAGGTTGTTGTTGAATTTGTTGGTGTTTTTTCAATTTTGAGGTTGTTGGTGTTTTTCAATGTTGAGGTTGTTGTTGAATTTGATGGTGTTTTTCAATGTCGAGGTTATTGTTGAATTTATTGGTGTTTTTCAATGTTGAAGTTGTTGTTGAATTTGTGGTTGTTTTTCAATTTCGAGGTTGTTGTTGAATTTGTTGGTGTTTTTCAATGTTGAAGTTTTTGTTGAATTTGTTGGTGTTTTTCAATGTTGAGGTTGTTGTTGTTTTTCAATGTTGAGGTTGTTGTTGAATTTGTTGGTGTTTTTCAAAGTTGAGGTTGTTGTTGTTTTTCAATGCTGAGGTTGTTGTTGAATTTGTTGGTGTTTTTCAATGTTGAGGTTGTTGTTGAATATGTTGGTGTTTTTCAATGTTGAGGTTGTTGTTGTTTTTCAATGTTGAGGTTGTTGTTGAATTTTTTGGTGTTTTTCATTGTTGAGGTTGTTGTTGTTTTTCAATGTTGAGGTTGTTGTTGAATTTGTTGGTGTTTTTCAATGTTGAAGTTGTTGTTGAATTTGTTGGTGTTTTTCAAAGTTGGGGTTGTTGTTGTTTTTCAATGTTGAGGTTGTTGTTGAATTTTTTGGTGTTTTTCAATGTTGA
The DNA here is from genome assembly GCA_026770705.1 of Isurus oxyrinchus. Taxonomy (NCBI): domain Eukaryota; kingdom Metazoa; phylum Chordata; class Chondrichthyes; order Lamniformes; family Lamnidae; genus Isurus; species Isurus oxyrinchus. Next base: position 262,566 of record JANJGN010000143.1, on the reverse strand, counting down.
GGTTGTTGGTGTTTTTCAATGTTGAGGTTGTTGTTGAATTTGTTGGTGTTTTTCAATGTTGTGTTTGTTATTATTTTTCAATGTTGAGGTTGTTGTTGAATTTGTAGGTGTTTTTCAATGTTGAGGTTGTTGTTGTTATTGAATGTTGAGGTTGTTGTTGAATTTGTTGGTGTTTTTCAATGTTGAGGTTGTTGTTGTTTTTCAATGTTGTGGTTGTTGTTGAATTTGTTGGTGTTTTTCAATGTTGAGGTTGTTGTTGAATTTGTTGGTGTTTTTCAATGTTGAGGTTGTTGTTGTTTTTCAATGTTGAGGTTGTTGAATTTGTTGGTGTTTTTCAATCTTGAGTTTGTTGTTGAATTTGTTGGTGTTTTTCAATGTTGAGGTTGTTGTTGAATTTGTTGGTGTTTTTCAATGTTGAGGTTGTTGTTGTTTTTCAATGTTGAGGTTGTTGTTGAGTTTGCTGGTGTTTTTCAATGTTGAGGTTGTTGTTGAATTTGTTGGTGTTTTTCAATGTTGAGGTTGTTGTTGAATTTGTTGGTGTTTTTCAATGTTGAGGTTGTTGTTGTTTTTAAATGTAGAGGTTGTTGTTGAATTTGTTGGTGTTTTCTCAATTTTGAGGTTGTTGGTGTTTTTCAATGTTCAGGTTGTTGTTGAATTTGATGGTGTTTTTCAATGTCGAGGTTATTGTTGAATTTGTTGGTGTTTTTCAATGTTGAGGTTGTTGTTGAATTTGTTCGTGTTTTTCAATGTTGAGGTTGTTGTTGAATTTGTTGGTGTTTTTCAATGTTGAGGTTGTTGTTGTTTTTCAATGTTGAGGTTGTTGTTGAATTTGTTGGTGTTTTTCAATGTTGAGGTTGTTGTTGTTTTTCAATGTTGAGGTTGTTGTTGAATTTGTTGGTGTTTTTCAATGTTGAGGTTGTTTGTGTTTTTCAATGTTGAGGTTGTTGTTGAATTTGTTGGTGTTTTTCAATGTTGAGGTTGTTGTTGAATTTGTTGGTGTTTTTCAATGTTGAGGTTGTTGTTGTTTTTCAATGTTGAGGTTGTTGTTGAGTTTGTTGGTGTTTTTCAATGTTGAGGTTGTTGTTGAATTTGTTGGTGTTTTTCAATGTTGAGGTTGTTGTTGAATTTGTTGGTGTTTTTCAATGTTGAGGTTGTTGTTCTTTTTAAATGTTGGGTTTTTTGTTGAATTTCTTGGTGTTTTTCAATGTTGAGGTTGTTTGTGTTTTTCAATGTTGAGGTTGTTGTTGAATTTGTTGGTGTTTTTCAATGTTGAGGTTGTTGTTGAATTTGTTGGTGTTTTTCAATGTTGAGGTTGTTGTTGTTTTTCAATGTTGAGGTTGTTGTTGAATTTGTTGGTGTTTTTCAATGTTGAGGTTGTTGTTGAATTTGTTGTTGTTTTTCAATGTTGAGGTTGTTGTTGAATTTGTTGGTGTTTTTCAATGTTGAGGTTGTTGTTGAATTTGTTGGTGTTTTTCAATGTTGAGGTTGTTGTTGTTTTTCAATGTGGAGGTTGTTGTTGAGTTTGTTGGTGTTTTTCAATGTTGAGGTTGTTGTTGTTTTTCAATGTTGAGGTTGTTGTTGAATTTGTTCGTGTTTTTCAATGCTGAGGTTGTTGTTGAATTTGTTGGTGTTTTTCAATGTTGAGGTTGTTGTTGAATTTGTTGGTGTTTTTCAATGTTGAGGTTGTCGTTGTTTTTCAATGTTGAGGTTGCTGTTGAATGTGTTGGTGTTTTTCAATGTTGAGGTTGTTGTTGTTTTTCAATGTTGAGGTTGTTGTTGAATTTGTTGGTGTTTTTCAATGTTGAGGTTATTGTTGTTTTTCAATGTTGAGGTTGTTGAATTTGTTGGTGTTTTTCAATCTAGAGTTTGTTGTTGAATTTGTTGGTGTTTTTCAATGTTGAGGTTGTTGTTGAATTTGTTGGTGTTTTTTAATGTTGAGGTTGTTGTTGTTTTTCAATGTTGCGGTTGTTGTTGAGTTTGCTGGTGTTTTTCAATGTTGAGGTGGTTGTTGAATTTGTTGGTGTTTTTCAATGTTGAGGTTGTTGTTGAATTTGTTGGTGTTTTTCAATGTTGAGGTTGTTGTTGTTTTTAAATGTAGAGGTTGTTGTTGAATTTGTTGGTGTTTTTTCAATTTTGAGGTTGTCGGTGTTTTTCAATGTTCAGGTTGTTGTTGAATTTAATGGTGTTTTTCAATGTCGAGGTTATTGTTGAATTTGTTGGTGTTTTTCAATGTTGAAGTTGTTGTTGAATTTGTTGGTGTTTTTCAATTTCGAGGTTGTTGTTGAATTTGTTGGTGTTTTTCAATGTTGAAGTTTTTGTTGAATTTGTTGGTTTTTTTCAATGTTGAGGTTGTTGTTGTTTTTCAATGTTGAGGTTGTTGTTGAATTTGTTGGTGTTTTTCAACGTTGAGGTTGTTGTTGTTTTTCGATGCAGAGGTTGTTGTTGAATTTGTTGGTGTTTTTGAATGTTGAGGTTGTTGTTGAATTTGTTGGTGTTTTTCAATGTTAAGGTTGTTGTTGTTTTTCAATGTTGAGGTTGTTGTTGAATTTGTTGGTGTTTTTCAATGTTGAGGTTGTTGTTGTTTTTCAATGTTGAGGTTGTTGTTGAATTTGTTGGTGTTTTTCAATGTTGAAGTTGTTGTTGAATTTGTTGGCGTTTTTCAAAGTTGAGGTTGTTGTTGTTTTTCAATGTTGAGGTTGTTGTTGAATTTGTTGGTGTTTTTCAATGTTGAGTTTGTTGGTGTTTTTCAATGTTGAGGTTGTTGTTGAATTTGTTGGTGTTTTTCAATGTTGAGGTTGTTGTTGAATTTGTTGGTGTTTTTCAATGTTGAGGTTGTTGTTGTTTTTAAATGTAGAGGTTGTTGTTGAATTTGTTGGTGTTTTTTCAATTTTGAGGTTGTTGTTGTTTTTCAATGTTCAGGTTGTTGTTGAATTTGATGGTGTTTTTCAATGTCGAGGTTTTTGTTGAATTTGTTGGTGTTTTTCAATGTTGAAGTTGTTGTTGAATTTGTTGGTGTTTTTCAATTTCGAGGTTGTTGTTGAATTTGTTGGTGTTTTTCAATGTTGAGGTTGTTGTTGTTTTTCATTGTTGAGGTTGTTGTTGAATTTGTTGGTGTTTTTCAACGTTGAGGTTGTTGTTGTATTTCAATGCCGAGGTTGTTGTTGAATTTGTTGGTGTTTTTCAAAGTTGAGGTTGTTGTTGAATTTGTTGGTGATTTTCAATGTTGAGGTTGTTGTTGTTTTTCAATGTTGAGGTTGTTGTTGAATTTGTTGGTGTTTTTCAATGTTGAGGTTGTTGTTGTTTTTCAATGTTGAGGTTGTTGTTGAATTTGTTGGTGTTTTTCAATGTTGAAGTTGTTGTTGAATTTGTTGGTGTTTTTCAAAGTTGAGGTTGTTGTTGTTTTTCAATGTTGAGGTTGTTGTTGAATTTGTTGGTGTTTTTCAATGTTGAGTTTGTTGGTGTTTTTCAATGTTGAGGTTGTTGTTGAATTTGTTGGTGTTTTTCAATGTTGAGGTTGTTGTTGTTTTTCAATGTTGAGGTTGTTGTTGAATTTGTTGGTTTTTTTCAATGTTGAGGTTGTTTGTGTTTTTCAATGTTGAGGTTGTTGTTGAATTTGTTGGTGTTTTTCAATGTTGAGGTTATTGTTGTTTTTCAATGTTGAGGTTGTTGTTGAGTTTGTTGGTGTTTTTCAATGTTGAGGTTGTTGTTGAATTTGTTGGTGTTTTTCAATGTTGAGGTTGTTGTTGAATTTGTTGGTGTTTTTCAATGTTGAGGTTGTTGTTGTTTTTAAATGTTGGGGTTGTTGTTGAATTTCTTGGTGTTTTTCAATTTTGAGGATGTTGTTGTTTTTCATTGTTGAGGTTGTTGTTGAATTTGTTGGTGTTTTTCCATGATGAGGTTGTTGTTGTTTTTCAAAGTTGAGGTTGTTGTTGAATTTGTTGGTGTTTTTCAATGTCGGGGTTGTTGTTGAATTTGTTGCTGTTTTTCAATGTTGAATTTTTTGTTGAATTTGATGGTGTTTTTCAGTGTTGAGGTTGTTGTTTTTCAATGTTGAGGTTGTTGTTGAATTTGTTGGCGTTTTTAAATGTTGAGGTTGTTGTTGAATTTGTTGGTGTTTTCATTGTTGAGGTTGTTGTTGAATTTGTTGGTGTTTTTAAATCTTGAGGTTGTTGTTGAATTTGCTGGTCTTTTGCAATGTTGAGGTTGTTGTTGTTTTTCAATGTTGAGCTTGTTGTTGAATTTGTTGGTGTTTTTCAATGTTGAGGTTGTTGTTGAATTTGTTGGTGTTTTTCAATGTTGAGGTTGTTGTTGAATTTGTTGTTGTTTTTCAATGTTGAGGTTGTTGTTGTATTTGTTGGTGTTTTTCAATGTTGAGGTTCTTGTTGTTTTTCAATGTTGAGGTTGTTGTTGAATTTGTTAGTGTTTTTCAATGTTGAGGTTGTTGTTGTTTTTCAATGTTGAGGTTGTTGTTGAATTTGTTCGTGTTTTTCAATGTTGAGGTTGTTGTTGAATTTGTTGGTGTTTTTCAATGTTGAGGTTGTTGTTGTTTTTCAATGTTGAGGTTGTTGTTGAATTTGTTGGTGTTTTTCAATGTTGAGGTTGTTGTTGTTTTTCAATGTTGAGGTTGTTGTTGAATTTGTTGGTGTTTTTCAATGTTGAGATTGTTGTTGAATTTGTTGGTGTTTTTCAATGTTGAGGTTGTTGTTGTTTTTCAATGTTGAGGTTGTTGAATTTGTTGGTGTTTTTCAATCTTGAGTTTGTTGTTGTATTTGTTGGTGTTTTTCAATGTTGAGGTTGTTGTTGAATTTGTTGGTGTTTTTCAATGTTGAGGTTGTTGTTGTTTTTCAATGTTGAGGTTGTTGTTGAGTTTGTTGTTGTTTTTCAATGTTGAGGTTGTTGTTGAATTTGTTGGTGCTTTTCAATGTTGAGGTTGTCTTTGTTTTTCAATGTTGAGGTTGCTGTTGAATTTGTTGGTGTTTTTCAATGTTGAGGTTGTTGTTGTTTTTCAATGTTGAGGTTGTTGTTGAATTTGTTGGTGTTTTTCAATGTTGAGGATGTTGTTGAATTTGTTGGAGTTTTTCAAAGTTGAGGTTGTTGTTGTTTTTCAATGTTGAGGTTATTGTTGAATTTGTTGGTGTTTTTCAATGTTGAGGTTGTTGTTGTTTTTAAATGTTGAGGTCGTTGTTGAATTTGTTGGTGTTTTTCAATGTTGTGTTTGTTATTGTTTTTCAATGTTGAGGTTGTTGTTGAATTTGTTGGTGTTTTTCAATGTTGAGGTTGTTGTTGTTTTTCAATGTTGAGGTTGTTGAATTTGTTGGTGTTTTTCAATCTTGAGTTTGTTGTTGAATTTGTTGGTGATTTTCAATGTTGAGGTTGTTGTTGAATTTGTTGGTGTTTTTCAATGTTGAGGTTGTTGTTGTTTATCAATGTTCAGGTTGTTGTTGAGTTTGCTGGTGTTTTTCAATGTTGAGGTGGTTGTTGAATTTGTTGGTGTTTTTCAATGTTGAGGTTGTTGTTGAATTTGTTGGTGTTTTTCAATGTTGAGGTTGTTGTTGTTTTTAAATGCAGAGGTTGTTGTTCAATTTGTTGGTGTTTTTTCAATTTTGAGGTTGTTGGTGTTTTTCAATGTTGAGGTTGTTGTTGAATTTGATGGTGTTTTTCAATGTCGAGGTTATTGTTGAATTTATTGGTGTTTTTCAATGTTGAAGTTGTTGTTGAATTTGTGGGTGTTTTTCAATTTCGAGGTTGTTGTTGAATTTGTTGGTGTTTTTCAATGTTGAAGTTTTTGTTGAATTTGTTGGTGTTTTTCAATGTTGAGGTTGTTGTTGTTTTTCAATGTTGAGGTTGTTGTTGAATTTGTTGGTGTTTTTCAAAGTTGAGGTTGTTGTTGTTTTTCAATGCTGAGGTTGTTGTTGAATTTGTTGGTGTTTTTCAATGTTGAGGTTGTTGTTGTTTTTCAATGTTGAGGTTGTTGTTGAATTTTTTGGTGTTTTTCATTGTTGAGGTTGTTGTTGTTTTTCAATGTTGAGGTTGTTGTTGAATTTGTTGGTGTTTTTCAATGTTGAAGTTGTTGTTGAATTTGTTGGTGTTTTTCAAAGTTGAGGTTGTTGTTGATTTTCAATGTTGAGGTTGTTGTTGAATTTTTTGGTGTTTTTCAATGTTGAGGTTGTTGGTGTTTTTCAATGTTGAGGTTGTTGTTGAATTTGTTGGTGTTTTTCAATGTTGTGTTTGTTATTATTTTTCAATGTTGAGGTTGTTGTTGAATTTGTAGGTGTTTTTCAATGTTGAGGTTGTTGTTGTTTTTGAATGTTGAGGTTGTTGTTGAATTTGTTGGTGTTTTTCAATGTTGAGGTTGTTGTTGTTTTTCAATGTTGTGGTTGTTGTTGAATTTGTTGGTGTTTTTCAATGTTGAGGTTGTTGTTGAATTTGTTGGTGTTTTTCAATGTTGAGGTTGTTGTTGTTTTTCAATGTTGAGGTTGTTGAATTTGTTGGTGTTTTTCAATCTTGAGTTTGTTGTTGAATTTGTTGGTGTTTTTCAATGTTGATGTTGTTGTTGAATTTGTTGGTGTTTTTCAATGTTGAGGTTGTTGTTGTTTTTCAATGTTGAGGTTGTTGTTGAGTTTGCTGGTGTTTTTCAATGTTGAGGTTGTTGTTGAATTTGTTGGTGTTTTTCAATGTTGAGGTTGTTGTTGAATTTGTTGGTGTTTTTCAATGTTGAGGTTGTTGTTGTTTTTAAATGTAGAGGTTGTTGTTGAATTTGTTGGTGTTTTCTCAATTTTGAGGTTGTTGGTGTTTTTCAATGTTCAGGTTGTTGTTGAATTTGATGGTGTTTTTCAATGTCGAGGTTATTGTTGAATTTGTTGGTGTTTTTCAATGTTGAAGTTGTTGTTGAATTTGTTGGTGTTTTTCAATTTCGAGGTTGTTGTTGAATTTGTTGGTGTTTTTTAATGTTGAAATTTTTGTTGAATTTGTTGGTGTTTTTCAATGTTGAGGTTGTTGTTGTTTTTCAATGTTGAGGTTGTTGTTGAATTTGTTGGTGTGTTTCAACGTTGAGGTTGTTGTTGTTTTTCAATGCTGAGGTTGTTGTTGAATTTGTTGGTGTTTTTCAATGTTGAGGTTGTTGTTGAATTTGTTGGTGTTTTTCAATGTTAAGGTTGTTGTTGTTTTTCAATGTTGAGATTGTTGTTGAATTTGTTGGTGTTTTTCAATGTTGAGGTTGTTGTTGTTTTTCAATGTTGAGGTTGTTGTTGAATTTGTTGGTGTTTTTCAATGTTGAAGTTGTTGTTGAATTTGTTGGCGTTTTTCAAAGTTGAGGTTGTTGTTGTTTTTCAATGTTGAGGTTGTTGTTGAATTTGTTGGTGTTTTTCAATGTTGAGTTTGTTGGTGTTTTTCAATGTTGAGGTTGTTGTTGAATTTGTTGGTGTTTTTCAATGTTGAGGTTGTTGTTGTTTTTCAATGTTGAGGTTGTTGTTGAATTTGTTGGTTTTTTTCAATGTTGAGGTTGTTTGTGTTTTTCAATGTTGAGGTTGTTGTTGAATTTGTTGGTGTTTTTCAATGTTGAGGTTGTTGTTGAATTTGTTGGTGTTTTTCAATGTTGAGGTTGTTGCTGTTTTTCAATGTTGAGGTTGTTGTTGAGTTTGTTGGTGTTTTTCAATGTTGATGTTGTTGTTGAATTTGTTGGTGTTTTTCAATGTTGAGGTTGTTGTTGAATTTGTTGGTGTTTTTCAATGTTGAGGTTGTTGTTGTTTTTAAATGTTGGGGTTGTTGTTGAATTTCTTGGTGTTTTTCAATTTTGAGGATGTTGTTTTTTTTCATTGTTGAGGTTGTTGTTGAATTTGTTGGTGTTTTTCAATGTTGAGGTTGTTGTTGAATTTGTTGGTGTTTTTCAATGTTGAGGTTGTTGTTGAATTTGTTGTTGTTTTTCAATGTTGAGGTTGTTGTTGAATTTGTTGGTGTTTTTCAATGTTGAGGTTGTTGTTGAATTTGTTGGTGTTTTTCAATGTTGAGGTTGTTGTTGTTTATCAATGTTCAGGTTGTTGTTGAGTTTGCTGGTGTTTTTCAATGTTGAGGTGGTTGTTGAATTTGTTGGTGTTTTTCAATGTTGAGGTTGTTGTTGAATTTGTTGGTGTTTTTCAATGTTGAGGTTGTTGTTGTTTTTAAATGCAGAGGTTGTTGTTGAATTTGTTGGTGTTTTTTCAATTTTGAGGTTGTTGGTGTTTTTCAATGTTGAGGTTGTTGTTGAATTTGATGGTGTTTTTCAATGTCGAGGTTATTGTTGAATTTATTGGTGTTTTTCAATGTTGAAGTTGTTGTTGAATTTGTGGGTGTTTTTCAATTTCGAGGTTGTTGTTGAATTTGTTGGTGTTTTTCAATGTTGAAGTTTTTGTTGAATTTGTTGGTGTTTTTCAATGTTGAGGTTGTTGTTGTTTTTCATAGTTGAGGTTGTTGTTGAATTTGTTGGTGTTTTTCAAAGTTGAGGTTGTTGTTGTTTTTCAATGCTGAGGTTGTTGTTGAATTTGTTGGTGTTTTTCAATGTTGAGGTTGTTGTTGAATATGTTGGTGTTTTTCAATGTTGAGGTTGTTGTTGTTTTTCAATGTTGAGGTTGTTGTTGAATTTTTTGGTGTTTTTCATTGTTGAGGTTGTTGTTGTTTTTCAATGTTGAGGTTGTTGTTGAATTTGTTGGTGTTTTTCAATGTTGAAGTTGTTGTTGAATTTGTTGGTGTTTTTCAAAGTTGAGGTTGTTGTTGTTTTTCAATGTTGAGGTTGTTGTTGAATTTTTTGGTGTTTTTCAATGTTGAGGTTGTTGGTGTTTTTCAATGTTGAGGTTGTTGTTGAATTTGTTGGTGTTTTTCAATGTTGTGTTTGTTATTATTTTTCAATGTTGAGGTTGTTGTTGAATTTGTAGGTGTTTTTCAATGTTGAGGTTGTTGTTGTTTTTGAATGTTGAGGTTGTTGTTGAATTTGTTGGTGTTTTTCAATGTTGAGGTTGTTGTTGTTTTTCAATGTTGAGGTTGTTGTTGAATTTGTTGGTGTTTTTCAATGTTGAGGTTGTTGTTGAATTTGTTGGTGTTTTTCAATGTTGAGGTTGTTGTTGTTTTTCAATGTTGAGGTTGTTGAATTTGTTGGTGTTTTTCAATCTTGAGTTTGTTGTTGAATTTGTTGGTGTTTTTCAATGTTGAGGTTGTTGTTGAATTTGTTGGTGTTTTTCAATGTTGAGGTTGTTGTTGTTTTTCAATGTTGAGGTTGTTGTTGAGTTTGCTGGTGTTTTTCAATGTTGAGGTTGATGTTGAATTTGTTGGTGTTTTTCAATGTTGAGGTTGTTGTTGAATTTGTTGGTGTTTTTCAATGTTGAGGTTGTTGTTGTTTTTAAATGTAGAGGTTGTTGTTGAATTTGTTGGTGTTTTCTCAATTTTGAGGTTGTTGGTGTTTTTCAATGTTGAGGTTGTTGTTGTTTTTCAATGTTGAGGTTGTTGTTGAGTTTGCTGGTGTTTTTCAATGTTGAGGTTGTTGTTGAATTTGATGGTGTTTTTCAATGTCGAGGTTATTGTTGAATTTGTTGGTGTTTTTCAATGTTGAAGTTGTTGTTGAATTTGTTGGTGTTTTTCAATTTCGAGGTTGTTGTTGAATTTGTTGGTGTTTTTTAATGTTGAAATTTTTGTTGAATTTGTTGGTGTTTTTCAATGTTGAGGTTGTTGTTGTTTTTCAATGTTGAGGTTGTTGTTGAATTTGTTGGTGTGTTTCAACGTTGAGGTTGTTGTTGTTTTTCAATGCTGAGGTTGTTGTTGAATTTGTTGGTGTTTTTCAATGTTGAGGTTGTTGTTGAATTTGTTGGTGTTTTTCAATGTTAAGGTTGTTGTTGTTTTTCAATGTTGAGATTGTTGTTGAATTTGTTGGTGTTTTTCAATGTTGAGGTTGTTGTTGTTTTTCAATGTTGAGGTTGTTGTTGAATTTGTTGGTGTTTTTCAATGTTGAAGTTGTTGTTGAATTTGTTGGCGTTTTTCAAAGTTGAGGTTGTTGTTGTTTTTCAATGTTGAGGTTGTTGTTGAATTTGTTGGTGTTTTTCAATGTTGAGTTTGTTGGTGTTTTTCAATGTTGAGGTTGTTGTTGAATTTGTTGGTGTTTTTCAATGTTGAGGTTGTTGTTGTTTTTCAATGTTGAGGTTGTTGTTGAATTTGTTGGTTTTTTTCAATGTTGAGGTTGTTTGTGTTTTTCAATGTTGAGGTTGTTGTTGAATTTGTTGGTGTTTTTCAATGTTGAGGTTGTTGTTGAATTTGTTGGTGTTTTTCAATGTTGAGGTTGTTGTTGTTTTTCAATGTTGAGGTTGTTGTTGAGTTTGTTGGTGTTTTTCAATGTTGATGTTGTTGTTGAATTTGTTGGTGTTTTTCAATGTTGAGGTTGTTGTTGAATTTGTTGGTGTTTTTCAATGTTGAGGTTGTTGTTGTTTTTAAATGTTGGGGTTGTTGTTGAATTTCTTGGTGTTTTTCAATTTTGAGGATGTTGTTTTTTTTCATTGTTGAGGTTGTTGTTGAATTTGTTGGTGTTTTTCAATGTTGAGGTTGTTGTTGAATTTGTTGGTGTTTTTCAATGTTGAGGTTGTTGTTGAATTTGTTGTTGTTTTTCAATGTTGAGGTTGTTGTTGAATTTGTTGGTGTTTTTCAATGTTGAGGTTCTTGTTGAATTTGCTGGTCTTTTGCAATGTTGAGGTTGTTGTTGTTTTTCAATGTTGAGCTTGTTGTTGAATTTGTTCGTGTTTTTCAATGTTGAGGTTGTTGTTGAATTTGTTGGTGTTTTTCAATGTAGAGGTTGTTGTTGAATTTGTTGTTGTTTTTCAATGTTGAGGTTGTCGTTGAATTTGTTGGTGTTTTTCAATGTTGAGGTTCTTGTTGTTTTTCAATGTTGAGGTTGTTGTTGAATTTGATACTGTTTTTCAATGTTGAGGTTGTTGTTGTTTTTCAATGTTGAGGTTGTTGTTGAATTTGTTCGTGTTTTTCAATGTTGAGGTTGTTGTTGAATTTGTTGGTGTTTTTCAATGTTGAGGTTGTTGTTGTTTTTCAATGTTGAGGTTGTTGTTGAATTTGTTGGTGTTTTTCAATGTTGAGGTTGTTGTTGATTTTCAATGTTGAGGTTGTTGTTGTTTTTCAATGTTGAGGTTGTTGAATTTGTTTGTGTTTTTCAATCTTGAGTTTGTTGTTGAATTTGTTGGTGTTTTTCAATGTTGAGGTTGTTGTTGAATTTGTTGGTGTTTTTCAATGTTGAGGTTGTTGTTGTTTTTCAATGCTGAGGTTGTTGTTGAGTTTGTTGGTGTTTTTCAATGTTGAGGTTGTTGTTGTTTTTCAATGTTGAGGTTGTTGTTGAATTTGTTGGTGTTTTTCAATGTTGAGGTTGTTGTTGTTTTTCAATGCTGAGGTTGTTGTTGAATTTGTTGGTGTTTTTCAATGTTGAGGTTGTTGTTGAATTTGTTGGTGTTTTTCAATGTTGAGGTTGTCGTTGTTTTTCAATGTTGAGGTTGCTGTTGAATTTGTTGGTGTTTTTCAATGTTGAGGTTGTTGTTGTTTTTCAATGTTGAGGTTGTTGTTGAATTTGTTGGTGTTTTTCAATGTTGAGGTTGTTGTTGTTTTTCAATGTTGAGGTTGTTGAATTCGTTGGTGTTTTTCAATCTTGAGTTTGTTGTTGAATTTGTTGGTGTTTTTCAATGTTGAGGTTGTTGTTGAATTTGTTGGTGTTTTTCAATGTTGAGGTTCTTGTTGTTTTTCAAAGTTGAGGTTGTTGTTGAGTTTGCTGGTGCTTTTCAATGTTGAGGTTGTTGTTGAATTTGTTGGTGTTTTTCAATGTTGAGGTTGTTGTTGAATTTGTTGGTGTTTTTCAATGTTGAGGTTGTTGTTGTTTTTAAATGTAGAGGTTGTTGTTGAATTTGTTGGTGTTTTTTCAATTTTGAGGTTGTTGGTGTTTTTCAATGTTTAGGTTGTTGTTGAATTTGATGGTGTTTTTCAATGTCGAGGTTATTGTTGAATTTGTTGGTGTTTTTCAATGTTGAAGTTGTTGTTGAATTTGTTGGTGTTTTTCAATTTCGAGGTTGTTGTTGAATTTGTTGGTGTTTTTCAATGTTGTAGTTTTTGTTGAATTTGTTGGTTTTTTTCAATGTTGAGGTTGTTGTTGTTTTTCAATGTTGAGGTTGTTGTTGAATTTGTTGGTGTTTTTCAACGTTGAGGTTGTTGTTGTTTTTCAATGCTGAGGTTGTTGTTGAATTTGTTGGTGTTTTTCAATGTTGAGGTTGTTGTTGAATTTGTTGGTGTTTTTCAATGTTAAGGTTGTTGTTGTTTTTCAATGTTGAGGTTGTTGTTGAATTTGTTGGTGTTTTTCAATGTTGAGGTTGTTGTTGTTTTTCAATGTTGAGGTTGTTGTTGAATTTGTTGGTGTTTTTCAATGTTGAAGTTGTTGTTGAATTTGTTGGCGTTTTTCAAAGTTGAGGTTGTTGTTGTTTTTCAATGTTGAGGTTGTTGTTGAATTTGTTGGTGTTTTTCAATGTTGAGTTTGTTGGTGTTTTTCAATGTTGAGGTTGTTGTTGAATTTGTTGGTGTTTTTCAATGTTGAGGTTGTTGTTGTTTTTCAATGTTGAGGTTGTTGTTGAATATGTTGGTGTTTTTCAATGTTGAGGTTGTTTGTGTTTTTCAATGTTGAGGCTGTTGTTGAATTTGTTGGTGTTTTTCAATGTTGAGGTTGTTGTTGAATTTGTTGGTGTTTTTCAATGTTGAGGTTGTTGTTGTTTTTCAATGTTGAGGTTGTTGTTGAGTTTGTTGGTGTTTTTCAATGTTGAGGTTGTTGTTGAATTTGTTGGTGTTTTTCAATGTTGAGGTTGTTGTTGAATTTGTTGGTATTTTTCAATGTTGAGGTTGTTGTTGTTTTTAAATGTTGGGTTTTTTGTTGAATTTCTTGGTGTTTTTCAATTTTGAGGATGTTGTTGTTTTTCATTGTTGAGGTTGTTGTTGAATTTGTTGGTGTTTTTCAATGTTGAGGTTGTTGTTGAATTTGTTGGTGTTATTCAATGTTGAGGTTGTTGTTGAATTTGTTGTTGTTTTTCAATGTTGAGGTTGTTGTTGAATTTGTTGGTGTTTTTCAATGTTGAGGTTCTTGTTGAATTTGCTGGTCTTTTGCAATGTTGAGGTTGTTGTTGTTTTTCAATGTTGAGCTTGTTGTTGAATTTGTTCGTGTTTTTCAATGTTGAGGTTGTTGTTGAATTTGTTGGTGTTTTTCAATGTAGAGGTTGTTGTTGAATTTGTTGTTGTTTTTCAATGTTGAGGTTGTTGTTGAATTTGTTGGTGTTTTTCAATGTTGAGGTTCTTGTTGTTTTTCAATGTTGAGGTTGTTGTTGAATTTGTTAGTGTTTTTCAATGTTGAGGTTGCTGTTGTTTTTCAATGTTGAGGTTGTTGTTGAATTTGTTCGTGTTTTTCAATGTTGAGGTTGTTGTTGAATTTGTTGGTGTTTTTCAATGTTGAGGTTGTTGTTGTTTTTCAATGTTGAGGTTGTTGTTGAATTTGTTGGTGTTTTTCAATGTTGAGGTTGTTGTTGATTTTCAATGTTGAGGTTGTTGTTGTTTTTCAATGTTGAGGTTGTTGAATTTGTTGGTGTTTTTCAATGTTGAGGTTGTTGTTGAATTTGTTGGTGTTTTTCAATGTTGAGGTTGTTGTTGTTTTTCAATGTTGAGGTTGTTGTTGAGTTTGTTGGTGTTTTTCAATGTTGAGGTTGTTGTTGTTTTTCAATGTTGAGGTTGTTGTTGAATTTGTTCGTGTTTTTCAATGCTGAGGTTGTTGTTGAATTTGTTGGTGTTTTTCAATGTTGAGGTTGTTGTTGAATTTGTTGGTGTTTTTCAATGTTGAGGCTGTTGTTGAATTTGTTGGTTTTTCAATGTTGAGGTTGTTGTTGAATTTGTTGGTGTTTTTCAATGTTGAGGTTGTTGTTGTTTTTCAATGTTGAGGTTGTTGTTGAGTTTGTTGGTGTTTTTCAATGTTGAGGTTGTTGAATTTGTTGGTGTTTTTCAATGTTGAGGTTGTTGTTGAATTTGTTGGTATTTTTCAATGTTGAGGTTGTTGTTGTTTTTAAATGTTGGGTTTTTTGTTGAATTTCTTGGTGTTTTTCAATTTTGAGGATGTTGTTGTTTTTCATTGTTGAGGTTGTTGTTGAATTTGTTGGTGTTTTTCAATGTTGAGGTTGTTGTTGAATTTGTTGGTGTTATTCAATGTTGAGGTTGTTGTTGAATTTGTTGTTGTTTTTCAATTTCGAGGTTGTTGTTGAATTTGTTGGTGTTTTTCAATGTTGAGGTTCTTGTTGAATTTGCTGGTCTTTTGCAATGTTGAGGTTGTTGTTGTTTTTCAATGTTGAGCTTGTTGTTGAATTTGTTCGTGTTTTTCAATGTTGAGGTTGTTGTTGAATTTGTTGGTGTTTTTCAATGTAGAGGTTGTTGTTGAATTTGTTGTTGTTTTTCAATGTTGAGGTTGTTGTTGAATTTGTTGGTGTTTTTCAATGTTGAGGTTCTTGTTGTTTTTCAATGTTGAGGTTGTTGTTGAATTTGTTAGTGTTTTTCAATGTTGAGGTTGCTGTTGTTTTTCAATGTTGAGGTTGATGTTGAATTTGTTCGTGTTTTTCAATGTTGAGGTTGTTGTTGAATTTGTTGGTGTTTTTCAATGTTGAGGTTGTTGTTGTTTTTCAATGTTGAGGTTGTTGTTGAATTTGTTGGTGTTTTTCAATGTTGAGGTTGTTGTTGATTTTCAATGTTGAGGTTGTTGTTGTTTTTCAATGTTGAGGTTGTTGAATTTGTTGGTGTTTTTCAATGTTGAGGTTGTTGTTGAATTTGTTGGTGTTTTTCAATGTTGAGGTTGTTGTTGTTTTTCAATGTTGAGGTTGTTGTTGAGTTTGTTGGTGTTTTTCAATGTTGAGGTTGTTGTTGTTTTTCAATGTTGAGGTTGTTGTTGAATTTGTTCGTGTTTTTCAATGCTGAGGTTGTTGTTGAATTTGTTGGTGTTTTTCAATGTTGAGGTTGTTGTTGAATTTGTTGGTGTTTTTCAATGTTGAGGTTGTCGTTGTTTTTCAATGTTGAGGTTGCTGTTGAATGTGTTGGTGTTTTTCAATGTTGAGGTTGTTGTTGTTTTTCAATGTTGAGGTTGTTGTTGAATTTGTTGGTGTTTTTCAATGTTGAGGTTGTTTTTGTTTTTCAATGTTGAGGTTGTTGAATTTGTTGGTGTTTTTCAATCTTGAGTTTGTTGTTGAATTTGTTGGTGTTTTTCAATGTTGAGGTTGTTGTTGAATTTGTTGGTGTTTTTCAATGTTGAGGTTGTTGTTGTTTTTCAATGTTGCGGTTGTTGTTGAGTTTGCTGGTGTTTTTCAATGTTGAGGTTGTTGTTGAATTTGTTGGTGTTTTTCAATGTTGAGGTTGTTGTTGAATTTGTTGGTGTTTTTCAATGTTGAGGTTGTTGTTGTTTTTAAATGTAGAGGTTGTTGTTGAATTTGTTGGTGTTTTTTCAATTTTGAGGTTGTCGGTGTTTTTCAATGTTCAGGTTGTTGTTGAATTTGATGGTGTTTTTCAATGTCGAGGTTATTGTTGAATTTGTTGGTGTTTTTCAATGTTGAAGTTGTTGTTGAATTTGTTGGTGTTTTTCACTTTCGAGGTTGTTGTTGAATTTGTTGGTGTTTTTCAATGTTGAAGTTTTTGTTGAATTTGTTGGTTTTTTTCAATGTTGAGGTTGTTGTTGTTTTTCAATGTTGAGGTTGTTGTTGAATTTGTTGGTGTTTTTCAACGTTGAGGTTGTTGTTGTTTTTCAATGCTGAGGTTGTTGTTGAATTTGTTGGTGTTTTTCAATGTTGAGGTTGTTGTTGAATTTGTTGGTGTTTTTCAATGTTAAGGTTGTTGTTGTTTTTCAATGTTGAGGTTGTTGTTGAATTTGTTGGTGTTTTTCAATGTTGAGGTTGTTGTTGTTTTTCAATGTTGAGGTTGTTGTTGAATTTGTTGGTGTTTTTCAATGTTGAAGTTGTTGTTGAATTTGTTGGCGTTTATCAAAGTTGAGGTTGTTGCTGTTTTTCAATGTTGAGGTTGTTGTTGAATTTGTTGGTGTTTTTCAATGTTGAGTTTGTTGGTGTTTTTCAATGTTGAGGTTGTTGTTGAATTTGTTGGTGTTTTTCAATGTTGAGGTTGTTGTTGTTTTTCAATGTTGAGGTTGTTGTTGAATTTGTTGGTGTTTTTCAATGTTGAGGTTGTTTGTGCTTTTCAATGTTGAGGTTGTTGTTGAATTTGTTGGTGTTTTTCAATGTTGAGGTTGATGTTGAATTTGTTGGTGTTTTTCAATGTTGAGGTTGTTGTTGAATTTGTTGGTGTTTTTCAATGTTGAGGTTGTTGTTGTTTTTAAATGTTGGGTTTTTTGTTGAATTTCTTGGTGTTTTTCAATTTTGAGGATGTTGTTGTTTTTCATTGTTGAGGTTGTTGTTGAATTTGTTGGTGTTTTTCAATGTTGAGGTTGTTGTTGAATTTGTTGGTGTTTTTCAATTTTGAGGTTGTTGTTGAATTTGTTGTTGTTTTTCAATGTTGAGGTTGTTGTTGAATTTGTTGGTGTTTTTCAATGTTGAGGTTCTTGTTGAATTTGCTGGTCTTTTGCAATGTTGAGCTTGTTGTTGTTTTTCAATGTTGAGCTTGTTGTTGAATTTGTTGGTGTTTTTCAATGTTGAGGTTGTTGTTGAATTTGTTGGTGTTTTTCAATGTAGAGGTTGTTGTTGAATTTGTTGTTGTTTTTCAATGTTGAGGTTGTTGTTGAATTTGTTGGTGTTTTTCAATGTTGAGGTTGTTGTTGAATTTGTTAGTGTTTTTCAATGTTGAGGTTGTTGTTGTTTTTCAATGTTGAGGTTGTTGTTGAATATGTTCGTGTTTTTCAATGTTGAGGTTGTTGTTGAATTTGTTGGTGTTTTTCAATGTTGAGGTTGTTGTTGTTTTTCAATGTTGAGGTTGTTGTTGAATTTGTTGGTGTTTTTCAATGTTGAGGTTGTTGTTTTTCAATGTTGAGGTTGTTGTTGAATTTGTTGGTGTTTTTCAATGTTGAGGTTGTTGTTGTTTTTCAATGTTGAGGTTGTTGAATTTGTTGGTGTTTTTCAATCTTGAGTTTGTTGTTGAATTTGTTGGTGTTTTTCAATGTTGAGGTTGTTGTTGAATTTGTTGGTGTTTTTAATGTTGAGGTTGTTGTTGTTTTTCAATGTTGAGGTTGTTGTTGAGTTTGGTGGTGTTTTTCAATGTTGAGGTTGTTGTTGTTTTTCAATGTTGAGGTTGTTGTTGAAATTGTTGGTGTTTTTCAATGTTGAGGTTGTTGTTGTTTTTCAATGCTGAGGTTGTTGTTGAATTTGTTGGTGTTTTTCAATGTTGAGGTTGTTGTTGAATTTGTTGGTGTTTTTCAATGTTGAGGTTGTCGTTGTTTTTCAATGTTGAGGTTGCTGTTGAATTTGTTGGTGTTTTTCAATGTTGAGGTTGTTGTTGTTTTTCAATGTTGAGGTTGTTGTTGAATTTGTTGTGTTTTTCAATGTTGAGGTTGTTGTTGCTTTTCAATGTTGAGGTTGTTGAATTTGTTGGTGTTTTTCAATCTTGAGTTTGTTGTTGAATTTGTTGGTGTTTTTCAATGTTGAGGTTGTTGTTGAATTTGTTGGTGTTTTTCAATGTTGAGGTTGTTGTTGTTTTTCAATGTTGAGGTTGTTGTTGAGTTTGCTGGTGTTTTTTTATGTTGAGGTTGTTGTTGAATTTGTTGGTGTTTTTCAATGTTGAGGTTGTTGTTGAATTTGTTGGTGTTTTTCAATGTTGAGGTTGTTGTTGTTTTTAAATGTAGTGGTTGTTGTTGAATTTGTTGGTGTTTTTTCAATTTTGAGGTTGTTGGTGTTTTTCAATGTTCAGGTTGTTGTTGAATTTGATGGTGTTTTTCAATGTCGAGGTTATTGTTGAATTTGTTGGTGTTTTTCAATGTTGAGGTTGTTGTTGAATTTGTTGGTGTTTTTCAATTTCGAGGTTGTTGTTGAATTTGTTGGTGTTTTTCAATGTTGAAGTTTTTGTTGAATTTGTTGGTGTTTTTCAATGTTGAGTTTGTTGTTGTTTTTCAATGTTGAGGTTGTTGTTGAATTTGTTGGTGTTTTTCAATGTTGAGTTTGTTGGTGTTTTTCAATGTTGAGGTTGTTGTTGAATTTGTTGGTGTTTTTCAATGTTGAGGTTGTTGTTGTTTTTCAATGTTGAGGTTGTTGTTGAATTTGTTGGTGTTTTTCAATGTTGAGGTTGTTTGTGTTTTTCAATGTTGAGGTTGTTGTTGAATTTGTTGGTGTTTTTCAATGTTGAGGTTGTTGTTGAATTTGTTGTTGTTTTTCAATGTTGAGGTTGTTGTTGAATATGTTCGTGTTTTTCAATGTTGAGGTTGTTGTTGAATTTGTTGGTGTTTTTCAATGTTGAGGTTATTGTTGTTTTTCAATGTTGAGGTTGTTGTTGAATTTGTTGGTGTTTTTCAATGTTGAGGTTGTTGTTTTTCAATGTTGAGGTTGTTGTTGAATTTGTTGGTGTTTTTCAATGTTGAGGTTGTTGTTGTTTTTCAATGTTGAGGTTGTTGAATTTGTTGGTGTTTTTCAATCTTGAGTTTGTTGTTGAATTTGTTGGTGTTTTTCAATGTTGAGGTTGTTGTTGAATTTGTTGGTGTTTTTAATGTTGAGGTTGTTGTTGTTTTTCAATGTTGAGGTTGTTGTTGAGTTTGTTTGTGTTTTTCAATGTTGAGGTTGTTGTTGTTTTTCAATGTTGAGGTTGTTGTTGAATTTGTTGGTGTTTTTCAATGTTGAGGTTGTTGTTGTTTTTCAATGCTGAGGTTGTTGTTGAATTTGTTGATGTTTTTCAATGTTGAGGTTGTTGTTGAATTTGTTGGTGTTTTTCAATGTTGAGGTTGTCGTTGTTTTTCAATGTTGAGGTTGCTGTTGAATTTGTTGGTGTTTTTCAATGTTGAGGTTGTTGTTGTTTTTCAATGTTGAGGTTGTTGTTGAATTTGTTGGTGTTTTTCAATGTTGAGGTTGTTGTTGTTTTTCAATGTTGAGGTTGTTGAATTTGTTGGTGTTTTTCAATCTTGAGTTTGTTGTTGAATTTGTTGGTGTTTTTCAATGTTGAGGTTGTTGTTGAATTTGTTGGTGTTTTTCAATGTTGAGGTTGTTGTTGTTTTTCAATGTTGAGGTTGTTGTTGAGTTTGTTGGTGTTTTTCAATGTTGAGGTTGTTGTTGTTTTTCAATGTTGAGGTTGTTGTTGATTTTGTTGGTGTTTTTCAATGTTGAGGTTGTTGTTGTTTTTCAATGTTGAGGTTGTTGTTGTTTTTCAATGTTGAGGTTGTTGAATTTGTTGGTGTTTTTCAATCTTGAGTTTGTTGTTGAATTTGTTGGTGTTTTTCAATGTTGAGGTTGTTGTTGAATTTGTTGGTGTTTTTCAATGTTGAGGTTGTTGTTGTTTTTCAATGTTGAGGTTGTTGTTGAGTTTGCTGGTGTTTTTTTATGTTGAGGTTGTTGTTGAATTTGTTGGTGTTTTTCAATGTTGAGGTTGTTGTTGAATTTGTTGGTGTTTTTCAATGTTGAGGTTGTTGTTGTTTTTAAATGTAGAGGTTGTTGTTGAATTTGTTGGTGTTTTTTCAATTTTGAGGTTGTTGGTGTTTTTCAATGTTCAGGTTGTTGTTGAATTTGATGGTGTTTTTCAATGTCGAGGTTATTGTTGAATTTGTTGGTGTTTTTCAATCTTGAGGTTGTTGTTGAATTTGTTGGTGTTTTTCAATTTCGAGGTTGTTGTTGAATTTGTTGGTGTTTTTCAATGTTGAAGTTTTTGTTGAATTTGTTGCTGTTTTTCAATGTTGAGTTTGTTGTTGTTTTTCAATGTTGAGGTTGTTGTTGAATTTGTTGGTGTTTTTCAATGTTGAGTTTGTTGGTGTTTTTCAATGTTGAGGTTGTTGTTGAATTTGTTGGTGTTTTTCAATGTTGAGGTTGTTGTTGTTTTTCAATGTTGAGGTTGTTGTTGAATTTGTTGGTGTTTTTCAATGTTGAGGTTGTTTGTGTTTTTCAATGTTGAGGTTGTTGTTGAATTTGTTGGTGTTTTTCAATGTTGAGGTTGTTGTTGAATTTGTTGGTGTTTTTCAATGTTGAGGTTGTTGTTGTTTTTCAATGTTGAGGTTGTTGTTGAGTTTGTTGGGGTTTTTCAATGTTGAGGTTGTTGTTGATTTTGTTGGTGTTTTTCAATGTTGAGGTTGTTGTTGAATTTGTTGGTGTTTTTCAATGTTGAGGTTGTTGTTGTTTTTAAATGTTGGGGTTGTTGTTGAATTTCTTGGTGATTTTCAATTTTGAGGATGTTGTTGTTTTTCATTGTTGAGGTTGTTGTTGAATTTGTTGGTGTTTTTCAATGTTGAGGTTGCGTTGAATTTGTTGGTGTTTTTCAATGTTGAGGTTGTTGTTGAATTTGTTGTTGTTTTTCAATGTTGAGGTTGTTGTTGAATTTGTTCGTGTTTTTCAATATTGAGGTTCTTGTTGAATTTGCTGGTCTTTTGCAATGTTGAGGTTGATGTTGTTTTTCAATGTTGAGCTTGTTGTTGAATTTGTTGGTGTTTTTCAATGTTGAGGTTGTTGTTGAATTTGTTGGTGTTTTTGAATGTTGAGGTTGTTGTTGAATTTGTTGTTGTTTTTCAAAGTTGAGGTTGTTGTTGAATTTGTTGGTGTTTTTCAATGTTGAGGTTCTTGTTTTTCAATGTTGAGGTTGTTGTTGAATTTGTTAGTGTTTTTCAATGTTGAGGTTGTTGTTGTTTTTCAATGTTGAGGTTGTTGTTGAATTTGTTCGTGTTTTTCAATGTTGAGGTTGTTGTTGAATTTGTTGGTGTTTTTCAATGTTGAGGTTGTTGTTGATTTTCAATGTTGAGGTTGTTGTTGAATTTGTTGGTGTTTTTCAATGTTGAGGTTGTTGTTGTTTTTCAATGTTGATGTTGTTGTTGAATTTGTTGGTGTTTTTCAATGTTGAGGTTGTTGTTGTTTTTCAATGTTGAGGTTGTTGAATTTGTTGGTGTTTTTCAATCTTGAGTTTGTTGTTGAATTTGTTCGTGTTTTTCAATGTTGAGGTTGTTGTTGAATTTGTTGGTGTTTTTCAATGTTGAGGTTGTTGTTGTTTTTCAATGTTGAGGTTGTTGTTGAGTTTGTTGGTGTTTTTCAATGTTGAGGTTGTTGTTGTTTTTCAATGTTGAGGTTGTTGTTGATTTTGTTGGTGTTTTTCAATGTTGAGGTTGTTGTTGTTTTTCAATGTTGAGGTTGTTGTTGAATTTGTTGGTGTTTTTCAATGTTGAGGTTGTTGTTGTTTTTCAATGTTGATGTTGTTGTTGAATTTGTTGGTGTTTTTCAATGTTGAGGTTGTTGTTGTTTTTCAATGTTGAGGTTGTTGAATTTGTTGGTGTTTTTCAATCTTGAGTTTGTTGTTGAATTTGTTCGTGTTTTTCAATGTTGAGGTTGTTGTTGAATTTGTTGGTGTTTTTCAATGTTGAGGTTGTTGTTGTTTTTCAATGTTGAGGTTGTTGTTGAGTTTGTTGGTGTTTTTCAATGTTGAGGTTGTTGTTGTTTTTCAATGTTGAGGTTGTTGTTGAATTTGTTGGTGTTTTTCAATGTTGAGGTTGTTGTTGAATTTGTTGGTGTTTTTCAATGTTGAGTTTGTTGGTGTTTTTCAATGTTGAGGTTGTTGTTGAATTTGTTGGTGTTCTTCAATGTTGAGGTTGTTGTTGTTTTTCAATGTTGAGGTTGTTGTTGAATTTGTTGGTGTTTTTCAATGTTGAGGTTGTTTGTGTTTTTCAATGTTGAGGTTGTTGTTGAATTTGTTGGTGTTTTTCAATGTTGAGGTTGATGTTGAATTTGTTGGTGTTTTTCAATGTTGAGGTTGTTGTTGAATTTGTTGGTGTTTTTCAATGTTGAGGTTGTTGTTGAATTTGTTGGTGTTTTTCAATGTTGAGGTTGTTGTTGTTTTTCAATGTTGAGGTTGTTGTTGAGTTTGTTGGGGTTTTTCAATGTTGAGGTTGTTGTTGATTTTTTGGTGTTTTTCAATGTTGAGGTTGTTGTTGAATTTGTTGGTGTTTTTCAATGTTGAGGTTGTTGTTGTTTTTAAATGTTGGGGTTGTTGTTGAATTTCTTGGTGATTTTCAATTTTGAGGATGTTGTTGTTTTTCATTGTTGAGGTTGTTGTTGAATTTGTTGGTGTTTTTCAATGTTGAGGTTGTTGTTGAATTTGTTGGTGTTTTTCAATGTTGAGGTTGTTGTTGAATTTGTTGTTGTTTTTCAATGTTGAGGTTGTTGTTGAATTTGTTCGTGTTTTTCAATGTTGAGGTTCTTGTTGAATTTGCTGGTCTTTTGCAATGTTGAGGTTGATGTTGTTTTTCAATGTTGAGCTTGTTGTTGAATTTGTTGGTGTTTTTCAATGTTGAGGTTGTTGTTGAATTTGTTGGTGTTTTTCAATGTTGAGGTTGTTGTTGAATTTGTTGTTGTTTTTCAAAGTTGAGGTTGTTGTTGAATTTGTTGGTGTTTTTCAATGTTGAGGTTCTTGTTGTTTTTCAATGTTGAGGTTGTTGTTGAATTTGTTAGTGTTTTTCAATGTTGAGGTTGTTGTTGTTTTTCAATGTTGAGGTTGTTGTTGAATTTGTTCGTGTTTTTCAATGTTGAGGTTGTTGTTGAATTTGTTGGTGTTTTTCAATGTTGAGGTTGTTGTTGTTTTTCAATGTTGAGGTTGTTGTTGAATTTGTTGGTGTTTTTCAATGTTGAGGTTGTTGTTGTTTTTCAATGTTGATGTTGTTGTTGAATTTGTTGGTGTTTTTCAATGTTGAGGTAGTTGTTGTTTTTCAATGTTGAGGTTGTTGAATTTGTTGGTGTTTTTCAATCTTGAGTTTGTTGTTGAATTTGTTCGTGTTTTTCAATGTTGAGGTTGTTGTTGAATTTGTTGGTGTTTTTCAATGTTGAGGTTGTTGTTGTTTTTCAATGTTGAGGTTGTTGTTGAGTTTGTTGGTGTTTTTCAATGTTGAGGTTGTTGTTGTTTTTCAATGTTGAGGTTGTTGTTGATTTTGTTGGTTTTTTTCAATGTTGAGGTTGTTGTTGTTTTTCAATGTTGAGGTTGTTGTTGAATTTGTTGGTGTTTTTCAATGTTGAGGTTGTTGTTGTTTTTCAATGTTGATGTTGTTGTTGAATTTGTTGGTGTTTTTCAATGTTGAGGTTGTTGTTGTTTTTCAATGTTGAGGTTGTTGAATTTGTTGATGTTTTTCAATCTTGAGTTTGTTGTTGAATTTGTTCGTGTTTTTCAATGTTGAGGTTGTTGTTGAATTTGTTGGTGTTTTTCAATGTTGAGGTTGTTGTTGTTTTTCAATGTTGAGGTTGTTGTTGAGTTTGTTGGTGTTTTTCAATGTTGAGGTTGTTGTTGTTTTTCAATGTTGAGGTTTTTGTTGAATTTGTTGGTGTTTTTCAATGTTGAGGTTGTTGTTGAATTTGTTGGTGTTTTTCAATGTTGAGTTTGTTGGTGTTTTTCAATGTTGAGGTTGTTGTTGAATTTGTTGGTGTTTTTCAATGTTGAGGTTGTTGTTGTTTTTCAATGTTGAGGTTGTTGTTGAATTTGTTGGTGTTTTTCAGTGTTGAGGTTGTTTGTGTTTTTCAATGTTGAGGTTGTTGTTGAATTTGTTGGTGTTTTTCAATGTTGAGGTTGATGTTGAATTTGTTGGTGTTTTTCAATGTTGAGGTTGTTGTTGAATTTGTTGGTGTTTTTCAATGTTGAGGTTGTTGTTGTTTTTAAATGTTGGGTTTTTTGTTGAATTTCTTGGTGTTTTTCAATTTTGAGGATGTTGTTGTTTTTCATTGTTGAGGTTGTTGTTGAATTTGTTGGTGTTTTTCAATGTTGAGGTTGTTGTTGAATTTGTTGGTGTTTTTCAGTGTTGAGGTTGTTGTTGAATTTGTTGTTGTTTTTCAATGTTAAGGTTGTTGTTGAATTTGTTGGTGTTTTTCAATGTTGAGGTTGTTGTTGAATTTGCTGGTCTTTTGCAATGTTGAGGTTGTTGTTGTTTTTCAATGTTGAGCTTGTTGTTGAATTTGTTGGTGTTTTTCAATGTTGAGGTTGTTGTTGAATTTGTTGGTGTTTTTCAATGTAGAGGTTGTTGTTGAATTTGTTGTTGTTTTTCAATGTTGAGGTTGTTGTTGAATTTGTTGGTGTTTTTCAATGTTGAGGTTGTTGTTGAATTTGTTAGTGTTTTTCAATGTTGAGGTTGTTGTTGTTTTTCAATGTTGAGGTTGTTGTTGAATTTGTTGGTGTTTTTCAATGTTGACGTTGTTGTTGTTTTTCAATGTTGAGGTTGTTGTTGAATTTGTTGGTGTTTTTCAATGTTGAGGTTGTTGTTTTTCAATGTTGAGGTTGTTGTTGAATTTGTTGGTGTTTTTCAATGTTGAAGTTGTTGTTGTTTTTCAATGTTGAGGTTGTTGAATTTGTTGGTGTTTTTCAATCTTGAGTTTGTTGTTGAATTTGTTGGTGTTTTTCAATGTTGAGGTTGTTGTTGAATTTGTTGGTGTTTTTAAAGTTGAGGTTGTTGTTGTTTTTCAATGTTGAGGTTGTTGTTGAGTTTGTTGGTGTTTTTCAATGTTGAGGTTGTTGTTGTTTTTCAATGTTGAGGTTGTTGTTGAATTTGTTGGTGTTTTTCAATGTTGAGGTTGTTGTTGTTTTTCAATGCTGAGGTTGTTGTTGAATTTGTTGGTGTTTTTCAATGTTGAGGTTGTTGTTGAATTTGTTGGTGTTTTTCAATGTTGAGGTTGTCGTTGTTTTTCAATGTTGAGGTTGCTGTTGAATTTGTTGGTGTTTTTCAATGTTGAGGTTGTTGTTGTTTTTCAATGTTGAGGTTGTTGTTGAATTTGTTGGTGTTTTTCAATGTAGAGGTTGTTGTTGAATTTGCTGGTCCTTTGCAATGTTGAGGTTGTTGTTGTTTTTCAATGTTGAGCTTGTTGTTGAATTTGTTGGTGTTTTTCAATGTTGAGGTTGTTGTTGAATTTGTTGGTGTTTTTCAATGTAGAGGTTGTTGTTGAATTTGTTGTTGTTTTTCAATGTTGAGGTTGTTGTTGAATTTGTTGGTGTTTTTCAATGTTGAGGTTGTTGTTGAATTTGTTAGTGTTTTTCAATGTTGAGGTTGTTGTTGTTTTTCAATGTTGAGGTTGTTGTTGAATTTGTTGGTGTTTTTCAATGTTGAGGTTGTTGTTGTTTTTCAATGTTGAGGTTGTTGTTGAATTTGTTGGTGTTTTTCAATGTTGAGGTTGTTGTTTTTCAATGTTGAGGTTGTTGTTGAATTTGTTGGTGTTTTTCAATGTTGAGGTTGTTGTTGTTTTTCAATGTTGAGGTTGTTGAATTTGTTGGTGTTTTTCAATCTTGAGTTTGTTGTTGAATTTGTTGGTGTTTTTCAATGTTGAGGTTGTTGTTGAATTTGTTGGTGTTTTTAAAGTTGAGGTTGTTGTTGTTTTTCAATGTTGAGGTTGTTGTTGAGTTTGTTGGTGTTTTTCAATGTTGAGGTTGTTGTTGTTTTTCAATGTTGAGGTTGTTGTTGAATTTGTTGGTGTTTTTCAATGTTGACGTTGTTGTTGTTTTTCAATGCTGAGGTTGTTGTTGAATTTCTTGGTGTTTTTCAATGTTGAGGTTGTTGTTGAATTTGTTGGTGTTTTTCAATGTTGAGGTTGTCGTTGTTTTTCAATGTTGAGGTTGCTGTTGAATTTGTTGGTGTTTTTCAATGTTGAGGTTGTTGATGTTTTTCAATGTTGAGGTTGTTGTTGAATTTGTTGGTGTTTTTCAATGTTGAGGTTGTTGTTGTTTTTCAATGTTGAGCTTGTTGTTGAATTTGTTGGTGTTTTTCAATGTTGAGGTTGTTGTTGAATTTGTTGGTGTTTTTCAATGTAGAGGTTGTTGTTGAATTTGTTGTTGTTTTTCAATGTTGAGGTTGTTGTTGAATTTGTTGGTGTTTTTCAATGTTGAGGTTGTTGTTGAATTTGTTAGTGTTTTTCAATGTTGAGGTTGTTGTTGTTTTTCAATGTTGAGGTTGTTGTTGAATTTGTTGGTGTTTTTCAATGTTGAGGTTGTTGTTGTTTTTCAATGTTGAGGTTGTTGTTGAATTTGTTGGTGTTTTTCAATGTTGAGGTTGTTGTTTTTCAATGTTGAGGTTGTTGTTGAATTTGTTGGTGTTTTTCAATGTTGAGGTTGTTGTTGTTTTTCAATGTTGAGGTTGTTGAATTTGTTGGTGTTTTTCAATCTTGAGTTTGTTGTTGAATTTGTTGGTGTTTTTCAATGTTGAGGTTGTTGTTGAATTTGTTGGTGATTTTAAAGTTGAGGTTGTTGTTGTTTTTCAATGTTGAGGTTGTTGTTGACTTTGTTGGTGTTTTTCAATGTTGAGGTTGTTGTTGTTTTTCAATGTTGAGGTTGTTGTTGAATTTGTTGGTGTTTTTCAATGTTGAGGTTGTTGTTGTTTTTCAATGCTGAGGTTGTTGTTGAATTTCTTGGTGTTTTTCAATGTTGAGGTTGTTGTTGAATTTGTTGGTGTTTTTCAATGTTGAGGTTGTCGTTGTTTTTCAATGTTGAGGTTGCTGTTGAATTTGTTGGTGTTTTTCAATGTTGAGGTTGTTGTTGTTTTTCAATGTTGAGGTTGTTGTTGAATTTGTTGGTGTTTTTCAATGTTGAGGTTGTTGTTGAATTTGTTGGTGTTTTTCAATGTTGAGGTTGTTGTTGTTTTTCAATGTTGAGGTTGTTGTTGAGTTTGCTGGTGTTTTTCAATGTTGAGGTTGTTGTTGAATTTGTTGGTGTTTTTCAATGTTGAGGTTGTTGTTGAATTTGTTGGTGTTTTTCAATGTTGAGGTTGTTGTTGTTTTTAAATGTAGAGGTTGTTGTTGAATTTGTTGGTGTTTTTTCAATTTTGAGGTTGTTGGTGTTTTTCAATGTTCAGGTTGTTGTTGAATTTGATGGTGTTTTTCAATGTCGAGGTTATTGTTGAATTTGTTGGTGTTTTTCAATGTTGACGTTGTTGTTGAATTTGTTGGTGTTTTTCAATTTCGAGGTTGTTGTTGAATTTGTTGGTGTTTTTCAATGTTGAAGTTTTTGTTGAATTTGTTGGTGTTTTTCAATGTTGAGTTTGTTGTTGTTTTTCAATGTTGAGGTTGTTGTTGAATTTGTTGGTGTTTTTCAATGTTGAGTTTGTTGGTGTTTTTCAATGTTGAGGTTGTTGTTGAATTTGTTGGTGTTTTTCAATGTTGAGGATGTTGTTGTTTTTCAATGTTGAGGTTGTTGTTGAATTTGTTGGTGTTTTTCAATGTTGAGGTTGTTTGTGTTTTTCAATGTTGAGGTTGTTGTTGAATTTGTTGGTGTTTTTCAATGTTGAGGTTGTTGTTGAATTTGTTGGTGTTTTTCAATGTTGAGGTTGTTGTTGTTTTTCAATGTTGAGGTTGTTGTTGAGTTTGTTGGGGTTTTTCAATGTTGAGGTTGTTGTTGATTTTGTTGGTGTTTTTCAATGTTGAGGTTGTTGTTGAATTTGTTGGTGTTTTTCAATGTTGAGGTTGTTGTTGTTTTTAAATGTTGGGGTTGTTGTTGAATTTCTTGGTGATTTTCAATTTTGAGGATGTTGTTGTTTTTCATTGTTGAGGTTGTTGTTGAATTTGTTGGTGTTTTTCAATGTTGAGGTTGTTGTTGAATTTGTTGGTATTTTTCAATGTTGAGGTTGTTGTTGAATTTGTTGTTGTTTTTCAATGTTGAGGTTGTTGTTGAATTTGTTCGTGTTTTTCAATGTTGAGGTTCTTGTTGAATTTGCTGGTCTTTTGCAATGTTGAGGTTGATGTTCTTTTTCAATGTTGAGCTTGTTGTTGAATTTGTTGGTGTTTTTCAATGTTGAGGTTGTTGTTGAATTTGTTGGTGTTTTTCAATGTTGAGGTTGTTGTTGAATTTGTTGTTGTTTTTCAATGTTGAGGTTGTTGTTGAATTTGTTGGTGTTTTTCAATGTTGAGGTTCTTGTTGTTTTTCAATGTTGAGGTTGTTGTTGAATTTGTTAGTGTTTTTCAATGTTGAGGTTGTTCTTGTTTTTCAATGTTGAGGTTGTTGTTGAATTTGTTCGTGTTTTTCAATGTTGAGGTTGTTGTTGAATTTGTTGGTGTTTTTCAATGTTGAGGTTGTTGTTGTTTTTCAATGTTGAGGTTGTTGTTGAATTTGTTGGTGTTTTTCAATGTTGAGGTTGTTGTTGTTTTTCAATGTTGATGTTGTTGTTGAATTTGTTGGTGTTTTCCAATGTTGAGGTTTTTGTTGTTTTTCAATGTTGAGGTTGTTGAATTTGTTGGTGTTTTTCAATCTTGAGTTTGTTGTTGAATTTGTTGGTGTTTTTCAATGTTGAGGTTGTTGTTGAATTTGTTGGTGTTTTTCAATGTTGAGGTTGTTGTTGTTTTTCAATGTTGAGGTTGTTGTTGAGTTTGTTGGTGTTTTTCAATGTTGAGGTTGTTGTTGTTTTTCAATGTTGAGGTTGTTGTTGAATTTGTTGGTGTTTTTCAATGTTGAGGTTGTTGTTGTTTTTCAATGTTGAGGTTGTTGTTGAATTTGTTGGTGTTTTTCAATGTTGAGGTTGTTCTTGAATTTGTTGGTGTTTTTCAATGTTGAGGTTGTCGTTGTTTTTCAATGTTGAGGTTGTTGTTGAATTTGTTGGTGTTTTTCAATGTTGAGGTTGTTGTTGTTTTTCAATGTTGAGGATGATGTTGAATTTGTTGGAGTTTTTCAAAGTTGAGGTTGTTGTTGTTTTTCAATGTTGAGGTTACTGTTGAATTTGTTGGTGTTTTTCAATGTTGAGGTTGTTGTTGTTTTTCAATGTTGAGGTTGTTGTTGAATTTGTTGGTGTTTTTCAATGTTGTGTTTGTTATTGTTTTTCAATGTTGAGGTTGTTGTTGAATTTGTTGATGTTTTTCAATGTTGAGGTTGTTGTTGTTTTTCAATGTTGAGGTTGTTGAATTTGTTGGTGTTTTTCCATCGTGAGTTTGTTGTTGAATTTGTTGGTGTTTTTCAATGTTGAGGTTGTTGTTGAATTTGTTGGTGTTTTTCAATGTTGAGGTTGTTGTTGTTTTTCAATGTTGAGGTTGTTGTTGAGTTTGCTGGTGTTTTTCAATGTTGAGGTGGTTGTTGAATTTGTTGGTGTTTTTCAATGTTGAGGTTGTTGTTGAATTTGTAGGTGTTTTTTCAATTTTGAGGTTGTTTGTGTTTTTCAATGTTGAGGTTGTTGTTGAATTTGATGGTGTTTTTCAATGTCGAGGTTATTGTTGAATTTGTTGGTGTTTTTCAATGTTGAAGTTGTTGTTGAATTTGTTGGTGTTTTTCAATTTCGAGGTTGTTGTTGAATTTGTTGGTGCTTTTCAATGTTGAGGTTGTTGTTGTTTTTCAATGTTGAGATTGTTGTTGAATTTGTTGGTGTTTTTCAACGTTGAGGTTGTTGTTGTTTTTCAATGCTGAGGTTGTTGTTGAATTTGTGGGTGTTTTTCAATGTTGAGGTTGTTGTTGAATTTGTTGGTGTTTTTCAATGTTGATGTTGTTGTTGTTTTTCAATGTTGAGGTTGTTGTTGAATTTGTTGGTGTTTTTCATTGTTGAGGTTGTTGTTGTTTTTCAATGTTGAGGTTGTTGTTGAATTTGTTGGTGTTTTTCAATGTTGAAGTTGTTGTTGAATTTGTTGGTGTTTTTCAATGTTGAGGTTGTTGTTGAATTTGTTGGTGTTTTTCAATGTTGAGGTTGTTGTTGTTTTTCAATGTTGAGGTTGTTGTTGAGTTTGTTGGGGTTTTTCAATGTTGAGGTTGTTGTTGATTTTGTTGGTGTTTTTCAAAGTTGAGGTTGTTGTTGAATTTGTTGGTGTTTTTCAATGTTGAGGTTGTTGTTGTTTTTAAATGTTGGGGTTGTTGTTGAATTTCTTGGTGATTTTCAATTTTGAGGATGTTGTTGTTTTTCATTGTTGAGGTTGTTGTTGAATTTGTTGGTGTTTTTCAATGTTGAGGTTGTTGTTGAATTTGTTGGTGTTTTTCAATGTTGAGGTTGTTGTTGAATTTGTTGTTGTTTTTCAATGTTGAGGTTGTTGTTGAATTTGTTCGTGTTTTTCAATGTTGAGGTTCTTGTTGAATTTGCTGGTCTTTTGCAATGTTGAGGTTGATGTTCTTTTTCAATGTTGAGCTTGTTGTTGAATTTGTTGGTGTTTTTCAATGTTGAGGTTGTTGTTGAATTTGTTGGTGTTTTTCAATGTTGAGGTTGTTGTTGAATTTGTTGTTGTTTTTCAATGTTGAGGTTGTTGTTGAATTTGTTGGTGTTTTTCAATGTTGAGGTTCTTGTTGTTTTTCAATGTTGAGGTTGTTGTTGAATTTGTTAGTGTTTTTCAATGTTGAGGTTGTTCTTGTTTTTCAATGTTGAGGTTGTTGTTGAATTTGTTCGTGTTTTTCAATGTTGAGGTTGTTGTTGAATTTGTTGGTGTTTTTCAATGTTGAGGTTGTTGTTGTTTTTCAATGTTGAGGTTGTTGTTGAATTTGTTGGTGTTTTTCAATGTTGAGGTTGTTGTTGTTTTTCAATGTTGATGTTGTTGTTGAATTTGTTGGTGTTTTCCAATGTTGAGGTTTTTGTTGTTTTTCAATGTTGAGGTTGTTGAATTTGTTGGTGTTTTTCAATCTTGAGTTTGTTGTTGAATTTGTTGGTGTTTTTCAATGTTGAGGTTGTTGTTGAATTTGTTGGTGTTTTTCAATGTTGAGGTTGTTGTTGTTTTTCAATGTTGAGGTTGTTGTTGAGTTTGTTGGTGTTTTTCAATGTTGAGGTTGTTGTTGTTTTTCAATGTTGAGGTTGTTGTTGAATTTGTTGGTGTTTTTCAATGTTGAGGTTGTTGTTGTTTTTCAATGTTGAGGTTGTTGTTGAATTTGTTGGTGTTTTTCAATGTTGAGGTTGTTCTTGAATTTGTTGGTGTTTTTCAATGTTGAGGTTGTCGTTGTTTTTCAATGTTGAGGTTGTTGTTTTTCAATGTTGAGGATGCTGTTGAATTTGTTGGAGTTTTTCAAAGTTGAGGTTGTTGTTGTTTTTCAATGTTGAGGTTACTGTTGAATTTGTTGGTGTTTTTCAATGTTGAGGTTGTTGTTGTTTTTCAATGTTGAGGTTGTTGTTGAATTTGTTGGTGTTTTTCAATGTTGTGTTTGTTATTGTTTTTCAATGTTGAGGTTGTTGTTGAATTTGTTGATGTTTTTCAATGTTGAGGTTGTTGTTGTTTTTCAATGTTGAGGTTGTTGAATTTGTTGGTGTTTTTCCATCGTGAGTTTGTTGTTGAATTTGTTGGTGTTTTTCAATGTTGAGGTTGTTGTTGAATTTGTTGGTGTTTTTCAATGTTGAGGTTGTTGTTGTTTTTCAATGTTGAGGTTGTTGTTGAGTTTGCTGGTGTTTTTCAATGTTGAGGTGGTTGTTGAATTTGTTGGTGTTTTTCAATGTTGAGGTTGTTGTTGAATTTGTAGGTGTTTTTTCAATTTTGAGGTTGTTTGTGTTTTTCAATGTTGAGGTTGTTGTTGAATTTGATGGTGTTTTTCAATGTCGAGGTTATTGTTGAATTTGTTGGTGTTTTTCAATGTTGAAGTTGTTGTTGAATTTGTTGGTGTTTTTCAATTTCGAGGTTGTTGTTGAATTTGTTGGTGTTTTTCAATGTTGAGGTTGTTGTTGTTTTTCAATGTTGAGATTGTTGTTGAATTTGTTGGTGTTTTTCAACGTTGAGGTTGTTGTTGTTTTTCAATGCTGAGGTTGTTGTTGAATTTGTGGGTGTTTTTCAATGTTGAGGTTGTTGTTGAATTTGTTGGTGTTTTTCAATGTTGATGTTGTTGTTGTTTTTCAATGTTGAGGTTGTTGTTGAATTTGTTGGTGTTTTTCATTGTTGAGGTTGTTGTTGTTTTTCAATGTTGAGGTTGTTGTTGAATTTGTTGGTGTTTTTCAATGTTGAAGTTGTTGTTGAATTTGTTGGTGTTTTTCAAAGTTGTGGTTGTTGTTGTTTTTCAATGTTGAGGTTGTTGTTGAATTTGTTGGTGTTTTTCAATGTTGTGTTTGTTGGTGTTTTTCAATGTTGAGGTTGTTGTTGAATTTGTTGGTGTTTTTCAATGTTGAGGTTGTTGTTGTTTTTCAATGTTCAGGTTGTTGTTGAATTTTTTGGTGTTTTTCAATGTTGAGGTGGTTGGTGTTTTTCAATGTTGAAGTTGTTGTTGAATTTGTTGGTGTTTTTCAATGTTGAGGTTGTTGTTGAATTTGTTGGTGTTTTTCAATGTTGAGGTTGTTGTTGTTTTTCAATGTTGAGGTTGTTGTTGAGTTTGTTGGTGTTTTTCAATGTTGAGGTTGTTGTTGAATTTGTTGGTGTTTTTGAATGTTGAGGTTGTTGTTGTTTTTAAATGTTGGGGTTGTTGCTGAATTTCTTGGTGTTTTTCAATTTTGAGGATGTTGTTGTTTTTCATTGTTGAGGTTGTTGTTGAATTTGTTGGTGTTTTTCCATGATGAGGTTGTTGTTGTTTTTCAAAGTTGAGGTTGTTGTTGAATTTGTTGGTGTTTTTCAATATCGGGGTTGTTGTTGAATTTGTTGGTGTTTTTCAATGTTGAGGTTGTTGTTGTTTTTCAATGTTGAGGTTGTTGTTGAATTTGTTGGTGTTTTTCAATGTTGAGGTTGTTGTTGAATTTGTTGGTGTTTTTCAATGTTGAGGTTGTTGTTGTTTTTCAATGTTGAGGTTGTTGAATTTGTTGGTGTTTTTCAATCTTGAGTTTGTTGTTGAATTTGTTGGTGTTTTTCAATGTTGAGATTGTTGTTGAATTTGTTGGTGTTTTTCAATGTTAAGGTTGTTGTTGTTTTTCAATGTTGAGGTTGTTGTTGAGTTTGCTGGTGTTTTTCAATGTTGAGGTTGTTGTTGAATTTGTTGGTGTTTTTCAATGTTGAGGTTGTTGTTGAATTTGTTGGTGTTTTTCAATGTTGAGGTTGTTGTTGTTTTTAAATGTAGAGGTTGTTGTTGAATTTGTTGGTGTTTTTTCAATTTTGAGGTTGTTGGTGTTTTTCAATGTTCAGGTTGTTGTTGAATTTGATGGTGTTTTTCAATGTCGAGGTTATTGTTGAATTTGTTGGTGTTTTTCAATGTTGAAGTTGTTGTTGAATTTGTTGGTGTTTTTCAATTTCGAGGTTGTTGTTGAATTTGTTGGTGTTTTTCAATGTTGAAGTTTTTGTTGAATTTGTTGGTGTTTTTCAATGTTGAGGTTGTTGTTGTTTTTCAATGTTGAGGTTGTTGTTGAATTTGTTGGTGTTTTTCAACGTTGAGGTTGTTGTTGTTTTTCAATGCTGAGGTTGTTGTTGAATTTGTTGGTGTTTTTCAATGTTGAGGTTGTTGTTGAATTTGTTGGTGTTTTTCAATGCTGAGGTTGTTGTTGTTTTTCAATGTTGAGGTTGTTGTTGAATTTGTTGGTGTTTTTCAATGTTGAGGTTGTTGTTGTTTTTCAATGTTGAAGTTGTTGTTGAATTTGTTGGTGTTTTTCAATGTTGAAGTTGTTGTTGAATTTGTTGGCGTTTTTCAAAGTTGAGGTTGTTGTTGTTTTTCAATGTTGAGGTTGTTGTTGAATTTTTTGGTGTTTTTCAATGTTGAGGTTGTTGTTGAATTTGTTGGTGTTTTTCAATGTTGAGGTTGTTTGTGTTTTTCAATGTTGAGGTTGTTGTTGAATTTGTTGGTGTTTTTCAATGTTGAGGTTGTTGTTGAATTTGTTGGTGTTTTTCAATGTTGGGGTTGTTGTTGTTTTTCAATGTTGAGGTTGTTGTTGAGTTTGTTGGTGTTTTTCAATGTTGAGGTTGTTGTTGAATTTGTTGGTGTTTTTCAATGTTGAGGTTGTTGTTGAATTTGTTGGTGTTTTTCAATGTTGAGGTTGTTGTTGTTTTTAAATGTTGGGGTTGTTGTTGAATTTCTTGGTGTTTTTCAATTTTGAGGATGTTGTTGTTTTTCATTGTTGAGGTTGTTGTTGAATTTGTTGGTGTTTTTCCATGATGAGGTTGTTGTTGTTTTTCAAAGTTGAGGTT
The DNA here is from genome assembly GCA_026770705.1 of Isurus oxyrinchus. Classification (NCBI taxonomy): domain Eukaryota; kingdom Metazoa; phylum Chordata; class Chondrichthyes; order Lamniformes; family Lamnidae; genus Isurus; species Isurus oxyrinchus. The sequence continues at coordinate 228,460 of JANJGN010000143.1, read as the reverse complement.
GTTGTTGAATTTGTTGGTGTTTTTCCATGTCGGGGTTGTTGTTGAATTTGTTGGTGTTTTTCAATGTTGAATTTTTTGTTGAATTTGTTGGCGTTTTTCAGTGTTGAGGTTGTTGTTTTTCAATGTTGAGGTTGTTGTTGAATTTGTTGGCGTTTTTAAATGTTGAGGTTGTTGTTGAATTTGTTGGTGTTTTCAATGTTGAGGTTGTTGTTGAATTTGTTGGTGTTTTTAAATGTTGAGGTTGTTGTTGAATTTGCTGGTCTTTTGCAATGTTGAGGTTGTTGTTGTTTTTCAATGTTGAGCTTGTTGTTGAATTTGTTGGTGTTTTTCAATGTTGAGGTTCTTGTTGAATTTGTTGGTGTTTTTCAATGTTGAGGTTGTTGTTGAATTTGTTGTTGTTTTTCAATGTTGAGGTTGTTGTTGAATTTGTTGGTGTTTTTCAGTGTTGAGGTTCTTGTTGTTTTTCAATGTTGAGGTTGTTGTTGAATTTGTTAGTGTTTTTCAATGTTGAGGTTGTTGTTGTTTTTCAATGTTGAGTTGTTGTTGAATTTGTTCGTGTTTTTCAATGTTGAGGTTGTTGTTGAATTTGTTGGTGTTTTTCAATGTTGAGGTTGTTGTTGTTTTTCAATGTTGAGGTTGTTTTTGAATTTTTTGGTGTTTTTCAATGTTGAGGTTGTTGTTGAATTTGTTGGTGTTTTTCAGTGTTGAGGTTGTTGTTGTTTTTCAATGTTGAGGTTGTTGAATTTGTTGGTGTTTTTCAATCTTGAGTTTGCTGTTGAATTTGTTGGTGTTTTTCAATGTTGAGGTTGTTGTTGAATTTGTTGGTGTTTTTCAATGTTGAGGTTGTTGTTGTTTTTCAATGTTGAGGTTGTTGTTGAGTTTGTTGTTGTTTTTCAATCCTGAGGTTGTTGTTGAATTTGTTGGTGTTTTTCAATGTTGAGGTTGTTGTTGAATTTGTTGGTGTTTTTCAATGTTGAGGTTGTTGTTGTTTTTCAAAGTTGAGGTTGTTGTTGAATTTGTTGGTGTTTTTCAATTGTTGAGGTTGTTGTTGTTTTTCAATGTTGAGGTTGTTGTTGAATTTTTTGGTGTTTTTCAATGTTGAGTTTGTTGGTGTTTTTCAATGTTGAGGTTGTTGAATTTGTTGGTGTTTTTAAATGTTGAGGTTGTTTGTGTTTTTGAATGTTGAGGTTGTTGTTGAATTTGTTGGTGTTTTTCAATGTTGAGGTTGTTGTTGAATTTGTTGGTGTTTTTCAATGTTGAGGTTGTTGTTGTTTTTCAATGTTGAGGTTGTTGTTGAGTTTGTTGGTGTTTTTCAATCTTGCGGTTGTTGTTGAATTTGTTGGTGTTTTTCAATCTTGAGGTTGTTGTTGATTTTCAATGTTGAGGTTGTTGTTGAATTTGTTGGTGTTTTTCAATGTTGAGGTTGTTGTTGTTTTTCAATGCTGAGGTTGTTGTTGAATTTGTTGGTGTTTTTCAATGTTGACATTGTTGTTGTTTTTCAATGTTCAGGTTGTTGTTGAATTTGTTGGTGTTTTTCAATGTTTAGGTTGTTGTTGTTTTTCAATGTTGAGGTTGTTATTGAATTTGTTGGTGTTTTTCAATGTTGAGGTTGTTGTTGAATTTGTTGGTGTTTTTCAATCTTGAGTTTGTTGTTGAATTTGTTGGTGTTTTTCAATGTTGATGTTGTTGTTGAATTTGTTGGTGTTTTTCAATGTTGAGGTTGTTGTTGTTTTTCAATGTTGAGGTTGTTGTTGAGTTTGTTGGTGTTTTTCAATGTTGAGGTTGTTGTTGAATTTGTTGGTGTTTTTCAATGTTGAGGTTGTTGTTGTTTTTCAATGTTGAGGTGGTTGTTGAATTTGTTGGTGTTTTTCAATGTTGAGGTTGTTGTTGTTTTTCAATGCTGAGGTTGTTGTTGAATTTGTTGGTGTTTTTAAATGTTGAGGTTGTTGTTGAATTTGTTGGTGTTTTTCAATGTTGAGCTTGTTGTTGTTTTTCAATGTTGAGGTTGTTGTTGAGTTTGTTGGTGTTTTTCAATGTTGAGGTTGTTGTTGAATTTGTTGGTGTTTTTCAATGTTGAGGTTGTTGTTGTTTTTCAATGTTGAGGTGGTTGTTGAATTTGTTGGTGTTTTTCAATGTTGAGGTTGTTGTTGTTTTTCAATGTTGAGCTTGTTGTTGAATTTGTTGGTGTTTTTCAATGTTGAGGTTGTTGTTCTTTTTCAATGTTGAGGTTGTTGTTGTATTTATGGTGTTTTTCAATGTTGAGGTTGTTGTTGAATTTGTTGGTGTTTTTCAATGTTGAAGTTGTTGTTGAATTTGTTGCTGTTTTTCAATCTTGAGGTTGTTGTTGATTTTCAATGTTGAGGTTGTTGTTGAATTTGTTGGTGTTTTTCAATGTTGAGGTTGTTGTTGTTTTTCAATGCTGAGGTTGTTGTTGAATTTGTTGGTGTTTTTCAATGTTGACATTGTTGTTGTTTTTCAATGTTCAGGTTGTTGTTGAATTTGTTGGTGTTTTTCAATGTTTAGGTTGTTGTTGTTTTTCAATGTTGAGGCTGTTATTGAATTTGTTGGTGTTTTTCAATGTTGAGGTTGTTGTTGAATTTGTTGGTGTTTTTCAATCTTGAGTTTGTTGTTGAATTTGTTGGTGTTTTTCAATGTTGAGGTTGTTGTTGAATTTGTTGGTGTTTTTCAATGTTGAGGTTGTTGTTGTTTTTCAATGTTGAGGTTGTTGTTGAGTTTGTTGGTGTTTTTCAATGTTGAGGTTGTTGTTGAATTTGTTGGTGTTTTTCAATCTTGAGGTTGTTGTTGATTTTCAACGTTGAGGTTGTTGTTGAATTTGTTGGTGTTTTTCAATGTTGAGGTTGTTGTTGTTTTTCAATGCTGAGGTTGTTGTTGAATTTGTTGGTGTTTTTCAATGTTGACATTGTTGTTGTTTTTCAATGTTCAGGTTGTTGTTGAATTTGTTGGTGTTTTTCAATGTTTAGGTTGTTGTTGTTTTTCAATGTTGAGGTTGTTATTGAATTTGTTGGTGTTTTTCAATCTTGAGTTTGTTGTTGAATTTGTTGGTGTTTTTCAATGTTGATGTTGTTGTTGAATTTGTTGGTGTTTTTCAATGTTGAGGTTGTTGTTGTTTTTCAATGTTGAGTTTGTTGTTGAGTTTGTTGGTGTTTTTCAATGTTGAGGTTGTTGATGAATTTGTTGGTGTTTTTCAATGTTGAGGTTGTTGTTGTTTTTCAATGTTGAGGTGGTTGTTGAATTTGTTGGTGTTTTTCAATGTTGAGGTTGTTGTTGTTTTTCAATGCTGAGGTTGTTGTTGAATTTGTTGGTGTTTTTAAATGTTGAGGTTGTTGTTGAATTTGTTGTTGTTTTTCAATGTTGAGGTTGTTGTTGTTTTTCAATGTTGAGGTTGTTGTTGAGTTTGTTGGTGTTTTTCAATGTTGAGGTTGTTGTTGAATTTGTTGGTGTTTTTCAATGTTGAGGTTGTTGTTGTTTTTCAATGTTGAGGTGGTTGTTGAATTTGTTGGTGTTTTTCAATGTTGAGGTTGTTGTTGTTTTTCAATGTTGAGCTTGTTGTTGAATTTGTTGGTGTTTTTCAATGTTGAGGTTGTTGTTCTTTTTCAATGTTGAGGTTGTTGTTGTATTTATGGTGTTTTTCAATGTTGAGGTTGTTGTTGAATTTGTTGGTGTTTTTCAATGTTGAAGTTGTTGTTGAATTTGTTGCTGTTTTTCAATCTTGAGGTTGTTGTTGATTTTCAATGTTGAGGTTGTTGTTGAATTTGTTGGTGTTTTTCAATGTTGAGGTTGTTGTTGTTTTTCAATGCTGAGGTTGTTGTTGAATTTGTTGGTGTTTTTCAATGTTGACATTGTTGTTGTTTTTCAATGTTCAGGTTGTTGTTGAATTTGTTGGTGTTTTTCAATGTTTAGGTTGTTGTTGTTTTTCAATGTTGAGGTTGTTATTGAATTTGTTGGTGTTTTTCAATGTTGAGGTTGTTGTTGAATTTGTTGGTGTTTTTCAATCTTGAGTTTGTTGTTGAATTTGTTGGTGTTTTTCAATGTTGATGTTGTTGTTGAATTTGTTGGTGTTTTTCAATGTTGAGGTTGTTGTTGTTTTTCAATGTTGAGGTTGTTGTTGAGTTTGTTGGTGTTTTTCAATGTTGAGGTTGTTGTTGAATTTGTTGGTGTTTTTCAATGTTGAGGTTGTTGTTGTTTTTCAATGTTGAGGTGGTTGTTGAATTTGTTGGTGTTTTTCAATGTTGAGGTTGTTGTTGTTTTTCAATGCTGAGGTTGTTGTTGAATTTGTTGGTGTTTTTAAATGTTGAGGTTGTTGTTGAATTTGCTGGTCTTTTGCAATGTTGAGGTTGTTGTTGTTTTTCAATGTTGAGCTTGTTGTTGAATTTGTTGGTGTTTTTCAATGTTGAGGTTGTTGTTGAATTTGTTGGTGTTTTTCAATGTTGAGGTTGTTGTTGAATTTGTTGTTGTTTTTCAATGTTGAGGTTGTTGTTGAATTTGTTGGTGTTTTTCAATGTTGAGGTTCTTGTTGTTTTTCAATGTTGAGGTTGTTGTTGAATTTGTTAGTGTTTTTCAATGTTGAGGTTGTTGTTGTTTTTCAATGTTGAGGTTGTTGTTGAATTTGTTCCTGTTTTTCAATGTTGAGGTTGTTGTTGAATTTGTTGGTGTTTTTCAATGTTGAGGTTGTTGTTGTTTTTCAATGTTGAGGTTGTTGTTGAATTTGTTGGTGTTTTTCAATGTTGAGGTTGTTGTTTTTCAATGTTGATGTTGTTGTTGAATTTGTTGGTGTTTTTCAATGTTGAGGTTGTTGTTGAATTTGTTGGTGTTTTTCAATGTTGAGGTTGTTGTTGTTTTTCAATGTTGAGGTTGTTGTTGAGTTTGTTGGTGTTTTTCAATGTTGAGGTTGTTGTTGAATTTGTTGGTGTTTTTCAATGTTGAGGTTGTTGTTTTTCAATGTTGAGGTTGTTGTTGAATTTGTTGGTGTTTTTCAATGTAGAGGTTGTTGTTGTTTTTCAATGCTGAGGTTGTTGTTGAATTTGTTGGTGTTTTTCAATGTTGAGGTTGTTGTTGAATTTGTTGTTGTTTTTCAATGTTGAGGTTGTCGTTGTTTTTCAATGTTGAGGTTGCTGTTGAATTTGTTGGTGTTTTTCAATGTTGAGGTTGTTGTTGTTTTTCAATGTTGAGGTTGTTGTTGAATTTGTTGGTGTTTTTCAATGTTGAGGATGTTGTTGAATTTGTTGGAGTTTTTCAATGTTGAGGTTGTTGTTGTTTTTCAATGTTGAGGTTATTGTTGAATTTGTTGGTGTTTTTCAATGTTGAGGTTGTTGTTGTTTTTCAATGTTGAGGTTGTTGTTGAATTTGTTGGTGTTTTTCAATGTTGTGTTTGTTATTGTTTTTCAATGTTGAGGTTGTTGTTGAATTTGTTGGTGTTTTTCAATGTTGAGGTTGTTGTTGTTTTTCAATGTTGAGGTTGTTGAATTTGCTGGTGTTTTTCCATCTTGAGTTTGTTGTTGAATTTGTTGGTGTTTTTCAATGTTGAGGTTGTTGTTGAATTTGTTGGTGTTTTTCAATGTTGAGGTTGTTGTTGTTTTTCATTGTTGAGGTTGTTGTTGAGTTTGCTGGTGTTTTTCAATGTTGAGGTGGTTGTTGAATTTTTTGGTGTTTTTCAATGTTGAGGTTGTTGTTGAATTTGTTGGTGTTTTTCAATGTTGAGGTTGTTGTTGTTTTTAAATGTAGAGGTTGTTGTTGAATTTGTTGGTGTTTTTTCAATTTTGAGGTTGTTTGTGTTTTTCAATGCTGAGGTTGTTGTTGAATTTGATGGTGTATTTCAATGTCGAGGTTATTGTTGAATTTGTTGGTGTTTTTCAATGTTGAAGTTGTTGTTGAATTTGTTGGTGTTTTTCATTTCGAGGTTGTTGTTGAATATGTTGGTGTTTTTCAATGCTGAAGTTTTTGTTGAATTTGTTGGTGTTTTTCAATGTTGAGGTTGTTGTTGTTTTTCAATGTTGAGGTTGTTGTTGAATTTCTTGGTGTTTTTCAACGTTGAGGTTGTTGTTGTTTTTCAATGCTGAGGTTGTTGTTGAATTTGTTGGTGTTTTTCAATGTTGAGGTTGTTGTTGAATTTGTTGGTGTTTTTCAATGTTGATGTTGTTGTTGTTTTTCAATGTTGAGGTTGTTGTTGAATTTGTTGGTGTTTTTCAATGTTGAGGTTGTTGTTGTTTTTCAATGTTGAGGTTGTTGTTGAATTTGTTGGTGTTTTTCAATGTTGAAGTTGTTGTTGAATTTGTTGGTGTTTTTCAAAGTTGAGGTTGTTGTTGTTTTTCAATGTTGAGGTTGTTGTTGAATTTGTTGGTGTTTTTCAATGTGGAGTTTGTTGGTGTTTTTCAATGTTGAGGTTGTTGTTGAATTTGTTGGTGTTTTTCAATGTTGAGGTTGTTGTTGTTTTTCAATGTTGAGGTTGTTGTTGAATTTGTTGGTGTTTTTCAATGTTGAGGTTGTTGTTGAATTTGTTGGTGTTTTTCAATGTTGAGGTTGTTGTTGTTGTTAAATGTTGGGGTTGTTGTTGAATTTCTTGATGTTTTTCAATTTTGAGGATGTTGTTGTTTTTCATTGTTGAGGTTGTTGTTGAATTTGTTGGTGTTTTTCCATGATGAGGTTGTTGTTGTTTTTCAAAGTTGAGGTTGTTGTTGAATTTGTTGGTGTTTTTCAATTTCGGGGTTGTTGTTGAATTTGTTGGTGTTTTTCAATGTTGAATTTTTTGTTGAATTTGTTGGTGTTTTTCAGTGTTGAGGTTGTTGTTTTTCAATGTTGAGGTTGTTGTTGAATTTGTTGGCGTTTTTAAATGTTGAGGTTGTTGTTGAATTTGTTGGTGTTTTCAATGTTGAGGTTGTTGTTGAATTTGTTGGTGTTTTTAAATGTTGAGGTTGTTGTTGAATTTGCTGGTGTTTTGCAATCTTGAGGTTGTTGTTGTTTTTCAATGTTGAGCTTGTTGAATTTGTTGGTGTTTTTCAATGTTGAGGTTGTTGTTCTTTTTCAATGTTGAGGTTGTTGTTGTATTTGTTGGTGTTTTTCAATGTTGAGGTTGTTGTTGAATTTGTTGGTGTTTTTCAATGTTGAAGTTGTTGTTGAATTTGTTGGTGTTTTTCAATCTTGAGGTTGTTGTTGTTTTTCAATGTTGAGGTTGTTGTTGAATTTGTTGGTGTTTTTCAATGTTGAGGTTGTTGTTGTTTTTCAATGCTGAGGTTGTTGTTGAATTTGTTGGTGTTTTTCAATGTTGACATTGTTGTTGTTTTTCAATGTTCAGGTTGTTGTTGAATTTGTTAGTGTTTTTCAATGTTTAGGTTGTTGTTGTTTTTCAATGTTGATGTTGTTGTTGAATTTGTTGGTGTTTTTCAATCTTGAGTTTGTTGTTGAATTTGTTGGTGTTTTTCAATGTTGAGGTTGTTGTTGAATTTGTTGGTGTTTTTCAATGTTGAGGTTGTTGTTGTTTTTCAATGTTGAGGTTGTTGTTGAGTTTGTTGGTGTTTTTCAATGTTGAGGTTGTTGTTGAATTTGTTGGTGTTTTTCAATGTTGAGGTTGTTGTTGTTTTTCAATGTTGAGGTTGTTGAATTTGTTGGTGTTTTTCCGTCTTGAGTTTGTTGTTGAATTTGTTGGTGTTTTTCAATGTTGAGGTTGTTGTTGAATTTGTTGGTGATTTTCAATGTTGAGGTTGTTGTTGTTTTTCAATGTTGAGGTTGTTGTTGAGTTTGTTGGTGTTTTTCAATGTTGAGGTGGTTGTTGAATTTGTTGGTGTTTTTCAATGTTGAGGTTGTTGTTGAATTTGTTGGTGTTTTTCAATGTTGAGGTTGTTGTTGTTTTTAAATGTAGAGGTTGTTGTTGAATTTGTTGGTGTTTTTTCAATTTTGAGGTTGTTTGTGTTTTTCAATGTTGAGGTTGTTGTTGAATTTGATGGTGTTTTTCAATGTCGAGGTTATTGTTGAATTTGTTGGTGTTTTTCAATGTTGAAGTTGTTGTTGAATTTGTTGGTGTTTTTCAATTTCGAGGTTGTTGTTGAATATGTTGGTGTTTTTCAATGTTGATGTTTTTGTTGAATTTGTTGGTGTTTTTCAATGTTGAGGTTGTTGTTGTTTTTCAATGTTGAGGTTGTTGTTGAATTTGTTGGTGTGTTTCAACGTTGAGGTTGTTGTTGTTTTTCAATGCTGAGGTTGTTGTTGAATTTGTTGGTGTTTTTCAATGTTGAGGTTGTTGTTGAATTTGTTGGTGTTTTTCAATGTTGATGTTATTGTTGTTTTTCAATGTTGAGGTTGTTGTTGAATTTGTTGGTGTTTTTCAATGTTGAGGTTGTTGTTGTTTTTCAATGTTGAGGTTGTTGTTGAATTTTTTGGTGTTTTTCAATGTTGAAGTTGTTGTTGAATTTGTTGGTGTTTTTCAAAGTTGAGGTTGTTGTTGTTTTTCAATGTTGAGGTTGTTGTTGAGTTTGTTGGTGTTTTTCAATGTGGAGTTTGTTGGTGTTTTTCAATGTTGAGGTTGTTGTTGAATTTGTTGGTGTTTTTCAATGTTGAGGTTGTTGTTGTTTTTCAATGTTCAGGTTGTTGTTTAGTTTGTTGGTGTTTTTCAATGTTGAGGTTGTTGTTGAATTTGTTGGTGTTTTTCAATGTTGAGGTTGTTGTTGAATTTGTTGGTGTTTTTCAATGTTGAGGTTGTTGTTGTTTTTAAATGTTGGGGTTGTTGTTGAATTTCTTGATGTTTTTCAATTTTGAGGATGTTGCTGTTTTTCATTGTTGAGGTTGTTGTTGAATTTGTTGGTGTTTTTCCATGATGAGGTTGTTGTTGTTTTTCAAAGTTGAGGTTGTTGTTGAATTTGTTGGTGTTTTTCAATTTCGGGGTTGTTGTTGAATTTGTTGGTGTTTTTCAATGTTGAATTTTTTGTTGAATTTGTTGGTGTTTTTCAATGTTGAATATTTTGTTGAATTTGTTGGTGTTTTTCAATGTTGACATTGTTGTTGTTTTTCAATGTTCAGGTTGTTGTTGAATTTGTTGGTGTTTTTCAATGTTTAGGTTGTTGTTGTTTTTCAATGTTGAGGCTGTTATTGAATTTGTTGGTGTTTTTCAATGTTGAGGTTGTTGTTGAATTTGTTGGTGTTTTTCAATCTTGAGTTTGTTGTTGAATTTGTTGGTGTTTTTCAATGTTGAGGTTGTTGTTGAATTTGTTGGTGTTTTTCAATGTTGAGGTTGTTGTTGTTTTTCAATGTTGAGGTTGTTGTTGAGTTTGTTGGTGTTTTTCAATGTTGAGGTTGTTGTTGAATTTGTTGGTGTTTTTCAATCTTGAGGTTGTTGTTGATTTTCAACGTTGAGGTTGTTGTTGAATTTGTTGGTGTTTTTCAATGTTGAGGTTGTTGTTGTTTTTCAATGCTGAGGTTGTTGTTGAATTTGTTGGTGTTTTTCAATGTTGACATTGTTGTTGTTTTTCAATGTTCAGGTTGTTGTTGAATTTGTTGGTGTTTTTCAATGTTTAGGTTGTTGTTGTTTTTCAATGTTGAGGTTGTTATTGAATTTGTTGGTGTTTTTCAATCTTGAGTTTGTTGTTGAATTTGTTGGTGTTTTTCAATGTTGATGTTGTTGTTGAATTTGTTGGTGTTTTTCAATGTTGAGGTTGTTGTTGTTTTTCAATGTTGAGTTTGTTGTTGAGTTTGTTGGTGTTTTTCAATGTTGAGGTTGTTGATGAATTTGTTGGTGTTTTTCAATGTTGAGGTTGTTGTTGTTTTTCAATGTTGAGGTGGTTGTTGAATTTGTTGGTGTTTTTCAATGTTGAGGTTGTTGTTGTTTTTCAATGCTGAGGTTGTTGTTGAATTTGTTGGTGTTTTTAAATGTTGAGGTTGTTGTTGAATTTGTTGGTGTTTTTCAATGTTGAGGTTGTTGTTGTTTTTCAATGTTGAGGTTGTTGTTGAGTTTGTTGGTGTTTTTCAATGTTGAGGTTGTTGTTGAATTTGTTGGTGTTTTTCAATGTTGAGGTTGTTGTTGTTTTTCAATGTTGAGGTGGTTGTTGAATTTGTTGGTGTTTTTCAATGTTGAGGTTGTTGTTGTTTTTCAATGTTGAGCTTGTTGTTGAATTTGTTGGTGTTTTTCAATGTTGAGGTTGTTGTTCTTTTTCAATGTTGAGGTTGTTGTTGTATTTATGGTGTTTTTCAATGTTGAGGTTGTTGTTGAATTTGTTGGTGTTTTTCAATGTTGAAGTTGTTGTTGAATTTGTTGCTGTTTTTCAATCTTGAGGTTGTTGTTGATTTTCAATGTTGAGGTTGTTGTTGAATTTGTTGGTGTTTTTCAATGTTGAGGTTGTTGTTGTTTTTCAATGCTGAGGTTGTTGTTGAATTTGTTGGTGTTTTTCAATGTTGACATTGTTGTTGTTTTTCAATGTTCAGGTTGTTGTTGAATTTGTTGGTGTTTTTCAATGTTTAGGTTGTTGTTGTTTTTCAATGTTGAGGTTGTTATTGAATTTGTTGGTGTTTTTCAATGTTGAGGTTGTTGTTGAATTTGTTGGTGTTTTTCAATCTTGAGTTTGTTGTTGAATTTGTTGGTGTTTTTCAATGTTGATGTTGTTGTTGAATTTGTTGGTGTTTTTCAATGTTGAGGTTGTTGTTGTTTTTCAATGTTGAGGTTGTTGTTGAGTTTGTTGGTGTTTTTCAATGTTGAGGTTGTTGTTGAATTTGTTGGTGTTTTTCAATGTTGAGGTTGTTGTTGTTTTTCAATGTTGAGGTGGTTGTTGAATTTGTTGGTGTTTTTCAATGTTGAGGTTGTTGTTGTTTTTCAATGCTGAGGTTGTTGTTGAATTTGTTGGTGTTTTTAAATGTTGAGGTTGTTGTTGAATTTGCTGGTCTTTTGCAATGTTGAGGTTGTTGTTGTTTTTCAATGTTGAGCTTGTTGTTGAATTTGTTGGTGTTTTTCAATGTTGAGGTTGTTGTTGAATTTGTTGGTGTTTTTCAATGTTGAGGTTGTTGTTGAATTTGTTGTTGTTTTTCAATGTTGAGGTTGTTGTTGAATTTGTTGGTGTTTTTCAATGTTGAGGTTCTTGTTGTTTTTCAATGTTGAGGTTGTTGTTGAATTTGTTAGTGTTTTTCAATGTTGAGGTTGTTGTTGTTTTTCAATGTTGAGGTTGTTGTTGAATTTGTTCCTGTTTTTCAATGTTGAGGTTGTTGTTGAATTTGTTGGTGTTTTTCAATGTTGAGGTTGTTGTTGTTTTTCAATGTTGAGGTTGTTGTTGAATTTGTTGGTGTTTTTCAATGTTGAGGTTGTTGTTTTTCAATGTTGATGTTGTTGTTGAATTTGTTGGTGTTTTTCAATGTTGAGGTTGTTGTTGAATTTGTTGGTGTTTTTCAATGTTGAGGTTGTTGTTGTTTTTCAATGTTGAGGTTGTTGTTGAGTTTGTTGGTGTTTTTCAATGTTGAGGTTGTTGTTGAATTTGTTGGTGTTTTTCAATGTTGAGGTTGTTGTTGTTTTTCAATGTTGAGGATGTTGTTGAATTTGTTGGTGTTTTTCAATGTAGAGGTTGTTGTTGTTTTTCAATGCTGAGGTTGTTGTTGAATTTGTTGGTGTTTTTCAATGTTGAGGTTGTTGTTGAATTTGTTGTTGTTTTTCAATGTTGAGGTTGTCGTTGTTTTTCAATGTTGAGGTTGCTGTTGAATTTGTTGGTGTTTTTCAATGTTGAGGTTGTTGTTGTTTTTCAATGTTGAGGTTGTTGTTGAATTTGTTGGTGTTTTTCAATGTTGAGGATGTTGTTGAATTTGTTGGAGTTTTTCAATGTTGAGGTTGTTGTTGTTTTTCAATGTTGAGGTTATTGTTGAATTTGTTGGTGTTTTTCAATGTTGAGGTTGTTGTTGTTTTTCAATGTTGAGGTTGTTGTTGAATTTGTTGGTGTTTTTCAATGTTGTGTTTGTTATTGTTTTTCAATGTTGAGGTTGTTGTTGAATTTGTTGGTGTTTTTCAATGTTGAGGTTGTTGTTGTTTTTCAATGTTGAGGTTGTTGAATTTGCTGGTGTTTTTCCATCTTGAGTTTGTTGTTGAATTTGTTGTTGTTTTTCAATGTTGAGGTTGTTGTTGAATTTGTTGGTGTTTTTCAATGTTGAGGTTGTTGTTGTTTTTCATTGTTGAGGTTGTTGTTGAGTTTGCTGGTGTTTTTCAATGTTGAGGTGGTTGTTGAATTTGTTGGTGTTTTTCAATGTTGAGGTTGTTGTTGAATTTGTTGGTGTTTTTCAATGTTGAGGTTGTTGTTGTTTTTAAATGTAGAGGTTGTTGTTGAATTTGTTGGTGTTTTTTCAATTTTGAGGTTGTTTGTGTTTTTCAATGCTGAGGTTGTTGTTGAATTTGATGGTGTATTTCAATGTCGAGGTTATTGTTGAATTTGTTGGTGTTTTTCAATGTTGAAGTTGTTGTTGAATTTGTTGGTGTTTTTCATTTCGAGGTTGTTGTTGAATATGTTGGTGTTTTTCAATGCTGAAGTTTTTGTTGAATTTGTTGGTGTTTTTCAATGTTGAGGTTGTTGTTGTTTTTCAATGTTGAGGTTGTTGTTGAATTTCTTGGTGTTTTTCAACGTTGAGGTTGTTGTTGTTTTTCAATGCTGAGGTTGTTGTTGAATTTGTTGGTGTTTTTCAATGTTGAGGTTGTTGTTGAATTTGTTGGTGTTTTTCAATGTTGATGTTGTTGTTGTTTTTCAATGTTGAGGTTGTTGTTGAATTTGTTGGTGTTTTTCAATGTTGAGGTTGTTGTTGTTTTTCAATGTTGAGGTTGTTGTTGAATTTGTTGGTGTTTTTCAATGTTGAAGTTGTTGTTGAATTTGTTGGTGTTTTTCAAAGTTGAGGTTGTTGTTGTTTTTCAATGTTGAGGTTGTTGTTGAATTTGTTGGTGTTTTTCAATGTGGAGTTTGTTGGTGTTTTTCAATGTTGAGGTTGTTGTTGAATTTGTTGGTGTTTTTCAATGTTGAGGTTGTTGTTGTTTTTCAATGTTGAGGTTGTTGTTGAATTTGTTGGTGTTTTTCAATGTTGAGGTTGTTGTTGAATTTGTTGGTGTTTTTCAATGTTGAGGTTGTTGTTGTTGTTAAATGTTGGGGTTGTTGTTGAATTTCTTGATGTTTTTCAATTTTGAGGATGTTGTTGTTTTTCATTGTTGAGGTTGTTGTTGAATTTGTTGGTGTTTTTCCATGATGAGGTTGTTGTTGTTTTTCAAAGTTGAGGTTGTTGTTGAATTTGTTGGTGTTTTTCAATTTCGGGGTTGTTGTTGAATTTGTTGGTGTTTTTCAATGTTGAATTTTTTGTTGAATTTGTTGGTGTTTTTCAGTGTTGAGGTTGTTGTTTTTCAATGTTGAGGTTGTTGTTGAATTTGTTGGCGTTTTTAAATGTTGAGGTTGTTGTTGAATTTGTTGGTGTTTTCAATGTTGAGGTTGTTGTTGAATTTGTTGGTGTTTTTAAATGTTGAGGTTGTTGTTGAATTTGCTGGTGTTTTGCAATCTTGAGGTTGTTGTTGTTTTTCAATGTTGAGCTTGTTGAATTTGTTGGTGTTTTTCAATGTTGAGGTTGTTGTTCTTTTTCAATGTTGAGGTTGTTGTTGTATTTGTTGGTGTTTTTCAATGTTGAGGTTGTTGTTGAATTTGTTGGTGTTTTTCAATGTTGAAGTTGTTGTTGAATTTGTTGGTGTTTTTCAATCTTGAGGTTGTTGTTGTTTTTCAATGTTGAGGTTGTTGTTGAATTTGTTGGTGTTTTTCAATGTTGAGGTTGTTGTTGTTTTTCAATGCTGAGGTTGTTGTTGAATTTGTTGGTGTTTTTCAATGTTGACATTGTTGTTGTTTTTCAATGTTCAGGTTGTTGTTGAATTTGTTAGTGTTTTTCAATGTTTAGGTTGTTGTTGTTTTTCAATGTTGATGTTGTTGTTGAATTTGTTGGTGTTTTTCAATCTTGAGTTTGTTGTTGAATTTGTTGGTGTTTTTCAATGTTGAGGTTGTTGTTGAATTTGTTGGTGTTTTTCAATGTTGAGGTTGTTGTTGTTTTTCAATGTTGAGGTTGTTGTTGAGTTTGTTGGTGTTTTTCAATGTTGAGGTTGTTGTTGAATTTGTTGGTGTTTTTCAATGTTGAGGTTGTTGTTGTTTTTCAATGTTGAGGTTGTTGAATTTGTTGGTGTTTTTCCGTCTTGAGTTTGTTGTTGAATTTGTTGGTGTTTTTCAATGTTGAGGTTGTTGTTGAATTTGTTGGTGATTTTCAATGTTGAGGTTGTTGTTGTTTTTCAATGTTGAGGTTGTTGTTGAGTTTGTTGGTGTTTTTCAATGTTGAGGTGGTTGTTGAATTTGTTGGTGTTTTTCAATGTTGAGGTTGTTGTTGAATTTGTTGGTGTTTTTCAATGTTGAGGTTGTTGTTGTTTTTAAATGTAGAGGTTGTTGTTGAATTTGTTGGTGTTTTTTCAATTTTGAGGTTGTTTGTGTTTTTCAATGTTGAGGTTGTTGTTGAATTTGATGGTGTTTTTCAATGTCGAGGTTATTGTTGAATTTGTTGGTGTTTTTCAATGTTGAAGTTGTTGTTGAATTTGTTGGTGTTTTTCAATTTCGAGGTTGTTGTTGAATATGTTGGTGTTTTTCAATGTTGATGTTTTTGTTGAATTTGTTGGTGTTTTTCAATGTTGAGGTTGTTGTTGTTTTTCAATGTTGAGGTTGTTGTTGAATTTGTTGGTGTGTTTCAACGTTGAGGTTGTTGTTGTTTTTCAATGCTGAGGTTGTTGTTGAATTTGTTGGTGTTTTTCAATGTTGAGGTTGTTGTTGAATTTGTTGGTGTTTTTCAATGTTGATGTTATTGTTGTTTTTCAATGTTGAGGTTGTTGTTGAATTTGTTGGTGTTTTTCAATGTTGAGGTTGTTGTTGTTTTTCAATGTTGAGGTTGTTGTTGAATTTTTTGGTGTTTTTCAATGTTGAAGTTGTTGTTGAATTTGTTGGTGTTTTTCAAAGTTGAGGTTGTTGTTGTTTTTCAATGTTGAGGTTGTTGTTGAGTTTGTTGGTGTTTTTCAATGTGGAGTTTGTTGGTGTTTTTCAATGTTGAGGTTGTTGTTGAATTTGTTGGTGTTTTTCAATGTTGAGGTTGTTGTTGTTTTTCAATGTTCAGGTTGTTGTTTAGTTTGTTGGTGTTTTTCAATGTTGAGGTTGTTGTTGAATTTGTTGGTGTTTTTCAATGTTGAGGTTGTTGTTGAATTTGTTGGTGTTTTTCAATGTTGAGGTTGTTGTTGTTTTTAAATGTTGGGGTTGTTGTTGAATTTCTTGATGTTTTTCAATTTTGAGGATGTTGCTGTTTTTCATTGTTGAGGTTGTTGTTGAATTTGTTGGTGTTTTTCCATGATGAGGTTGTTGTTGTTTTTCAAAGTTGAGGTTGTTGTTGAATTTGTTGGTGTTTTTCAATTTCGGGGTTGTTGTTGAATTTGTTGGTGTTTTTCAATGTTGAATTTTTTGTTGAATTTGTTGGTGTTTTTCAGTGTTGAGGTTGTTGATTTTCAATGTTGAGGTTGTTGTTGAATTTGTTGGCGTTTTTAAATGTTGAGGTTGTTGTTGAATTTGTTGGTGTTTTCAATGTTGAGGTTGTTGTTGAATTTGTTGGTGTTTTTAAATGTTGAGGTTGTTGTTGAATTTGCTGGTGTTTTGCAATGTTGAGGTTGTTGTTGTTTTTCAATGTTGAGCTTGTTGTTGAATTTGTTGGTGTTTTTCAATGTTGAGGTTGTTGTTCTTTTTCAATGTTGAGGTTGTTGTTGTATTTGTTGGTGTTTGTCAATGTTGAGGTTGTTGTTGAATTTGTTGGTGTTTTTCAATGTTGAAGTTGTTGTTGAATTTGTTGGTGTTTTTCAATCTTGAGGTTGTTGTTGTTTTTCAATGTTGAGGTTGTTGTTGAATTTGTTGGTGTTTTTCAATGTTGAGGTTGTTGTTGTTTTTCAATGCTGAGGTTGTTGTTGAATTTGTTGGTGTTTTTCAATGTTGACATTGTTGTTGTTTTTCAATGTTCAGGTTGTTGTTGAATTTGTTGGTGTTTTTCAATGTTTAGGTTGTTGTTGTTTTTCAATGTTGAGGTTGTTATTGAATTTGTTGGTGTTTTTCAATGTTGAGGTTGTTGTTGAATTTGTTGGTGTTTTTCAATCTTGAGTTTGTTGTTGAATTTGTTGGTGTTTTTCAATGTTGAGGTTGTTGTTGAATTTGTTGGTGTTTTTCAATGTTGAGGTTGTTGTTGTTTTTCAATGTTGAGGTTGTTGTTGAGTTTGTTGGTGTTTTTCAATGTTGAGGTTGTTGTTGAATTTGTTGGTGTGTTTCAATGTTGAGGTTGTTGTTGTTTTTCAATGTTGAGGTGGTTGTTGAATTTGTTGGTGTTTTTCAATGTTGAGGTTGTTGTTGTTTTTCAATGCTGAGGTTGTTGTTGAATTTGTTGGTGTTTTTCAATGTTGAGGTTGTTGTTGAATTTGTTGGTATTTTTCAATGTTGAGGTTGTCGTTGTTTTTCAATGTTGAGGTTGCTGTTGAATTTGTTGGTGTTTTTCAATGTTGAGGTTGTTGTTGTTTTTCAATGTTGAGGTTGTTGTTGAATTTGTTGGTGTTTCTCAATGTTGAGGATGTTGTTGAATTTGTTGGAGTTTTTGAAAGTTGAGGTTGTTGTTGTTTTTCAATGTTGAGGTTATTGTTGAATTTGTTGGTGTTTTTCAATGTTGAGGTTGTTGTTGTTTTTCAATGTTGAGGTTGTTGTTGAATTTGTTGGTGTTTTTCAATGTTGTGTTTGTTATTGTTTTTCAATGTATCGGTTGTTGTTGAATTTGTAGGTGTTTTTCAATGTTGAGGTTGTTGTTGTTTTTCAATGTTGAGGTTGTTGAATTTGTTGGTGTTTTTCAATCTTGAGTTTGTTGTTGAATTTGTTGGTGTTTTTCAATGTTGAGGTTGTTGTTGAATTTGTTGGTGTTTTTCAATGTTGAGGTTGTTGTTGTTTTTCAATGTTGAGGTGGTTGTTGAATTTGTTGGTGTTTTTCAATGTTGAGGTTGTTGTTGAATTTGTTGGTGTTTTTCAATGTTGAGGTTGTTGTTGTTTTTAAATGTAGAGGTTGTTGTTGAATTTGTTGGTGTTTTTTCAATTTTGAGGTTGTTGGTGTTTTTCAATGTTGAGGTTGTTGTTGAATTTGATGGTGTTTTTCAATGTCGAGGTTATTGTTGAAGTTGTTGGTGTTTTTCAATGTTGAAGTTGTTGTTGAATTTGTTGGTGTTTTTCAATTTCGAGGCTGTTGTTGAATTTGTTGGTGTTTTTCAATGTTGAAGTTTTTGTTGAATTTGTTGGTGTTTTTCAATGTTGAGGTTGTTGTTGTTTTTCAATGTTGAGGTTGTTGTTGAATTTGTTGGTGTTTTTCAACGTTGAGGTTGTTGTTGTTTTCCAATGCTGAGGTTGTTGTTGAATTTGTTGGTGTTTTTCAATGTTGAGGTTGTTGTTGAATTTGTTGGTGTTTTTCAATGTTGAGGTTGTTGTTGTTTTTCAATTTTGAGGTTGTTGTTGAATTTGTTGGTGTTTTTCAATGTTGAGGTTGTTGTTGTTTTTCAATGTTGAGGTTGTTGTTGAATTTGTTGGTGTTTTTCAATGTTGAAGTTGTTGTTGAATTTGTTGGTGTTTTTCAAAGTTGAGGTTGTTGTTGTTTTTCAATGTTGAGGTTGTTGTTGAATTTGTTGGTGTTTTTCAATGTTGAGTTTGTTGGTGTTTTTCAATGTTGAGGTTGTTGTTGAATTTGTTGGTGTTTTTCAATGTTGAGGTTGTTGTTGTTTTTCAATGTTGAGGTTGTTGTTGAATTTTTTGGTGTTTTTCAATGTTGAGGTTGTTGGTGTTTTTCAATGTTGATGTTGTTGTTGAATTTGTTGGTGTTTTTCAATGTTGAGGTTGTTATTGAATTTGTTGGTGTTTTTCAATGTTGAGGTTGTTGTTGTTTTTCAATGTTGAGGTTGTTGTTGAGTTTGTTGGTGTTTTTCAATGTTGAGGTTGTTGTTGAATTTGTTGGTGTTTTTCAATGTTGAGGTTGTTGTTGAATTTGTTGGTGTTTTTCAATGTTGAGGTTGTTGTTGTTTTTAAATGTTGGGGTTGTTGTGGAATTTCTTGGTGTTTTTCAATTTTGAGGATGTTGTTGTTTTTCATTGTTGAGGTTGTTGTTGAATTTGTTGGTGTTTTTCCCTGATGAGGTTGTTGTTGTTTTTCAAAGTTGAGGTTGTTGTTGAATTTGTTGGTGTTTTTCAATGTTGAATTTTTTGTTGAATTTGTTGGTGTTTTTCAGTGTTGAGGTTGTTGTTTTTCAATGTTGAGGTTGTTGTTGAATTTGTTGGCGTTTTTAAATGTTGAGTTTGTTGTTGAATTTGTTGGTGTTTTCAATGTTGAGGTTGTTGTTGAATTTGTTGGTGTTTTTAAATGTTGAGGTTGTTGTTGAATTTGCTGGTGTTTTGCAATGTTGAGGTTGTTGTTGTTTTTCAATGTTGAGCTTGTTGAATTTGTTGGTGTTTTTCAATGTTGAGGTTGTTGTTCTTTTTCAATGTTGAGGTTGTTGTTGTATTTGTTGGTGTTTTTCAATGTTGAGGTTGTTGTTGAATTTGTTGGTGTTTTTCAATGTTGAAGTTGTTGTTGAATTTGTTGGTGTTTTTCAATCTTGAGGTTGTTGTTGTTTTTCAATGTTGAGGTTGTTGTTGAATTTGTTGGTGTTTTTCAATGTTGAGGTTGTTGTTGTTTTTCAATGCTGAGGTTGTTGCTGAATTTGTTGGTGTTTTTTAATGTTGAGGTTGTTGTTGTTTTTCAATGTTCAGTTTGTTGTTGAATTTGTTGGTGTTTTTCAATGTTTAGGTTGTTGTTGTTTTTCAATGTTGAGGTTGTTATTGAATTTGTTGGTGTTTTTCAATGTTGAGGTTGTTGTTGAATTTGTTGGTGTTTTTCAATGTTGAGGTTGTTGATGTTTTTCAATGTTGAGGTTGTTGTTGAATTTGTTGGTGTTTTTCAATGTTGAGGTTGTTGTTGTTTTTCAATGTTGAGGTTATTGTTGAATTTGTTGGTGTTTTTCAATGTTGAGGTTGTTGTTGTTTTTCAATGTTGAGGTTGTTGTTGAATTTTTTGGTGCTTTTCAATGTTGAGGTTGTTGTTGAATTTGTTGGTGTTTTTCAATGTTGAGGTTGTTGTTGTTTTTCAATGCTGAGGTTGTTGTTGAATTTGTTGGTGTTTTTCAATGTTAAGATTGTTGTTGTTTTTCAATGTTGAGGTTGTTGAATTTGTTGGTGTTTTTAAATGTTGAGGTTGTTGTTGAATTTGTTGGTGTTTTTCAATGTTGAGGTTGTTGTTGTTTTTCAATGTTGCGGTTGTTGTTGAATTTGTTGGTGTTTTTCAATTTCGAGGTTGTTGTTGAATTTGTTGGTGTTTTTCAATTTTGAAGTTGTTGTTGAATTTGTTGGTGTTTTTCAATGTTGAGGTTGTTGTTGTTTTTCAATGTTGAGGTTGTTGTTGAATTTGTTGGTGTTTTTCAATGTTGAGGTTGTTGTTGTTTTTCAATGCTGAGGTTGTTGTTGAATTGTTGGTGTTTTTCAATGTTGAGGTTGTTGTTGAAATTGTTGGTGTTTTTCAATGTTGAGGTTCTTGTTGTATTTCAATGTTGAGGTTGTTGTTGAATTTGTTGGTGTTTTTCAATGTTGAGGTTGTTGTTGTTTTTCAATGTTGAGGTTGTTTTTGAATTTGTTGGTAATTTCAATGTTGAGGTTGTTGTTGAATTTGTTGGTGTTTTTCAATGTTGAGGTTGTTGTTGTTTTTCAATGTTGAGGTTATTGTTGAATTTGTTGGTGTTTTTCAATGTTGAGGTTCTTGTTGTCTTTCAATGTTGAGGTTGTTGTTGAATTTGTTGGTTTTTTTCAATGTTGAGTTTGTTGTTGTTTTTCAATGTTGAGGTTGTTTTTGAATTTGTTGGTGTTTTTCAATGTTGAGGTTGTTGTTGTTTTTCAATGTTGATGTTGTTGTTGAATTTGTTGGTGTTTTTCAATGTTGAGTTTGTTGTTGTTTTTCAATGTTGAGGTTGTTGTTGAATTTGTTGGTGTTTTTCAATGTTGAGGTTGTTGTTGTTTTTCAATGTTGAGGTTGTTGTTGAATTTGTTGGTGTTTTTCAATGTTGAGGTTGTTGGTGTTTTTCAATGTTGAGGTTGTTGTTGAATTTGTTGGTGTTTTTCAATGTTGAGGTTGTTGTTGAATTTGTTGGTGTTTTTCAATGTTGAGGTTGTTGTTGTTTTTCAATGTTGAGGTTGTTGTTGAGTTTGTTGGTGTTTTTCAATGTTGAGGTTGTTGTTGAATTTGTTGGTGTTTTTAAATGTTGAGGTTGTTGTTGAATTTGCTGGTGTTTTGCAATGTTGAGGTTGTTGTTGTTTTTCAATGTTGAGCTTGTTGAATTTGTTGGTGTTTTTCAATGTTGAGGTTGTTGTTCTTTTTCAATGTTGAGGTTGTTGTTGTATTTGTTGGTGTTTTTCAATGTTGAGGTTGTTGTTGAATTTGTTGGTGTTTTTCAATGTTGAAGTTGTTGTTGAATTTGTTGGTGTTTTTCAATCTTGAGGTTGTTGTTGTTTTTCAATGTTGAGGTTGTTGTTGAATTTGTTGGTGTTTTTCAATGTTGAGGTTGTTGTTGTTTTTCAATGCTGAGGTTGTTGCTGAATTTGTTGGTGTTTTTTAATGTTGAGGTTGTTGTTGTTTTTCAATGTTCAGTTTGTTGTTGAATTTGTTGGTGTTTTTCAATGTTTAGGTTGTTGTTGTTTTTCAATGTTGAGGTTGTTATTGAATTTGTTGGTGTTTTTCAATGTTGAGGTTGTTGTTGAATTTGTTGGTGTTTTTCAATGTTGAGGTTGTTGATGTTTTTCAATGTTGAGGTTGTTGTTGAATTTGTTGGTGTTTTTCAATGTTGAGGTTGTTGTTGTTTTTCAATGTTGAGGTTATTGTTGAATTTGTTGGTGTTTTTCAATGTTGAGGTTGTTGTTGTTTTTCAATGTTGAGGTTGTTGTTGAATTTTTTGGTGCTTTTCAATGTTGAGGTTGTTGTTGAATTTGTTGGTGTTTTTCAATGTTGAGGTTGTTGTTGTTTTTCAATGCTGAGGTTGTTGTTGAATTTGTTGGTGTTTTTCAATGTTAAGATTGTTGTTGTTTTTCAATGTTGAGGTTGTTGAATTTGTTGGTGTTTTTAAATGTTGAGGTTGTTGTTGAATTTGTTGGTGTTTTTCAATGTTGAGGTTGTTGTTGTTTTTCAATGTTGCGGTTGTTGTTGAATTTGTTGGTGTTTTTCAATTTCGAGGTTGTTGTTGAATTTGTTGGTGTTTTTCAATTTTGAAGTTGTTGTTGAATTTGTTGGTGTTTTTCAATGTTGAGGTTGTTGTTGTTTTTCAATGCTGAGGTTGTTGTTGAATTGTTGGTGTTTTTCAATGTTGAGGTTGTTGTTGAAATTGTTGGTGTTTTTCAATGTTGAGGTTCTTGTTGTATTTCAATGTTGAGGTTGTTGTTGAATTTGTTGGTGTTTTTCAATGTTGAGGTTGTTGTTGTTTTTCAATGTTGAGGTTATTGTTGAATTTGTTGGTGTTTTTCAATGTTGAGGTTCTTGTTGTCTTTCAATGTTGAGGTTGTTGTTGAATTTGTTGGTTTTTTTCAATGTTGAGTTTGTTGTTGTTTTTCAATGTTGAGGTTGTTTTTGAATTTGTTGGTGTTTTTCAATGTTGAGGTTGTTGTTGTTTTTCAATGTTGATGTTGTTGTTGAATTTGTTGGTGTTTTTCAATGTTGAGTTTGTTGTTGTTTTTCAATGTTGAGGTTGTTGTTGAATTTGTTGGTGTTTTTCAATGTTGAGGTTGTTGTTGTTTTTCAATGTTGAGGTTGTTGTTGAATTTGTTGGTGTTTTTCAATGTTGAGGTTGTTGGTGTTTTTCAATGTTGAGGTTGTTGTTGAGTTTGTTGGTGTTTTTCAATGTTGAGGTTGTTGTTGAATTTGTTGGTTTTTTTCAATGTTGAGGTTGTTGTTGAATTTGTTGGTGTTTTTCAATGTTGAGGTTGTTGTTGTTTTTAAATGTTGGGGTTGTTGAATTTCTTGGTGTTTTTCAATGTTGAGGATGTTGTTGTTTTTCATTGTTGAGGTTGTTGTTGAATTTGTTGGTGTTTTTCCATGATGAGGTTGTTGTTGAATTTGTTAGTGTTTTTAAATGTTGAGGTTGTTGTTGATTTTGCTGGTGTTTTGCAATGTTGAGGTTGTTGTTGTTTTTCAAAGTTGAGGTTGTTGTTGAATTTGTTGGTGTTTTTCAATGTTGAAGTTGTTGTTGAATTTGTTGGTGTTTTTCAATCTTGAGGTTGTTGTTGTTTTTCAATGTTGAGGTTGTTGTTGAATTTGTTGGTGTTTTTCAATGTTGAGGTTGTTGTTGTTTTTCAATGCTGAGGTTGTTGTTGAATTTGTTGGTGTTTTTCAATGTTGACATTGTTGTTGTTTTTCAATGTTCAGGTTGTTGTTGAATTTGTTGGTGTTTTTCAATGTTTAGGTTGTTGTTGTTTTTCAATGTTGAGGTTGTTATTGAATTTGTTGGTGTTTTTCAATGTTGAGGTTGTTGTTGAATTTGTTGGTGTTTTTCAATCTTGAGTTTGTTGTTGAATTTGTTGGTGTTTTTCAATGTTGAGGTTGATGTTGAATTTGTTGGTGTTTTTCAATGTTGAGGTTGTTGTTCTTTTTCAATGTTGAGGTTATTGTTGAGTTTGTTGGTGTTTTTCAATGTTGAGGTTGTTGTTGAATTTGTTGGTGTTTTTCAATGTTGAGGTTGTTGTTGTTTTTCAATGTTGAGGTGGTTGTTGAATTTGTTGGTGTTTTTCAATGTTGAGGTTGTTGTTGTTTTTCAATGCTGAGGTTGTTGTTGAATTTGTTGGTGTTTTTCAATGTTGAGGTTGTTGTTGAATTTGTTGGTATTTTTCAATGTTGAGGTTGTCGTTGTTTTTCAATGCTGAGGTTGCTGTTGAATTTGTTGGTGTTTTTCAATGTTGAGGTTGTTGTTGTTTTTCAATGTTGAGGTTGTTGTTGAATTTGTTGGTGTTTCTCAATGTTGAGGATGTTGTTGAATTTGTTGGTGTTTTTCAATGTTGAGGTTGTTGTTGTTTTTCAATGTTGAGGTTATTGTTGAATTTGTTGGTGTTTTTCAATGTTGAGGTTGTTGTTGTTTTTCAATGTTGAGGTTGTTGAATTTGTTGGTGTTTTTCAATCTTGAGTTTGTTGTTGAATTTGTTGGTGTTTTTCAATGTTGAGGTTGTTGTTGAATTTGTTGGTGTTTTTCAATGTTGAGGTTGTTGTTGTTTTTCAATGTTGAGGTGGTTGTTGAGTTTGCTGGTGTTTTTCAATGTTGAGGTGGTTGTTGAATTTGTTGGTGTTTTTCAATGTTGAGGTTGTTGTTGAATTTGTTGGTGTTTTTCAATGTTGAGGTTGTTGTTGTTTTTAAATGTAGAGGTTGTTGTTGAATTTGTTGGTGTTTTTTCAATTTTGAGGTTGTTGGTGTTTTTCAATGTTGAGGTTCTTGTTGAATTTGATGGTGTTTTTCAATGTCGAGGTTATTGTTGAATTTGTTGGTGTTTTTCAATGTTGAAGTTGTTGTTGAATTTGTTGGTGTTTTTCAATTTCGAGGCTGTTGTTGAATTTGTTGGTGTTTTTCAATGTTGAAGTTTTTGTTGAATTTGTTGGTGTTTTTCAATGTTGAGGTTGTTGTTGTTTTTCAATGTTGAGGTTGTTGTTGAATTTGTTGGTGTTTTTCAACGTTGAGGTTGTTGTTGTTTTTCAATGTTGAGGTTGTTTTTGAATTTGTTGGTAATTTCAATGTTGAGGTTGTTGTTGAATTTGTTGGTGTTTTTCAATGTTGAGGTTGTTGTTGTTTTTCAATGTTGAGGTTGTTTTTGAATTTGTTGGTAATTTCAATGTTGAGGTTGTTGTTGAATTTGTTGGTGTTTTTCAATGTTGAGGTTGTTGTTGTTTTTCAATGTTGAGGTTATTGTTGAATTTGTTGGTGTTTTTCAATGTTGAGGTTCTTGTTGTCTTTCAATGTTGAGGTTGTTGTTGAATTTGTTGGTTTTTTTCAATGTTGAGTTTGTTGTTGTTTTTCAATGTTGAGGTTGTTTTTGAATTTGTTGGTGTTTTTCAATGTTGAGGTTGTTGTTGTTTTTCAATGTTGATGTTGTTGTTGAATTTGTTGGTGTTTTTCAATGTTGAGTTTGTTGTTGTTTTTCAATGTTGAGGTTGTTGTTGAATTTGTTGGTGTTTTTCAATGTTGAGGTTGTTGTTGTTTTTCAATGTTGAGGTTGTTGTTGAATTTGTTGGTGTTTTTCAATGTTGAGGTTGTTGGTGTTTTTCAATGTTGAGGTTGTTGTTGAATTTGTTGGTGTTTTTCAATGTTGAGGTTGTTGTTGAATTTGTTGGTGTTTTTCAATGTTGAGGTTGTTGTTGTTTTTCAATGTTGAGGTTGTTGTTGAGTTTGTTGGTGTTTTTCAATGTTGAGGTTGTTGTTGAACTTGTTGGTTTTTTTCAATGTTGAGGTTGTTGTTGAATTTGTTGGTGTTTTTCAATGTTGAGGTTGTTGTTGTTTATCAATGTTGAGGTTGTTGTTGAATTTGTTGGTGTTTTTCAATGTTGAGGTTGTTGTTGTTTTTCAGTGTTGAGGTTGTTGTTGAATTTGTTGGTGTTTTTCAATGTTGAGGTTGTTGTTGAATTTGTTGGTGTTTTTCAATGTTGAGGTTGTTGTTGTTTTTCAATGTTGAGGTTATTGATGAATTTGTTGGTGTTTTTCAATGTTGAGGTTGTTGTTGTTTTTCAATGTTGAGGTTGTTGTTGAATTTGTTGGTGTTTTTCAATTTCGAGGTTGTTGTTGAATTTGTTGGTGTTTTTCAATGTTGAGGTTGTTGTTGTTTTTCAATGTTGAGGTTGTTGTTGAATTTGTTGGTGTTTTTCAATGTTGAGATTGTTGTTGTTTTTCAATGTTGAGGTTGTTGTTGAATTTGTTGGTGTTTTTAAATGTTGAGGTTGTTGTTGAATTTGTTGGTGTTTTTCAATGTTGAAGTTGTTGTTGTTTTCCAATGTTGAGGTTGTTGTTGAATTTGTTGGTGTTCTTCAATTTCGAGGTTTTTGTTGAATTTGTTGGTGTTTTTCAATGTTGAGGTTGTTGTTGAATTTGTTGGTGTTTTTCAATGTTGAGGTTGCTGTTGTTTTGCAATGCTGAGGTTGTTGTTGAATTTGTTGGTGTTTTTCAATGTTGAGGTTGTTGTTGAATTTGTTGGTGTCTTTCAATGTTGAGGTTGTTGTTGTTTTTCAATGTTGAGGTTGTTGTTGAATTTGTTGGTGTTTTTCAATGTTGAGTTTGTTGTTGTTTTTCAATGTTGAAGTTGTTGTTGAATTTGTTGGTGTTTTTCAATGTTGATGTTGTTGTTGAATTTGCTGGTGTTTTTCAAAGTTGAGGTTGTTGTTGTTTTTCAATGTTGAAGTTGTTGTTGAATTTGTTGGTGTTTTTCAATGTTGAGGTTGTTGTTGTTTTTCAATGTTGAGGTTGTTCGTGTTTTGCAATGTTGAGGTTGTTGTTGAATTTGTTGGTGTTTTTCAATGTTGAGGTTGTTGTTGAATTTGTTGGTGTTTTTCAATGTTGAGGTTGTTGTTGTTTTTCAATGTTGAGGTTGTTGTTGAGTTTGTTGGTGTTTTTCAATTTTGAGGTTGTTGTTGAATTTGTTGGTGTTTTTCAATGTTGAAGTTGTTGTTGAATTTGTTGGTGTTTTTCAATGTTGAGGTTGTTGTTGTTTTTCAATGTTGAGGTTGCTGTTGAATTTGTTGGTGTTTTTCAATGTTGAGGTTGTTCGTGTTGTGCAATGTTGAGGTTGTTGTTGAATTTGTTGGTGATTTTCAATGTTGAGGTTGTTGTTGAATTTGTTGGTGTTCTTCAATGTTGAGGTTGTTGTTGTTTTTCAATGTTGAGGTTGTTGTTGAGTTTGTTGGTGTTTTTCAATTTTGAGGTTGTTGTTGAATTTGTTGGTGTTTTTCAATGTAGAGGTTGTTGTTGAATTTGTTGGTGTTTTTCAATGTTGAGGTTGTTGTTGCTTTTAAATGTTGGGGTTGTTGTTGAATTTGTTGGTGTTTTTCAATTTTGAGGTTGTTGTTGTTTTTCAATGTTGAACATGTTGTTGAATTTGTTGGTTTTTTTCCATGATTAGGTTGTTGTTGTTTTTCAAAGTTGAGGTTGTTGTTGAATTTGTAGGTGTTTTTCAAAGTCGGGGTTGTTGTTGAATTTGTTGGTGTTTTTCAATGTTGAATTTTTTGTTGAATTTGTAGGTGTTTTTCAATGTTGAGGTTGTTGTTTTTCAATGTTGAGGTTGTTGTTGAATTTGTTGGCGTTTTTAAATGTTGAGGTTGTTGTTGAATTTGTTGGTGTTTTTCAATTTCGAGGTTGTTGGTGAATTTGTTGGTGTTTTTCAATGTTGAAGTTGTTGTTGAATTTGTTGGTGTTGTTCAATGTTGAGGTTGTTGTTGTTTTTCAATGTTGAGGTTGTTGTTGAATTTGTTGGTGTTTTTCAATGTTGAGGTTGTTGTTGTTTTTCAATGCTGTGGTAGATGTTGAATTTGTTCGTGTTTTTCAATGTTGAGGTTGTTGTTGAATTTGTTGGTGTTTTTCAATGTTGAGGTTGTTGTTGTTTTTCAATATTGAGGTTGTTGTTGAATTTGTTGGTGTTTTTCAATGTTGAGGTTGTTGTTGTTTTTCAATGCTGAGGTTGTTGTTGAATTTGTTGGTGTTTTTCAATGTTGAGGTTGTTGTTGAATTTGATGGTGTTTTTCAATGTCGAGGTTGTTGTTGAATTTGTTGGTGTCTTTCAATGTTGAAGTTGTTGTTGAATTTGTTGGTGTTTTTCAATTTCGAGGTTGTTGTTGAATTTGTTGGTGTTTTTAAATGCTGAGGTTGTTGTTGAATTTGTTGGTGTTTTTCAATGTTGAGGTTGTTGTTGTTTTTCAATGTTGAGGTTGTTGTTGAATTTGTTGGTGTTTTTCAATGTTGAGGTTGTTGTTGAATTTGTTGGTGTTTTTCAATGTTGAGGTTGTTGTTGTTTTTCAATGTTGAGGTTGTTATTGATGAATTTGTTGGTGTTTTTCAATGTTGAGGTTGTTGTTGTTTTTCAATGTTGAGGTTGTTGTTGAATTTGTTGGTGTTTTTCAATTTCGAGGTTGTTGTTGAATTTGTTGGTGTTTTTCAATGTTGAGGTTGTTGTTGTTTTTCAATGTTGAGGTTGTTGTTGAATTTGTTGGTGTTTTTCAATGTTGAGATTGTTGTTGTTTTTCAATGTTGAGGTTGTTGTTGAATTTGTTGGTGTTTTTAAATGTTGAGGTTGATGTTGAATTTGTTGGTGTTTTTCAATGTTGAGGTTGTTGTTGTTTTCCAATGTTGAGGTTGTTGTTGAATTTGTTGGTGTTCTTCAATTTCGAGGTTTTTGTTGAATTTGTTGGTGTTTTTCAATGTTGAGGTTGTTGTTGAATTTGTTGGTGTTTTTCAATGTTGAGTTTGTTGTTGTTTTTCAATGTTGAGGTTGTTGTTGAATTTGTTGGTGTTTTTCAATGTTGATGTTGTTGTTGAATTTGCAGGTGTTTTTCAAAGTTGAGGTTGTTGTTGTTTTTCAATGTTGAAGTTGTTGTTGAATTTGTTGGTGTTTTTCAATGTTGAGGTTGTTGTTGTTTTTCAATGTTGAGGTTGCTGTTGAATTTGTTGGTGTTTTTCAATGTTGAGGTTGTTCGTGTTTTGCAATGTTGAGGTTGTTGTTGAATTTGTTGGTGTTTTTCAATGTTGAGGTTGTTGTTGAATTTGTTGGTGTTTTTCAATGTTGAGGTTGTTGTTGTTTTTCAATGTTGAGGTTTTTGTTGAGTTTGTTGGTGTTTTTCAATTTTGAGGTTGTTGTTGAATTTGTTGGTGTTTTTCAATGTTGAAGTTGTTGTTGAATTTGTTGGTGTTTTTCAATGTTGAGGTTGTTGTTGTTTTTCAATGTTGAGGTTGCTGTTGAATTTGTTGGTGTTTTTCAATGTTGAGGTTGTTCGTGTTTTGCAATGTTGAGGTTGTTGTTGAATTTGTTGGTGTTTTTCAATGTTGAGGTTGTTGTTGTTTTTCAATGTTGAGGTTGTTGTTGAGTTTGTTGGTGTTTTTCAATTTTGAGGTTGTTGTTGAATTTGTTGGTGTTTTTCAATGTAGAGGTTGTTGTTGAATTTGTTGGTGTTTTTCAATGTTGAGGTTGTTGTTGCTTTTAAATGTTGGGGTTGTTGTTGAATTTGTTGGTGTTTTTCAATTTTGAGATGTTGTTGTTTTTCAATGTTGAACATGTTGTTGAATTTGTTGGTTTTTTTCCATGATTAGGTTGTTGTTGTTTTTCAAAGTTGAGGTTGTTGTTGAATTTGTAGGTGTTTTTCAATGTCGGGGTTGTTGTTGAATTTGTTGGTGTTTTTCAATGTTGAATTTTTTGTTGAATTTGTAGGTGTTTTTCAATGTTGAGGTTGTTGTTTTTCAATGTTGAGGTTGTTGTTGAATTTGTTGGCGTTTTTAAATGTTGAGGTTGTTGTTGAATTTGTTGGTGTTTTTCAATTTCGAGGTTGTTGGTGAATTTGTTGGTGTTTTTCAATGTTGAAGTTGTTGTTGAATTTGTTGGTGTTGTTCAATGTTGAGGTTGTTGTTGTTTTTCAATGTTGAGGTTGTTGTTGAATTTGTTGGTGTTTTTCAATGTTGAGGTTGTTGTTGTTTTTCAATGCTGTGGTAGATGTTGAATTTGTTCGTGTTTTTCAATGTTGAGGTTGTTGTTGAATTTGTTGGTGTTTTTCAATGTTGAGGTTGTTGTTGTTTTTCAATGTTGAGGTTGTTGTTGAATTTGTTGGTGTTTTTCAATGTTGAGGTTGTTGTTGTTTTTCAATGTTGAGGTTGTTGTTGAATTTGTTGGTGTTTTTCAATGTTGAGGTTGTTGTTGAATTTGATGGTGTTTTTCAATGTCGAGGTTGTTGTTGAATTTGTTGGTGTTTTTCAATGTTGAAGTTGTTGTTGAATTTGTTGGTGTTTTTCAATTTCGAGGTTGTTGTTGAATTTGTTGTTGTTTTTAAATGCTGAGGTTGTTGTTGAATTTGTTGGTGTTTTTCAATGTTGAGGTTGTTGTTGTTTTTCAATGTTGAGGTTGTTGTTGAATTTGTTGGTGTTTTTCAATGTTTAGGTTGTTGTTGTTTTTCAATGTTGAGGTTGTTGTTGAATTTGTTGGTGTTTTTCAATTTCAAGGTTGTTGGTGAATTTGTTGGTGTTTTTCAATGTTGAAGTTGTTGTTGAATTTGTTGGTGTTTTTCAATGTTGAGGTTGTTGTTGTTTTTCAATGTTGAGGTTGTTGTTGAATTTGTTGTTGTTTTTCAATGTTGAGGTTGTTGTTGTTTTTCAATGCTGAGGTAGATGTTGAATTTGATGGTGTTTTTCAATGTTGAGGTTGTTGTTGAATTTGTTGGTGTTTTTCAATGTTGAGGTTGTTGTTGAATTTGTTGGTGTTTTTCAATGTTGAGGTTGTTATTGTTTTTCAATGTTGAGGTTGTTGTTGAGTTTGTTGGTGTTTTTCAATTTTGAGGTTGTTGTTGAATTTGTTGGTGTTTTCCAATGTTGAAGTTGTTGTTGAATTTGTTGGTGTTTTTCAATGTTGAGGTTGTTGTTGTTTTTCAATGTTGAGGTTGCTGTTGAATTTGTTGGTGTTTTTCAATGTTGAGGTTGTTCGTGCTGTGCAATGTTGTGGTTGTTGTTGAATTTGTTGGTGTTTTTCAATGTTGAGGTTGTTGTTGAATTTGTTGGTGTTTTTCAATGTTGAGGTTGTTGTTGTTTTTCAATGTTGAGGTTGTTGTTGAGTTTGTTGGTGTTTTTCAATTTTGAGGTTGTTGTTGAATTTGTTGGTGTTTTTCAATGTAGAGGTTGTTGTTGAATTTGTTGGTGTTTTTCAATGTTGAGGTTGTTGTTGCTTTTAAATGTTGGGGTTGTTGTTGAATTTGTTGGTGTTTTTCAATTTTGAGGATGTTGTTGTTTTTCAATGTTGAACATGTTGTTGAATTTGTTGGTTTTTTTCCATGATTAGGTTGTTGTTGTTTTTCAAAGTTGAGGTTGTTGTTGAATTTGTAGGTGTTTTTCAAAGTCGGGGTTGTTGTTGAATTTGTTGGTGTTTTTCAATGTTGAATTTTTTGTTGAATTTGTAGGTGTTTTTCAATGTTGAGGTTGTTGTTTTTCAATGTTGAGGTTGTTGTTGAATTTGTTGGCGTTTTTAAATGTTGAGGTTGTTGTTGAATTTGTTGGTGTTTTTCAATTTCGAGGTTGTTGGTGAATTTGTTGGTGTTTTTCAATGTTGAAGTTGTTGTTGAATTTGTTGGTGTTGTTCAATGTTGAGGTTGTTGTTGTTTTTCAATGTTGAGGTTGTTGTTGAATTTGTTGGTGTTTTTCAATGTTGAGGTTGTTGTTGTTTTTCAATGCTGTGGTAGATGTTGAATTTGTTCGTGTTTTTCAATGTTGAGGTTGTTGTTGAATTTGTTGGTGTTTTTCAATGTTGAGGTTGTTGTTGTTTTTCAATGTTGAGGTTGTTGTTGAATTTGTTGGTGTTTTTCAATGTTGAGGTTGTTGTTGTTTTTCAATGTTGAGGTTGTTGTTGAATTTGTTGGTGTTTTTCAATGTTGAGGTTGTTGTTGAATTTGATGGTGTTTTTCAATGTCGAGGTTGTTGTTGAATTTGTTGGTGTTTTTCAATGTTGAAGTTGTTGTTGAATTTGTTGGTGTTTTTCAATTTCGAGGTTGTTGTTGAATTTGTTGGTGTTTTTAAATGCTGAGGTTGTTGTTGAATTTGTTGGTGTTTTTCAATGTTGAGGTTGTTGTTGTTTTTCAATGTTGAGGTTGTTGTTGAATTTGTTGGTGTTTTTCAATTTCGAGGTTGTTGTTGAATTTGTTGGTGTTTTTTAATGTTGAGGTTGTTGTTGTTTTTCAATGTTGAGGTTGTTGTTGAATTTGTTGGTGTTTTTCAATGTTGAGATTGTTGTTGTTTTTCAATGTTGAGGTTGTTGTTGAATTTGTTGGTGTTTTTAAATGTTGAGGTTGTTGTTGAATTTTTTGGTGTTTTTCAATGTTGAGGTTGCTGTTGTTTTCCAATGTTGAGGTTGTTGTTGAATTTGTTGGTGTTCTTCAATTTCAAGGTTTTTGTTGAATTTGTTGGTGTTTTTCAATGTTGAGGTTGTTGTTGAATTTGTTGGTGTTTTTCAATGTTGAGGTTGCTGTTGTTTTGCAATGCTGAGGTTGTTGTTGAATTTGTTGGTGTTTTTCAATGTTGAGGTTGTTGTTCAATTTGTTGGTGTCTTTCAATGTTGAGGTTGTTGTTGTTTTTCAAAGTTGAGGTTGTTGTTGAATTTGTTGGTGTTTTTCAATGTTGAGTTTGTTGTTGTTTTTCAATGTTGAGGTTGTTGTTGAATTTGTTGGTGTTTTTCAATTTTGATGTTGTTGTTGAATTTGCTGGTGTTTTTCAAAGTTGAGGTTGTTGTTGTTTTTCAATGTTGAAGTTGTTGTTGAATTTGTTGGTGTTTTTCAATGTTGAGGTTGTTGTTGTTTTTCAATGTTGAGGTTGCTGTTGAATTTGTTGGTGTTTTTCAATGTTGAGGTTGTTGTTGTTTTTCAATGTTGAGGTTGTTGTTGAGTTTGTTGGTGTTTTTCAATTTTGAGGTTGTTGTTGAATTTGTTGGTGTTTTTCAATGTAGAGGTTGTTGTTGAATTTGTTGGTGTTTTTCAGTGTTGAGGTTGTTGTTGCTTTTAAATGTTGGGGTTGTTGTTGAATTTGTTGGTGTTTTTCAATTTTGAGGATGTTGTTGTTTTTCAATGTTGAACATGTTGTTGAATTTGTTGGTTTTTTTCCATGATTAGGTTGTTGTTGTTTTTCAAAGTTGAGGTTGTTGTTGAATTTGTAGGTCTTTTTCAATGTCGGGGTTGTTGTTGAATTTGTTGGTGTTTTTCAATGTTGAATTTTTTGTTGAATTTGTAGGTGTTTTTCAATGTTGAGGTTGTTGTTTTTCAATGTTGAGGTTGTTGTTGAATTTGTTGGCGTTTTTAAATGTTGAGGTTGTTGTTGAATTTGTTGGTGTTTTTCAATTTCGAGGTTGTTGGTGAATTTGTTGGTGTTTTTCAATGTTGAAGTTGTTGTTGAATTTGTTGGTGTTGTTCAATGTTGAGGTTGTTGTTGTTTTTCAATGTTGAGGTTGTTGTTGAATTTGTTGGTGTTTTTCAATGTTGAGGTTGTTGTTGTTTTTCAATGCTGTGGTAGATGTTGAATTTGTTCGTGTTTTTCAATGTTGAGGTTGTTGTTGAATTTGTTGGTGTTTTTCAATGTTGAGGTTGTTGTTGTTTTTCAATGTTGAGGTTGTTGTTGAATTTGTTGGTGTTTTTCAATGTTGAGGTTGTTGTTGTTTTTCAATGTTGAGGTTGTTGTTGAATTTGTTGGTGTTTTTCAATGTTGAGGTTGTTGTTGAATTTGATGGTGTTTTTCAATGTCGAGGTTGTTGTTGAATTTGTTGGTGTTTTTCAATGTTGAAGTTGTTGTTGAATTTGTTGGTGTTTTTCAATTTCGAGGTTGTTGTTGAATTTGTTGGTGTTTTTCAATGTTGAGGTTGTTGTTGTTTTTCAATGTTGAGGTTGTTGTTGAATTTGTTGGTGTTTTTCAATGTTTAGGTTGTTGTTGTTTTTCAATGTTGAGGTTGTTGTTGAATTTGTTGGTGTTTTTCAATTTCAAGGTTGTGGTGAATTTGTTGGTGTTTTTCAATGTTGAAGTTGTTGTTGAATTTGTTGGTGTTTTTCAATGTTGATGTTGTTGTTGTTTTTCAATGTTGAGGTTGTTGTTGAATTTGTTGTTGTTTTTCAATGTTGAGGTTGTTGTTGTTTTTCAATGCTGAGGTAGATGTTGAATTTGATGGTGTTTTTCAATGTTGAGGTTGTTGTTGAATTTGTTGGTGTTTTTCAATGTTGAGGTTGTTGTTGTTTTTCAATGTTGAGGTTGTTGTTGAATTTGTTGGTGTTTTTCAATGTTGAGGTTGTTGTTGTTTTTCAATGTTGAGGTTGTTGTTGAATTTGTTGGTGTTTTTCAATGTTGAGGTTGTTGTTGTTTTTCAGTGTTGAGGTTGTTGTTGAATTTGTTGGTGTTTTTCAATGTTGAGGTTGTTGTTGAATTTGTTGGTGTTTTTCAATGTTGAGGTTGTTGTTGTTTTTCAATGTTGAGGTTATTGATGAATTTGTTGGTGTTTTTCAATGTTGAGGTTGTTGTTGTTTTTCAATGTTGAGGTTGTTGTTGAATTTGTTGGTGTTTTTCAATTTCGAGGTTGTTGGTGTTTTTCAATGTTGAGGTTGTTGTTGTTTTTCAATGTTGAGGTTGTTGTTGAATTTGTTGGTGTTTTTCAATGTTGAGATTGTTGTTGTTTTTCAATGTTGAGGTTGTTGTTGAATTTGTTGGTGTTTTTAAATGTTGAGGTTGTTGTTGAATATGTTGGTGTTTTTCAATGTTGAGGTTGTTGTTGTTTTCCAATGTTGAGGTTGTTGTTGAATTTGTTGGTGTTCTTCAATTTCGAGGTTTTTGTTGAATTTGTTGGTGTTTTTCAATGTTGAGGTTGTTGTTGAATTTGTTGGTGTTTTTCAATGTTGAGGTTGCTGTTGTTTTGCAATGCTGAGGTTGTTGTTGAATTTGTTGGTGTTTTTCAATGTTGAGGTTGTTGTTGATTTTGTTGGTGTTTTTCAATGTTGAGGTTCTTGTTGTTTTTCAATATTGAGGTTGTTGTTGAATTTGTTAGTGTTTTTCAATGTTGAGGTTGTTGTTGTTTTTTAATGTTGAGGTTGTTGTTGAATTTGTTCGTGTTTTTCAATGTTGAGGTTGTTGGTCAATTTGTTGGTGTCTTTCAATGTTGAGGTTGTTGTTGTTTTTCAATGTTGAGGTTGTTGTTGAATTTGTTGGTGTTTTTCAATGTTGAGTTTGTTGTTGTTTTTCAATGTTGAGGTTGTTGTTGAATTTGTTGGTGTTTTTCAATGTTGATGTTGTTGTTGAATTTGCTGGTGTTTTTCAAAGTTGAGGTTGTTGTTGTTTTTCAATGTTGAGGTTGTTGTTGAATTTGTTGGTGTTTTTCAATGTTGAAGTTGTTGTTGAATTTGTTGGTGTTTTTCAATGTTGAGGGTGTTGTTGTTTTTCAATGTTGAGGTTGCTGTTGAATTTGTTGGTGTTTTTCAATGTTGAGGTTGTTCGTGTTTTGCAATGTTGAGGTTGTTGTTGAATTTGTTGGTGTTTTTCAATGTTGAGGTTGTTGTTGAATTTGTTGGTGTTTTTCAATGTTGAGGTTGTTGTTGTTTTTCAATGTTGAGGTTGTTGTTGAGTTTGTTGGTGTTTTTCAATTTTGAGGTTGTTGTTGAATTTGTTGGTGTTTTTCAATGTAGAGGTTGTTGTTGAATTTGTTGGTGTTTTTCAATGTTGAGGTTGTTGTTGCTTTTAAATGTTGGGGTTGTTGTTGAATTTGTTGGTGTTTTTCAATTTTGAGGATGTTGTTGTTTTTCAATGTTGAACATGCTGTTGAATTTGTTGGTTTTTTTCCATGATTAGGTTGTTGTTGTTTTTCAAAGTTGAGGTTGTTGTTGAACTTGTAGGTGTTTTTCAATGTCGGGGTTGTTGTTGAATTTGTTGGTGTTTTTCAATGTTGAATTTTTTGTTGAATTTGTAGGTGTTTTTCAATGTTGAGGTTGTTGTTTTTCAATGTTGAGGTTGTTGTTGAATTTGTTGGCGTTTTTAAATGTTGAGGTTGTTGTTGAATTTGTTGGTGTTTTCAATATGAGGTTTTTGTTGAATTTGTTGGTGTTTTTCAATGTTGAGGTTGCTGTTGTTTTTCAATGTTGAGGTTGTTGTTGAATTTGATGGTGTTTTTCAATGTCGAGGTTGTTGCTGATTTTGTTGGTGTTTTTCAATGTTGAAGTTGTTGTTGAATTTGTTGGTGTTTTTCAATGTTGAGGTTGTTGCTGTTTTTCAATGTTGAGGTTGTTGTTGAATTTGTTGGTGTTTTTCAATGTTGAGATTGTTGTTGTTTTTCAATGTTGAGGTTGTTGTTGAATTTCAATGTTGAGGTTGTTGTTGAATTTGTTGGTGTTTTTCAATTTCGAGGTTGTTGTTGAATTTGTTGGTGTTTTTCAATGTTGAGGTTGTTGTTGTTTTTCAATGTTGAGGTTGTTGTTGAATTTGTTGGTGTTTTTCAATGTTGAGATTGTTGTTGTTTTTCAATGTTGAGGTTGTTGTTGAATTTGTTGGTGTTTTTAAATGTTGAGGTTGTTGTTGAATTTGTTGGTGTTTTTCAATGTTGAGGTTGTTGTTGTTTTCCAATGTTGAGGTTGTTGTTGAATTTGTTGGTGTTCTTCAATTTCGAGGTTTTTGTTGAATTTGTTGGTGTTTTTCAATGTTGAGGTTGTTGTTGAATTTGTTGGTGTTTTTCAATGTTGAGGTTGCTGTTGTTTTGCAATGCTGAGGTTGTTGTTGAATTTGTTGGTGTTTTTCAATGTTGAGGTTGTTGTTGAATTTGTTGGTGTTTTTCAATGTTGAGGTTCTTGTTGTTTTTCAATATTGAGGTTGTTGTTGAATTTGTTAGTGTTTTTCAATGTTGAGGTTGTTGTTGTTTTTTAATGTTGAGGTTGTTGTTGAATTTGTTCATGTTTTTCAATGTTGAGGTTGTTGTTCAATTTGTTGGTGTCTTTCAATGTTGAGGTTGTTGTTGTTTTTCAATGTTGAGGTTGTTGTTGAATTTGTTGGTGTTTTTCAATGTTGAGTTTGTTGTTGTTTTTCAATGTTGAGGTTGTTGTTGAATTTGTTGGTGTTTTTCAATGTTGATGTTGTTGTTGAATTTGCTGGTGTTTTTCAAAGTTGAGGTTGTTGTTGTTTTTCAATGTTGAGGTTGTTGTTGAATTTGTTGGTGTTTTTCAATGTTGAAGTTGTTGTTGAATTTGTTGGTGTTTTTCAATGTTGAGGTTGTTGTTGTTTTTCAATGTTGAGGTTGCTGTTGAATTTGTTGGTGTTTTTCAATGTTGAGGTTGTTCGTGTTTTGCAATGTTGAGGTTGTTGTTGAATTTGTTGGTGATTTTCAATGTTGAGGTTGTTGTTGAATTTGTTGGTGTTCTTCAATGTTGAGGTTGTTGTTGTTTTTCAATGTTGAGGTTGTTGTTGAGTTTGTTGGTGTTTTTCAATTTTGAGGTTGTTGTTGAATTTGTTGGTGTTTTTCAATGTAGAGGTTGTTGTTGAATTTGTTGGTGTTTTTCAATGTTGAGGTTGTTGTTGCTTTTAAATGTTGGGGTTGTTGTTGAATTTGTTGGTGTTTTTCAATTTTGAGGATGTTGTTGTTTTTCAATGTTGAACATGTTGTTGAATTTGTTGGTTTTTTTCCATGATTAGGTTGTTGTTGTTTTTCAAAGTTGAGGTTGTTGTTGAATTTGTAGGTGTTTTTCAATGTCGGGGTTGTTGTTGAATTTGTTGGTGTTTTTCAATGTTGAATTTTTTGTTGAATTTGTAGGTGTTTTTCAATGTTGAGGTTGTTGTTTTTCAATGTTGAGGTTGTTGTTGAATTTGTTGGCGTTTTTAAATGTTGAGGTTGTTGTTGAATTTGTTGGTGTTTTCAATATGAGGTTTTTGTTGAATTTGTTGGTGTTTTTCAATGTTGAGGTTGCTGTTGTTTTTCAATGTTGAGGTTGTTGTTGAATTTGATGGTGTTTTTCAATGTCGAGGTTGTTGCTGATTTTGTTGGTGTTTTTCAATGTTGAAGTTGTTGTTGAATTTGTTGGTGTTTTTCAATGTTGAGGTTGTTGCTGTTTTTCAATGTTGAGGTTGTTGTTGAATGTGTTGGTGTTTTTCAATGTTGAGATTGTTGTTGTTTTTCAATGTTGAGGTTGTTGTTGAATTTGTTGGTGTTTTTAAATGTTGAGGTTGTTGTTGAATTTGTTGGTGTTTTTCAATGTTGAGGTTGTTGTTTTTTTTCAACGTTGAGGTTGTTGTTGAATTTGTTGGTGTTTTTCAATGTTTAGGTTGTTGTTGTTTTTCAATGTTGAGGTTGTTGTTGAATTTGTTGGTGTTTATCAATTTGGAGGTTGTTGGTGAATTTGTTGGTGTTTTTCAATGTTGAAGTTGTTGTTGAATTTGTTGGTGTTTTTCAATGTTGAGGTTGTTGTTGTTTTTCAATGTTGAGGTTTTTGTTGAATTTGTTGGTGTTTTTCAATGTTGAGGTTGTTGTTGTTTTTCAATGCTGAGGTAGATGTTGAATCTGTTGGTGTTTTTCAATGTTGAGGTTGTTGTTGAATATGTTGGTGTTTTTCAATGTTGAGGTTGTTGTTGTTTTTCAATGTTGAGGTTGTTGTTGAATTTGTTGGTGTTTTTCAATGTTGAGGTTGTTGTTGTTTTTCAATGTTGAGGTTGTTGTTGAATTTGTTGGTGTTTTTCAATGTTGAGGTTGTTGTTGTTTTTCAATGTTGAGGTTGTTGTTGAATTTGTTGGTGTTTTTCAATTTCGAGGTTGTTGTTGAATTTGTTGGTGTTTTTCAATGTTGAAGTTGTTGTTGAATTTGTTGGTGTTTTTCAATGTTGAGGTTGTTGTTGTTTTTCAATGTTGAGGTTGTTGTTGAATTTGTTGGTGTTTTTCAATGTTGAGGTTGTTGTTGTTTTTCAATGCTGAGGTTGTTGTTGAATTTGTTGGTGTTATTCAATGTTTAGGTTGTTGTTGTTTTTCAATGTTGAGGTTGTTGTTGAATTTGTTGGTGTTTTTCAATGTTGAGGTTGTTGTTGTTTTTCAATGTTGAGGTTGTTGTTGAATTTGTTGGTGTTTTTCAATGTTGAGGTTGTTGTTGAATTTGTTGGTGTTTTTCAATGTTGAGGTTGTTGTTGTTTTTCAATGTTGAGGTTATTGTTGAATTTGTTGGTGTTTTTCAATGTTGAGGTTGTTGTTGTTTTTCAATGTTGAGGTTGTTGTTGAACTTGTTGGTGTTTTTCAATGTTGAGTTTGTTTTTGTTTTTCAATGTTGAGGTTGTTGTTGAATTTGTTGGTGTTTTTCAATGTTGAGGTTGTTGTTGTTATTCAATTTTGAGGTTGTTGTTGAATTTGTTGGTGTTTTTCAATGTTGAGGTTGTTGTTGTTTTTCAATGTTGAGGTTGTTGTTGAATTTGTTGGT
This sequence comes from Isurus oxyrinchus, assembly GCA_026770705.1. Classification (NCBI taxonomy): domain Eukaryota; kingdom Metazoa; phylum Chordata; class Chondrichthyes; order Lamniformes; family Lamnidae; genus Isurus; species Isurus oxyrinchus. The sequence goes on along the minus strand of JANJGN010000143.1, from coordinate 190,206 downwards.
GTTTTTCAATGTTGAGGTTGTTGTTGAATTTGTTGGTGTTTTTCAATGTTGAGGTTGTTGTTGTTTTTCAATTTTGAGCTGTTGAATTTGTTGGTGTTTTTCAATCTTGAGTTTGTTGTTGAATTTGTTGGTGTTTTTCAATGTTGAGGTTGTTTTTGAATTTGTTGGTGTTTTTCAATGTTGAGGTTGTTGTTGTTTTTCAATGTTGAGGTTGTTGTTGAATTTGTAGGTGTTTTTCAATGTCGGGGTTGTTCTTCAATTTGTTGGTGTTTTTCAATGTTGAATTTTTTGTTGAATTTGTAGGTGTTTTTCAATGTTGAGGTTGTTGTTTTTCAATGTTGAGGTTGTTGTTGAATTTGTTGGCGTTTTTAAATGTTGAGGTTGTTGTTGAATTTGTTGGTGTTTTCAATATGAGGTTTTTGTTGAATTTGTTGGTGTTTTTCAATGTTGAGGTTGTTGTTGTTTTTCAATGTTGAGGTTGTTGTTGAATTTGATGGTGTTTTTCAATGTCGAGGTTGTTGCCGATTTTGTTGGTGTTTTTCAATGTTGAAGTTGTTGTTGAATTTGTTGGTGATTTTCAATGTTGAGGTTGTTGTTGAATTTGTTGGTGTTCTTCAATGTTGAGGTTGTTGTTGTTTTTCAATGTTGAGGTTGTTGTTGAGTTTGTTGGTGTTTTTCAATTTTGAGGTTGATGTTGAATTTGTTGGTGTTTTTCAATGTAGAGGTTGTTGTTGAATTTGTTGGTGTTTTTCAATGTTGAGGTTGTTGTTGCTTTTAAATGTTGGGGTTGTTGTTGAATTTGTTGGTGTTTTTCAATTTTGAGGATGTTGTTGTTTTTCAATGTTGAACATGTTGTTGAATTTGTTGGTTTTTTTCCATGATTAGGTTGTTGTTGTTTTTCAAAGTTGAGGTTGTTGTTGAATTTGTAGGTGTTTTTCAATGTCGGGGTTGTTGTTGAATTTGTTGGTGTTTTTCAAAGTTGAATTTTTTGTTGAATTTGTAGGTGTTTTTCAATGTTGAGGTTGTTGTTTTTCAATGTTGAGGTTGTTGTTGAATTTGTTAGCGTTTTTAAATGTTGAGGTTGTTGTTGAATTTGTTGGTGTTTTCAATATGAGGTTTTTGTTGAATTTGTTGGTGTTTTTCAATGTTGAGGTTGCTGTTGTTTTTCAATGTTGAGGTTGTTGTTGAATTTGATGGTGTTTTTCAATGTCGAGGTTGTTGCTGATTTTGTTGGTGTTTTTCAATGTTGAAGTTGTTGTTGAATTTGTTGGTGTTTTTCAATGTTGAGGTTGTTGCTGTTTTTCAATGTTGAGGTTGTTGTTGAATGTGTTGGTGTTTTTCAATGTTGAGATTGTTGTTGTTTTTCAATGTTGAGGTTGTTGTTGAATTTGTTGGTGTTTTTAAATGTTGAGGTTGTTGTTGAATTTGTTGGTGTTTTTCAATGTTGAGGTTGTTGTTTTTTTTCAACGTTGAGGTTGTTGTTGAATTTGTTGGTGTTTTTCAATGTTTAGGTTGTTGTTGTTTTTCAATGTTGAGGTTGTTGTTGAATTTGTTGGTGTTTTTCAATTTGGAGGTTGTTGGTGAATTTGTTGGTGTTTTTCAATGTTGAAGTTGTTGTTGAATTTGTTGGTGTTTTTCAATGTTGAGGTTGTTGTTGTTTTTCAATGTTGAGGTTGTTGTTGAATTTGTTGGTGTTTTTCAATGTTGAGGTTTTTGTTGTTTTTCAATGCTGAGGTAGATGTTGAATCTGTTGGTGTTTTTCAATGTTGAGGTTGTTGTTGAATATGTTGGTGTTTTTCAATGTTGAGGTTGTTGTTGTTTTTCAATGTTGAGGTTGTTGTTGAATTTGTTGGTGTTTTTCAATGTTGAGGTTGTTGTTGTTTTTCAATGTTGAGGTTGTTGTTGAATTTGTTGGTGTTTTTCAATGTTGAGGTTGTTGTTGTTTTTCAATGTTGAGGTTGTTGTTGAATTTGTTGGTGTTTTTCAATTTCGAGGTTGTTGTTGAATTTGTTGGTGTTTTTCAATGTTGAAGTTGTTGTTGAATTTGTTGGTGTTTTTCAATGTTGAGGTTGTTGTTGTTTTTCAATGTTGAGGTTGTTGTTGAATTTGTTGGTGTTTTTCAATGTTGAGGTTGTTGTTGTTTTTCAATGCTGAGGTTGTTGTTGAATTTGTTGGTGTTATTCAATGTTTAGGTTGTTGTTGTTTTTCAATGTTGAGGTTGTTGTTGAATTTGTTGGTGTTTTTCAATGTTGAGGTTGTTGTTGTTTTTCAATGTTGAGGTTGTTGTTGAATTTGTTGGTGTTTTTCAATGTTGAGGTTGTTGTTGAATTTGTTGGTGTTTTTCAATGTTGAGGTTGTTGTTGTTTTTCAATGTTGAGGTTATTGTTGAATTTGTTGGTGTTTTTCAATGTTGAGGTTGTTGTTGTTTTTCAATGTTGAGGTTGTTGTTGAATTTGTTGGTGTTTTTCAATGTTGAGTTTGTTTTTGTTTTTCAATGTTGAGGTTGTTGTTGAATTTGTTGGTGTTTTTCAATGTTGAGGTTGTTGTTGTTATTCAATTTTGAGGTTGTTGTTGAATTTGTTGGTGTTTTTCAATGTTGAGGTTGTTGTTGTTTTTCAATGTTGAGGTTGTTGTTGAATTTGTTGGTGTTTTTCAATGTTGAGGTTGTTGTTGAATTTGTTGGTGTTTTTCAATGTTGAGGTTGTTGTTGTTTTTCAATTTTGAGCTGTTGAATTTGTTGGTGTTTTTCAATCTTGAGTTTGTTGTTGAATTTGTTGGTGTTTTTCAATGTTGAGGTTGTTTTTGAATTTGTTGGTGTTTTTCAATGTTGAGGTTGTTGTTGTTTTTCAATGTTGAGGTTGTTGTTGAATTTGTAGGTGTTTTTCAATGTCGGGGTTGTTCTTCAATTTGTTGGTGTTTTTCAATGTTGAATTTTTTGTTGAATTTGTAGGTGTTTTTCAATGTTGAGGTTGTTGTTTTTCAATGTTGAGGTTGTTGTTGAATTTGTTGGCGTTTTTAAATGTTGAGGTTGTTGTTGAATTTGATGGTGTTTTTCAATGTCGAGGTTGTTGCCGATTTTGTTGGTGTTTTTCAATGTTGAAGTTGTTGTTGAATTTGTTGGTGTTTTTCAATGTTGAGGTTGTTGTTGTTTTTCAATGTTGAGGTTGTTGTTGAATTTGATGGTGTTTTTCAATGTCGAGGTTGTTGCCGATTTTGTTGGTGTTTTTCAATGTTGAAGTTGTTGTTGAATTTGTTGGTGTTTTTCAATGTTGAGGTTGTTGCTGTTTTTCAATGTTGAGGTTGTTGTTGAATTTGGTGGTGTTTTTCAATGTTGAGATTGTTGTTGTTTTTCAATGTTGAGGTTGTTGTTGAATTTGTTGGTGTTTTTAAATGCTGAGGCTGTTGTTGAATTTGTTGGTGTTTTTCAATGTTGAGGTTGTTGTTGTTTTTCAATGTTGAGGTTGTTGTTGAATTTGTTGGTGTTTTTCAATGTTGAGGTTGTTGTTGAATTTGTTGGTGTTTTTCAATGTTGAGGTTGTTGTTGTTTTTCAATGTTGAGGTTGTTGTTGAATTTGTTGGTGTTTTTCAATTTGGAGGTTGTTGGTGAATTTGTTGGTGTTTTTCAATGTTGAAGTTGTTGTTGAATTTGTTGGTGTTTTTCAATGTTGAGGTTGTTGTTGTTTTTCAATGTTGAGGTTGTTGTTGAATTTGTTGGTGTTTTTCAATGTTGAGTTTGTTGTTGTTTTTCAATGCTGAGGTAGATGTTGAATCTGTTGGTGTTTTTCAATGTTGAGGTTGTTGTTGAATATGTTGGTGTTTTTCAATGTTGAGGTTGTTGTTGTTTTTCAATGTTGAGGTTGTTGTTGAATTTGTTGGTGTTTTTCAATGTTGAGGTTGTTGTTGTTTTTCAATGTTGAGGTTGTTGTTGAATTTGTTGGTGTTTTTCAATGTTGAGGTTGTTGTTGTTTTTCAATGTTGAGGTTGTTGTTGAATTTGTTGGTGTTTTTCAATTTCGAGGTTGTTGTTGAATTTGTTGGTGTTTTTCAATGTTGAAGTTGTTGTTGAATTTGTTGGTGTTTTTCAATGTTGAGGTTGTTGTTGTTTTTCAATGTTGAGGTTGTTGTTGAATTTGTTGGTGTTTTTCAATGTTGAGGTTGTTGTTGTTTTTCAATGCTGAGGTTGTTGTTGAATTTGTTGGTGTTATTCAATGTTTAGGTGGTTGTTGTTTTTCAATGTTGAGGTTGTTGTTGAATTTGTTGGTGTTTTTCAATGTTGGGGTTGTTGTTGTTTTTCAATGTTGAGGTTGTTGTTGAATTTGTTGGTGTTTTTCAATGTTGAGGTTGTTGTTGAATTTGTTGGTGTTTTTCAATGTTGAGGTTGTTGTTGTTTTTCAATGTTGAGGTTATTGTTGAATTTGTTGGTGTTTTTCAATGTTGAGGTTGTTGTTGTTTTTCAATGTTGAGGTTGTTGTTGAATTTGTTGGTGTTTTTCAATGTTGAGTTTGTTTTTGTTTTTCAATGTTGAGGTTGTTGTTGAATTTGTTGGTGTTTTTCAATGTTGAGGTTGTTGTTGTTATTCAATTTTGAGGTTGTTGTTGAATTTGTTGGTGTTTTTCAATGTTGAGGTTGTTGTTGTTTTTCAATGTTGAGGTTGTTGTTGAATTTGTTGGTGTTTTTCAATGTTGAGGTTGTTGTTGAATTTGTTGGTGTTTTTCAATGTTGAGGTTGTTGTTGTTTTTCAATTTTGAGGTTGTTGAATTTGTTGGTGTTTTTCAATCTTGAGTTTGTTGTTGAATTTGTTGGTGTTTTTCAATGTTGAGGTTGTTTTTGAATTCGTTGGTGTTTTTCAATGTTGAGGTTGTTGTTGTTTTTCAATGTTGAGGTTGTTGTTGAATTTGCAGGTGTTTTTCAATGTCGGGGTTGTTCTTCAATTTGTTGGTGTTTTTCAATGTTGAATTTTTTGTTGAATTTGTAGGTGTTTTTCAATGTTGAGGTTGTTGTTTTTCAATGTTGAGGTTGTTGTTGAATTTGTTGGCGTTTTTAAATGTTGAGGTTGTTGTTGAATTTGTTGGTGTTTTTCAATGTTGAGGTTGTTGTTGTTTTTCAATGTTGAGGTTGTTGTTGAATTTGTTGGTGTTTTTCAATTTCGAGGTTGTTGTTGAATTTGTTGGTGTTTTTCAATGTTGAAGTTGTTGTTGAATTTGTTGGTGTTTTTCAATGTTGAGGTTGTTGTTGTTTTTCAATGTTGAGGTTGTTGTTGAATTTGTTGGTGTTTTTCAATGTTGAGGTTGTTGTTGTTTTTCAATGCTGAGGTTGTTGTTGAATTTGTTGGTGTTATTCAATGTTTAGGTTGTTGTTGTTTTTCAATGTTGAGGTTGTTGTTGAATTTGTTGGTGTTTTTCAATGTTGAGGTTGTTGTTGTTTTTCAATGTTGAGGTTGTTGTTGAATTTGTTGGTGTTTTTCAATGTTGAGGTTGTTGTTGAATTTGTTGGTGTTTTTCAATGTTGAGGTTGTTGTTGTTTTTCAATGTTGAGGTTATTGTTGAATTTGTTGGTGTTTTTCAATGTTGAGGTTGTTGTTGTTTTTCAATGTTGAGGTTGTTGTTGAATTTGTTGGTGTTTTTCAATGTTGATTTTGTTTTTGTTTTTCAATGTTGAGGTTGTTGTTGAATTTGTTGGTGTTTTTCAATGTTGAGGTTGTTGTTGTTATTCAATTTTGAGGTTGTTGTTGAATTTGTTGGTGTTTTTCAATGTTGAGGTTGTTGTTGTTTTTCAATGTTGAGGTTGTTGTTGAATTTGTTGGTGTTTTTCAATGTTGAGGTTGTTGTTGAATTTGTTGGTGTTTTTCAATGTTGAGGTTGTTGTTGTTTTTCAATTTTGAGCTGTTGAATTTGTTGGTGTTTTTCAATCTTGAGTTTGTTGTTGAATTTGTTGGTGTTTTTCAATGTTGAGGTTGTTTTTGAATTTGTTGGTGTTTTTCAATGTTGAGGTTGTTGTTGTTTTTCAATGTTGAGGTTGTTGTTGAATTTGTAGGTGTTTTTCAATGTCGGGGTTGTTCTTCAATTTGTTGGTGTTTTTCAATGTTGAATTTTTTGTTGAATTTGTAGGTGTTTTTCAATGTTGAGGTTGTTGTTTTTCAATGTTGAGGTTGTTGTTGAATTTGTTGGCGTTTTTAAATGTTGAGGTTGTTGTTGAATTTGATGGTGTTTTTCAATGTCGAGGTTGTTGCCGATTTTGTTGGTGTTTTTCAATGTTGAAGTTGTTGTTGAATTTGTTGGTGTTTTTCAATGTTGAGGTTGTTGTTGTTTTTCAATGTTGAGGTTGTTGTTGAATTTGATGGTGTTTTTCAATGTCGAGGTTGTTGCCGATTTTGTTGGTGTTTTTCAATGTTGAAGTTGTTGTTGAATTTGTTGGTGTTTTTCAATGTTGAGGTTGTTGCTGTTTTTCAATGTTGAGGTTGTTGTTGAATTTGGTGGTGTTTTTCAATGTTGAGATTGTTGTTGTTTTTCAATGTTGAGGTTGTTGTTGAATTTGTTGGTGTTTTTAAATGCTGAGGCTGTTGTTGAATTTGTTGGTGTTTTTCAATGTTGAGGTTGTTGTTGTTTTTCAATGTTGAGGTTGTTGTTGAATTTGTTGGTGTTTTTCAATGTTGAGGTTGTTGTTGAATTTGTTGGTGTTTTTCAATGTTTAGGTTGTTGTTGTTTTTCAATGTTGAGGTTGTTGTTGAATTTGTTGGTGTTTTTCAATGTTGAGGTTGTTGTTGTTTTTCAATGTTGAGGTTGTTGTTGAATTTGTTGGTGTTTTTCAATTTGGAGGTTGTTGGTGAATTTGTTGGTGTTTTTCAATGTTGAAGTTGTTGTTGAATTTGTTGGTGTTTTTCAATGTTGAGGTTGTTGTTGTTTTTCAATGTTGAGGTTGTTGTTGAATTTGTTGGTGTTTTTCAATGTTGAGTTTGTTGTTGTTTTTCAATGCTGAGGTAGATGTTGAATCTGTTGGTGTTTTTCAATGTTGAGGTTGTTGTTGAATATGTTGGTGTTTTTCAATGTTGAGGTTGTTGTTGTTTTTCAATGTTGAGGTTGTTGTTGAATTTGTTGGTGTTTTTCAATGTTGAGGTTGTTGTTGTTTTTCAATGTTGAGGTTGTTGTTGAATTTGTTGGTGTTTTTCAATGTTGAGGTTGTTGTTGTTTTTCAATGTTGAGGTTGTTGTTGAATTTGTTGGTGTTTTTCAATTTCGAGGTTGTTGTTGAATTTGTTGGTGTTTTTCAATGTTGAAGTTGTTGTTGAATTTGTTGGTGTTTTTCAATGTTGAGGTTGTTGTTGTTTTTCAATGTTGAGGTTGTTGTTGAATTTGTTGGTGTTTTTCAATGTTGAGGTTGTTGTTGTTTTTCAATGCTGAGGTTGTTGTTGAATTTGTTGGTGTTATTCAATGTTTAGGTTGTTGTTGTTTTTCAATGTTGAGGTTGTTGTTGAATTTGTTGGTGTTTTTCAATGTTGGGGTTGTTGTTGTTTTTCAATGTTGAGGTTGTTGTTGAATTTGTTGGTGTTTTTCAATGTTGAGGTTGTTGTTGAATTTGTTGGTGTTTTTCAATGTTGAGGTTGTTGTTGTTTTTCAATGTTGAGGTTATTGTTGAATTTGTTGGTGTTTTTCAATGTTGAGGTTGTTGTTGTTTTTCAATGTTGAGGTTGTTGTTGAATTTGTTGGTGTTTTTCAATGTTGAGTTTGTTTTTGTTTTTCAATGTTGAGGTTGTTGTTGAATTTGTTGGTGTTTTTCAATGTTGAGGTTGTTGTTGTTATTCAATTTTGAGGTTGTTGTTGAATTTGTTGGTGTTTTTCAATGTTGAGGTTGTTGTTGTTTTTCAATGTTGAGGTTGTTGTTGAATTTGTTGGTGTTTTTCAATGTTGAGGTTGTTGTTGAATTTGTTGGTGTTTTTCAATGTTGAGGTTGTTGTTGTTTTTCAATTTTGAGGTTGTTGAATTTGTTGGTGTTTTTCAATCTTGAGTTTGTTGTTGAATTTGTTGGTGTTTTTCAATGTTGAGGTTGTTTTTGAATTTGTTGGTGTTTTTCAATGTTGAGGTTGTTGTTGTTTTTCAATGTTGAGGTTGTTGTTGAATTTGTAGGTGTTTTTCAATGTCGGGGTTGTTCTTCAATTTGTTGGTGTTTTTCAATGTTGAATTTTTTGTTGAATTTGTAGGTGTTTTTCAATGTTGAGGTTGTTGTTTTTCAATGTTGAGGTTGTTGTTGAATTTGTTGGCGTTTTTAAATGTTGAGGTTGTTGTTGAATTTGTTGGTGTTTTCAATATGAGGTTTTTGTTGAATTTGTTGGTGTTTTTCAATGTTGAGGTTGTTGTTGTTTTTCAATGTTGAGGTTGTTGTTGAATTTGATGGTGTTTTTCAATGTCGAGGTTGTTGCTGATTTTGTTGGTGTTTTTCAATGTTGAAGTTGTTGTTGAATTTGTTGGTGTTTTTCAATGTTGAGGTTGTTGCTGTTTTTCAATGTTGAGGTTGTTGTTGAATTTGGTGGTGTTTTTCAATGTTGAGATTGTTGTTGTTTTTCAATGTTGAGGTTGTTGTTGAATTTGTTGGTGTTTTTAAATGCTGAGGCTGTTGTTGAATTTGTTGGTGTTTTTCAATGTTGAGGTTGTTGTTGTTTTTCAATGTTGAGGTTGTTGTTGAATTTGTTGGTGTTTTTCAATGTTTAGGTTGTTGTTGTTTTTCAATGTTGAGGTTGTTGTTGAATTTGTTGGTGTTTTTCAATTTCAAGGTTGTTGGTGAATTTGTTAGTGTTTTTCAATGTTGAAGTTGTTGTTGAATTTGTTGGTGTTTTTCAATGTTGAGGTTGTTGTTGTTTTTCAATGTTGAGGTTGTTGTTGAATTTGTTGTTGTTTTTCAATGTTGAGGTTGTTGTTGTTTTTCAATGCTGATGTAGATGTTGAATTTGTTGGTGTTTTTCAATGTTGAGGTTGTTTTTGAATTTGTTGGTGTTTTTCAATGTTGAGGTTGTTGTTGTTTTTCAATGTTGAGGTTGTTGTTGAATTTGTTGGTGTTTTTCAATGTTGAGGTTGTTGTTGTTTTTCAATGTTGAGGTTGTTGTTGAATTTGTTGGTGTTTTTCAATGTTGAGGTTCTTGTTGTTTTTCAGTGTTGAGGATGTTGTTGAATTTGTTGGTGTTTTTCAATTTCGAGGTTGTTGTTGAATTTGTTGGTGTTTTTCAAAGTTGAAGTTGTTGTTGAAATTGTTGGTGTTTTTCAATGTTGAGGTTGTTGTTGTTTTTCAATGTTGAGGTTGTTGTTGAATTTGTTGGTGTTTTTCAATGTTGAGGTTGTTGTTGTTTTTCAATGCTGAGGTTGTTGTTGAATTTTTTGCTGTTTTTCAATGTTGAGGTTGTTGTTGAATTTGTTGGTGTTTTTCAATGTTTAGGTTGTTGTTGTTTTTCAATGTTGAGGTTGTTGTTGAATTTGTTGGTGTTTTTCAATGTTGAGGTTGTTGTTGTTTTTCAATGTTGAGGTTGTTGTTGAATTTGTTGGTGTTTTTCAATGTTGAGGTTGTTGTTGAATTTGTTGGTGTTTTTCAATGTTGAGGTTGTTGTTGTTTTTCAATGTTGAGGTTATTGTTGAATTTGTTGGTGTTTTTCAATGTTGAGGTTGTTGTTGAATTTGTTGGTGTTTTTCAATGTTGAGTTTGTTGTTGTTTTTCAATGTTGAGGTTGTTGTTGAATTTGTTGGTGTTTTTCAATGTTGAGGTTGTTGTTGTTATTCAAAGTTGAGTTTGTTGTTGAATTTGTTGGTATTTTTCAATGTTGAGGTTGTTGTTGTTTTTCAATGTTGAGGTTGTTGAATTTGTTGGTGTTTTTCAATCTTGAGTTTGTTGTTGAATTTGTTGGTGTTTTTCAATGTTGAGGTTGTTTTTGAATTTGTTGGTGTTTTTCAATGTTGAGGTTGTTGTTGTTTTTCAATGTTGAGGTTGTTGTTGAGTTTGTTGGTGTTTTTCAATGTTGAGGTTGTTGTTGAATTTGTTGGTGTTTTTCAATGTTGAGGTTGTTCTTGAATTTGTTGGTGTTTTTCAATGTTGTGGTTGTTGTTTTTTTTAAATGTTGATGTTGTTGTTGAATTTGTTGGTGTTTTTTCAATTTTGAGGTTGTTGGTGTTTTTCAATCTTGAGGTTGTTGTTGAATTTGATGGTGTTTTTCAATGTCGAGGTTGTTGTTGAATTTGTTGGTGTTTTTCAATGTTGAAGTTGTTGTTGAATTTGTTGGTGTTTTTCAATTTCGTGGTTGTTGTTGAATTTGTTGGTGTTTTTCAATGCTGAAGTTTTTGTTGAATTTGTTGGTGTTTTTCAATGTTGAGGTTGTTGTTGTTTTTCAATGTTGATGTTGTTGTTGAATTTGTTGGTGTTTTTCAATGTTGAGGGTTGTTGTTGTTTTTCAATGTTGAGGTTGCTGTTGAATTTGTTGGTGTTTTTCAATGTTGAGGTTGTTGGTGTTTTTCAATGTTGAGGTTGTTGTTGAATTTGTTGGTGTTTTTCAATGTTGAGGTTGTTGTTGAATTTGTTGGTGTTTTTCAATGTTGAGGTTGTTGTTGTTTTTCAATGTTGAGGTTGTTGTTGAGTTTGTTGTTGTATTTCAATTTTGAGGTTGTTGTTGAATTTGTTGGTGTTTTTCAATGTTGAGGTTGTTGTTGAATTTGTTGGTGTTTTTCAATGTTGAGGTTGTTGTTGTTTTTCAATTTTGAGGTTGTTAAATTTGTTGGTGTTTTTCAATTTTGAGTTTGTTGTTGAATTTGTTGGTGTTTTTCAATGTTGAGGTTGTTTTTGAATTTGTTGGTGTTTTTCAATGTTGAGGTTGTTGTTGTTTTTCAATGTTGAGGTTATTGTTGAATTTGTAGGTGTTTTTCAATGTCGGGGTTGTTCTTGAATTTGTTGGTGTTTTTCAATGTTGAATTTTTTGTTGAATTTGTAGGTGTTTTTCAATGTTGAGGTTGTTGTTTTTCAATGTTGAGGTTGTTGTTGAATTTGTTGGCGTTTTTAAATGTTGAGGTTGTTGTTGAATTTGTTGGTGTTTTCAATATGAGGTTTTTGTTGAATTTGTTGGTGTTTTTCAATGTTGAGGTTGTTGTTGTTTTTCAATGTTGAGGTTGTTGTTGAATTTGATGGTGTTTTTCAATGTCGAGGTTGTTGCTGATTTTGTTGGTGTTTTTCAATGTTGAAGTTGTTGTTGAATTTGTTGGTGTTTTTCAATATTGAGGTTGTTGCTGTTTTTCAATGTTGAGGTTGTTGTTGAACTTGGTGGTGTTTTTCAATGTTGAGATTGTTGTTGTTTTTCAATGTTGAGGTTGTTGTTGAATTTGTTGGTGTTTTTAAATGCTGAGGTTGTTGTTGAATTTGTTGGTGTTTTTCAATTTTGAGGTTGTTGGTGTTTTTCAATGTTGAGGTTGTTGTTGAATTTGTTCGTGTTTTTCAATTTTGAGGTTGTTGGTGTTTTTCAATGTTGAGGTTGTTGTTGAATTTGTTGGTGTTTTTCAATTTCAAGGTTGTTGGTGAATTTGTTGGTGTTTTTCAATGTTGAAGTTGTTGTTGAATTTGTTGGTGTTTTTCAATGTTGAGGTTGTTGTTGTTTTTCAATGTTGAGGTTGTTGTTGAATTTGTTGGCGTTTTTCAATGTTGAGGTTGTTGTTTTTCAATGCTGAGGTAGATGTTGAATTTGTTGGTGTTTTTCAATGTTGAGGTTGTTGTTGAATTTGTTGGTGTTTTTCAATGTTGAGGTTGTTGTTGTTTTTCAATGTTGAGGTTGTTGTTGAATTTGTTGGTGTTTTTCAATGTTGAGGTTGTTGTTGTTTTTCAATGTTGAGGTTGTTGTTGAATTTGTTGGTGTTTTTCAATGTTGAGGTTGTTGTTGTTTTTCAGTGTTGAGGTTGTTGTTGAATTTGTTGGTGTTTTTCAATTTCGAGGCTGTTGTTGAATTTGTTGGTGTTTTTCAAAGTTGAAGTTGTTGTTGAATTTGTTGGTGTTTTTCAATGTTGAGGTTGCTGTTGTTTTTCAATGTTGAGGTTGTTGTTGAATTTGTTGGTGTTTTTCAATGTTGAGGTTGTTGTTGTTTTTCAATGCTGAGGTTGTTGTTGAATTTGTTGCTGTTTTTCAATGTTGAGGTTGTTGTTGAATTTGTTAGTATTTTTCAATGTTTAGGTTGTTGTTGTTTTTCAATGTTGAGGTTGTTGTTGAATTTGTTGGTGTTTTTCAATGTTGAGGTTGTTGTTGTTTTTCAATGTTGAGGGTATTGTTGAATTTGTTGGTGTTTTTCAATGTTGAGGTTGTTGTTGTTTTTCAATGTTGAGGTTGTTGTTGAATTTGTTAGTGTTTTTCAATGTTGAGTTTGTTGTTGTTTTTCAATGTTGAGGTTGTTGTTGAATTTGTTGGTGTTTTTCAATGTTGAGGTTGTTGTTGTTATTCAATGTTGAGTTTGTTGTTGAATTTGTTGGTATTTTTCAATGTTGAGGTTGTTGTTGTTTTTCAATGTTGAGGTTGTTGAATTTGTTGGTGTTTTTCAATCTTGAGTTTGTTGTTGAATTTGTTGGTGTTTTTCAATGTTGAGGTTGTTTTTGAATTTGTTGGTGTTTTTCAATGTTGAGGTTGTTGTTGTTCTTCAATGTTGAGGTTGTTGTTGAGTTTGTTGGTGTTTTTCAATGTTGAGGTTGTTGTTGAATTTGTTGGTGTTTTTCAATGTTGAGGTTGTTCTTGAATTTGTTGGTGTTTTTCAATGTTGTGGTTGTTGTTGAATTTGTTGGTGTTTTTCAATTTCGAGGTTGTTGTTGAATTTGTTGGTGTTTTTCAATGCTGAAGTTTTTGTTGAATTTGTTGGTGTTTTTCAATGTTGAGGTTGTTGTTGTTTTTCAATGTTGATGTTGTTGTTGAATTTGTTGGTGTTTTTCAATGTTGAGGGTTGTTGTTGTTTTTCAATGTTGAGGTTGTTGTTGAATTTGTTGGTGTTTTTCAATGTTGAGGTAGTTGGTGTTTTTCAATGTTGAGGTTGTTGTTGAATTTGTTGGTGTTTTTCAATGTTGAGGGTGTTGTTGAATTTGTTGGTGTTTTTCAATGTTGAGGTTGTTGTTGTTTTTCAATGTTGAGGTTGTTGTTGAGTTTGTTGGTGTTTTTCAATTTTGAGGTTGTTGTTGAATTTGTTGGTGTTTTTCAATGTTGAGGTTGTTGTTGAATTTGTTGGTGTTTTTCAATGTTGAGGTTGTTGTTGTTTTTCAATTTTGAGGTTGTTAAATTTGTTGGTGTTTTTCAATTTTGAGTTTGTTGTTGAATTTGTTGGTGTTTTTCAATGTTGAGGTTGTTTTTGAATTTGTTGGTGTTTTTCAATGTTGAGGTTGTTGTTGTTTTTCAATGTTTAGGTTATTGTTGAATTTGTAGGTGTTTTTCAATGTCGGGGTTGTTCTTGAATTTGTTGGTGTTTTTCAATGTTGAATTTTTTGTTGAATTTGTAGGTGTTTTTCAATGTTGAAGTTGTTGTTTTTCAATGTTGAGGTTGTTGTTGAATTTGTTGGCGTTTTTAAATGTTGAGGTTGTTGTTGAATTTGTTGGTGTTTTCAATATGAGGTTTTTGTTGAATTTGTTGGTGTTTTTCAATGTTGAGGTTGTTGTTGTTTTTCAATGTTGAGGTTGTTGTTGAATTTGATGGTGTTTTTCAATGTCGAGGTTGTGGCTGATTTTGTTGGTGTTTTTCAATGTTGAAGTTGTTGTTGAATTTGTTGGTGTTTTTCAATGTTGAGGTTGTTGCTGTTTTTCAATGTTGAGGTTGTTGTTGAATTTGGTGGTGTTTTTCAATGTTGAGATTGTTGTTGTTTTTCAATGTTGAGGTTGTTGTTGAATTTGTTGGTGTTTTTAAATGCTGAGGTTGTTGTTGAATTTGTTGGTGTTTTTCAATTTTGAGGTTGTTGTTGTTTTTCAATGTTGAGGTTGTTGTTGAATTTGTTGGTGTTTTTCAATGTTTAGGTTGTTGTTGTTTTTCAATGTTGAGGTTGTTGTTGAATTTGTTGGTGTTTTTCAATTTCAAAGTTCTTGGTGAATTTGTTGGTGTTTTTCAATGTTGAAGTTGTTGTTGAATTTGTTGGTGTTTTTCAATGTTGAGGTTGTTGTTGTTTTTCAATGTTGAGGCTGTTGTTGAATTTCAATGCTGAGGTAGATGTTGAATTTGTTGGTGTTTTTCAATGTTGAGGTTGTTGTTGAATTTGTTGGTGTTTTTCAATGTTGAGGTTGTTGTTGTTTTTCAATGTTGAGGTTGTTGTTGAATTTGTTGGTGTTTTTCAATGTTGAGGTTGTTGTTGTTTTTCAATGTTGAGGTTGTTGTTGAATTTGTTGGTGTTTTTCAATGTTGAGGTTGTTGTTGTTTTTCAGTGTTGAGGTTGTTGTTGAATTTGTTGGTGTTTTTCAATTTCGAGGCTGTTGTTGAATTTGTTGGTGTTTTTCAAAGTTGAAGTTGTTGTTGAATTTGTTGGTGTTTTTCAATGTTGAGGTTGTTGTTGTTTTTCAATGTTGAGGTTGTTGTTGAATTTGTTGGTGTTTTTCAATGTTGAGGTTGTTGTTGTTTTTCAATGTTGAGGTTGTTGTTGAATTTGTTGCTGTTTTTCAATGTTGAGGTTGTTGTTGAATTTGTTGGTGTTTTTCAATGTTTAGGTTGTTGTTGTTTTTCAATTTTGAGGTTGTTGTTGAATTTGTTGGTGTTTTTCAATGTTGAGGTTGTTGTTGTTTTTCAATGTTGAGGTTGTTGTTGAATTTGTTGGTGTTTTTCAATGTTGAGGTTGTTGTTGAATTTGTTGGTGTTTTTCAATGTTGAGGTTGTTGTTGTTTTTCAATGTTGAGGTTATTGTTGAATTTGTTGGTGTTTTTCAATGTTGAGGTTGTTGTTGTTTTTCAATGTTGAGGTTGTTGTTGAATTTGTTGGTGTTTTTCAATGTTGAGTTTGTTGTTGTTTTTCAATGTTGAGGTTGTTGTTGAATTTGTTGGTGTTTTTCAATGTTGAGGTTGTTGTTGTTATTCAATGTTGAGGTTGTTGTTGAATTTGTTGGTATTTTTCAATGTTGAGGTTGTTGTTGTTTTTCAATGTTGAGGTTGTTGTTGAATTTGTTGGTGTTTTTCAATCTTGAGGTTGTTGTTGAATTTGTTGGTGTTTTTCAATGTTGAGGTTGTTGTTGTTTTTCAATTTTGAGGTTGTTGAATTTGTTGGTGTTTTTCAATCTTGAGTTTGTTGTTGAATTTGTTGGTGTTTTTCAATGTTGAGGTTGTTTTTGAATTTGTTGGTGTTTTTCAATGTTGAGGTTGTTGTTGTTTTTCAATGTTGAGGTTGTTGTTGAGTTTGTTGGTGTTTTTCAATGTTGAGGTTGTTGTTGAATTTGTTGGTGTTTTTCAATGTTGAGGTTGTTCTTGAATTTGTTGGTGTTTTTCAATGTTGTGGTTGTTGTTTTTTTTAAATGTTGATGTTGTTGTTGAATTTGTTGGTGTTTTTTCAATTTTGAGGTTGTTGGTCTTTTTCAATGTTGAGGTTGTTGTTGAATTTGATGGTGTTTTTCAATGTCGAGGTTGTTGTTGAATTTGTTGGTGTTTTTCAATGTTGAAGTTGTTGTTGAATTTGTTGGTGTTTTTCAATTACGAGGTTGTTGTTGTATTTGTTGGTGTTTTTCAATGCTGAAGATTTTGTTGAATTTGTTGGTGTTTTTCAATGTTGAGGTTGTTGTTGTTTTTCAATGTTGATGTTGTTGTTGAATTTGTTGGTGTTTTTCAATGTTGAGGTTGTTGTTGTTTTTCAATGTTGAGGTTGCTGTTGAATTTGTTGGTGTTTTTCAATGTTGAGGTTGTTGGTGTTTTTCAATGTTGAGGTTGTTGTTGAATTTGTTGGTGTTTTTCAATGTTGAGGTTGTTGTTGAATTTGTTGGTGTTTTTCAATGTTGAGGTTATTGTTGTTTTTCAATGTTGAGGCTGTTGTTGAGTTTGTTGGTGTTTTTCAATTTTGAGGTTGTTGTTGAATTTGTTGGTGTTTTTCAATGTTGAGGTTGTTGTTGAATTTGTTGGTGTTTTTCAATGTTGAGGTTGTTGTTCCTTTTAAATGTTGGGGTTGTTGTTGAATTTGTTGGTGTTTTTCAATTTTGAGGATCTTGTTGTTTTTCAATGTTGAGGTTGTTGTTGAATTTGTTGGTGTTTTTCCATGATGAGGTTGTTGTTGTTTTTCAAAGTTGAGGATGTTGTTGAATTTGTTGGTGTTTTTCAATGTCGGGGTTGTTGTTGAATTTGTTGGTGTTTTTCAATGTTGAATTTTTTGTTGAATTTGTAGGTGTTTTTCAATGTTGAGGTTGTTGTTTTACAATGTTGAGGTTGTTGTTGAATTTGTTGGCGTTTTTAAATGTTGAGGTTGTTGTTGAATTTGTTGGTGTTTTCAATGTTGAGGTTTTTGTTGAATTTGTTGGTGTTTTTCAATGTTGAGGTTGTTGTTGTTTTTCAATGTTGAGGTTGTTGTTGAATTTGATGGTGTTTTTCAATGTCGAGGTTGTTGCTGATTTTGTTGGTGTTTTTCAATGTTGAAGTTGTTGTTGAATTTGTTGGTGTTTTTCAATGTTGAGGTTGTTACTGTTTTTCAATGTTGAGGTTTTTGTTGAAGTTGTTGGTGTTTTTCAATTTTGAGGTTGTTGGTGTTTTTCAATGTTGAGGTTGTTGTTGAATTTGATGGTGTTTTTCAATGTCGAGTTTGTTGTTGAATTTGTTGGTGTTTTTCAATGTTGAGGTTGTTGTTGAATTTGTTGGTGTTTTTCAATGTTGAGGGTGTTGTTGTTTTTCAATGCTGAGGTTGTTGTTGAATTTGTTGGTGTTTTTCAATGTTGAGGTTGTTGTTGAATTTGATGGTGTTTTTCAATGTTGAGGTTGTTGTTGTTTTTCAATGTTGAGGTTGTTGTTGAATTTGTTGGTGATTTTCAATGTTGAGGTTGTTGTTTTTCAATGTTGAGGTTGTTGTTGAATTTGTTGGTGTTTTTCAATGTTGAAGTTGTTGTTGAATTTGTTGGTGTTTTTCAATGTTGAGGTTGTTGTTGTTTTACAATGTTGAGGTTGTTGTTGAATTTGTTGGTGTTTTTCAATGTTGAGTTTGTTGTTGTTTTACAATGTTGAGGTTGCTGTTGAATTTGTTGGTGTTTTTCAATGTTGAGGTTGTTGCTGTTTTTCAATGTTGAGGTTGTTGTTGAATTTGTTGGTGTTTTTCAATGTTGAGGTTGTTGTTGAATTTGTTGGTGTTTTTCAATGTTGAGGTTGTTGTTGTTTTTCAATGTTGAGGTTGTTGTTGTTTTTCAGTGTTGAGGTTGTTGTTGAATTTGTTGGTGTTTTTCAATTTCGAGGCTGTTGTTGAATTTGTTGGTGTTTTTCAAAGTTGAAGTTGTTGTTGAATTTGTTGGTGTTTTTCAATGTTGAGGTTGTTGTTGTTTTTCAATGTTGAGGTTGTTGTTGAATTTGTTGGTGTTTTTCAATGTTGAGGTTGTTGTTGTTTTTCAATGTTGAGGTTGTTGTTGAATTTGTTGCTGTTTTTCAATGTTGAGGTTGTTGTTGAATTTGTTGGTGTTTTTCAATGTTTAGGTTGTTGTTGTTTTTCAATTTTGAGGTTGTTGTTGAATTTGTTGGTGTTTTTCAATGTTGAGGTTGTTGTTGTTTTTCAATGTTGAGGTTGTTGTTGAATTTGTTGGTGTTTTTCAATGTTGAGGTTGTTGTTGAATTTGTTGGTGTTTTTCAATGTTGAGGTTGTTGTTGTTTTTCAATGTTGAGGTTATTGTTGAATTTGTTGGTGTTTTTCAATGTTGAGGTTGTTGTTGTTTTTCAATGTTGAGGTTGTTGTTGAATTTGTTGGTGTTTTTCAATGTTGAGTTTGTTGTTGTTTTTCAATGTTGAGGTTGTTGTTGAATTTGTTGGTGTTTTTCAATGTTGAGGTTGTTGTTGTTATTCAATGTTGAGGTTGTTGTTGAATTTGTTGGTATTTTTCAATGTTGAGGTTGTTGTTGTTTTTCAATGTTGAGGTTGTTGTTGAATTTGTTGGTGTTTTTCAATCTTGAGGTTGTTGTTGAATTTGTTGGTGTTTTTCAATGTTGAGGTTGTTGTTGTTTTTCAATTTTGAGGTTGTTGAATTTGTTGGTGTTTTTCAATCTTGAGTTTGTTGTTGAATTTGTTGGTGTTTTTCAATGTTGAGGTTGTTTTTGAATTTGTTGGTGTTTTTCAATGTTGAGGTTGTTGTTGTTTTTCAATGTTGAGGTTGTTGTTGAGTTTGTTGGTGTTTTTCAATGTTGAGGTTGTTGTTGAATTTGTTGGTGTTTTTCAATGTTGAGGTTGTTCTTGAATTTGTTGGTGTTTTTCAATGTTGTGGTTGTTGTTTTTTTTAAATGTTGATGTTGTTGTTGAATTTGTTGGTGTTTTTTCAATTTTGAGGTTGTTGGTCTTTTTCAATGTTGAGGTTGTTGTTGAATTTGATGGTGTTTTTCAATGTCGAGGTTGTTGTTGAATTTGTTGGTGTTTTTCAATGTTGAAGTTGTTGTTGAATTTGTTGGTGTTTTTCAATTACGAGGTTGTTGTTGTATTTGTTGGTGTTTTTCAATGCTGAAGATTTTGTTGAATTTGTTGGTGTTTTTCAATGTTGAGGTTGTTGTTGTTTTTCAATGTTGATGTTGTTGTTGAATTTGTTGGTGTTTTTCAATGTTGAGGTTGTTGTTGTTTTTCAATGTTGAGGTTGCTGTTGAATTTGTTGGTGTTTTTCAATGTTGAGGTTGTTGGTGTTTTTCAATGTTGAGGTTGTTGTTGAATTTGTTGGTGTTTTTCAATGTTGAGGTTGTTGTTGAATTTGTTGGTGTTTTTCAATGTTGAGGTTATTGTTGTTTTTCAATGTTGAGGCTGTTGTTGAGTTTGTTGGTGTTTTTCAATTTTGAGGTTGTTGTTGAATTTGTTGGTGTTTTTCAATGTTGAGGTTGTTGTTGAATTTGTTGGTGTTTTTCAATGTTGAGGTTGTTGTTCCTTTTAAATGTTGGGGTTGTTGTTGAATTTGTTGGTGTTTTTCAATTTTGAGGATCTTGTTGTTTTTCAATGTTGAGGTTGTTGTTGAATTTGTTGGTGTTTTTCCATGATGAGGTTGTTGTTGTTTTTCAAAGTTGAGGATGTTGTTGAATTTGTTGGTGTTTTTCAATGTCGGGGTTGTTGTTGAATTTGTTGGTGTTTTTCAATGTTGAATTTTTTGTTGAATTTGTAGGTGTTTTTCAATGTTGAGGTTGTTGTTTTACAATGTTGAGGTTGTTGTTGAATTTGTTGGCGTTTTTAAATGTTGAGGTTGTTGTTGAATTTGTTGGTGTTTTCAATGTTGAGGTTTTTGTTGAATTTGTTGGTGTTTTTCAATGTTGAGGTTGTTGTTGTTTTTCAATGTTGAGGTTGTTGTTGAATTTGATGGTGTTTTTCAATGTCGAGGTTGTTGCTGATTTTGTTGGTGTTTTTCAATGTTGAAGTTGTTGTTGAATTTGTTGGTGTTTTTCAATGTTGAGGTTGTTACTGTTTTTCAATGTTGAGGTTTTTGTTGAAGTTGTTGGTGTTTTTCAATTTTGAGGTTGTTGGTGTTTTTCAATGTTGAGGTTGTTGTTGAATTTGATGGTGTTTTTCAATGTCGAGTTTGTTGTTGAATTTGTTGGTGTTTTTCAATGTTGAGGTTGTTGTTGAATTTGTTGGTGTTTTTCAATGTTGAGGGTGTTGTTGTTTTTCAATGCTGAGGTTGTTGTTGAATTTGTTGGTGTTTTTCAATGTTGAGGTTGTTGTTGAATTTGATGGTGTTTTTCAATGTTGAGGTTGTTGTTGTTTTTCAATGTTGAGGTTGTTGTTGAATTTGTTGGTGATTTTCAATGTTGAGGTTGTTGTTTTTCAATGTTGAGGTTGTTGTTGAATTTGTTGGTGTTTTTCAATGTTGAAGTTGTTGTTGAATTTGTTGGTGTTTTTCAATGTTGAGGTTGTTGTTGTTTTACAATGTTGAGGTTGTTGTTGAATTTGTTGGTGTTTTTCAATGTTGAGTTTGTTGTTGTTTTACAATGTTGAGGTTGCTGTTGAATTTGTTGGTGTTTTTCAATGTTGAGGTTGTTGCTGTTTTTCAATGTTGAGGTTGTTGTTGAATTTGTTGGTGTTTTTCAATGTTGAGGTTGTTGTTGAATTTGTTGGTGTTTTTCAATGTTGAGGTTGTTGTTGTTTTTCAATGTTGAGGTTGTTGTTGAATTTGATGGTGTTTTTCAATGTCGAGGTTGTGGCTGATTTTGTTGGTGTTTTTCAATGTTGAAGTTGTTGTTGAATTTGTTGGTGTTTTTCAATGTTGAGGTTGTTGCTGTTTTTCAATGTTGAGGTTGTTGTTGAATTTGGTGGTGTTTTTCAATGTTGAGATTGTTGTTGTTTTTCAATGTTGAGGTTGTTGTTGAATTTGTTGGTGTTTTTAAATGCTGAGGTTGTTGTTGAATTTGTTGGTGTTTTTCAATTTTGAGGTTGTTGGTGTTTTTCAATGTTGAGGTTGTTGTTGAATTTGTTGGTGTTTTTCAATTTCAAGGTTCTTGGTGAATTTGTTGGTGTTTTTCAATGTTGAAGTTGTTGTTGAATTTGTTGGTGTTTTTCAATGTTGAGGTTGTTGTTGTTTTTCAATGTTGAGGTTGTTGTTGAATTTGTTGGTGTTTTTCAATGTTGAGGTTGTTGTTGTTTTTCAATGCTGAGGTAGATGTTGAATTTGTTGGTGTTTTTCAATGTTGAGGTTGTTGTTGAATTTGTTGGTGTTTTTCAATGTTGAGGTTGTTGTTGTTTTTCAATGTTGAGGTTGTTGTTGAATTTGTTGGTGTTTTTCAATGTTGAGGTTGTTGTTGTTTTTCAATGTTGAGGTTGTTGTTGAATTTGTTGGTGTTTTTCAATGTTGAGGTTGTTGTTGTTTTTCAGTGTTGAGGTTGTTGTTGAATTTGTTGGTGTTTTTCAATTTCGAGGCTGTTGTTGAATTTGTTGGTGTTTTTCAAAGTTGAAGTTCTTGTTGAATTTGTTGGTGTTTTTCAATGTTGAGGTTGTTGTTGTTTTTCAATGTTGAGGTTGTTGTTGAATTTGTTGGTGTTTTTCAATGTTGAGGTTGTTGTTGTTTTTCAATGCTGAGGTTGTTGTTGAATTTGTTGCTGTTTTTCAATGTTGAGGTTGTTGTTGAATTTGTTGGTGTTTTTCAATGTTTAGGTTGTTGTTGTTTTTCAATGTTGAGGTTGTTGTTGAATTTGTTGGCGTTTTTCAATGTTGAGGTAGTTGTTGTTTTTCAATGTTGAGGTTGTTGTTGAATTTGTTGGTGTTTTTCAATGTTGAGGTTGTTGTTCAATTTGTTGGTGTTTTTCAATGTTGAGGTTGTTGTTGTTTTTCAATGTTGAGGTTATTGTTGAATGTGTTGGTGTTTTTCAATGTTGAGGTTGTTGTTGTTTTTCAATGTTGAGGTTGTTGTTGAATTTGTTGGTGTTTTTCAATGTTGAGTTTGTTGTTGTTTTTCAATGTTGAGGTTGTTGTTGAATTTGTTGGTGTTTTTCAATGTTGAGGTTGTTGTTGTTATTCAATGTTGAGGTTGTTGTTGAATTTTTTGGTATTTTTCAATGTTGAGGTTGTTGTTGTTTTTCAATGTTGAGGTTGTTGTTGAATTTGTTGGTGTTTTTCAATGTTGAGGTTGTTGTTGAATTTGTTGGTGTTTTTCAATGTTGAGGTTGTTGTTGTTTTTCAATTTTGAGGTTGTTGAATTTGTTGGTGTTTTTCAATCTTGAGTTTGTTGTTGAATTTGTTGGTGTTTTTCAATGTTGAGGTTGCTTTTGAATTTGTTGGTGTTTTTCAATGTTGAGGTTGTTGTTGTTTTTCAATGTTGAGGTTGTTGTTGAGTTTGTTGGTGTTTTTCAATGTTGAGGTTGTAGTTGAATTTGTTGGTGTTTTTCAATGTTGAGGTTGTTCTTGAATTTGTTGGTGTTTTTCAATGATGTGGTTGTTGTTTTTTTTAAATGTTGATGTTGTTGTTGAATTTGTTGGTGTTTTTTCAATTTTGAGGTTGTTGGTGTTTTTCAATGTTAAGGTTGTTGTTGAATTTGATGGTGTTTTTCAATGTCGAGGTTGTTGTTGAATTTGTTGGTGTTTTTCAATGTTGAAGTTGTTGTTGAATTTGTTGGTGTTTTTCAATTTCGAGGTTGTTGTTGAATTTGTTGGTGTTTTTCAATGCTGAAGATTTTGTTGAATTTGTTGGTGTTTTTCAATGTTGAGGTTGTTGTTGTTTTTCAATGTTGATGTTGTTGTTGAATTTGTTGGTGTTTTTCAATGTTGAGGTTGTTGTTGTTTTTCAATGTTGAGGTTGCTGTTGAATTTGCTGGTGTTTTTCAATGTTGAGGTTGTTGGTGTTTTTCAATGTTGAGGTTGTTGTTGAATTTGTTGGTGTTTTTCAATGTTGAGGTTGTTGTTGAATTTGTTGGTGTTTTTCAATGTTGAGGTTGTTGTTGTTTTTCAATGTTGAGGTTGTTGTTGAGTTTGTTGGTGTTTTTCAATTTTGAGGTTGTTGTTGAATTTGTTGGTGTTTTTCAATGTTGAGGTTGTTGTTGAATTTGTTGGTCTTTTTCAATGTTGAGGTTGTTGTTCCTTTTAAATGTTCGGGTTGTTGTTGAATTTGTTGGTGTTTTTCAATTTTGAGGATCTTGTTGTTTTTCAATGTTGAGGTTGTTGTTGAATTTGTTGGTGTTTTTCCATGATGAGGTTGTTGTTGTTTTTCAAAGTTGAGGATGTTGTTGAATTTGTTGGTGTTTTTCAATGTCGGGGTTGTTGTTGAATTTGTTGGTGTTTTTCAATGTTGAGGTTGTTGTTGTTTTACAATGTTGAGGTTGTTGTTGAATTTGTTGGTGTTTTTCAATGTTGAGTTTGTTGTTGTTTTACAATGTTGAGGTTGCTGTTGAATTTGTTGGTGTTTTTCAATGTTGAGGTTGTTGGTGTTTTTCAATGTTGAGGTTGTTGTTGAATTTGTTGGTGTTTTTCAATGTTGAGGTTGTTGTTGAATTTGTTGGTGTTTTTCAATGTTGAGGTTGTTGTTGTTTTTCAATGTTGAGGTTGTTGTTGAGTTTGTTGGTGTTTTTCAATTTTGAGGTTGTTGTTGAAATTGTTGGTGTTTTTCAATGTTGAGGTTGTTGTTGAATTTGTTGGTGTTTTTCAATGTTGAGGTTGTTGTTGCTTTTAAAAGTTGGGGTTGTTGTTGAATTTGTTGGTGTTTTTCAATTTTGAGGATGTTGTTGTTTTTCAATGTTGAGGTTGTTGTTGAATTTGTTGGTGTTTTTCCATGATGAGGTTGTTGTTGTTTTTCAAAGTTGAGGTTGTTGTTGAATTTGTTGGTGTTTTTCAATGTCGGGGTTGTTGTTGAATTTGTTGGTGTTTTTCAATGTTGAAGTTGTTGTTGAATTTGTTGGTGTTTTTCAATTTTGAGGTTGTTGGTGTTTTTCAATGTTGAGGTTGTTGTTGAATTTGATGGTGTTTTTCAATGTCGAGGTTGTTGTTGAATTTGTTGGTGTTTTTCAATGTTGAAGTTTTTGTTGAATTTGTTGGTGTTTTTCAATGTTGAGGTTGTTGTTGTTTTTCAATGTTGAGGTTATTGTTGAATTTGTTGGTGTTTTTCAATGTTGAGGTTGTTGTTGTTTTTCAATGTTGAGGTTGTTGTTGAATTTGTTGGTGTTTTTCAATGTTGAGTTTGTTGTTGTTTTTCAATGTTGAGGTTGTTGTTGAATTTCTTGGTGTTTTTCAATGTTGAGGTTGTTGTTGTTATTCAATGTTGAGGTTGTTGTTGAATTTGTTGGTATTTTTCAATGTTGAGGTTGTTGTTGTTTTTCAATGTTGAGGTTGTTGTTGAATTTGTTGGTGTTTTTCAATGTTGAGGTTGTTGTTGAATTTGTTGGTGTTTTTCAATGTTGAGGTTGTTGTTGTTTTTCAATTTTGAGGTTCTTGAATTTGTTGGTGTTTTTCAATCTTGAGTTTGTTGTTGAATTTGTTGGTGTTTTTCAATGTTGAGGTTGTTTTTGAATTTGTTGGTGTTTTTCAATGTTGAGGTTGTTGTTGTTTTTCAATGTTGAGGTTGTTGTTGAGTTTGTTGGTGTTTTTCAATGTTGAGGTTGTTGTTGTTTTTCAATGTTGAGGTTGTTTTTGAATTTGTTGGTGTTTTTCAATGTTGAGTCTGTTGTTGTTTTTCAATGTTGAGGTTGTTGTTGAATTTGTTGGTGTTTTTCAATGTTGAGGTTGCTCTTGTTATTCAATGTTGAGGTTGTTGTTGAATTTGTTGGTATTTTTCAATGTTGAGGTTGTTGTTGTTTTTGAATGTTGAGGTTGTTGAATTTGTTGGTGTTTTTCAATCTTGAGTTTGTTGTTGAATTTGTTGGTGTTTTTCAATGTTGAGGTTGTTTTTGAATTTGTTGGTGTTTTTCAATGTTGAGGTTGTTGTTGTTTTTCAATGTTGAGGTTGTTGTTGAGTTTGTTGGTGTTTTTCAATGTTGAGGTTGTTGTTGAATTTGATGGTGTTTTTCAATGTTGAGGTTGTTGTTGTTTTTCAATGTTGATGTTGTTGTTGAATTTGTTGGTGTTTTTCAATGTTGAGGGTTGTTGTTGTTTTTCAATGTTGAGGTTGCTGTTGAATTTGTTGGTATTTTTCAATGTTGAGGTTGTTGGTGTTTTTCAATGTTGAGGTTGTTGTTGAATTTGTTGGTGTTTTTAAATGTTGAGGTTGTTGTTGAATTTGTTGGTGTTTTTCAATGTTGAGGTTGTTGTTGTTTTTCAATGTTGAGGTTGTTGTTGAGTTTGTTGGTGTTTTTCAATTTTGAGGTTGTTGTTGAATTTGTTGGTGTTTTTCAATGTTGAGGTTGTTTTTGAATTTGTTGGTGTTTTTCAATGTTGAGGTTGTTGTTGTTTTTCAATGTTGAGGTTATTGTTGAATTTGTAGGTGTTTTTCAATGTTGAAGTTTTTGTTGAATTTGTTGGTGTTTTTCAATGTTGAGGTTGTTGTTGTTTTTCAATGTTGAGGTTATTGTTGAATTTGTTGGTGTTTTTCAATGTTGAGGTTGTTGTTGTTTTTCAATGTTGAGGTTGTTGTTGAATTTGTTGGTGTTTTTCAATGTTGAGTTTGTTGTTGTTTTTCAATGTTGAGGTTGTTGTTGAATTTCTTGGTGTTTTTCAATGTTGAGGTTGTTGTTGTTATTCAATGTTGAGGTTGTTGTTGAATTTGTTGGTATTTTTCAATGTTGAGGTTGTTGTTGTTTTTCAATGTTGAGGTTGTTGTTGAATTTGTTGGTGTTTTTCAATGTTGAGGTTGTTGTTGAATTTGTTGGTGTTTTTCAATGTTGAGGTTGTTGTTGTTTTTCAATTTTGAGGTTCTTGAATTTGTTGGTGTTTTTCAATCTTGAGTTTGTTGTTGAATTTGTTGGTGTTTTTCAATGTTGAGGTTGTTTTTGAATTTGTTGGTGTTTTTCAATGTTGAGGTTGTTGTTGTTTTTCAATGTTGAGGTTGTTGTTGAGTTTGTTGGTGTTTTTCAATGTTGAGGTTGTTGTTGTTTTTCAATGTTGAGGTTGTTTTTGAATTTGTTGGTGTTTTTCAATGTTGAGTTTGTTGTTGTTTTTCAATGTTGAGGTTGTTGTTGAATTTGTTGGTGTTTTTCAATGTTGAGGTTGCTCTTGTTATTCAATGTTGAGGTTGTTGTTGAATTTGTTGGTATTTTTCAATGTTGAGGTTGTTGTTGTTTTTGAATGTTGAGGTTGTTGAATTTGTTGGTGTTTTTCAATCTTGAGTTTGTTGTTGAATTTGTTGGTGTTTTTCAATGTTGAGGTTGTTTTTGAATTTGTTGGTGTTTTTCAATGTTGAGGTTGTTGTTGTTTTTCAATGTTGAGGTTGTTGTTGAGTTTGTTGGTGTTTTTCAATGTTGAGGTTGTTGTTGAATTTGATGGTGTTTTTCAATGTTGAGGTTGTTGTTGTTTTTCAATGTTGATGTTGTTGTTGAATTTGTTGGTGTTTTTCAATGTTGAGGGTTGTTGTTGTTTTTCAATGTTGAGGTTGCTGTTGAATTTGTTGGTATTTTTCAATGTTGAGGTTGTTGGTGTTTTTCAATGTTGAG
Source organism: Isurus oxyrinchus (assembly GCA_026770705.1). Classification (NCBI taxonomy): domain Eukaryota; kingdom Metazoa; phylum Chordata; class Chondrichthyes; order Lamniformes; family Lamnidae; genus Isurus; species Isurus oxyrinchus. The sequence continues at coordinate 164,055 of JANJGN010000143.1, read as the reverse complement.
GTTGTTGTTGAATTTGTTGGTGTTTTTAAATGTTGAGGTTGTTGTTGAATTTGTTGGTGTTTTTCAATGTTGAGGTTGTTGTTGTTTTTCAATGTTGAGGTTGTTGTTGAGTTTGTTGGTGTTTTTCAATTTTGAGGTTGTTGTTGAATTTGTTGGTGTTTTTCAATGTTGAGGTTGTTTTTGAATTTGTTGGTGTTTTTCAATGTTGAGGTTGTTGTTGTTTTTCAATGTTGAGGTTATTGTTGAATTTGTAGGTGTTTTTCAATGTCGGGGTTGTTCTTGAATTTGTTGGTGTTTTTCAATGTTGAATTTTTTGTTGAATTTGTAGGTGTTTTTCAATGTTGAGGTTGTTGTTTTTCAATGTTGAGGTTGTTGTTGAATTTGTTGGCGTTTTTAAATGTTGAGGTTGTTGTTGAATTTGTTGGTGTTTTCAATATGAGGTTTTTGTTGAATTTGTTGGTGTTTTTCAATGTTGAGGTTGTTGTTGTTTTTCAATGTTGAGGTTGTTGTTGAATTTGATGGTGTTTTTCAATGTCGAGGTTCTGGCTGATTTTCTTGGTGTTTTTCAATGTTGAAGTTGTTGTTGAATTTGTTGGTGTTTTTCAATTTTGAGGTTGTTGCTGTTTTTCAATGTTGAGGTTGTTGTTGAATTTGGTGGTGTTTTTCAATGTTGAGATTGATGTTGTTTTTCAATGTTGAGGTTGTTGTTGAATTTGTTGGTGTTTTTAAATGCTGAGGTTGTTGTTGAATTTGCTGGTGTTTTTCAATTTTGAGGTTGTTGGTGTTTTTCAATGTTGAGGTTGTTGTTGAATTTGTTGGTGTTTTTCAATTTCAAGGTTGTTGGTGAATTTGTTGGTGTTTTTCAATGTTGAGGTTGTTGTTGTTTTTCAATGTTGAGGTTGTTGTTGAATTTGTTGGTGTTTTTCAATGTTGAGTTTGTTGTTGTTTTTCAATGCTGAGGTTGTTGTTGAATTTGTTGGTGTTTTTCAATGTTGAGGTTGTTGTTGTTATTCAATGTTGAGGTTGTTGTTGAATTTGTTGGTATTTTTCAATGTTGAGGTTGTTGTTGTTTTTCAATGTTGAGGTTGTTGAATTTGTTGGTGTTTTTCAATCTTGAGTTTGTTGTTGAATTTGTTGGTGTTTTTCAATGTTGAGGTTGTTTTTGAATTTGTTGGTGTTTTTCAATGTTGAGGTTGTTGTTGTTTTTCAATGTTGAGGTTGTTGTTGAGTTTGTTGGTGTTTTTCAATGTTGAGGTTGTTGTTGAATTTGTTGGTGTTTTTCAATGTTGAGGTTGTTCTTGAATTTGTTGCTGTTTTTCAATGTTGTGGTTGTTGTTTTTTTTAAATGTTGATGTTGTTGTTGAATTTGTTGGTGTTTTTTCAATTTTGAGGTTGTTGGTGTTTTTCAATGTTGAGGTTGTTGTTGAATTTGATGGTGTTTTTCAATGTCGAGGTTGTTGTTGAATTTGTTGGTGTTTTTCAATGTTGAAGTTGTTGTTGAATTTGTTGGTGTTTTTCAATTTCGAGGTTGTTGTTGAATTTGTTAGTGTTTTTCAATGCTGAAGTTTTTGTTGAATTTGTTGGTGTTTTTCAATGTTGAGGTTGTTGTTGTTTTTCAATGTTGATGTTGTTGTTGAATTTGTTGGTGTTTTTCAATGTTGAGGGTTGTTGTTGTTTTTCAATGTTGAGGTTGCTGTTGAATTTGTTGGTATTTTTCAATGTTGAGGTTGTTGGTGTTTTTCAATGTTGAGGTTGTTGTTGAATTTGTTGGTGTTTTTCAATGTTGAGGTTGTTGTTGAATTTGTTGGTGTTTTTCAATGTTGAGGTTGTTGTTTTTCAATGTTGAGGTTGTTGTTGAGTTTGTTGGTGTTTTTCAATTTTGAGGTTGTTGTTGAATTTGTTGGTGTTTTTCAATGTTGAGGTTGTTTTTGAATTTGTTGGTGTTTTTCAATGTTGAGGTTGTTGTTGTTTTTCAATGTTGAGGTTGTTGTTGAATTTGTAGGTGTTTTTCAATGTCGGGGTTGTTCTTGAATTTGTTGGTGTTTTTCAATGTTGAATTTTTTGTTGAATTTGTAGGTGTTTTTCAATGTTGAGGTTGTTGTTTTTCAATGTTGAGGTTGTTGTTGAATTTGTTGGCGTTTTTAAATGTTGAGGTTGTTGTTGAATTTGTTGGTGTTTTCAATATGAGGTTTTTGTTGAATTTGTTGGTGTTTTTCAATGTTGAGATTGTTGTTGTTTTTCAATGTTGAGGTTGTTGTTGAATTTGATGGTGTTTTTCAATGTCGAGGTTGTGGCTGATTTTGTTGGTGTTTTTCAATGTTGAAGTTGTTGTTGAATTTGTTGGTGTTTTTCAATGTTGAGGTTGGTGCTGTTTTTCAATGTTGAGGTTGTTGTTGAATTTGGTGGTGTTTTTCAATGTTGAGATTGTTGTTGTTTTTCAATGTTGAGGTTGTTGTTGAATTTGTTGGTGTTTTTAAATGCTGAGGTTGTTGTTGAATTTGTTGGTGTTTTTCAATTTTGAGGTTGTTGGTGTTTTTCAATGTTGAGGTTGTTGTTGAATTTGTTGGTGTTTTTCAATTTCAAGGTTCTTGGTGAATTTGTTGGTGTTTTTCAATGTTGAAGTTGTTGTTGAATTTGTTGGTGTTTTTCAATGTTGATTTTGTTGTTGTTTTTCAATGTTGAGGTTGTTGTTGAATTTGTTGGTGTTTTTCAATGTTGAGGTTGTTGTTGTTTTTCAATGCTGAGGTAGATGTTGAATTTGTTGGTGTTTTTCAATGTTGAGGTTGTTGTTGAATTTGTTGGTGTTTTTCAATGTTGAGGTTGTTGTTGTTTTTCAATGTTGAGGTTGTTGTTGAATTTGTTGGTGTTTTTCAATGTTGAGGTTGTTGTTGTTTTTCAATGTTGAGGTTGTTGTTGAATTTGTTGGTGTTTTTCAATGTTGAGGTTGTTGTTGTTTTTCAGTGTTGAGGTTGTTGTTGAATTTGTTGGTGTTTTTCAATTTCGAGGCTGTTGTTGAATTTGTTGGTGTTTTTCAAAGTTGAAGTTGTTGTTGAATTTGTTGGTGTTTTTCAATGTTGAGGTTGTTGTTGTTTTTCAATGTTGAGGTTGTTGTTGAATTTGTTGGTGTTTTTCAATGTTGAGGTTGTTGTTGTTTTTCAATGCTGAGGTTGTTGTTGAATTTGTTGCTGTTTTTCAATGTTGAGGTTGTTGTTGAATTTGTTGGTGTTTTTCAATGTTTAGGTTGTTGTTGTTTTTCAATGTTGAGGTTGTTGTTGAATTTGTTGGTGTTTTTCAATGTTGAGGTTGTTGTTGTTTTTCAATGTTGAGGTTGTTGTTGAATTTGTTGGTGTTTTTCAATGTTGAGGTTGTTGTTGAATTTGTTGGTGTTTTTCAATGTTGAGGTTGTTGTTGTTTTTCAATGTTGAGGTTATTGTTGAATTTGTTGGTGTTTTTCAATGTTGAGGTTGTTGTTGTTTTTCAATGTTGAGGTTGTTGTTGAATTTGTTGGTGTTTTTCAATGTTGAGTTTGTTGTTGTTTTTCAATGTTGAGGTTGTTGTTGAATTTGTTGGTGTTTTTCAATGTTGAGGTTGTTGTTGTTATTCAATGTTGAGGTTGTTGTTGAATTTTTTGGTATTTTTCAATGTTGAGGTTGTTGTTGTTTTTCAATGTTGAGGTTGTTGTTGAATTTGTTGGTGTTTTTCAATGTTGAGGTTGTTGTTCAATTTGTTGGTGTTTTTCAATGTTGAGGTTGTTGTTGTTTTTCAATTTTGAGGTTGTTGAATTTGTTGGTGTTTTTCAATCTTGAGTTTGTTGTTGAATTTTTTGGTGTTTTTCAATGTTGAGGTTGTTTTTGAATTTGTTGGTGTTTTTCAATGTTGAGGTTGTTGTTGTTTTTCAATGTTGAGGTTGTTGTTGAGTTTGTTGGTGTTTTTCAATGTTGAGGTTGTTGTTGAATTTGTTGGTGTTTTTCAATGTTGAGGTTGTTCTTGAATTTGTTGGTGTTTTTCAATGTTGTGGTTGTTGTTTTTTTTAAATGTTGATGTTGTTGTTGAATTTGTTGGTGTTTTTTCAATTTTGAGGTTGTTGGTGTTTTTCAATGTTAAGGTTGTTGTTGAATTTGATGGTGTTTTTCAATGTCGAGGTTGTTGTTGAATTTGTTGGTGTTTTTCAATGTTGAAGTTGTTGTTGAATTTGTTGGTGTTTTTCAATTTCGAGGTTGTTGTTGAATTTGTTGGTGTTTTTCAATGCTGAAGATTTTGTTGAATTTGTTGGTGTTTTTCAATGTTGAGGTTGTTGTTGTTTTTCAATGTTGATGTTGTTGTTGAATTTGTTGGTGTTTTTCAATGTTGAGGTTGTTGTTGTTTTTCAATGTTGAGGTTGCTGTTGAATTTGTTGGTGTTTTTCAATGTTGAGGTTGTTGGTGTTTTTCAATGTTGAGGTTGTTGTTGAATTTGTTGGTGTTTTTCAATGTTGAGGTTGTTGTTGAATTTGTTGGTGTTTTTCAATGTTGAGGTTGTTGTTGTTTTTCAATGTTGAGGTTGTTGTTGAGTTTGTTGGTGTTTTTCAATTTTGAGGTTGTTGTTGAATTTGTTGGTGTTTTTCAATGTTGAGGTTGTTGTTGAATTTGTTGGTCTTTTTCAATGTTGAGGTTGTTGTTCCTTTTAAATGTTGGGGTTGTTGTTGAATTTGTTGGTGTTTTTCAATTTTGAGGATCTTGTTGTTTTTCAATGTTGATGTTGTTGTTGAATTTGTTGGTGTTTTTCCATGATGAGGTTGTTGTTGTTTTTCAAAGTTGAGGATGTTGTTGAATTTGTTGGTGTTTTTCAATGTCGGGGTTGTTGTTGAATTTGTTGGTGTTTTTCAATGTTGAATTTTTTGTTGAATTTGTAGGTGTTTTTCAATGTTGAGGTTGTTGTTTTACAATGTTGAGGTTGTTGTTGAATTTGTTGGCGTTTTTAAATGTTGAGGTTGTTGTTGAATTTGTTGGTGTTTTCAATGTTGAGGTTGTTGTTGTTTTTCAATGTTGAGGTTGTTGTTGAATTTGATGGTGTTTTTCAATGTCGAGGTTGTTGCTGATTTTGTTGGTGTTTTTCAATGTTGAAGTTGTTGTTGAATTTGTTGGTGTTTTTCAATGTTGAGGTTGTTACTGTTTTTCAATGTTGAGGTTGTTGTTGAATTTGTTGGTGTTTTTCAATTTTGAGGTTGTTGGTGTTTTTCAATGTTGAGGTTGTTGTTGAATTTGATGGTGTTTTTCAATGTCGAGTTTGTTGTTGAATTTGTTGGTGTTTTTCAATGTTGAGGTTGTTGTTGAATTTGTTGGTGTTTTTCAATGTTGAGGGTGTTGTTGTTTTTCAATGCTGAGGTTGTTGTTGAATTTGTTGGTGTTTTTCAATGTTGAGGTTGTTGTTGAATTTGATGGTGTTTTTCAATGTTGAGGTTGTTGTTGTTTTTCAATGTTGAGGTTGTTGTTGAATTTGTTGGTGATTTTCAATGTTGAGGTTGTTGTTTTTCAATGTTGAGGTTGTTGTTGAATTTGTTGGTGTTTTTCAATGTTGAAGTTGTTGTTGAATTTGTTGGTGTTTTTCAATGTTGAGGTTGTTGTTGTTTTACAATGTTGAGGTTGTTGTTGAATTTGTTGGTGTTTCTCAATGTTGAGTTTGTTGTTGTTTTACAATGTTGAGGTTGCTGTTGAATTTGTTGGTGTTTTTCAATGTTGAGGTTGTTGGTGTTTTTCAATGTTGAGGTTGTTGTTGAATTTGTTGGTGTTTTTCAATGTTGAGGTTGTTGTTGAATTTGTTGGTGTTTTTCAATGTTGAGGTTGTTGTTGTTTTTCAATGTTGAGGTTGTTGTTGAGTTTGTTGGTGTTTTTCAATTTTGAGGTTGTTGTTGAAATTGTTGGTGTTTTTCAATGTTGAGGTTGTTGTTGAATTTGTTGGTGTTTTTCAATGTTGAGGTTGTTGTTGCTTTTAAATGTTGGGGTTGTTGTTGAATTTGTTGGTGTTTTTCAATTTTGAGGTTGTTGTTGAAATTGTTGGTGTTTTTCAATGTTGAGGTTGTTGTTGAATTTGTTGGTGTTTTTCAATGTTGAGGTTGTTGTTGCTTTTAAATGTTGGGGTTGTTGTTGAATTTGTTGGTGTTTTTCAATTTTGAGGATGTTGTTGTTTTTCAATGTTGAGGTTGTTGTTGAATTTGTTGGTGTTTTTCCATGATGAGGTTGTTGTTGTTTTTCAAAGTTGAGGTTGTTGTTGAATTTGTTGGTGTTTTTCAATGTCGGGGTTGTTGTTGAATTTGTTGGTGTTTTTCAATGTTGAAGTTGTTGTTGAATTTGTTGGTGTTTTTCAATTTTGAGGTTGTTGGTGTTTTTCAATGTTGAGGTTGTTGTTGAATTTGATGGTGTTTTTCAATGTCGAGGTTGTTGTTGAATTTGTTGGTGTTTTTCAATGTTGAAGTTTTTGTTTATTTGTTGGTGTTTTTCAATTTCGAGGTTGTTGTTGAATTTGTTGGTGTTTTTCAATGCTGAAGTTTTTGTTGAATTTGTTGGTGTTTTTCAATGTTGAGGTTGTTGTTGTTTTTCAATGTTGAGGTTGTTGTTGAATTTGCTGGTGTTTTTCAATGTTGAGGTTGTTGTTGTTTTTCAACGTTGAGGTTGTTGTTGAGTTTGTTGGTGTTTTTCAATTTTGAGGTTGTTGTTGAATTTGTTGGTGTTTTTCAATGTTGAGGTTGTTGTTGAATTTGTTGGTGTTTTTCAATGTTGAGGTTGTTCTTGCTTTTAAATGTTGGGGTTGTTGTTGAATTTGTTGGTGTTTTTCAATTTTGAGGATGTTGTTGTTTTTCAATGTTGAGGTTGTTGTTGAATTTGTTGGTGTTTTTCCATGATGAGGTTGTTGTTGTTTTTCAAAGTTGAGGTTGTTGTTGAATTTGTAGGTGTTTTTCAATGTCGGGGTTGTTGTTGAATTTGTTGGTGTTTTTCAATGTTGAATTTTTTGTTGAATTTGTAGGTGTTTTTCAATGTTGAGGTTGTTGTTTTTCAATGTTGAGGTTGTTGTTGAATTTGTTGGCGTTTTTAAATGTTGAGGTTGTTGTTGAATTTGTTGGTGTTTTCAATGTTGAGGTTTTTGTTGAATTTGTTGGTGTTTTTCAATGTTGAGGTTGTTGTTGTTTTTCAATGTTGAGGTTGTTGTTGAATTTGATGGTGTTTTTCAATGTCGAGGTTGTTGCTGATTTTGTTGGTGTTTTTCAATGTTGAAGTTGTTGTTGAATTTGTTGGTGTTTTTCAATGTTGAGGTTGTTGCTGTTTTTCAATGTTGAGGTTGTTGTTGAATTTGTTGGTGTTTTTCAATTTTGAGGTTGTTGTTGTTTTTCAATGTTGAGGTTGCTGTTGAATTTGTTGGTGTTTTTCAATGTTGAGGTTGTTGGTGTTTTTCAATGTTGAGGTTGTTGTTGAATTTGTTGGTGTTTTTCAATGTTGAGGTTGTTGTTGAATTTGTTGGTGTTTTTCAATGTTGAGGTTGTTGTTGTTTTTCAATGTTGAGGTTGTTGTTGAGTTTGTTGGTGTTTTTCAATTTTGAGGTTGTTGTTGAATTTGTTGGTGTTTTTCAATGTTGAGGTTGTTGTTGAATTTGTTGGTCTTTTTCAATGTTGAGGTTGTTGTTCCTTTTAAATGTTGGGGTTGTTGTTGAATTTGTTGGTGTTTTTCAATTTTGAGGATCTTGTTGTTTTTCAATGTTGAGGTTGTTGTTGAATTTGTTGGTGTTTTTCCATGATGAGGTTGTTGTTGTTTTTCAAAGTTGAGGATGTTGTTGAATTTGTTGGTGTTTTTCAATGTCGGGGTTGTTGTTGAATTTGTTGGTGTTTTTCAATGTTGAATTTTTTGTTGAATTTGTAGGTGTTTTTCAATGTTGAGGTTGTTGTTTTACAATGTTGAGGTTGTTGTTGAATTTGTTGGCGTTTTTAAATGTTGAGGTTGTTGTTGAATTTGTTGGTGTTTTCAATGTTGAGGTTGTTGTTGTTTTTCAATGTTGAGGTTGTTGTTGAATTTGATGGTGTTTTTCATTGTCGAGGTTGTTGCTGATTTTGTTGGTGTTTTTCAATGTTGTAGTTGTTGTTGAATTTGTTGGTGTTTTTCAATGTTGAGGTTGTTACTGTTTTTCAATGTTGAGGTTGTTGTTGAATTTGTTGGTGTTTTTCAATTTTGAGGTTGTTGGTGTTTTTCAATGTTGAGGTTGTTGTTGAATTTGATGGTGTTTTTCAATGTCGAGTTTGTTGTTGAATTTGTTGGTGTTTTTCAATGTTGAGGTTGTTGTTGAATTTGTTGGTGTTTTTCAATGTTGAGGGTGTTTTTGTTTTTCAATGCTGAGGTTGTTGTTGAATTTGTTGGTGTTTTTCAATGTTGAGGTTGTTGTTGAATTTGATGGTGTTTTTCAATGTTGAGGTCGTTGTTGTTTTTCAATGTTGAGGTTGTTGTTGAATTTGTTGGTGATTTTCAATGTTGAGGTTGTTGTTTTTCAATGTTGAGGTTTTTGTTGAATTTGTTGGTGTTTTTCAATGTTGAAGTTGTTGTTGAATTTGTTGGTGTTTTTCAATGTTGAGGTTGTTGTTGTTTTACAATGTTGAGGTTGTTGTTGAATTTGTTGGTGTTTCTCAATGTTGAGTTTGTTGTTGTTTTACAATGTTGAGGTTGCTGTTGAATTTTTGGTGTTTTTCAATGTTGAGGTTGTTGGTGTTTTTCAATGTTGAGGTTGTTGTTGAATTTGTTGGTGTTTTTCAATGTTGAGGTTGTTGTTGAATTTGTTGGTGTTTTTCAATGTTGAGGTTGTTGTTGTTTTTCAATGTTGAGGTTGTTGTTGAGTTTGTTGGTGTTTTTCAATTTTGAGGTTGTTGTTGAAATTGTTGGTGTTTTTCAATGTTGAGGTTGTTGTTGAATTTGTTGGTGTTTTTCAATGTTGAGGTTGTTGTTGCTTTTAAATGTTGGGGTTGTTGTTGAATTTGTTGGTGTTTTTCAATTTTGAGGTTGTTGTTGAAATTGTTGGTGTTTTTCAATGTTGAGGTTGTTGTTGAATTTGTTGGTGTTTTTCAATGTTGAGGTTGTTGTTGCTTTTAAATGTTGGGGTTGTTGTTGAATTTGTTGGTGTTTTTCAATTTTGAGGATGTTGTTGTTTTTCAATGTTGAGGTTGTTGTTGAATTTGTTGGTGTTTTTCCATGATGAGGTTGTTGTTGTTTTTCAAAGTTGAGGTTGTTGTTGAATTTGTTGGTGTTTTTCAATGTCGGGGTTGTTGTTGAATTTGTTGGTGTTTTTCAATGTTGAAGTTGTTGTTGAATTTGTTGGTGTTTTTCAATTTTGAGGTTGTTGGTGTTTTTCAATGTTGAGGTTGTTGTTGAATTTGATGGTGTTTTTCAATGTCGAGGTTGTTGTTGAATTTGTTGGTGTTTTTCAATGTTGAAGTTTTTGTTTATTTGTTGGTGTTTTTCAATTTCGAGGTTGTTGTTGAATTTGTTGGTGTTTTTCAATGCTGAAGTTTTTGTTGAATTTGTTGGTGTTTTTCAATGTTGAGGTTGTTGTTGTTTTTCAATGTTGAGGTTGTTGTTGAATTTGCTGGTGTTTCTCAATGTTGAGGTTGTTGTTGTTTTTCAACGTTGAGGTTGTTGTTGAGTTTGTTGGTGTTTTTCAATTTTGAGGTTGTTGTTGAATTTGTTGGTGTTTTTCAATGTTGAGGTTGTTGTTGAATTTGTTGGTGTTTTTCAATGTTGAGGTTGTTCTTGCTTTTAAATGTTGGGGTTGTTGTTGAATTTGTTGGTGTTTTTCAATTTTGAGGATGTTGTTGTTTTTCAATGTTGAGGTTGTTGTTGAATTTGTTGGTGTTTTTCCATGATGAGGTTGTTGTTGTTTTTCAAAGTTGAGGTTGTTGTTGAATTTGTAGGTGTTTTTCAATGTCGGGGTTGTTGTTGAATTTGTTGGTGTTTTTCAATGTTGAATTTTTTGTTGAATTTGTAGGTGTTTTTCAATGTTGAGGTTGTTGTTTTTCAATGTTGAGGTTGTTGTTGAATTTGTTGGCGTTTTTAAATGTTGAGGTTGTTGTTGAATTTGTTGGTGTTTTCAATGTTGAGGTTGTTGTTGAATTTGATGGTGTTTTTCAATGTCGAGGTTGTTGCTGATTTTGTTGGTGTTTTTCAATGTTGAAATTGTTGTTGAATTTGTTGGTGTTTTTCAATGTTGAGGTTGTTGCTGTTTTTCAATGTTGAGGTTGTTGTTGAATTTGTTGGTGTTTTTCAATTTTGAGGTTGTTGGTGTTTTTCAATGTTGAGGTTGTTGTTGAATTTGATGGTGTTTTTCAATCTCGAGTTTGTTGTTGAATTTGTTGGTGTTTTTCAATGTTGAGGTTGTTGTTGAATTTGTTGGTGTTTTTCAATGTTGAGGGTGTTGTTGTTTTTCAATGCTGAGGTTGTTGTTGAATTTGTTGGTGTTTTTCAATGTTGAGGTTGTTGTTGAATTTGTTCGTGTTTTTCAATGTTGAGGTTGTTGTTGTTTTTCAATGTTGAGGTTGTTGGTGAATTTGTTGGTGATTTTCAATGTTGAGGTTGTTGTTGTTTTTCAATGTTGAGGTTGTTGTTGAATTTGTTGGTGTTTTTCAATGTTGAAGTTGTTGTTGAATTTGTTGGTGTTTTTCAATGTTGAGGTTGTTGTTGTTTTACAATGTTGAGGTTGTTGTTGAATTTGTTGGTGTTTTTCAATGTTGAGTTTGTTGTTGTTTTTCAATGTTGAGCTTGTTGTTGAATTTGTTGGTGTTTTTCCATGTTGAGGTTGTTGTTGTTTTTCAATGTTGAGGTTGCTGTTGAATTTGTCGGTGTTTTTCAATGTTGAGGTTGTTGGTGTTTTTCAATGTTGAGGTTGTTGTTGAATTTGTTGGTGTTTTTCAATGGTGAGGTTGTTGTTGAATTTGTTGGTGTTTTTCAATGTTGAGTTTGTTGTTGTTTTTCAATGTTGAGGTTGTTGTTGAGTTTTTTGGTGTTTTTCAATTTTGAGGTTGTTGTTGAAATTGTTGGTGTTTTTCAATGTTGAGGTTGTTGTTGAATTTGTTGGTGTTTTTCAATGTTGAGGTGATTGTTGAATTTGTTGGTGTTTTTCAATGTTGAGGTTGTTGTTGCTTTTAAATGTTGGGGTTGTTGTTGAATTTGTTGGTGTTTTTCAATTTTGAGGTTGTTGTTGAAATTGTTGGTGTTTTTCAATGTTGAGGTTGTTGTTGAATTTGTTGGTGTTTTTCAATGTTGAGGTTGTTGTTGCTTTTAAATGTTGGGGTTGTTGTTGAATTTGTTGGTGTTTTTCAATTTTGAGGATGTTGTTGTTTTTCAATGTTGAGGTTGTTGTTGAATTTGTTGGTGTTTTTCCATGATGAGGTTGTTGTTGTTTTTCAAAGTTGAGGTTGTTGTTGAATTTGTTGGTGTTTTTCAATGTCGGGGTTGTTGTTGAATTTGTTGGTGTTTTTCAATGTTGAAGTTGTTGTTGAATTTGTTGGTGTTTTTCAATTTTGAGGTTGTTGGTGTTTTTCAATGTTGAGGTTGTTGTTGAATTTGATGGTGTTTTTCAATGTCGAGGTTGTTGTTGAATTTGTTGGTGTTTTTCAATGTTGAAGTTTTTGTTTATTTGTTGGTGTTTTTCAATTTCGAGGTTGTTGTTGAATTTGTTGGTGTTTTTCAATGCTGAAGTTTTTGTTGAATTTGTTGGTGTTTTTCAATGTTGAGGTTGTTGTTGTTTTTCAATGTTGAGGTTGTTGTTGAATTTGCTGGTGTTTTTCAATGTTGAGGTTGTTGTTGTTTTTCAACGTTGAGGTTGTTGTTGAGTTTGTTGGTGTTTTTCAATTTTGAGGTTGTTGTTGAATTTGTTGGTGTTTTTCAATGTTGAGGTTGTTGTTGAATTTGTTGGTGTTTTTCAATGTTGAGGTTGTTCTTGCTTTTAAATGTTGGGGTTGTTGTTGAATTTGTTGGTGTTTTTCAATTTTGAGGATGTTGTTGTTTTTCAATGTTGAGGTTGTTGTTGAATTTGTTGGTGTTTTTCCATGATGAGGTTGTTGTTGTTTTTCAAAGTTGAGGTTGTTGTTGAATTTGTAGGTGTTTTTCAATGTCGGGGTTGTTGTTGAATTTGTTGGTGTTTTTCAATGTTGAATTTTTTGTTGAATTTGTAGGTGTTTTTCAATGTTGAGGTTGTTGTTTTTCAATGTTGAGGTTGTTGTTGAATTTGTTGGCGTTTTTAAATGTTGAGGTTGTTGTTGAATTTGTTGGTGTTTTCAATGTTGAGGTTGTTGTTGAATTTGATGGTGTTTTTCAATGTCGAGGTTGTTGCTGATTTTGTTGGTGTTTTTCAATGTTGAAATTGTTGTTGAATTTGTTGGTGTTTTTCAATGTTGAGGTTGTTGCTGTTTTTCAATGTTGAGGTTGTTGTTGAATTTGTTGGTGTTTTTCAATTTTGAGGTTGTTGGTGTTTTTCAATGTTGAGGTTGTTGTTGAATTTGATGGTGTTTTTCAATCTCGAGTTTGTTGTTGAATTTGTTGGTGTTTTTCAATGTTGAGGTTGTTGTTGAATTTGTTGGTGTTTTTCAATGTTGAGGGTGTTGTTGTTTTTCAATGCTGAGGTTGTTGTTGAATTTGTTGGTGTTTTTCAATGTTGAGGTTGTTGTTGAATTTGTTCGTGTTTTTCAATGTTGAGGTTGTTGTTGTTTTTCAATGTTGAGGTTGTTGGTGAATTTGTTGGTGATTTTCAATGTTGAGGTTGTTGTTGTTTTTCAATGTTGAGGTTGTTGTTGAATTTGTTGGTGTTTTTCAATGTTGAAGTTGTTGTTGAATTTGTTGGTGTTTTTCAATGTTGAGGTTGTTGTTGTTTTACAATGTTGAGGTTGTTGTTGAATTTGTTGGTGTTTTTCAATGTTGAGTTTGTTGTTGTTTTTCAATGTTGAGCTTGTTGTTGAATTTGTTGGTGTTTTTCCATGTTGAGGTTGTTGTTGTTTTTCAATGTTGAGGTTGCTGTTGAATTTGTCGGTGTTTTTCAATGTTGAGGTTGTTGGTGTTTTTCAATGTTGAGGTTGTTGTTGAATTTGTTGGTGTTTTTCAATGGTGAGGTTGTTGTTGAATTTGTTGGTGTTTTTCAATGTTGAGTTTGTTGTTGTTTTTCAATGTTGAGGTTGTTGTTGAGTTTTTTGGTGTTTTTCAATTTTGAGGTTGTTGTTGAAATTGTTGGTGTTTTTCAATGTTGAGGTTGTTGTTGAATTTGTTGGTGTTTTTCAATGTTGAGGTTGTTGTTGCTTTTAAATGTTGGGGTTGTTGTTGAATTTGTTGGTGTTTTTCAATTTTGAGGATGTTGTTGTTTTTCAATGTTCAGGTTGTTGTTGAATTTGTTGGTGTTTTTCTATGATGAGGTTGTTGTTGTTTTTCAAAAATGAGGTTGTTGTTGAATTTGTTGGTGTTTTTCAATGTCGGGGTTGTTGTTGAATTTGTTGGTGTTTTTCAATGTTGAATTTTTTGTTGAATTTGTTGGTGTTTTTCAATGTTGAGGTTGTTGTTTTTCAATGTTGAGGTTGTTGTTGAATTGGTTGGCGCTTTTAAATGTTGAGGTTATTGTTGAATTTGTTGGTGTTTTCAATGTTGAGGTTTTTGTTGAATTTGTTGGTGTTTTTCAATGTTGAGGATGTTTTTGTTTTTCAATGTTGAGGTTGTTGTTGAATTTGATGGTGTTTTTCAATGTCGAGGTTGTTGCTGATTTTGTTGGTGTTTTTCAATGTTGAAGTTGTTGTTGAATTTGTTGGTGTTTTTCAATGTTGAGCTTGTTGCTGTTTTTCAATGTTGAGGTTGTTGTTGAATTTGTTGGTGTTTTTCAATGTTGAGATTGTTGTTCTTTTCAATGTTGAGGTTGTTGTTGAATTTGTTGGTGTTTTTAAATGTTGAGGTTGTTGTTGAATTTGTTGGTGTTTTTCAATGTTGAGGTTGTTGTTGTTTTTCAATGTTGAGGTTGTTGTTGAATTTGTTGGTGTTTTTCAATGTTTAGGTTGTTGTTGTTTTTCAATGTTGAGGTTGTTGTTGAATTTGTTGGTGTTTTTCAATGTTGAGGTTGTTGGTGAATTTGTTGGTGTTTTTCAATGTTGAAGTTGTTGTTGAATTTGTTGCTGTTTTTCAATGTTGATGTTGTTGTTGTTTTTCAATGTTGAGGTTGTTGTTGAATTTGTTGGTGTTTTTCAATGTTGAGGTTGTTGTTGTTTTTCAATGCTGAGGTAGATGTTGAATTTGTTGGTGTTTTTCAATGTTGAGGTTGTTGTTGAATTTGTTGGTGTTTTTCAATGTTGTGGTTGTTGTTTTTCACTGTTGAGGTTGATGTTGAATTTGTTGTTGTTTTTAAATGTTGAGGTTGTTGTGGATTTTGTTGGTGTTTTTCAATGTTGAGGTTGTTGTTGTTTTTCAATGTTGAGGTTGTTGTTGAATTTGTTGGTGTTTTTCAATGTTGAGGTTGTTGTTGTTTTTCAATGTTGAGGTTGTTGTTGAATTTGTTGGTGTTTTTCAATTTCGAGGTTGTTGTTGAATTTGTTGGTGTTTTTCAATGTTGAAGTTGTTGTTGAATTTGTTGGTGTTTTTCAATGTTGAGGTTGTTGTTGTTTTTCAATGTTGAGGTTGTTGTTGAATTTGTTGGTGTTTTTCAATGTTGAGGTTGTTGTTGTTTTTCAATGCTGAGGATGTTGTTGAATTTGTTGCTGTTTTTCAATGTTGACGTTGTTGTTGAATTTGTTGGTGTTTTTCAATGTTTAGGTTGTTGTTGTTTTTCAATGTTGAGGTTGTTGTTGAATTTGTTGGTGTTTTTCAATGTTGAGGTTGTTGTTGTTTTTCAATGTTGAGGTTGTTGTTGAATTTGTTATTGATTTTCAATTTTGAGGTTGTTGTTGAATTTGTTGGTGTTTTTCAATGTTGAGGTTGTTGTTGTTTTTCAATGTTGAGGTTATTGTTGAATTTGTTGGTGTTTTTCAATGTTGAGGTTGTTGTTTTTCAATGTTGAGGTTGTTGTTGAATTTGTTGGTGTTTTTCAATGTTGAGTTTGTTGTTGTTTTTCAATGTTGAGGTTGTTGTTGAATTTGTTGGTGTTTTTCAATGTTGAGGTTGTTGTTGTTATTCAATGTTGAGGTTGTTGTTGAATTTGTTGGTGTTTTTCAATGTTGAGGTTGTTGTTGTTTTTCAATGTTGAGGTTGTTGTTGAATTTGTTGGTGTTTTTCAATGTTGAGGTTGTTGTTGAATTTGTTGGTGTTTTTCAATGTTGAGGTTGTTGTTGTTTTTCAATTTTGAGGTTGTTGAATTTGTTGGTGTTTTTCAATCTTGAGTTTGTTGTTGAATTTGTTGG
Organism: Isurus oxyrinchus; assembly: GCA_026770705.1. Classification (NCBI taxonomy): domain Eukaryota; kingdom Metazoa; phylum Chordata; class Chondrichthyes; order Lamniformes; family Lamnidae; genus Isurus; species Isurus oxyrinchus. The sequence continues at coordinate 148,688 of JANJGN010000143.1, read as the reverse complement.
TGTTTTTCAATGTTGAGGTTGTTTTTGAATTTGTTGGTGTTTTTCAATGTTGAGGTTGTTGTTGTTTTTCAATGTTGAGGTTGTTGTTGAGTTTGTTGGTGTTTTTCAATGTTGAGGTTGTTGTTGAATTTGTTGGTGTTTTTCAATGTTGAGGTTGTTCTTGAATTTGTTGTTGTTTTTCAATGTTGTGGTTGTTGTTTTTTTTAAATGTAGATGTTGTTGTTGAATTTGTTGGTGTTTTTTCAATTTTGAGGTTGTTGGTGTTTTTCAATGTTGAGGTTGTTGTTGAATTTGATGGTGTTTTTCAATGTCGAGGTTGTTGTTGAATTTGTTGGTGTTTTTCAATGTTGAAGTTGTTGTTGAATTTGTTGGTGTTTTTCAATTTCGAGGTTGTTGTTGAATTTGTTTGTGTTTTTCAATGCTGAAGTTTTTGTTGAATTTGTTGGTGTTTTTCAATGTTGAGGTTGTTGTTGTTTTTCAATGTTGAGGTTGTATTTGAATTTGTTGGTGTTTTTCAATGTTGAGGTTGTTGTTGTTTTTCAATGTTGAGGTTGTTGGTGTTTTTCAATGTTGAGGTTGTTGTTGAATTTGTTCGTGTTTTTCAATGTTGAGGTTGTTGTTGAATTTGTTGGTGTTTTTCAATGTTGAGGTTGTTGTTGTTTTTCAATGTTGAGGTTGTTGTTGAGTTTGTTGGTGTTTTTCAATGTTGAGGTTGTTGTTGAATTTGTTGGTGTTTTTCAATGTTGAGGTTGTTGTTGAATTTGTTGGTGTTTTTCAATGTTGAGGTTGTTGTTGCTTTTAAATGTTGGGGTTGTTGTTGAATTTGTTGGTGTTTTTCAATTTTGAGGATGTTGTTGTTTTTCAATGTTGAGGTTGTTGTTGAATTTGTTGGTGTTTTTCCATGATGAGGTTGTTGTTGCTTTTCAAAGTTGAGGTTGTTGTTGAATTTGTTGGTGTTTTTCAATGTCGGGGTTGTTGTTGAATTTGTTGGTGTTTTTCAATGTTGAATTTTTTGTTGAATTTGTAGGTGTTTTTCAATGTTGATGTTGTTGTTTTTCAATGTTGAGGTTGTTGTTGAATTTGTTGGCGTTTTTAAATGTTGAGGTTGTTGTTGAATTTGTTGGTGTTTTCAATGTTGAGGTTTTTGTTGAATTTGTTGGTGTTTTTCAATGTTGAGGTTGTTGTTGTTTTTCAATGTTGAGGTTGTTGTTGATTTTGATGGTGTTTTTCAATGTCGAGGTTGTTGCTGATTTTGTTGGTGTTTTTCAATGTTGAAGTTGTTGTTGAATTTGTTGGTGTTTTTCAATGTTGAGGTTGTTGCTGTTTTTCAATGTTGAGGTTGTTGTTGAATTTGTTGGTGTTTTTCAATGTTCAGATTGTTGTTGTTTTTCAATGTTGAGGTTGTTGTTGAATTTGTTGGTGTTTTTAAATGTTGAGGTTGTTGTTGAATTTGTTGGTGTTTTTCGATGTTGAGGTTGCTGTTGTTTTTCAATGTTGAGGTTGTTGTTGAATTTGTTGGTGTTTTTCAATGTTTAGGTTGTTGTTGTTTTTCAATGTTGAGGTTGTTGTTGAATTTGTTGGTGTTTTTCAATTTCGAGGTTGTTGGTGAATTTGTTGGTGTTTTTCAATGTTGAAGTTGTTGTTGAATTTGTTGGTGTTTTTCAATGTTGAGGTTGTTGTTGTTTTTCAATGTTGAGGTTGTTGTTGAATTTGTTGGTGTTTTTCAATGTTGAGGTTGTTGTTGTTTTTCAATGCTGAGGTAGATGTTGAATTTGTTGTTGTTTTTCAATGTTGAGGTTGTTGTTGAATTTGTTGGTGTTTTTCAATGTTGAGGTTGTTGTTGTTTTTCAATGTTGAGGTTGTTGTTGAATTTGTTGGTGTTTTTCAATGTTTAGGTTGTTGTTGTTTTTCAATGTTGAGGTTGTTGTTGAATTTGTTGGTGTTTTTCAATGTTGAGGTTGTTGTTGTTTTTCAATGTTGAGGTTGTTGTTGAATTTGTTGGTGTTTTTCAATTTCGAGGTTGTTGTTGAATTTGTTGGTGTTTTTCATTGTTGAAGTTGTTGTTGAATTTGTTGGTGTTTTTCAATGTTGAGGTTGTTGTTGTTTTTCAATGTTGAGGTTGTTGTTGAATTTGTTGGTGTTTTTCAATGTTGAGGTTGTTGTTGCTTTTAAATGTTGGGGTAGTTGTTGAATTTGTTGGTGTTTTTCAATTTTGAGGATGTTGTTGTTTTTCAATGTTGAGGTTGTTGTTGAATTTGTTGGTGTTTTTCCATGATGAGGTTGTTGTTGCTTTTCAAAGTTGAGGTTGTTGTTGAATTTGTTGGTGTTTTTCAATGTCGGGGTTGTTGTTGAATTTGTTGGTGTTTTTCAATGTTGAATTTTTTGTTGAATTTGTTGGTGTTTTTCAATGTTGATGTTGTTGTTTTTCAATGTTGAGGTTGTTGTTGAATTTGTTGGCGTTTTTAAATGTTGAGGTTGTTGTTGAATTTGTTGGTGTTTTCAATGTTGAGGTTTTTGTTGAATTTGTTGGTGTTTTTCAATGTTGAGGTTGTTGTTGTTTTTCAATGTTGAGGTTGTTGTTGATTTTGATGGTGTTTTTCAATGTCGAGGTTGTTGCTGATTTTGTTGGTGTTTTTCAATGTTGAAGTTGTTGTTGAATTTGTTGGTGTTTTTCAATGTTGAGGTTGTTGCTGTTTTTCAATGTTGAGGTTGTTGTTGAATTTGTTGGTGTTTTTCAATGTTCAGATTGTTGTTGTTTTTCAATGTTGAGGTTGTTGTTGAATTTGTTGGTGTTTTTAAATGTTGAGGTTGTTGTTGAATTTGTTGGTGTTTTTCGATGTTGAGGTTGTTGTTGTTTTTCAATGTTGAGGTTGTTGTTGAATTTGTTGGTGTTTTTCAATGTTTAGGTTGTTGTTGTTTTTCAATGTTGAGGTTGTTGTTGAATTTGTTGGTGTTTTTCAATTTCGAGGTTGTTGGTGAATTTGTTGGTGTTTTTCAATGTTGAAGTTGTTGTTGAATTTGTTGGTGTTTTTCAATGTTGAGGTTGTTGTTGTTTTTCAATGTTGAGGTTGTTGTTGAATTTGTTGGTGTTTTTCAATGTTGAGGTTGTTGTTGTTTTTCAATGCTGAGGTAGATGTTGAATTTGTTGTTGTTTTTCAATGTTGAGGTTGTTGTTGAATTTGTTGGTGTTTTTCAATGTTGAGGTTGTTGTTGTTTTTCAATGTTGAGGTTGTTGTTGAATTTGTTGGTGTTTTTCAATGTTTAGGTTGTTGTTGTTTTTCAATGTTGAGGTTGTTGTTGAATTTGTTGGTGTTTTTTCAATGTTGAGGTTGTTGTTGTTTTTCAATGTTGAGGGTTGTTGTTGAATTTGTTGGTGTTTTTTCAATTTCGAGGTTGTTGTTGAATTTGTTGGTGTTTTTCATTGTTGAAGTTGTTGTTGAATTTGTTGGTGTTTTTCAATGTTGAGGTTGTTGTTGTTTTTCAATGTTGAGGTTGTTGTTGAATTTGTTGGTGTTTTTCAATGATGAGGTTGTTGTTGTTTTTCAATGCTGAGGTTGTTGTTGAATTTGTTGCTGTTTTTCAATGTTGAGGTTGTTGTTGAATTTGTTGGTGTTTTTCAATGTTTAGGTTGTTGTTGTTTTTCAATGTTGAGGTTGTTGTTGAATTTGTTGGTGTTTTTCAATGTTGAGGTTGTTGTTGTTTTTCAATGTTGAGGTTGTTGTTGAATTTGTTGGTGTTTTTCAATGTTGAGGTTGTTGTTGAATTTGTTGGTGTTTTTCAATGTTGAGGTTGCTGTTGTTTTTCAATGTTGAGGTTATTGTTGAATTTGTTGGTGTTTTTCAATGTTGAGGTTGTTGTTGTTTTTCAATGTTGAGCTTGTTGTTGAATTTGTTGGTGTTTTTCAATGTTGAGTTTGTTGTTGTTTTTCAATGTTGAGGTTGTTGTTGAATTTGTTGGTGTTTTTCAATGTTGAGGTTGTTGTTGTTATTCAATGTTGAGGTTGTTGTTGAATTTGTTGGTGTTTTTCAATGTTGAGGTTGTTGTTGTTTTTCAATGTTGAGGTTGTTGTTGTATTTGTTGGTGTTTTTCAATGTTGAGGTTGTTGTTGAATTTGTTGGTGTTTTTCAATGTTGAGGTTGTTGTTGTTTTTCAATTTTGAGGTTGTTGAATTTGTTGGTGTTTTTCAATCTTGTGTTTGTTGCTGAATTTGTTGGTGTTTTTCAATGTTGAGGTTGTTTTTGAATTTGTTGGTGTTTTTCAATGTTGAGGTTGTTGTTGTTTTTCAATGTTGAGGTTGTTGTTGAGTTTGTTGGTGTTTTTTCAATGTTGAGGTTATTGTTGAATTTGTTGGTGTTTTTCAATGTTGAGGTTGTTCTTGAATTTGTTGGTGTTTTTCAATGTTGTGGTTGTTGTTTTTTTTAAATGTTGATGTTGTTGTTGAATTTGTTGGTGTTTTTTCAATTTTGAGGTTGTTGGTGTTTTTCAATGTTGAGGTTCTTGGTGAATTTGATGGTGTTTTTCAAATGTCGAGATTGTTGTTGAATTTGTTGGTGTTATTCAATGTTGAAGTTGTTGTTGAATTTGTTGGTGTTTTTCAATTTCGAGGTTGTTGTTGAATTTGTTGGTGTTTTTCAATGCTGAAGTTTTTGTTGAATTTGTTGGTGTTTTTCAATGTTGATGTTGTTGTTGTTTTTCAATGTTGAGGTTGTTGTTGAATTTGTTGGTGTTTTTCAATGTTGAGGTTGTTGATGTTTTTCAATGCTGAGGTTGTTGTTGAATTTGTTGGTGTTTTTCAATGTTGAGGCTGTTGTTGTTTTCCAATGTTGAGGTTGTTGTTGAATTTTTTGTTGTTTTTCAATGTTGAGGTTGTTGTTGTTTTTCAATGTTGAGGTTGTTGTTGAATTTGTTGGTGTTTTTTCAATGTTGAGGTTGTTGTTGTTTTTCAATGTTGAGGTTGTTGTTGAATTTGTTGGTGTTTTTCAATTTCGAGGTTGTTGTTGAATTTGTTGGTGTTTTTCATTGTTGAAGTTGTTGTTGAATTTGTTGGTGTTTTTCAATGTTGAGGTTGTTGTTGTTTTTCAATGTTGAGGTTGTTGTTGAATTTGTTGGTGTTTTTCAATGATGAGGTTGTTGTTGTTTTTCAATGCTGAGGTTGTTGTTGAATTTGTTGCTGTTTTTCAATGTTGAGGTTGTTGTTGAATTTGTTGGTGTTTTTCAATGTTTAGGTTGTTGTTGTTTTTCAATGTTGAGGTTGTTGTTGAATTTGTTGGTGTTTTTCAATGTTGAGGTTGTTGTTGTTTTTCAATGTTGAGGTTGTTGTTGAATTTGTTGGTTGTTTTTCAATGTTGAGGTTGTTGTTGAATTTGTTGGTGTTTTTCAATGTTGAGGTTGCTGTTGTTTTTCAATGTTGAGGTTATTGTTGAATTTGTTGGTGTTTTTTCAATGTTGAGGTTGTTGTTGTTTTTCAATGTTGAGCTTGTTGTTGAATTTGTTGGTGTTTTTCAATGTTGAGTTTGTTGTTGTTTTTCAATGTTGAGGTTGTTGTTGAATTTGTTGGTGTTTTTCAATGTTGAGGTTGTTTGTTGTTATTCAATGTTGAGGTTGTTGTTGAATTTGTTGGTGTTTTTCAATGTTGAGGTTGTTGTTGTTTTTCAATGTTGAGGTTGTTGTTGTATTTGTTGGTGTTTTTCAATGTTGAGGTTGTTGTTGAATTTGTTGGTGTTTTTCAATGTTGAGGTTGTTGTTGTTTTTCAATTTTGAGGTTGTTGAATTTGTTGGTGTTTTTCAATCTTGTGTTTGTTGCTGAATTTGTTGGTGTTTTTCAATGTTGAGGTTGTTTTTGAATTTGTTGGTGTTTTTCAATGTTGAGGTTGTTGTTGTTTTTCAATGTTGAGGTTGTTGTTGAGTTTGTTGGTGTTTTTCAATGTTGAGGTTATTGTTGAATTTGTTGGTGTTTTTCAATGTTGAGGTTGTTCTTGAATTTGTTGGTGTTTTTTCAATGTTGTGGTTGTTGTTTTTTTTTAAATGTTGATGTTGTTGTTGAATTTGTTGGTGTTTTTTCAATTTTGAGGTTGTTGGTATTTTTCAATGTTGAGGTTCTTGGTGAATTTGATGGTGTTTTTCAATGTCGAGATTGTTGTTGAATTTGTTGGTGTTATTCAATGTTGAAGTTGTTTGTTGAATTTGTTGGTGTTTTTCAATTTCGAGGTTGTTGTTGAATTTGTTGGTGTTTTTCAATGCTGAAGTTTTTGTTGAATTTGTTGGTGGTTTTTCAATGTTGATGTTGTTGTTGTTTTTCAATGTTGAGGTTGTTGTTGAATTTGTTGGTGTTTTTCAATGTTGAGGTTGTTGATGTTTTTTCAATGCTGAGGTTGTTGTTGAATTTGTTGGTGTTTTTCAATGTTGAGGCTGTTGTTGTTTTCCAATGTTGAGGTTGTTGTTGAATTTTTTGTTGTTTTTTCAATGTTGAGGTTGTTGTTGTTTTTCAATGTTGAGGTTGTTGTTGAATTTGATGGTGTTTTTCAGTGTTGAGGTTGTTGTTGAATTTGTTGGTGTTTTTCAATGTTGAGGTTGTATTTGTTTTTCAATGTTGAGGTTGTTGTTGAATTTGTTGGTGTTTTTTCAATGTTGAGTTTGTTGTTGTTTTTCAATGTTGAGGTTGTTGTTGAATTTGTTGGTGTTTTTCAATGTTGAGGTTGTTGTTGTTTTTCAATGTTGAGGTTGTTGTTGAATTTGTTGGTGTTTTGCAATGTTGAGGTTGTTGGTGTTTTTCAATGTTGAGGTTGTTGTTGAATTTGTTGGTGTTTTCAATGTTGAGGTTGTTGTTGTTTTTCAATGTTGAGGTTGTTGTTGAGCTGGTTGGTGTTTTTTCAATGTTGAGGGTTGTTGTTGAATTTGTTGTTGTTTTTCAATGTTGAGGTTGTTGTTTTTCATTGTTGAGGTTGTTGTTGAATATTGTTGGTGTGTTTAAATGTTGAGGTTGTTGTTGAATTTGTTGGTGTTTTTCAATGTTGAGGTTGTTGTTGAATTTGTTGGTGTTTTTTCAATGTTGAGGTTGTTGTTGTTTTTCAATGTTGAGGTTGTTGTTGATTTTGATGGTGTTTTTCAATGTCGAGGTTGTTGCTGATTTTGTTGGTGTTTTTCAATGTTGAAGTTGTTGTTGAATTTGTTGGTGTTTTTTCAAATCAATGTTGAGGTTGTTGTTGAATTTGTTGGTGTTTTTCAATGTTCAGATTGTTGTTGTTTTTCAATGTTGAGGTTGTTGTTGAATTTGTTGGTGTTTTTAAATGTTGAGGTTGTTGTTGAATTTGTTGGTGTTTTTCGATGTTGAGGTTGTTGTTGTTTTTCAATGTTGAGGTTGTTGTTGAATTTGTTGGTGTTTTTCAATGTTTTGGTTGTTGTTGTTTTTCAATGTTGAGGTTGTTGTTGAATTTGTTGGTGTTTTTCAATTTCGAGGTTGTTGGTGAATTTGTTGGTGTTTTTCAATGTTGAAGTTGTTGTTGAATTTGTTGGTGTTTTTCAATGTTGAGGTTGTTGTTGTTTTTCAATGTTGAGGTTGTTGTTGAATTTGTTGGTGTTTTTCAATGTTGAGGTTGTTGTTGTTTTTCAATGCTGAGGTAGATGTTGAATTTGTTGTTGTTTTTCAATGTTGAGGTTGTTGTTGAATTTGTTGGTGTTTTTCAATGTTGAGGTTGTTGTTGTTTTTCAATGTTGAGGTTGTTGTTGAATTTGTTGGTGTTTTTCAATGTTGAGGTTGTTGTTGTTTTTCAATGTTGAGGTTGTTGTTGAATTTGTTGGTGTTTTTCAATGTTGAGGTTGTTGTTGTTTTTCAATGTTGAGGTTGTTGTTGAATTTGTTGGTGTTTTTCAATTTCGAGGTTGTTGTTGAATTTGTTGGTGTTTTTCAATGTTGAAGTTGTTGTTGAATTTGTTGCTGTTTTTCAATGTTGAGGTTGTTGTTGTTTTTCAATGTTGAGGTTGTTGTTGAATTTGTTGGTGTTTTTCAATGATGAGGTTGTTGTTGTTTTTCAATGCTGAGGTTGTTGTTGAATTTGTTGGTGTTTTTCAATGTTGAGGTTGTTGTTGAATTTGTTGGTGTTTTTCAATGTTGAGGTTGTTGTTGTTTTTCAATGTTGAGGTTGTTGTTGAATTTGTTGGTGTTTTTCAATGTTGAGGTTGTTGTTGTTTTTCAATGTTGAGGTTGTTGTTGAATTTGTTGGTGTTTTTCAATGTTGAGGTTGTTGTTGAATTTGTTGGTGTTTTTCAATGTTGAGGTTGCTGTTGTTTTTCAATGTTGAGGTTATTGTTGAATTTGTTGGTGTTTTTCAATGTTGAGGTTGTTGTTGTTTTTCAATGTTGAGGTTGTTGTTGAATTTGTTGGTGTTTTTCAATGTTGAGTTTGCTGTTGTTTTTCAATGTTGAGGTTGTTGTTGAATTTGTTGGTGTTTTTCAATGTTGAGGTTGTTGTTGTTATTCAATGTTGAGGTTGTTGTTGAATTTGTTGGTGTTTTTCAATGTTGAGGTTGTTGTTGTTTTTCAATGTTGAGGTTGTTGTTGAATTTGTTGGTGTTTTTCAATGTTGAGGTTGTTGTTGAATTTGTTGGTGTTTTTCAATGTTGAGGTTGTTGTTGTTTTTCAATTTTGAGGTTGTTGAATTTGTTGGTGTTTTTCAATGTTGAGTTTGTTGTTGAATTTGTTGGTGTTTTTCAATGTTGAGGTTGTTTTTGAATTTGTTGGTGTTTTTCAATGTTGAGGTTGTTGTTGTTTTTCAATGTTGAGGTTGTTGTTGAGTTTGTTGGTGTTTTTCAATGTTGAGGTTATTGTTGAATTTGTTGGTGTTTTTCAATGTTGAGGTTGGTCTTGAATTTGTTGGTGTTTTTCAATGTTGTGGTTGTTGTTTTTTTTAAATGTTGATGTTGTTGTTGAATTTGTTGGTGTTTTTTCAATTTTGAGGTTGTTGGTGTTTTTCAATGTTGAGGTTCTTGGTGAATTTGATGGTGTTTTTCAATGTCGAGGTTGTTGTTGAATTTGTTGGTGTTATTCAATGTTGAAGTTGTTGTTGAATTTGTTGGTGTTTTTCAATTTCGAGGTTGTTGTTGAATTTGTTGGTGTTTTTCAATGCTGAAGTTTTTGTTGAATTTGTTGGTGTTTTTCAATGATGAGGTTGTTGTTGTTTTTCAATGTTGAGGTTGTTGTTGAATTTATTGGTGTTTTTCAATGTTGAGGTTGTTGATGTTTTTCAATGCTGAGGTTGTTGTTGAATTTGTTGGTGTTTTTCAATGTTGAGGTTGTTGTTGTTTTCCAATGTTGAGGTTGTTGTTGAATTTTTTGTTGTTTTTCAATGTTGAGGTTGTTGTTGTTTTTCAATGTTGAGGTTGTTGTTGAATTTGATGGTGTTTTTCAGTGTTGAGGTTGTTGTTGAATTTGTTGGTGTTTTTCAATGTTGAGGTTGTATTTGTTTTTCAATGTTGAGGTTGTTGTTGAATTTGTTGGTGTTTTTCAATGTTGAGTTTGTTGTTGTTTTTCAATGTTGAGGTTGTTGTTGAATTTGTTGGTGTTTTTCAATGTTGAGGTTGTTGTTGTTTTTCAATGTTGAGGTTGTTGTTGAATTTGTTGGTGTTTTGCAATGTTGAGGTTGTTGGTGTTTTTCAATGTTGAGGTTGTTGTTGAATTTGTTGGTGTTTTCAATGTTGAGGTTGTTGTTGTTTTTCAATGTTGAGGTTGTTGTTGAGCTGGTTGGTGTTTTTCAATGTTGAGGTTGTTGTTGAATTTGTTGTTGTTTTTCAATGTTGAGGTTGTTGTTTTTCATTGTTGAGGTTGTTGTTGAATTTGTTGGTGTGTTTAAATGTTGAGGTTGTTGTTGAATTTGTTGGTGTTTTTCAATGTTGAGGTTGTTGTTGAATTTGTGGTGTTTTTCAATGTTGAGGTTGTTGTTGTTTTTCAATGTTGAGGTTGTTGTTGAATTTGTTGGTGTTTTTCAATGTTGAGGTTGTTGTTGTTTTTCAATGTTGAGGTTGTTGTTGAATTTGTTGGTGTTTTTCAATGTTGAGGTTGTTGTTGAATTTGTTGGTGTTTTTCAATGTTGAGGTTGTTGTTGTTTTTCAATGTTGAGGTTATTGTTGAATTTGTTGGTGTTTTTCAATGTTGAGGTTGTTGTTGTTTTTCAATGTTGAGGTTGTTGATGAATTTGTTAGTTTTTTTCAATGTTGAGTTTGTTGTTGTTTTTCGATGTTGAGGTTGTTGTTGAATTTGTTGGTGTTTTTCAATGTTGAGGTTGTTGTTGTTTTTCATTGTTGAGGTTGTTGTTGAATTTGTTGGTGTTTTTCAATGTTGAGGTTGTTGTTGAATTTGTTGGTGTTTTTCAATGTTGAGGTTGATGTTGTTTTTTCAATGTTGAGGTTGTTGAATTTGTTGGTGTTTTTCAATCTTGAGTTTGTTGTTGAATTTGTTGGTGTTTTTCAATGTTGAGCTTGTTGTTGAATTTGTTGGTGTTTTTCAATGTTGAGGTTGTTGTTGTTTTTCAATGCTGAGGTTGTTGTTGAGTTTGTTGGTGCTTTTCAATGTTGAGGTTGTTGTTGAATTTGTTGGTGTTTTTCAATGTTGAGGTTGTTCGTGAATTTGTTGGTGTTTTTCAATTTCGACGTTGTTGTTGAATTTGTTGGTGTTTTTCAATGTTGAAGTTTTTGTTGAATTTGTTGGTGTTTTTCAATGTTGAGGTTGTTGTTGTTTTTCAATGTTGAGGTTGTTGTTGAATTTGTTGGTGTTTTTCAATGTTGAGGTTGTAGTTGTTTTTCAATGCTGAGGTTGTTGTTGAATTTGTTGGTGTTTTTCAATGTTGTGGTTGTTGTTGAATTTGTTGGTGTTTTTCAATGTTGAGGTTGTTGTTGTTTTCCAATGTTGAGGTTGTTGTTGAATTTTTTGTTGTTTTTCAATGTTGAGGTTGTTGTTGTTTTTCAATGTTGAGGTTGTTGTTCAATTTGTTGGTGTTTTTCAGTGTTGAGGTTGCTGTTGAATTTGCTGGTGTTTTTCAATGTTGAGTTTGTTGTTGTTTTTCAATGTTGAGGTTGTTGTTGAATTTGTTGGTGTTTTTCAATGTTGAGGTTGTTGTTGTTTTTCAATGTTGAGGTTGTTGTTGAATTTGTTGGTGTTTTTCAATGTTGAGGTTGTTGTTGTTTTTCAATGTTGAGGTTGTTGTTGTATTTGTTGGTGTTTTTCAATGTTGAGGTTGTTGTTGAATTTGTTGGTGTTTTTCAATGTTGAGGTTGTTGTTGTTTTTCAATTTTGAGGTTGTTGAATTTGTTGGTGTTTTTCAATCTTGTGTTTGTTGTTGAATTTGTTGGTGTTTTTCAATGTTGAGGTTGTTTTTGAATTTGTTGGTGTTTTTCAATGTTGAGGTTGTTGTTGTTTTTCAATGTTGAGGTTGTTGTTGAGTTTGTTGGTGTTTTTCAATGTTGAGGTTATTGTTGAATTTGTTGGTGTTTTTCAATGTTGAGGTTGTTCTTGAATTTGTTGGTGTTTTTCAATGTTGTGGTTGTTGTTTTTTTTAAATGTTGATGTTGTTGTTGAATTTGTTGGTGTTTTTTCAATTTTGAGGTTGTTGGTGTTTTTCAATGTTGAGGTTCTTGGTGAATTTGATGGTGTTTTTCAATGTCGAGATTGTTGTTGAATTTGTTGGTGTTATTCAATGTTGAAGTTGTTGTTGAATTTGTTGGTGTTTTTCAATTTCGAGGTTGTTGTTGAATTTGTTGGTGTTTTTCAATGCTGAAGTTTTTGTTGAATTTGTTGGTGTTTTTCAATGTTGATGTTGTTGTTGTTTTTCAATGTTGAGGTTGTTGTTGAATTTGTTGGTGTTTTTCAATGTTGAGGTTGTTGATGTTTTTCAATGCTGAGGTTGTTGTTGAATTTGTTGGTGTTTTTCAATGTTGAGGCTGTTGTTGTTTTCCAATGTTGAGGTTGTTGTTGAATTTTTTTGTTGTTTTTCAATGTTGAGGTTGTTGTTGTTTTTCAATGTTGAGGTTGTTGTTGAATTTGATGGTGTTTTTCAGTGTTGAGGTTGTTGTTGAATTTGTTGGTGTTTTTCAATGTTGAGGTTGTATTTGTTTTTCAATGTTGAGGTTGTTGTTGAATTTGTTGGTGTTTTTCAATGTTGAGTTTGTTGTTGTTTTTCAATGTTGAGGTTGTTGTTGAATTTGTTGGTGTTTTTCAATGTTGAGGTTGTTGTTGTTTTTCAATGTTGAGGTTGTTGTTGAATTTGTTGGTGTTTTGCAATGTTGAGGTTGTTGGTGTTTTTCAATGTTGAGGTTGTTGTTGAATTTGTTGGTGTTTTCAATGTTGAGGTTGTTGTTGTTTTTCAATGTTGAGGTTGTTGTTGAGCTGGTTGGTGTTTTTCAATGTTGAGGTTGTTGTTGAATTTGTTGGTGTGTTTAAATGTTGAGGTTGTTGTTGAATTTGTTGGTGTTTTTCAATGTTGAGGTTGTTGTTGAATTTGTTGGTGTTTTTCAATGTTGAGGTTGTTGTTGTTTTTCAATGTTGAGGTTGTTGTTGATTTTGATGGTGTTTTTCAATGTCGAGGTTGTTGCTGATTTTGTTGGTGTTTTTCAATGTTGAAGTTGTTGTTGAATTTGTTGGTGTTTTTCAATGTTGAGGTTGTTGCTGTTTTTCAATGTTGAGGTTGTTGTTGAATTTGTTGGTGTTTTTCAATGTTCAGATTGTTGTTGTTTTTCAATGTTGAGGTTGTTGTTGAATTTGTTGGTGTTTTTAAATGTTGAGGTTGTTGTTGAATTTGTTGGTGTTTTTCGATGTTGAGGTTGTTGTTGTTTTTCAATGTTGAGGTTGTTGTTGAATTTGTTGGTGTTTTTCAATGTTTAGGTTGTTGTTGTTTTTCAATGTTGAGGTTGTTGTTGAATTTGTTGGTGTTTTTCAATTTCGAGGTTGTTGGTGAATTTGTTGGTGTTTTTCAATGTTGAAGTTGTTGTTGAATTTGTTGGTGTTTTTCAATGTTGAGGTTGTTGTTGTTTTTCAATGTTGAGGTTGTTGTTGAATTTGTTGGTGTTTTTCAATGTTGAGGTTGTTGTTGTTTTTCAATGCTGAGGTAGATGTTGAATTTGTTGTTGTTTTTCAATGTTGAGGTTGTTGTTGAATTTGTTGGTGTTTTTCAATGTTGAGGTTGTTGTTGTTTTTCAATGTTGAGGTTGTTGGTGAATTTGTTGGTGTTTTTCAATGTTTAGGTTGTTGTTGTTTTTCAATGTTGAGGTTGTTGTTGAATTTGTTGGTGTTTTTCAATGTTGAGGTTGTTGTTGTTTTTCAATGTTGAGGTTGTTGTTGAATTTGTTGGTGTTTTTCAATTTCGAGGTTGTTGTTGAATTTGTTGGTGTTTTTCAATGTTGAAGTTGTTGTTGAATTTGTTGGTGTTTTTCAATGTTGAGGTTGTTGTTGTTTTTCAATGTTGAGGTTGTTGTTGAATTTGTTGGTGTTTTTCAATGATGAGGTTGTTGTTGTTTTTCAATGCTGAGGTTGTTGTTGAATTTGTTGGTGTTTTTCAATGTTGAGGTTGTTGTTGAATTTGTTGGTGTTTTTCAATGTTGAGGTTGTTGTTGTTTTTCAATGTTGAGGTTGTTGTTGAATTTGTTGGTGTTTTTCAATGTTGAGGTTGTTGTTGTTTTTCAATGTTGAGGTTGTTGTTGAATTTGTTGGTGTTTTTCAATGTTGAGGTTGTTGTTGAATTTGTTGGTGTTTTTCAATGTTGAGGTTGCTGTTGTTTTTCAATGTTGAGGTTATTGTTGAATTTGTTGGTGTTTTTCAATGTTGAGGTTGTTGTTGTTTTTCAATGTTGAGGTTGTTGTTGAATTTGTTGGTGTTTTTCAATGTTGAGTTTGTTGTTGTTTTTCAATGTTGAGGTTGTTGTTGAATTTGTTGGTGTTTTTCAATGTTGAGGTTGTTGTTGTTATTCAATGTTGAGGTTGTTGTTGAATTTGTTGGTGTTTTTCAATGTTGAGGTTGTTGTTGTTTTTCAATGTTGAGGTTGTTGTTGAATTTGTTGGTGTTTTTCAATGTTGAGGTTGTTGTTGAATTTGTTGGTGTTTTTCAATGTTGAGGTTGTTGTTGTTTTTCAATTTTGAGGTTGTTGAATTTGTTGGTGTTTTTCAATGTTGAGTTTGTTGTTGAATTTGTTGCTGTTTTTCAATGTTGAGGTTGTTTTTGAATTTGTTGGTGTTTTTCAATGTTGAGGTTGTTGTTGTTTTTCAATGTTGAGGTTGTTGTTGAGTTTGTTGGTGTTTTTCAAAGTTGAGGTTATTGTTGAATTTGTTGGTGTTTTTCAATGTTGAGGTTGTTCTTGAATTTGTTGGTGTTTTTCAATGTTGTGGTTGTTGTTTTTTTTAAATGTTGATGTTGTTGTTGAATTTGTTGGTGTTTTTTCAATTTTGAGGTTGTTGGTGTTTTTCAATGTTGAGGTTCTTGGTGAATTTGATGGTGTTTTTCAATGTCGAGGTTGTTGTTGAATTTGTTGGTGTTATTCAATGTTGAAGTTGTTGTTGAATTTGTTGGTGTTTTTCAATTTCGAGGTTGTTGCTGAATTTGTTGGTGTTTTTCAATGCTGAAGTTTTTGTTGAATTTGTTGGTGTTTTTCAATGATGAGGTTGTTGTTGTTTTTCAATGTTGAGGTTGTTGTTGAATTTATTGGTGTTTTTCAATGTTGAGGTTGTTGATGTTTTTCAATGCTGAGGTTGTTGTTGAATTTGTTGGTGTTTTTCAATGTTGAGGTTGTTGTTGTTTTCCAATGTTGAGGTTGTTGTTGAATTTTTTGTTGTTTTTCAATGTTGAGGTTGTTGTTGTTTTTCAATGTTGAGGTTGTTGTTGAATTTGATGGTGTTTTTCAGTGTTGAGGTTGTTGTTGAATTTGTTGGTGTTTTTCAATGTTGAGGTTGTATTTGTTTTTCAATGTTGAGGTTGTTGTTGAATTTGTTGGTGTTTTTCAATGTTGAGTTTGTTGTTGTTTTTCAATGTTGAGGTTGTTGTTGAATTTGTTGGTGTTTTTCAATGTTGAGGTTGTTGTTGTTTTTCAATGTTGAGGTTGTTGTTGAATTTGTTGGTGTTTTGCAATGTTGAGGTTGTTGGTGTTTTTCAATGTTGAGGTTGTTGTTGAATTTGTTGGTGTTTTCAATGTTGAGGTTGTTGTTGTTTTTCAATGTTGAGGTTGTTGTTGAGCTGGTTGGTGTTTTTCAATGTTGAGGTTGTTGTTGAATTTGTTGTTGTTTTTCAATGTTGAGGTTGTTGTTTTTCATTGTTGAGGTTGTTGTTGAATTTGTTGGTGTGTTTAAATGTTGAGGTTGTTGTTGAATTTGTTGGTGTTTTTCAATGTTGAGGTTGTTGTTGAATTTGTTGGTGTTTTTCAATGTTGAGGTTGTTGTTCTTTTTCAATGTTGAGGTTGTTGTTGAATTTGTTGGTGTTTTTCAATGTTGAGGTTGTTGTTGTTTTTCAATGTTGAGGTTGTTGTTGAATTTGTTGGTGTTTTTCAATGTTGAGGTTGTTGTTGAATTTGTTGGTGTTTTTCAATGTTGAGGTTGTTGTTGTTTTTCAATGTTGAGGTTATTGTTGAATTTGTTGGTGTTTTTCAATGTTGAGGTTGTTGTTGTTTTTCAATGTTGAGGTTGTTGTTGAATTTGTTAGTTTTTTTCAATGTTGAGTTTGTTGTTGTTTTTCGATGTTGAGGTTGTTGTTGAATTTGTTGGTGTTTTTCAATGTTGAGGTTGTTGTTGTTTTTCATTGTTGAGGTTGTTGTTGAATTTGTTGGTGTTTTTCAATGTTGAGGTTGTTGTTGAATTTGTTGGTGTTTTTCAATGTTGAGGTTGATGTTGTTTTTCAATGTTGAGGCTGTTGAATTTGTTGGTGTTTTTCAATCTTGAGTTTGTTGTTGAATTTGTTGGTGTTTTTCAATGTTGAGCTTGTTGTTGAATTTGTTGGTGTTTTTCAATGTTGAGGTTGTTGTTGTTTTTCAATGCTGAGGTTGTTGTTGAGTTTGTTGGTGCTTTTCAATGTTGAGGTTGTTGTTGAATTTGTTGGTGTTTTTCAATGTTGAGGTTGTTCGTGAATTTGTTGGTGTTTTTCAATTTCGACGTTGTTGTTGAATTTGTTGGTGTTTTTCAATGTTGAAGTTTTTGTTGAATTTGTTGGTGTTTTTCAATGTTGAGGTTGTTGTTGTTTTTCAATGTTGAGGTTGTTGTTGAATTTGTTGGTGTTTTTCAATGTTGAGGTTGTAGTTGTTTTTCAATGCTGAGGTTGTTGTTGAATTTGTTGGTGTTTTTCAATGTTGTGGTTGTTGTTGAATTTGTTGGTGTTTTTCAATGTTGAGGTTGTTGTTGTTTTCCAATGTTGAGGTTGTTGTTGAATTTTTTGTTGTTTTTCAATGTTGAGGTTGTTGTTGTTTTTCAATGTTGAGGTTGTTGTTCAATTTGTTGGTGTTTTTCAGTGTTGAGGTTGCTGTTGAATTTGCTGGTGTTTTTCAATGTTGAGGTTGTTGTTGTTTTTCAATGTTGAGGTTGTTGTTGAATTTGTTGGTGTTTTTCAATTTTGAGTTTGTTGTTGTTTTTCAATGTTGAGGTTGTAGTTGAATTTGTTGGTGTTTTTCAATGTTGAGGTTGTTGTTGTTTTTCAATGTTGAGGTTGTTGTTGAATTTGTTGGTGTTTTGCAATGTTGAGGTTGTTGGTGTTTTTCAATGTTGAGGTTGTTGTTGAATTTGTTGGTGTTTTTCAATGTTGAGGTTGTTGTTGAATTTGTTGGTGTTTTCAATGTTGAGGTTGTTGTTGTTTTTCAATGTTGAGGTTGTTGCTGAGCTGGTTTGTTTTTTTCAATGTTGAGGTTTTTGTTGAATTTGTTGGTGTTTTTCAATGTTGAGGTTGATTTTTTTTCATTGTTGAGGTTGTTGTTGAATTTGTTGGTGTTTTTCAATGTTGAGGTTGTTGTTGAATTTGTTGCTGTTTTTCAATGTTGAGGTTTTTGTTGAATTTGTTGGTGTTTTTCAATGTTGAGTTTGTTGTTGTTTTTCAATGTTGAGGTTGTTGTTGAATTTGTTGGTGTTTTTCAATGTTGAGGTTGTTGTTGTTTTTTCAATGTTGAGGTTGTTGTTGAATTTGTTGGTGTTTTTCAATGTTGAGGTTGTTGTTGAATTTGTTGGTGTTTTTCAATGTTGAGGTTGTTGTTGTTTTTCAATGTTGAGGTTATTGTTGAATTTGTTGGTGTTTTTCATTGTTGAGGGTTGTTGTTATTTATCAATGTTGAGGTTGTTGTTGAATTTGTTGGTTTTTTTCAATGTTGAGTTTGTTGTTGTTTTTCAATGTTGTGGTTGTTGTTGAATTTGTTGGTGTTTTTTCAATTTTGAGGTAGTTTTTTTTTTCAATGTTGAGGTTGTTGTTGAATTTGTTGGTGTTTTTCAATGTTGAGGTTGTTGTTGTTTTTCAATGCTGAGGATGTTGTTGAATTTGTTGGTGTTTTTCAATGTTGTGGTTGTTGTTGAATTTGTTGGTGTTTTTCAATGTTGAGGTTGTTGTTGTTTTTCAATGTTGAGGTTGTTGTTGAATTTGTTGGTGTTTTTCAATGTTGAGGTTGTTGTTGAATTTGTTGGTGTTTTTCAATGTTGAGGTTGTTGTTGTTTTTCAATTTTGAGGTTGTTGAATTTGTTGGTGTTTTTCAATGTTGAGTTTGTTGTTGAATTTGTTGGTGTTTTTTCAATGTTGAGGTTGTTTTTGAATTTGTTGGTGTTTTTCAATGTTGAGGTTGTTGTTGTTTTTCAATGTTGAGGTTGTTGTTGAGTTTGTTGGTGTTTTTCAATGTTGAGGTTATTGTTGAATTTGTTGGTGTTTTTCAATGTTGAGGTTGTTCTTGAATTTGTTGGTGTTTTTCAATGTTGTGGTTGTTGTTTTTTTTAAATGTTGATGTTGTTGTTGAATTTGTTGGTGTTTTTTCAATTTTGAGGTTGTTGGTGTTTTTCAATGTTGAGGTTCTTGGTGAATTTGATGGTGTTTTTCAATGTCGAGGTTGTTGTTGAATTTGTTGGTGTTATTCAATGTTGAAGTTGTTGTTGAATTTGTTGGTGTTTTTCAATTTCGAGGTTGTTGTTGAATTTGTTGGTGTTTTTCAATGCTGAAGTTTTTGTTGAATTTGTTGGTGTTTTTCAATGATGAGGTTGTTGTTGTTTTTCAATGTTGAGGTTGTTGTTGAATTTATTGGTGTTTTTCAATGTTGAGGTTGTTGATGTTTTTTCAATGCTGAGGTTGTTGTTGAATTTGTTGGTGTTTTTCAATGTTGAGGTTGTTGTTGTTTTCCAATGTTGAGGTTGTTGTTGAATTTTTTGTTGTTTTTCAATGTTGAGGTTGTTGTTGTTTTTCAATGTTGAGGTTGTTGTTGAATTTGATGGTGTTTTTCAGTGTTGAGGTTGTTGTTGAATTTGTTGGTGTTTTTCAATGTTGAGGTTGTATTTGTTTTTCAATGTTGAGGTTGTTGTTGAATTTGTTGGTGTTTTTCAATGTTGAGTTTGTTGTTGTTTTTCAATGTTGAGGTTGTTGTTGAATTTGTTGGTGTTTTTCAATGTTGAGGTTGTTGTTGTTTTTCAATGTTGAGGTTGTTGTTGAATTTGTTGGTGTTTTGCAATGTTGAGGTTGTTGGTGTTTTTCAATGTTGAGGTTGTTGTTGAATTTGTTGGTGTTTTCAATGTTGAGGTTGTTGTTGTTTTTCAATGTTGAGGTTGTTGTTGAGCTGGTTGGTGTTTTTCAATGTTGAGGTTGTTGTTGAATTTGTTGTTGTTTTTCAATGTTGAGGTTGTTGTTTTTCATTGTTGAGGTTGTTGTTGAATTTGTTGGTGTGTTTAAATGTTGAGGTTGTTGTTGAATTTGTTGGTGTTTTTCAATGTTGAGGTTGTTGTTGAATTTGTTGGTGTTTTTCAATGTTGAGGTTGTTGTTGTTTTTCAATGTTGAGGTTGTTGTTGAATTTGTTGGTGTTTTTCAATGTTGAGGTTGTTGTTGTTTTTCAATGTTGAGGTTGTTGTTGAATTTGTTGGTGTTTTTCAATGTTGAGGTTGTTGTTGAATTTGTTGGTGTTTTTCAATGTTGAGGTTGTTGTTGTTTTTCAATGTTGAGGTTATTGTTGAATTTGTTGGTGTTTTTCAATGTTGAGGTTGTTGTTGTTTTTCAATGTTGAGGTTGTTGTTGAATTTGTTAGTTTTTTTTCAATGTTGAGTTTGTTGTTGTTTTTCGATGTTGAGGTTGTTGTTGAATTTGTTGGTGTTTTTCAATGTTGAGGTTGTTGTTGTTTTTCATTGTTGAGGTTGTTGTTGAATTTGTTGGTGTTTTTCAATGTTGAGGTTGTTGTTGAATTTGTTGGTGTTTTTCAATGTTGAGGTTGATGTTGTTTTTCAATGTTGAGGTTGTTGAATTTGTTGGTGTTTTTCAATCTTGAGTTTGTTTGTTGAATTTGTTGGTGTTTTTCAATGTTGAGCTTGTTGTTGAATTTGTTGGTGTTTTTCAATGTTGAGGTTGTTGTTGTTTTTCAATGCTGAGGTTGTTGTTGAGTTTGTTGGTGCTTTTCAATGTTGAGGTTGTTGTTGAATTTGTTGGTGTTTTTCAATGTTGAGGTTGTTCGTGAATTTGTTGGTGTTTTTCAATTTCGACGTTGTTGTTGAATTTGTTGGTGTTTTTCAATGTTGAAGTTTTTGTTGAATTTGTTGGTGTTTTTCAATGTTGAGGTTGTTGTTGTTTTTCAATGTTGAGGTTGTTGTTGAATTTGTTGGTGTTTTTCAATGTTGAGGTTGTAGTTGTTTTTCAATGCTGAGGTTGTTGTTGAATTTGTTGGTGTTTTTCAATGTTGTGGTTGTTGTTGAATTTGTTGGTGTTTTTCAATGTTGAGGTTGTTGTTGTTTTCCAATGTTGAGGTTGTTGTTGAATTTTTTGTTGTTTTTCAATGTTGAGGTTGTTGTTGTTTTTCAATGTTGAGGTTGTTGTTCAATTTGTTGGTGTTTTTCAGTGTTGAGGTTGCTGTTGAATTTGCTGGTGTTTTTCAAATGTTGAGGTTGTTGTTGTTTTTCAATGTTGAGGTTGTTGTTGAATTTGTTGGTGTTTTTCAATTTTGAGTTTGTTGTTGTTTTTCAATGTTGAGGTTGTAGTTGAATTTGTTGGTGTTTTTCAATGTTGAGGTTGTTGTTGTTTTTCAATGTTGAGGTTGTTGTTGAATTTGTTGGTGTTTTGCAATGTTGAGGTTGTTGGTGTTTTTCAATGTTGAGGTTGTTGTTGAATTTGTTGGTGTTTTTCAATGTTGAGGTTGTTGTTGAATTTGTTGGTGTTTTCAATGTTGAGGTTGTTGTTGTTTTTCAATGTTGAGGTTGTTGCTGAGCTGGTTTGTTTTTTTCAATGTTGAGGTTTTTGTTGAATTTGTTGGTGTTTTTCAATGTTGAGGTTGTTTTTTTTCATTGTTGAGGTTGTTGTTGAATTTGTTGGTGTTTTTCAATGTTGAGGTTGTTGTTGAATTTGTTGCTGTTTTTCAATGTTGAGGTTTTTGTTGAATTTGTTGGTGTTTTTCAATGTTGAGGTTGTTGTTGTTTTTCAATGTTGAGGTTGTTGTTGAATTTGTTGGTGTTTTTCAATGTTGAGGTTGTTGTTGTTTTTCAATGTTGAGGTTGTTGTTGAATTTGTTGGTGTTTTTCAATGTTGAGGTTGTTGTTGAATTTGTTGGTGTTTTTCAATGTTGAGGTTGTTGTTGTTTTTCAATGTTGAGGTTATTGTTGAATTTGTTGGTGTTTTTCATTGTTGAGGTTGTTGTTATTTATCAATGTTGAGGTTGTTGTTGAATTTGTTGGTTTTTTTCAATGTTGAGTTTGTTGTTGTTTTTCAATGTTGTGGTTGTTGTTGAATTTGTTGGTGTTTTTTCAATTTTGAGGTAGTTTTTTTTTTCAATGTTGAGGTTGTTGTTGAATTTGTTGGTGTTTTTCAATGTTGAGGTTGTTGTTGTTTTTCAATGCTGAGGATGTTGTTGAATTTGTTGGTGTTTTTCAATGTTGTGGTTGTTGTTGAATTTGTTGGTGTTTTTCAATGTTGAGGTTGTTGTTGTTTTCCAATGTTGAGGTTGTTGTTGAATTTTTTGTTGTTTTCAATGTTGAGGTTGTTGTTGTTTTTCAATGTTGAGGTTGTTATTGAATTTGTTGGTGTTTTGCAATGTTGAGGTTGTTGGTGTTTTTCAATGTTGAGGTTGTTGTTGAATTTGTTGGTGTTTTTCAATGTTGAGGTTGTTGTTGAATTTGTTGGTGTTTTCAATGTTGAGGTTGTTGTTGTTTTTCAATGTTGAGGTTGTTGCTGAGCTGGTTGGTGTTTTTCAATGTTGAGGTTTTTGTTGAATTTGTTGGTGTTTTTCAATGTTGAGGTTGTTTTTTTTCATTGTTGAGGTTGTTGTTGAATTTGTTGGTGTTTTTCAATGTTGAGGTTGTTGTTGAATTTGTTGCTGTTTTTCAATGTTGAGGTTTTTGTTGAATTTGTTGGTGTTTTTCAATGTTGAGGTTGTTGTTGTTTTTCAATGTTGAGGTTGTTGTTGAATTTGTTGGTGTTTTTCAATGTTGAGGTTGTTGTTGTTTTTCAATGTTGAGGTTGTTGTTGAATTTGTTGGTGTTTTTCAATGTTGAGATTGTTGTTGAATTTGTTGGTGTTTTTCAATGTTGAGGTTGTTGTTGTTTTTCAATGTTGAGGTTATTGTTGAATTTGTTGGTGTTTTTCATTGTTGAGGTTGTTGTTATTTATCAATGTTGAGGTTGTTGTTGAATTTGTTGGTTTTTTTCAATGTTGAGTTTGTTGTTGTTTTTCAATGTTGTGGTTGTTGTTGAATTTGTTGGTGTTTTTTCAATTTTGAGGTTGTTGTTGTTTTTCAATGTTGAGGTTGTTGTTGAATTTGAAGGTGTTTTTCAATGTCGAGGTTGTTGTTGAATTTGTTGGTGTTTTTCAATGTTGAATTTTTTGTTGAATTTGTTGGTGTTTTTCAATGTTGAGGTTGTTGTTGTTTTTCAATGTTGAGGTTGTTGTTGAATTTGTTGGTGTTTTTCAATGTTGCGGTTGTTGTTGTTTTTCAATGTTGAGGTTGTTGTTGAATTTGTTGGTGTTTTTCAATGTTGAGGTTGTTGTTGAATTTGTTGGTGTTTTTCAATGTTGAGGTTGTTGTTCTTTTTCAATGTTGAGGTTATTGTTGAATTTGTTGGTGTTTTTCAATGTTGAGGTTGTTGTTGTTTTTCAATGTTGAGGTTGTTGTTGAATTTGTTGGTGTTTTTCAATGTTGAGTTTGTTGTTGTTTTTCAATGTTGAGGTTGTTGTTGAATTTGTTGGTGTTTTTCAATGTTGAGGTTGTTGTTGTTTTTCAATGTTGAGGTTGTTGTTGAATTTGTTGGTGTCTTTCAATGTTGAGGTTGTTGTTGTTTTTCAATGTTGAGGTTGTTGTTGAATTTGATGGTGTTTTTCAATGTCGAGGTTGTTGTTGAATTTGTTGGTGTTTTTCAATGTTGAGGTTGTTGTTGAATTTGTTGGTGTTTTTCAATGTTGAGGTTGTTCTTGAATTTGTTGGTGTTTTTCAATGTTGTGGTTGTTGTTTTTTTTAAATGTTGAGGTTGTTGTTGAATTTGTTGGTGTTTTTTCAATTTTGAGGTTGTTGGTGTTTTTCAATGTTGAGGTTGTTGTTGAATTTGATGGTGTTTTTCAATGTCGAGGTTGTTGTTGAATTTGTTGGTGTTTTTCAATGTTGAAGTTGTTGTTGAATTTGTTGGTGTTTTTCAATTTCGACGTTGTTGTTGAATTTGTTGGTGTTTTTCAATGTTGAAGTTTTTGTTGAATTTGTTGGTGTTTTTCAATGTTGAGGTTGTTGTTGTTTTTCAATGTTGAGGTTGTTGTTGAATTTGTTGGTGTTTTTCAATGTTGAGGTTGTTGTTTTTCAATGCTGAGGTTGTTGTTGAATTTGTTGGTGTTTTTCAATGTTGAGGTTGTTGTTGAATTTGTTGGTGTTTTTCAATGTTGAGGTTGTTGTTGTTTTCCAATGTTGAGGTTGTTGTTGAATTTTTTGTTGTTTTTCAATGTTGAGGTTGTTGTTGTTTTTCAATGTTGAGGTTGTTGTTGAGTTTGTTGGTGTTTTTCAATGTTGAGGTTATTGTTGAATTTGTTGGTGTTTTTCAATGTTGAGGTTGTTCTTGAATTTGTTGGTGTTTTTCAATGTTGTGGTTGTTGTTTTTTTTAAATGTTGATGTTGTTGTTGAATTTGTTGGTGTTTTTTCAATTTTGAGGTTGTTGGTGTTTTTCAATGTTGAGGTTCTTGGTGAATTTGATGGTGTTTTTCAATGTCGAGGTTGTTGTTGAATTTGTTGGTGTTATTCAATGTTGAAGTTGTTGTTGAATTTGTTGGTGTTTTTCAATTTCGAGGTTGTTGTTGAATTTGTTGGTGTTTTTCAATGCTGAAGTTTTTGTTGAATTTGTTGGTGTTTTTCAATGTTGAGGTTGTTGTTGTTTTTCAATGTTGAGGTTGTTGTTGAATTTATTGGTGTTTTTCAATGTTGAGGTTGTTGATGTTTTTCAATGCTGAGGTTGTTGTTGAATTTGTTGGTGTTTTTCAATGTTGAGGTTGTTGTTGTTTTCCAATGTTGAGGTTGTTGTTGAATTTTTTGTTGTTTTTCAATGTTGAGGTTGTTGTTGTTTTTCAATGTTGAGGTTGTTGTTGAATTTGATGGTGTTTTTCAGTGTTGAGGTTGTTGTTGAATTTGTTGGTGTTTTTCAATGTTGAGGTTGTATTTGTTTTTCAATGTTGAGGTTGTTGTTGAATTTGTTGGTGTTTTTCAATGTTGAGTTTGTTGTTGTTTTTCAATGTTGAGGTTGTTGTTGAATTTGTTGGTGTTTTTCAATGTTGAGGTTGTTGTTGTTTTTCAATGTTGAGGTTGTTGTTGAATTTGTTGGTGTTTTGCAATGTTGAGGTTGTTGGTGTTTTTCAATGTTGAGGTTGTTGTTGAATTTGTTGGTGTTTTCAATGTTGAGGTTGTTGTTTTTTTTCAATGTTGAGGTTGTTGTTGAGCTGGTTGGTGTTTTTCAATGTTGAGGTTGTTGTTGAATTTGTTGGTGTTTTTCAATTTTGAGTTTGTTGTTTTTCAATGTTGAGGTTGTTATTGAATTTGTTGGTGTTTTGCAATGTTGAATTTGTTGGTGTTTTTTCAATTTTGAGGTTGTTGTTGTTTTTCAATGTTGAGGTTGTTGTTGAATTTGAAGGTGTTTTTCAATGTCGAGGTTGTTGTTGAATTTGTTGGTGTTTTTCAATGTTGAATTTTTTGTTGAATTTGTTGGTGTTTTTCAATGTTGAGGTTGTTGTTGTTTTTCAATGTTGAGGTTGTTGTTGAATTTGTTGGTGTTTTTCAATGTTGCGGTTGTTGTTGTTTTTCAATGTTGAGGTTGTTGTTGAATTTGTTGGTGTTTTTCAATGTTGAGGTTGTTGTTGAATTTGTTGGTGTTTTTCAATGTTGAGGTTGTTGTTCTTTTTCAATGTTGAGGTTATTGTTGAATTTGTTGGTGTTTTTCAATGTTGAGGTTGTTGTTGTTTTTCAATGTTGAGGTTGTTGTTGAATTTGTTGGTGTTTTTCAATGTTGAGTTTGTTGTTGTTTTTCAATGTTGAGGTTGTTGTTGAATTTGTTGGTGTTTTTCAATGTTGAGGTTGTTGTTGTTTTTCAATGTTGAGGTTGTTGTTGAATTTGTTGGTGTCTTTCAATGTTGAGGTTGTTGTTGTTTTTCAATGTTGAGGTTGTTGTTGAATTTGATGGTGTTTTTCAATGTCGAGGTTGTTGTTGAATTTGTTGGTGTTTTTCAATGTTGAGGTTGTTGTTGAATTTGTTGGTGTTTTTCAATGTTGAGGTTGTTCTTGAATTTGTTGGTGTTTTTCAATGTTGTGGTTGTTGTTTTTTTTAAATGTTGAGGTTGTTGTTGAATTTGTTGGTGTTTTTTCAATTTTGAGGTTGTTGGTGTTTTTCAATGTTGAGGTTGTTGTTGAATTTGATGGTGTTTTTCAATGTCGAGGTTGTTGTTGAATTTGTTGGTGTTTTTCAATGTTGAAGTTGTTGTTGAATTTGTTGGTGTTTTTCAATTTCGACGTTGTTGTTGAATTTGTTGGTGTTTTTCAATGTTGAAGTTTTTGTTGAATTTGTTGGTGTTTTTCAATGTTGAGGTTGTTGTTGTTTTTCAATGTTGAGGTTGTTGTTGAATTTGTTGGTGTTTTTCAATGTTGAGGTTGTTGTTGTTTTTCAATGCTGAGGTTGTTGTTGAATTTGTTGGTGTTTTTCAATGTTGAGGTTGTTGTTGAATTTGTTGGTGTTTTTCAATGTTGAGGTTGTTGTTGTTTTCCAATGTTGAGGTTGTTGTTGAATTTTTTGTTGTTTTTCAATGTTGAGGTTGTTGTTGTTTTTCAATGTTGAGGTTGTTGTTGAATTTGTTGGTGTTTATCAGTGTTGAGGTTGTTGTTGAATTTGCTGGTGTTTTTCAATGTTGAGGTTGTTGTTGTTTTTCAATGTTGAGGTTGTTGTTGAATTTGTTGGTGTTTTTCAATGTTGAGTTTGTTTTTGTTTTTCAATGTTGAGGTTGTAGTTGAATTTGTTGGTGTTTTTCAATGTTGAGGTTGTTGTTGTTTTTCAGTGTTGAGGTTGTTGTTGAATTTGTTGGTGTTTTGCAATGTTGAGGTTGTTGGTGTTTTTCAATGTTGAGGTTGTTGTTGAATTTGCTGGTGTTTTTCAATGTTGAGGTTGTTGTTGAATTTGTTGTTGTTTTCAATGTTGAGGTTGTTGTTGTTTTTCAATGTTGAGGTTGTTGCTGAGCTGGTTGGTGTTTTTCAATGTTGAGGTTGTTGTTGAATTTGTTGGTGTTATTCAATGTTGAGGTTGTTTTTTTTCATTGTTGAGGTTGTTGTTGAATTTGTTGGTGTTTTTCAATGTTGAGGTTGTTGTTGAATTTGTTGCTGTTTTTCAATGTTGAGGTTTTTGTTGAATTTGTTGGTGTTTTTCAATGTTGAGGTTGTTGTTGTTTTTCAATGTTGAGGTTGTTGTTGAATTTGTTGGTGTTTTTCAATGTTGAGGTTGTTGTTGTTTTTCAATGTTGAGGTTGTTGTTGAATTTGTTGGTGTTTTTCAATGTTGAGGTTGTTGTTGAATTTGTTGGTGTTTTTCAATGTTGAGGTTGTTGTTGTTTTTCAATGTTGAGGTTATTGTTGAATTTGTTGGTGTTTTTCATTGTTGAGGTTGTTGTTATTTATCAATGTTGAGGTTGTTGTTGAATTTGTTGGTTTTTTTCAATGTTGAGTTTGTTGTTGTTTTTCAATGTTGTGGTTGTTGTTGAATTTGTTGGTGTTTTTTCAATTTTGAGGTTGTTGTTGTTTTTCAATGTTGAGGTTGTTGTTGAATTTGAAGGTGTTTTTCAATGTCGAGGTTGTTGTTGAATTTGTTGGTGTTTTTCAATGTTGAATTGTTTGTTGAATTTGTTGGTGTTTTTCAATGTTGAGGTTGTTGTTGTTTTTCAATGTTGAGGTTGTTGTTGAATTTGTTGGTGTTTTTCAATGTTGCGGTTGTTGTTGAATTTGTTGGTGTTTTTCAATGTTGAGGTTGTTGTTCTTTTTCAATGTTGAGGTTATTGTTGAATTTGTTGGTGTTTTTCAATGTTGAGGTTGTTGTTGTTTTTCAATGTTGAGGTTGTTGTTGAATTTGTTGGTGTTTTTCAATGTTGAGTTTGTTGTTGTTTTTCAATGTTGAGGTTGTTGTTGAATTTGTTGGTGTTTTTCAATGTTGAGGTTGTTGTTGTTTTTCAATGTTGAGGTTGTTGTTGAATTTGTTGGTGTCTTTCAATGTTGAGGTTGTTGTTGTTTTTCAATGTTGAGGTTGTTGTTGAATTTGATGGTGTTTTTCAATGTCGAGGTTGTTGTTGAATTTGTTGGTGTTTTTCAATGTTGAGGTTGTTGTTGAATTTGTTGGTGTTTTTCAATGTTGAGGTTGTTCTTGAATTTGTTGGTGTTTTTCAATGTTGTGGTTGTTGTTTTTTTTAAATGTTGAGGTTGTTGTTGAATTTGTTGGTGTTTTTTCAATTTTGAGGTTGTTGGTGTTTTTCAATGTTGAGGTTGTTGTTGAATTTGATGGTGTTTTTCAATGTCGAGGTTGTTGTTGAATTTGTTGGTGTTTTTCAATGTTGAAGTTGTTGTTGAATTTGTTGGTATTTTTTAATTTCGACGTTGTTGTTGAAGTTGTTGGTGTTTTTCAATGTTGAAGTTTTTGTTGAATTTGTTGGTGTTTTTCAATGTTGAGGTTGTTGTTGTTTTTCAATGTTGAGGTTGTTGTTGAATTTGTTGGTGTTTTTCAATGTTGAGGTTGTTGTTGTTTTTCAATGCTGAGGTTGTTGTTGAATTTGTTGGTGTTTTTCAATGTTGAGGTTGTTGTTGAATTTGTTGGTGTTTTTCACTGTTGAGGTTGTTGTTGTTTTCCAATGTTGAGGTTGTTGTTGAATTTTTTGTTGTTTTTCAATGTTGAGGTTGTTGTTGTTTTTCAATGTTGAGGTTGTTGTTGAATTTGTTGGTGTTTATCAGTGTTGAGGTTGTTGTTGAATTTGCTGGTGTTTTTCAATGTTGAGGTTGTTGTTGTTTTTCAATGTTGAGGTTGTTGTTGAATTTGTTGGTGTTTTTCAATGTTGAGTTTGTTGTTGTTTTTCAATGTTGAGGTTGTAGTTGAATTTGTTGGTGTTTTTCAATGTTGAGGTTGTTGTTGTTTTTCAGTGTTGAGGTTGTTGTTGAATTTGTAGGTGTTTTGCAATGTTGAGGTTGTTGTCGTTTTTCAATGTTGAGGTTGTTGCTGAGCTGGTTGGTGTTTTTCAATGTTGAGGTTGTTGTTGAATTTGTTGGTGTTTTTCAATGTTGAGTTTGTTGTTGTTTTTCAATGTTGAGGTTGTAGTTGAATTTGTTGGCGTTTTTAAATGTTGAGGTTGTTGTTGAATTTGTTGGTGTTTTCAATATGAGGTTTTTGTTGAATTTGTTGGTGTTTTTCAATGTTGAGGTTGTTGTTGTTTTTCAATGTTGAGGTTGTTGTTGAATTTGATGGTGTTTTTCAATGTCGAGGTTGTGGCTGATTTTGTTGGTGTTTTTCAATGTTGAAGTTGTTGTTGAATTTGTTGGTGTTTTTCAATGTTGAGGTTGTTGCTGTTTTTCAATGTTGAGGTTGTTGTTGAATTTGGTGGTGTTTTTCAATGTTGAGATTGTTGTTGTTTTTCAATGTTGAGGTTGTTGTTGAATTTGTTGGTGTTTTTCAATGTTGAGTTTGTTGTTGTTTTTCAATGTTGAGGTTGTAGTTGAATTTGTTGGTGTTTTTCAATGTTGAGGTTGTTGTTGTTTTTCAATGTTGAGGTTGTTGTTGAACTTGTTGGTGTTTTGCAATGTTGAGGTTGTTGGTGTTTTTCAATGTTGAGGTTGTTGTTGAATTTGTTGGTGTTTTTCAATGTTGAGGTTGTTGTTGAATTTGTTGGTGTTTTCAATGTTGAGGTTGTTGTTGTTTTTCAATGTTGAGGTTGTTGCTGAGCTGGTTGGTGTTTTTCAATGTTGAGGTTGTTGTTGAATTTGTTGGTGTTTTTCAATGTTGAGGTTGTTTTTTTTCATTGTTGAGGTTGTTGTTGAATTTGTTGGTGTTTTTCAATGTTGAGGTTGTTGTTGAATTTGTTGCTGTTTTTCAATGTTGAGGTTTTTGTTGAATTTGTTGGTGTTTTTCAATGTTGAGGTTGTTGTTGTTTTTCAATGTTGAGGTTGTTGTTGAATTTGTTGGTGTTTTTCAATGTTGAGGTTGTTGTTGTTTTTCAATGTTGAGGTTGTTGTTGAATTTGTTGGTGTTTTTCAATGTTGAGGTTGTTGTTGAATTTGTTGGTGTTTTTCAATGTTGAGGTTGTTGTTGTTTTTCAATGTTGAGGTTATTGTTGAATTTGTTGGTGTTTTTCATTGTTGAGGTTGTTGTTATTTATCAATGTTGAGGTTGTTGTTGAATTTGTTGGTTTTTTTCAATGTTGAGTTTGTTGTTGTTTTTCAATGTTGTGGTTGTTGTTGAATTTGTTGGTGTTTTTTCAATTTTGAGGTTGTTGTTGTTTTTCAATGTTGAGGTTGTTGTTGAATTTGAAGGTGTTTTTCAATGTCGAGGTTGTTGTTGAATTTGTTGGTGTTTTTCAATGTTGAATTTTTTGTTGAATTTGTTGGTGTTTTTCAATGTTGAGGTTGTTGTTGTTTTTCAATGTTGAGGTTGTTGTTGAATTTGTTGGTGTTTTTCAATGTTGCGGTTGTTGTTGTTTTTCAATGTTGAGGTTGTTGTTGAATTTGTTGGTGTTTTTCAATGTTGAGGTTGTTGTTGAATTTGTTGGTGTTTTTCAATGTTGAGTTTGTTGTTGTTTTTCAATGTTGAGGTTGTTGTTGAATTTGTTGGTGTTTTTCAATGTTGAGGTTGTTGTTGTTTTTCAATGTTGAGGTTGTTGTTGAATTTGTTGGTGTCTTTCAATGTTGAGGTTGTTGTTGTTTTTCAATGTTGAGGTTGTTGTTGAATTTGATGGTGTTTTTCAATGTCGAGGTTGTTGTTGAATTTGTTGGTGTTTTTCAATGTTGAGGTTGTTGTTGAATTTCTTGGTGTTTTTCAATGTTGAGGTTGTTCTTGAATTTGTTGGTGTTTTTCAATGTTGTGGTTGTTGTTTTTTTTAAATGTTGAGGTTGTTGTTGAATTTGTTGGTGTTTTTTCAATTTTGAGGTTGTTGGTGTTTTTCAATGTTGAGGTTGTTGTTGAATTTGATGGTGTTTTTCAATGTCGAGGTTGTTGTTGAATTTGTTGGTGTTTTTCAATGTTGAAGTTGTTGTTGAATTTGTTGGTGTTTTTCAATTTCGACGTTGTTGTTGAATTTGTTGGTGTTTTTCAATGTTGAAGTTTTTGTTGAATTTGTTGGTGTTTTTCAATGTTGAGGTTGTTGTTGTTTTTCAATGTTGAGGTTGTTGTTGAATTTGTTGGTGTTTTTCAATGTTGAGGTTGTTGTTGTTTTTCAATGCTGAGGTTGTTGTTGAATTTGTTGGTGTTTTTCAATGTTGAGGTTGTTGTTGAATTTGTTGGTGTTTTTCAATGTTGAGGTTGTTGTTGTTTTCCAATGTTGAGGTTGTTGTTGAATTTTTTGTTGTTTTTCAATGTTGAGGTTGTTGTTGTTTTTCAATGTTGAGGTTGTTGTTGAATTTGTTGGTGTTTATCAGTGTTGAGGTTGTTGTTGAATTTGCTGGTGTTTTTCAATGTTGAGGTTGTTGTTGTTTTTCAATGTTGAGGTTGTTGTTGAATTTGTTGGTGTTTTTCAATGTTGAGTTTGTTTTTGTTTTTCAATGTTGAGGTTGTAGTTGAATTTGTTGGTGTTTTTCAATGTTGAGGTTGTTGTTGTTTTTCAGTGTTGAGGTTGTTGTTGAATTTGTTGGTGTTTTGCAATGTTGAGGTTGTTGGTGTTTTTCAATGTTGAGGTTGTTGTTGAATTTGTTGGTGTTTTTCAATGTTGAGGTTGTTGTTGAATTTGTTGGTGTTTTCAATGTTGAGGTTGTTGTTGTTTTTCAATGTTGAGGTTGTTGCTGAGCTGGTTGGTGTTTTTCAATGTTGAGGTTGTTGTTGAATTTGTTGGTGTTTTTCAATGTTGAGGTTGTTTTTTTTCATTGTTGAGGTTGTTGTTGAATTTGTTGGTGTTTTTCAATGTTGAGGTTGTTGTTGAATTTGTTGCTGTTTTTCAATGTTGAGGTTTTTGTTGAATTTGTTGGTGTTTTTCAATGTTGAGGTTGTTGTTGTTTTTCAATGTTGAGGTTGTTGTTGAATTTGTTGGTGTTTTTCAATGTTGAGGTTGTTGTTGTTTTTCAATGTTGAGGTTGTTGTTGAATTTGTTGGTGTTTTTCAATGTTGAGGTTGTTGTTGAATTTGTTGGTGTTTTTCAATGTTGAGGTTGTTGTTGTTTTTCAATGTTGAGGTTATTGTTGAATTTGTTGGTGTTTTTCATTGTTGAGGTTGTTGTTATTTATCAATGTTGAGGTTGTTGTTGAATTTGTTGGTTTTTTTCAATGTTGAGTTTGTTGTTGTTTTTCAATGTTGTGGTTGTTGTTGAATTTGTTGGTGTTTTTTCAATTTTGAGGTTGTTGTTGTTTTTCAATGTTGAGTTTGTTGTTGAATTTGAAGGTGTTTTTCAATGTCGAGGTTGTTGTTGAATTTGTTGGTGTTTTTCAATGTTGAATTGTTTGTTGAATTTGTTGGTGTTTTTCAATGTTGAGGTTGTTGTTGTTTTTCAATGTTGAGGTTGTTGTTGAATTTGTTGGTGTTTTTCAATGTTGCGGTTGTTGTTGTTTTTCAATGTTGAGGTTGTTGTTGAATTTGTTGGTGTTTTTCAATGTTGAGGTTGTTGTTGAATTTGTTGGTGTTTTTCAATGTTGAGGTTGTTGTTCTTTTTCAATGTTGAGGTTATTGTTCAATTTGTTGGTGTTTTTCAATGTTGAGGTTCTTGTTGTTTTTCAATGTTGAGGTTGTTGTTGAATTTGTTGGTGTTTTTCAATGTTGAGTTTGTTGTTGTTTTTCAATGTTGAGGTTGTTGTTGAATTTGTTGGTGTTTTTCAATGTTGAGGTTGTTGTTGTTTTTCAATGTTGAGGTTGTTGTTGAATTTGTTGGTGTCTTTCAATGTTGAGGTTGTTGTTGTTTTTCAATGTTGAGGTTGTTGTTGAATTTGATGGTGTTTTTCAATGTCGAGGTTGTTGTTGAATTTGTTGGTGTTTTTCAATGTTGAGGTTGTTGTTGAATTTGTTGGTGTTTTTCAATGTTGAGGTTGTTCTTGAATTTGTTGGTGTTTTTCAATGTTGTGGTTGTTGTTTTTTTTAAATGTTGAGGTTGTTGTTGAATTTGTTGGTGTTTTTTCAATTTTGAGGTTGTTGGTGTTTTTCAATGTTGAGGTTGTTGTTGAATTTGATGGTGTTTTTCAATGTCGAGGTTGTTGTTGAATTTGTTGGTGTTTTTCAATGTTGAAGTTGTTGTTGAATTTGTTGGTGTTTTTCAATTTCGACGTTGTTGTTGAAGTTGTTGGTGTTTTTCAATGTTGAAGTTTTTGTTGAATTTGTTGGTGTTTTTCAATGTTGAGGTTGTTGTTGTTTTTCAATGTTGACGTTGTTGTTGAATTTGTTGGTGTTTTTCAATGTTGAGGTTGTTGTTGTTTTTCAATGCTGAGGTTGTTGTTGAATTTGTTGGTGTTTTTCAATGTTGAGGTTGTTGTTGAATTTGTTGGTGTTTTTCAATGTTGAGGTTGTTGTTGTTTTCCAATTTTGAGGTTGTTGTTGAATTTTTTGTTGATTTTCAATGTTGAGGTTGTTGTTGTTTTTCAATGTTGAGGTTGTTGTTGAATTTGTTGGTGTTTATCAGTGTTGAGGTTGTTGTTGAATTTGCTGGTGTTTTTCAATGT
The DNA here is from genome assembly GCA_026770705.1 of Isurus oxyrinchus. Classification (NCBI taxonomy): domain Eukaryota; kingdom Metazoa; phylum Chordata; class Chondrichthyes; order Lamniformes; family Lamnidae; genus Isurus; species Isurus oxyrinchus. The sequence goes on along the minus strand of JANJGN010000143.1, from coordinate 116,199 downwards.
TGAGGTTGTTGTTGTTTTTCAATGTTGAGGTTATTGTTGAATTTGTTGGTGTTTTTCAATGTTGAGTTTGTTGTTGTTTTTCAATGTTGAGGTTGTAGTTGAATTTGTTGGTGTTTTTCAATGTTGAGGTTGTTGTTGTTTTTCAGTGTTGAGGTTGTTGTTGAATTTGTTGGTGTTTTGCAATGTTGAGGTTGTTGGTGTTTTTCAATGTTGAGGTTGTTGTTGAATTTGTTGGTGTTTTTCAATGTTGAGTTTGTTGTTGAATTCGTTGGTGTTTTCAATGTTGAGGTTGTTGTCGTTTTTCAATGTTGAGGTTGTTGCTGAGCTGGTTGGTGTTTTTCAATGTTGAGGTTGTTGTTGAATTTGTTGGTGTTTTTCAATGTTGAGTTTGTTGTTGTTTTTCAATGTTGAGGTTGTAGTTGAATTTGTTGGCGTTTTTAAATGTTGAGGTTGTTGTTGAATTTGTTGGTGTTTTCAATATGAGGTTTTTGTTGAATTTGTTGGTGTTTTTCAATGTTGAGGTTGTTGTTGTTTTTCAATGTTGAGGTTGTTGTTGAATTTGATGGTGTTTTTCAATGTCAAGGTTGTGGCTGATTTTGTTGGTGTTTTTCAATGTTGAAGTTGTTGTTGAATTTGTTGGTGTTTTTCAATGTTGAGGTTGTTGCTGTTTTTCAATGTTGAGGTTGTTGTTGAATTTGGTGGTGTTTTTCAATGTTGAGATTGTTGTTGTTTTTCAATGTTGAGGTTGTTGTTGAATTTGTTGGTGTTTTTCAATGTTGAGGTTGTTGTTGTTTTTCAATGTTGAAGTTGTTTTTGAACTTGTTGGTGTTTTGCAATGTTGAGGTTGTTGGTGTTTTTCAATGTTGAGGTTGTTGTTGAATTTGTTGGTGTTTTTCAATGTTGAGGTTGTTGTTGAATTTGTTGGTGTTTTCAATGTTGAGGTTGTTGTTGTTTTTCAATGTTAAGGTTGTTGCTGAGCTGGTTGGTGTTTTTCAATGTTGAGGTTGTTGTTGAATTTGTTGGTGTTTTTCAATGTTGAGGTTGCTTTTTTCATTGTTGAGGTTGTTGTTGAATTTGTTGGTGTTTTTCAATGTTGAGGTTGTTGTTGAATTTGTTGCTGTTTTTCAATGTTGAGGTTTTTGTTGAATTTGTTGGTGTTTTTCAATGTTGAGGTTGTTGTTGTTTTTCAATGTTGAGGTTGTTGTTGAATTTGTTGGTGTTTTTCAATGTTGAGGTTGTTGTTGTTTTTCAATGTTGAGGTTGTTGTTGAATTTGTTTGTGTTTTTCAATGTTGAGGTTGTTGTTGAATTTGTTGGTGTTTTTCAATGTTGAGGTTGTTGTTGTTTTTCAATGTTGAGGTTATTGTTGAATTCGTTGGTGTTTTTCATTGTTGAGGTTGTTGTTATTTATCAATGTTGAGGTTGTTGTTGAATTTGTTGGTTTTTTTCAATGTTGAGTTTGTTGTTGTTTTTCAATGTTGTGGTTGTTGTTGAATTTGTTGGTGTTTTTTCAATTTTGAGGTTGTTGTTGTTTTTGAATGTTGAGGTTGTTGTTGAATTTGAAGGTGTTTTTCAATGTCGAGGTTGTTGTTGAATTTGTTGGTGTTTTTCAATGTTGAGTTTTTTGTTGAATTTGTTGGTGTTTTTCAATGTTGAGGTTGTTGTTGTTTTTCAATGTTGAGGATGTTGTTGAATTTGTTGGTGTTTTTCAATGTTGCGGTTGTTGTTGTTTTTCAATGTTGAGGTTGTTGTTGAATTTGTTGGTGTTTTTCAATGTTGAGGTTGTTGTTGAATTTGTTGGTGTTTTTCAATGTTGAGGTTGTTGTTCTTTTTCAATGTTGAGGTTATTGTTGAATTTGTTGGTGTTTTTCAATGTTGAGGTTGTTGTTGTTTTTCAATGTTGAGGTTGTTGATGAATTTGTTGGTGTTTTTCAATGTTGAGTTTGTTGTTGTTTTTCAATGTTGAGGTTGTTGTTGAATTTGTTGGTGTTTTTCAATGTTGAGGTTGTTGTTGTTTTTCAATGTTGAGGTTGTTGTTGAATTTGTTGGTGTCTTTCAATGTTGAGTTTGTTGTTGTTTTTCAATGTTGAGGTTGTTGTTGAATTTGATGGTGTTTTTCAATGTCGAGGTTGTTGTTGAATTTGTTGGCGTTTTTCAATGTTGAGGTTGTTGTTGAATTTGTTGGTGTTTTTCAATGTTGAGGTTGTTCTTGAATTTGTTGGTGTTTTTCAATGTTGTGGTTGTTGTTTTTTTTAAATGTTGAGGTTGTTTTTGAATTTGTTGGTGTTTTTTCAATTTTGAGGTTGTTGGTGTTTTTCAATGTTGAGGTTGTTGTTGAATTTGATGGTGTTTTTCAATGTCGAGGTTGTTGTTGAATTTGATGGTGTTTTTCAATGTTGAAGTTGTTGTTGAATTTGTTGGTGTTTTTCAATTTCGACGTTGTTGTTGAAATTGTTGGTGTTTTTCAATGTTGAAGTTTTTGTTGAATTTGTTGGTGTTTTTCAATGTTGAGGTTGTTGTTGTTTTTCAATGTTGAGGTTGTTGTTGAATTTGTTGGTGTTTTTCAATGTTGAGGTTGTTGTTGTTTTTCAATGCTGAGGTTGTTGTTGAATTTGTTGGTGTTTTTCAATGTTGAGGTTGTTGTTGAATTTGTTGGTGTTTTTCAATGTTGAGGTTGTTGTTGTTTTCCAATGTTGAGGTTGTTGTTGAATTTTTTGTTGTTTTTCAATGTTGAGGTTGTTGTTGTTTTTCAATGTTGAGGTTGTTGTTGAATTTGCTGGTGTTTATCAGTGTTGAGGTTGTTGTTGAATTTGCTGGTGTTTTTCAATGTTGAGGTTGTTGTTGTTTTTCAATGTTGAGGTTGTTGTTGAATTTGTCGGTGTTTTTCAATGTTGAGTTTGTTGTTGTTTTTCAATGTTGAGGTTGTAGTTGAATTTGTTGGTGTTTTTCAATGTTGAGGTTGTTGTTGTTTTTCAATGTTGAGGTTGTTGTTGAATTTGTTGGTGTTTTGCAATGTTGAGGTTGTTGGTGTTTTTCAATGTTGAGGTTGTTGTTGAATTTGTTGGTGTTTTTCAATGTTGAGGTTGTTGTTGAATTTGTTGGTGTTTTCAATGTTGAGGTTGTTGTCGTTTTTCAATGTTGAGGTTGTTGCTGAGCTGGTTGGTGTTTTTCAATGTTGAGGTTGTTGTTGAATTTGTTGGTGTTTTTCAATGTTGAGGTTGTTTTTTTTCATTGTTGAGGTTGTTGTTGAATTTGTTGGTGTTTTTAAATGTTGAGGTTGTTGTTGAATTTGTTGCTGTTTTTCAATGTTGAGGTTTTTGTTGAATTTGTTGGTGTTTTTCAATGTTGAGGTTGTTGTTGTTTTTCAATGTTGAGGTTGTTGTTGAATTTGTTGGTGTTTTTCAATGTTGAGGTTGTTGTTGTTTTTCAATGTTGAGGTTGTTGTTGAATTTGTTGGTGTTTTTCAATGTTGAGGTTGTTGTTGAATTTGTTGGTGTTTTTCAATGTTGAGGTTGTTGTTGTTTTTCAATGTTGAGGTTATTGTTGAATTTGTTGGTGTTTTTCATTGTTGAGGTTGTTGTTATTTATCAATGTTGAGGTTGTTGTTGAATTTGTTGGTTTTTTTCAATGTTGAGTTTGTTGTTGTTTTTCAATGTTGTGGTTGTTGTTGAATTTGTTGGTGTTTTTTCAATTTTGAGGTTGTTCTTGTTTTTCAATGTTGAGGTTGTTGTTGAATTTGATGGTGTTTTTCAATGTCGAGGTTGTTGTTGAATTTGTTGGTGTTTTTCAATGTTGAAGTTTTTGTTGAATTTGTTGGTGTTTTTCAATGTTGAGGTTGTTGTTGTTTTTCAATGTTGAGGTTGTTGTTGAATTTGTTGGTGTTTTTCAATGTTGCGGTTGTTGTTGTTTTTCAATGTTGAGGTTGTTGTTGAATTTGTTGGTGTTTTTCAATGTTGAGGTTATTGTTGAATTTGTTGGTGTTTTTCAATGTTGAGGTTGTTGTTGTTTTTCAATGTTGAGGTTGTTGTTGAATTTGTTGGTGTTTTTCAATGTTGAGGTTGTTGTTGAATTTGTTGGTGTTTTCAATGTTGAGGTTGTTGTTGTTTTTCAATGTTGAGGTTGTTGTTGAGCTGGTTGGTGTTTTTCAATGTTGAGGTTGTTGTTGAATTTGTTGGTGTTTTTCAATGTTGAGGTTGTTGTTTTTCAATGTTGAGGTTGTTGTTGAATTTGTTGGTGTTTTTAAATGTTGAGGTTGTTGTTGAATTTGTTGCTGTTTTTCTATGTTGAGGTTGTTGTTGTTTTTCAATGTTGAGGTTGTTGTTGAATTTGTTGGTGTTTTTCAATGTTGCGGTTGTTGTTGTTTTTCAATGTTGAGGTTGTTGTTGAATTTGTTGGTGTTTTTCAATGTTGAGGTTGTTGTTGAATTTGTTGGTGTTTTTCAATGTTGAGGTTGTTGTTCTTTTTCAATGTTGAGGTTATTGTTGAATTTGTTGGTGTTTTTCAATGTTGAGGTTGTTGTTGTTTTTCAATGTTGAGGTTGTTGTTGAATTTGTTGGTGTTTTTTCAATTTTGAGGTTGTTGTTGTTTTTCAATGTTGAGGTTGTTGTTGAATTTGAAGGTGTTTTTCAATGTCGAGGTTGTTGTTGAATTTGTTGGTGTTTTTCAATGTTGAATTTTTTGTTGAATTTGTTGGTGTTTTTCAATGTTGAGGTTGTTGTTGTTTTTCAATGTTGAGGTTGTTGTTGAATTTGTTGGTGTTTTTCAATGTTGCGGTTGTTGTTGTTTTTCAATGTTGAGGTTGTTGTTGAATTTGTTGGTGTTTTTCAATGTTGAGGTTGTTGTTGAATTTGTTGGTGTTTTTCAATGTTGAGGTTGTTGTTCTTTTTCAATGTTGAGGTTATTGTTGAATTTGTTGGTCTTTTTCAATGTTGAGGTTGTTGTTGTTTTTCAATGTTGAGGTTGTTGTTGAATTTGTTGGTGTTTTTCAATGTTGAGTTTGTTGTTGTTTTTCAATGTTGAGGTTGTTGTTGAATTTGTTGGTGTTTTTCAATGTTGAGGTTGTTGTTGTTTTTCAATGTTGAGGTTGTTGTTGAATTTGTTGGTGTCTTTCAATGTTGAGGTTGTTGTTGTTTTTCAATGTTGAGGTTGTTGTTGAATTTGATGGTGTTTTTCAATGTCGAGGTTGTTGTTGAATTTGTTGGTGTTTTTCAGTGTTGAGGTTGTTGTTGAATTTGTTGGTGTTTTTCAATGTTGAGGTTGTTGTTGTTTTTCAATGTTGAGGTTGTTGTTGAATTTGTTGGTGTTTTTCAATTTTGAGGTTGTTGTTGAATTTGTTGGTGTTTTTCAATGTTGAGGTTGTTGTTGTTTTTCAATGTTGAGGTTATTGTTGAATTTGTTGGTGTTTTTCATTGTTGAGGTTGTTGTTATTTATCAATGTTGAGGTTGTTGTTGAATTTGTTGGTTTTTTTCAATGTTGAGTTTGTTGTTGTTTTTCAATGTTGTGGTTGTTGTTGAATTTGTTTGTGTTTTTTCAATTTTGAGGTTGTTCTTGTTTTTCAATGTTGAGGTTGTTGTTGAATTTGATGGTGTTTTTCAATGTCGAGGTTGTTGTTGAATTTGTTGGTGTTTTTCAATGTTGAAGTTTTTGTTGAATTTGTTGGTGTTTTTCAATGTTGAGGTTGTTGTTGTTTTTCAATGTTGAGGTTGTTGTTGAATTTGTTGGTGTTTTTCAATGTTGCAGTTGTTGTTGTTTTTCAATGTTGAGGTTGTTGTTGAATTTGTTGGTGTTTTTCAATGTTGAGGTTATTGTTGAATTTGTTGGTGTTTTTCAATGTTGAGGTTGTTGTTGTTTTTCAATGTTGAGGTTGTTGTTGAATTTGTTGGTGTTTTTCAATGTTGAGGTTGTTGTTGAATTTGTTGGTGTTTTCAATGTTGAGGTTGTTGGTGTTTTTCAATGTTGAGGTTGTTTTTTTTCATTGTTGAGGTTGTTGTTGAATTTGTTGGTGTTTTTAAATGTTGAGGTTGTTGTTGAATTTGTTGCTGTTTTTCAATGTTGAGGTTTTTGTTGAATTTGTTGGTGTTTTTCAATGTTGAGGTTGTTGTTGTTTTTCAATGTTGAGGTTGTTGTTGAATTTGTTGGTGTTTTTCAATGTTGAGGTTGTTGTTGTTTTTCAATGTTGAGGTTGTTGTTGAATTTGTTGGTGTTTTTCAATGTTGAGGTTGTTGTTGAATTTGTTGGTGTTTTTCAATGTTGAGGTTGTTGTTGTTTTTCAATGTTGAGGTTATTGTTGAATTTGTTGGTGTTTTTCATTGTTGAGGTTGTTGTTATTTATCAATGTTGAGGTTGTTGTTGAATTTGTTGGTTTTTTTCAATGTTGAGTTTGTTGTTGTTTTTCAATGTTGTGGTTGTTGTTGAATTTTTTGGTGTTTTTTCAATTTTGAGGTTGTTCTTGTTTTTCAATGTTGAGGTTGTTGTTGAATTTGATGGTGTTTTTCAATGTCGAGGTTGTTGTTGAATTTGTTGGTGTTTTTTCAATTTTGAGGTTGTTGTTGTTTTTCAATGTTGAGGTTGTTGTTGAATTTGAAGGTGTTTTTCAATGTCGAGGTTGTTGTTGAATTTGTTGGTGTTTTTCAATGTTGAATTTTTTGTTCAATTTGTTGGTGTTTTTCAATGTTGAGGTTGTTGTTGTTTTTCAATGTTGAGGTTGTTGTTGAATTTGTTGGTGTTTTTCAATGTTGCGGTTGTTGTTGTTTTTCAATGTTGAGGTTGTTGTTGAATTTGTTGGTGTTTTTCAATGTTGAGGTTGTTGTTGAATTTGTTGGTGTTTTTCAATGTTGAGGTTGTTGTTCTTTTTCAATGTTGAGGTTATTGTTGAATTTGTTGGTGTTTTTCAATGTTGAGGTTGTTGTTGTTTTTCAATGTTGAGGTTGTTGTTGAATTTGTTGGTGTTTTTCAATGTTGAGTTTGTTGTTGTTTTTCAATGTTGAGGTTGTTGTTGAATTTGTTGGTGTTTTTCAATGTTGAGGTTGTTGTTGTTTTTCAATGTTGAGGTTGTTGTTGAATTTGTTGGTGTCTTTCAATGTTGAGGTTGTTGTTGTTTTTCAATGTTGAGGTTGTTGTTGAATTTGATGGTATTTTTCAATGTCGAGGTTGTTGTTGAATTTGTTGGTGTTTTTCAATGTTGCGGTTGTTGTTTTTCAATGTTGAGGTTGTTGTTGAAATTGTTGGTGTTTTTCAATGTTGAGGTTGTTGTTAAATTTGTTGGTGTTTTTCAATGTTGAGGTTGTTGTTCTTTTTCAATGTTGAGGTTATTGTTGAATTTGTTGGTGTTTTTCAATGTTGAGGTTGTTGTTGTTTTTCAATGTTGAGGTTGTTGTTGAATTTGTTGGTGTTTTTCAATGTTGAGTTTGTTGTTGTTTTTCAATGTTGAGGTTGTTGTTGAATTTGTTGGTGTTTTTCAATGTTGAGGTTGTTGTTGTTTTTGAATGTTGAGGTTGTTGTTGAATTTGTTGGTGTCTTTCAATGTTGAGGTTGTTGTTGTTTTTCAATGTTGAGGTTGTTGTTGATTTTGATGGTGTTTTTCAATGTCGAGGTTGTTGTTGAATTTGTTGGTGTTTTTCAATGTTGAGGTTGTTGTTGAATTTGTTGGTGTTTTTCAATGTTGAGGTTGTTCTTGAATTTGTTGGTGTTTTTCAATGTTGTGGTTGTTGTTTTTTTTAAATGTTGAGGTTGTTGTTGAATTTGTTGGTGTTTTTTCAATTTTGAGGTTGTTGGTGTTTTTCAATGTTGAGGTTGTTGTTGAATTTGATGGTGTTTTTCAATGTCGAGGTTGTTGTTGAATTTGTTGGTGTTTTTCAATGTTGAAGTTGTTGTTGAATTTGCTGGTGTTTTTCAATTTCGACGTTGTTGTTGAATTTGTTGGTGTTTTTCAATGTTGAAGTTTTTGTTGAATTTGTTGGTGTTTTTCAATGTTGAGGTTGTTGTTGTTTTTCAATGTTGAGGTTGTTGTTGAATTTGTTGGTGTTTTTCAATGTTGAGGTTGTTGTTGTTTTTCAATGCTGAGGTTGTTGTTGAATTTGTTGGTGTTTTTCAATGTTGAGGTTGTTGTTGAATTTGTTGGTGTTTTTCAATGTTGCGGTTGTTGTTGTTTTCCAATGTTGAGGTTGTTGTTGAATTTTTTGTTGTTTTTCAATGTTGAGGTTGTTGTTGTTTTTCAATGTTGAGGTTGTTGTTGAATTTGTTGGTGTTTATCAGTGTTGAGGTTGTTGTTGAATTTGCTGGTGTTTTTCAATGTTGAGGTTGTTGTTGTTTTTCAATGTTGAGGTTGTTGTTGAATTTGTTGGTGTTTTTCAATGTTGAGTTTGTTGTTGTTTTTCAATGTTGAGGTTGTAGTTGAATTTGTTGGTGTTTTTCAATGTTGAGGTTGTTGTTGTTTTTCAGTGTTGAGGTTGTTGTTGAATTTGTTGGTGTTTTGCAATGTTGAGGTTGTTGGTGTTTTTCAATGTTGAGGTTGTTGTTGAATTTGTTGGTGTTTTTCAATGTTGAGTTTGTTGTTGAATTCGTTGGTGTTTTCAATGTTGAGGTTGTTGTCGTTTTTCAATGTTGAGGTTGTTGCTGAGCTGGTTGGTGTTTTTCAATGTTGAGGTTGTTGTTGAATTTGTTGGTGTTTTTCAATGTTGAGTTTGTTGTTGTTTTTCAATGTTGAGGTTGTAGTTGAATTTGTTGGCGTTTTTAAATGTTGAGGTTGTTGTTGAATTTGTTGGTGTTTTCAATATGAGGTTTTTGTTGAATTTGTTGGTGTTTTTCAATGTTGAGGTTGTTGTTGTTTTTCAATGTTGAGGTTGTTGTTGAATTTGATGGTGTTTTTCAATGTCGAGGTTGTGGCTGATTTTGTTGGTGTTTTTCAATGTTGAAGTTGTTGTTGAATTTGTTGGTGTTTTTCAATGTTGAGGTTGTTGCTGTTTTTCAATGTTGAGGTTGTTGTTGAATTTGGTGGTGTTTTTCAATGTTGAGATTGTTGTTGTTTTTCAATGTTGAGGTTGTTGTTGAATTTGTTGGTGTTTTTCAATGTTGAGTTTGTTGTTGTTTTTCAATGTTGAGGTTGTAGTTGAATTTGTTGGTGTTTTTCAATGTTGAGGTTGTTGGTGTTTTGCAATGTTGAGGTTGTTGGTGTTTTTCAATGTTGAGGTTGTTGTTGAATTTGTTGGTGTTTTTCAATGTTGAGGTTGTTGTTGAATTTGTTGGTGTTTTCAATGTTGAGGTTGTTGTTGTTTTTCAATGTTGAGGTTGTTGCTGAGCTGGTTGGTGTTTTTCAATGTTGAGGTTGTTGTTGAATTTGTTGATGTTTTTCAATGTTGAGGTTGTTTTTTTTCATTGTTGAGGTTGTTGTTGAATTTGTTGGTGTTTTTCAATGTTGAGGTTGTTGTTGAATTTGTTGCTGTTTTTCAATGTTGAGGTTTTTGTTGAATTTGTTGGTGTTTTTCAATGTTGAGGTTGTTGTTGTTTTTCAATGTTGAGGTTGTTGTTGAATTTGTTGGTGTTTTTCAATGTTGAGGTTGATGTTGTTTTTCAATGTTGAGGTTGTTGTTGAATTTGTTGGTGTTTTTCAATGTTGAGGTTGTTGTTGAATTTGTTGGTGTTTTTCAATGTTGAGGTTGTTGTTGTTTTTCAATGTTGAGGTTATTGTTGAATTTGTTGGTGTTTTTCATTGTTGAGGTTGTTGTTATTTATCAATGTTGAGGTTGTTGTTGAATTTGTTGATTTTTTTCAATGTTGAGTTTGTTGTTGTTTTTCAATGTTGTTGTTGTTGTTGAATTTGTTGGTGTTTTTTCAATTTTGAGGTTGTTGTTGTTTTTCAATGTTGAGGTTGTTGTTGAATTTGAAGGTGTTTTTCAATGTCGAGGTTGTTGTTGAATTTGTTGGTGTTTTTCAATGTTGAATTTTTTGTTGAATTTGTTGGTGTTTTTCAATGTTGAGGTTGTTGTTGTTTTTCAATGTTGAGGTTGTTGTTGAATTTGTTGGTGTTTTTCAGTGTTGCGGTTGTTGTTGTTTTTCAATGTTGAGGTTGTTGTTGAATATGTTGGTGTTTTTCAATGTTGAGGTTATTGTTGAATTTGTTGGTGTTTTTCAATGTTGAGGTTGTTGTTGTTTTTTCAATGTTGAGGTTGTTGTTGAATTTGTTGGTGTTTTTCAATGTTGAGTTTGTTGTTGTTTTTCAATGTTGAGGTTGTTGTTGAATTTGTTGGTGTTTTTCAATGTTGAGGTTGTTGTTGTTTTTCAATGTTGAGGTTGTTGTTGAATTTGTTGGTGTTTTTCAATGTTGAGGTTGTTGTTGAATTTGTTGGTGTTTTCCAATGTTGAGGTTGTTGTTGAATTTGTTGGTGTTTTTCAATGTTGAGGTTGTTGTTGAATTTGTTGGTGTTTTTCAATGTTGAGGTTGTTCTTGAATTTGTTGGTGTTTTTCAATGTTGAAGTTTTTGTTGAATTTGTTGGTGTATTTCAATGTTGAGGTTGTTGTTGTTTTTCAATGTTGAGGTTGTTGTTGAATTTGTTGGTGTTTTTCAATGTTGAGGTTGTTGTTGTTTTTCAATGCTGAGGTTGTTGTTGAATTTGTTGGTGTTTTTCAATGTTGAGGTTGTTGTTGAATTTGCTGGTGTTTTTCAATGTTGAGGTTGTTGTTGTTTTCCAATGTTGAGGTTGTTGTTGAATTTTTTCTTGTTTTTCAATGTTGAGGTTGTTGTTGTTTTTCAATGTTGAGGTTGTTGTTGAATTGTTGGTGTTTATCAGTGTTGAGGTTGTTGTTGAATTTGCTGGTGTTTTTCAATGTTGAGGTTGTTGTTGTTTTTCAATGTTGAGGTTGTTGTTGAATTTGTTGGTGTTTTTCAATGTTGAGTTTGTTGTTGTTTTTCAATGTTGAGGTTGTAGTTGAATTTGTTGGTGTTTTTCAATGTTGAGGTTGTTGTTGTTTTTCAATGTTGAGGTTGTTGTTGAATTTGTTGGTGTTTTGCAATGTTGAGGTTGTTGGTGTTTTTCAATGTTGAGGTTGTTGTTGAATTTGTTGGTGTTTTTCAATGTTGAGGTTGTTGTTGAATTTGTTGGTGTTTATCAGTGTTGAGGTTGTTGTTGAATTTGCTGGTGTTTTTCAATGTTGAGGTTGTTGTTGTTTTTCAATGTTGAGGTTGTTGTTGAATTTGTTGGTGTTTTTCAATGTTGAGTTTGTTGTTGTTTTTCAATGTTGAGGTTGTAGTTGAATTTGTTGGTGTTTTTCAATGTTGAGGTTGTTGTTGTTTTTCAATGTTGAGGTTGTTGTTGAATTTGTTGGTGTTTTGCAATGTTGAGGTTGTTGGTGTTTTTCAATGTTGAGGTTGTTGTTGAATTTGTTGGTGTTTTTCAATGTTGAGGTTGTTGCTGTTTTTCAATGTTGAGGTTGTTGTTGAATTTGGTGGTGTTTTTCAATGTTGAGATTGTTGTTGTTTTTCAATGTTGAGGTTGTTGTTGAATTTGTTGGTGTTTTTCAATGTTGAGTTTGTTGTTGTTTTTCAATGTTGAGGTTGTAGTTGAATTTGTTGGTGTTTTTCAATGTTGAGGTTGTTGTTGTTTTTCAATGTTGAGGTTGTTGTTGAATTTGTTGGTGTTTTGCAATGTTGAGGTTGTTGGTGTTTTTCAATGTTGAGGTTGTTGTTGAATTTGTTGGTGTTTTTCAATGTTGAGGTTGTTGTTGAATTTGTTGGTGTTTTCAATGTTAAGGTTGTTGTTGTTTTTCAATGTTGAGGTTGTTGCTGAGCTGGTTGGTGTTTTTCAATGTTGAGGTTGTTGTTGAATTTGTTGGTGTTTTTCAATGTTGAGGTTGTTTTTTTTCATTGTTGAGGTTGTTGTTGAATTTGTTGGTGTTTTTCAATGTTGAGGTTGTTGTTGAATTTGTTGCTGTTTTTCAATGTTGAGGTTTTTGTTGAATTTGTTGGTGTTTTTCAATGTTGAGGTTGTTGTTGTTTTTCAATGTTGAGGTTGTTGTTGAATTTGTTGGTGTTTTTCAATGTTGAGGTTGTTGTTGTTTTTCAATGTTGAGGTTGTTGTTGAATTTGTTGGTGTTTTTCAATGTTGAGGTTGTTGTTGAATTTGTTGGTGTTTTTCAATGTTGAGGTTGTTGTTGTTTTTCAATGTTGAGGTTATTGTTGAATTTGTTGGTGTTTTTCATTGTTGAGGTTGTTGTTATTTATCAATGTTGAGGTTGTTGTTGAATTTGTTGGTTTTTTTCAATGTTGAGTTTGTTGTTGTTTTTCAATGTTGTGGTTGTTGTTGAATTTGTTGGTGTTTTTTCAATTTTGAGGTTGTTGTTGTTTTTCAATGTTGAGGTTGTTGTTGAATTTGTTGGTGTTTTTCAATGTTGAGGTTGTTGTTGTTTTTCAATGCTGAGGTTGTTGTTGAATTTGTTGGTGTTTTTCAATGTTGAGGTTGTTGTTGAATTTGTTGGTGTTTTTCAATGTTGAGGTTGTTGTTGTTTTCCAATGTTGAGGTTGTTGTTGAATTTTTTGTTGTTTTTCAATGTTGAGGTTGTTGTTGTTTTTCAATGTTGAGGTTGTTGTTGAATTTGTTGGTGTTTTTCAATGTTGAGGTTGTTGTTGTTTTTCAATGTTGAGGTTGTTGTTGAATTTGTTGGTGTTTTTCAATGTTGAGTTTGTTGTTGTTTTTCAATGTTGAGGTTGTAGTTGAATTTGTTGGTGTTTTTCAATGTTGAGGTTGTTGTTGTTTTTCAATGTTGAGGTTGTTGTTGAATTTGTTGGTGTTTTTCAATGTTGAGGTTGTTGGTGTTTTTCAATGTTGAGGTTTTTGTTGAATTTGTTGCTGTTTTTCAGTGTTGAGGTTGTTGTTGAATGTGTTGGTGTTTATCAGTGTTGAGGTTGTTGTTGAATTTGCTGGTGTTTTTCAATGTTGAGGTTGTTGTTGTTTTTCAATGTTGAGGTTGTTGTTGAATTTGTTGGTGTTTTTCAATGTTGAGGATGTTGTTGTTTTTCAATGTTGAGGTTGTAGTTGAATTTGTTGGTGTTTTTCAATGTTGAGGTTGTTGTTGTTTTTCAATGTTGAGGTTGTTGTTGAATTTGTTGGTGTTTTGCAATGTTGAGGTTGTTGGTGTTTTTCAATGTTGAGGTTGTTGTTGAATTTGTTGGTGTTTTTCAATGTTGAGGTTGTTGCTGTTTTTCAATGTTGAGGTTGTTGTTGAATTTGGTGGTGTTTTTCAATGTTGAGATTGTTGTTGTTTTTCAATGTTGAGGTTGTTGTTGAATTTGCTGGTGTTTTTCAATGTTGAGTTTGTTGTTGTTTTTCAATGTTGAGGTTGTAGTTGAATTTGTTGGTGTTTTTCAATGTTGAGGTTGTTGTTGTTTTTCAATGTTGAGGTTGTTGTTGAATTTGTTGGTGTTTTGCAATGTTGAGGTTGTTGGTGTTTTTCAATGTTGAGGTTGTTGTTGAATTTGTTGGTGTTTTTCAATGTTGAGGTTGTTGTTGAATTTGTTGGTGTTTTCAATGTTGAGGTTGTTGTTGTTTTTCAATGTTGAGGTTGTTGCTGAGCTGGTTGGTGTTTTTCAATGTTGAGGTTGTTGTTGAATTTGTTGGTGTTTTTCAATGTTGAGGTTGTTTTTTTTCATTGTTGAGGTTGTTGTTGAATTTGTTGGTGTTTTTCAATGTTGAGGTTGTTGTTGAATTTGTTGCTGTTTTTCAATGTTGAGGTTTTTGTTGAATTTGTTGGTGTTTTTCAATGTTGAGGTTGTTGTTGTTTTTCAATGTTGAGGTTGTTGTTGAATTTGCTGGTGTTTTTCAATGTTGAGGTTGTTGTTGTTTTTCAATGTTGAGGTTGTTGTTGAATTTGTTGGTGTTTTTCAATGTTGAGGTTGTTGTTGAATTTGTTGGTGTTTTTCAATGTTGAGGTTGTTGTTGTTTTTCAATGTTGAGGTTATTGTTGAATTTGTTGGTGTTTTTCATTGTTGAGGTTGTTGTTATTTATCAATGTTGAGGTTGTTGTTGAATTTGTTGGTTTTTTTCAATGTTGAGTTTGTTGTTGTTTTTCAATGTTGTGGTTGTTGTTGAATTTGTTGGTGTTTTTTCAATTTTGAGGTTGTTGTTGTTTTTCAATGTTGAGGTTGTTGTTGAATTTGAAGGTGTTTTTCAATGTCGAGGTTGTTGTTGAATTTGTTGGTGTTTTTCAATGTTGAATTTTTTGTTGAATTTGTTGGTGTTTTTCAATGTTGAGGTTGTTGTTGTTTTTCAATGTTGAGGTTGTTGTTGAATTTGTTGGTGTTTTTCAATGTTGCGGTTGTTGTTGTTTTTCAATGTTGAGGTTGTTGTTGAATTTGTTGTTGTTTTTCAATGTTGAGGTTGTTGTTGAATTTGTTGGTGTTTTTCAATGTTGAGGTTGTTGTTCTTTTTCAATGTTGAGGTTATTGTTGAATTTGTTGGTGTTTTTTAATGTTGAGGTTGTTGTTGTTTTTCAATGTTGAGGTTGTTGTTGAATTTGTTGGTGTTTTTCAATGTTGAGTTTGTTGTTGTTTTTCAATGTTGAGGTTGTTGTTGAATTTGTTGGTGTTTTTCAATGTTGAGGTTGTTGTTGTTTTTCAATGTTGAGGTTGTTGTTGAATTTGTTGGTGTCTTTCAATGTTGAGTTTGTTGTTGTTTTTCAATGTTGAGGTTGTTGTTGAATTTGTTGGTGTTTTTCAATGTTGAGGTTGTTGTTGTTTTTCAATGTTGAGGTTGTTGTTGAATTTGATGGTGTTTTTCAATGTCGAGGTTGTTGTTGAATTTGTTGGTGTTTTTCAATGTTGAGGTTGTTGTTGAATTTCTTGGTGTTTTTCAATGTTGAGGTTGTTCTTGAATTTGTTGGTGTTTTTCAATGTTGTGGTTGTTGTTTTTTTTAAATGTTGAGGTTGTTGTTGAATTTGTTGGTGTTTTTTCAATTTTGAGGTTGTTGGTGTTTTTCAATGTTGAGGTTGTTGTTGAATTTGATGGTGTTTTTCAATGTCGAGGTTGTTGTTGAATTTGTTGGTGTTTTTCAATGTTGAAGTTGTTGTTGAATTTGTTGGTGTTTTTCAATTTCGACGTTGTTGTTGAATTTGTTGGAGTTTTTCAATGTTGAAGTTTTTGTTGAATTTGTTGGTGTTTTTCAATGTTGAGGTTGTTGTTGTTTTTCAATGTTGAGGTTGTTGTTGAATTTGTTGGTGTTTTTCGATGTTGAGGTTGTTGTTGTTTTTCAATGCTGAGGTTGTTGTTGAATTTGTTGGTGTTTTTCAATGTTGAGGTTGTTGTTGAATTTGTTGGTGTTTTTCAATGTTGAGGTTGTTGTTGGTTTCCAATGTTGAGGTTGTTGTTGAATTTTTTGTTGTTTTTCAATGTTGAAGTTGTTGTTGTTTTTCAATGTTGAGGTTGTTGTTGAATTTGTTGGTGTTTATCAGTGTTGAGGTTGTTGTTGAATTTGCTGGTGTTTTTCAATGTTGAGGTTGTTGTTGTTTTTCAATGTTGAGGTTGTTGTTGAATTTGTTGGTGTTTTTCAATGTTGAGTTTGTTGTTGTTTTTCAATGTTGAGGTTGTAGTTGAATTTGTTGGTGTTTTTCAATGTTGAGGTTGTTGTTGTTTTTCAATGTTGAGGTTGTTGTTGAATTTGTTGGTGTTTTGCAATGTTGAGGTTGTTGGTGTTTTTCAATGTTGAGGTTGTTGTTGAATTTGTTGGTGTTTTTCAATGTTGAGGTTGTTGTTGAATTTGTTGGTGTTTTCAATGTTGAGGTTGTTGTCGTTTTTCAATGTTGAGGTTGTTGCTGAGCTGGTTGGTGTTTTTCAATGTTGAGGTTGTTGTTGAATTTGTTGGTGTTTTTCAATGTTGAGGTTGTTTTTTTTCATTGTTGAGGTTGTTGTTGAATTTGTTGGTGTTTTTAAATGTTGAGGTTGTTGTTGAATTTGTTGCTGTTTTTCAATGTTGAGGTTTTTGTTGAATTTGTTGGTGTTTTTCAATGTTGAGGTTGTTGTTGTTTTTCAATGTTGAGGTTGTTGTTGAATTTGTTGGTGTTTTTCAATGTTGAGGTTGTTGTTGTTTTTCAATGTTGAGGTTGTTGTTGAATTTGTTGGTGTTTTTCAATGTTGAGGTTGTTGTTGAATTTGTTGGTGTTTTTCAATGTTGAGGTTGTTGTTGTTTTTCAATGTTGAGGTTATTGTTGAATTTGTTGGTGTTTTTCATTGTTGAGGTTGTTGTTATTTATCAATGTTGAGGTTGTTGTTGAATTTGTTGGTTTTTTTCAATGTTGAGGTTATTGTTGAATTTGTTGGTGTTTTTCAATGTTGAGGTTGTTGTTGTTTTTCAATGTTGAGGTTGTTGTTGAATTTGTTGGTGTTTTTCAATGTTGAGGTTGTTGTTGAATTTGTTGGTGTTTTCAATGTTGAGGTTGTTGTTGTTTTTCAATGTTGAGGTTGTTGTTGAATTTGTTGGTGTTTTTCAATGTTGAGGTTGTTGTTGTTTTTCAATGTTGAGGTTGTTGTTGAATTTGTTGGTGTTTTTCAATGTTGAGGTTGTTGTTGAATTTGTTGGTGTTTTTCAACGTTGCGGTTGTTGTTGTTTTTCAATGTTGAGGTTATTGTTGAATTTGTTGGTGTTTTTCAATGTTGAGATTGTTGTTGTTTTTCAATGTTGAGGTTGTTGTTGAATTTGTTGGTGTTTTTCAATGTTGACTTTGTTGTTGTTTTTCAATGTTGAGGTTGTTGTTGAATTTGTTGGTGGTTTTCAATGTTGAGGTTGTAGTTGTTTTTCAATGTTGAGGTTGTTGTTGAATTTGTTGGTGTTTTTCAATGTTGAGGTTGTTGTTGTTTTTCAATGTTGAGGTTGTTGTTGAATTTGTTGGTGTTTTTCAATGTTGAGGTTGTTGTTGAATTTGTTGGTGTTTTTCAATGTTGAGGTTGTTGTTGTTTTTCAAATTTGAGGTTGTTGAATTTGTTGGTGTTTTTTAATTTTGAGTTTGTTGTTGAATTTGTTGGTGTTTTTCAATGTTGAGGTTGTTGTTGTTTTTCAATGTTGAGGTTGTTGTTGAGTTTGTTGGTGTTTTTCAATGTTGAGGTTGTTGTTGAATTTGTTGGTGTTTTTCAATGTTGAGGTTGTTCTTGAATTTGTTGGTGTTTTTCAATGTTGTGGTTGTTGTTTTTTTTAAATGTTGAGGTTGTTGTTGAATTTGTTGGTGTTTTTTTAATTTTGAGGTTGTTGGTGTTTTTCAATGTTGAGGTTGTTGTTGAATTTGATGGTGTTTTTCAATGTCGAGGTTGTTGTTGAATTTGTTGGTGTTTTTCAATGTTGAAGTTGTTGTTGAATTTGTTGGTGTTTTTCAATTTCGAGGTTGTTGTTGAATTTGTTGGTGTTTTTCAATGTTGAAGTTTTTGTTGAATTTGTTGCTTTTTTTCAATGTTGAGGTTGTTGCTGTTTTTCAATGTTGAGATTGTTGTTGAATTTGTTGGTGTTTTTCAATGTTGAGGTTGTTATTGTTTTTCAATGCTGAGGTTGTTGTTGAATTTGTTGGTGTTTTTCAATGTTGAGGTTGTCGTTGAATTTGTTGGTGGTTTTCAATGTTGAGGTTGATGTTGTTTTCCAATGTTGAGGTTGTTGTTGAATTTTTTGTTGTTTTTCCATGTTGAGGTTGTTGTTGTTTTTCAATGTTGAGGTTGTTGTTGAATTTGATGGTGTTTTTCAATGTCGAGGTTGTTGTTGAATTTGTTGGTGTTTTTCAATGTTGAAGTTGTTGTTGAATTTTTTGTTGTTTTTCAATGTTGACGTTGTTGTTGTTTTTCAATGTTTAGGTTGTTGTTGAATTTGTTGGTGTTTTTCAGTGTTGAGGTTGTTGTTGAATTTGCTGGTGTTTTTCAATGTTGAGGTTGTTGTTGTTTTTCAATGTTGAGGTTGTTGTTGAATTTGTTGGTGTTTTTCAATGTTGAGTTTGTTGTTGTTTTTCAATTTTGAGGTTGTAGTTGAATTTGTTGGTGTTTTTCAATGTTGAGGTTGTTGTTGTTTTTCAATGTTGAGGTTGTTGTTGAATTTGTTGGTGTTTTGCAATGTTGAGGTTGTTGGTGTTTTTCAATGTTGAGGTTGTTGTTGAATTTGTTGGTGTTTTTCAATGTTGAGGTTGTTGTTGAATTTGTTGGTGTTTTCAATGTTGAGGTTGTTGTTGTTTTTCAATGTTGAGGTTGTTGTTGAGCTGGTTGGTGTTTTTCAATGTTGAGGTTGTTGTTGAATTTGTTGGTGTTTTTCAATGTTGAGGTTGTTTTTTTTCATTGTTGAGGTTGTTGTTGAATTTGTTGGTGTTTTTAAATGTTGAGGTTGTTGTTGAATTTGTTGCTGTTTTTCAATGTTGAGGTTTTTGTTGAATTTGTTGGTGTTTTTCAATGTTGAGGTTGTTGTTGTTTTTCAATGTTGAGGTTGTTGTTGAATTTGTTGGTGTTTTTCAATGTTGAGGTTGTTGTTGTTTTTCAATGTTGAGGTTGTTGTTGAATTTGTTGGTGTTTTTCAATGTTGAGGTTGTTGTTGAATATGTTGGTGTTTTTCAATGTTGAGGTTGTTGTTGTTTTTCAATGTTGAGGTTATTGTTGAATTTGTTGGTGTTTTTCATTGTTGAGTTTGTTGTTATTTATCAATGTTGAGGTTTTTGTTGAATTTGTTGGGTTTTTTCAATGTTGAGTTTGTTGTTGTTTTTCAATGTTGTGGTTGTTGTTGAATTTGTTGGTGTTTTTTCAATTTTGAGGTTGTTGTTGTTTTTCAATGTTGAGGTTGTTGTTGAATTTGATGGTGTTTTTCAATGTCGAGGTTGTTGTTGAATTTGTTGGTGTTTTTCAATGTTGAGGTTGTTGTTGTTTTTCAATGTTGAGGTTGTTGTTGAATTTTTTGGTGTTTTTCAATGTTGCGGTTGTTGTTGTTTTTCAATGTTGAGGTTGTTGTTGAATTTGTTGTTGTTTTTCAATGTTGAGGTTGTTGTTGAATTTGTTGGTGTTTTTCAATGTTGAGGTTGTTGTTGTTTTTCAATGTTGAGGTTATTATTGAATTTGTTGGTGTTTTTCAATGTTGAGGTTGTTGTTGTTTTTCAATGTTGAGGTTGTTGTTGAATTTGTTGGTGTTTTTCAATGTTGAGTTTGTTGTTGTTTTTCAATGTTGAGGTTGTTGTTGAATTTGTTGGTGTTTTTCAATGTTGAGGTTGTTGTTGTTTTTCAATGTTGAGGTTGTTGTTGAATTTGTTGGTGTCTTTCAATGTTGAGGTTGTTGTTGTTTTTCAATGTTGAGGTTGTTGTTGAATTTGTTGGTGTTTTTCAATGTTGAGTTTGTTGTTGAATTTGTTGGTGTTTTTCAATGTTGAGGAAGTTTTTGAATTTGTTGGTGTTTTTCAATGTTGAGGTTGTTGTAGTTTTTCAATGTTGAGCTTGTTGTTGAGTTTGTTGGTGTTTTTCAATGTTGAGGTTGTTGTTGAATTTGTTGGTGTTTTTCAATGTTGAGGTTGTTGTTGTTTTTCAATGTTGAGGTTGTTGTTGAATTTGTTGGTGTTTTGCAATGTTGAGGTTGTTGGTGTTTTTCAATGTTGCGGTTGTTGTTGAATTTGTTGGTGTTTTTCAATGTTGAGGTTGTTGTTGAATTTGTTGGTGTTTTCAATGTTGAGGTTGTTGTTGTTTTTCAATGTTGAGGTTGTTGTTGAGCTGGTTGGTGTTTTTCAATGTTGAGGTTGTTGTTGAATTTGTTGGTGTTTTTCAATGTTGAGGTTGTTGTTTTTCATTGTTGAGGTTGTTGTTGAATTTGTTGGTCTTTTTAAATGTTGAGGTTGTTGTTGAATTTGTTGCTGTTTTTCAATGTTGAGGTTGTTTTTGTTTTCAAAGCTGAGGTTGTTGTTGAATTTGTTGTTGTTTTTCAATGCTGAGGTTTTTGTTGAATTTGTTGGTGTTTTTCAATGTTGAGGTTGATGTTGTTTTTCAATGTTGAGGTTGTTGTTGAATTTGTTGGTGTTTTTCAATGTTGAGGTTGTTGTTGTTTTTCAATGTTGAGGTTGTTGTTGAATTTGTTGGTGTTTTTCAATGTTGAGGTTGTTGTTGTTTTTCAATGTTGAGGTTATTGTTGAATTTGTTGGTGTTTTTCATTGTTGAGTTTGTTGTTATTTATCAATG
Source organism: Isurus oxyrinchus (assembly GCA_026770705.1). NCBI lineage: Eukaryota > Metazoa > Chordata > Chondrichthyes > Lamniformes > Lamnidae > Isurus > Isurus oxyrinchus. The sequence goes on along the minus strand of JANJGN010000143.1, from coordinate 96,045 downwards.
TTGAGGTTGTTGTTGAATTTGTTGGTTTTTTTCAATGTTGAGTTTGTTGTTGTTTTTCAATGTTGTGGTTGTTGTTGAATTTGTTGTTGTTTATTCAATTTTGAGGTTGTTGTTTTTCAATGTTGAGGTTGTTGTTGAATTTGATGGTGCTTTTCAATGTCGAGGTTGTTGTTGAATTTGTTGGTGTTTTTCAATGTTGAAGTTTTTGTTGAATTTGTTGGTGTTTTTCAATGTTGAGGTTGTTGTTGTTTTTCAATGTTGAGGTTGTTGTTGAATTTGTTGGTGTTTTTCAATGTTGCGGTTGTTGTTGTTTTTCTATGTTGAGGTTGTTGTTGAATTTGTTGGTGTTTTTCAATGTTGAGGTTGTTGTTGAATTTGTTGGTGTTTTTCAATGTTGAGGTTGTTGTTGTTTTTCAATGTTGAGGTTATTGTTGAATTTGTTGGTGTTTTTCAATGTTGAGGTTGTTGTTGTTTTTCAATGTTGAGGTTGTTGTTGAATTTGTTGGTGTTTTTCAATGTTGAGTTTGTTGTTGTTTTTCAATGTTGAGGTTGTTGTTGAATTTGTTGGTGTTTTTCAATGTTGAGGTTGTTGTTGTTTTTCAATGTTGAGGTTGTTGTTGAATTTGTTGGTGTCTTTCAATGTTGAGGTTGTTGTTGTTTTTCAATGTTGAGGTTGTTGTTGAATTTGTTGGTGTTTTTCAATGTTGAGGTTGTTGTTGAATTTGTTGGTGTTTTTCAATGTTGAGGTTGTTGTTGTTTTTCAATTTTGAGGTTGTTGAATTTGTTCGTGTTTTTCAATCTTGAGTTTGTTGTTGAATTTGTTGGTGTTTTTCAATGTTGAGGAAGTTTTTGAATTTGTTGGTGTTTTTCAATGTTGAGGCTGTTGTTGTTTTTCAATGTTGAGCTTGTTGTTGAGTTTGTTGGTGTTTTTCAATGTTGAGGTTGTTGTTGAATTTGTTGGTGTTTTTCAATGTTGAGGTTGTTGTTGTTTTTCAATGTTGAGGTTGTTGTTGAATTTGTTGGTGTTTTGCAATGTTGAGGTTGTTGGTGTTTTTCAATGTTGAGGTTGTTGTTGAATTTGTTGGTGTTTTTCAATGTTGAGGTTGTTGTTGAATTTGTTGGTGTTTTCAATGTTGAGGTTGTTGTTGTTTTTCAATGTTGAGGTTGTTGTTGAGCTGGTTGGTGTTTTTCAATGTTGAGGTTGTTGTTGAATTTGTTGGTGTTTTTCAATTTTGAGGTTGTTGTTTTTCATTGTTGAGGTTGTTGTTGAATTTGTTGGTCTTTTTAAATGTTGAGGTTGTTGTTGAATTTGTTGCTGTTTTTCAATGTTGAGGTTGTTTTTGTTTTCAAAGCTGAGGTTGTTGTTGAATTTGTTGTTGTTTTTCAATGTTGAGGTTTTTGTTGAATTTGTTGGTGTTTTTCAATGTTGAGGTTGTTGTTGTTTTTCAATGTTGAGGTTGTTGTTGAATTTGTTGGTGTTTTTCAATGTTGAGGTTGTTGTTGTTTTTCAATGTTGAGGTTGTTGTTGAATTTGTTGGTGTTTTTCAATGTTGAGGTTGTTGTTGAATTTGTTGGTGTTTTTCAATGTTGAGGTTGTTGTTGTTTTTCAATGTTGAGGTTATTGTTGAATTTGTTGGTGTTTTTCATTGTTGAGGATGTTGTTATTTATCAATGTTGAGGTTGTTGTTGAATTTGTTGGTTTTTTTCAATGTTGAGTTTGTTGTTGTTTTTCAATGTTGTGGTTGTTGTTGAATTTGTTAGTGTTTTTTCAATTTTGAGGTTGTTGTTGTTTTTCAATGTTGAGGTTTTTGTTGAATTTGATGGTGTTTTTCAATGTCGAGGTTGTTGTTGAATTTGTTGGTGTTTTTCAATGTTGAAGTTTTTGTTGAATTTGTTGGTGTTTTTCAATGTTGAGGTTGTTGTTGTTTTTCAATGTTGAGGTTGTTGTTGAATTTGTTGGTGTTTTTCAATGTTGCGGTTGTTGTTGTTTTTCAATGTTGCGGTTGTTGTTGAATTTGTTGGTGTTTTTCAATGTTGAGGTTGTTGTTGAATTTGTTGGTGTTTTTCAATGTTGAGGTTGTTGTTGTTTTTCAATGTTGAGGTTATTGTTGAATTTGTTGGTGTTTTTCAATGTTGAGGTTGTTGTTGTTTTTCAATGTTGAGGTTGTTGTTGAATTTGTTGCTGTTTTTCAATGTTGAGTTTGTTGTTGTTTTTCAATGTTGAGGTTGTTGTTGAATTTGTTGGTGTTTTTCAATGTTGAGGTTGTTGTTGTTTTTCAATGTTGAGGTTGTTGTTGAATTTGTTGGTGTCTTTCAATGTTGAGGTTGTTGTTGTTTTTCAATGTTGAGGTTGTTGTTGAATTTGCTGGTGTTTTTCAATCTTGAGTTTGTTGTTGAATTTGTTGCTGTTTTTCAATGTTGAGGTTGTTTTTGAATTTGTTGGTGTTTTTCAATGTTGAGGTTGTTGTTGTTTTTCAATGTTGAGCTTGTTGTTGAGTTTGTTGGTGTTTTTCAATGTTGAGGTTGTTGTTGAATTTGTTGGTGTTTTTCAATGTTCAGGTTGTTCTTGAATTTGTTGGTGTTTTTCAATGTTGCGGTTGTTGTTTTTTTTAAATGTTGAGGTTGTTGTTGAATTTGTTGGTGTTTTTTCAATTTTAAGGTTGTTGGTGTTTTTCAATGTTGAGGTTGTTGTTTAATTTGATGGTGTTTTTCAATGTCGAGGTTGTTGTTGAATTTGTTGGTGTTTTTCAATGTTGAAGTTGTTGTTGAATTTGTTGGTGTTTTTCAATTTCGAGGTTGTTGTTGAATTTGTTGGTGTTTTTCAATGTTGAGGTTGTTGTTGTTTTTCAATGTTGAGGTTGTTGTTGAGTTTGTTGGTGTTTTTCAATGTTGAGGTTGTTGTTGAATTTGTTGGTGTTTTTCACTGTTGAGGTTGTTCTTGAATTTGTTGGTGTTTTTCAATGTTGTGGTTGTTGTTTTTTTTAAATGTTGAGGTTGTTGTTGAATTTGTTGGTGTTTTTTCAATTTTGAGGTTGTTGGTGTTTTTCAATGTTGACGTTGTTGTTGAATTTGATGGTGTTTTTCAATGTCGAGGTTGTTGTTGAATTTGTTGGTGTTTTTCAATGTTGAAGTTGTTGTTGAATTTGTTGGTGTTTTTCAATTTCGAGGTTGTTGTTGAATTTGTTGGTGTTTTTCAACGTTGAAGTTTTTGTTGAATTTGTTGTTGTTTTTCAATGTTGAGGTTGTTGTTGTTTTTCAATGTTGAGGTTGTTGTTGAATTTGTTGGTGTTTTTCAATGTTGAGGTTGTTGTTGTTTTTCAATGCTGAGGTTGTTGTTGAATTTGTTGTTGTTTTTCAATGTTGAGGTTGTTGTTGAATTTGTTGGTGTTTTTCTGTGTTGAGGTTGTTATTGAATTTGCTGGTGTTTTTCAATGTTGAGGTTGTTGTTGTTTTTCAATGTTGAGGTTGTTGTTGAATTTGCTGGTGTTTTTCAATCTTGAGTTTGTTGTTGTTTTTCAATGTTGAGGTTGTTGTTGAATTTGTTGGTGTTTTGCAATGTTGAGGTTGTTGTTGTTTTTCTATGTTGAGGTTGTTGTTGAGCTGGTTGGTGTTTTTCAATGTTGAGGTTGTTGTTGAATTTGTTGGTGTTTTTCAATGTTGAGGTTGTTGTTTTTCATTGTTGAGGTTGTTGTTGAATTTGTTGGTGTTTTTAAATGTTGAGGTTGTTGTTGAATTTGTTGCTGTTTTCCTATGTTGAGGTTGTTTTCGTTTTCAATGCTGAGGTTGTTGTTGAATTTGTTGGTGTTTTTCAATGTTGAGGTTTTTGTTGAATTTGTTGGTGTTTTTCAATGTTGAGGTTGTTGTTGTTTTTCAATTTTGAGGTTGTTGTTGAATTTGTTGGTGTTTTTCAATGTTGAGGTTGTTGTTGTTTTTCAATGTTGAGGTTGTTGTTGAATTTGTTGGTGTTTTTCAATGTTGAGGTTGTTGTTGAATTTGTTGGTGTTTTTCAATGTTGAGGTTGTTGTTGTTTTTCAATGTTGAGGTTATTGTTGAATTTGTTGCTGTTTTTCAATGTTGAGGTTGTTGTTGTTTTTCAATGTTGAGGTTGTTGTTGAATTTGTTGGTGTTTTTCAATGTTGAGGTTGTTGTTGTTTTTCAATGCTGAGGTTGTTGTTGAATTTGTTGTTGTTTTTCAATGTTGAGGTTGTTGTTGAATTTGTTGGTGTTTTTCAATGTTGAGTTTGTTGTTGTTTTTCAATGTTGAGGTTGTTGTTGAATTTGTTGGTGTTTTGCAATGTTGAGGTTGTTGTTGTTTTTCAATGTTGAGGTTGTTGTTGAGCTGGTTGGTGTTTTTCAATGTTGAGGTTGTTGTTGAATTTGTTGGTGTTTTTCAATGTTGAGGTTGTTGTTTTTCATTGTTGAGGTTCTTGTTGAATTTGTTGGTGTTTTTAAATGTTGAGGTTGTTGTTGAATTTGTTGCTGTTTTTCTATGTTGAGGTTGTTTTTGTTTTCAATGCTGAGGTTGTTGTTGAATTTGTTGGTGTTTTTCAATGTTGAGGTTTTTGTTGAATTTGTTGGTGTTTTTCAATGTTGAGGTTGTTGTTGTTTTTCAATGTTGAGGTTGTTGTTGAATTTGTTGGTGTTTTTCAATGTTGAGGTTGTTGTTGCTTTTCAATGTTGAGGTTGTTGTTGAATTTGTTGGTGTTTTTCAATGTTGAGGTTGTTGTTGAATTTGTTGGTGTTTTTCAATGTTGAGGTTGTTGTTGTTTTTCAATGTTGAGGTTATTGTTGGATTTGTTGCTGTTTTTCAATGTTGAGGTTGTTGTTGTTTTTCAATGTTGAGGTTGTTGTTGAATTTGTTGGTGTTTTTCAATGTTGAGTTTGTTGTTGTTTTTCAATGTTGAGGTTGTTGTTGAATTTGTTGGTGTTTTTCAATGTTGAGGTTGTAGTTGTTTTTCAATGTTGAGGTTGTTGTTGAATTTGTTGGTGTTTTTCAATGTTGAGGTTGTTGTTGTTTTTCAATGTTGAGGTTGTTGTTGAATTTGTTGGTGTTTTTCAATGTTGAGGTGTTTGTTGAATTTGTTGGTGTTTTTCAATGTTGAGGTTGTTGTTGTTTTTCAATGTTGAGGTTGTTGTTGAGTTTGTTGGCGTTTTTCAATGTTGAGGTTGTTGTTGAATTTGTTGGTGTTTTTCAATGTTGAGGTTGTTCTTGAATTTGTTGGTGTTTTTCAATGTTGTGGTTGTTGTTTTTTTTAAATGTTGAGGTTGTTGTTGAATTTGTTGGTGTTTTTTCAATTTTGAGGTTGTTGGTGTTTTTCAATGTTGACGTTGTTGTTGAATTTGATGGTGTTTTTCAATGTCGAGGTTGTTGTTGAATTTGTTGGTGTTTTTCAATGTTGAAGTTGTTGTTGAATTTGTTGGTGTTTTTCAATTTCGAGGTTGTTGTTGAATTTGTTGGTGTTTTTCAACGTTGAAGTTTTTGTTGAATTTGTTGGTGTTTTTCAATGTTGAGGTTGTTGTTGTTTTTCAATGTTGAGGTTGTTGTTGAATTTGTTGGTGTTTTTCAAAGTTGAGGTTGTTGTTGTTTTTCAATGCTGAGGTTGTTGTTGAATTTGTTGTTGTTTTTCAATGTTGAGGTTGTTGTTGAATTTGTTGGTGTTTTTCAATGTTGAGTTTGTTGTTGTTTTTCAATGTTGAGGTTGTTGTTGAATTTGTTGGTGTTTTGCAATGTTGAGGTTGTTGTTCTTTTTCAATGTTGAGGTTGTTGTTGAGCTGGTTGGTGTTTTTCAATGTTGAGGTTGTTGTTGAATTTGTTGGTGTTTTTCAATGTTGAGGTTGTTGTTGAATTTTTTGGTGTTTTTCAATGTTGAGGTTGTTGTTGTTTTTCAATGTTGAGGTTGTATTTGAATTTGTTGGTGTTTTTCAATGTTGAGGTTGTTGTTGTTTTTCAATGTTGAGGTTGTTGTTGAATTTGTTGGAGTTTTTCAATGTTGAGGTTGTTGTTGAATTTGTTGGTGTTTTTCAATGTTGAGGTTGTTGTTGTTTTTCAATGTTGAGGTTATTGTTGAATTTGTTGCTGTTTTTCAATGTTGAGGTTGTTGTTGTTTTTCAATGTTGAGGTTGTTGTTGAATTTGTCGGTGTTTTTCAATGTTGAGTTTGTTGTTGTTTTTCAATGTTGAGGTTGTTGTTGAATTTGTTGGTGTTTTTCAATGTTGAGGTTGTAGTTGTTTTTCAATGTTGAGGTTGTTGTTGAATTTGTTGGTGTTTTTCAATGTTGAGGTTGTTGTTGTTTTTCAATGTTGAGGTTGTTGTTGAATTTGTTGGTGTTTTTCAATGTTGAGGTTGTTGTTGAATTTGTTGGTGTTTTTCAATGTTGAGGTTGTTGTTTTTCAATTTTGAGGTTGTTGAATTTGTTGGTGTTTTTCAATCTTGAGTTTGTTGTTGAATTTGTTGGTGTTTTTCAATGTTGAGGTTGTTTTTGAATTTGTTGGTGTTTTTCAATGTTGAGGTTGTTGTTGTTTTTCAATGTTGAGGTTGTTGTTGAGTTTGTTGGTGTTTTTCAATGTTGAGGTTGTTCTTGAATTTGTTGGTGTTTTTCAATGCTGAGGTTGTTCTTGATTTTCTTGGTGTTTTTCAATGTTGTGGTTGTTGTTTTTTTAAATGTTGAGGTTGTTGTTGAATTTGTTGGTGTTTTTTTAATTTTGAGGTTGTTGGTGTTTTTCAATGTTGAGGTTGTTGTTGAATTTGATGGTGTTTTTCAATGTCGAGGTTGTTGTTGAATTTGTTGGTGTTTTTCAATGTTGAAGTTGTTGTTGAATTTGTTGGTGTTTTTCAATTTCGAGGTTGTTGTTGAATTTGTTGGTGTTTTTCAATGTTGAAGTTTTTGTTGAATTTGTTGCTGTTTTTCAATGTTGAGGTTGTTGTTGTTTTTCAATGTTGAGGTTGTTGTTGAATTTGTTGGTGTTTTTCAATGTTGAGGTTGTTATTGTTTTTCAATGCTGAGGTTGTTGTTGAATTTGTTGGTGTTTTTCAATGTTGAGGTTGTTGTTGAATTTGTTGGTGGTTTTCAATGTTGAGGTTGATGTTGTTTTCCAATGTTGAGGTTGTTGTTGAAATTTTTGTTGTTTTTCAATGTTGAGGTTGTTGTTGTTTTTCAATGTTGAGGTTGTTGTTGAATTTGTTGGTGTTTTTCAGTGTTGAGGTTGTTGTTGAATTTGTTGGTGTTTTTCAATGTTGAGGTTGTTGTTGTTTTTCAATGTTGAGGTTGTTGTTGAATTTGTTGCTGTTTTTCAATGTTGAGTTTGTTGTTGTTTTTCAATGTTGAGGTTGTTGTTGAATTGGTTGGTGTTTTTCAATGTTGAGGTTGTTGTTGTTTTTCAATGCTGAGGTTGTTGTTGAATTTGTTGGTGTTTTTCAATGTTGAGGTTGTTGTTGTTTTTCAATGTTGAGGTTGTTGTTGAATTTGTTGGTGTCTTTCAATGTTGAGGTTGTTGTTGTTTTTCAATGTTGAGGTTGTTGTTGAATTTGCTGGTGTTTTTCAATCTTGAGTTTGTTGTTGAATTTGCTGCTGTTTTTCAATGTTGAGGTTGTTTTTGAATTTGTTGGTGTTTTTCAATGTTGAGGTTGTTGTTGTTTTTCAATGTTGAGCTTGTTGTTGAGTTTGTTGGTGTTTTTCAATGTTGAGGTTGTTGTTGAATTTGTTGGTGTTTTTCAATGTTCAGGTTGTTCTTGAATTTGTTGGTGTTTTTCAATGTTGTGGTTGTTGTTTTTTTTAAATGTTGAGGTTGTTGTTGAATTTGTTGGTGTTTTTTCAATTTTAAGGTTGTTGGTGTTTTTCAATGTTGAGGTTGTTGTTTAATTTGATGGTGTTTTTCAATGTCGAGGTTGTTGTTGAATTTGTTGGTGTTTTTCAATGTTGAAGTTGTTGTTGAATTTGTTGGTGTTTTTCAATTTCGAGGTTGTTGTTGAATTTGTTGGTGTTTTTCAATGTTGAGGTTGTTGTTGATTTTCAATGTTGAGGTTGTTGTTGAGTTTGTTGGTGTTTTTCAATGTTGAGGTTGTTGTTGAATTTGTTGGTGTTTTTCACTGTTGAGGTTGTTCTTGAATTTGTTGGTGTTTTTCAATGTTGTGGTTGTTGTTTTTTTTAAATGTTGAGGTTGTTGTTGAATTTGTTGGTGTTTTTTCAATTTTGAGGTTGTTGGTGTTTTTCAATGTTGACGTTGTTGTTGAATTTGATGGTGTTTTTCAATGTCGAGGTTGTTGTTGAATTTGTTGGTGTTTTTCAATGTTGAAGTTGTTGTTGAATTTGTTGGTGTTTTTCAATTTCGAGGTTGTTGTTGAATTTGTTGGTGTTTTTCAACGTTGAAGTTTTTGTTGAATTTGTTGTTGATTTCAATGTTGAGGTTGTTGTTGTTTTTCAATGTTGAGGTTGTTGTTGAATTTGTTGGTGTTTTTCAATGTTGAGGTTGTTGTTGTTTTTCAATGCTGAGGTTGTTGTTGAATTTGTTGTTGTTTTTCAATGTTGAGGTTGTTGTTGAATTTGTTGGTGTTTTTCAGTGTTGAGGTTGTTGTTGAATTTGCTGGTGTTTTTCAATGTTGAGGTTGTTGTTGTTTTTCAATGTTGAGGTTGTTGTTGAATTTGTTGGTGTTTTTCAATGTTGAGTTTGTTGTTGTTTTTCAATGTTGAGGTTGTTGTTGAATTTGTTGGTGTTTTGCAATGTTGAGGTTGTTGTTGTTTTTCTATGTTGAGGTTGTTGTTGAGCTGGTTGGTGTTTTTCAATGTTGAGGTTGTTGTTGAATTTGTTGGTGTTTTTCAATGTTGAGGTTGTTGTTTTTCATTGTTGAGGTTGTTGTTGAATTTGTTGGTGTTTTTAAATGTTGAGGTTGTTGTTGAATTTGTTGCTGTTTTTCTATGTTGAGGTTGTTTTCGTTTTCAATGCTGAGGTTGTTGTTGAATTTGTTGGTGTTTTTCAATGTTGAGGTTTTTGTTGAATTTGTTGGTGTTTTTCAATGTTGAGGTTGTTGTTGTTTTTCAATTTTGAGGTTGTTGTTGAATTTGTTGGTGTTTTTCAATGTTGAGGTTGTTGTTGTTTTTCAATGTTGAGGTTGTTGTTGAATTTGTTGGTGTTTTTCAATGTTGAGGTTGTTGTTGAATTTGTTGGTGTTTTTCAATGTTGAGGTTGTTGTTGTTTTTCAATGTTGAGGTTATTGTTGAATTTGTTGCTGTTTTTCAATGTTGAGGTTGTTGTTGTTTTTCAATGTTGAGGTTGTTGTTGAATTTGTTGGTGTTTTTCAATGTTGAGGCTGTTGTTGTTTTTCAATGCTGAGGTTGTTGTTGAATTTGTTGTTGTTTTTCAATGTTGAGGTTGTTGTTGAATTTGTTGGTGTTTTTCAATGTTGAGTTTGTTGTTGTTTTTCAATGTTGAGGTTGTTGTTGAATTTGTTGGTGTTTTGCAATGTTGAGGTTGTTGTTGTTTTTCAATGTTGAGGTTGTTGTTGAGCTGGTTGGTGTTTTTCAATGTTGAGGTTGTTGTTGAATTTGTTGGTGTTTTTCAATGTTGAGGTTGTTGTTTTTCATTGTTGAGGTTCTTGTTGAATTTGTTGGTGTTTTTAAATGTTGAGGTTGTTTTTGAATTTGTTGCTGTTTTTCTATGTTGAGGTTGTTTTTGTTTTCAATGCTGAGGTTGTTGTTGAATTTGTTGGTGTTTTTCAATGTTGAGGTTTTTGTTGAATTTGTTGGTGTTTTTCAATGTTGAGGTTGTTGTTGTTTTTCAATGTTGAGGTTGTTGTTGAATTTGTTGGTGTTTTTCAATGTTGAGGTTGTTGTTGTTTTTCAATGTTGAGGTTGTTGTTGAATTTGTTGGTGTTTTTCAATGTTGAGGTTGTTGTTGAATTTGTTGGTGTTTTTCAATGTTGAGGTTGTTGTTGTTTTTCAATTTTGAGGTTATTGTTGAATTTGTTGCTGTTTTTCAATGTTGAGGTTGTTGTTGTTTTTCAATGTTGAGGTTGTTGTTGAATTTGTTGGTGTTTTTCAATGTTGAGTTTGTTGTTGTTTTTCAATGTTGAGGTTGTTGTTGAATTTGTTGGTGTTTTTCAATGTTGAGGTTGTAGTTGTTTTTCAATGTTGAGGTTGTTGTTGAATTTGTTGGTGTTTTTCAATGTTGAGGTTGTTGTTGTTTTTCAATGTTGAGGTTGTTGTTGAATTTGTTGGTGTTTTTCAATGTTGAGGTGTTTGTTGAATTTGTTGGTGTTTTTCAATGTTGAGGTTGTTGTTGTTTTTCAATGTTGAGGTTGTTGTTGAGTTTGTTGGCGTTTTTCAATGTTGAGGTTGTTGTTGAATTTGTTGGTGTTTTTCAATGTTGAGGTTGTTCTTGAATTTGTTGGTGTTTTTCAATGTTGTGGTTGTTGTTTTTTTTAAATGTTGAGGTTGTTGTTGAATTTGTTGGTGTTTTTTCAATTTTGAGGTTGTTGGTGTTTTTCAATGTTGACGTTGTTGTTGAATTTGATGGTGTTTTTCAATGTCGAGGTTGTTGTTGAATTTGTTGGTGTTTTTCAATGTTGAAGTTGTTGTTGAATTTGTTGTGTTTTTCAATTTCGAGGTTGTTGTTGAATTTGTTGGTGTTTTTCAACGTTGAAGTTTTTGTTGAATTTGTTGGTGTTTTTCAATGTTGAGGTTGTTGTTGTTTTTCAATGTTGAGGTTGTTGTTGAATTTGTTGGTGTTTTTCAAAGTTGAGGTTGTTGTTGTTTTTCAATGCTGAGGTTGTTGTTGAATTTGTTGTTGTTTTTCAATGTTGAGGTTGTTGTTGAATTTGTTGGTGTTTTTCAATGTTGAGTTTGTTGTTGTTTTTCAATGTTGAGGTTGTTGTTGAATTTGTTGGTGTTTTGCAATGTTGAGGTTGTTGTTCTTTTTCAATGTTGAGGTTGTTGTTGAGCTGGTTGGTGTTTTTCAATGTTGAGGTTGTTGTTGAATTTGTTGGTGTTTTTCAATGTTGAGGTTGTTGTTGAATTTTTTGGTGTTTTTCAATGTTGAGGTTGTTGTTGTTTTTCAATGTTGAGGTTGTATTTGAATTTGTTGGTGTTTTTCAATGTTGAGGTTGTTGTTGTTTTTCAATGTTGAGGTTGTTGTTGAATTTGTTGGAGTTTTTCAATGTTGAGGTTGTTGTTGAATTTGTTGGTGTTTTTCAATGTTGAGGTTGTTGTTGTTTTTCAATGTTGAGGTTATTGTTGAATTTGTTGCTGTTTTTCAATGTTGAGGTTGTTGTTGTTTTTCAATGTTGAGGTTGTTGTTGAATTTGTCGGTGTTTTTCAATGTTGAGTTTGTTGTTGTTTTTCAATGTTGAGGTTGTTGTTGAATTTGTTGGTGTTTTTCAATGTTGAGGTTGTAGTTGTTTTTCAATGTTGAGGTTGTTGTTGAATTTGTTGGTGTTTTTCAATGTTGAGGTTGTTGTTGTTTTTCAATGTTGAGGTTGTTGTTGAATTTGTTGGTGTTTTTCAATGTTGAGGTTGTTGTTGAATTTGTTGGTGTTTTTCAATGTTGAGGTTGTTGTTTTTCAATTTTGAGGTTGTTGAATTTGTTGGTGTTTTTCAATCTTGAGTTTGTTGTTGAATTTGTTGGTGTTTTTCAATGTTGAGTTTGTTGTTGTTTTTCAATGTTGAGGTTGTTGTTGAATTTGTTGGTGTTTTTCAATGTTGAGGTTGTAGTTGTTTTTCAATGTTGAGGTTGTTGTTGAATTTGTTGGTGTTTTTCAATGTTGAGGTTGTTGTTGTTTTTCAATGTTGAGGTTGTTGTTGAATTTGTTGGTGTTTTTCAATGTTGAGGTTGTTGTTGAATTTGTTGGTGTTTTTCAATGTTGAGGTTGTTTTTGAATTTGTTGGTGTTTTTCAATGTTGAGGTTGTTGTTGTTTTTCAATGTTGAGGTTGTTGTTGAGTTTGTTGGTGTTTTTCAATGTTGAGGTTGTTCTTGAATTTGTTGGTGTTTTTCAATGCTGAGGTTGTTCTTGATTTTCTTGGTGTTTTTCAATGTTGTGGTTGTTGTTTTTTTAAATGTTGAGGTTGTTGTTGAATTTGTTGGTGTTTTTTTAATTTTGAGGTTGTTGGTGTTTTTCAATGTTGAGGTTGTTGTTGAATTTGATGGTGTTTTTCAATGTCGAGGTTGTTGTTGAATTTGTTGGTGTTTTTCAATGTTGAAGTTGTTGTTGAATTTGTTGGTGTTTTTCAATTTCGAGGTTGTTGTTGAATTTGTTGGTGTTTTTCAATGTTGAAGTTTTTGTTGAATTTGTTGCTGTTTTTCAATGTTGAGGTTGTTGTTGTTTTTCAATGTTGAGGTTGTTGTTGAATTTGTTGGTGTTTTTCAATGTTGAGGTTGTTATTGTTTTTCAATGCTGAGGTTGTTGTTGAATTTGTTGGTGTTTTTCAATGTTGAGGTTGTTGTTGAATTTGTTGGTGGTTTTCAATGTTGAGGTTGATGTTGTTTTCCAATGTTGAGGTTGTTGTTGAAATTTTTGTTGTTTTTCAATGTTGAGGTTGTTGTTGTTTTTCAATGTTGAGGTTGTTGTTGAATTTGTTGGTGTTTTTCAGTGTTGAGGTTGTTGTTGAATTTGTTGGTGTTTTTCAATGTTGAGGTTGTTGTTGTTTTTCAATGTTGAGGTTGTTGTTGAATTTGTTGCTGTTTTTCAATGTTGAGTTTGTTGTTGTTTTTCAATGTTGAGGTTGTTGTTGAATTGGTTGGTGTTTTTCAATGTTGAGGTTGTTGTTGTTTTTCAATGTTGAGGTTGTTGTTGAATTTGTTGGTGTTTTGCAATGTTGAGGTTGTTGGTGTTTTTCAATGTTGAGGTTGTTGTTGAATTTGTTGGTGTTTTTCAATGTTGAGGTTGTTGTTGAATTTGTTGGTGTTTTCAATGTTGAGGTTGTTGTTGTTTTTCAATGTTGAGGTTGTTGTTGAGCTGGTTGGTTTTTTTCAATGTTGAGGTTGTTGTTGAATTTGTTGGTGTTTTTCAATGTTGAGGTTGTTGTTGTTTTTCAATGTTGAGGTTATTGTTGAATTTGTTGGTGTTTTTCAATGTTGAGGTTGTTGTTGTTTTTCAATGTTGAGGTTGTTGTTGAATTTGTTGATTTTTTTCAATGTTGAGTTTGTTGTTGTTTTTCAATGTTGAGGTTGTTGTTGAATTTGTTGGTGTTTTTCAATGTTGAGGTTGTTGTTTTTCATTGTTGAGGTTGTTGTTGAATTTGTTGGTGTTTTTCAATGTTGAGGTTGTTGTTGTTTTTCAATGTTGAGGTTGTTGTTGAATTTGTTGGTGTTTTTAAATGTTGAGGTTGTTGTTGAATTTGTTGCTGTTTTTTAATGTTGAGGTTGTTTTTGTTTTCAATGCTGAGGTTCTTGTTGAATTTGTTGGTGTTTTTCAATGTTGAGGTTTTTGTTGAATTTGTTGGTGTTTTTCCATGTTGAGGTTGTTGCTGTTTTTCAATGTTGAGGTTGTTGTTGAATTTGTTGGTGTTTTTCAATGTTGAGGTTGTTGTTGTTTTTCAATGTTGAGGTTGTTGTTGAATTTGTTGGTGTTTTTCAATGTTGAGGTTGTTGTTGAATTTGTTGGTGTTTTTCAATGTTGTGGTTGTTGTTGTTTTTCAATGTTGAGGTTATTGTTGAATTTGTTGGTGTTTTTCAATGTTGAGGTTGTTGTTGTTTTTCAATGTTGAGGTTGTTGTTGAATTTGTTGATTTTTTTCAATGTTGAGATTGTTGTTGTTTTTCAATGTTGAGGTTGTTGTTGAATTTGTTGGTGTTTTTCAATGTTGAGGTTGTTGTTGTTTTTCAATGTTGAGGTTGTTGTTGAATTTGTTGGTGTTTTTCAATGTCGAGGTTGTTGTTGAATTTGTTGGTGTTTTTCAATGTTGAAGTTGTTGTTGAATTTGTTGGTGTTTTTCAATTTCGAGGTTGTTGTTGAATTTGTTGGTGTTTTTCAACGTTGAAGTTTTTGTTGAATTTGTTGGTGTTTTTCAATGTTGAGGTTGTTGTTGTTTTTCAATGTTGAGGTTGCTGTTGAATTTGTTGGTGTTTTTCAATGTTGAGGTTGTTGTTGTTTTTCAATGCTGAGGTTGTTGTTGAATTTGTTGTTGTTTTTCAATGTTGAGGTTGTTGTTGAATTTGTTGGTGTTTTTCAGTGTTGAGGTTGTTGTTGAATTTGCTGGTGTTTTTCAATGTTGAGGTTGTTGTTGTTTTTCAATGTTGAGGTTGTTGTTGAATTTGTTGGTGTTTTTCAATGCTGAGTTTGTTGTTGTTTTTCAATGTTGAGGTTGTTGTTGAATTTGTTGGTGTTTTGCAATGTTGAGGTTGTTGTTGTTTTTCTATGTTGAGGTTGTTGTTGAGCTGGTTGGTGTTTTTCAATGTTCAGGTTGTTGTTGAATTTGTTGGTGTTTTTCAATGTTGAGGTTGTTGTTTTTCATTGTTGAGGTTGTTGTTGAATTTGTTGGTGTTTTTAAATGTTGAGGTTGTTGTTGAATTTGTTGCTGTTTTTCTATGTTGAGGTTGTTTTCGTTTTCAATGCTGAGGTTGTTGTTGAATTTGTTGGTGTTTTTCAATGTTGAGGTTTTTGTTGAATTTGTTGGTGTTTTTCAATGTTGAGGTTGTTGTTGTTTTTCAATGTTGAGGTTGTTCTTGAATTTGTTGGTGTTTTTCAATGTTGAGGTTGTTGTTGTTTTTCAATGTTGAGGTTGTTGTTGAATTTGTTGGTGTTTTTCAATGTTGAGGTTGTTGTTGAATTTGTTGGTGTTTTTCAATGTTGAGGTTGTTGTTGTTTTTCAATGTTGAGGTTATTGTTGAATTTGTTTCTGTTTTTCAATGTTGAGGTTGTTGTTGTTTTTCAATGTTGAGGTTGTTGTTGAATTTGTTGGTGTTTTTCAATGCTGAGTTTGTTGTTGTTTTTCAATGTTGAGGTTGTTGTTGAATTTGTTGGTGTTTTTCAATGTTGAGGTTGTTTTTGAAATTGTTGATGTTTTTCAATGTTGAGGTTGTTGTTGTTTTTCAATGTTGAGGTTGTTGTTGAGTTTGTTGGTGTTTTTCAATGTTGAGGTTGTTGTTGAATTTGTTGGTGTTTTTCAATGTTGAGGTTGTTCTTGAATTTGTTGGTGTTTTTCCATGTTGTGGTTGTTGTTTTTTTTAAATGTTGAGGTTGTTGTTGAATTTGTTGGTGTTTTTTCAATTTTGAGGTTGTTGGTGTTTTTCAGTGATGACGTTGTTGTTGAATTTGATGGTGTTTTTCAATGTCGAGGTTGTTGTTGAATTTGTTGGTGTTTTTCAATGTTGAGGTTGTTGTTGTTTTTCAATGTTGAGGTTGTATTTGAATTTATTGGTGTTTTTCAATGTTGAGGTTGTTGTTGTTTTTCAATGTTGAGGTTGTTGTTGAATTTGTTGGTGTTTTTCAATGTTGAGGTTGTTGTTGAATTTGTTGGTGTTTTTCAATGTTGAGGTTGTTGTTGTTTTTCAATGTTGAGGTTGTTGTTGAATTTGTCGGTGTTTTTCAATGTTGAGTTTGTTGTTGTTTTTCAATGTTGAGGTTGTTGTTGAATTTGTTGGTGTTTTTCAATGTTGAGGTTGTAGTTGTTTTTCAATGTTGAGGTTGTTGTTGAATTTGTTGGTGTTTTTCAATGTTGAGGTTGTTGTTGTTTTTCAATGTTGAGGTTGTTGTTGAATTTGTTGGTGTTTTTCAATGTTGAGGTTGTTGTTGAATTTGTTGGTGTTTTTCAATGTTGAGGTTGTTGTTTTTCAATTTTGAGGTTGTTGAATTTGTTGGTGTTTTTCAATCTTGAGTTTGTTGTTGAATTTGTTGGTGTTTTTCAATGTTGAGGTTGTTTTTGAATTTGTTGGTGTTTTTCAATGTTGAGGTTGTTGTTGTTTTTCAATGTTGAGGTTGTTGTTGAGTTTGTTGGTGTTTTTCAATGTTGAGGTTGTTCTTGAATTTGTTGGTGTTTTTCAATGCTGAGGTTGTTCTTGATTTTGTTGGTGTTTTTCAATGTTGTGGTTGTTGTTTTTTTAAATGTTGAGGTTGTTGTTGAATTTGTTGGTGTTTTTTTAATTTTGAGGTTGTTGGTGTTTTTCAATGTTGAGGTTGTTGTTGAATTTGATGGTGTTTTTCAATGTCGAGGTTGTTGTTGAATTTGTTGGTGTTTTTCAATGTTGAAGTTGTTGTTGAATTTGTTGGTGTTTTTCAATTTCGAGGTTGTTGTTGAATTTGTTGGTGTTTTTCAATGTTGAAGTTTTTGTTGAATTTGTTGCTGTTTTTCAATGTTGAGGTTGTTGTTGTTTTTCAATGTTGAGGTTGTTGTTGAATTTGTTGGTGTTTTTCAATGTTGGGGTTGTTATTGTTTTTCAATGCTGAGGTTGTTGTTGCATTTGTTGGTGTTTTTCAATGTTGAGGTTGTTGTTGAATTTGTTAATGGTTTTCAATGTTGAGGTTGATGTTGTTTTCCAATGTTGAGGTTGTTGTTGAATTTTTTGTTGTTTTTCAATGTTGAGGTTGTTGTTGTTTTTCAATGTTGAGGTTGTTGTTGAATTTGTTGGTGTTTTTCAGTGTTGAGGTTGTTGTTGAATTTGTTGGTGTTTTTCAATGTTGAGGTTGTTGTTGTTTTTCAATGTTGAGGTTGTTGCTGAATTTGTTGCTGTTTTTCAATGTTGAGTTTGTTGTTGTTTTTCAATGTTGAGGTTGTTGTTGAATTGGTTGGTGTTTTTCAATGTTGAGGTTGTTGTTGTTTTTCAATGTTGACGTTGTTGTTGAATTTGATGGTGTTTTTCAATGTCGAGGTTGTTGTTGAATTTGTTGGTGTTTTTCAATGTTGAAGTTGTTGTTGAATTTGTTGGTGTTTTTCAATTTCGAGGTTGTTGTTGAATTTGTTGGTGTTTTTCAACGTTGAAGTTTTTGTTGAATTTGATGGTGTTTTTCAATGTTGAGGTTGTTGTTGTTTTTCAATGTTGAGGTTGCTGTTGAATTTGTTGGTGTTTTTCAATGTTGAGGTTGTTGTTGTTTTTCAATGCTGAGGTTGTTGTTGAATTTGTTGTTGTTTTTCAATGTTGAGGTTGTTGTTGAATTTGTTGGTGTTTTTCAATGTTGAGGTTGTTGTTGAATTTGCTGGTGTTTTTCAATGTTGAGGTTGTTGTTGTTTTTCAATGTTGAGGTTGTTGTTGAATTTGTTGGTGTTTTTCAATGCTGAGTTTGTTGTTTTTTTTCAATGTTGAGGTTGTTGTTGAATTTGTTGGTGTTTTGCAATGTTGAGGTTGTTGTTGTTTTTCTATGTTGAGGTTGTTGTTGAGCTGGTTGGTGTTTTTCAATGTTCAGGTTGTTGTTGAATTTGTTGGTGTTTTTCAATGTTGAGGTTGTTGTTTTTCATTGTTGAGGTTGTTGTTGAATTTGTTGGTGTTTTTAAATGTTGAGGTTGTTGTTGAATTTGTTGCTGTTTTTCTATGTTGAGGTTGTTTTCGTTTTCAATGCTGAGGTTGTTGTTGAATTTGTTGGTGTTTTTCAATGTTGAGGTTTTTGTTGAATTTGTTGGTGTTTTTCAATGTTGAGGTTGTTGTTGTTTTTCAATGTTGAGGTTGTTGTTGAATTTGTTGGTGTTTTTCAATGTTGAGGTTGTTGTTGTTTTTCAATGTTGAGGTTGTTGTTGAATTTGTTGGTGTTTTTCAATGTTGAGGTTGTTGTTGAATTTGTTGGTGTTTTTCAATGTTGAGGTTGTTGTTGTTTTTCAATGTTGAGGTTATTGTTGAATTTGTTGCTGTTTTTCAATGTTGAGGTTGTTGTTGTTTTTCAATGTTGAGGTTGTTATTGAATTTGTTGGTGTTTTTCAATGCTGAGTTTGTTGTTGTTTTTCAATGTTGAGGTTGTTGTTGAATTTGTTGGTGTTTTTCAATGTTGAGGTTGTTTTTGAAATTGTTGGTGTTTTTCAATGTTGAGGTTGTTGTTGTTTTTCAATGTTGAGGTTGTTGTTGAGTTTGTTGGTGTTTTTCAATGTTGAGGTTGTTGTTGAATTTGTTGGTGTTTTTCAATGTTGAGGTTGTTCTTGAATTTGTTGGTGTTTTTCCATGTTGTGGTTGTTGTTTTTTTTAAATGTTGAGGTTGTTGTTGAATTTGTTGGTGTTTTTCAATGTTGAGGTTGTTGTTGTTTTTCAATGTTGAGGTTATTGTTGAATTTGTTGCTGTTTTTCAATGTTGAGGTTGTTGTTGTTTTTCAATGTTGAGGTTGTTGTTGAATTTGTCGGTGTTTTTCAATGTTGAGTTTGTTGTTGTTTTTCAATGTTGAGGTTGTTGTTGAATTTGTTGGTGTTTTTCAATGTTGAGGTTGTAGTTGTTTTTCAATGTTGAGGTTGTTGTTGAATTTGTTGGTGTTTTTCAATGTTGAGGTTGTTGTTGTTTTTCAATGTTGAGGTTGTTGTTGAATTTGTTGGTGTTTTTCAATGTTGAGGTTGTAGTTGAATTTGTTGGTGTTTTTCAATGTTGAGGTTGTTGTTTTTCAATTTTGAGGTTGTTGAATTTGTTGGTGTTTTTCAATCTTGAGTTTGTTGTTGAATTTGTTGGTGTTTTTCAATGTTGAGGTTGTTTTTGAATTTGTTGGTGTTTTTCAATGTTGAGGTTGTTGTTGTTTTTCAATGTTGAGGTTGTTGTTGAGTTTGTTAGTGTTTTTCAATGTTGAGGTTGTTCTTGAATTTGTTGGTGTTTTTCAATGCTGAGGTTGTTCTTGATTTTGTTGGTGTTTTTCAATGTTGTGGTTGTTGTTTTTTTAAATGTTGAGGTTGTTGTTGAATTTGTTGGTGTTTTTTTAATTTTGAGGTTGTTGGTGTTTTTCAATGTTGAGTTTGTTGTTGAATTTGATGGTGTTTTTCAATGTCGAGGTTGTTGTTGAATTTGTTGGTGTTTTTCAATGTTGAAGTTGTTGTTGAATTTGTTGGTGTTTTTCAATTTCGAGGTTGTTGTTGAATTTGTTGGTGTTTTTCAATGTTGAAGTTTTTGCTGAATTTGTTGCTGTTTTTCAATGTTGAGGTTGTTGTTGTTTTTCAATGTTGAGGTTGTTGTTGAATTTGTTGGTGTTTTTCAATGTTGAGGTTGTTATTGTTTTTCAATGCTGAGGTTGTTGTTGAATTTGTTGGTGTTTTTCAATGTTGAGGTTGTTGTTGAATTTGTTGGTGGTTTTCAATGTTGAGGTTGATGTTGTTTTCCAATGTTGAGGTTGTTGTTGAATTTTTTGTTGTTTTTCAATGTTGAGGTTGTTGTTGTTTTTCAATGTTGAGGTTGTTGTTGAATTTGTTGGTGTTTTTCAGTGTTGAGGTTGTTGTTGAATTTGTTGGTGTTTTTCAATGTTGAGGTTGTTGTTGTTTTTCAATGTTGAGGTTGTTGTTGAATTTGTTGCTGTTTTTCAATGTTGAGTTTGTTGTTGTTTTTCAATGTTGAGGTTGTTGTTGAATTGTTTGGTGTTTTTCAATGTTGAGGTTGTTGTTGTTTTTCAATGTTGAGGTTGTTGTTGAATTTGTTGGTGTTTTGCAATGTTGAGGTTGTTGGTGTTTTTCAATGTTGAGGTTGTTGTTGAATTTGTTGGTGTTTTTCAATGTTGAGGTTGTTGTTGAATTTGTTGGTGTTTTCAATGTTGAGGTTGTTGTTGTTTTTCAATTTTGAGGTTGTTGTTGAGCTGGTTGGTTTTTTTCAATGTTGAGGTTGTTGTTGAATTTGTTGGTGTTTTTCATTGTTGAGGTTGTTGTTGTTTTTCAATGTTGAGGTTATTGTTGAATTTGTTGGTGTTTTTCAATGTTGAGGTTGTTGTTGTTTTTCAATGTTGAGGTTGTTGTTGAATTTGTTGATTTTTTTCAATGTTGAGTTTGTTGTTGTTTTTCAATGTTGAGGTTGTTGTTGAATTTGTTGGTGTTTTTCAATGTTGAGGTTGTTGTTTTTCATTGTTGAGGTTGTTGTTGAATTTGTTGGTGTTTTTCAATGTTGAGGTTGTTGTTGTTTTTCAATGTTGAGGTTGTTGTTGAATTTGTTGGTGGTTTTAAATGTTGAGGTTGTTGTTGAATTTGTTGCTGTTTTTTAATGTTGAGGTTGTTTTTGTTTTCAATGCTGAGGTTCTTGTTGAATTTGTTGGTGTTTTTCAATGTTGAGGTTTTTGTTGAATTTGTTGGTGTTTTTCCATGTTGAGGTTGTTGCTGTTTTTCAATGTTGAGGTTGTTGTTGAATTTGTTGGTGTTTTTCAATGTTGAGGTTGTTGTTGTTTTTCAATGTTGAGGTTGTTGTTGAATTTGTTGGTGTTTTTCTATGTTGAGGTTGTTGTTGAATTTGTTGGTGTTTTTCAATGTTGAGGTTGTTGTTGTTTTTCAATGTTGAGGTTATTGTTGAATTTGTTGGTGTTTTTCAATGTTGAGGTTGTTGTTGTTTTTCAATGTTGAGGTTGTTGTTGAATTTGTTGATTTTTTTCAATGTTGAGATTGTTGTTGTTTTTCAATGTTGAGGTTGTTGTTGAATTTGTTGGTGTTTTTCAATGTTGAGGTTGTTGTTGTTTTTCAATGTTGAGGTTGTTGTTGAATTTGTTGGTGTTTTTCAATGTTGAGGTTGTTGTTGTTTTTCAATGTTGAGGTTGTTGTTGAATTTGTTGGTGTTTTTCAATGTTGAGGTTGTTGTTGAATTTGTTGGTGTTTTTTCAATTTTGAGGTTGTTGGTGTTTTTCAATGTTGACGTTGTTGTTGAATTTGATGGTGTTTTTCAATGTCGAGGTTGTTGTTGAATTTGTTGGTGTTTTTCAATGTTGAAGTTGTTGTTGAATTTGTTGGTGTTTTTCAATTTCGAGGTTGTTGTTGAATTTGTTGGTGTTTTTCAACGTTGAAGTTTTTGTTGAATTTGTTGGTGTTTTTCAATGTTGAGGTTGTTGTTGTTTTTCAATGTTGAGGTTGCTGTTGAATTTGTTGGTGTTTTTCAATGTTGAGGTTGTTGTTGTTTTTCAATGCTGAGGTTGTTGTTGAATTTGTTGTTGTTTTTCAATGTTGAGGTTGTTGTTGAATTTGTTGGTGTTTTTCAGTGTTGAGGTTGTTGTTGAATTTGCTGGTGTTTTTCAATGTTGAGGTTGTTGTTGTTTTTCAATGTTGAGGTTGTTGTTGAATTTGTTGGTGTTTTTCAATGTTGAGTTTGTTGTTGTTTTTCAAGTTGAGGTTGTTGTTGAATTTGTTGGTGTTTTGCAATGTTGAGGTTGTTGTTGTTTTTCTATGTTGAGGTTGTTGTTGAGCTGGTTGGTGTTTTTCAATGTTCAGGTTGTTGTTGAATTTGTTGGTGTTTTTCAATGTTGAGGTTGTTGTTTTTCATTGTTGAGGTTGTTGTTGAATTTGTTGGTGTTTTTAAATGTTGAGGTTGTTGTTGAATTTGTTGCTGTTTTTCTATGTTGAGGTTGTTTTCGTTTACAATGCTGAGGTTGTTGTTGAATTTGTTGGTGTTTTTCAATGTTGAGGTTTTTGTTGAATTTGTTGGTGTTTTTCAATGTTGAGGTTGTTGTTGTTTTTCAATGTTGAGGTTGTTCTTGAATTTGTTGGTGTTTTTCAATGTTGAGGTTGTTGTTGTTTTTCAATGTTGAGGTTGTTGTTGAATTTGTTGGTGTTTTTCAATGTTGAGGTTGTTGTTGAATTTGTTGGTGTTTTTCAATGTTGAGGTTGTTGTTGTTTTTCAATGTTGAGGTTATTGTTGAATTTGTTGCTGTTTTTCAATGTTGAGGTTGTTGTTGTTTTTCAATGTTGAGGTTGTTGTTGAATTTGTTGGTGTTTTTCAATGCTGAGTTTGTTGTTGTTTTTCAATGTTGAGGTTGTTGTTGAATTTGTTGGTGTTTTTCAATGTTGAGGTTGTTTTTGAAATTGTTGGTGTTTTTCAATGTTGAGGTTGTTGTTGTTTTTCAATGTTGAGGTTGTTGTTGAGTTTGTTGGTGTTTTTCAATGTTGAGGTTGTTCTTGAATTTGTTGGTGTTTTTCCATGTTGTGGTTGTTGTTTTTTTTAAATGTTGAGGTTGTTGTTGAATTTGTTGGTGTTTTTTCAATATTGAGGTTGTTGGTGTTTTTCAGTGATGACGTTGTTGTTGAATTTGATGGTGTTTTTCAATGTCGAGGTTGTTGTTGAATTTGTTGGTGTTTTTCAATGTTGAAGTTGTTCTTGAATTTGTTGGTGTTTTTCAATTTCGAGGTTGTTGTTGAATTTGTTGGTGTTTTTCAACGTTGAAGTTTTTGTTGAATTTGTTGGTGTTTTTCAATGTTGAGGTTGTTGTTGTTTTTCAATGTTGAGGTTGTTGTTGAATTTGTTGGTGTTTTTCAATGTTGAGGTTGTTGTTGTTTTTCAATGCTGAGGTTGTTGTTGAATTTGTTGTTGTTTTTCAATGTTGAGGTTGTTGTTGAATTTGTTGGTGTTTTTCAATTTTGAGTTTGTTGTTGTTTTTCAATGTTGAGGTTGTTGTTGAATTTGTTGGTGTTTTGCAATGTTGAGGTTGTTGTTGTTTTTCAATGTTGAGGTTGTTGTTGAGCTGGTTGGTGTTTTTCAATGTTGAGGTTGTTGTTGAATTTGTTGGTGTTTTTCAATGTTGAAGTTTTTGTTGAATTTGTTGCTGTTTTTCAATGTTGAGGTTGTTGTTGTTTTTCAATGTTGAGGTTGTTGTTGAATTTGTTGGTGTTTTTCAATGTTGAGGTTGTTATTGTTTTTCAATGCTGAGGTTGTTGTTGAATTTGTTGGTGTTTTTCAATGTTGAGGTTGTTGTTGAATTTGTTGGTGGTTTTCAATGTTGAGGTTGATGTTGTTTTCCAATGTTGAGGTTGTTGTTGAATTTTTTGTTGTTTTTCAATGTTGAGGTTGTTGTTGTTTTTCAATGTTGAGGTTGTTGTTGAATTTGTTGGTGTTTTTCAGTGTTGAGGTTGTTGTTGAATTTGTTGGTGTTTTTCAATGTTGAGGTTGTTGTTGTTTTTCAATGTTGAGGTTGTTGTTGAATTTGTTGCTGTTTTTCAATGTTGAGTTTGTTGTTGTTTTTCAATGTTGAGGTTGTTGTTGAATTGGTTGGTGTTTTTCAATGTTGAGGTTGTTGTTGTTTTTCAATGTTGAGGTTGTTGTTGAATTTGTTGGTGTTTTGCAATGTTGAGGTTGTTGTTGTTTTTCAATGTTGAGGTTGTTGTTGAATTTGTTGGTGTTTTTCAATGTTGAGGTTGTTGTTGAATTTGTTGGTGTTTTCAATGTTGAGGTTGTTGTTGTTTTTCAATTTTGAGGTTGTTGTTGAGCTGGTTGGTTTTTTTCAATGTTGAGGTTGTTGTTGAATTTGTTGGTGTTTTTCAATGTTGAGGTTGTTGTTGTTTTTCAATGTTGAGGTTATTGTTGAATTTGTTGGTGTTTTTCAATGTTGAGGTTGTTGTTGTTTTTCAATGTTGAGGTTGTTGTTGAATTTGTTGATTTTTTTCAATGTTGAGTTTGTTGTTGTTTTTCAATGTTGAGGTTGTTGTTGAATTTGTTGGTGTTTTTCAATGTTGAGGTTGTTGTTTTTCATTGTTGAGGTTGTTGTTGAATTTGTTGGTGTTTTTCAATGTTGAGGTTGTTGTTGTTTTTCAATGTTGAGGTTGTTGTTGAATATGTTGGTGTTTTTAAATGTTGAGGTTGTTGTTGAATTTGTTGCTGTTTTTTAATGTTGAGGTTGTTTTTGTTTTCAATGCTGAGGTTCTTGTTGAATTTGTTGGTGTTTTTCAATGTTGAGGTTTTTGTTGAATTTGTTGGTGTTTTTCCATGTTGAGGTTGTTGCTGTTTTTCAATGTTGAGGTTGTTGTTGAATTTGTTGGTGTTTTTCAATGTTGAGGTTGTTGTTGTTTTTCAATGTTGAGGTTGTTGTTGAATTTGTTGGTGTTTTTCTATGTTGAGGTTGTTGTTGAATTTGTTGGTGTTTTTCAATGTTGAGGTTGTTGTTGTTTTTCAATGTTGAGGTTATTGTTGAATTTGTTGGTGTTTTTCAATGTTGAGGTTGTTGTTGTTTTTCAATGTTGAGGTTGTTGTTGAATTTGTTGATTTTTTTCAATGTTGAGATTGTTGTTGTTTTTCAATGTTGAGGTTGTTGTTGAATTTGTTGGTGTTTTTCAATGTTGAGGTTGTTGTTGTTTTTCAATGTTGAGGTTGTTGTTGAATTTGTTGGTGTTTTTCAATGTTGAGGTTGTTGTTGTTTTTCAATGTTGAGGTTGTTGTTGAATTTGTTGGTGTTTTTCAATGTTGAGGTTGTTGTTGAATTTGTTGGTGTTTTTTCAATTTTGAGGTTGTTGGTGTTTTTCAATGTTGACGTTGTTGTTGAATTTGATGGTGTTTTTCAATGTCGAGGTTGTTGTTGAATTTGTTGGTGTTTTTCAATGTTGAAGTTGTTGTTGAATTTGTTGGTGTTTTTCAATTTCGAGGTTGTTGTTGAATTTGTTGGTGTTTATCAACGTTGAAGTTTTTGTTGAATTTGTTGGTGTTTTTCAATGTTGAGGTTGTTTTTTTTTTCAATGTTGAGGTTGCTGTTGAATTTGATGGTGTTTTTCAATGTTGAGGTTGTTGTTGTTTTTCAATGCTGAGGTTGTTGTTGAATTTGTTGTTGTTTTTCAATGTTGAGGTTGTTGTTGAATTTGTTGGTGTTTTTCAGTGTTGAGGTTGTTGTTGAATTTGCTGGTGTTTTTCAATGTTGAGGTTGTTGTTGTTTTTCAATGTTGAGGTTGTTGTTGAATTTGTTGGTGTTTTTCAATGTTGAGTTTGTTGTTGTTTTTCAATGTTGAGGTTGTTGTTGAATTTGTTGGTGTTTTGCAATGTTGAGGTTGTTGTTGTTTTTCTATGTTGAGGTTGTTGTTGAGCTGGTTGGTGTTTTTCAATGTTCAGGTTGTTGTTGAATTTGTTGGTGTTTTTCAATGTTGAGGTTGTTGTTTTTCATTGTTGAGGTTGTTGTTGAATTTGTTGGTGTTTTTAAATGTTGAGGTTGTTGTTGAATTTGTTGCTGTTTTTCTATGTTGAGGTTGTTTTCGTTTACAATGCTGAGGTTGTTGTTGAATTTGTTGGTGTTTTTCAATGTTGAGGTTTTTGTTGAATTTGTTGGTGTTTTTCAATGTTGAGGTTGTTGTTGTTTTTCAATGTTGAGGTTGTTCTTGAATTTGTTGGTGTTTTTCAATGTTGAGGTTGTTGTTGTTTTTCAATGTTGAGGTTGTTGTTGAATTTGTTGGTGTTTTTCAATGTTGAGGTTGTTGTTGAATTTGTTGGTGTTTTTCAATGTTGAGGTTGTTGTTGTTTTTCAATGTTGAGGTTATTGTTGAATTTGTTGCTGTTTTTCAATGTTGAGGTTGTTGTTGTTTTTCAATGTTGAGGTTGTTGTTGAATTTGTTGGTGTTTTTCAATGCTGAGTTTGTTGTTGTTTTTCAATGTTGAGGTTGTTGTTGAATTTGTTGGTGTTTTTCAATGTTGAGGTTGTTTTTGAAATTGTTGGTGTTTTTCAATGTTGAGGTTGTTGTTGTTTTTCAATGTTGAGGTTGTTGTTGAGTTTGTTGGTGTTTTTCAATGTTGAGGTTGTTCTTGAATTTGTTGGTGTTTTTCCATGTTGTGGTTGTTGTTTTTTTTAAATGTTGAGGTTGTTGTTGAATTTGTTGGTGTTTTTTCAATATTGAGGTTGTTGGTGTTTTTCAGTGATGACGTTGTTGTTGAATTTGATGGTGTTTTTCAATGTCGAGGTTGTTGTTGAATTTGTTGGTGTTTTTCAATGTTGAAGTTGTTCTTGAATTTGTTGGTGTTTTTCAATTTCGAGGTTGTTGTTGAATTTGTTGGTGTTTTTCAACGTTGAAGTTTTTGTTGAATTTGTTGGTGTTTTTCAATGTTGAGGTTGTTGTTGTTTTTCAATGTTGAGGTTGTTGTTGAATTTGTTGGTGTTTTTCAATGTTGAGGTTGTTGTTGTTTTTCAATGCTGAGGTTGTTGTTGAATTTGTTGTTGTTTTTCAATGTTGAGGTTGTTGTTGAATTTGTTGGTGTTTTTCAATGTTGAGTTTGTTGTTGTTTTTCAATGTTGAGGTTGTTGTTGAATTTGTTGGTGTTTTGCAATGTTGAGGTTGTTGTTGTTTTTCAATGTTGAGGTTGTTGTTGAGCTGGTTGGTGTTTTTCAATGTTGAGGTTGTTGTTGAATTTGTTGGTGTTTTTCAATGTTGAGGTGTTGTTTTTCATTGTTGAGGTTGTTGTTGAATTTGTTGGTGTTTTTCAATTTCGAGGTTGTTGTTGAATTTGTTGCTGTTTTTTCTATGTTGAGGTTGTTTTTGTTTTCAATGCTGAGTTTGTTGTTGAATTTGTTGGTGTTTTTCAATGTTGAGGTTTTTGTTGAATTTGTTGGTGTTTTTCAATGTTGATGTTGTTGTTGTTTTTCAATGTTGAGGTTGTTGTTGAATTTGTTGGTGTTTTTCAATGTTGAGGTTGTTGTTGTTTTTCAATGTTGAGGTTGTTGTTGAATTTGTTGGTGTTTTTCAATGTTGAGGTTGTTGTTGAATTTGTTGGTGTTTTTCAATGTTGAGGTTGTTGTTGTTTTTCAATGTTGAGGTTATTGCTGAATTTGTTGCTGTTTTTCAATGTTGAGGTTGTTGTTGTTTTTCAATGTTGAGGTTGTTGTTGAATTTGTTGGTGTTTTTCAATGTTGACTTTGTTGTTGTTTTTCAATGTTGAGGTTGTTGTTGAATTTGTTGGTGTTTTTCAATGTTGAGGTTGTAGTTGTTTTTCAATGTTGAGGTTGTTGTTGAATTTGTTGGTGTTTTTCAATGTTGAGGTTGTTGTTGTTTTTCAATGTTGAGGTTGTTGTTGAATTTGTTGGTGTTTTTCAATGTTGAGGTTGTTGTTGAATTTGTTGGTGTTTTTCAATGTTGAGGTTGTTGTTGTTTTTCAATGTTGAGGTTATTGTTGAATTTGTTGCTGTTTTTCAATGTTGAGGTTGTTGTTGTTTTTCAATGTTGAGGTTGTTGTTGAATTTGTTGGTGTTTTTCAATGTTGAGTTTGTTGTTGTTTTTCAATGTTGAGGTTGTTGTTGAATTTGTTGGTGTTTTTCAATGTTGAGGTTGTAGTTGTTTTTCAATGTTGAGGTTGTTTTTGAATTTGTTGGTGTTTTTCAATGTTGAGGTTGTTGTTGTTTTTCAATGTTGATGTTGTTGTTGAATTTGTTGGTGTTTTTCAATGTTGAGGTTGTTGTTGAATTTGTTGGTGTTTTTCAATGTTGAGGTTGTTGTTGTTTTTCAATGTTGAGGTTGTTGTTGAGTTTGTTGGTGTTTTTCAATGTTGAGGTTGTTGTTGAATTTGTTGGTGTTTTTCAATGTTGAGGTTGTTCTTGAATTTCTTGGTGTTTTTCAATGTTGTGGTTGTTGTTTTTTTTAAATGTTGAGGTTGTTGTTGAATTTGTTGGTGTTTTTTCAATTTTGAGGTTGTTGGTGTTTTTCAATGTTGACGTTGTTGTTGAATTTGATGGTGTTTTTCAATGTCGAGGTTGTTGTTGAATTTGTTGGTGTTTTTCAATGTTGAAGTTGTTGTTGAATTTGTTGGTGTTTTTCAATTTCGAGGTTGTTGTTGAATTTGTTGGTGTTTTTCAACGTTGAAGTTGTGTTGAATTTGTTGGTGTTTTTCAATGTTGAGGTTGTTGTTGTTTTTCAATGTTGAGTTTGTTGTTGAATTTGTTGGTGTTTTTCAATGTTAAGGTTGTTGTTGTTTTTCAATGCTGAGGTTGTAGTTGAATTTGTTGTTGTTTTTCAATGTTGAGGTTGTTGTTGAATTTGTTGGTGTTTTTCAATGTTGAGTTTGTTGTTGTTTTTCAATGTTGAGGTTGTTGTTGAATTTGTTGGTGTTTTGCAATGTTGAGGTTGTTGTTGTTTTTCAATGTTGAGGTTGTTGTTGAGCTGGTTGGTGTTTTTCAATGTTGAGGTTGTTGTTGAATTTGTTGGTGTTTTTCAATGTCGAGGTTGTTGTTGAATTTGTTGGTGTTTTTCAATGTTGAGGTTGTTGTTGTTTTTCAATGTTGAGGTTGTATTTGAATTTGTTGGTGTTTTTCAATGTTGAGGTTGTTGTTGTTTTTCAATGTTGAGGTTGTTGTTGAATTTGTTGGTGTTTTTCAATGTTCAGGTTGTTTTTCAATTTGTTGGTGTTTTTCAATGTTGAGGTTGTTGTTGTTTTTCAATGTTGAGGTTATTGTTGAATTTGTTGCTGTTTTTCAATGTTGAGGTTGTTGTTGTTTTTCAATGTTGAGGTTGTTGTTGAATTTGTCGGTGTTTTTCAATGTTGAGTTTGTTGTTGTTTTTCAATGTTGAGGTTGTTGTTGAATTTGTTGGTGTTTTTCAATGTTGAGGTTGTAGTTGTTTTTCAATGTTGAGGTTGTTGTTGAATTTGTTGGTGTTTTTCAATGTTGAGGTTGTTGTTGTTTTTCAATGTTGAGGTTGTTGTTGAATTTGTTGGTGTTTTTCAATGTTGAGGTTGTTGTTGAATTTGTTGGTGTTTTTCAATGTTGAGGTTGTTGTTGTTTTTCAATTTTGAGGTTGTTGAATTTGCAGGTGTTTTTCAATCTTGAGTTTGTTGTTGAATTTGCTGGTGTTTTTCAATGTTGAGGTTGTTTTTGAATTTGTTGGTGTTTTTCAATGTTGAGGTTGTTGTTGTTTTTCAATGTTGAGGTTGTTGTTGAGTTTGTTGGTGTTTTTCAATGTTGAGGTTGTTCTTGAATTTGTTGGTGTTTTTCAATGCTGAGGTTGTTCTTGATTTTGTTGGTGTTTTTCAATGTTGTGGTTGTTGTTTTTTTAAATGTTGAGGTTGTTGTTGAATTTGTTGGTGTTTTTTTAATTTTGAGGTTGTTGGTGTTTTTCAATGTTGAGGTTGTTGTTGAATTTGATGGTGTTTTTCAATGTCGAGGTTGTTGTTGAATTTGTTGGTGTTTTTCAATGTTGATGTTGTTGTTGAATTTGTTGGTGTTTTTGAATTTCGAGGTTGTTGTTGAATTTGTTGGTGTTTTTCAATGTTGAAGTTTTTGTTGAATTTGTTGCTGTTTTTCAATGTTGAGGTTGTTGTTGTTTTTCAATGTTGAGGTTGTTGTTGAATTTGTTGGTGTTTTTCAATGTTGAGGTTGTTATTGTTTTTCAATGCTGAGGTTGTTGTTGAATTTGTTGGTGTTTTTCAATGTTGACGTTGTTGTTGAATTTGTTGGTGGTTTTCAATGTTGAGGTTGATGTTGTTTTCCAATGTTGAGGTTGTTGTTGAATTTTTTGTTGTTTTTCAATGTTGAGGTTGTTGTTGTTTTTCAATGTTGAGGTTGTTGTTGAATTTGTTGGTGTTTTTCAGTGTTGAGGTTGTTGTTGAATTTGTTGGTGTTTTTCAATGTTGAGGTTGTTGTTGTTTTTCAATGTTGAGGTTGTTGTTGAATTTGTTGCTGTTTTTCAATGTTGAGTTTGTTGTTGTTTTTCAATGTTGAGGTTGTTGTTGAATTGGTTGGTGTTTTTCAATGTTGAGGTTGTTGTTGTTTTTCAATGTTGAGGTTGTTGTTGAATTTGTTGGTGTTTTGCAATGTTGAGGTTGTTGGTGTTTTTCAATGTTGAGGTTGTTGTTGAATTTGTTGGTGTTTTTCAATGTTGATGTTGTTGTTGAATTTGTTGGTGTTTTCAATGTTGAGGTTGTTGTTGTTTTTCAATGTTGAGGTTGTTGTTGAGCTGGTTGGTGTTTTTCAATGTTGAGGTTGTTGTTGAATTTGTTGGTGTTTTTCAATGTTGAGGTTGTTGTTGTTTTTCAATGTTGAGGTTATTGTTGAATTTGTTGGTGTTTTTCAATGTTGAGGTTGTTGTTGAATTTGTTGGTGTTTTTCAATGTTGAGGTTGTTGTTGAATTTGTTGGTGTTTTTCAATGTTGAGGTTGTTGTTGTTTTTCAATGTTGAGGTTATTGTTGAATTTGTTGGTGTTTTTCAATGTTGAGGTTGTTGTTGTTTTTCAATGTTGAGGTTGTTGTTGAATTTGTTGATTTCTTTCAATGTTGAGATTGTTGTTGTTTTTCAATGTTGAGGTTGTTGTTGAATTTGTTGGTGTTTTTCAATGTTGAGGTTGTTGTTGTTTTTCAATGTTGAGGTTGTTGTTGAATTTGTTGGTGTTTTTCAATGTTGAGGTTGTTGTTGAATTTGTTGGTGTTTTTCAATGTTGTGGTTGTTGTTTTTTTTAAATGTTGAGGTTGTTGTTGAATTTGTTGGTGTTTTTTCAATTTTGAGGTTGTTGGTGTTTTTCAATGTTGACGTTGTTGTTGAATTTGATGGTGTTTTTCAAAGTCGAGGTTGTTGTTGAATTTGTTGGTGTTTTTCAATGTTGAAGTTGTTGTTGAATTTGTTGGTGTTTTTCAATTTCGAGGTTGTTGTTGAATTTGTTGGTGTTTTTCAACGTTGAAGTTTTTGTTGAATTTGTTGGTGTTTTTCAATGTTGAGGTTGTTGTTGTTTTTCAATGTTGAGGTTGCTGTTGAATTTGTTGGTGTTTTTCAATGTTGAGGTTGTTGTTGTTTTTCAATGCTGAGGTTGTTGTTGAATTTGTTGTTGTTTTTCAATGTTGAGGCTGTTGTTGAATTTGTTGGTGTTTTTCAGTGTTGAGGTTGTTGTTGAATTTGCTGGTGTTTTTCAATGTTGAGGTTGTTGTTGTTTTTCAATGTTGAGGTTGTTGTTGAATTTGTTGGTGTTTTTCAATGTTGAGTTTGTTGTTGTTTTTCAATGTTGAGGTTGTTGTTGAATTTGTTGGTGTTTTGCAATGTTTAGGTTGTTGTTGTTTTTCTATGTTGAGGTTGTTGTTGAGCTGGTTGGTGTTTTTCAATGTTGAGGTTGTTGTTGAATTTGTTGGTGTTTTTCAATGTTGAGGTTGTTGTTTTTCATTGTTGAGGTTGTTGTTGAATTTGTTGGTGTTTTTAAATGTTGAGGTTGTTGTTGAATTTGTTGCTGTTTTTCTATGTTGAGGTTGTTTTCGTTTTCAATGCTGAGGTTGTTGTTGAATTTGTTGGTGTTTTTCAATGTTGAGGTTTTTGTTGAATTTGTTGGTGTTTTTCAATGTTGAGGTTGTTGTTGTTTTTCAATGTTGAGGTTGTTCTTGAATTTGTTGGTGTTTTTCAATGTTGAGGTTGTTGTTGTTTTTCAATGTTGAGGTTGTTGTTGAATTTGTTGGTGTTTTTCAATGTTGAGGTTGTTGTTGAATTTGTTGGTGTTTTTCAATGTTGAGGTTGTTATTGTTTTTCAATGTTGAGGTTATTGTTGAATTTGTTGCTGTTTTTCAATGTTGAGGTAGTTGTTGTTTTTCAATGTTGAGGTTGTTGTTGAATTTGTTGGTGTTTTTCAATGCTGAGTTTGTTGTTGTTTTTCAATGTTGAGGTTGTTGTTGAATTTGTTGGTGTTTTTCAATGTTGAGGTTGTTTTTGAAATTGTTGGTGTTTTTCAATGTTGAGGTTGTTGTTGTTTTTCAATGTTGAGGTTGTTGTTGAGTTTGTTGGTGTTTTTCAATGTTGAGGTTGTTGTTGAATTTGTTGGTGTTTTTCAATGTTGAGGTTGTTCTTGAATTTGTTGGTGTTTTTCTATGTTGTGGTTGTTGTTTTTTTTAAATGTTGAGGTTGTTGTTGAATTTGTTGGTGTTTTTTCAATTTTGAGGTTGTTGGTGTTTTTCAGTGATGACGTTGTTGTTGAATTTGATGGTGTTTTTCAATGTCGAGGTTGTTGTTGAATTTGTTGGTGTTTTTCAATGTTGAAGTTGTTCTTGAATTTGTTGGTGTTTTTCAATTTCGAGGTTGTTGTTGAATTTGTTGGTGTTTTTCAACGTTGAAGTTTTTGTTGAATTTGTTGGTGTTTTTCAATGTTGAGGTTGTTGTTGTTTTTCAATGTTGAGGTTGTTGTTGAATTTGTTGGTGTTTTTCAATGTTGAGGTTGTTGTTGTTTTTCAATGCTGAGGTTGTTGTTGAATTTGTTGTTGTTTTTCAATGTTGAGGTTGTTGTTGAATTTGTTGGTGTTTTTCAATGTTGAGTTTGTTGTTGTTTTTCAATGTTGAGGTTGTTGTTGAATTTGTTGGTGTTTTGCAATGTTGAGGTTGTTGTTGTTTTTCAATGTTGAGGTTGTTGTTGAGCTGGTTGGTGTTTTTCAATGTTCAGGTTGTTGTTGAATTTGTTGGTGTTTTTCAATGTTGAGGTTGTTGTTTTTCATTGTTGAGGTTGTTGTTGAATTTGTTGGTGTTTTTCAATTTCGAGGTTGTTGTTGAATTTGTTGCTGTTTTTCTATGTTGAGGTTGTTTTTGTTTTCAATGCTGAGTTTGTTGTTGAATTTGTTGGTGTTTTTCAATGTTGAGGTTTTTGTTGAATTTGTTGGTGTTTTTCAATGTTGATGTTGTTGGTGTTTTTCAATGTTGAGGTTGTTGTTGAATTTGTTGGTGTTTTTCAATGTTGAGGTTGTTGTTGAATTTGTTGGTGTTTTTCAATGTTGAGGTTGTTGTTCTTTTTCAATGTTGAGGTTATTGTTGAATTTGTTGCTGTTTTTCAATGTTGAGGTTGTTGTTGTTTTTCAATGTTGAGGTTGTTGTTGAATTTGTTGGTGTTTTTCAATGTTGAGGTTGTTGTTTTTCATTGTTGAGGTTGTTGTTGAATTTGTTGGTGTTTTTCAATTTCGAGGTTGTTGTTGAATTTGTTGCTGTTTTTCTATGTTGAGGTTGTTTTTGTTTTCAATGCTGAGTTTGTTGTTGAATTTGTTGGTGTTTTTCAATGTTGAGGTTTTTGTTGAATTTGTTGGTGTTTTTCAATGTTGATGTTGTTGGTGTTTTTCAATGTTGAGGTTGTTGTTGAATTTGTTGGTGTTTTTCAATGTTGAGGTTGTTGTTGAATTTGTTGGTGTTTTTCAATGTTGAGGTTGTTGTTCTTTTTCAATGTTGAGGTTATTGTTGAATTTGTTGCTGTTTTTCAATGTTGAGGTTGTTGTTGTTTTTCAATGTTGAGGTTGTTGTTGAATTTGTTGGTGTTTTTCAATGTTGAGTTTGTTGTTGTTTTTCAATGTTGAGGTTGTTGTTGAATTTGTTGGTGTTTTTCAATGTTGAGGTTGTAGTTGTTTTTCAATGTTGAGGTTGTTGTTGAATTTGTTGGTGTTTTTCAATGTTGAGGTTGTTGTTGTTTTTCAATGTTGAGGTTGTTGTTGAATTTGTTGGTGTTTTTCAATGTTGAGGTTGTTGTTGAATTTGTTGGTGTTTTTCAATGTTGAGGTTGTTGTTGTTTTTCAATGTTGAGGTTATTGTTGAATTTGTTGCTGTTTTTCAATGTTGAGGTTGTTGTTGTTTTTCAATGTTGAGGTTGTTGTTGAATTTGTTGGTGTTTTTCAATGTTGAGTTTGTTGTTGTTTTTCAATGTTGAGGTTGTTGTTGAATTTGTTGGTGTTTTTCAATGTTGAGGTTGTAGTTGTTTTTCAATGTTGAGGTTGTTGTTGAATTTGTTGGTGTTTTTCAATGTTGAGGTTGTTGTTGTTTTTCAATGTTGAGGTTGTTGTTGAATTTGTTGGTGTTTTTCAATGTTGAGGTTGTTGTTGAATTTGTTGGTGTTTTTCAATGTTGAGGTTGTTGTTGTTTTTCAATGTTGAGGTTGTTGTTGAGTTTGTTGGTGTTTTTCAATGTTGAGGTTGTTGTTGAATTTGTTGGTGTTTTTCAATGTTGAGGTTGTTCTTGAATTTCTTGGTGTTTTTCAATGTTGTGGTTGTTGTTTTTTTTAAATGTTGAGGTTGTTGTTGAATTTGTTGGTGTTTTTTCAATTTTGAGGTTGTTGGTGTTTTTCAATGTTGACGTTGTTGTTGAATTTGATGTTGTTTTTCAATGTCGAGGTTGTTGTTGAATTTGTTGGTGTTTTTCAATGTTGAAGTTGTTGTTGAATTTGTTGGTGTTTTTCAATTTCGAGGTTGTTGTTGAATTTGTTGGTGTTTTTCAACGTTGAAGTTTTTGTTGAATTTGTTGGTGTTTTTCAATGTTGAGGTTGTTGTTGTTTTTCAATGTTGAGTTTGTTGTTGAATTTGTTGGTGTTTTTCAATGTTAAGGTTGTTGTTGTTTTTCAATGCTGAGGTTGTTGTTGAATTTGTTGTTGTTTTTCAATGTTGAGGTTGTTGTTGAATTTGTTGGTGTTTTTCAATGTTGAGTTTGTTGTTGTTTTTCAATGTTGAGGTTGTTGTTGAATTTGTTGGTGTTTTGCAATGTTGAGGTTGTTGTTGTTTTTCAATGTTGAGGTTGTTGTTGAGCTGGTTGGTGTTTTTCAATGTTGAGGTTGTTGTTGAATTTGTTGGTGTTTTTCAATGTCGAGGTTGTTGTTGAATTTGTTGGTGTTTTTCAATGTTGAGGTTGTTGTTGTTTTTCAATGTTGAGGTTGTATTTGAATTTGTTGGTGTTTTTCAATGTTGAGGTTGTTGTTGTTTTTCAATGTTGAGGTTGTTGTTGAATTTGTTGGTGTTTTTCAATGTTCAGGTTGTTGTTGAATTTGTTGGTGTTTTTCAATGTTGAGGTTGTTGTTGTTTTTCAATGTTGAGGTTATTGTTGAATTTGTTGCTGTTTTTCAATGTTGAGGTTGTTGTTGTTTTTCAATGTTGAGGTTGTTGTTGAATTTGTCGGTGTTTTTCAATGTTGAGTTTGTTGTTGTTTTTCAATGTTGAGGTTGTTGTTGAATTTGTTGGTGTTTTTCAATGTTGAGGTTGTAGTTGTTTTTCAATGTTGAGATTGTTGTTGAATTTGTTGGTGTTTTTCAATGTTGAGGTTGTTGTTGTTTTTCAATGTTGAGGTTGTTGTTGAATTTGTTGGTGTTTTTCAATGTTGAGGTTGTTGTTGAATTTGTTGGTGTTTTTCAATGTTGAGGTTGTTGTTGTTTTTCAATTTTGAGGTTGTTGAATTTGTTGGTGTTTTTCAATCTTGAGTTTGTTGTTGAATTTGTTGGTGTTTTTCAATGCTGAGGTTGTTCTTGATTTTGTTGGTGTTTTTCAATGTTGTGGTTGTTGTTTTTTTAAATGTTGAGGTTGTTGTTGAATTTGTTGGTGTTTTTTTAATTTTGAGGTTGTTGGTGTTTTTCAATGTTGAGGTTGTTGTTGAATTTGATGGTCTTTTTCAATGTCGAGGTTGTTGTTGAATTTGTTGGTGTTTTTCAATGTTGATGTTGTTGTTGAATTTGTTGGTGTTTTTGAATTTCGAGGTTGTTGTTGAATTTGTTGGTGTTTTTCAATGTTGAAGTTTTTGTTGAATTTGTTGCTGTTTTTCAATGTTGAGGTTGTTGTTGTTTTTCAATGTTGAGGTTGTTGTTGAATTTGTTGGTGTTTTTCAATGTTGAGGTTGTTATTGTTTTTCAATGCTGAGGTTGTTGTTGAATTTGTTGGTGTTTTTCAATGTTGACGTTGTTGTTGAATTTGTTGGTGGTTTTCAATGTTGAGGTTGATGTTGTTTTCCAATGTTGAGGTTGTTGTTG
This sequence comes from Isurus oxyrinchus, assembly GCA_026770705.1. Classification (NCBI taxonomy): domain Eukaryota; kingdom Metazoa; phylum Chordata; class Chondrichthyes; order Lamniformes; family Lamnidae; genus Isurus; species Isurus oxyrinchus. The sequence goes on along the minus strand of JANJGN010000143.1, from coordinate 60,593 downwards.
AATTTTTTGTTGTTTTTCAAAGTTGAGGTTGTTGTTGTTTTTCAATGTTGAGGTTGTTGTTGAATTTGTTGGTGTTTTTCAGTGTTGAGGTTGTTGTTGAATTTGTTGGTGTTTTTCAATGTTGAGGTTGTTGTTGTTTTTCAATGTTGAGGTTGTTGTTGAATTTGTTGCTGTTTTTCAATGTTGAGTTTGTTGTTGTTTTTCAATGTTGAGGTTGTTGTTGTTTTTCAATGTTGAGGTTGTTGTTGAATTTGTTGGTGTTTTTCAATGTTGAGGTTGTTGTTGTTTTTCAATGCTGAGGTTGTTGTTGAATTTGTTGTTGTTTTTCAATGTTGAGGTTGTTGTTGAATTTGTTGGTGTTTTTCAATGTTGAGTTTGTTGTTGTTTTTCAATGTTGAGGTTGTTGTTGAATTTGTTGGTGTTTTGCAATGTTGAGGTTGTTGTTGTTTTTCAATGTTGAGGTTGTTGTTGAGCTGGTTGGTGTTTTTCAATGTTGAGGTTGTTGTTGAATTTGTTGGTGTTTTTCAATGTTGAGGTTGTTGTTTTTCATTGTTGAGGTTGTTGTTGAATTTGTTGGTGTTTTTCAATTTCGAGGTTGTTGTTGAATTTGTTGCTGTTTTTCTATGTTGAGGTTGTTTTTGTTTTCAATGCTGAGTTTGTTGTTGAATTTGTTGGTGTTTTTCAATGTTGAGGTTTTTGTTGTATTTGTTGGTGTTTTTCAATGTTGATGTTGTTGTTGTTTTTCAATGTTGAGGTTGTTGTTGAATTTGTTGGTGTTTTTCAATGTTGAGGTTGTTGTTGAATTTGTTGGTGTTTTTCAATGTTGAGGTTATTGTTCTTTTTCAATGTTGAGGTTATTGTTGAATTTGTTGCTGTTTTTCAATGTTGAGGTTGTTGTTGTTTTTCAATGTTGAGGTTGTTGTTGAATTTGTTGGTGTTTTTCAATGTTGAGTTTGTTGTTGTTTTTCAATGTTGAGGTTGTTGTTGAATTTGTTGGTGTTTTTCAATGTTGAGGTTGTAGTTGTTTTTCAATGTTGAGGTTGTTGTTGAATTTGTTGGTGTTTTTCAATGTTGAGGTTGTTGTTGTTTTTCAATGTTGAGGTTGTTGTTGAATTTGTTGGTGTTTTTCAATGTTGAGGTTGTTGTTGAATTTGTTGGTGTTTTTCAATGTTGAGGTTGTTGTTGTTTTTCAATGTTGAGGTTATTGTTGAATTTGTTGCTGTTTTTCAATGTTGAGGTTGTTGTTGTTTTTCAATGCTGAGGTTGTTGTTGAATTTGTTGGTGTTTTTCAATGTTGAGTTTGTTGTTGTTTTTCAATGTTGAGGTTGTTGTTGAATTTGTTGGTGTTTTTCAATGTTGAGGTTGTAGTTGTTTTTCAATGTTGAGGTTGTTGTTGAATTTGTTGGTGTTTTTCAATGTTGAGGTTGTTGTTGTTTTTCAATGTTGAGGTTGTTGTTGAATTTGTTGGTGTTTTTCAATGTTGAGGTTGTTGTTGAATTTGTTGGTGTTTTTCAATGTTGAGGTTGTTGTTGTTTTTCAATGTTGAGGTTGTTGTTGAGTTTGTTGGTGTTTTTCAATGTTGAGGTTGTTGTTGAATTTGTTGGTGTTTTTCAATGTTGAGGTTGTTCTTGAATTTCTTGGTGTTTTTCAATGTTGTGGTTGTTGTTTTTTTTAAATGTTGAGGTTGTTGTTGAATTTGTTGGTGTTTTTTCAATTTTGAGGTTGTTGGTGTTTTTCAATGTTGACGTTGTTGTTGAATTTGATGGTGTTTTTCAATGTCGAGGTTGTTGTTGAATTTGTTGGTGTTTTTCAATGTTGAAGTTGTTGTTGAATTTGTTGGTGTTTTGCAATGTTGAGGTTGTTGTTGTTTTTCAATGTTGAGGTTGTTGTTGAGCTGGTTGGTGTTTTTCAATGTTGAGGTTGTTGTTGAATTTGTTGGTGTTTTTCAATGTTGAGGTTGTTGTTTTTCATTGTTGAGGTTGTTGTTGAATTTGTTGGTGTTTTTCACTTTCGAGGTTGTTGTTGAATTTGTTGCTGTTTTTCTATGTTGAGGTTGTTTTTGTTTTCAATGCTGAGTTTGTTGTTGAATTTGTTGGTGTTTTTCAATGTTGAGGTTTTTGTTGAATTTGTTGGTGTTTTTCAATGTTGATGTTGTTGTTGTTTTTCAATGTTGAGGTTGTTGTTGAATTTGTTGGTGTTTTTCAATGTTGAGGTTGTTGTTGAATTTGTTGGTGTTTTTCAATGTTGAGGTTGTTGTTCTTTTTCAATGTTGAGGTTATTGTTGAATTTGTTGCTGTTTTTCAATGTTGAGGTTGTTGTTGTTTTTCAATGTTGAGGTTGTTGTTGAATTTGTTGGTGTTTTTCAATGTTGAGTTTGTTGTTGTTTTTCAATGTTGAGGTTGTTGTTGAATTTGTTGGTGTTTTTCAATGTTGAGGTTGTAGTTGTTTTTCAATGTTGAGGTTGTTGTTGAATTTGTTGGTGTTTTTCAATGTTGAGGTTGTTGTTGTTTTTCAATGTTGAGGTTGTTGTTGAATTTGTTGGTGTTTTTCAATGTTGAGGTTGTTGTTGAATTTGTTGGTGTTTTTCAATGTTGAGGTTGTTGTTGTTTTTCAATGTTGAGGTTATTGTTGAATTTGTTGCTGTTTTTCAATGTTGAGGTTGTTGTTGTTTTTCAATGTTGAGGTTGTTGTTGAATTTGTTGGTGTTTTTCAATGTTGAGTTTGTTGTTGTTTTTCAATGTTGAGGTTGTTGTTGAATTTGTTGGTGTTTTTCAATGTTGAGGTTGTAGTTGTTTTTCAATGTTGAGGTTGTTGTTGAATTTGTTGGTGTTTTTCAATGTTGAGGTTGTTGTTGTTTTTCAATGTTGAGGTTGTTGTTGAATTTGTTGGTGTTTTTCAATGTTGAGGTTGTTGTTGAATTTGTTGGTGTTTTTCAATGTTGAGGTTGTTGTTGTTTTTCAATGTTGAGGTTGTTGTTGAGTTTGTTGGTGTTTTTCAATGTTGAGGTTGTTCTTGAATTTGTTGGTGTTTTTCAATGTTGAGGTTGTTCTTGAATTTCTTGGTGTTTTTCAATGTTGTGGTTGTTGTTTTTTTTAAATGTTGAGTTTGTTGTTGAATTTGTTGGTGTCTTTTCAATTTTGAGGTTGTTGGTGTTTTTCAATGTTGACGTTGTTGTTGAATTTGATGGTGTTTTTCAATGTCGAGGTTGTTGTTGAATTTGTTGGTGTTTTTCAATGTTGAAGTTGTTGTTGAATTTGTTGGTGTTTTTCAATTTCGAGGTTGTTGTTGAATTTGTTGGTGTTTTTCAACGTTGAAGTTTTTGTTGAATTTGTTGGTGTTTTTCAATGTTGAGGTTGTTGTTGTTTTTCAATGTTGAGTTTGTTGTTGAATTTGTTGGTGTTTTTCAATGTTAAGGTTGTTGTTGTTTTTCAATGCTGAGGTTGTTGTTGAATTTGTTGTTGTTTTTCAATGTTGAGGTTGTTGTTGAATTTGTTGGTGTTTTTCAATGTTGAGTTTGTTGTTGTTTTTCAATGTTGAGGTTGTTGTTGAATTTGTTGGTGTTTTGCAATGTTGAGGTTGTTGTTGTTTTTCAATGTTGAGGTTGTTGTTGAGCTGGTTGGTGTTTTTCAATGTTGAGGTTGTTGTTGAATTTGTTGGTGTTTTTCAATGTCGAGGTTGTTGTTGAATTTGTTGGTGTTTTTCAATGTTGAGGTTGTTGTTGTTTTTCAATGTTGAGGTTGTATTTGAATTTGTTTTTGTTTTTCAATGTTGAGGTTGTTGTTGTTTTTCAATGTTGAGGTTGTTGTTGAATTTGTTGGTGTTTTTCAATGTTCAGGTTGTTGTTGAATTTGTTGGTGTTTTTCAATGTTGAGGTTGTTGTTGTTTTTCAATGTTGAGGTTATTGTTGAATTTGTTGCTGTTTTTCAATGTTGAGGTTGTTGTTGTTTTTCAATGTTGAGGTTGTTGTTGAATTTGTCGGTGTTTTTCAATGTTGAGTTTGTTGTTGTTTTTCAATGTTGAGGTTGTTGTTGAATTTGTTGGTGTTTTTCAATGTTGAGGTTGTAGTTGTTTTTCAATGTTGAGGTTGTTGTTGAATTTGTTGGTGTTTTTCAATGTTGAGGTTGTTGTTGTTTTTCAATGTTGAGGTTGTTGTTGAATTTGTTGGTGTTTTTCAATGTTGAGGTTGTTGTTGAATTTGTTGGTGTTTTTCAATGTTGAGGTTGTTGTTGTTTTTCAATTTTGAGGTTGTTGAATTTGTTGGTGTTTTTCAATCTTGAGTTTGTTGTTGAATTTGTTGGTGTTTTTCAATGTTGAGGTTGTTTTTGAATTTGTTGGTGTTTTTCAATGTTGAGGTTGTTGTTGTTTTTCAATGTTGAGGTTGTTGTTGAGTTTGTTGGTGTTTTTCAATGTTGAGGTTGTTCTTGAATTTGTTGGTGTTTTTCAATGCTGAGGTTGTTCTTGATTTTGTTGGTGTTTTTCAATGTTGTGGTTGTTGTTTTTTTAAATGTTGAGGTTGTTGTTGAATTTGTTGGTGTTTTTTTAATTTTGAGGTTGTTGGTGTTTTTCAATGTTGAGGTTGTTGTTGAATTTGATGGTGTTTTTCAATGTCGAGGTTGTTGTTGAATTTGTTGGTGTTTTTCAATGTTGAAGTTGTTGTTGAACTTGTTGGTGTTTTTGAATTTCGAGGTTGTTGTTGAATTTGTTGGTGTTTTTCAATGTTGAAGTTTTTGTTGAATTTGTTGCTGTTTTTCAATGTTGAGGTTGTTGTTGTTTTTCAATGTTGAGGTTGTTGTTGAATTTGTTGGTGTTTTTCAATGTTGAGGTTGTTATTGTTTTTCAATGCTGAGGTTGTTGTTGAATTTGTTGGTGTTTTTCAATGTTGACGTTGTTGTTGAATTTGTTGGTGTTTTTCAATGTTGAGGTTGTTGTTGTTTTTCAATGTTGAGGTTGTTGTTGAATTTGTTGGTGTTTTTCAGTGTTGAGGTTGTTGTTGAATTTGCTGGTGTTTTTCAATGTTGAGGTTGTTGTTGTTTTTCAATGTTGAGGTTGTTGTTGAATTTGTTGCTGTTTTTCAATGTTGAGTTTGTTGTTGTTTTTCAATGTTGAGGTTGTTGTTGTTTTTCAATGTTGAGGTTGTTGTTGAATTTGTTGGTGTTTTTCAATGTTGAGGTTGTTGTTGTTTTTCAATGCTGAGGTTGTTGTTGAATTTGTTGTTGTTTTTCAATGTTGAGGTTGTTGTTGAATTTGTTGGTGTTTTTCAATGTTGAGTTTGTTGTTGTTTTTCAATGTTGAGGTTGTTGTTGAATTTGTTGGTGTTTTGCAATGTTGAGGTTGTTGTTGTTTTTCAATGTTGAGGTTGTTGTTGAGCTGGTTGGTGTTTTTCAATGTTGAGGTTGTTGTTGAATTTGTTGGTGTTTTTCAATGTTGAGGTTGTTGTTTTTCATTGTTGAGGTTGTTGTTGAATTTGTTGGTGTTTTTCAATTTCGAGGTTGTTGTTGAATTTGTTGCTGTTTTTCTATGTTGAGGTTGTTTTTGTTTTCAATGCTGAGTTTGTTGTTGAATTTGTTGGTGTTTTTCAATGTTGAGGTTTTTGTTGAATTTGTTGGTGTTTTTCAATGTTGATGTTGTTGTTGTTTTTCAATGTTGAGGTTGTTGTTGAATTTGTTGGTGTTTTTCAATGTTGAGGTTGTTGTTGAATTTGTTGGTGTTTTTCAATGTTGAGGTTGTTGTTCTTTTTCAATGTTGAGGTTATTGTCGAATTTGTTGCTGTTTTTCAATGTTGAGGTTGTTGTTGTTTTTCAATGTTGAGGTTGTTGTTGAATTTGTTGGTGTTTTTCAATGTTGAGTTTGTTGTTGTTTTTCAATGTTGAGGTTGTTGTTGAATTTGTTGGTGTTTTTCAATGTTGAGGTTGTAGTTGTTTTTCAATGTTGAGGTTGTTGTTGAATTTGTTGGTGTTTTTCAATGTTGAGGTTGTTGTTGTTTTTCAATGTTGAGGTTGTTGTTGAATTTGTTGGTGTTTTTCAATGTTGAGGTTGTTGTTGAATTTGTTGGTGTTTTTCAATGTTGAGGTTGTTGTTGTTTTTCAATGTTGAGGTTATTGTTGAATTTGTTGCTGTTTTTCAATGTTGAGGTTGTTGTTGTTTTTCAATGTTGAGGTTGTTGTTGAATTTGTTGGTGTTTTTCAATGTTGAGTTTGTTGTTGTTTTTCAATGTTGAGGTTGTTGTTGAATTTGTTGGTGTTTTTCAATGTTGAGGTTGTAGTTGTTTTTCAATGTTGAGGTTGTTGTTGAATTTGTTGGTGTTTTTCAATGTTGAGTTTGTTGTTGTTTTTCAATGTTGAGGTTGTTGTTGAATTTGTTGGTGTTTTTCAATGTTGAGGTTGTAGTTGTTTTTCAATGTTGAGGTTGTTGTTGAATTTGTTGGTGTTTTTCAATGTTGAGGTTGTTGTTGTTTTTCAATGTTGAGGTTGTTGTTGAATTTGTTGGTGTTTTTCAATGTTGAGGTTGTTGTTGAATTTGTTGGTGTTTTTCAATATTGAGGTTGTTGTTGTTTTTCAATGTTGAGGTTGTTGTTGAGTTTGTTGGTGTTTTTCAATGTTGAGGTTGTTGTTGAATTTGTTGGTGTTTTTCAATGTTGAGGTTGTTCTTGAATTTCTTGGTGTTTTTCAATGTTGTGGTTGTTGTTTTTTTTAAATGTTGAGGTTGTTGTTGAATTTGTTGGTGTTTTTTCAATTTTGAGGTTGTTGGTGTTTTTCAATGTTGACGTTGTTGTTGAATTTGATGGTGTTTTTCAATGTCGAGGTTGTTGTTGAATTTGTTGGTGTTTTTCAATGTTGAAGTTGTTGTTGAATTTGTTGGTGTTTTTCAATTTCGAGGTTGTTGTTGAATTTGTTGGTGTTTTTCAACGTTGAAGTTTTTGTTGAATTTGTTGGTGTTTTTCAATGTTGAGGTTGTTGTTGTTTTTCAATGTTGAGTTTGTTGTTGAATTTGTTGGTGTTTTTCAATGTTAAGGTTGTTGTTGTTTTTCAATGCTGAGGTTGTTGTTGAATTTGTTGTTGTTTTTCAATGTTGAGGTTGTTGTTGAATTTGTTGGTGTTTTTCAATGTTGAGTTTGTTGTTGTTTTTCAATGTTGAGGTTGTTGTTGAATTTGTTGGTGTTTTGCAATGTTGAGGTTGTTGTTGTTTTTCAATGTTGAGGTTGTTGTTGAGCTGGTTGGTGTTTTTCAATGTTGAGGTTGTTGTTGAATTTGTTGGTGGTTTTCAATGTCGAGGTTGTTGTTGAATTTGTTGGTGTTTTTCAATGTTGAGGTTGTTGTTGTTCTTCAATGTTGAGGTTGTATTTGAATTTGTTGGTGTTTTTCAATGTTGAGGTTGTTGTTGTTTTTCAATGTTGAGGTTGTTGTTGAATTTGTTGGTGTTTTTCAATGTTCAGGTTGTTGTTGAATTTGTTGGTGTTTTTCAATGTTGAGGTTGTTGTTGTTTTTCAATGTTGAGGTTATTGTTGAATTTGTTGCTGTTTTTCAATGTTGAGGTTGTTGTTGTTTTTCAATGTTGAGGTTGTTGTTGAATTTGTCGGTGTTTTTCAATGTTGAGTTTGTTGTTGTTTTTCAATGTTGAGGTTGTTGTTGAATTTGTTGGTGTTTTTCAATGTTGAGGTTGTAGTTGTTTTTCAATGTTGAGGTTGTTGTTGAATTTGTTGGTGTTTTTCAATGTTGAGGTTGTTGTTGTTTTTCAATGTTGAGGTTGTTGTTGAATTTGTTGGTGTTTTTCAATGTTGAGGTTGTTGTTGAATTTGTTGGTGTTTTTCAATGTTGAGGTTGTTGTTGTTTTTCAATTTTGAGGTTGTTGAATTTGTTGGTGTTTTTCAATCTTGAGTTTGTTGTTGAATTTGTTGGTGTTTTTCAATGTTGAGGTTGTTTTTGAATTTGTTGGTGTTTTTCAATGTTGAGGTTGTTGTTGTTTTTCAATGTTGAGGTTGTTGTTGAGTTTGTTGGTGTTTTTCAATGTTGAGGTTGTTGTTGTTTTTCAATTTTGAGGTTGTTGAATTTGTTGGTGTTTTTCAATCTTGAGTTTGTTGTTGAATTTGTTGGTGTTTTTCAATGTTGAGGTTGTTTTTGAATTTGTTGGTGTTTTTCAATGTTGAGGTTGTTGTTGTTTTTCAATGTTGAGGTTGTTGTTGAGTTTGTTGGTGTTTTTCAATGTTGAGGTTGTTCTTGAATTTGTTGGTGTTTTTCAATGCTGAGGTTGTTCTTGATTTTGTTGGTGTTTTTCAATGTTGTGGTTGTTGTTTTTTTAAATGTTGAGGTTGTTGTTGAATTTGTTGGTGTTTTTTTAATTTTGAGGTTGTTGGTGTTTTTCAATGTTGAGTTTGTTGTTGAATTTGATGGTGTTTTTCAATGTCGAGGTTGTTGTTGAATTTGTTGGTGTTTTTCAATGTTGAAGTTGTTGTTGAACTTGTTGGTGTTTTTGAATTTCGAGGTTGTTGTTGAATTTGTTGGTGTTTTTCAATGTTGAAGTTTTTGTTGAATTTGTTGCTGTTTTTCAATGTTGACGTTGTTGTTGTTTTTCAATGTTGAGGTTGTTGTTGAATTTGTTGGTGTTTTTCAATGTTGAGGTTGTTATTGTTTTTCAATGCTGAGGTTGTTGTTGAATTTGTTGGTGTTTTTCAATGTTGACGTTGTTGTTGAATTTGTTGGTGGTTTTCAATGTTGAGGTTGATGTTGTTTTCCAATGTTGAGGTTGTTGTTGAATTTTTTGTTGTTTTTCAATGTTGAGGTTGTTGTTGAATTTGTTGGTGTTTTTCAATGTTGAGGTTGTTGTTGTTTTTCAATTTTGAGGTTGTTGAATTTGTTGGTGTTTTTCAATCTTGAGTTTGTTGTTGAATTTGTTGGTGTTTTTCAATGTTGAGGTTGTTTTTGAATTTGTTGGTGTTTTTCAATGTTGAGGTTGTTGTTGTTTTTCAATGTTGAGGTTGTTGTTGAGTTTGTTGGTGTTTTTCAATGTTGAGGTTGTTCTTGAATTTGTTGGTGTTTTTCAATGCTGAGGTTGTTCTTGATTTTGTTGGTGTTTTTCAATGTTGTGGTTGTTGTTTTTTTAAATGTTGAGGTTGTTGTTGAATTTGTTGGTGTTTTTTTAATTTTGAGGTTGTTGGTGTTTTTCAATGTTGAGGTTGTTGTTGAATTTGATGGTGTTTTTCAATGTCGAGGTTGTTGTTGAATTTGTTGGTGTTTTTCAATGTTGAAGTTGTTGTTGAACTTGTTGGTGTTTTTGAATTTCGAGGTTGTTGTTGAATTTGTTGGTGTTTTTCAATGTTGAAGTTTTTGTTGAATTTGTTGCTGTTTTTCAATGTTGAGGTTGTTGTTGTTTTTCAATGTTGAGGTTGTTGTTGAATTTGTTGGTGTTTTTCAATGTTGAGGTTGTTATTGTTTTTCAATGCTGAGGTTGTTGTTGAATTTGTTGGTGTTTTTCAATGTTGACGTTGTTGTTGAATTTGTTGGTGGTTTTCAATGTTGAGGTTGATGTTGTTTTCCAATGTTGAGGTTGTTGTTGAATTTTTTGTTGTTTTTCAATGTTGAGGTTGTTGTTGTTTTTCAATGTTGAGGTTGTTGTTGAATTTGTTGGTGTTTTTCAGTGTTGAGGTTGTTGTTGAATTTGTTGGTGTTTTTCAATGTTGAGGTTGTTGTTGTTTTTCAATGTTGAGGTTGTTGTTGAATTTGTTGCTGTTTTTCAATGTTGAGTTTGTTGTTGTTTTTCAATGTTGAGGTTGTTGTTGTTTTTCAATGTTGAGGTTGTTGTTGAATTTGTTGGTGTTTTTCAATGTTGAGGTTGTTGTTGTTTTTCAATGCTGAGGTTGTTGTTGAATTTGTTGTTGTTTTTCAATGTTGAGGTTGTTGTTGAATTTGTTGGTGTTTTTCAATGTTGAGTTTGTTGTTGTTTTTCAATGTTGAGGTTGTTGTTGAATTTGTTGGTGCTTTGCAATGTTGAGGTTGTTGTTGTTTTTCAATGTTGAGGTTGTTGTTGAGCTGGTTGGTGTTTTTCAATGTTGAGGTTGTTGTTGAATTTGTTGGTGTTTTTCAATGTTGAGGTTGTTGTTTTTCATTGTTGAGGTTGTTGTTGAATTTGTTGGTGTTTTTCAATTTCGAGGTTGTTGTTGAATTTGTTGCTGTTTTTCTATGTTGAGGTTGTTTTTGTTTTCAATGCTGAGTTTGTTGTTGAATTTGTTGGTGTTTTTCAATGTTGAGGTTTTTGTTGAATTTGTTGGTGTTTTTCAATGTTGATGTTGTTGTTGTTTTTCAATGTTGAGGTTGTTGTTGAATTTGTTGGTGTTTTTCAATGTTGAGGTTGTTGTTGAATTTGTTGGTGTTTTTCAATGTTGAGGTTGTTGTTCTTTTTCAATGTTGAGGTTATTGTTGAATTTGTTGCTGTTTTTCAATGTTGAGGTTGTTGTTGTTTTTCAATGTTGAGGTTGTTGTTGAATTTGTTGGTGTTTTTCAATGTTGAGTTTGTTGTTGTTTTTCAATGTTGAGGTTGTTGTTGAATTTGTTGGTGTTTTTCAATGTTGAGGTTGTAGTTGTTTTTCAATGTTGAGGTTGTTGTTGAATTTGTTGGTGTTTTTCAATGTTGAGGTTGTTGTTGTTTTTCAATGTTGAGGTTGTTGTTGAATTTGTTGGTGTTTTTCAATGTTGAGGTTGTTGTTGAATTTGTTGGTGTTTTTCAATGTTGAGGTTGTTGTTGTTTTTCAATGTTGAGGTTATTGTTGAATTTGTTGCTGTTTTTCAATGTTGAGGTTGTTGTTGTTTTTCAATGTTGAGGTTGTTGTTGAATTTGTTGGTGTTTTTCAATGTTGAGTTTGTTGTTGTTTTTCAATGTTGAGGTTGTTGTTGAATTTGTTGGTGTTTTTCAATGTTGAGGTTGTAGTTGTTTTTCAATGTTGAGGTTGTTGTTGAATTTGTTGGTGTTTTTCAATGTTGAGGTTGTTGTTGTTTTTCAATGTTGAGGTTGTTGTTGAATTTGTTGGTGTTTTTCAATGTTGAGGTTGTTGTTGAATTTGTTGGTGTTTTTCAATGTTGAGGTTGTTGTTGTTTTTCAATGTTGAGGTTGTTGTTGAGTTTGTTGGTGTTTTTCAATGTTGAGGTTGTTGTTGAATTTGTTGGTGTTTTTCAATGTTGAGGTTGTTCTTGAATTTCTTGGTGTTTTTCAATGTTGTGGTTGTTGTTTTTTTTAAATGTTGAGGTTGTTGTTGAATTTGTTGGTGTTTTTTCAATTTTGAGGTTGTTGGTGTTTTTCAATGTTGACGTTGTTGTTGAATTTGATGGTGTTTTTCAATGTCGAGGTTGTTGTTGAATTTGTTGGTGTTTTTCAATGTTGAAGTTGTTGTTGAATTTGTTGGTGTTTTTCAATTTCGAGGTTGTTGTTGAATTTGTTGGTGTTTTTCAACGTTGAAGTTTTTGTTGAATTTGTTGGTGTTTTTCAATGTTGAGGTTGTTGTTGTTTTTCAATGTTGAGTTTGTTGTTGAATTTGTTGGTGTTTTTCAATGTTAAGGTTGTTGTTGTTTTTCAATGCTGAGGTTGTTGTTGAATTTGTTGTTGTTTTTCAATGTTGAGGTTGTTGTTGAATTTGTTGGTGTTTTTCAATGTTGAGTTTGTTGTTGTTTTTCAATGTTGAGGTTGTTGTTGAATTTGTTGGTGTTTTGCAATGTTGAGGTTGTTGTTGTTTTTCAATGTTGATGTTGTTGTTGAGCTGGTTGGTGTTTTTCAATGTTGAGGTTGTTGTTGAATTTGTTGGTGTTTTTCAATGTCGAGGTTGTTGTTGAATTTGTTGGTGTTTTTCAATGTTGAGGTTGTTGTTGTTTTTCAATGTTGAGGTTGTATTTGAATTTGTTGGTGTTTTTCAATGTTGAGGTTGTTGTTGTTTTTCAATGTTGAGGTTGTTGTTGAATTTGTTGGTGTTTTTCAATGTTCAGGTTGTTGTTGAATTTGTTGGTGTTTTTCAATGTTGAGGTTGTTGTTGTTTTTCAATGTTGAGGTTATTGTTGAATTTGTTGCTGTTTTTCAATGTTGAGGTTGTTGTTGTTTTTCAATGTTGAGGTTGTTGTTGAATTTGTCGGTGTTTTTCAATGTTGAGTTTGTTGTTGTTTTTCAATGTTGAGGTTGTTGTTGAATTTGTTGGTGTTTTTCAATGTTGAGGTTGTTGTTGAATTTGTTGGTGTTTTTCAATGTTGAGGTTGTTGTTGTTTTTCAATTTTGAGGTTGTTGAATTTGTTGGTGTTTTTCAATCTTGAGTTTGTTGTTGAATTTGTTGGTGTTTTTCAATGTTGAGGTTGTTTTTGAATTTGTTGGTGTTTTTCAATGTTGAGGTTGTTGTTGTTTTTCAATGTTGAGGTTGTTGTTGAGTTTGTTGGTGTTTTTCAATGTTGAGGTTGTTCTTGAATTTGTTGGTGTTTTTCAATGTTGATGTTGTTGTTGAATTTGTTGGTGTTTTTGAATTTCGAGGTTGTTGTTGAATTTGTTGGTGTTTTTCAATGTTGAAGTTTTTGTTGAATTTGTTGCTGTTTTTCAATGTTGAGGTTGTTGTTGTTTTTCAATGTTGAGGTTGTTGTTGAATTTGTTGGTGTTTTTCAATGTTGAGGTTGTTATTGTTTTTCAATGCTGAGGTTGTTGTTGAATTTGTTGGTGTTTTTCAATGTTGACGTTGTTGTTGAATTTGTTGGTGGTTTTCAATGTTGAGGTTGATGTTGTTTTCCAATGTTGAGGTTGTTGTTGAATTTTTTGTTGTTTTTCAATGTTGAGGTTGTTGTTGTTTTTCAATGTTGAGGTTGTTGTTGAATTTGTTGGTGTTTTTCAGTGTTGAGGTTGTTGTTGAATTTGTTGGTGTTTTTCAATGTTGAGGTTGTTGTTGTTTTTCAATGTTGAGGTTGTTGTTGAATTTGTTGCTGTTTTTCAATGTTGAGTTTGTTGTTGTTTTTCAATGTTGAGGTTGTTGTTGAATTGGTTGGTGTTTTTCAATGTTGAGGTTGTTGTTGTTTTTCAATGTTGAGGTTGTTGTTGAATTTGTTGGTGTTTTGCAATGTTGAGGTTGTTGGTGTTTTTCAATGTTGAGGTTGTTGTTGAATTTGTTGGTGTTTTTCAATGTTGATGTTGTTGTTGAATTTGTTGGTGTTTTTCAATGTTGAGGTTGTTGTTGAATTTGTTGGTGTTTTTCAATGTTGAGGTTGTTCTTGAATTTCTTGGTGTTTTTCAATGTTGTGGTTGTTGTTTTTTTTAAATGTTGAGGTTGTTGTTGAATTTGTTGGTGTTTTTTCAATTTTGAGGTTGTTGGTGTTTTTCAATGTTGACGTTGTTCTTGAATTTGATGGTGTTTTTCAATGTCGAGGTTGTTGTTGAATTTGTTGGTGTTTTTCAATGTTGAAGTTGTTGTTGAATTTGTTGGTGTTTTTCAATTTCGAGGTTGTTGTTGAATTTGTTGGTGTTTTTCAACGTTGAAGTTTTTGTTGAATTTGTTGGTGTTTTTCAATGTTGAGGTTGTTGTTGTTTTTCAATGTTGAGTTTGTTGTTGAATTTGTTGGTGTTTTTCAATGTTAAGGTTGTTGTTGTTTTTCAATGCTGAGGTTGTTGTTGAATTTGTTGTTGTTTTTCAATGTTGAGGTTGTTGTTGAATTTGTTGGTGTTTTTCAATGTTGAGTTTGTTGTTGTTTTTCAATGTTGAGGTTGTTGTTGAATTTGTTGGTGTTTTGCAATGTTGAGGTTGTTGTTGTTTTTCAATGTTGAGGTTGTTGTTGAGCTGGTTGGTGTTTTTCAATGTTGAGGTTGTTGTTGAATTTGTTGGTGTTTTTCAATGTCGAGGTTGTTGTTGAATTTGTTGGTGTTTTTCAATGTTGAGGTTGTTGTTGTTTTTCAATGTTGAGGTTGTATTTGAATTTGTTGGTGTTTTTCAATGTTGAGGTTGTTGTTGTTTTTCAATGTTGAGGTTGTTGTTGAATTTGTTGGTGTTTTTCAATGTTCAGGTTGTTGTTGAATTTGTTGGTGTTTTTCAATGTTGAGGTTGTTGTTGTTTTTCAATGTTGAGGTTATTGTTGAATTTGTTGCTGTTTTTCAATGTTGAGGTTGTTGTTGTTTTTCAATGTTGAGGTTGTTGTTGAATTTGTCGGTGTTTTTCAATGTTGAGTTTGTTGTTGTTTTTCAATGTTGAGGTTGTTGTTGAATTTGTTGGTGTTTTTCAATGTTGAGGTTGTAGTTGTTTTTCAATGTTGAGGTTGTTGTTGAATTTGTTGGTGTTTTTCAATGTTGAGGTTGTTGTTGTTTTTCAATGTTGAGGTTGTTGTTGAATTTGTTGGTGTTTTTCAATGTTGAGGTTGTTGTTGAATTTGTTGGTGTTTTTCAATGTTGAGGTTGTTGTTGTTTTTCAATTTTGAGGTTGTTGAATTTGTTGGTGTTTTTCAATCTTGAGTTTGTTGTTGAATTTGTTGGTGTTTTTCAATGTTGAGGTTGTTTTTGAATTTGTTGGTGTTTTTCAATGTTGAGGTTGTTGTTGTTTTTCAATGTTGAGGTTGTTGTTGAGTTTGTTGGTGTTTTTCAATGTTGAGGTTGTTCTTGAATTTGTTGGTGTTTTTCAATGTTGATGTTGTTGTTGAATTTGTTGGTGTTTTTGAATTTCGAGGTTGTTGTTGAATTTGTTGGTGTTTTTCAATGTTGAAGTTTTTGTTGAATTTGTTGCTGTTTTTCAATGTTGAGGTTGTTGTTGTTTTTCAATGTTGAGGTTGTTGTTGAATTTGTTGGTGTTTTTCAATGTTGAGGTTGTTATTGTTTTTCAATGCTGAGGTTGTTGTTGAATTTGTTTGTGTTTTTCAATGTTGACGTTGTTGTTGAATTTGTTGGTGGTTTTCAATGTTGAGGTTGATGTTGTTTTCCAATGTTGAGGTTGTTGTTGAATTTTTTGTTGTTTTTCAATGTTGAGGTTGTTGTTGTTTTTCAATGTTGAGGTTGTTGTTGAATTTGTTGGTGTTTTTCAGTGTTGAGGTTGTTGTTGAATTTGTTGGTGTTTTTCAATGTTGAGGTTGTTGTTGTTTTTCAATGTTGAGGTTGTTGTTGAATTTGTTGCTGTTTTTCAATGTTGAGTTTGTTGTTGTTTTTCAATGTTGAGGTTGTTGTTGAATTGGTTGGTGTTTTTCAATGTTGAGGTTGTTGTTGTTTTTCAATGTTGAGGTTGTTGTTGAATTTGTTGGTGTTTTGCAATGTTGAGGTTGTTGGTGTTTTTCAATGTTGAGGTTGTTGTTGAATTTGTTGGTGTTTTTCAATGTTGATGTTGTTGTTGAATTTGTTGGTGTTTTCAATGTTGAGGTTGTTGTTGTTTTTCAATGTTGCGGTTGTTGTTGAGCTGGTTGGTGTTTTTCAATGTTGAGGTTGTTGTTGAATTTGTTGGTGTTTTTCAATGTTGAGGTTGTTGTTGTTTTTCAATGTTGAGGTTATTGTTGAATTTGTTGGTGTTTTTCAATGTTGAGGTTGTTGTTGAATTTGTTGGTGTTTTTCAATGTTGAGGTTGTTGTTGAATTTGTTGGTGTTTTTCAATGTTGAGGTTGTTGTTGTTTTTCAATGTTGAGGTTATTGTTGAATTTGTTGGTGTTTTTCAATGTTGAGGTTGTTGTTGTTTTTCAATGTTGAGGTTGTTGTTGAATTTGTTGATTTCTTTCAATGTTGAGATTGTTGTTGTTTTTCAATGTTGAGGTTGTTGTTGAATTTGTTGGTGTTTTTCAATGTTGAGGTTGTTGTTGTTTTTCAATGTTGAGGTTGTTGTTGAATTTGTTGGTGTTTTTCAATGTTGAGGTTGTTGTTGTTTTTCAATGTTGAGGTTGTTGTTGAATTTGTTGGTGTTTTTCAATGTTGAGGTTGTTGTTGAATTTTTTGGTGTTTTTCAATGTTGTGGTTGTTGTTTTTTTTAAATGTTGAGGTTGTTGTTGAATTTGTTGGTGTTTTTTCAATTTTGAGGTTGTTGGTGTTTTTCAATGTTGACGTTGTTGTTGAATTTGATGGTGTTTTTCAATGTCGAGGTTGTTGTTGAATTTGTTGGTGTTTTTCAATGTTGAAGTTGTTGTTGAATTTGTTGGTGTTTTTCAATTTCGAGGTTGTTGTTGAATTTGTTGGTGTTTTTCAACGTTGAAGTTTTTGTTGAATTTGTTGGTGTTTTTCAATGTTGAGTTTGTTGTTGTTTTTCAATGTTGAGGTTGCTGTTGAATTTCTTGGTGTTTTTCAATGTTGAGGTTGTTGTTGTTTTTCAATGCTGAGGTTGTTGTTGAATTTGTTGTTGTTTTTCAATGTTGAGGCTGTTGTTGAATTTGTTGGTGTTTTTCAGTGTTGAGGTTGTTGTTGAATTTGCTGGTGTTTTTCAATGTTGAGGTTGTTGTTGTTTTTCAATGTTGAGGTTGTTGTTGAATTTGTTGGTGTTTTTCAATGTTGAGTTTGTTGTTGTTTTTCAATGTTGAGGTTGTTGTTGAATTTGTTGGTGTTTTGCAATGTTGAGGTTGTTGTTGTTTTTCTATGTTGAGGTTGTTGTTGAGCTGGTTGGTGTTTTTCAATGTTGAGGTTGTTGTTGAATTTGTTGGTGTTTTTCAATGTTGAGGTTGTTGTTTTTCATTGTTGAGGTTGTTGTTGAATTTGTTGGTGTTTTTAAATGTTGAGGTTGTTGTTGAATTTGTTGCTGTTTTTCTATGTTGAGGTTGTTTTCGTTTTCAATGCTGAGGTTGTTGTTGAATTTGTTGGTGTTTTTCAATGTTGAGG
This sequence comes from Isurus oxyrinchus, assembly GCA_026770705.1. Taxonomy (NCBI): domain Eukaryota; kingdom Metazoa; phylum Chordata; class Chondrichthyes; order Lamniformes; family Lamnidae; genus Isurus; species Isurus oxyrinchus. The sequence goes on along the minus strand of JANJGN010000143.1, from coordinate 43,823 downwards.
TTTTTGTTGAATTTGTTGGTGTTTTTCAATGTTGAGGTTGTTGTTGTTTTTCAATGTTGAGGTTGTTCTTGAATTTGTTGGTGTTTTTCAATGTTGAGGTTGTTGTTGTTTTTCAATGTTGAGGTTGTTGTTGAATTTGTTGGTGTTTTTCAATGTTGAGGTTGTTGTTGAATTTGTTGGTGTTTTTCAATGTTGAGGTTGTTGTTGTTTTTCAATGTTGAGGTTATTGTTGAATTTGTTGCTGTTTTTCAATGTTGAGGTAGTTGTTGTTTTTCAATGTTGAGGTTGTTGTTGAATTTGTTGGTGTTTTTCAATGCTGAGTTTGTTGTTGTTTTTCAATGTTGAGGTTGTTGTTGAATTTGTTGGTGTTTTTCAATGTTGAGGTTGTTTTTGAAATTGTTCGTGTTTTTCAATGTTGAGGTTGTTGTTGTTTTTCAATGTTGAGGTTGTTGTTGAGTTTGTTGGTGTTTTTCAATGTTGAGGTTGTTGTTGAATTTGTTGGTGTTTTTCAATGTTGAGGTTGTTCTTGAATTTGTTGGTGTTTTTCCATGTTGTGGTTGTTGTTTTTTTTAAATGTTGAGGTTGTTGTTGAATTTGTTGGTGTTTTTTCAATTTTGAGGTTGTTGGTGTTTTTCAGTGATGACGTTGTTGTTGAATTTGATGGTGTTTTTCAATGTCGAGGTTGTTGTTGAATTTGTTGGTGTTTTTCAATGTTGAAGTTGTTCTTGAATTTGTTGGTGTTTTTCAATTTCGAGGTTGTTGTTGAATTTGTTGGTGTTTTTCAACGTTGAAGTTTTTGTTGAATTTGTTGGTGTTTTTCAATGTTGAGGTTGTTGTTGTTTTTCAATGTTGAGGTTGTTGTTGAATTTGTTGGTGTTTTTCAATGTTGAGGTTGTTGTTGTTTTTCAATGCTGAGGTTGTTGTTGAATTTGTTGTTGTTTTTCAATGTTGAGGTTGTTGTTGAATTTGTTGGTGTTTTTCAATGTTGAGTTTGTTGTTGTTTTTCAATGTTGAGGTTGTTGTTGAATTTGTTGGTGTTTTGCAATGTTGAGGTTGTTGTTGTTTTTCAATGTTGAGGTTGTTGTTGAGCTGGTTGGTGTTTTTCAATGTTGAGGTTGTTGTTGAATTTGTTGGTGTTTTTCAATGTTGAGGTTGTTGTTTTTCATTGTTGAGGTTGTTGTTGAATTTGTTGGTGTTTTTCAATTTCGAGGTTGTTGTTGAATTTGTTGCTGTTTTTCTATGTTGAGGTTGTTTTTGTTTTCAATGCTGAGGTTGTTGTTGAATTTGTTGGTGTTTTTCAATGTTGAGGTTTTTGTTGAATTTGTTGGTGTTTTTCAATGTTGATGTTGTTGTTGTTTTTCAATGTTGAGGTTGTTGTTGAATTTGTTGGTGTTTTTCAATGTTGAGGTTGTTGTTGAATTTGTTGGTGTTTTTCAATGTTGAGGTTGTTGTTCTTTTTCAATGTTGAGGTTATTGTTGAATTTGTTGCTGTTTTTCAATGTTGAGGTTGTTGTTGTTTTTCAATGTTGAGGTTGTTGTTGAATTTGTTGGTGTTTTTCAATGTTGAGTTTGTTGTTGTTTTTCAATGTTGAGGTTGTTGTTGAATTTGTTGGTGTTTTTCAATGTTGAGGTTGTAGTTGTTTTTCAATGTTGAGGTTGTTGTTGAATTTGTTGGTGTTTTTCAATGTTGAGGTTGTAGTTGTTTTTCAATGTTGAGGTTGTTGTTGAATTTGTTGGTGTTTTTCAATGTTGAGGTTGTTGTTGAATTTGTTGGTGTTTTTCAATGTTGAGGTTGTTGTTGTTTTTCAATGTTGAGGTTATTGTTGAATTTGTTGCTGTTTTTCAATGTTGAGGTTGTTGTTGTTTTTCAATGTTGAGGTTGTTGTTGAATTTGTTGGTGTTTTTCAATGTTGAGTTTGTTGTTGTTTTTCAATGTTGAGGTTGTTGTTGAATTTGTTGGTGTTTTTCAATGTTGAGGTTGTAGTTGTTTTTCAATGTTGAGGTTGTTGTTGAATTTGTTGGTGTTTTTCAATGTTGAGGTTGTTGTTGTTTTTCAATGTTGAGGTTGTTGTTGAATTTGTTGGTGTTTTTCAATGTTGAGGTTGTTGTTGAATTTGTTGGTGTTTTTCAATGTTGAGTTTGTTGTTGTTTTTCAATGTTGAGGTTGTTGTTGAGTTTGTTGGTGTTTTTCAATGTTGAGGTTGTTGTTGAATTTGTTGGTGTTTTTCAATGTTGAGGTTGTTCTTGAATTTCTTGGTGTTTTTCAATGTTGTGGTTGTTGTTTTTTTTAAATGTTGAGGTTGTTGTTGAATTTGTTGGTGTTTTTTCAATTTTGAGGTTGTTGGTGTTTTTCAATGTTGACGTTGTTGTTGAATTTGATGGTGTTTTTCAATGTCGAGGTTGTTGTTGAATTTGTTGGTGTTTTTCAATGTTGAAGTTGTTGTTGAATTTGTTGGTGTTTTTCAATTTCGAGGTTGTTGTTGAATTTGTTGGTGTTTTTCAACGTTGAAGTTTTTGTTGAATTTGTTGGTGTTTTTCAATGTTGAGGTTGTTGTTGTTTTTCAATGTTGAGTTTGTTGTTGAATTTGTTGGTGTTTTTCAATGTTAAGGTTGTTGTTGTTTTTCAATGCTGAGGTTGTTGTTGAATTTGTTGTTGTTTTTCAATGTTGAGGTTGTTGTTGAATTTGTTGGTGTTTTTCAATGTTGAGTTTGTTGTTGTTTTTCAATGTTGAGGTTGTTGTTGAATTTGTTGGTGTTTTGCAATGTTGAGGTTGTTGTTGTTTTTCAATGTTGATGTTGTTGTTGAGCTGGTTGGTGTTTTTCAATGTTGAGGTTGTTGTTGAATTTGTTGGTGTTTTTCAATGTCGAGGTTGTTGTTGAATTTGTTGGTGTTTTTCAATGTTGAGGTTGTTGTTGTTTTTCAATGTTGAGGTTGTATTTGAATTTGTTGGTGTTTTTCAATGTTGAGGTTGTTGTTGTTTTTCAATGTTGAGGTTGTTGTTGAATTTGTTGGTGTTTTTCAATGTTCAGGTTGTTGTTGAATTTGTTGGTGTTTTTCAATGTTGAGGTTGTTGTTGTTTTTCAATGTTGAGGTTATTGTTGAATTTGTTGCTGTTTTTCAATGTTGAGGTTGTTGTTGTTTTTCAATGTTGAGGTTGTTGTTGAATTTGTCGGTGTTTTTCAATGTTGAGTTTGTTGTTGTTTTTCAATGTTGAGGTTGTTGTTGAATTTGTTGGTGTTTTTCAATGTTGAGGTTGTAGTTGTTTTTCAATGTTGAGGTTGTTGTTGAATTTGTTGGTGTTTTTCAATGTTGAGGTTGTTGTTGTTTTTCAATGTTGAGGTTGTTGTTGAATTTGTTGGTGTTTTTCAATGTTGAGGTTGTTGTTGAATTTGTTGGTGTTTTTCAATGTTGAGGTTGTTGTTGTTTTTCAATTTTGAGGTTGTTGAATTTGTTGGTGTTTTTCAATCTTGAGTTTGTTGTTGAATTTGTTGGTGTTTTTCAATGTTGAGGTTGTTTTTGAATTTGTTGGTGTTTTTCAATGTTGAGGTTGTTGTTGTTTTTCAATGTTGAGGTTGTTGTTGAGTTTGTTGGTGTTTTTCAATGTTGAGGTTGTTCTTCAATTTGTTGGTGTTTTTCAATGCTGAGGTTGTTCTTGATTTTGTTGGTGTTTTTCAATGTTGTGGTTGTTGTTTTTTTAAATGTTGAGGTTGTTGTTGAATTTGTTGGTGTTTTTTTAATTTTGAGGTTGTTGGTGTTTTTCAATGTTGAGGTTGTTGTTGAATTTGATGGTGTTTTTCAATGTCGAGGTTGTTGTTGAATTTGTTGGTGTTTTTCAATGTTGAAGTTGTTGTTGAATTTGTTGGTGTTTTTGAATTTCGAAGTTGTTGTTGAATTTGTTGGTGTTTTTCAATGTTGAAGTTTTTGTTGAATTTGTTGCTGTTTTTCAATGTTGAGGTTGTTGTTGTTTTTCAATGTTGAGGTTGTTGTTGAATTTGTTGGTGTTTTTCAATGTTGAGGTTGTTATTGTTTTTCAATGCTGAGGTTGTTGTTGAATTTGTTGGTGTTTTTCAATGTTGACGTTGTTGTTGAATTTGTTGGTGGTTTTCAATGTTGAGGTTGATGTTGTTTTCCAATGTTGAGGTTGTTGTTGAATTTTTTGTTGTTTTTCAATGTTGAGGTTGTTGTTGTTTTTCAATGTTGAGGTTGTTGTTGAATTTGTTGGTGTTTTTCAGTGTTGAGGTTGTTGTTGAATTTGTTGGTGTTTTTCAATGTTGAGGTTGTTGTTGTTTTTCAATGTTGAGGTTGTTGTTGAATTTGTTGCTGTTTTTCAATGTTGAGTTTGTTGTTGTTTTTCAATGTTGAGGTTGTTGTTGTTTTTCAATGTTGAGGTTGTTGTTGAATTTGTTGGTGTTTTTCAATGTTGAGGTTGTTGTTGTTTTTCAATGCTGAGGTTGTTGTTGAATTTGTTGTTGTTTTTCAATGTTGAGGTTGTTGTTGAATTTGTTGGTGTTTTTCAATGTTGAGTTTGTTGTTGTTTTTCAATGTTGAGGTTGTTGTTGAATTTGTTGGTGTTTTGCAATGTTGAGGTTGTTGTTGTTTTTCAATGTTGAGGTTGTTGTTGAGCTGGTTGGTGTTTTTCAATGTTGAGGTTGTTGTTGAATTTGTTGGTGTTTTTCAATGTTGAGGTTGTTGTTTTTCATTGTTGAGGTTGTTGTTGAATTTGTTGGTGTTTTTCAATTTCGAGGTTGTTGTTGAATTTGTTGCTGTTTTTCTATGTTGAGGTTGTTTTTGTTTTCAATGCTGAGTTTGTTGTTGAATTTGTTGGTGTTTTTCAATGTTGAGGTTTTTGTTGAATTTGTTGGTGTTTTTCAATGTTGATGTTGTTGTTGTTTTTCAATGTTGAGGTTGTTGTTGAATTTGTTGGTGTTTTTCAATGTTGAGGTTGTTGTTGAATTTGTTGGTGTTTTTCAATGTTGAGGTTGTTGTTCTTTTTCAATGTTGAGGTTATTGTTGAATTTGTTGCTGTTTTTCAATGTTGAGGTTGTTGTTGTTTTTCAATGTTGAGGTTGTTGTTGAATTTGTTGGTGTTTTTCAATGTTGAGTTTGTTGTTGTTTTTCAATGTTGAGGTTGTTGTTGAATTTGTTGGTGTTTTTCAATGTTGAGGTTGTAGTTGTTTTTCAATGTTGAGGTTGTTGTTGAATTTGTTGGTGTTTTTCAATGTTGAGGTTGTTGTTGTTTTTCAATGTTGAGGTTGTTGTTGAATTTGTTGGTGTTTTTCAATGTTGAGGTTGTTGTTGAATTTGTTGGTGTTTTTCAATGTTGAGGTTGTTGTTGTTTTTCAATGTTGAGGTTATTGTTGAATTTGTTGCTGTTTTTCAATGTTGAGGTTGTTGTTGTTTTTCAATGTTGAGGTTGTTGTTGAATTTGTTGGTGTTTTTCAATGTTGAGTTTGTTGTTGTTTTTCAATGTTGAGGTTGTTGTTGAATTTGTTGGTGTTTTTCAATGTTGAGGTTGTAGTTGTTTTTCAATGTTGAGGTTGTTGTTGAATTTGTTGGTGTTTTTCAATGTTGAGGTTGTTGTTGTTTTTCAATGTTGAGGTTGTTGTTGAATTTGTTGGTGTTTTTCAATGTTGAGGTTGTTGTTGAATTTGTTGGTGTTTTTCAATGTTGAGGTTGTTGTTGTTTTTCAATGTTGAGGTTGTTGTTGAGTTTGTTGGTGTTTTTCAATGTTGAGGTTGTTGTTGAATTTGTTGGTGTTTTTCAATGTTGAGGTTGTTCTTGAATTTCTTGGTGTTTTTCAATGTTGTGGTTGTTGTTTTTTTTAAATGTTGAGGTTGTTGTTGAATTTGTTGGTGTTTTTTCAATTTTGAGGTTGTTGGTGTTTTTCAATGTTGACGTTGTTGTTGAATTTGATGGTGTTTTTCAATGTCGAGGTTGTTGTTGAATTTGTTGGTGTTTTTCAATGTTGAAGTTGTTGTTGAATTTGTTGGTGTTTTTCAATTTCGAGGTTGTTGTTGAATTTGTTGGTGTTTTTCAACGTTGAAGTTTTTGTTGAATTTGTTGGTGTTTTTCAATGTTGAGGTTGTTGTTGCTTTTCAATGTTGAGTTTGTTGTTGAATTTGTTGGTGTTTTTCAATGTTAAGGTTGTTGTTGTTTTTCAATGCTGAGGTTGTTGTTGAATTTGTTGTTGTTTTTCAATGTTGAGGTTGTTGCTGAATTTGTTGGTGTTTTTCAATGTTGAGTTTGTTGTTGTTTTTCAATGTTGAGGTTGTTGTTGAATTTGTTGGTGTTTTGCAATGTTGAGGTTGTTGTTGTTTTTCAATGTTGAGGTTGTTGTTGAGCTGGTTGGTGTTTTTCAATGTTGAGGTTTTTGTTGAATTTGTTGGTGTTTTTCAATGTTGAGGTTGTTGTTGTTTTTCAATGTTGAGGTTGTATTTGAATTTGTTGGTGTTTTTCAATGTTGAGGTTGTTGTTGTTTTTCAATGTTGAGGTTGTTGTTGAATTTGTTGGTGTTTTTCAATGTTCAGGTTGTTGTTGAATTTGTTGGTGTTTTTCAATGTTGAGGTTGTTGTTGTTTTTCAATGTTGAGGTTATTGTTGAATTTGTTGCTGTTTTTCAATGTTGAGGTTGTTGTTGTTTTTCAATGTTGAGGTTGTTGTTGAATTTGTCGGTGTTTTTCAATGTTGAGTTTGTTGTTGTTTTTCAATGTTGAGGTTGTTGTTGAATTTGTTGGTGTTTTTCAATGTTGAGGTTGTAGTTGTTTTTCAATGTTGAGGTTGTTGTTGAATTTGTTGGTGTTTTTCAATGTTGAGGTTGTTGTTGTTTTTCAATGTTGAGGTTGTTGTTGAATTTGTTGGTGTTTTTCAATGTTGAGGTTGTTGTTGAATTTGTTGGTGTTTTTCAATGTTGAGGTTGTTGTTGTTTTTCAATTTTGAGGTTGTTGAATTTGTTGGTGTTTTTCAATCTTGAGTTTGTTGTTGAATTTGTTGGTGTTTTTCAATGTTGAGGTTGTTTTTGAATTTGTTGGTGTTTTTCAATGTTGAGGTTGTTGTTGTTTTTCAATGTTGAGGTTGTTGTTGAGTTTGTTGGTGTTTTTCAATGTTGAGGTTGTTCTTGAATTTGTTGGTGTTTTTCAATGCTGAGGTTGTTCTTGATTTTGTTGGTGTTTTTCAATGTTGTGGTTGTTGTTTTTTTAAATGTTGAGGTTGTTGTTGAATTTGTTGGTGTTTTTTTAATTTTGAGGTTGTTGGTGTTTTTCAATGTTGAGGTTGTTGTTGAATTTGATGGTGTTTTTCAATGTCGAGGTTGTTGTTGAATTTGTTGGTGTTTTTCAATGTTGAAGTTGTTGTTGAATTTGTTGGTGTTTTTGAATTTCGAGGTTGTTGTTGAATTTGTTGGTGTTTTTCAATGTTGAAGTTTTTGTTGAATTTGTTGCTGTTTTTCAATGTTGAGGTTGTTGTTGTTTTTCAATGTTGAGGTTGTTGTTGAATTTGTTGGTGTTTTTCAATGTTGAGGTTGTTATTGTTTTTCAATGCTGAGGTTGTTGTTGAATTTGTTGGTGTTTTTCAATGTTGACGTTGTTGTTGAATTTGTTGGTGGTTTTCAATGTTGAGGTTGATGTTGTTTTCCAATGTTGAGGTTGTTGTTGAATTTTTTGTTGTTTTTCAATGTTGAGGTTGTTGTTGTTTTTCAATGTTGAGGTTGTTGTTGAATTTGTTGGTGTTTTTCAGTGTTGAGGTTGTTGTTGAATTTGTTGGTGTTTTTCAATGTTGAGGTTGTTGTTGTTTTTCAATGTTGAGGTTGTTGTTGAATTTGTTGCTGTTTTTCAATGTTGAGTTTGTTGTTGTTTTTCAATGTTGAGGTTGTTGTTGAATTGGTTGGTGTTTTTCAATGTTGAGGTTGTTGTTGTTTTTCAATGTTGAGGTTGTTGTTGAATTTGTTGGTGTTTTGCAATGTTGAGGTTGTTGGTGTTTTTCAATGTTGAGGTTGTTGTTGAATTTGTTGGTGTTTTTCAATGTTGATGTTGTTGTTGAATTTGTTGGTGTTTTCAATGTTGAGGTTGTTGTTGTTTTTCAATGTTGAGGTTGTTGTTGAGCTGGTTGGTGTTTTTCAATGTTGAGGTTGTAGTTGAATTTGTTGGTGTTTTTCAATGTTGAGGTTGTTGTTGTTTTTCAATGTTGAGGTTATTGTTGAATTTGTTGGTGTTTTTCAATGTTGAGGTTGTTGTTGTTTTTCAATGTTGAGGTTGTTGTTGAATTTGTTGATTTTTTTCAATGTTGAGTTTGTTGTTGTTTTTCAATGTTGAGGTTGTTGTTGAATTTGTTGGTGTTTTCAATGTTGAGGTTGTTGTTTTTCATTGTTGAGGTTGTTGTTGAATTTGTTGGTGTTTTTCAATGTTGAGGTTGTTGTTGTTTTTCAATGTTGAGGTTGTTGTTGAATTTGTTGGTGTTTTTAAATGTTGAGGTTGTTGTTGAATTTGTTGCTGTTTTTTAATGTTGAGGTTGTTTTTGTTTTCAATGCTGAGGTTCTTGTTGAATTTGTTGGTGTTTTTCAATGTTGAGGTTTTTGTTGAATTTGTTGGTGTTTTTCCATGTTGAGGTTGTTGCTGTTTTTCAATGTTGAGGTTGTTGTTGAATTTGTTGTTGTTTTTCAATGTTGAGGTTGTTGTTGTTTTTCAATGTTGAGGTTGTTGTTGAATTTGTTGGTGTTTTTCAATGTTGAGGTTGTTGTTGAATTTGTTGGTGTTTTTCAATGTTGAGGTTGTTGTTGTTTTTCAATGTTGAGGTTATTGTTGAATTTGTTGGTGTTTTTCAATGTTGAGGTTGTTGTTGTTTTTCAATGTTGAGGTTGTTGTTGAATTTGTTGATTTTTTTCAATGTTGAGATTGTTGTTGTTTTTCAATGTTGAGGTTGTTGTTGAATTTGTTGGTGTTTTTCAATGTTGAGGTTGTTGTTGTTTTTCAATGTTAAGGTTGTTGTTGAATTTGTTGGTGTTTTTCAATGTTGAGGTTGTTGTTGTTTTTCAATGTTGAGGTTGTTGTTGAATTTGTTGGTGTTTTTCAATGTTGAGGTTGTTGTTGAATTTGTTGGTGTTTTTCAATGTTGAGGTTTGTTGTTGTCTTTCAATATTGAGGTTGTTGAATTTGTTGGTGTTTTTCAATCTTGAGTTTGTTGTTGAATTTGTTGGTGTTTTTCGATGTTGAAGTTGTTGTTGAATTTGCTGGTGTTTTTCAATGTTGAGGTTGTTGTTGTTCTTCAATGTTGAGGTTGTTGTTGAGTTTGTTGGTGTTTTTCAATGTTGAGGTTTTTGTTGAATTTGTTGGTGTTTTTCAATGTTTAGTTTGTTCTTGAATTTGTTGGTGTTTTTCAATGTTGTGGTTGTGGTTGTTTTTAAATGTTGTGGTTGTTGTTGAATTTGTTGGTGTTTTTTCAATTTTGAGGTTGTTGGTGTTTTTCAATGTTGATGTTGTTGTTGAATTTGATGGTGTTTTTCAATGTCGAGGTTGTTGTTGAATTTGTTGGTGTTTTTCAATGTTGAAGTTGTTGTTGAATTTGTTGGTGTTTTTCAATTTCGAGGTTGTTGTTGAATTTGTTGGTGTTTTTCAATGTTGAAGTTTTTGTTGAATTTGTTCGTGTTTTTCAATGTTGAGGTTGTTGTTGTTTTTCAATGTTGAGGTTGTTGTTGAATTTGTTGGTGTTTTTCAATGTTGAGGTTGTTGTTGTTTTTGAAAGCTGAGGTAGATGTCGAAGTTGTTGGTGTTTTTCAATGTTGAGGTTGTTGTTGAATTTGTTGGTGTTTTTCAATGTTGAGGTTGTTGTTGTTTTTCAATGTTGAGGTTGTTGTTCAAATTTGTTGGTGTTTTTCAATTTCGAGGTTGTTGTTGAATTTGTTGGTGTTTTTCAATGTTGAAGTTGTTGTTGAATTTGTTGGTGTTTTTCAATGTTGAGGTTGTTGTTGTTTTTCAATGTTGAGGTTGTTGTTGAATTTGTTGGTGTTTTTCAATGTTGAGGTTGTTGTTGTTTTTCAATGCTGAGGTTGTTGTTGAATTTGTTGCTGTTTTTCAATGTTGAGGTTGTTGTTGAATTTGTTGGTGTTTTTCAATGTTTAGGTTGTTGTTGTTTTTCAATGTTGAGGTTGTTGTTGAATTTGTTGGTGTTTTTCAATGTTGAGGTTGTTGTTGTTTTTCAATGTTGAGGTTGTTGTTGAATTTGTTGGTGTTTTTCAATGTTGAGGTTGTTGTTGAATTTGTTGGTGTTTTTCAATGTTGAGGTTGTTGTTGTTTTTCACTGTTGAGGTTGTTGTTGAATTTGTTGGTGTTTTTCAATGTTGAGGTTTTTGTTGTTTTTCAATGTTGAGGTTGTTGTTGAATTTGTTGGTGTTTTTCAATGTTGAGGTTGTTGTTGTTTTTCAATGTTGAGGTTGTTGTTGAATTTGTTGGTGTTTTTCAATTTGGAGGTTGTTGTTGAATTTGTTGGTGTTTTTCAATGTTGAGGTTGTTGTTGTTTTTCAATTTTGAGGTTGTTGTTGAATTTGTTGGTGTTTTTCAATCTTGAGTTTGTTGTTGAATTTGTTGGTGTTTTTCAATGTTGAGGTTGTTTTTGAATTTGTTGGTGTTTTTCAATGTTGAGGTTGTTGTTGTTTTTCAATGTTGAGGTTGTTGTTGAGTTTGTTGGTGTTTTTCAATGTTGAGGTTGTTGTTGAATTTGTTGGTGTTTTTCAATGTTGTGGTTGTTTTTGAATTTGTTGGTGTTTTTCAATGTTGAGGTTGTTGTTGTTTTTCAATGTTGAGGTTGTTGTTGAGTTTGTTGGTGTTTTTCAATGTTGAGGTTGTTGTTGAATTTGTTGGTGTTTTTCAATTTTGAGGTTGTTCTTGAATTTTTTGGTGTTTTTCAATGTTGTGGTTGTTGTTTTTTTTAAATGTTGAGGTTGTTGTTGAATTTGTTGGTGTTTTTTCAATTTTGAGGTTGTTGGTGTTTTTCAATGTTGAGGTTGTTGTTGAATTTGATGGTGTTTTTCAATGTCGAGGTTGTTGTTGAATTTGTTGGTGTTTTTCAATGTTGAAGTTGTTGTTGAATTTGTTGGTGTTTTTCAATGTTGAAGTTTTTGTTGAATTTGTTGGTGTTTTTCAATGTTGAGGTTGTTGTTGTTTTTCAATGTTGAGGTTGTTGTTGAATTTGTTGGTGTTTTTCAATGTTGAGGTTGTTGTTGTTTTTCAATGCTGAGGTTGTTGTTGAATTTGTTGGTGTTTTTCAATGTTGAGGTTGTTGTTGAATTTGTTGGTGTTTTTCAATGTTGAGGTTGTTGTTGTTTTCCAATGTTGAGGTTGTTGTTGAATTTTTTGATGTTTTTCAATGTTGAGGTTGTTGTTGTTTTTCAATGTTGAGGTTGTTGTTGAATTTGTTGGTGTTTTTCAGTGTTGAGGTTGTTGTTGAATTTGCTGGTGTTTTTCAATGTTGAGGTTGTTGTTGTTTTTCAATGTTGAGGTTGTTGTTGAATTTGTTGGTGTTTTTCAATGTTGAGTTTGTTGTTGTTTTTCAATGTTGAGGTTGTTGTTGAATTTGTTGGTGTTTTTCAATGTTGAGGTTGTTGTTGTTTTTCAATGTTGAGGTTGTTGTTGAATTTGTTGGTGTTTTGCAATGTTGAGGTTGTTGGTGTTTTTCAATGTTGAGGTTGCTGTTGAATTTTTTGGTGTTTTTCAATGTTGAGGTTGTTGTTGAATTTGTTGGTGTTTTCAATGTTGAGGTTGTTGTTGTTTTTCAATGTTGAGGTTGTTGTTGAGCTGGTTGGTGTTTTTCAATGTTGAGGTTGTTGTTGAATTTGTTGGTGTTTTTCAATGTTGAGGTTGTTGTTTTTCATTGTTGAGGTTGTTGTTGAATTTGTTGGTGTTTTTAAATGTTGAGGTTGTTGTTGAATTTGTTGCTGTTTTTCAATGTTGAGGTTGTTTTTGTTTTCAATGCTGAGGTTGTTGTTGAATTTGTTGGTGTTTTTCAATGTTGAGGTTTTTGTTGAATTTGTTGGTGTTTTTCAATGTTGAGGTTGTTGTTGTTTTTCAATGTTGAGGTTGTTGTTGAATTTGTTGGTGTTTTTCAATGTTGAGGTTGTTGTTGAATTTGTTGGTGTTTTTCAATGTTGAGGTTGTTGTTGTTTTTCAATGTTGAGGTTATTGTTGAATTTGTTGGTGTTTTTCAATGTTGAGGTTTTGTTGTTTTTCAATGTTGAGGTTGTTGTTGAATTTGTTGGTTTTTTTCAATGTTGAGTTTGTTGTTGTTTTTAAATGCTGAGGTTGTTGTTGAATTTGTTGGTGTTTTTCAGTGTTGAGGTTGTTGTTGAATTTGCTGGTGTTTTTCAATGTTGAGGTTGTTGTTGTTTTTCAATGTTGAGGTTGTTGTTGAATTTGTTGGTGTTTTTCAATGTTGAGTTTGTTGTTGTTTTTCAATGTTGAGGTTGTTGTTGAATTTGTTGGTGTTTTTCAATGTTGAGGTTGTTGTTGTTTTTCAATGTTGAGGTTGTTGTTGAATTTGTTGGTGTTTTGCAATGTTGAGGTTGTTGGTGTTTTTCAATGTTGAGGTTGTTGTTGAATTTGTTGGTGTTTTTCAATGTTGAGGTTCTTGTTGAATTTGTTGGTGTTTTCAATGTTGATGTTGTTGTTGTTTTTCAATGTTGAGTTTGTTGTTGAGCTGGTTGGTGTTTTTCAATGTTGAGGTTGTTGTTGAATTTGTTGGTGTTTTTCAATGTTGAGGTTGTTGTTTTTCATTGTTGAGGTTGTTGTTGAATTTGTTGGTGTTTTTAAATGTTGAGGTTGTTGTTGAATTTGTTGCTGTTTTTCAATGTTGAGCTTGTTTTTGTTTTCAATGCTGAGGTTGTTGTTGAATTTGTTGGTGTTTTTCAATGTTGAGGTTTTTGTTGAGTTTGTTGATGTTTTTCAATGTTGAGGTTGTTGTTGTTTTTCAATGTTGAGGTTGTTGTTGAATTTGTTGGTGTTTTTCAATGTTGAGGTTGTTGTTGTTTTTCAATGTTGAGGTTGTTGTTGAATTTGTTGGTGTTTTTCAATGTTGAGGTTGTTGTTGAATTTGTTGGTGTTTTTCAATGTTGAGGTTGTTGATGTCTTTCAATGTTGAGGTTATTGCTGAATTTGTTGGTGTTTTTCAATGTTGAGGTTGTTGTTGTTTTTCAATGTTGAGGTTGTTGTTGAATTTGTTGGTGTTTTTCAATGTTGAGGTTGTTGTTGTTTTTCAATGTTGAGGTTGTTGTTGAACTTGTTGGTGTTTTTCAAAGTTGAGGTTGTTGTTCTTTTTCGATGTTGAGGTTGTTGTTGAATTTGTTGGTGTTTTTCAATGTTGAGGTTGTTGTTGAACATGTTGGTGTTTTTCAATGTTGAGGTTGTTGTTGTTTTTCAATGTTGAGGTTGTTGAATTTGTTGTGTTTTTCAATCTTGAGTTTGTTGTTGAATTTGTTGGTGTTTTTCAATGTTGAGGTTGTTGTTGAAATTGATGGTGTTTTTCAATGTTGAGGTTGTTGTTGTTTTTCAATGTTGAGGTTGTTGTTGAGTTTGTTGGTGTTTTTCGATGTTGAGGTTGTTGTTGAATTTGTTGGTGTTTTTCAATGTTGAGGTTGTTCTTGAATTTGTTGGTGTTTTTCAATGTTGTGGTTGTTGTTGTTTTTAAATGTTGTGGTTGCTGTTGAATTTGTTGGTGTTTTTTCAATTTTGAGGTTGTTGGTGTTTTTCAATGTTGAGGTTGTTGTTGAATTTGATGGTGTTTTTCAATGTCGAGGTTGTTGTTGAATTTGTTGGTGTTTTTCAATGTTGAAGTTGTTGTTGAATTTGTTGGTGTTTTGCAATTTCGAGGTTGTTGTTGAATTTGTTGGTGTTTTTCAATGTTGAAGTTTTTGTTGAATTTGTTGGTGTTTTTCAATGTTGAGGTTTTTGTTGAATTTGTTGGTGTTTTTCAATGTTGTGGTTGTTGTTGTTTTTAAATGTTGTGGTTGTTGTTGAATTTGTTGGTGTTTTTTCAATTTTGAGGTTGTTGGTGTTTTTCAATGTTGATGTTGTTGTTGAATTTGACGGTGTTTTTCAATGTCGAGGTTGTTGTTGAATTTGTTGGTGTTTTTCAATGTTGAGGTTGTTGTTGAATTTGTTGGTGTTTTTCAATTTCGAAGTTGTTGTTGAATTTGTTGGTGTTTTTCAATGTTGAAGTTTTTGTTGAATTTGTTGGTGTTTTTCAATGTTGAGGTTGTTGTTGTTTTTCAATGTTGAGGTTGTTGTTGAATTTGTTGGTGTTTTTCAATGTTGAGGTTGTTGTTGTTTTTCAATGCTGAGGTAGATGTCGAATTTGTTGGTGTTTTTCAATGTTGAGGTTGTTGTTGAATTTGTTGGTGTTTTTCAATGTTGAGGTTGTTGTTGTTTTTCAATGTTGAGGTTGTTGTTGAATTTGTTGGTGTTTTTCAATGTTGAGGTTGTTGTTGTTTTTCAATGTTGAGGTTGTTGTTGAATTTGTTGGTGTTTTTCAATGTTGAGGTTGTTGTTGTTTTTCAATGTTGAGGTTGTTGTTCAAATTTGTTGCTGTTTTTCAATTTCGAGGTTGTTGTTGAATTTGTTGGTGTTTTTCAATGTTGAAGTTGTTGTTGAATTTGTTGGTGTTTTTCAATGTTGAGGTTGTTGTTGTTTTTCAATGTTGAGGTTGTTGTTGAATTTGTTGGTGTTTTTCAATGTTGAGGTTGTTGTTGTTTTTCAATGCTGAGGTTGTTGTTGAATTTGTTGCTGTTTTTCAATGTTGAGGTTGTTGTTGAATTTGTTGGTGTTTTTCAATGTTGAGGATGTTGTTGTTTTTCAATGTTGAGGTCGTTGTTGAATTTGTTGGTGTTTTTCAATGTTGAGGTTGTTGTTGAATTTGTTGGTGTTTTTCAATGTTGAGGTTGTTGTTGTTTTTCAATGTTGAGGTTGTTGTTGAATTTGTTGGTGTTTTTCAATGTTGAGGTTTCTGTTGTTTTTCAATGTTGAGGTTGTTGTTGAATTTGTTGGTGTATTTCAATGTTGAGGTTGTTGTTGTTTTTCAATGTTGAGGTTGTTGTTGAATTTGTTGGTGTTTTTCAATTTGGAGGTTGTTGTTGAATTTGTTGGTGTTTTTCAATGTTGAGGTTGTTGTTGTTTTTCATTTTTGAGGTTGTTGTTGAATTTGTTGGTGTTTTTCAATCTTGAGTTTGTTGTTGAATTTGTTGGTGTTGTTCAATGTTGAGGTTGTTTTTGAATTTGTTGGTGTTTTTCAATGTTGAGGTTGTTGTCGTTTTTCAATGTTGAGGTTGTTGTTGAGTTTGTTGGTGTTTTTCAATGTTGAGGTTGTTGTTGAATTTGTTGGTGTTTTTCAATGTTGAGGTTGTTCTTGAATTTTTTGGTGTTTTTCAATGTTGTGGTTGTTGTTTTTTTTAAATGTTGAGGTTGTTGTTGAATTTGTTGGTGTTTTTTCAATTTTGAGGTTGTTGGTGTTTTTCAATGTTGAGGTTGTTGTTGAATTTGATGGTGTTTTTCAATGTCGAGGTTGTTGTTGAATTTGTTGGTGTTTTTCAATGTTGAAGTTGTTGTTGAATTTGTTGGTGTTTTTCAATGTTGAAGTTTTTGTTGAATTTGTTGGTGTTTTTCAATGTTGAGGTTGTTGTTGTTTTTCAATGTTGAGGTTGTTGTTGAATTTGTTGGTGTTTTTCAATGTTGAGGTTGTTGTTGTTTTTCAATGCTGAGGTTGTTGTTGAATTTGTTGGTGTTTTTCAATGTTGAGGTTGTTGTTGAATTTGTTGGTGTTTTTCAATGTTGAGGTTGTTGTTGTTTTCCAATGTTGAGGTTGTTGTTGAATTTTTTGATGTTTTTCAATGTTGAGGTTGTTGTTGTTTTTCAATGCTGAGGTTGTTGTTGAATTTGTTGGTGTTTTTCAGTGTTGAGGTTGTTGTTGAATTTGCTGGTGTTTTTCAATGTTGAGGTTGTTGTTGTTTTTCAATGTTGAGGTTGTTGTTGAATTTGTTGGTGTTTTTCAATGTTGAGTTTTTTGTTGTTTTTCAATGTTGAGGTTGTTGTTGAATTTGTTGGTGTTTTTCAATGTTGAGGTTGTTGTTGTTTTTCAATGTTGAGGTTGTTGTTGAATTTGTTGGTGTTTTGCAATGTTGAGGTCGCTGGTGTTTTTCAATGTTGAGGTTGCTGTTGAATTTGTTGGTGTTTTTCAATGTTGAGGTTGTTGTTGAATTTGTTGGTGTTTTCAATGTTGAGGTTGTTGTTGTTTTTCAATGTTGAGGTTGTTGTTGAGCTGGTTGGTGTTTTTCAATGTTGAGGTTGTTGTTCAATTTGTTCGTGTTTTTCAATGTTGAGGTTGTTGTTTTTCATTGTTGAGGTTGTTGTTGAATTTGTTGGTGTTTTTAAATGTTGAGGTTGTTGTTGAATTTGTTGCTGTTTTTCAATGTTGAGGTTGTTTTTGTTTTCAATGCTGAGGTTGTTGTTGAATTTGTTGGTGTTTTTCAATGTTGAGGTTTTTGTTGAATTTGTTGGTGTTTTTCAATGTTGAGGTAGTTGTTGTTTTTCAATGTTGAGGTTGTTGTTGAATTTGTTGGTGTTTTTCAATGTTGAGGTTGTTGTTGAATTTGTTGGTGTTTTTCAATGTTGAGGTTGTTGTTGTTTTTCAATGTTGAGGTTATTGTTGAATTTGTTGGTGTTTTTCAATGTTGAGGTTTTGTTGTTTTTCAATGTTGAGGTTGTTGTTGAATTTGTTGGTTTTTTTAATGTTGAGTTTGTTGTTGTTTTTAAATGCTGAGGTTGTTGTTGAATTTGTTGGTGTTTTTCAGTGTTGAGGTTGTTGTTGAATTTGCTGGTGTTTTTCAATGTTGAGGTTGTTGTTGTTTTTCAATGTTGAGGTTGTTGTTGAATTTGTTGGTGTTTTTCAATGTTGAGTTTGTTGTTGTTTTTCAATGTTGAGGTTGTTGTTGAATTTGTTGGTTTTTTTCAATGTTGAGGTTGTTGTTGTTTTTCAATGTTGAGGTTGTTGTTGAATTTGTTGGTGTTTTGCAATGTTGAGGTTGTTGGTGTTTTTCAATGTTGAGGTTGTTGTTGAATTTGTTGGTGTTTTTCAATGTTGAGGTTCTTGTTGAATTTGTTGGTGTTTTCAATGTTGAGGTTGTTGTTGTTTTTCAATGTTGAGGTTGTTGTTGAGCTGGTTGGTGTTTTTCAATGTTGAGGTTGTTGTTGAATTTGTTGGTGTTTTTAAATGCTGAGGTTGTTGTTGAATTTGTTGGTGTTTTTCAATGTTGAGGTTTTTGTTGAATTTGTTGATGTTTTTCAATGTTGAGGTTGTTGTTGTTTTTCAATGTTGAGGTTGTTGTTGAATTTGTTGGTGTTTTTCAATGTTGAGGTTGTTGTTGTTTTTCAATGTTGAGGTTGTTGTTGAATTTGTTGGTGTTTTTCAATGTTGAGGTTGTTGTTGAATTTGTTGGTGTTTTTCAATGTTGAGGTTGTTGATGTTTTTCAATGTTGAGGTTATTGCTGAATTTGTTGGCGTTTTTCAATGTTGAGGTTGTTGTTGTTTTTCAATGTTGAGGTTGTTGTTGAATTTGTTGGTGTTTTTCAATGTTGAGGTTGTTGTTGTTTTTCAATGTTGAGGTTGTTGTTGAACTTGTTGGTGTTTTTCTAAGTTGAGGTTGTTGTTCTTTTTCGATGTTGAGGTTGTTGTTGAATTTGTTGGTGTTTTTCAATGTTGAGGTTGTTGTTGAACATGTTGGTGTTTTTCAATGTTGAGGTTGTTGTTGTTTTTCAATGTTGAGGTTGTTGAATTTGTTGGTGTTTTTCAATCTTGAGTTTGTTGTTGAATTTGTTGGTGTTTTTCAATGTTGAGGTTGTTGTTGAAATTGTTGGTGTTTTTCAATGTTGAGGTTGTTGTTGTTTTTCAATGTTGAGGTTGTTGTTGAGTTTGTTGGTGTTTTTCGATGTTGAGGTTGTTGTTGAATTTGTTGGTGTTTTTCAATGTTGAGGTTGTTCTTGAATTTGTTGGTGTTTTTCAATGTTGTGGTTGTTGTTGTTTTTAAATGTTGTGGTTGCTGTTGAATTTGTTGGTGTTTTTTCAATTTTGAGGTTGTTGGTGTTTTTCAATGTTGAGGTTGTTGTTGAATTTGATGGTGTTTTTCAATGTCGAGGTTGTTGTTGAATTTGTTGGTGTTTTTCAATGTTGAAGTTGTTGTTGAATTTGTTCGTGTTTTGCAATTTCGAGGTTGTTGTTGAATTTGTTGGTGTTTTTCAATGTTGAAGTTTTTGTTGAATTTGTTGGTGTTTTTCAATGTTGAGGTTTTTGTTGAATTTGTTGGTGTTTTTCAATGTTGAGGTTGTTCTTGAATTTGTTGGTGTTTTTCAAAGTTGAGGTTGTTGTTGTTTTTCCATGTTGAGGTTGTTGTTGAATTTGTTGGCGTTTTTCAATGTTGAGGTTTTTGTTGTTTTTCAATGTTGAGGTTGTTGTTGAATTTGTTGGTGTATTTCAATGTTGAGGTTGTTGTTGTTTTTCAATGTTGAGGTTGTTGTTGAATTTGTTGGTGTTTTTCAATTTGGAGGTTGTTGTTGAATTTGTTGGTGTTTTTCAATGTTGAGGTTGTTGTTGTTTTTCAATTTTGAGGTTGTTGTTGAATTTGTTGGTGTTTTTCAATCTTGAGTTTGTTGTTGAATTTGTTGGTGTTTTTCAATGTTGAGGTTGTTTTTGAATTTGTTGGTGTTTTTCAATGTTGAGGTTGTTGTTGTTTTTCAATGTTGAGGTTGTTGTTGAGTTTGTTGGTGTTTTTCAATTTTGAGGTTTTTGTTGAATTTGTTGGTGTTTTTCAATGTTGAGGTTGTTCTTGAATTTGTTGGTGTTTTTCAATGTTGTGGTTGTTGTTGTTTTTAAATGATGTGGTTGTTGTTGAATTTGTTGGTGTTTTTTCAATTTTGAGGTTGTTGGTGTTTTTCAATGTTGATGTTGTTGTTGAATTTGATGGTGTTTTTCAATGTCAAGGTTGTTGTTGAATTTGTTGGTGTTTTTCAATGTTGAGGTTGTTGTTGTTATTCAATGTTGAGGTTGTTGTTGAATTTGTTGGTGTTTTTCAATGTTGAGGTTGTTGTTGTTTTTCAATGCTGAGGTAGATGTCGAATTTGTTGTTGTTTTTCAATGTTGAGGTTGTTGTTGAATTTGTTGGTGTTTTTCAATGTTGAGGTTGTTGTTGTTTTTCAATGTTGAGGTTGTTGTTCAAATTTGTTGGTGTTTTTCAATTTCGAGGTTGTTGTTGAATTTGTTGGTGTTTTTCAATGTTGAAGTTGTTGTTGAATTTGTTGGTGTTTTTCAATGTTGAGGATGTTGTTGTTTTTCAATGTTGAGGTTGTTGTTGAATTTGTTGGTGTTTTTCAATGTTGAGGTTGTTGTTGTTTTTCAATGCTGAGGCTGTTGTTGAATTTGTTGCTGTTTTTCAATGTTGAGGTTGTTGTTGAATTTGTTGGTGTTTTTCAATGTTGAGGTTTTGTTGTTTTTCAATGTTGAGGTTGTTGTTGAATTTGTTGGTTTTTTTTAATGTTGAGTTTGTTGTTGTTTTTAAATGCTGAGGTTGTTGTTGAATTTGTTGGTGTTTTTCAGTGTTGAGGTTGTTGTTGAATTAGCTGGTGTTTTTCAATGTTGAGGTTGTTGTTGTTTTTCAATGTTGAGGTTGTTGTTGAATTTGTTGGTGTTTTTCAATGTTGAGTTTGTTGTTGTTTTTCAATGTTGAGGTTGTTGTTGAATTTGTTGGTGTTTTTCAATGTTGAGGCTGTTGTTCTTTTTCAATGTTGAGGTTGTTGTTGAATTTGTTGGTGTTTTGCAATGTTGAGGTTGTTGGTGTTTTTCAATGTTGAGGTTGTTGTTGAATTTGTTGGTGTTTTTCAATGTTGAGGTTGTTGTTGAATTTGTTGGTGTTTTTAAATGTTGAGGTTGTTGTTGAATTTGTTGCTGTTTTTCAATGTTGAGCTTGTTTTTGTTTTCAATGCTGAGGTTGTTGTTGAATTTGTTGATGTTTTTCAATGTTGAGGTTGTTGTTGTTTTTCAATGTTGAGGTTGTTGTTGAATTTGTTGGTGTTTTTCAACGTTGAGGTTGTTGTTGTTTTTCAATGTTGAGGTTGTTGTTGAATTTGTTGGTGTTTTTCAATGTTGAGGTTGTTGTTGAATTTCTTGTTGTTTTTCAATGTTGAGGTTGTTGAATTTGTTGGTGTTTTTCAATCTTGAGTTTGTTGTTGAATTTGTTGGTGTTTTTCAATGTTGAGGTTGTTGTTGAAATTGTTGGTGTTTTTCAATGTTGAGGTTGTTGTTGTTTTTCAATGTTGAGGTTGTTGTTGAGTTTGTTGGTGTTTTTCGATGTTGAGGTTGTTGTTGAATTTGTTGGTGTTTTTCAATGTTGAGGTTGTTGTTGAAATTATTGGTGTTTTTCAATGTTGAGGTTGTTGTTGTTTTTCAATGTTGAGGTTGTTGTTGAGTTTGTTGGTGTTTTTCGATGTTGAGGTTGTTGTTGAATTTGTTGGTGTTTTTCAATGTTGAGGTTGTTCTTGAATTTGTTGGTGTTTTTCAATGTTGTGGTTGTTGTTGTTTTTAAATGTTGTGGTTGCTGTTGAATTTGTTGGTGTTTTTTCAATTTTGAGGTTGTTGGTGTTTTTCAATGTTGAGGTTGTTGTTGAATTTGTTGGTGTTTTGCAATTTCGAGGTTGTTGTTTAATTTGTTGGTGTTTTTCAATGTTGAAGTTTTTGTTGAATTTGTTGGTGTTTTTCAACGTTGAATTTTGTTGAATTTGTTTCTGTTTTTCAATGTTGAGGTTGTTCTTGAATTTGTTGGTGTTTTTCAATGTTGAGGTTGTTGTTGTTTTTCAATGTTGAGGTTGTTGTTGAATTTGTTGGTGTTTTTCAATGTTGAGGTTTTTGTTGTTTTTCAATGTTGAGGTTGTTGTTGAATTTGTTGTTGTTTTTCAATGTTGAGGTTGTTGTTGAATTTGTTGGTGTTTTTAAATGTTGAGGTTGTTGTTGAATTTGTTGCTGTTTTTCAATGTTGAGCTTGTTTTTGTTTTCAATGCTGAGGTTGTTGTTGAATTTGTTGATGTTTTTCAATGTTGAGGTTGTTGTTGTTTTTCAATGTTGAGGTTGTTGTTGAATTTGTTGGTGTTTTTCAACGTTGAGGTTGTTGTTGTTTTTCAATGTTGAGGTTGTTGTTGAATTTGTTGGTGTTTTTCAATGTTGAGGTTGTTGTTGAATTTGTTGGTGTTTTTCAATGTTGAGGTTGTTGATGTTTTTCAATGTTGAGGTTATTGCTGAATTTGTTGGTGTTTTTCAATGTTGAGGTTGTTGTTGTTTTTCAATGCTGAGGTTGTTGTTGAATTTGTTGGTGTTTTTCAATGTTGAGGTTGTTGTTGTTTTTCAATGTTGAGGTTGTTGTTGAACTTGTTGGTGTTTTTCAAAGTTGAGGTTGTTGTTCTTTTTCGATGTTGAGGTTGTTGTTGAATTTGTTGGTGTTTTTCAATGTTGAGGTTGTTGTTGAAATGTTGGTGTTTTTCAATGTTGAGGTTGTTGTTGTTTTTCAATGTTGAGGTTGTTGAATTTGTTGGTGTTTTTCAATCTTGAGTTTGTTGTTGAATTTGTTGGTGCTTTTCAATGTTGAGGTTGTTGTTGAAATTGTTGGTGTTTTTCAATTTTGAGGTTGTTGTTGTTTTTCAATGTTGAGGTTGTTGTTGAGTTTGTTGGTGTTTTTCGATGTTGAGGTTGTTGTTGAATTTGTTGGTGTTTTTCAATGTTGAGGTTGTTCTTGAATTTGTTGGTGTTTTTCAATGTTGTGGTTGTTGTTGTTTTTAAATGTTGTGGTTGCTGTTGAATTTGTTGGTGTTTTTTCAATTTTGAGGTTGTTGGTGTTTTTCAATGTTGAGGTTGTTGTTGAATTTGATGGTGTTTTTCAATGTCGAGGTTGTTGTTGAATTTGTTGGTGTTTTTCAATGTTGAAGTTGTTGTTGAATTTGTAGGTGTTTTGCAATTTCGAGGTTGTTGTTGAATTTGTTGGTGTTTTTCAATGTTGAAGTTTTTGTTGAATTTGTTGGTGTTTTTCAATGTTGAATTTTGTTGAATTTGTTGCTGTTTTTCAATGTTGAGGTTGTTCTTGAATTTGTTGGTGTTTTTCAATGTTGAGGTTGTTGTTGTTTTTCAATGTTGAGGTTGTTGTTGAATTTGTTGGTGTTTTTCAATGTTGAGGTTTTTGTTGTTTTTCAATGTTGAGGTTGTTGTTGAATTTGTTGGTGTATTTCAATGTTGAGGTTGTTGTTGTTTTTCAATGTTGAGGTTGTTGTTGAATTTGTTGGTGTTTTTCAATTTGGAGGTTGTTGTTGAATTTGTTGGTGTTTTTCAATGTTGAGGTTGTTGTTGTTTTTCAATTTTGAGGTTGTTGTTGAATTTGTTGGTGTTTTTCAATCT
Source organism: Isurus oxyrinchus (assembly GCA_026770705.1). Lineage (NCBI taxonomy): Eukaryota > Metazoa > Chordata > Chondrichthyes > Lamniformes > Lamnidae > Isurus > Isurus oxyrinchus. Next base: position 21,371 of record JANJGN010000143.1, on the reverse strand, counting down.
TGAGTTTGTTGTTGAATTTGTTGGTGTTTTTCAATGTTGAGGTTGTTTTTGAATTTGCTGGTGTTTTTCAATGTTGAGGTTGTTGTTGTTTTTCAATGTTGAGGTTGTTGTTGAGTTTGTTGGTGTTTTTCAATTTTGAGGTTTTTGTTGAATTTGTTGGTGTTTTTCAATGTTGAGGTTGTTCTTGAATTTGTTGGTGTTTTTCAATGTTGTGGTTGTTGTTGTTTTTAAATGATGTGGTTGTTGTTGAATTTGTTGGTGTTTTTTCAATTTTGAGGTTGTTGGTGTTTTTCAATGTTGATGTTGTTGTTGAATTTGATGGTGTTTTTCAATGTCGAGGTTGTTGTTGAATTTGTTGGTGTTTTTCAATGTTGAAGTTGTTGTTGAATTTGTTGGTGTTTTTCAATTTCGAGGTTGTTGTTGAATTTGTTGGTGTTTTTCAATGTTGAAGTTTTTGTTGAATTTGTTGGTGTTTTTCAATGTTGAGGTTGTAGTTGTTTTTCAATGTTGAGGTTGTTGTTGAATTTGTTGGTGTTTTTCAATGTTGAGGTTGTTGTTGTTTTTCAATGCTGAGGTAGATGTCGAATTTGTTGTTGTTTTTCAATGTTGAGGTTGTTGTTGAATTTGTTGGTGTTTTTCAATGTTGAGGTTGTTGTTGTTTTTCAATGTTGAGGTTGTTGTTCAAATTTGTTGGTGTTTTTCAATTTCGAGGTTGTTGTTGAATTTGTTGGTGTTTTTCAATGTTGAAGTTGTTGTTGAATTTGTTGGTGTTTTTCAATGTTGAGGTTGTTGTTGTTTTTCAATGCTGAGGCTGTTGTTGAATTTGTTGCTGTTTTTCAATGTTGAGGTTGTTGTTGAATTTGTTGGTGTTTTTCAATGTTGAGGTTTTGTTGTTTTTCAATGTTGAGGTTGTTGTTGAATTTGTTGGTTTTTTTTAATGTTGAGTTTGTTGTTGTTTTTAAATGCTGAGGTTGTTGTTGAATTTGTTGGTGTTTTTCAGTGTTGAGGTTGTTGTTGAATTAGCTGGTGTTTTTCAATGTTGAGGTTGTTGTTGTTTTTCAATGTTGAGGTTGTTGTTGAATTTGTTGGTGTTTTTCAATGTTGAGTTTGTTGTTGTTTTTCAATGTTGAGGTTGTTGTTGAATTTGTTGGTGTTTTTCAATGTTGAGGCTGTTGTTCTTTTTCAATGTTGAGGTTGTTGTTGAATTTGTTGGTGTTTTGCAATGTTGAGGTTGTTGGTGTTTTTCAATGTTGAGGTTGTTGTTGAATTTGTTGGTGTTTTTCAATGTTGAGGTTGTTGTTGAATTTGTTGGTGTTTTTAAATGTTGAGGTTGTTGTTGAATTTGTTGCTGTTTTTCAATGTTGAGCTTGTTTTTGTTTTCAATGCTGAGGTTGTTGTTGAATTTGTTGATGTTTTTCAATGTTGAGGTTGTTGTTGTTTTTCAATGTTGAGGTTGTTGTTGAATTTGTTGGTGTTTTTCAACGTTGAGGTTGTTGTTGTTTTTCAATGTTGAGGTTGTTGTTGAATTTGTTGGTGTTTTTCAATGTTGAGGTTGTTGTTGAATTTGTTGTTGTTTTTCAATGTTGAGGTTGTTGAATTTGTTGGTGTTTTTCAATCTTGAGTTTGTTGTTGAATTTGTTGGTGTTTTTCAATGTTGAGGTTGTTGTTGAAATTGTTGGTGTTTTTCAATGTTGAGGTTGTTGTTGTTTTTCAATGTTGAGGTTGTTGTTGAGTTTGTTGGTGTTTTTCGATGTTGAGGTTGTTGTTGAATTTGTTGGTGTTTTTCAATGTTGAGGTTGTTCTTGAATTTGTTGGTGTTTTTCAATGTTGTGGTTGTTGTTGTTTTTAAATGTTGTGGTTGCTGTTGAATTTGTTGGTGTTTTTTCAATTTTGAGGTTGTTGGTGTTTTTCAATGTTGAGGTTGTTGTTGAATTTGATGGTGTTTTTCAATGTCGAGGTTGTTGTTGAATTTGTTGGTGTTTTTCAATGTTGAAGTTGTTGTTTAATTTGTTGGTGTTTTGCAATTTCGAGGTTGTTGTTTAATTTGTTGGTGTTTTTCAATGTTGAAGTTTTTGTTGAATTTGTTCGTGTTTTTCAATGTTGAATTTTGTTGAATTTGTTTCTGTTTTTCAATGTTGAGGTTGTTCTTGAATTTGTTGGTGTTTTTCAATGTTGAGGTTGTTGTTGTTTTTCAATGTTGAGGTTGTTGTTGAATTTGTTGGTGTTTTTCAATGTTGAGGTTTTTGTTGTTTTTCAATGTTGAGGTTGTTGTTGAATTTGTTGTTGTTTTTCAATGTTGAGGTTGTTGTTGAATTTGTTGGTGTTTTTAAATGTTGAGGTTGTTGTTGAATTTGTTGCTGTTTTTCAATGTTGAGCTTGTTTTTGTTTTCAATGCTGAGGTTGTTGTTGAATTTGTTGATGTTTTTCAATGTTGAGGTTGTTGTTGTTTTTCAATGTTGAGGTTGTTGTTGAATTTGTTGGTGTTTTTCAACGTTGAGGTTGTTGTTGTTTTTCAATGTTGAGGTTGTTGTTGAATTTGTTGGTGTTTTTCAATGTTGAGGTTGTTGTTGAATTTGTTGGTGTTTTTCAATGTTGAGGTTGTTGATGTTTTTCAATGTTGAGGTTATTGCTGAATTTGTTGGTGTTTTTCAATGTTGAGGTTGTTGTTGTTTTTCAATGCTGAGGTTGTTGTTGAATTTGTTGGTGTTTTTCAATGTTGAGGTTGTTGTTGTTTTTCAATGTTGAGGTTGTTGTTGAACTTGTTGGTGTTTTTCAAAGTTGAGGTTGTTGTTCTTTTTCGATGTTGAGGTTGTTGTTGAATTTGTTGGTGTTTTTCAATGTTGAGGTTGTTGTTGAAATGTTGGTGTTTTTCAATGTTGAGGTTGTTGTTGTTTTTCAATGTTGAGGTTGTTGAATTTGTTGGTGTTTTTCAATCTTGAGTTTGTTGTTGAATTTGTTGGTGCTTTTCAATGTTGAGGTTGTTGTTGAAATTGTTGGTGTTTTTCAATGTTGAGGTTGTTGTTGTTTTTCAATGTTGAGGTTGTTGTTGAGTTTGTTGGTGTTTTTCGATGTTGAGGTTGTTGTTGAATTTGTTGGTGTTTTTCAATGTTGAGGTTGTTCTTGAATTTGTTGGTGTTTTTCAATGTTGTGGTTGTTGTTGTTTTTAAATGTTGTGGTTGCTGTTGAATTTGTTGGTGTTTTTTCAATTTTGAGGTTGTTGGTGTTTTTCAATGTTGAGGTTGTTGTTGAATTTGATGGTGTTTTTCAATGTCGAGGTTGTTGTTGAATTTGTTGGTGTTTTTCAATGTTGAAGTTGTTGTTGAATTTGTAGGTGTTTTGCAATTTCGAGGTTGTTGTTGAATTTGTTGGTGTTTTTCAATGTTGAAGTTTTTGTTGAATTTGTTGGTGTTTTTCAATGTTGAATTTTGTTGAATTTGTTGCTGTTTTTCAATGTTGAGGTTGTTCTTGAATTTGTTGGTGTTTTTCAATGTTGAGGTTGTTGTTGTTTTTCAATGTTGAGGTTGTTGTTGAATTTGTTGGTGTTTTTCAATGTTGAGGTTTTTGTTGTTTTTCAATGTTGAGGTTGTTGTTGAATTTGTTGGTGTATTTCAATGTTGAGGTTGTTGTTGTTTTTCAATGTTGAGGTTGTTGTTGAATTTGTTGGTGTTTTTCAATTTGGAGGTTGTTGTTGAATTTGTTGGTGTTTTTCAATGTTGAGGTTGTTGTTGTTTTTCAATTTTGAGGTTGTTGTTGAATTTGTTGGTGTTTTTCAATCTTGAGTTTGTTGTTGAATTTGTTGGTGTTTTTCAATGTTGAGGTTGTTTTTGAATTTGTTGGTGTTTTTCAATGTTGAGGTTGTTGTTGTTTTTCAATGTTGAGGTTGTTGTTGAGTTTGTTGGTGTTTTTCAATTTTGAGGTTTTTGTTGAATTTGTTGGTGTTTTTCAATGTTGAGGTTGTTCTTGAATTTGTTGGTGTTTTTCAATGTTGTGGTTGTTGTTGTTTTTAAATGATGTGGTTGTTGTTGAATTTGTTGGTGTTTTTTCAATTTTGAGGTTGTTGGTGTTTTTCAATGTTGATGTTGTTGTTGAATTTGATGGTGTTTTTCAATGTCGAGGTTGTTGTTGAATTTGTTGGTGTTTTTCAATGTTGAAGTTGTTGTTGAATTTGTTGGTGTTTTTCAATTTCGAGGTTGTTGTTGAATTTGTTGGTGTTTTTCAATGTTGAAGTTTTTGTTGAATTTGTTGGTGTTTTTCAATGTTGAGGTTGTAGTTGTTTTTCAATGTTGAGGTTGTTGTTGAATTTGTTGGTGTTTTTCAATGTTGAGGTTGTTGTTGTTTTTCAATGCTGAGGTAGATGTCGAATTTGTTGTTGTTTTTCAATGTTGAGGTTGTTGTTGAATTTGTTGGTGTTTTTCAATGTTGAGGTTGTTGTTGTTTTTCAATGTTGAGGTTGTTGTTCAAATTTGTTGGTGTTTTTCAATTTCGAGGTTGTTGTTGAATTTGTTGGTGTTTTTCAATGTTGAAGTTGTTGTTGAATTTGTTGGTGTTTTTCAATGTTGAGGATGTTGTTGTTTTTCAATGTTGAGGTTGTTGTTGAATTTGTTGGTGTTTTTCAATGTTGAGGTTGTTGTTGTTTTTCAATGCTGAGGTTGTTGTTGAATTTGTTGCTGTTTTTCAATGTTGAGGTTGTTGTTGAATTTGTTGGTGTTTTTCAATGTTTAGGTTGTTGTTGTTTTTCAATGTTGAGGTTGTTGTTGAATTTGTAGGTGTTTTTCAATGTTGAGGATGTTGTTGTTTTTCAATGTTGAGGTCGTTGTTGAATTTGTTGGTGTTTTTCAATGTTGAGGTTGTTGTTGAATTTGTTGGTGTTTTTCAATGTTGAGGTTGTTGTTGTTTTTCAATGTTGAGGTTGTTGTTGAATTTGTTGGTGTTTTTCAATGTTGAGGTTTCTGTTGTTTTTCAATGTTGAGGTTGTTGTTGAATTTGTTGGTGTATTTCAATGTTGAGGTTGTTGTTGTTTTTCAATGTTGAGGTTGTTGTTGAATTTGTTGGTGTTTTTCAATTTGGAGGTTATTGTTGAATTTGTTGGTGTTTTTCAATGTTGAGGTTGTTGTTGTTTTTCAATTTTGAGGTTGTTGTTGAATTTGTTGGTGTTGTTCAATGTTGAGGTTGTTTTTGAATTTGTTGGTGTTTTTCAATGTTGAGGTTGTTGTTGTTTTTCAATGTTGAGGTTGTTGTTGAGTTTGTTGGTGTTTTTCAATGTTGAGGTTGTTGTTGAATTTGTTGGTGTTTTTCAATGTTGAGGTTGTTCTGGAATTTGTTGGTGTTTTTCAATGTTGTGGTTGTTGTTGTTTTTCAATGTTGAGGTTGTTGTTGAATTTGTTGGTGTTTTTCAACTTTGAGGTTGTTGTTGTTTTTCAATGCTGAGGTTGTTGTTGAATTTGTTGGTGTTTTTCAATGTTGAGGTTGTTGTTGAATTTGTTGGTGTTTTTCAATGTTGAGGTTGTTGTTGTTTTCCAATGTTGAGGTTGTTGTTGAATTTTTTGTTGTTTTTCAATGTTGAGGTTGTTGTTGTTTTTCAATGTTGAGGTTGTTGTTGAATTTGTTGGTGTTTTTCAGTGTTGAGGTTGTTGTTGAATTTGCTGGTGTTTTTCAATGTTGAGGTTGTTGTTGTTTTTCAATGTTGAGGTTGTTGTTGAATTTGTTGGTGTTTTTCAATGTTGAGGTTGTTGTTGAATTTGTTGGTGTTTTTCAATTTCGAGGTTGTTGTTGTATTTGTTGGTGTTTTTCAATGTTGAAGTTTTTGTTGAATTTGTTGGTGTTTTTCAATGTTGAGGTTGTTGTTGTTTTTCAATGTTGAGGTTGTTGTTGAATTTGTTGGTGTTTTTCAATGTTGAGGTTGTTGTTTTTTTTCAATGCTGAGGTAGATGTCGAATTTGTTGGTGTTTTTCAATGTTGAGGTTGTTGTTGAATTTGTTGTTGTTTTTCAATGTTGAGGTTGTTGTTGTTTTTCAATGTTGAGGTTGTTGTTTAATTTGTTGGTGTTTTTCAATGTTGAGGTTGTTGTTGTTTTTCAATGTTGAGGTTGTTGTTGAATTTGTTGGTGTTTTTCAATGTTGAGGTTGTTGTTGTTTTTCAATGTTCAGGTTGTTGTTCAAATTTGTTGGTGTTTTTCAATTTCGAGGTTGTTGTTGAATTTGTTGGTGTTTTTCAATGTTGAAGTTGTTGTTGAATTTGTTGGTGTTTTTCAATTTCGAGGTTGTTGTTGAATTTGTTGGTGTTTTTCAACGTTGAAGTTTTTGTTGAATTTGTTGGTGTTTTTCAATGTTGAGGTTGTTGTTGTTTTTCAATGTTGAGGTTGCTGTTGAATTTGTTGGTGTTTTTCAATGTTGAGGTTGTTGTTGTTTTTCAATGCTGAGGTTGTTGTTGAATTTGTTGTTGTTTTTCAATGTTGAGGTTGTTGTTGAATTTGTTGGTGTTTTTCAGTGTTGAGGTTGTTGTTGAATTTGTTGGTGTTTTTCAATGTTGAGGTTGTTGTTGTTTTTCAATGCTGAGGTAGATGTCGAATTTGTTGGTGTTTTTCAATGTTGAGGTTGTTTTTGAATTTGTTGGTGTTTTTCAATGTTGAGGTTGTTGTTGTTTTTCAATGTTGAGTTTGTTGTTGAATTTGTTGGTGTTTTTCAATGTTGAGGTTGTTGTTGTTTTTCAATGTTGAGGTTGTTGTTGAATTTGTTGGTGTTTTTCAATGTTGAGGTTGTTGTTGTTTTTCAATGTTGAGGTTGTTGTTCAAATTTGTTGGTGTTTTTCAATTTCGAGGTTGTTGTTGAATTTGTTGGTGTTTTTCAATGTTGAAGTTGTTGTTGAATTTGTTGGTGTTTTTCAATGTTGAGGTTGTTGTTGTTTTTCAATGTTGAGGTTGTTGTTGAATTTGTTGGTGTTTTTCAATGTTGAGGTTGTTGTTGTTTTTCAATGCTGAGGTTGTTGCTGAATTTGTTGCTGTTTTTCAATGTTGAGGTTGTTGTTGAATTTGTTGGTGTTTTTCAATGTTTAGGTTGTTGTTGTTTTTCAATGTTGAGGTTGTTGTTGAATTTGTTGGTGTTTTTCAATGTTGAGGATGTTGTTGTTTTTCAATGTTGAGGTCGTTGTTGAATTTGTTGGTGTTTTTCAATGTTGAGGTTGTTGTTGAATTTGTTGGTCTTTTTCAATGTTGAGGTTGTTGTTGTTTTTCAATGTTGAGGTTGTTGTTGAATTTGTTGGTGTTTTTCAATGTTGAGGTTTCTGTTGTTTTTCAATGTTGAGGTTGTTGTTGAAATTGTTGGTGTATTTCAATGTTGAGGTTGTTGTTGTTTTTCAATGTTGAGGCTGTTGTTGAATTTGTTGGTGTTTTTCAATTTGGAGGTTGTTGTTGAATTTGTTGGTGTTTTTCAATGTTGAGGTTGTTGTTGTTTTTCAATTTTGAGGTTGTTGTTGAATTTGTTGGTGTTTTTCAATGTTGAGTTTGTTGTTGAATTTGTTGGTGTTGTTCAATGTTGAGGTTGTTTTTGAATTTGTTGGTGTTTTTCAATGTTGAGGTTGTTTTTGTTTTACAATGTTGAGGTTGTTGTTGAGTTTGTTGGTGTTTTTCAATGTTGAGGTTGTTGTTGAATTTGTTGGTGTTCTTCAATGTTGAGGTAGTTCTTGAATTTGTTGGTGTTTTTCAATGTTGTGGTTGTTGTTGTTTTTCAATGTTGAGGTTGTTGTTGAATTTGTTGGTGTTTTTCAAATTTGAGGTTGTTGTTGTTTTTCAATGCTGAGGTTGTTGTTGAATTTGTTGCTGTTTTTCAATGTTGAGGTTGTTGTTGAATTTGTTGGTGTTTTTCAATGTTGAGGTTGTTGTTGTTTTCCAATGTTGAGGTTGTTGTTGAATTTTTTGTTGTTTTTCAATGTTGAGGTTGTTGTTGTTTTTCAATGTTGAGGTTGTTGTTGAATTTGTTGGTGTTTTTCAGTGTTGAGGTTGTTGTTGAATTTGCTGGTGTTTTCAATGTTGAGGTTGTTGTTGTTTTTCAATGTTGAGGTTGTTGTTGAATTTGTTGGTGTTTTTCAATGTTGAAGTTGTTGTTGAATTTGTTGGTGTTTTTCAATTTCGAGGTTGTTGTTGAATTTGTTGGTGTTTTTCAATGTTGAAGTTTTTGTTGAATTTGTTGGTGTTTTTCAATGTTGAGGTTGTTGTTGTTTTTCAATGTTGAGGTTGTTGTTGAATTTGTTGGTGTTTTTCAATGTTGAGGTTGTTGTTGTTTTTCAATGCTGAGGTAGATGTCGAATTTGTTGGTGTTTTTCAATGTTGAGGTTGTTGTTGAATTTGTTGGTGTTTTTCAATGTTGAGGTTGTTGTTGTTTTTCAATGTTGAGGTTGTTGTTGAATTTGTTGGTGTTTTTCAATGTTGAGGTTGTTGTTGTTTTTCAATGTTGAGGTTGTTGTTGAATTTGTTGGTGTTTTTCAATGTTGAGTTTGTTGTTGTTTTTCAATGTTCAGGTTGTTGTTCAAATTTGTTGGTGTTTTTCAATTTCGAGGTTGTTGTTGAATTTGTTGGTGTTTTTCAATGTTGAAGTTGTTGTTGTATTTGTTGGTGTTTTTCAATGTTGAGGTTGTTGTTGTTTTTCAATGTTGAGGTTGTTGTTGAATTTGTTGGTGTTTTTCAATGTTGAGGTTGTTGTTGTTTTTCAATGCTGAGGTTGTTGTTGAATTTGTTGCTTTTTTTCAATGTTGAGGTTGTTGTTGAATTTGTTGGTGTTTTTCAATGTTGAGGTTGTTGTTGAATTTGTTGGTGTTTTTCAATGTTGAGGTTGTTGTTGTTTTTCAATGTTGAGGTTGTTGTTGAATTTGTTGGTGTTTTTCAATGTTGGGGTTGTTGTTGTTTTTCAATGTTGAGGTTGTTGTTGAATTTGTTGGTGTTTTTCATGTTGAAGTTGTTGTTGAATTTGTTGGTGTTTTTCAATTTCGAGGTTGTCGTTGAATTTGTTGGTGTTTTTCAATGTTGAAGTTTTTGTTGAATTTGTTGGTGTTTTTCAATGTTGAGGCTGTTGTTGTTTTTCAATGTTGAGGTTGTTGTTGAATTTGTTGGTGTTTTTCAATGTTGAGGTTGTTGTTGTTTTTCAATGCTGAGGTAGATGTCGAATTTGTTGGTGTTTTTCAATGTTGAGGTTGTTGTTGTTTTTCAATGTTGAGGTTGTTGTTGAATTTGTTGGTGTTGTTCAATGTTGAGGTTGTTGTTGTTTTGCAATGTTGAGGTTGCTGTTGAATTTGTTGGTGTTTTTCAATGTTGAGGTTGTTGTTGTTTTTCAATGTTGAGGTTGTTGTTCAAATTTGTTGGTGTTTTTCAATTTCGAGGTTGTTGTTGAATTTGTTGGTGTTTTTCAATGTTGAAGTTGTTGTTGAATTTGTTGGTGTTTTTCAATGTTGAGGTTGTTGTTGTTTTTCAATGTTGAGGTTGTTGTTGAATTTGTTGGTGTTGTTCAATGTTGAGGTTGTTGTTGTTTTGCAATGTTGAGGTTGCTGTTGAATTTGTTGGTGTTTTTCAATGTTGAGGTTGTTGTTGTTTTTCAATGTTGAGGTTGTTGTTCAAATTTGTTGGTCTTTTTCAATTTCGAGGTTGTTGTTGAATTTGTTGGTGTTTTTCAATGTTGAAGTTGTTGTTGAATTTGTTGGTGTTTTTCAATGTTGAGGTTGTTGTTGTTTTTCAATGTTGAGGTTGTTGTTGAATTTGTTGGTGTTTTTCAATGTTGAGGTTGTTGTTGTTTTTCAATGCTGAGGTTGTTGTTGAATTTGTTGCTGTTTTTCAATGTTGAGGTTGTTGTTGAATTTGTTGGTGTTTTTCAATGTTTAGGTTGTTGTTGTTTTTCAATGTTGAGGTTGTTGTTGAATTTGTTGGTGTTTTTCAATTTTGAGGATGTTGTTGTTTTTCAATGTTGAGGTTGTTGTTGAATTTGTTGGTGTTTTTCAATGTTGAGGTTGTTGTTGAATTTGTTGGTGTTTTTCAATGTTGAGGTTGTTGTTGTTTTTCAATGTTGAGGTTGTTGTTGAATTTGTTGGTGTTTTTCAATGTTGAGGTTTTTGTTGTTTTTCAATGTTGAGGTTGTTGTTGAATTTGTTGGTGTATTTCAATGTTGAGGTTGTTGTTGTTTTTCAATGTTGAGGTTGTTGTTCAATTTGTTGGTGTTTTTCAATTTGGAGGTTGTTGTTGAATTTGTTGGTGTTTTTCAATGTTGAGGTTGTTGTTGTTTTTCAATTTTGAGGTTGTTGTTGAATTTGTTGGTGTTTTTCAATCTTGAGTTTGTTGTTGAATTTGTTGGTGTTTTTCAATGTTGAGGTTGTTTTTGAATTTGTTGGTGTTTTTCAATTTTGAGGTTGTTGTTGTTTTTCAATGTTGAGGTTGTTGTTGAGTTTGTTGGTGTTTTTCAATGTTGAGGTTGTTGTTGAATTTGTTGGTGTTTTTCAATGTTGAGGTTGTTCTTGAATTTGTTGGTGTTTTTCAATGTTGTGGTTGTTGTTTTTTTTAAATGTTGAGGTTGTTGTTGAATTTGATGGTGTTTTTTCAATTTTGAGGTTGTTGGTGTTTTTCAATGTTGAGGTTGTTGTTGAATTTGATGGTGTTTTTCAATGTCGAGGTTGTTGTTGAATTTGTTGGTGTTTTTCAATGTTGAAGTTGTTGTTCAATTTGTTGGTGTTTTTCAATGTTGAAGTTTTTGTTGAATTTGTTGGTGTTTTTAAATGTTGAGGTTGTTGTTGTTTTTCAATGTTGAGGTTGTTGTTGAATTTGTTGGTGTTTTTCAAATTTGAGGTTGTTGTTGTTTTTCAATGCTGAGGTTGTTGTTGAATTTGTTGGTGTTTTTCAATGTTGAGGTTGTTGTTGAATTTGTTGGTGTTTTTCAATGTTGAGGTTGTTGTTGTTTTCCAATGTTGAGGTTGTTGTTGAATTTTTTGTTGTTTTTCAATGTTGAGGTTCTTGTTCTTTTTCAATGTTGAGGTTGTTGTTGAATTTGTTGGTGTTTTTCAGTGTTGAGGTTGTTGTTGAATTTGCTGGTGTTTTTCAAAGTTGAGGTTGTTGTTGTTTTTCAATGTTGAGGTTGTTGTTGAATTTGTTGGTGTTTTTCAATGTTGAGTTTGTTGTTGTTTTTCAATGTTGAGGTTGTTGTTGAATTTGTTAGTGTTTTTCAATGTTGAGGTTGTTGTTGTTTTTCAATGTTGAGGTTGTTGTTGAATTTGTTGGTGTTTTGCAATGTTTAGGTTGTTGGTGTTTTTCAATGTTGAGGTTGCTGTTGAATTTGTTGCTGTTTTTCAATGTTGAGGTTGTTGTTGAGCTGGTTGGTGTTTTTCAATGTTGAGGTTGTTGTTGAATTTGTTGGTGTTTTTCAATGTTGAGGTTGTTGTTGAATTTGTTGGTGTTTTTCAATTTGGAGGTTGTTGTTGAATTTGTTGGTGTTTTTCAATGTTGAGGTTGTTGTTGTTTTTCAATTTTGAGGTTGTTGTTGAATTTGTTGGTGTTTTTCAATCTTGAGTTTGTTGTTGAATTTGTTGGTGTTTTTCAATGTTGAGGTTGTTTTTGAATTTGTTGGTGTTTTTCAATGTTGAGGTTGTTGTTGTTTTTCAATGTTGAGGTTGTTGTTGAGTTTGTTGGTGTTTTTCAATGTTGAGGTTGTTGTTGAATTTGTTGGTGTTTTTCAATGTTGAGATTGTTCTTGAATTTGTTGGGGTTTTTCAATGTTGTGGTTGTTGTTTTTTTTAAATGTTGAGGTTGTTGTTGAATTTGTTGGTGTTTTTTCAATTTTGAGGTTGTTGGTGTTTTTCAATGTTGAGGTTGTTGTTGAATTTGATGGTGTTTTTCAATGTCGAGGTTGTTGTTGAATTTGTTGGTGTTTTTCAATGTTGAAGTTGTTGTTCAATTTGTTGGTGTTTTTCAATGTTGAAGTTTTTGTTGAATTTGTTGGTGTTTTTCAATGTTGAGGTTGTTGTTGTTTTTCAATGTTGAGGTTGTTGTTGAATTTGTTGGTGTTTTTCAAATTTGAGGTTGTTGTTGTTTTTCGATGCTGAGGTTGTTGTTGAATTTGTTGGTGTTTTTCAATGTTGAGGTTGTTGTTGAATTTGTTGGTGTTTTTCAAAGTTGAGGTTGTTGTTGTTTTCCAATGTTGAGGTTGTTGTTGAATTTTTTGTTGTTTTTCAATGTAGAGGTTGTTGTTCTTTTTCAATGTTGAGGTTGTTGTTGAATTTGTTGGTGTTTTTCAGTGTTGAGGTTGTTGTTGAATTTGCTGGTGTTTTTCAATGTTGAGGTTGTTGTTGTTTTTCAATGTTGAGGTTGTTGTTGAATTTGTTGGTGTTTTTCAATGTTGAGTTTGTTGTTGTTTTTCAATGTTGAGGTTGTTGTTGAATTTGTTGGTGTTTTTCAATGTTGAGGTTGTTGTTGTTTTTCAATGTTGAGGTTGTTGTTGAATTTGTTGGTGTTTTGCAATGTTTAGGTTGTTGGTGTTTTTCAATGTTGAGGTTGCTGTTGAATTTGTTGTTGTTTTTCAATGTTGAGGTTGTTGTTGAGCTGGTTGGTGTTTTTCAATGTTGAGGTTGTTGTTGAATTTGTTGGTGTTTTTCAATGTTGAGGTTGTTGTTGAATTTGTTGGTGTTTTTCAATTTGGAGGTTGTTGTTGAATTTGTTGGTGTTTTTCAATGTTGAGGTTGTTGTTGTTTTTCAATTTTGAGGTTGTTGTTGAATTTGATGGTGTTTTTCAATGTCGAGGTTGTTGTTGAATTTGTTGGTGTTTTTCAATGTTGAAGTTGTTGTTCAATTTGTTGGTGTTTTTCAATGTTGAAGTTTTTGTTGAATTTGTTGGTGTTTTTCAATGTTGAGGTTGTTGTTGTTTTTCAATGTTGAGGTTGTTGTTGAATTTGTTGGTGTTTTTCAAATTTGAGGTTGTTGTTGTTTTTCAATGCTGAGGTTGTTGTTGAATTTGTTGGTGTTTTTCAATGTTGAGGTTGTTGTTGAATTTGTTGGTGTTTTTCAATGTTGAGGTTGTTGTTGTTTTCCAATGTTGAGGTTGTTGTTGAATTTTTTGTTGTTTTTCAATGTTGAGGTTGTTGTTCTTTTTCAATGTTGAGGTTGTTGTTGAATTTGTTGGTGTTTTTCAGTGTTGAGGTTGTTGTTGAATTTGCTGGTGTTTTTCAATGTTGAGGTTGTTGTTGTTTTTCAATGTTGAGGTTGTTGTTGAATTTGTTGGTGTTTTTCAATGTTGAGTTTGTTGTTGTTTTTCAATGTTGAGGTTGTTGTTGAATTTGTTGGTGTTTTTCAATGTTGAGGTTGTTGTTGTTTTTCAATGTTGAGGTTGTTGTTGAATTTGTTGGTGTTTTGCAATGTTTAGGTTGTTGGTGTTTTTCAATGTTGAGGTTGCTGTTGAATTTGTTGTTGTTTTTCAATGTTGAGGTTGTTGTTGAGCTGGTTGGTGTTTTTCAATGTTGAGGTTGTTGTTGTTTTCCAATGTTGAGGTTGTTGTTGAATTTTTTGTTGTTTTTCAATGTTGAGGTTGTTGTTGTTTTTCAATGTTGAGGTTGTTGTTGAATTTGTTGGTGTTTTTCAGTGTTGAGGTTGTTGTTGAATTTGCTGGTGTTTTTCAATGTTGAGGTTGTTGTTGTTTTTCAATGTTGAGGTTGTTGTTGAATTTGTTGGTGTTGTTCAATGTTGAGTTTGTTGTTGTTTTTCAATGTTGAGGTTGTTGTTGAATTTGTTGGTTTTTTTCAATGTTGAGGTTCTTGTTGTTTTTCAATGTTGAGGTTGTTGTTGAATTTGTTGGTGTTTTTCAATGTTGAGGTTTTTGTTGTTTTTCAATGTTGAGGTTGTTGTTGAATTTGTTGGTGTATTTCAATGTTGAGGTAGTTGTTGTTTTTCAATGTTGATTTTGTTGTTGAATTTGTTGGTGTTTTTCAATTTGGAGGTTGTTGTTGAATTTGTTGGTGTTTTTCAATGTTGAGGTTGTTGTTGTTTTTCAATTTTGAGGTTGTTGTTGAATTTGTTGGTGTTTTTCAATCTTGAGTTTGTTGTAGAATTTGTTGCTGTTTTTCAATGTTGAGGTTGTTTTTGAATTTGTTGGTGATTTTCAATGTTGAGGTTGTTGTTGTTTTTCAATGTTGAGGTTGTTGTTGAGTTTGTTGGTGTTTTTCAATGTCGAGGTTGTTGTTGAATTTGTTGGTGTTTTTCAATGTTGAAGTTGTTGTTGAATTTGTTGGTGTTTTTCAATTTCGAGGTTGTTCTTGAATTTGTTCGTGTTTTTCAATGTTGAAGTTTTTGTTGAATTTGTTGGTGTTTTTCAATGTTGAGGTTGTTGTTGTTTTTCAATGTTGAGGTTGTTGTTGAATTTGTTGGTGTTTTTCAATGTTGAGGTTGTTGTTGTTTTTCAATGCTGAGGTAGATGTCGAATTTGTTGGTGTTTTTCAATGTTGAGGTTGTTTTTGAATTTGTTGGTGTTTTTCAATGTTTAGGTTGTTGTTGTTTTTCAATGTTGAGGTTGTTGTTGAATTTGTTGGTGTTTTTCAATTTTGAGGATGTTGTTGTTTTTCAATGTTGAGGTTGTTGTTGAATTTGTTGGTGTTTTTCAATGTTGAGGTTGTTGTTGAATTTGTTGGTGTTTTTCAATGTTGAGGTTGTTGTTGTTTTTCAATGTTGAGGTTGTTGTTGAATTTGTTGGTGTTTTTCAATGTTGAGGTTTTTGTTGTTTTTCAATGTTGAGGTTGTTGTTGAATTTGTTGGTGTATTTCAATGTTGAGGTTGTTGTTGTTTTTCAATGTTGAGGTTGTTGTTCAATTTGTTGGTGTTTTTCAATTTGGAGGTTGTTGTTGAATTTGTTGGTGTTTTTCAATGTTGAGGTTGTTGTTGTTTTTCAATTTTGAGGTTGTTGTTGAATTTGTTGGTGTTTTTCAATCTTGAGTTTGTTGTTGAATTTGTTGGTGTTTTTCAATGTTGAGGTTGTTTTTGAATTTGTTGGTGTTTTTCAATTTTGAGGTTGTTGTTGTTTTTCAATGTTGAGGTTGTTGTTGAGTTTGTTGGTGTTTTTCAATGTTGAGGTTGTTGTTGAATTTGTTGGTGTTTTTCAATGTTGAGGTTGTTCTTGAATTTGTTGGTGTTTTTCAATGTTGTGGTTGTTGTTTTTTTTAAATGTTGAGGTTGTTGTTGAATTTGATGGTGTTTTTTCAATTTTGAGGTTGTTGGTGTTTTTCAATGTTGAGGTTGTTGTTGAATTTGATGGTGTTTTTCAATGTCGAGGTTGTTGTTGAATTTGTTGGTGTTTTTCAATGTTGAAGTTGTTGTTCAATTTGTTGGTGTTTTTCAATGTTGAAGTTTTTGTTGAATTTGTTGGTGTTTTTAAATGTTGAGGTTGTTGTTGTTTTTCAATGTTGAGGTTGTTGTTGAATTTGTTGGTGTTTTTCAAATTTGAGGTTGTTGTTGTTTTTCAATGCTGAGGTTGTTGTTGAATTTGTTGGTGTTTTTCAATGTTGAGGTTGTTGTTGAATTTGTTGGTGTTTTTCAATGTTGAGGTTGTTGTTGTTTTCCAATGTTGAGGTTGTTGTTGAATTTTTTGTTGTTTTTCAATGTTGAGGTTCTTGTTCTTTTTCAATGTTGAGGTTGTTGTTGAATTTGTTGGTGTTTTTCAGTGTTGAGGTTGTTGTTGAATTTGCTGGTGTTTTTCAAAGTTGAGGTTGTTGTTGTTTTTCAATGTTGAGGTTGTTGTTGAATTTGTTGGTGTTTTTCAATGTTGAGTTTGTTGTTGTTTTTCAATGTTGAGGTTGTTGTTGAATTTGTTAGTGTTTTTCAATGTTGAGGTTGTTGTTGTTTTTCAATGTTGAGGTTGTTGTTGAATTTGTTGGTGTTTTGCAATGTTTAGGTTGTTGGTGTTTTTCAATGTTGAGGTTGCTGTTGAATTTGTTGCTGTTTTTCAATGTTGAGGTTGTTGTTGAGCTGGTTGGTGTTTTTCAATGTTGAGGTTGTTGTTGAATTTGTTGGTGTTTTTCAATGTTGAGGTTGTTGTTGAATTTGTTGGTGTTTTTCAATTTGGAGGTTGTTGTTGAATTTGTTGGTGTTTTTCAATGTTGAGGTTGTTGTTGTTTTTCAATTTTGAGGTTGTTGTTGAATTTGTTGGTGTTTTTCAATCTTGAGTTTGTTGTTGAATTTGTTGGTGTTTTTCAATGTTGAGGTTGTTTTTGAATTTGTTGGTGTTTTTCAATGTTGAGGTTGTTGTTGTTTTTCAATGTTGAGGTTGTTGTTGAGTTTGTTGGTGTTTTTCAATGTTGAGGTTGTTGTTGAATTTGTTGGTGTTTTTCAATGTTGAGATTGTTCTTGAATTTGTTGGTGTTTTTCAATGTTGTGGTTGTTGTTTTTTTTAAATGTTGAGGTTGTTGTTGAATTTGTTGGTGTTTTTTCAATTTTGAGGTTGTTGGTGTTTTTCAATGTTGAGGTTGTTGTTGAATTTGATGGTGTTTTTCAATGTCGAGGTTGTTGTTGAATTTGTTGGTGTTTTTCAATGTTGAAGTTGTTGTTCAATTTGTTGGTGTTTTTCAATGTTGAAGTTTTTGTTGAATTTGTTGGTGTTTTCAATGTTGAGGTTGTTGTTGTTTTTCAATGTTGAGGTTGTTGTTGAATTTGTTGGTGTTTTTCAAATTTGAGGTTGTTGTTGTTTTTCGATGCTGAGGTTGTTGTTGAATTTGTTGGTGTTTTTCAATGTTGAGGTTGTTGTTGAATTTGTTGGTGTTTTTCAAAGTTGAGGTTGTTGTTGTTTTCCAATGTTGAGGTTGTTGTTGAATTTTTTGTTGTTTTTCAATGTAGAGGTTGTTGTTCTTTTTCAATGTTGAGGTTGTTGTTGAATTTGTTGGTGTTTTTCAGTGTTGAGGTTGTTGTTGAATTTGCTGGTGTTTTTCAATGTTGAGGTTGTTGTTGTTTTTCAATGTTGAGGTTGTTGTTGAATTTGTTGGTGTTTTTCAATGTTGAGTTTGTTGTTGTTTTTTCAATGTTGAGGTTGTTGTTGAATTTGTTGGTGTTTTTCAATGTTGAGGTTGTTGTTGTTTTTCAATGTTGAGGTTGTTGTTGAATTTGTTGGTGTTTTGCAATGTTTAGGTTGTTGGTGTTTTTCAATGTTGAGGTTGCTGTTGAATTTGTTGTTGTTTTTCAATGTTGAGGTTGTTGTTGAGCTGTTTGGTGTTTTTCAATGTTGAGGTTGTTGTTGAATTTGTTGGTGTTTTTCAATGTTGAGGTTGTTGTTGAATTTGTTGGTGTTTTTCAATTTGGAGGTTGTTGTTGAATTTGTTGGTGTTTTTCAATGTTGAGGTTGTTGTTGTTTTTCAATTTTGAGGTTGTTGTTGAATTTGATGGTGTTTTTCAATGTCGAGGTTGTTGTTGAATTTGTTGGTGTTTTTCAATGTTGAAGTTGTTGTTCAATTTGTTGGTGTTTTTCAATGTTGAAGTTTTTGTTGAATTTGTTGGTGTTTTTCAATGTTGAGGTTGTTGTTGTTTTTCAATGTTGAGGTTGTTGTTGAATTTGTTGGTGTTTTTCAAATTTGAGGTTGTTGTTGTTTTTCAATGCTGAGGTTGTTGTTGAATTTGTTGGTGTTTTTCATGTTGAGGTTGTTGTTGAATTTGTTGGTGTTTTTCAATGTTGAGGTTGTTGTTGTTTTCCAATGTTGAGGTTGTTGTTGAATTTTTTGTTGTTTTTCAATGTTGAGGTTGTTGTTCTTTTTCAATGTTGAGGTTGTTGTTGAATTTGTTGGTGTTTTTCAGTGTTGAGGTTGTTGTTGAATTTGCTGGTGTTTTTCAATGTTGAGGTTGTTGTTGTTTTTTCAATGTTGAGGTTGTTGTTGAATTTGTTGGTGTTTTTCAATGTTGAGTTTGTTGTTGTTTTTCAATGTTGAGGTTGTTGTTGAATTTGTTGGTGTTTTTCAATGTTGAGGTTGTTGTTGTTTTTCAATGTTGAGGTTGTTGTTGAATTTGTTGGTGTTTTGCAATGTTTAGGTTGTTGGTGTTTTTCAATGTTGAGGTTGCTGTTGAATTTGTTGTTGTTTTTCAATGTTGAGGTTGTTGTTGAGCTGGTTGGTGTTTTTCAATGTTGAGGTTGTTGTTGTTTTCCAATGTTGAGGTTGTTGTTGAATTTTTGTTGTTTTTCAATGTTGAGGTTGTTGTTGTTTTTCAATGTTGAGGTTGTTGTTGAATTTGTTGGTGTTTTTCAGTGTTGAGGTTGTTGTTGAATTTGCTGGTGTTTTTCAATGTTGAGGTTGTTGTTGTTTTTCAATGTTGAGGTTGTTGTTGAATTTGTTGGTGTTGTTCAATGTTGAGTTTGTTGTTGTTTTTCAATGTTGAGGTTGTTGTTGAATTTGTTGGTTTTTTTCAATGTTGAGGTTCTTGTTGTTTTTCAATGTTGAGGTTGTTGTTGAATTTGTTGGTGTTTTTCAATGTTGAGGTTTTTTGTTGTTTTTCAATGTTGAGGTTGTTGTTGAATTTGTTGGTGTATTTCAATGTTGAGGTAGTTGTTGTTTTTCAATGTTGATTTTGTTGTTGAATTTGTTGGTGTTTTTCAATTTGGAGGTTGTTGTTGAATTTGTTGGTGTTTTTCAATGTTGAGGTTGTTGTTGTTTTTCAATTTTGAGGTTGTTGTTGAATTTGTTGGTGTTTTTCAATCTTGAGTTTGTTGTAGAATTTGTTGCTGTTTTTCAATGTTGAGGTTGTTTTTGAATTTGTTGGTGATTTTCAATGTTGAGGTTGTTGTTGTTTTTCAATGTTGAGGTTGTTGTTGAGTTTGTTGGTGTTTTTCAATGTCGAGGTTGTTGTTGAATTTGTTGGTGTTTTTCAATGTTGAAGTTGTTGTTGAATTTGTTGGTGTTTTTCAATTTCGAGGTTGTTCTTGAATTTGTTCGTGTTTTTCAATGTTGAAGTTTTTGTTGAATTTGTTGGTGTTTTTCAATGTTGAGGTTGTTGTTGTTTTTCAATGTTGAGGTTGTTGTTGAATTTGTTGGTGTTTTTCAATGTTGAGGTTGTTGTTGTTGTTCAATGCTGAGGTAGATGTCGAATTTGTTGGTGTTTTTCAATGTTGAGGTTGTTTTTGAATTTGTTGGTGTTTTTCAATGTTGAGGTTGTTGTTGTTTTTCAATGTTGAGGTTGTTGTTGAATTTGTTGGTGTTTTTCAATGTTGAGGTTGTTGTTGTTTTTCAATGTTGAGGTTGTTGTTGAATTTGTTGGTGTTTTTCAATGTTGAGGTTGTTGTTGTTTTTCAATGTTGAGGTTGTTGTTCAAATTTGTTGGTGTTTTTCAATTTCGAGGTTGTTGTTGAATTTGTTGGTGTTTTTCAATGTTGAAGTTGTTGTTGAATTTGTTGGTGTTTTTCAATGTTGAGGTTGTTGTTGTTTTTCAATGTTGAGGTTGTTGTTGAATTTGTTGGTGTTTTTCAATGTTGAGGTTGTTGTTGTTTTCAATGCTGAGGTTGTTGCTGAATTTGTTGCTGTTTTTCAATGTTGAGGTTGTTGTTGAATTTGTTGGTGTTTTTCAATGTTTAGGTTGTTGTTGTTTTTCAATGTTGAGGATGTTGTTGAATTTGTTGGTGTTTTTCAATGTTGAGGATGTTGTTGTTTTTCAATGTTGAGGTCGTTGTTGAATTTGTTGGTGTTTTTCAATGTTGAGGTTGTTGTTGAATTTGTTGGTCTTTTTCAATGTTGAGGTTGTTGTTGTTTTTCAATGTTGAGGTTGTTGTTGAATTTGTTGGTGTTTTTCAATGTTGAGGTTTCTGTTGTTTTTCAATGTTGAGGTTGTTGTTGAAATTGTTGGTGTATTTCAATGTTGAGGTTGTTGTTGTTTTTCAATGTTGAGGTTGTTGTTGAATTTGTTGGTGTTTTTCAATTTGGAGGTTGTTGTTGAATTTGTTGGTGTTTTTCAATGTTGAGGTTGTTGTTGTTTTTCAATTTTGAGGTTGTTGTTGAATTTGTTGGTGTTTTTCAATGTTGAGTTTGTTGTTGAATTTGTTGGTGTTGTTCAATGTTGAGGTTGTTTTGAATTTGTTGGTGTTTTTCAATGTTGAGGTTGTTGTTGTTTTACAATGTTGAGTTGTTGTTGAGTTTGTTGGTGTTTTTCAATGTTGAGGTTGTTGTTGAATTTGTTGGTGTTCTTTATTGTTGAGGTAGTTCTTGAATTTGTTGGTGTTTTTCAATGTTGTGGTTGTTGTTGTTTTTCAATGTTGAGGTTGTTGTTGAATTTGTTGGTGTTTTTCAAATTTGAGGTTGTTGTTGTTTTTCAATGCTGAGGTTGTTGTTGAATTTGTTGCTATTTTTCAATGTTGAGGTTGTTGTTGAATTTGTTGGTGTTTTTCAATGTTGAGGTTGTTGTTGTTTTCCAATGTTGAGGTTGTTGTTGAATTTTTTGTTGTTTTTCAATGTTGAGGTTGTTGTTGTTTTTCAATGTTGAGGTTGTTGTTGAATTTGTTGGTGTTTTTCAGTGTTGAGGTTGTTGTTGAATTTGCTGGTGTTTTTCAATGTTGAGGTTGTTGTTGTTTTTCAATGTTGAGGTGTTGTTGAATTTGTTGGTGTTTTTCAATGTTGAAGTTGTTGTTGAATTTGTTGGTGTTTTTCAATTTCGAGGTTGTTGTTGAATTTGTTGGTGTTTTTCAATGTTGAAGTTTTTGTTGAATTTGTTGATGTTTTTCAATGTTGAGGTTGTTGTTGTTTTTCAATGTTGAGGTTGTTGTTGAATTTGTTGGTGTTTTTCAATGTTGAGGTTGTTGTTGTTTTTCAATGCTGAGGTAGATGTCGAATTTGTTGGTGTTTTTCAATGTTGAGGTTGTTGTTGAATTTGTTGGTTTTTTTCAATGTTGAGGTTGTTGTTGTTTTTCAATGTTGAGGTTGTTGTTGAATTTGTTGGTGTTTTTCAATGTTGAGGTTGTTGTTGTTTTTCAATGTTGAGGTTGTTGTTGAATTTGTTGGTGTTTTTCAATGTTGAGGTTGTTGTTGTTTTTCAATGTTCAGGTTGTTGTTCAAATTTGTTGGTGTTTTTCAATTTCGAGGTTGTTGTTGAATTTGTTGGTGTTTTTCAATGTTGAAGTTGTTGTTGTATTTGTTGGTGTTTTTCAATGTTGAGGTTGTTGTTGTTTTTCAATGTTGAGGTTGTTGTTGAATTGTTGGTGTTTTTCAATGTTGAGGTTGTTGTTGTTTTTCAATGCTGAGGTTGTTGTTGAATTTGTTGCTTTTTTCAATGTTGAGGTTGTTGTTGAATTTGTTGGTGTTTTTCAATGTTTAGGTTGTTGTTGTTTTTCAATGTTGAGGTTGTTGTTGAATTTGTTGGTGTTTTTCAATGTTGAGGTTGTTGTTGAATTTGTTGGTGTTTTTCAATGTTG